>JBBEEQ010000010.1:10000000-12400000 GCA_037950945.1 Hypolimnas misippus | reverse complement strand
CTTAAACATTTGACTAGGTTAAGTCTCTTAACAAAAACTCATTACTTATAAAGATTTCACGACCACTTGTCGAAATGATCATTTCAAATATTCGATGTTTTGTGTACTTGGTACTTAGAATTCTAATAAAAAAAATTACTAGTATAATTGTATATATTGCGACGTTACCACTCTTATAATGATCATAACATTTGTGAAATTTAATATTTTAAAGAATTTTTAATTTTATTTTATTATTAACATGTTTTAGCAGCTAACCAGAAACCAGGGCTATCGTAATCGTAGTACTACTTTATGTATACTCTTAGTTACGTATGTAATGTTTTTTTTTCTGCCTATATATTATACAGGATAATTTTCTATTTTCTTTGTTATAATTAATATAAAATAATATAATCTATGTGTTTTATACACATGAAACGATAAATGCCTATGATGTACATGCTTATACCATAGTCGAATCTAAAAATGCTTAAGTCGAATTTAATATCAGAAATTCACTTTTACAGGGGTCCTGATACCTATCCCATAAAATTCCTTGATTAATTAACTCTAGATCATTTTTTGTGAAGGTTTGTTGTTGTGTCGAAGCTAAAGTTTTGACATTGGTAAACAACACTACACACAAAACTAATACAAACATTCCAATAAATCAAAATGGTAGCTACCATTTTAAATATTACATTTCATAAAGACAATATATAATGAAAGTCCTTCGTGATATAACTAAATTATTATTGTTAACCTTTGTTAATATATACTGCGAGTACCATAAAAACATGTATTCCTCATAACCTATTCTATTAATTTCTGGAATAAAATATATAAAAATAAAATAGGAACAATTGGAAGAATACTAGGTATAGAGTCTGCAAAACTTTTAATGCAGTTTTTCTTAACTTCATTTCTAACTTCACTTCATTATTAACTATCTCATTTCTTATTTCTCTCCATCGTAATGATCCTCTATATCAAAAATATTTATTTTATTTGTTACAGATAATAATTAATAAGTACTAAGATAAAATAGTTATCATATGTAGGCAAACACAACAAAGACTAACAGCAATAAAAATTACTAAAGTAAGCACAAGCATCATTCTCAACTCACAAGCTCTTAAAATCAAGTTTTTCAACGCTGTAAGAGGATTATTATTTTCTCGAAGAAATAAACATAATAACGAATACAAGAGAATTCATTTCCATAGATATTGTACATTTTTAGCTCCCTAGGAACACTTTTGTTTTTTCAAGAGATAGACAGATAAAAAAATTAATTTGTAAGTATTAATTCGATATCTAGTTTGATTAATTGACACACCGCTAAATTGACGGTCGCACGTTTAGTTCCCGCTTATAACAAACATTCCACAGACCTTGGAAATTTTCATTGTGGTATTTTAGCCGAGATGGCCTAGTGGTTAGAACACATCGATCTTTACCGATGATCGTGGGTTCAAACCCCGGCTAGCACCGCTGATTTTTCAAGTGCTAAATTTGTGTTTAAATTCATCTCGAGCTCGGCGGTGAAGGAAAACATCGCGAGGAAACCTGCATGTGCCGGGAGATATTCTGTCACATGTATATCCGCCAACCCGCATTGGAGCAGCGTGGTGGATTAAGCTCTAAATCTTCTCCTTAATAGGAGAGGAGGCCTTAGCCCAGCAGTGGGATATTTACAGGCTGTTACTACTACTACTACTACTACTGAGTATTTATGTTTGTTTAAGTGAAGCCATGTGGTGGATTAGAATCCTTAACATAAGGTACATATTTCCCCAAAGATTTTTACAGTTTTAAGAGATTTTAAGAGACATTTAATTCTCTCGCGTCAATCTTGATTTTTGTTATTGATATGTCAAATTGATTTAATCTGGTGTGTGTGTAAACCGGCGCATGTCGTAGGTTATTAGCAGACAAAAAAGACTTACTTTTTTGTCTGCACCTGGAAGATAATTTCATTATGCTTATAATATTGTCGAAGTGTAAACAATAAAGTGACAGAGCTATCAGATGAACACAATGCCAACGCGAAAGAAACAAAAAACATTCATTTTTATATATCAGATTTTCGAAATGTCATATCGAATAAAATAAATAACATGTGCATTATACGATATTTCGTATTTACCTCAAAAGGTCCGTGAAGGTTGAGCAACTGCAGGTATCCTATTTTTGGTAACACGAAACTCAATATCGAATATTTTGTATCGTGTGAATTGCAATAAAATACTCGGACTTCAGACGAAAGAGACTTTAAAATGTAAACCTGTTTCTAACCAACTTCAAACAAAAGAAGATTATTATTTCAATTGTATTTCGCTTGTTCTTTTTTTTTTTAGTATAGCATATTAACACCGCCCATAGACTCCAACTCCAGAGGAGTTAAAAATGCGTTGCCAGCTTAACAAGGAATAAGGAAAATAGGATGTGAACAGAGGAATAGAGTTAAAGTTAGATTTCAATGTACTCTATATTTAGCACCTAATTGCGAACCGATTTTAATATTTTTTTTTTGTTGGAGAACATGCATATACATGCATATAAAAACAACCGTTACTGACTGACTGATCTATCAATCCACAGCTCAGCCACTCAGCGGTTTGCAGTCATTTGACACCCAGATAATTTTTAAAACGTAGACACCCAAGGGAAAGGATTTTTGAAAATGTATAGTAAAAGCTATTCTTATATAATAAATTCATTTTAATGGACTAAATGAACTAAATAACTGCTTCTCGACGGACAACAATAAAAGATTTGCGATAATTGCAATTGTAATAAAGAAAATACAATAGAGACCTACAAATTAAAATGTATACGTATATTTAATGTAAAAATATAAACAAGGAATCCAAAATTCAATTGACGATTCACAAAAAAACATCTTAACATTATTTAATTTTTGTATACATACATAAACAATCGCGGGTGATACTAATACTCAGAAATATGTCCAGAACATTCTTATTCATAACAAGATACTTAAAAACAACTTTGATCAATTAAATTTTAAATTTTTTATTCTTCCTAAAACTCAGATGACCTCTGTTGACTTAATAATATAGGAAGCTTATTATCACAGACACAGTTCGACATTGTGACACTTACATATATCATTAATTTCGTTTTAATTAATTTTATGTTCAAAAGTTAATGACACAGCTAACTCTGTGTCGCTGTTGGAAAACAGATATAGTGTCATCAATGCCGCCCACTCTGTGAGTCATGGAGTTAAGCGCAAAATGATCTCATCTTCAAAACCAAAAATGGTATTACTCGATTATAACTGTTTTTGTAGGTATAAAATTTTAAATTTATATATACTATGCAAAATAGTCTCAATAGTTTTATGCGTAGTACACTGTTGATCGTAAATTAGTCCAATTAATAAGTTTTTACGGTAATTGAAACTACTGGAAATAGATGTTCAAAATTACTAGTAAAGTAATAGTTATATTAGTAATTAAATTTCGGGCTGGATTTGGATACACCTTCGCATTTACTACCGGGTGCAAAAGCCTCCTCTCCTGTTAAGGAGGAGCTTAATCCGACACTCTGCTCTAATGTGAATTAGCAGATAGGTCTGACAGAATTTCTCCCGACTCATGCAATCTTCACGACATTTTTCTTTATCGTCGAGATGGTTTTAAGCATAAAGTTTGAAAATTCAATGACGTCAGCCGGGGTTTGAACCCCCTATCACCGAATGAGATCAACGTTCTAACATGGAGAATCTCGGCTCAATTTTTCATATTATACGAGTATTACTTCCCGACGTATCGATTACTGCGAAACAGTGCAGACATGGCTTTGAGAAGAATTCATACTCTTTTATTAGACTTTGATACAAGATTTCTTTTATTTTTAAGTTCTTTCTTGTGTTTACTTTGCATTCAATTTTTTGTATAGTCTGTATGTTTGTCAATAAGCAATTGTTTCTTTCTTTATTCTATATGGTTGTTATTCTTTCTTATAAAATAGCTAAAACTGTCAGGTTACATGTAACCTGAAACGACCTTCATCAAAGCATATCCATTAAACATGTGAAGGCTTTAATTTGCGGTTTATGGAAATTATATGCTCGATACATTTCATTGGATATTTAACAAAAGTATTCACATTTTGATACGTAAATCCGAGTGTATGTTGCTAAAATGCTAATACATAGATTTCTAAATTTACGATTTTATCAAATGTTAAGTAAAAAAAAAACAAAAATCTTTACAATATTAATTTCCTAATATGCTATGCTATGACAAATTTGATATTATTTAATAATAAATAAATAGTATTATGGAATTATACCACAATTTTTATTATTAAAAAATAAATATAAAAATGCAGATAAATCGATTAGTAATTGAGAAGAATACAATGTGTAGTTATAAATTAAATATGTGTTGCTATTTCACTTTGGAAAAATGTCAACTGAACAGAAATAAGGTAAAAAAAATGTGTAGAAAAAAAAACAATGTTATATGAGAAAATAAAAAAACGATAAACTTGTACTTTTTAGAATTCAATAAAGTTGGATTCTAAACTGTTTTGAAAATAAACAAGCAATATAACAGTTGAAAATTCGATCTTTCAGTCACTTCGAATACAATCCGAGCGATCCTTTCTACGTGGAATCCGTAAAATGCATCACCACCTCAATTTTATTAGGCACATGTCTGGCATTATTTACAAGAGTGGGTGATTCCGCGAACGGTACCTAGACCGTATTTACCAAAAGGGTATTCATATTAGATTTTCGATCTCGCAACGCCAGCCGGCTGTATCGAGAATGTCAGCGATACGTTCGATACTTTATTCGAGTCTATTCGTGTACGCCGCTCGCCGCGACACGGAAGAGTGTCAAATAAATACAGGTTGAAATATATCAGCTGTCGGGTTCTGTGATCCTGGTATATACGTGCCATTTGAAGAATGAATTTTTACTTGTTTTTTGTGTTGTTCGGATATTTTTTTGCGTGGAGCAGCGGGATGCTGTACCGGCGGGACTCCGATAATGTTTTGAAACCCGGTGAGATATATATTTTTTTCGGTAATAAATAACAAAAAAATGGAACGGAAAATTGCGACGCAGAACACAAATAGACTTTTCTCTGATACTATGCAGTTTTGAAACGAAATATTTTGATTAAATATTAGAATCGTTCTGTTTTTATTTTTCATTTCAAACTTTTTAATATTTTATATATATGTATATATATATTAATAAATTTTAAAATAAAATATTTTTAATTTTTTGATTTAAAATTTTAAATTATCATCATTATATACGTTACTATAAACATAGGTATGTATAATAATTGATACCTTAAATTCTGAAGAAGCATACGCTACTTATTTTGATCAACCTCTAAGTTTTAAGGAAAATAAATGCATAGAAGTTTTATTATAAGTAACGTAAAAATTAAAACTTAATTTCATATTATTAAAAAAAATATTTCATATTACTTTTGTTTAATACAAACACCAAAAACCTCGGATACAAGCTGGAATAAATATGTCACTAAAACAACAAAATACAACATTAACCCAGCAATATCATCGCACACAATAAAGCTACTTGCAACCATGCGTCTCTTACTAGCTTATCCAATACCTATGTATATAACTGACCATGTTAAATTTATGCACGTAAGGCATTTCTCTATAACCTATATTGCACCTGAACCCAATACCTAGAATGTCCATACATTCAACATCTAATCTATCGACTAGTTACGGCTCATAAGGAATTCATAGCGCTTGGCCTTGAGAAACCGTATCTTGCAGATTATATAGCTATGTTTACTTAACTGGCTATATGCTTGCATCTTTACCTATATATACGTTATTAGGTGAATTTATTGTACTTTAATTAAACATTTATAATATTAATTTAGTACCCTTTTATTTGGTACTGGTCCCGACTTCAGGTGTGATACTTAAGACTTGCGTAATAATTTTTCTGTACGTTTTTTCAAATATTTTCTTTCATAAAAACCTTGTCGGGAACTTTAAAAAATGAACAAATACAACAAAAAATTTTAAACAAATTCGTGCAACCATTCTGAAGTGCGAATATATATTCATACATATACAGCGTATAGATGGTCCTCGCGGCTACATCTGCATGTGCACTATGTCAACAACGTAGCAAACCAGTGGTTATTTACCTAGCTATTTAGGTGACTTCCTGTGGGCACGTTGGTATTAAATGTAGTTTAAATAATCAATGGAAAACTAAAATAAAAAAAACGCATATTGTTACATTCGTCTGTCCATCAGTCCGTCTGTTTGTTGGCGGACTGTATTTAAGTTTTCGTCATCGTCTGTCTGTTTGCAAACTTATAACGCGAAAACCGTTAGATCAATTTTAATACGCAGTAGTCTATAGCCTACATACATTAATTAATTATTACGAAGTAATAATAATATGTATAGATTAATCTTTATAGCACCTAATATGGACGCTGATAATCAATACTGTGTTAAGCCACACGGACTCCATATTGAGAAAATGGCGTCTAAAGATAACGTACGTATGTATTCTTAATAGATTGGTTTAAAGACGTATACATCCATTTTTCTTTACTATTTTGATAAAAGGTATAATGAATTAATTGCAATTTAGTATAATAAAAAGTTTTATCTACTAATAAGTTTTTCAGATATATGATATTCTTGAATATCTCAAAAAAATGTAACACACTTCAATAGTCTAATTAAATTAAGACACTTTTTTCCGTACTTATTTTGTTTAAATGACTTGAAATTTTTTTGAATTATGTTAAGCATATAACGAATTATCAGATTACATACATATATCTCCGAGTTTTACTTTTTGTGGGTTGACGCATTATTGCTTATCAGCATCCACATAGCTTGAACGTCAAGCTGTAATGTTTTGTCAAAATCTGTAATTTTTACGTGCAAAAGCCTTTATACATCCATACTTACAAACTTCGCATTTAAAATAGTAGTAAAATTTTTATGTATGTAACTGTACTGTGACAGCATCGGAAGGTGAACAAGTTTATATTATATTCTTATAGTTATACTTTACGCAGAATAAAATCGCCTTGAAAGTGCGCACGGGTTGATGTCGAACTGCACTTTCGAATTTTAAATCCATGTTATTTTTTTTGTACAGTTATTTTAATTAACTTTAAACTACTGGGGAAACGATCATCCTTTTTATCATCTTAATTTTTATTACAATAGTCAGATTACAAAAACAATTAAGTATTTGTTGTAGAAAAACGCTTATATTTGTTTTTGATGCAAAAGTTATTTAACCAGATAATCTAGATCTGTACTGGAGAACGAATGACAGCATATCGCTACCGATTATTGCAATCTTAAAATAGGCTTGTATTACCACTAAACAGTTAAATACAAATTAGTATATAATACGTATAAAATATAAATAGTTTACAATATTGATGTAACACTGTGAAAAGAAAAAAACAATAAAAATATTAAAAGAAGAATTAAACAAAGAAAAATTAAACTATATAAAACCTACAAATCTGTCGATGTGATTGCAGTGAGGCAGAGTGCCCAAAACACTGGCGGCATTGCCCCTTTAAATGGCCAAACTGAGATGTTGACCAAGGTAGGCGCCAGCTCTCCGGTCACTTGTAGACTCGACGAGGCGGGAAGATAATTCTTGGTAGAATCTTTTGGCTTCCTCGCCCCAGGACCCCATGGTTTCAACGGCAAAGGGCACAAATATGAAACTCCTTTGAATGTTTTCATATTTGCGTCGTTTGATATTTTCAGCGGTAGTAGCCGCCGCTCCCGCTGTTGCAGAAGTCCCTTGTATATGTGATGCAGCCAATGTGTCAACACATATTCAATATGTATTGAATATGAATAGTTTTCTTATGAATTCATAATTGCCCTTCATATTGTTCGAGTTAAGAATTTAGTACAATTATTATAAAGATTATTGAAGTTTGAAAGATACTAAGATTTATTGTATAATAAAAATGATATATTTCTAATTAAATAAACCAGTCAAGTGCTAGTCGGGTCCGAACATGTAGAGTTCCGTACCATATATAGTAAATATTATATAATAAGTAACCCAAGTATAACTGATATTAGAAGGATTTTTACTATTTGTTGTTCTAGTGGGAATATAAATACAACTTCAACTCTCTACTTATTACGGTTTGTGAGATACAGCCTGACAGACAGACAGGGAAAGCTTAGTTAGAATGTCATGTCGGCACTCTTCATAATTTTAGTGTTACGCAATCACGCTTGAACTAAAGTATCGATTTAAATAAAATTGGCAACAGAGGTAGTCTGAAAATTAACATAGGCTTTTAATACGAAAAAAAAGGCTGTAAGTGGTTGAAATAGGTGTAAAATAAAAATAATAAAAAATAAAGGAATAAATTCCAGAGCAGATAAACTCACGGGCAACATGTAGTAGGTAATAGCTTTTTATAGCGTTCAATTCAGGAGCAATGAAACACAATACTGTATGTCACTGACTAAAACACAATACATTATTTCAATCGTCGGTAATATTTGTCCCGAACTGGCGTCGGGTTGGCGTTGGCCTGGCCGCATGATGGGTAAAAATGTCACATCGGTACTAACTAACGCCCCGTCGAACTGCATTCATCAGAGGTGTCCATTGTCGCCGTGTGAAATAATGAAATTTATATGCCAAACGCTTGAATAGAGAATTTCAGTGGACGATAATTAAAATTACTCGCGAAATTGTTTAAGTTTTAATTTGACATTTGTTAGGAAATAAGTTCAGCGCAATACATCAATACAATCAAAAAAACTGTCTGTTTATTCGTACAATAGTATTAAATTATAATCGCGAAGATTACTCTATCTGTTTGTCGGTTTGTTTGTTACGTTTAAAATGCCTACATTGCGTAACTTGTTTTAATGAATTTTAATACACAAGTGAAATTTTAGTATATATTTGAACTAGGATACTTTTTGTTGTAAAATTAAAACGGGAAAATGGTGAAGTAGGAAATGAACATATTACCAACATAGTTGCGGAAACGAACTTGTTTCAAAAAAAAATATTTTTCTAACTCTCTATTGAATATAGGTCGTTCAGCTCATTACCGAAATAGCCGTTCTGATGAAGAGACTTTCGCGGGCACGAACTTTATAAAAAGTAATAAGTACATGGTACTTCTTACTTAACTAATATTAAAAGTTGTTACGAAAAAGTTAGTTAACAAACAGAAACCAAAGCGAATGAATATGGACGTATATTACATCAAATATAATAAAAAGTTCATAGCTAAAGAAAGTTTATTTTAAGACCCAAAGACTCAAATCATACAACCACAATGCGACGTCATGACGTCGCGTCGTGAAAATCTACGACGTTCATCGTAAAAAATCACAACGCGAAGTCGCATCGTACGATGATAGATTTTGGCGATGTCTTATTATCGCAACGTCGTAACATGCCACGATGCGGGTCGCAACGTGTGGACGAGTATATGTTTTATCTGTAAGCACGCGAGACTCATTAAGTGTTGGTACTTTCAAAACGTGCATGTATTTGACGAAGTCGTCCTTCACCGAATACGAGATTGTGACTATTTATACCGCAAATTTTATTTAAATTTATAATTTAATTAATACAAATGAAAAAATAATCATAGAAATCGATTATTCTGAATAAGAAGTTACAATATAATGTTGATAAATCTTCTATTGTACGATTTTAATTATAATATAAAAAACAAAAAATCAATTTCGTTCAGCATTATTAAAATAATGAACATGGTAAAATTAATTTTCAAAATGGCCACCGATAAAACCCACACGTATAACTTTAAATTAATTTTTAATCGATTCTTAATTATTCATTACATATTTAGGTATATCTTAGTTTCGTCGACGTGTAAATGACACGTAGAACATTAATGGACAAGCGAGTTTCCATTTCGGTATTGCACGGAGTCCGCCTACGCAATTAATTTGCTGACAGCTATGGAAGGTAAATATAAATAATTAAGACTTAACAAATAAATAAACCGAACCTTCAAAAGTAAAATACACAATTTCCTTTGTTTGGGTGATATAATCATTCCAGTTATTTTGATAAAAATTCTATGTGACCAATCTGAATTTTCAAAGTCGTTGAAGAAATGACAAAGTACTGAGGTATGAAACGTTAAAAAATCAGCTACGATTTTTGAACCAACTACTTTTTAAAATCAGTTAAAAAACTGTAAACGTACGTACACGTACGTACGATACGATACGAAAATAATTTAATTTGTATAAAAAAATAGCATAAATCGCATTTAATTTATTTATTATGCCTTTACTTGTTATTTGTATGTATACTATCAGTAAAGTTTATTTCTGATTCAACGACAAATTTCTCCGCTTTTATTCAAAAATTTTTTTTACTGTATATTTTTATTACTGTATAGTACAAATTTAATTATTTGTACTATACAGTACTAACCTTATGTAATTTGAATAAAAGTTGAGAAATTTGTCGTTGAATCAGAAATAAACTATACAGTACTATACAGTACTAACCTTAAGTATCGTAATCGTATCGCATACTACTATACTGAGGTGTTAAAAAGAGGGTTGAAAGTTTGTTAGATATCAAATTCCTAAGTATACGCGGACGAAGCTGCGGACAACTACTAGTAATAAATAAACTCTTGACTTTTGTTTACATTCAGTTCAAATATCAGAGGTGCAAATAAAAATGACATCATCCGAAAATTTGCAAGCGCTTTGACCTTTTATAACGCAAGTGTCAACTGATAACGCAATGCGCAGAATCTTTTGACTTTCTTACAAGTCATAAACACTACTATGTCAAAATATCTATAAGGACAATAATATTTTTACTTATAAATGTGAAAGTAACTCGGTGTCTGACTGTCTACCTACATGTCTGTCCATCTGTTTTTACGACTAAGCCGCTGAACCAATTTTTAATGATTTTTTCTACAGGTGTCAACTGGGCATGTGTTTTACCGGCGTGAGTAAAATCAATATTTAAAAGTTAAAATATGAATTAAATGTTTTTGTTTAATTAAAAAATAACTTTTATTCATTGAAACGTTAAATCTTGTAGAATCGTTCAGTATAAGCATCATTTATGAAAAACAATTAAATTGTATTAAGAGAGATTGGACTTTGGAGAAGAACATAATATTGTACTTTTAATCATAATTTAAAACGCGAAGAGGATAAAAAAAATTCTAATACTAATATAAATGAAAAGCTAAATCAATCATAAAATTAAAGTTGTTTACGTAAAGAGAAGAGTAAACAACACGAAAATAAAATGAAACATTAAAATATGGAAAATTAGACATTTTTTGGTTTTTGAGGAATAATAACATATATAAAAATATTTTTACTTTATCACATTTATTGGTCTTTAAGTCTATTTTGACAACTACTTCGGTTTAATTCGTGACTAAAAACAATTAACCAGTTACAACCTGACCTCTCATTCCTATTGTCCTAATCTGAATCTGTGTGACATTTCCTATAGAGTAACGTTTTAAATACAACAAAACGACTTATGTATATTACACTAAACAAAATTAACTAAAAACCAAAATTCACGAACAATGACTTCAAATTATACAAATAAAAAACTCTCTTATTTTCTATAACAAATAATTACTTTTATTGATATCACGTTCTATTGTATTCAAATGCGAACGTCCTTTGATACATATTCTAAACTAAAAAGCATGACTAAAATACGAATGTTGCAGAAAATATTCATATTGCTAATATTAATATTTTCGATCATTATTCAAAAAACGTGAGTTCCATTTACAAAAAATGCTTTTATTTATGGTTCCAAAAAAATAACTTGCCAGTTATATAAAGCGATGTGAAGACTGCAGAGCATTCATTTCTGTGCGCAGTTATGATTACGCGTAAAAGGTCCGAGGCTCGGCCTTGCGCGAACGGGCCACGGTCAAGTGTGCTTAAGAGGTCTTATGTCAGCGAGATACCTGTCGTATTGTCTATAGTATTTGTGTAAATGTCATACTTCTAACAAGAATTTTGCCTAGATACATAAATTGTATTAAGATTTATTCATCTGTAGTAAAATATAAACCTAAACCGTTTCGAGTTGATCATTTAACAATCGGAATAAAAGAAAATATTATTGCATTATTTAACAAATTAATTTCAAGATAAACGTCATGTTTTAACCAATAAGATGATGATAATAACCATAATCAGATAGCGAAAATTTATTGACTTAATAAAATTGAACTAAGGTTTTCTAATAAAGACAAAATTTAAACTACCTACCAACAGATACTACATATCAAAAGATATTTTAGGAACACAAGTTTTTATGTAAAAAATATGAACTCAAAACGCAGTTACCAACTTGCACGAACTTTAGTAATAAAAACATGTACGAATGAGTGAAACTCTAAAAACAACAATATTCAATTAACCTAAGCTGAAACGGTCACTGTTTTGCTGAAAACTTTCAAACTCGACGCTGCTGGTAGCTGTTTGAAACATTAAAACATTTTAATACCATCTCCCGCACTAACGAATACGTTGAGAACGTAACGTGCTGACTTTAATATTGAAACTATGAATAGTGTGTATATGCAAGAACGTTTTGAATTAAGAAGTTGAAAAAATGTCACGTACAGAACAATTTTTCGTATTGTTTCTCAATTCGTTTTATTTCATTTATACCTTTTTATTTACGATTACTTTGACGATAAAGATGCGTGGATTTATTTTACGCTGAATTTCATATAGGATGTGTAATGAATTTGTAATTGATAAAAAATTATCTATTCTTGTCGGGTCTTCTCGGTAAAATCTACATTCCGAACAGGTGGTAACTTCCTTATTGATGTAATAATAATTTTTTCTTTTTTATTGACGATTCAAAAGTGCTCGTGAGAGCCTACTAAGTGCTCATGAGAGCCTACTTGAATAAACTATATTTTTTTTAGCGTACCTATAACAAGTACATCTAAACTAATATTTTAAGGAGGTAAAACCTGTTTATAAGTTAGTATGCAGGGAGTAATTTTTCGAGTAAAAAAAATTTTTTTGCATTAGATAGTCTGAGGAATAGTCTCATGAAGGTTATGTACTAAATTGTACATATCTCACGACGACTTATAAGAGCGAAGCAGTAAATTGAAATGCAAGCGAAACCGCAAGAGACAGCTAGTAAACTATACTATACTCTTTAATTCGTTCAGTTTTATATTTCCAGATAAATATATTAATTATAAAACCGTATAGTAACAGCCTGTAAATATCCCACTGCTGGGAAAAGGCCTCCTCTCCTGTTAAGGAGAAGGTGTAGAGCTTAATCCACCACGCTGCTCCACTGCGGATTGGCGGATATACATGTATCAAAATTTCCCTCGATACATGCATGTTTCCTCACGATGTTTTCCCTCACCGCCGAGCTCGAGATGAATTTAAACACAAATTTAGCACTTGAAAAATCAGCGGTGCTAGCCGGGGTTTGAACCCGCGATTATCGGTAAAAATCGTCGTGTTCTAACCACTAGGTCATCTCGGCCTTTTAAAACCGTATAATTCATCAATCTTTTTTTTCTTTTATATTTGCCACTTTTTGATGATAAAAAACATTCTCAACAGTAAAACATTCTCAAATCTTAGCAAACTTTAATTGTAAAGAATATCAAAAATGGAATATAAATAATTAGAATCAGCCACTATTTTTTACAAATAATTCTCATCATCTTTTCATATTGTGAGTCAGTTCCAATATACCTTATACCAACTTCATTACCAACGAGCAAACAAAACTGTCATATGAACATAACTCGATATAAACAGTTCGAATTGAGCATCGCTCGCAAATATGTGTATTCCATACATGCTCCCAATATCCTTTGATTTCCATCAAACCGACGAACTACTGCGTTCATAGTGTGTTAGTGCAGTAAATAAACTATCTTCACGTTGGAAGGTTTCGCTTTCCAAGCAGAATTGCTTCAACCGCTGTAAAAATTTGAACGACGAAAATGCTGACATGTCGAATAAAAGATCAACTTTTATGAATATGTTTTCGGAAAGTGATAGCTAAGGTGTACAACTTCTAAATATCATAATTTTTGATGAGCTAAGTTTACGATATTGAGTACTGGTAATTTTGAAATACAACGAGAATACTTTTATTTATTTTTTTGTAATATTATTATTTATTATCATTTAAAATTTATTAGTTGTAGTATACTTTGAAAACAATTTTTCCAGGATATTCTCTGAACCTCTAATATCTAAATAATTACCTAAACATTTATTTAGTTATGTTATTTTACAAATCTAACACTTAGCATTTCATTAAAAAAAGATATGGTTAATCCATATACTTATGCAAGAATAAAAAATTAAGATTATTTGCGCTATTTACAAATCTAACTATATATAAAAGTTAAAGGTCACTCACTTACTCATCACGAAATCTCAGAAACTACAAGTGTTATGAGTTTAAAATTTTGCATGATTTTTTAGGACATAACTAAACGGGACACTAAGACGGGATTTTGCAAAATTCGATCCCTATGTGATAAAACTGAGGTTGGAAGTTTGTATGAAGATCCTATGTTAAGCTCCAGTGAAACGACAGTTATACATAATTTAAATAAATAAACGCATCACACTCAACGGCCCCCATTAAGATCTTGTCACCTTGTGACGGGGGTCCGGAAACATACACAACACTAAACACCCAGACCACGACAACATCTGTATGGCCAAGTCTGTACATTTGCCGTGAGCGGGGATCGAACCCGCGACCGTTAGCGCTACAGTCAGTTGCAGTGACCACTGCACCAACGTGTCTGTCATATTATGTATAACTATAGTTTCATATATAATTATATATAATAGTTATATATAATTTTGAAAACTATAATTTAGATCCAACACAAATAAATACATAGATGGAAAGTTTTAAATCCCGTCAGACTCAACCAACACCAAGATTGGATTAGAGTTTAGAATTTTCATATGATTTAAATCAGAAAAGAATTCTGCATATGAATATCAGCGCCCGCAGAAATTTATACAGCTTCACGTTGAAATGTCAGGAAATCTCCGACTTAAATTTCAAATATTGTATTCACATATTCCTTTGTAAAAAAATGTTTCATTTATAAATTTTTGTCTATAAGTTATTAAACTCAAACTCTAACTAAAATATACTTAATTCGAACAATCTTCTATAAGCTCTTTCGAATCGTCAATTTACAAATTTGTCATGTCACTTCCACGTGAAACTACCACCAGTCCGGAAAGAGGACTCTTCTAAGAAATGCCGGTGAGAAATTCAGTAGTTTCTTACTATTGTTGGATACAATTAGCTACAGTCCGATAACTAATTCATTATAAAACTAAAAGCTATAAAAAACCGTTCCTTTTCGCTCAGAAAGACAAAAATATTTGATACCATTCAAGTTATACCATGCATAAAACCAATATTTACACATTTTGTTTGTGCATTAACGTAAAAATTTAATTCATTACCAATAGCAGAATTAACAAAAAACATAAACGTAATTGAAGTTCTACCAAGGACTACAATTTGTGTATGTATGTGTTCGTAAGTTCGCATTCGTGTGTTGCAGAAATTATTTTTCTCGCTGTTTAACCTTAAACTACAAATATTCCTAAGGGCGAGATAAGCTACAAATATTTCTGAAGTCAATACTAAACAAAACAAATTAAATAATTTTGTGTAATAATATGTATTGTTACACCTGGACGTACCTTTAGTTTGTATAGATTAAAGTTTTCAAGATTAATTCTTATCATTAAAATTTCGTAATTCTTACAGATCTCCTGCCAGTATCCTCGACGGTGATGCCGCTGCCGTTCTACTCAGTATTCGGCTACGAAAAGAAATTACTCCGAGATAAATATAAGAAGCGACCCCAAGGGAAAATCTCGCTAGTCACTAAACAGCCAAAATAAAAAGACACCTAATAGCCGAACATTAAAGCTGTTTTGTCTTTTTTCTCTTCACAGAGAAAATGATTGATAAATTGTAATATTGAGAGGTGTAAAATTCAGGGTAAAATTTGTTAAATAATATTCATTAATTTGTATAGTCTATTTTTTTTTACTTGTCTTATTCAGCAGATAAATATGGCGTATTTCTAGCCTCACTTAAGAGTTAGATAAGAAATTAATGATTGAATGATTGTAGTGAATCACTATAATGTAAAATTATAATTAAACAAAATTATTCGAAAATTCGTGATTTTCGAATAATTTTTCGGGGTATTGTTACCACATAGGGACAAGTAAAAAAAAATAGCCTATAGTATCTTCTTTTGTTTGTATCTCTTCTTTTTCTCACAGAGCGTAACTTGACCGATTATAACCATCGCCGACACATTAAGAGTAATTCTCGTCTTCGGTAGCACAGACACGTCTGGCGCTAATCGATATGCGCGAATGTCCGCGGTCGTCAGCTGTACGTAGTATTTCCGTAAGATTACACACCATGAGTAAACTCCTCAATCCATAGATAATCCTTAGTAAATATACTAATATTTCCCGGCTAAATCTTCTTAAAGTCATTATGTAACAAAACAACAAAGCATATTAAAGTATAAGATAATCCCATACTACTTAAGTACGCCCTTAATTAGATTTAGTCAAGAGCTTTTAACTGAAGCTTTATATTGGAATAAATTAATTTTTTATGTTTGTTAAAAATAAAAAATAAGATCAATTATTCATATATTTTGTATTTTAGACATTTTCTACTACTTTTGTACTTAATAAAATAATCTGTGATTATTAATAAATATTTATTACATTTTTTTTTACAAAAATGTGTGATTTTTTAGGTAATAAGTTACAAACTATTTTGTAAATTCATTTAATTCAATAAAATTGCGAAATATATTATGTATATTGCAAATAAAAGTTACTGAAATTATCGCCTTCTCTTTTCTACCAATAAACGCTTTCTAACACCTATTTAGAGAAATATATTAATCGGCGTAAATTCCTAATATAAATGCGTTTCATGCAGTGAGTCGGAGAGCCGAAAACCTATACATTAACTGTTTTTTTTATTATTTTTAAATAGATACTTTTTGCAATAATGGAATGTCCATATCCCAATTTCAATACATATTTACAAATTAACAAGGTCGTATTTTACTTTAATTGTACCTTTCACTCAGAAGAAAATTTAATTTTAATTCATTAGAAAAAGATTTTAAACGGGTTCCGCATTTGAAAGTGTATCAACGGGACCCTACTACTAAGCCTCCGCTTTCCGTCAGTCAACGGGCTGTAAACTCATAAACGGTGATTGCGCACGCTTAGTATGAATGTGACTGAATACAAAATCTGTGTGTAACGAGTTAGCTAAGTTCGTAATTAAAATTTAGTTTCACATAATTTGGTGATATAAAGTATGATTTTGAAAAATATAAATAATTATTCTATCAACTTTTGTGACACTAAAGTCTAAATAAGCGGTAACACCCAAGTGTAAAACGTCTTTTAACTGACTTCGAAAAAGGAGGTTCTATGTTCGGCTGTAAGTAAATCACACGTAAAAGGTTTTACTTGCGACCGACTTTGAATGTTTTACTTAGCACCGACTTTAAAATGTTGTAGAAAATATTTGTTTTTTACTTTTTAGTTTACTTGTTTCGTTTTCGAGGCCGGTTTTTTTGTTTGTTGTCAAAAAGTTTTTTTTTTTTTGGATTTTTTGAATTCAAACTCAAACTCAAACTCAAACTCAAAGTAAAAATATGCTTTATTCAAATAGGCCTTTACAAGCTCTTTCGAATTGTCAATTTACAAATTTGTGATGTCAGTACCACGTGAAACTACCACCATTCGGTCACTTTAATGTAAAACATGCAGCATACAGCGATGAAATCCTCAGAGTATTTGCCTTTCTATAGCCGCTACAAATAATAAAAACCATACAAGTTGGTCTTTAAACTTTTTTTTAGATTTTATTACCAGATAATTTATTTAAAAACCCAAAACCCAACTGCGTAACAGCCCATCTGCAATCAGCAGTGTCGTATCAATATCAGTTCTGTTCAAAAGCCTATAACCGAGAATCGCTACTAACTTTTATTATTTTATAATAAAAATGACTCAAATTTTTAAAATAAAAGTTATTCCTAATAATATTAGCTATCTGCGAGTGAAAATACCTTCCAAATCGGTCCAGCTGTTTCAGAGATTAGACGGAACAAACAGACAGACACAGATGCAAAATAGTAAAAAAAAATGTTTTTGATCTTGTACCGTTTATACTTTCATATGTATTTAATTAATTTGATATTACAAACAGACACTACAAGTTCATTTATTTGTATTGATTTGCAATAATTTTGATGCAACACAGAATTTTGTAAGAGCTAATCGAAAGTCGAAATGTACTAACAAAACTATTTCATTTCAAAACATTTGTGTAATCGTTTATTGACATTAAAACCATTTAACAATGCTATTACGAATGAAATTAAAATTAAAATTAATTTATAAAACGAAATTGGTGTTCAATATCTTTAACCGACTTACAAAAAAGAAGGTTCTCAATTCGTCGCGGATTTTCTTTATGTATGTTCACAGATTACTCAAAAACGGCTGAATCGATTTAGGTAATTCTTTTTTTTTAATACTCACCAAAATATTCATAAAATGTTCATCAAAATTCAAGTTAACGAAATTACGTATTTTGATTTCGAAGTCGATTATCTTTTTTCTAAAAAATCTTGTTAGCTTTTTGTGCGTATAAATAATTAGATATTCGTCTATAATTTAAATATTACTAGCTTTGTATCAATATATGGAGGCTGACAAGCAATACTGTGTCAACCCACACAGACTTCATTTTAAGAAAAGGGCGTCTAAAGATGTCAAAGCTATTCTTAATAAATGTGTTTGAAGACGTATATATCAATCTTTTCCTTTCTTTTTTGATAAAAAGTATAATTAATTGAAGCTGATTGGTGTAATGAAAAGTTTTATCTAAAAATGAGTTTTTCAAACATATGAGATTACTGTATATATTGCAAATATTGGAAGGCGCTCGAAACCCTCAGCTTTAAACTAAGAAACTTTTTTCATACTTATGTAGTTTAGATGACTTAATTTTTTTTTGAATAATGTTAAATAGTTAACCAATTATCAAAATACACCAATATCTCCGAATTTGACTTTATGTTGGTTGACACATTATTACTTATCAGCATTCATATGTAAGTATCTTTATTTATATTTTTGTACACCTTTCTCGATCAAGTTGGGGTTAGCTGGTAGATAGCACAGTAGCGTTCAGCCCACCTTATATACACGGGCGTATATAGAGGGCGTTGTAAGTCCAACACGTACAACGATAATCTAGTTTTTATCATGCAGTAAGATGGTATGATTCTAAATTCTAATCTCACTTAGTAATTATATAAACCATTGCCATTCCTATTCATCGAATGTTTACTTCATTGTATAAGTAAGCCGTATACAAAGGGGGGGTCCGGACCCAATAAATCTCCACCTTATATATGTTCATGCTTTTGTACATATTTTGTGTGCAAAAAAGAATATATATGTATGTTACATTTAAAAAGAGTGAAATAAAAACATTTAAATCCACAGGAGGAAGGTAGTATCATATTTAATCTTATGCGATCAGGAAGGATTACTCATACTGACGTAAGCTCAACCTATTATATGATTCATGAACATCGACCGCATCACCATAATCTGTGACGAGACCGTGTGCAGTGGATATTTTTTAATTTATTCACAGTGACAATAGTCAAATGTTTAAATGAAAAATCTTTTTTTACTGTAATTTTAACGGTTGCGCAAATCAAAAATAACGACAAACTCTTGCGAAGATGAGCGACTTTTGTCTGACACAAAATTAATCTGTTGTCATTAGAGTTTTGTACGCAGTATTTCTAGTCGTTCGTGTTCTTTATACGATACAATTTTAAACGTTCTACGACTCGGACAATAAAGTATCATGATTGTTCCTCGTCTACTCAGGCCACTTAGTTTCGCTATAACCGTCTATGCGTCTGTCAACTTAACTCAGAATCTTAGTAGTAAAAAGCTATATCAAGCTATATATAATATGAACATACATCAGATAATGATGCAGTGTATATGGCATGAGTATATACAGGTATAGATTTATTTATTTATTTAAAGGTTCGTCAAGTTATAAATCCAAAGAGTTACCATAAGTTTACCATAAGGCTACAGATATATACAGATTGTGTAACTATATATAGACAAACACCACATGCACACAAAGGTGAGAAAGGAAAACAAAATAGCAAACTATATTAACGCATCAACGAATCACACTCAACGGCCCCTATTAAGATCTCATGACATTGTGTCGGGGGTCCGGAAACACTCACAACACTAACACAAACACCCAGACCACGACAGACATCTGTATGGCCAATACACACGTTTGCCGTGAGCGGGGATCGAACCCGCGACCGTTATCGCTTTAGTCAGTTGCAGTGACCATTGCGCCAACGCTTCTGTATATAAAAATAATAATAACAAATTTTCATTCTGCAGCCTAGACAAAAAATAGAGGTTATACTTATGATAATACAAAATTATAAAAAAAATAATAATAACAAAAAAATGAAAAATAAAGAGAGCGATAGAGACAGGAGCTTCTTAATCAATTTTGTGTTGCCCAAGGATTTGTTCTTAATATTGTTAGGCGTATTCGGCATTCTTGTTCGATAAGCGACACATACGCGGAATTAGTGAATTAGCACCAAGTATAGTTCGGCGGATTGGTGGCACGAGTGTATATTTATATGGGACTCGAATACCTTAGCAAAGGTTGACGGTCTGTAATTTTTAACGTTTGTTTTATCATCGCATTTATAGACAGGTATAACTTTTGCTTTTTTCCATCTTGACGGGAATTCTCCAAGCTTCAATGACTTATTGAAAATTAAGCACAAAGGTGTCCACTTTGGACGCACAATTAGCGATAAAAATCGGTATAATGTCATCAGGACCTGCTCCTTTGACTGTATTTACTTGCTTAAGTTTATTTAAACCATCATAATAATCAATTGAAAAGCCTGATAAATTGCTATTTGACTGATTAACGAGAATTGAGTCTAACCGAAACTCAGTGGTTGGATTATGCTGATGTACGTTCGTATCACTTCCAAAGTAGGTACTCTCCAAAAAGTTCACTCATGCTCGCACCTCCGAAAACCGTGGTATATTCTTTTGTCATTTTTGTAGCATACGAATTGGCAGATGATGGAAAGGTCGATCAAAAACATTGTGGGTATATTACTACTATTTTTTAATTTAGGCAACCGGTGGAAAAATATTACATGTTATTATATAACTTTAAAATGCTGATTTTTGATAGCATTTAAAACGTGGACAAAAACAAATTAGGACAAGATGAGATCAGCAAGGTACTAACGGTGAGTTAACGCTATCGCATCGCTATATATGTTTTTTAATGGCTAATTTCTGATTTTTGTACTAAAACGAAACGAGTTAGATTATTATTTATGATATATGAAAATACTGTTATAATGTTCGTAATTCTTTCTAGTATAGTAAACATTTTATAAATTAAAGTTTTAACAGAAAACTTTACATGCAAAAATTTTAAATTACTTAAAAACCTTAATTTTAAAAATATTTTAAAGGCCTAGAAAATGTTTCTGACTGTTTCGCATTTTCAACAAATATTGAAATCATATCAAAACAACTAGGTTCCAACCACCTACAATAATAATTCAGTTCCAGATTGTTAGATTCAATTAATAGGAAATTATCATAAACAGTTCATATTAAACCAACTTCAGTACAATGATCAATAAAGTTCAAAACATATTCACACAGTTTGACGTTCGCGGCGCGTCAAATCGTCGTTACGAACGTGTGCTCCGTAGATTTTAATTAAAGCGAGCTTTTCGTTGTACTAAAGTTTAATAATGCAAAAATATCTGTGATTTCAAATATCGATAAACTCCAACAGTACCTTGTGAAAAAAACATTTTTCACACATTGAATAATATATTATTTTAACGAGAAATATTGCAAAGTTCTTAAATATCGTATATTTCTGCGAAGTATTTTTCCATTCAATATTAAAAACAGTGTGTAATCGCTTATTACCTCAAACCTTATGATAAAACACGAACACATTCCTCCTGTTACAATAAAATAGAATAATCAAAGATAAACTACAACTAATTAATAATTAAATCCAATGTTCATAGGTAAAGAGCAGGGCAAAGGAGCCCTAAGCGGATACGTTCAAATTCGAGGCGGAAAATCCATAACTTATTAATATATATTTTAAACCTTTACATACACGACTAGAGTGTTTCATGGCGCATAAAACTAGGAACGCAGGTTTACGATCGGTTAGTCGGGTAATAATAATGTTTTTTTTTTAACTAGCCAATTTTGATTTTTTGTTGCACTTACTCAGTTACACGACCGTGACAGTGACTGACGAATGCCCCAGGTAGAACTTGGTGAGAGCATCGCTCCCTCGCGCTTTGATGCTTCTAGCTATTGCCGTGTTTATTAACAAAGATTTCCGCTTTAGGCTAACTTATGTAACCTATATACTTGAAGTATTTTACAGTATATTTTTCCTGATAATATTAACACATCATAAATACGTTTATTATTATATTCAAATCGTATGTTTATGATAAATTATAACTTCACCATGATTAATCAATCATCATGATCATTATCATCGGTTGTTAAGAGTTAAGTACACCCCAATCCTAAATCCGAAAGTGTATTTTATTTTTTTATTTTTTATACTTTCACGTCTTAATTACTCAACTAATTAAATTTTGCATACACATTGTTTACATCCTGAAAAAGTACTATTCTCGAGGAATATTTAAAAATATCTATATAAATGAATAAAATTAAAGTATCTCTTTGTAAATAATAGCTTTTAACTGAATGCGTATGAAGGTACATAGGTGCGGGCGGTACTTATATCAAAACCACAATTTTTAAATTTTTTGTCCGTCTATTTCTTCCGGCTAATCTCTGAAACTCACAAATAGCCAATGTTACAATGAGTAAATTAGTAGACTTTAATTTTAAAAATATTTTTATTTTAATTTATAAATAAAAAAGACCGTTACACGAAAACAAAATTGAAACCAATGAAATTGTCAAAAATATTAGAATCAAGTACGAGAAATAAACAGTTTAACTTAATAGTAAACACTCGGTTATTTAAAGGTAATTTTTCCTGAAATTAATGCGGATGAAACCACGGGGCGCAGCTAGTATTAAATATATAACAATAAATAACATTTAGAAGGTGGTCGCGCAAAAAAAAATCTAAATTAACGCGAAGTTTAAATAATAGTTTATAGACATTAATGTTGTTCAGAAACTGTTAAAACCATATTGCATGTAGGGAGAGTGCCGTAATCCAACCGAGTGGCACTTTAGCTGCCTTTAAGCTGTAACTACGTCTTAATCGAATGCTCACGTGGAAGTGGTTCTGCTTATTGGACAACATGTTGCTTTTATCAAGCTACAAAGCGTTTTATTTGACTCTGTTTGTAGTTTGTAATAATATACATTGCGTGAAATCTATTTTAGTATATATTTTTAAAATTCTATATTTTTTATTGAGTTTTAAAATTTAATTATATTTTAATAATTATGTAAAGTTTGTTATCGTTAACTTCATGTATGCTAATATTATAAAGAGGTGAAATTTGTTTGTAAGTTTGTGTGTTTGTAATATCAGAAACTACTGATCCGATTAAAAAAATCTTTTTGCGCTATATAGTTCGTTTATTGAGGAAGGTTATAGGCTATATTACATCACGATATGGCTCAAGCGAAGCAAATGAGTGAAACCAGGTGGGGCAGGTTTATTTATTTTAGTTTAAGTGACACAACAAGAGACAATTGGATCGTTGGATCTTATAGGCTCGTATAGATATACATATTGACAGCTTGTATAATAATACACCAGCTTTTGCTTGCGACTTCACTTGTAATAAATGTTGATTTTAATTTGCCGGACGAACATCTAAAACCTATTTTTCTGTGTAGCTGGTACGACTAGCGCGCCACCTACTGGAAGTTAATTGTACTAAGCCTGTAACCTTTCTCTTTTCGCAATTAGCAGAATGGCAGCGCATACTATACAACGATAAAACAATATAATGTAAACTTTAATATTACATTAAGATATAAATAACAATATTATTTTATAATAATTAATTGTTGTTTAGTTTATATCTCTTTGTTTTCCAGAGTAAAATGAGTGAATAAATAAATAAAATGGATTTTAAATTGTTACTTATTGCCATTTACAATTTCATTTATAAAACGAAATATAACTTGTAAAATAATAACATATGTAAAAGTAAGAGCAAGCGAAAATTAAAAATTTAAAACGAGACCGGAGTTACCCATCATTCAATTGGAAATTCAGTATGCAAAAATCTCAATAATATTTTTTCAGTCACAATAATATTCGTTCACGATATCTATCAAGATTAAATCCGAAATAATATTTTATTATTTTTTTTTTAATTTTATAGGTGGAGTGGTTTTTTATGCTGGATATTCAATTTTTTTTGGATTATTAGCAGATACTAATTGTGGAATTAGTTATTTTTATGCTATAAATACATGTGCTTCGCGGTTTTCAGAACTTCTCAGATTTTACTGTTTATGATTACTGCTTCACTCCTATAATTTAGTACTTTAACCTAATGTTTCATTGCCAACCCGATAAATAATTGAGCCAAGATAGCCTAGTGGTTAGAACACGTCAATATCAACCGATGATCATAGGCTAAAATCCCTAGCACTGCTGAGTTTTCAAATGCTAAATTTGTATTTAAATTCATCCCGTGCTCGACAGTGTATCGTCGCCAGGAAACCTACATGTGCAGTGAAAAATTCTGACACATCAATATCCGCCAACCCTTAGTGGAGCAGTGTGGTGGAAAAGTTTCTAAACCTTCTTCTAAGAAGAGGAGGCCTTGCCCATTAGTCGTTTACAAGCTGTTAAACATTTACAACAAACACAAACTGCTTAACAAGCTGACAAATCGTTGGGTCTCTTGATATTAAGTAATCATAGCAGACTATGAATATTTGCAGCACCACACTCCTCTAGTGTCTCTATACAAACGGATCCTTTAAAAAAATTAAGAGTTGAGGCCGAATAAGAATTGAATAAAGAAGTAAAGGACGGAATGGGGGTGAGAGGGCTACGACCTTTATTCGCTCTACGAAACGCAGTTACTAACTACTTCACGCTGATTTTCTATAAGAATGTAATACTTCCCCGATCGAACCAACCCATATACAACATTTTATCTACCAAAAAAAAAATTCAAATCGACTACAATTCTTTCTAATACAATGCGTAATACCAAACAAACATTTACGTTTATTATGTGTATACAATAAGTCGCGTGATAAATTATCGTATTGAACCCTAACGTCAGTCAACCTTTGCAATGAATTCATACAATAATAGGTTTGTCAGGCGCACTATGACTACAATTATATTCGGTCAATCGCTATTTACATCGGAAAACAAGCGTGCTGTATCACTACACATCAAATTTCCAGTGAAATACCGTTATCGTCGTTCTGCGTTCAATTATTGAACGAATGACATTTCATACTGTCAAATGATATCTGAAAATCCTTCTAGGTATCGGCTATGCGCACGGCAATGGGGTCAGGTCAGTGAAAACCATGATTATTGACAGATATTAGAGGTGTGATCGGAAATACAATCTGAGCAATTATATATTGAATTGAAATTTTTTTACTTCTAACGACAAAGTCAAATGCCAAATGACTAGCATGGGTCGTGGGTGCGTGGGATAGCGGTCTCGGGAATATGTTTTCATACGGACCCGAAAAAAACGGCAGTCGGGATGGCTTCAAGTTATAATACGCAAGCGAGAAGTGCGGAGAGGTAAAGACGACCCGTTGCTATCCTAAGACGAACTTCGCCAACCATAAGCAGCTCAACGTACGAAAGCAGCGGCGGATCGCAAGCGATCCCGCAACATATTCATGAATGATGATTACGGTAAACTCTTAGTGAATACAAATATCACTCAACCTCATTTCTTTCTCCAAGAAACAGAAGTACAAGTATATCAATTCTTCTCTGGCGATATCAAACAAAGACTGACCAGTACCCTAGATTGTACTTCCGCACATGCTCTAATTGTTTTATACAAGTATGCTTATTTATTTATTTATTAAGAGTTACCAACAAGGCACACAATCGTTACATAGATATAAACAAAATAAAGCATAATGCATTTATAAAAAGGTACCTTAATTATAGGTAACACTACATTTACCATATCAACGCTATATTCTATAAAGTGACAGAATAACATAAAATAAAATTATAGAGAATTAAAATAAAATAAACCTAAATTTAAATCATGAAAGAAAAACATGTTTTAGCAAATAACGCTAATCAAAGCCAAGATTGACATAGTTTGTCTTCTATTTGTCACACATTGTGATTAGATGTACAATATAATTGGTTATACAGTTGCCATTACCTACTTCACACATAGTTGATATGTTCATTAAGAGAACTAGCTGTAAAACAAAGAATTAAAGTAAAGTTAATTGAATTAAAGTTTAAACTTGTTAATTTTATTTTAAAAAAGCCTTTATTTAAATTGAGGAGCATAATATATTAACCTAATAATAGATTATAAGTAGGGTATACATATATAGCTAAATATTATATCCTGAACTGCTTGGGTCCATATCGTCAGTAAGATCTGACGTGTCGCAAAGAGAGTATTATAAGAATAACATATTAGCGGGATTTAGTTAAGCCAAAGACAGATCGGCCAGGACGTGTCGGGGAAGGGAAAATGAGCGAATTAGTTGAATAAACGCTCCGTCAAAAAAGACATTTTGTTTTAGAGGAAATAATAATTATAAAACACAGTTAATTCGAGTTTAATATAGCTAATATACGTAAGTTATATATTTACTTACAGTTTCTTTTTCTCTTTGTACAGAATTCTTGGGGGTATAAAATATGTTATAAATAATAATAATAATAATAAACACATCACACTCAACGGCCCCTATTAAGATCTCATGGCCTTGCGTCGGGGGTCCGGACACACACACAACACTAACACAAACACCCAGACCACGACAAACATCCGTATAGCCAATATAGACGTTTGTCGTGAGCTGGAATCGAACCGGCGACCGTTAGCTCTTCAGTCAATTGCTGTGACCACTGCGCCAACGAGTCCGTCAATATAGATTACGGGTTTACATTTTTTGAATATAAGTTTTTTTGTTAGTATACTCTACTCTATTTATCGAATGAATAATGATAACCTTTTAATATTTTCAATTTTCTTTTATCGTAAATAGAAAATGTATTGAAAAAATATTTTTACCGTAAATCTTTTATATTAAGAGAAAAAAAAATTCCATTATCTCTGGTAATAATTGTATAAATTTAATAAGTTGTGATTATTTTGTTCATTTTTGGAACATAATAACATGTCGAAAGATTAAATATATGAAGCGAAAACATCAAATTATTCTGTTAAAAAAAAACTCCAACTTGTAATTGAACAGTATACTTCAATATTATTCGTTTCCAAATATATTTTCCATGAAGCCGTTTCTAACTAGCATACCTCCCTGACCTTATTTATTCACAACATAATTGAATCTGTAACTTTCAACATCTTCAGATACTTTTTCAATTAGATATCGAAGAATATTTCTCAGAACTTTGAATGTATTTTTCAATTGAAAGTAAGCTGAGTCATTTTATGAGATTTAAAGTTTGATCAATATATTTAATTTTAATGACTAAACTTAATTAAATAGATACAGTTGCCCTGTAATTTAAATACAACATGTAAAGTAACAAATCACTAAAATTCTGACTAGAACAATGTACAGACCCAGAAAATTTAGGAATAGAGAAACTGACAATCTTTTAAATTGCTACAATACCAACTGTGAAAAATAAGTACAAATGTGAACATTAATTAATTTAATGAAAAAAAAAATTGCGTATGTATCTAATCAACGATGTACCGATTTGATTCAGTCTTACTTTTAACTTACAATGTATGTATGTCTGTACGTGTATATCTGTTTGTTCGGGTGATATCTTGCATCTCAATTTTTAAACCAGACATCTGCCACTGTTTGAGCAGAAATATTTGAACACGTGCTGTCATACTACAAAAGACACATTAAAACCATGTTGAACACGTGTCTAGCTAAACAGTGTTAAAAAATTAAACATTGCTTAAAATACCTACTACATAAATTGCTTAACAGCGAATAAACTCATAAAAAACTTATCGATAAAATATTATACGTTACATTTGACAGCTGAAATAGGTTTTAGACATTTATTAAACTCACTTACACGTTTGTTAATCTATATCTAAAGCATGTTAAACTCAAAACTGTGCTTAGACGAGGATTTGTAGTATGGATTTTTTTAAACACGCGTTTAACATCTGTTTAAATCTTTTGTAGTAAGGCAGGTATAGTTTGGACGATACTGTATAGTTTGGTGTATGACATCATCCTAAATGCAACACAGCGAAACGCCCAAGATGGCGGATGATTGTTTTTATGCTTTTCTTCAATATGGGTATCAAATGAGAAGCTTTGCTGAGAATACCTCAAAACAAAAGTGATGAAACTCTAAATTCACTAACAGCGAACTTTTAAACATGAGAATTTTAGTGTACCTAATAGGGTTTTGAGATTCTTCGATGAGTTAAATCATTGAGGTGGCTCATAAATAACAATGACGCCCCCTATACCATGACGTAATAAAAGATAACGATGCACAAATATTGGCAAACGACTTTGAAACAACGATGCAGTGGGTAACTAAAAAGTATACAATAAAGGGTTAAAGAATTACACAAGCTTTTATTTAAATATTTTTAATTATTGAAATAATCTTTTTCTTTCAAGAAATTACTATTCATTTATAACGTCTATCACCGTTTATCTATACATATAAATCTGGTGCGCGCGACTTGGTCCGCACAGGATTAGATTTGGCATAATGCCTTACACATAAAACCTAGATATACGCTGTCACAGGCGTTTTTGTAGGACTGCTTAATATAGACATTTCCATTATATACGTGTAATTCTAACAGTTTTTGCAGCGCACACCAGAACAGCTCGCAGGTGGCAGAATTTTTCCTACTTCCTTGATATTTATCGTTATATTCTGGTCAATTCACATAATATCTTTATAAATTATAGGGTATGTTTTATTTTAGTTATACTGCATAAAAACTACGTAAAGTCTAAAAAATAAATACTTATTGTAAAGTCTCATTAAAATCCATTAAGTACTTTTTGCATGAAAGAGACATTCACACATCCATATATTGTTAGATTTATAAAATTTCGCGTTAATACCATTAGTAAGGATAACTTGTCTAACACGATATGATAAAGAAACTTGACGTGAGACTTAACTGAGTAGAAAAACAAATAAACTAAATAAATTGATCTGATTGATTTAAATTTTTTAAATTTTCAGGTACTTAAATCTGGCATTAAACTTTTATATCATACTGGATAGCTCGATGAACTTCGTATCACTTACATAAATATATGAGTATAAAAAGTGGTCAAAACGTGGTGGTTATTTGTTATTTTGTATTTTAACAAAACACACCAAAGAGATCGCACCTTATACTACATCTAAGAAACAGACAGTTTTCTGAACGTAATAATATAATAATAATATAAAGATTTGACAACCAAGTGACATTTTTTATTTAATTTTATATATATATATATATATATATATATATATATATATATGTATATGTATATGTATATATATCACGAATTATCACAGTAATTAATAATCTGTAAAGAACAAAATAAACTTTATTTTTATATATATAAAATTTATTTTGTTCTTTACAGATTATTAATTACTGTGATAACCATCAACCATCACAAATATTCCGGTATTAAAGTTACAAAATGCTTTTGCTGAAAAACAACCCATAACATCAATAATGCTAATCAATCCATTCAATATAAAGCAGTTGTTTACGAGTAAATAAATTTTCTTTTTAGTGCTTCCATTTTGCTGACCGGAATTTTAACGAAATTGAATAGACTTTACGTTTTCTTTAACAGCAAATAGCGATACGTCGTGGCGTGTTGATATTTCGTGAACATTAATATGAAATTAGAATAGTATCGGCTTTTCTCAAGCAAGTATCTTAAACAAGTAAAAATTACATCCTCCCCTCACCCCATTACTTTCGTCGTTAGTCTCATAATTCATTATTATTCATTTTTTAACTAGGAATATATAATACTTGTGGCACATCTTATTGTTCCTGGTGTCATGAGCAGCGGTGGCCACTTCATATGAAATGATCGCTATTAGAAAAAATATACATAATCTTAAGTTAGGAGGGAAGGGGTAGCACGTTAGTGATACGGATGGAGAGGGAGTCTAAAAAGTTGCTAATAAACATACGTGATGTTTATTAGCGGATAACCCTTATAAGTCATATTTTTCCTTAAAAAAAATCTAAATCGTCAAAAACTTAAGTACCGAAAGGCACTAACCTACCACGAAAAAGTAAAAAACAGCTGCATCACTACGGGCGAAGTTTAAACAACAGGCGCTCTCAGCAAATGAAGTGGTCTGCAAGTTTATCGGGAGCGATTGCTTCAGACATAGTAATCAATCAAATATTTGGCCAAGTCATGAATAAATCTGAGCTGGGAAGAGTTTGAGATACTTGCGAGTAAACAGCTCGTGTCGAACGCTTGCCACGGTTCATAATTAACCGTCTTCACAAAAAGAGAAAGTTCAATGTTAACATTTATGTCTTTTTTTATGTTTGTTCACCGATTTCTCCGCCGATTGTGGATCGATTCTGAATTATTTTTTTATTTGAAAGGCTTATTTGGTTTGAATACTTCTTACTTAATTCCGTTGTATATATTTAGTCTTGAATAATTTATTCGTTTATGTTAATGTAAGGTATAAAGTAGTAGGAAGTTAATGGGTCGTTAGGTCCAGTACATGACATCGAGGCTGTTTTGTTTTTATGTAATAAAGCTTTGACATTTAGAACTTAGATACGTTTAATAAACCTAGATTATACTCGTATACAAGAACACCTTGGCACCTTGCCACTTGTTATTATAAAAATAAAATTTAAAAAATGAATTATTAATTTTATTCGATTCTGTCACGGCCTGATGTTTGATAGTCATAATATAATTTTCTTGTTATTCTTATCTAATGATTGGGTTTTATTCGCGGCTTTCATAGTATTGATGTAGATTTTGTTATGCTGACTGATCTAAAATATATTTTCTGTCTTACCTAGACGACACGCGCGTGACCTCGTAGAAATTATAATGTACTATGCCTTATTTTATTTACGCAGAGGAAATCTTTGGAAGATACCAAATTACTCGTTACTTCACCAAGCTAGCCTTATGTGAGTTATTGCTTTTCACGCACCCCCTTACTAGCCGCCTATAATATTTGAAATGATCCCTCGACTTTTCCAAGATCCCAGCATTAGATCCTGACCAGATGACAATGCGACCAACTAGGAAGTATCTTCGAGTATCCGTTCATAAACTTAATTACTATATTGTCAGGTGTATCAAATAACTGTTATCCTTAGGATTTTATTTTTATTCAATCTATCCCTCGTACATATATATTATTATATCTGCTATTCTGCTAACAAATATTCCCTATGAACAGAGGCGTAAGTATACCATCTAGGTCCCGTGGCAAATCCTTTGGATGGGGCCTCCAAGTGAAAATCGTATTATACCTTAATTTTAATAAACCACTACTTAAGTTACCCAGATCTATTAATAATATTGTGTACATTTTAGTTATATATCTAATAAGTTTTATTTTCAAAAGCATAGGTTTATACGTTTTAAAACTAGCTTTTGCCTGCGACTTCGTCCGCGTTTTCGTAGTTTTTCGAAAAAAAGTAGCGTATGTCCTTCCTCAGGGTTCAGTGGTTTTGGAGTGACAGACAGATTAACTATCGTAATTTAATAGGGAAATATAATATGTCATTCCACAATACTTGAATTCTATGATTTTATTATTAAATAGGTAATAATGTTAACTTTTTAAATTAGGGATGAGTGAGAGTATTATAAACGTAAGAGTAAACAAATATAATCAGAATTCTCCGAACTGCTAACCTATCAGGAGTTACACGTGTTATTGTGAGTCAACCATAAAAGATAGACATATGCTGTTGCGGGATATTTTCTAGGAAATTTTATGTAGAATATTTCCGTCATACATAATTTCTATGTAACTTTAACCATTAAGGCTGCATACGCGACGGAAGCTTAAAAATTGGAGTAACGTCTCCCGTTTTCCCAAAATTTCCCTTTACTACTCTGCTCCTATTGATTGTAACGTGATGAAAAGTATACTATAACCTGCCCAGGAGCATGAAAAATAATTGTACCAAGTTTAGTTAAAATCCGTCGAGTAGTTTTTGTTTCTATAAGGAACATACATACAGACAGACAGACAGACAGACACAAAAATTTTACTGATTGCATTTTTGGCAGTATCGATCACTAATCACCCCCTGATAGTTACTTTGAACATATATTTCATGTACAGAATTGACCTCTCTACAGATTTATTATAAGTATAAAAGATTTAATGACAATTTATTTTTAGAAAGATTTTTATGAATATTTTTTTATATAGAATTATTATTATTAGCTCTTCCAAAATGGTTCACTAATTTATACAATTATATCTTCCTTTGAACATCAATCTATCATTAGAGTCTTTGTGCCACTAATTTATGTTATGAAATTATTAATATGAAATTAATACCATGACAATATTTTCACCAACAATTTCACATGTATCTAAATATTAAGTTTTATAATACATGACATAAAATTCATGAATTGAAAACCTTGATGATACATGATATTGTAGGCGAAATTAAAATCATGAAAATTATTTTATACCACTGATCGTGAAATATAAATTGAGTTTGAATATAATGATTGGATTCTATATAATACTAAAATATTGAGACAAAACTTGAAGGACTGATACTTTTTATATTTCTTCATTGCGTAAACAAACGTTTAAAAAAACAATTCTAATAGGGATATGCATGATTGCTCACAAGTGCTTGTGCGCTCGCAAAGTTCGCAATGAAAACGTAAGTATTATTGCCTTTTCGCTAGTTCTAAAGATGCATTCACTTGTATAATCTCTTAGAATACATCAGCCTCACGTCTGCATCCAGGCCAATTTGTTTGCTTAGCTTTTGCTTAGCATATCACGGAACAGCCGCATTCCCACTGAGAGAATAAATGTAAGTAATAGTGAGCATCCCACCTTTCTTTCTTCCGATTACTTTCGACAATTGAAAGTAGTCTTTAAGTAACTCGTATAAGGTTCAATATTCCACGCTAATTTCAGTGAGTTAATTCATTTTAATGTTCCAAAACCATACCAAGTTCGCTTTACCTCCCTGTTCGTGTTTGCATTTCTGGTACTTGCAAACTCTCTTAGTTTGCCTCCGCGACTATGTGATACTGTATTGTCTTTGGCTCCTGTGAGAAAATTGTATGCATTTCCCTACCTTTCAGCGGCGCGAAAATTCTGTGCCACCTTTAATACAATTTCGTATGCTGAAAAGTTTAGTTCCGTCAACTAGTTTCTCTTGGCCGCATTTTATTCATACGCTTAACTACTTTTCTAAGGTAACACAGATTTCTTGATTCAAAAGTAAAAAGCAGTCGCTGTCAACAAAACTAATTCACATCATATTTTTATGAAATTACGCATTTACATGTCTTTGATAGGAAATTACATTTTTTTTTTGCCATTTAAGAGATCAAAGCTTCTCTAAACGTCTAGAAAATCATTAGCTAATTTACTTTCTTACGTATTGCTTTCAGATTATGTAAACATATTATTATTATTTATTTTAACACAAAGGTGTAATCATAATCGCTAATCGATCGATCAGAACTAAAAGTTATCACAAAAAGTTCCCCGCAAGGATATTGACTTAAAAGGCAATTAAGATAAACCCCATAGCGCCGGCAACATTATCCGAGGTCCCCGCGCTGCTTCGATATTAATGGGATAATAGTTGAACGAGTTTATTTTATAAGGCCTCGCTGAGATACAATACAAGGAAGATAGATTGGAGGATGATATTAATGGATAATGTTTTCAGTGAGACATTTCACCACATTTATTTATTGATCCAAAATGACCCAGTAGGAGGAACTTGTGAACTGATAGTACCATATTCAAAGCAACAAGTGCAGGGAAGTAACTGATTCTCGATTTTTTTTTCTTATTAAACCCTGTCAACAGAAATAACCTGAGATTACAAACATGTACGGAGAAAATCTAAAACTTGTATAAGATATTCTGGCCTTCGCCCGCGGCTTCGCTCGCATCATATGTTGATAAAAAGTAGTCTATGTATTATTTTGTTGTATAAGCGATATTATAGTAAAGTTTCATGAAACCTGTTAAGTAATTTTTGCGTGAAAAATCAACAAACGTTTAAAAGTTTACATTTAAGTATAAATTAAATCGTTTATACATCGTTACTAGAAATACATACATTATTTAAGAATATAAATTCGACAAAGATAACTATTGATAAGGTTTTTAAAAAAATTATACGTTATATTGATCTAGTATTGTAAAAGACTTCTATAATTTTTTTTTATTTATTATTTTTTAATAATGTTATTACATTAAACTCCAATTTTGTACACTACCTAATAATAATGCCACCCACAATATATCAATACCACTTTTGTAAAATGAAATTCATTTTACTTTATCTTCGTCAATGTAATGATACTCGATATAATATAACAACTGAAACCTCAATAATAGATCGATACAAAACAGACAAACTGGCCAAGTTCGGTTCATAAAGGAGCAAAAAAGTTTCAACGTCATTACAATACTCGGTGAAAGATTAAGCCCAAGTTGAGGTATTCGAGGGAGGCGACCCTTCGAATAGCCCATAAAAATGTAGCTCCTCTTTATTGGAGATCTGAATATAGGGCCGCGAGCCATCTGTCCTGAAATATTGTTTATGCTTCAGACCCCAGTTTTTAGGACTTTCGTTGTAATAAATTTTATAATTAAGATTATAAAATATTTTATTAGTTTCACTTTTCTTTTGTCAATGAATGAATATAAGTTAAACATTTGTCATATATTTTTATTGATATAAAGGTAAATATTCTGCCATTATTTCGAATTATTTTATGATATTTTTATACATTTATTCTTTAATATCAAATCTGGAAGATATAACTCTAAAGACACGACATCTGAATCTTAAAAATATACAGTTTTCGTGTTATATTATGTTTGTGAAAAGTAAATTGCGACAGCTTTATTTGGGCCTTTATTTTATTTTTACCTTATTCAATTACAACGAGTTCTATCACGTATGAGTTGTAAACCCATAAAATATACAATTAACAGTACAAGTTTTGTTAAAATAAAATTAACAGATTTTTAGATTTAGGCAAACAAAATTTTTAGCTACTCTAAAGTTCGACACTCATCAAACTTTGTATTAACAAAGATTGAGGCACGCGGCGTTTCCGATAAAACTTTGCTGTCTCCGCAAAATTTACTGCGATATCTGGTAGCAAATGATAAATTAACGGAGTTGCGAGATTCAATAGACTTCATTATCCACTGCCTTCATTATATGCTCCTGAATAATGTATAACACGAAATGTAAGACGTTACCGAGCTTATTTGCGCTTCTAGATTCTGTACTAGTCTGAAGGACTATTTTCGTCTTTGTTAAAAAATAATTATTAACTTTAAAGTTCTCTTTTTACTTATTGTTTTGTGGTGAAATAAATCTTAATCTTAACGGACTAATACATTTAACATCTGTAATCTAATATATAAAATTCTCGTGTCACAGTTTTCGTTGCCATACTCCTCCGTAACGGCTTGACCGATTTTGATGAAATTTTTTGTGCTTATCCGGTATCTATGAGATTCGGCCAACATCTATTTTTCATCCCCCTAAATGTTAGGGGTAGTCCACCCCTAAATTTTTATTTTTATTTTTTACTAGGAAATTATTTATATGGCAAAACAACGTTTGCCGGGTCAGCTAGTATAAAATAAAATTTAAATCATGATGTTATAATATACACAATATTATACTGTTTTAGGTTAAGACTGATGTCCTTTTCTTGGAGTAAATAAAGATTTTTTTTAATTTATTCATGATAGTGCAATGTGTAAATAAAAGTATTATGTTATTATATCTTTCTGTTTTCATACTTAGTATTAGTTTCATTTCAATTCTTATAGGAAAAGAATGTGTATATTTAGTACTTACTTTTCATACCGCAACACAAAAACATGAAATATTATTCAGCGATAGAATATTTGAGAAACGAAAAGGAACAAAATGAATGCAACAAAAAAAAACGAAATCGCACGCTGCAATTTTATTACACAGTTTTGTGCAATAAAAATATACTAGATATTTTCATTACCAATTATTAACAATTCAACTACTTTCGAAGAAATTTTAATTAACATACTACTCGTAATTAAAATTCCATCGAGAAATATTAGCATAATGAACAATGCCATGAAAAAGTAAGGATGTACTGTAGTTGTATATACTCTGTATATATTCTCACTATGACATAGAACTTTTCAAATATCTAAAAATAAATTGGTTTTATTATGAACTTAGTTTTTATAATATAGATTTTGTTTAAAAAATAACACGTATATACATAAAATATAACCTATAACTATCTAGAATAATATACATTTCAAATGGTAATAAGTTTTGAAATAGATTCAGTGGTTCCGGGGTTTATTTCCCACTTATAAAATTTGTTCTCTTTTTATTACATTAGTACATATAGATTAAAATATTAATTAAATCAAATAATAATATATATTTATGGAACCTAAATATCTTTACTTCTTAATATTAATTAATTTATGAGTTATTATGAAACGAAAAAACTAGCAATAGGTATAGGTAACCTTTGTAACAAATTCATGTTCATTGAAACACTTTTCGAATATATTAGCACATTTTGACCTAGTTTTTGATTATCACAGTTTTTAAATTCATCAAGTTTTGTAGTGCCATCTATGATTTTTTAGGACGACAACTACAAAGACCGTAAGTGTCAATCAAACCACCGCACGGTCATGAAAAAAAAATGACTAAATATTTTTTTATTATATTGTTTTTTTCCCAAAAAAACTGGTTTCTACGAAGAAAACTGGCTACAAAAATATATCTCAATACTTACCGCACCATTTCAATTAACTCTTTTTAATTTTTAAACCAACTTCAAATAAAAACTTTTTGAACAAACCGATTTCGAAGTCGATGCCAAGTATAAAGCTTTTACGTGTTATTTACACACTTATAAATAATTGTTGAAATTATCGTAAAATTTTGACATCAGAAAAAAATTAATACACAATGTAATAGACGAACAGTATTCTAGAAATTTCGTCGATTAAACCCATACGGTCTCACGAATGTGGCGCAGATCGAAATAAGCGAACTCCGATACGGGACTTGAAATATGAGCCCTGTTATTGTTTCGAGAACTTTCCCGTCCCCGTCTGAGTTATCGGTCGCGTATTTCATTTTATTTAATAAGTTTATTTGTGAAATGCGAACCATTGTTGCCAACTTTCATTGTAATATTGAACTTAGTTCTAAGCGTTCGAAAGATATTTTTCAAAAATTCATGATCGAATGAAATTTTTAAATAAAACTTACTTTCGTATTTCGAATATATAGAAACATTTTTATTATTATTATTATTGTACTTGAAATTTAACTTTCAATATAAAAATGAATTTCTATTTAATAATTATACAAATTTTATGCCTGTATAGATAGGAAAAATAAGAATGCCTGATCGGTTCGTAAACTAATATCAAACTTGTAAAATACAACTAGAAATAAAATAAATAAATGCTTTTTAAAATTAGGTTTTTCACCAAATATTTTACAAAAAAGCAAATCAATTTGTTTAATAATTGGGCTTAAACAATTAACTTCGCTTACTTAATGCTTAAAACCGAGCTTAAATTTATATTAGCCTTATTACCTTCCAAACTATAAGTTCGGTGAGCCATTAGGTGCAATCTCGTCGATACAATGACACGACAATTTTGAGAACCAACAAATTTATATACCACGCCGACAAAACCCACTCAATGTGACGAATACACCGAAAAAAGTAAATGGATAAAGATTAACTTTCCGTTGCTCTTTGGGATATTTCTTGAAAAAATTTCAATATGATAACACGACGTCACTCTGCCCGAAAGCTATTATCTGAATTTAAGAGTTACCCTAAAAAACCGCTGAGAACGCAAGCAATGCCCGAACACTCCGACCTCCGACATTTGGACTCCCACAGGACAACGTCATATTCCCGATATTCAATAAAGTGAACTAACACGTTTAGCTGTCGGGACTCGGGTCCGACCTTTCACAGCGAAATCCCAGGCGCATAACAATATATACCTACGCTGAATAACCATCTTCACTTCGATTATGTGAAATCAGAAAGTCTGATATTCAAATATTCTGTGCCAAATAAAATATTTTAAGCGAGAAAATGTTTTTAACGTGAATGGAACTTAAAAAAATTGAGCTACCTGTTGCTGAGATTACCACTCGGATAAAGTTAAACGCTAGTTTTACGATAAAAAATAAGATTTATTTTTTTTTGTATCAAAATAAAGAATTATCTATATTATATTAACTACAATATCTTTGTATGCGTGACTAATGAAGACGACATGTCCTGGTACCTATAGCACAATTCCAAGCAATGTTAGCGGATGCAAATTCGAAATACCTTCGAAATAAAGAAAACATCGTTAGGAAACCTAAATGGTAGCACTGTTACATACGTATTCCAGATATTTTGATTATAAATTAAACTACTGAACTGATTTTGATGAAAGCCGAGTACCGAAAGTATACCCTTTCAAACAAAAACGAATGAACCTTATCGGTCAAGCTGTTTCCGTGTAATCAAGGAACATACATAAAATACATTTAAAAACGTCCCCGACGAACTGAGAACCTCCTTCTTTTTTTAAGTCAATTAAAAATGTTTAAAAACAGTAATACCTAATAGATAAGTGAAGTGTGATGTGTAACTTGGTAAAATTACATCTTGTTAAAATATAAGGAACTTGTGTGCTTGAAAATGAATTCTTTCATAATTCGCATTTCTTCGCAGCGGGAAGCGTAAGAAAATGCACGCGCGGGTACCTTTTGTTTTCATCTAGCGTATTTTATTTTATAACTCTCGGCAAAGGAAAAATTTCACTAACAATATAAAAGGTACAATTTGCAGATTTTTACATTCTTTCTTTGCTGTGTGTTCGGAATGTTGTTGAGGCACGCTTTTAATGTTATAAATAAATGGGATGCAACGAGCATTACGAGATCTGTTATTCTTTAAAACAAAAAAAATATAAAAGTTATTTTAACGATCACAATTTGCTTTAACATTTTATTTTAACTATTTTATGTGTTTTCGTAAGCGGTATATTATTTCCTGTTTGTAACATTACAAATGTTTAATTTTTTTTTTGTAATCAAATATAGTATATTCTTATTATAGAGTTTCCATAATAAATTATCGTTTATCTATATATAACGTTATATATCTATAGAAATATATTTTATACAAAAAGATGGTCCACGAATACAAATTCATTAACGCTGGTATATAGATACGTACTTACTATTATATCGTTAACATTCATAGCCGATATTTAATTAAGAGACCGACAGCTTTTATGTCCAGTATCAAACACATCCCTTCAAAAATTAATTTCATTTAGCTTCACATTTTCTAAATAACCGTCTGTAACCTTTTACGGAGAGCCAGTGCCGGACTGTGCTGGTTATTGTATACAAAATTACTTTTATGTATGTATCATTAATTAAGCTCTTTGTAAGATTTGGGTCTACCATTTATTTAGTTTAGTCATAAATATATTTAATAAAATCAACTATACACCTTCTCGTGGTCTGAGAAAGGCATCCTTTAAAAAATGAATTGAGAACCATATCTTTTTTATTCATTCACAATAAAGATTCGTATTAGGTAAATAAAGACAAAAAAAAACATTGAATTTCGTCAAGATATTTCGAGTATTAAGCTTTAATCATCGCCACACATACCCAATATTTTGAGTACTTTCAAAAATAATATTTAATTATATAAGAAAATATTGCAAATATTAAAAATCTTAGATAATAGATCCCTAAAATTGTATACCTATTAAGACTAAATAGGTAAATAATATCATCATAGAACAAACAATGAAACTTATAAATGAAAATTTATCGAAATAATATCCACGCAGTATTAAATTCGTTACAGACTTGCGTAACTGAGCAAAAGTAACTCAAAACGAATTTGAATATAATAATATGTATTAAGTTATACGAAATGACCGCACACTGAACTAAGTACTTAAAAGACTCGGACCAAGAAAAGCAAGACCAACTAGAATATGTTAGTACCTAAATTATATTGTCCCATTTCACATTCTAATTACTACATTACATACGTACATATAATCATATATACTAGCTGGAAATCGCAAACAAGAGCTATTGGTCTCTCTGGCGCTACACTTCCTGCTAAAATAACAACATTTATCAAAGTTAAGTTAATTAACAATATTAACTCGAATATAACTGGAACTATTTATTTTAATGATTTAATGTAATGAATTGTTATACCACATTACGTTTTTATTTATTAATTTTCAGTCATTCACTAATTCAACATTCACGTAATTTGTCTATGACTGAACAAAACACTGACGATTATTCAAATTCTGTTGTTAGTTCGAAACGTTATTTCTAAAACTAGAAGAATATTTCATAATTTAAAACACAAAATTTTCAATGGCGAAATGAAGGTCCAAATATTTCATTACATATTATCTAGACACGCAGTAGCGTGTCAAGCCAAGTTCAAGAAACAGAACTGGCAAGCCGCACCGTGTGTAATACGAACCATTTGGAGCCACTTTTGACGCCCTCATAAATCAAAAACTATTTCAGATACACGTATCAAATTTGGCTCATATATTGATACATATGTCTTCTAAATTTCATAAGCTTATCTCTAACGGTTATTTAGATATTAATGTCCAAAAATCCTTATTTTCATCATTGACTGACTGACTGACTGACTGACCTATAGACTAAAACTCTAACCCAGTTCCAGGTGACCTAGAGAGTTAAAATTTGGTATGCAGATAGGTAATGTTTCATATATTAATTATAGCCTTCGCAAGTTCTAAACCTACAAGTATTTGTCGGTTCTTATTTTATAATTCCGAAAATTGGAATTGTTGGTAGGTTTATAAAAACTAGCTAAGACAGACCTTAGGCTACAAAACATTATCTTATGTTATAAGAAGTTATGATATGTTATACTGGTACTTAGTGAATTTCAGGACTGACCATTGAACTTGGCACCCATTTATATCAATTTTTTTGTCGTTGAAGTCAACAACCAAGGCATTTATCATAATATTGAACTTTGCTCTCATTTCTCATTTATGTTTTTTGATTTTTATACCTAAATTAAAAACATCAACGTCAAAAAATGTCAGTCAGCAATGAAAAGAGCAATTATCACCTAATTTTCAAAATAACACAAACAGAAAAGAGATCTTGACAAAATTAAAAAGACTAAACTAAAGACAAATATAGAGTTGTTAGGAAGCGCAAAAACTTTTCCAAACACTTCTGACGAATAAAATTCTAACTTTCGTTTATTCTCACAAAACTTACCTGGAAGAGATTGACCGCTACGAGGAAGACTAGTAAAAGGCATTGTTACCACGTCATCAGCTAAGAGTTGACTGTTGTTTATGTTTGGATTCTTCTTTTATGTACCTACTTGTACTGTGAGTATTTTAACACAATATGTTTTATTTCAGTTAAAATTTAAATGCTATATTTTCGTATTTAATACTATTGGTTCATTTAATTTACGGTAAAGAACTTACTTAAACGCATACTTAAATAATTTCCATATATTTTGACTTGTGTAGCAACGAATTTCGCTACATATTTAACATTATTCTAATATTTTTCAAGTCATCAAAATTAAATAAATATAAAAAATAGTTTCTTAATTTAATGTTTCGAATATTGAACTGTGTTACATATTTACAATATGCAATAATCTCATACTTTTTAAAAACTTATTGTTAGAAAAACTTTGTGTTACCAATCCTCTTTTATTTACTACATTTTTTTTTCAAAATCGAACTCAAAAGATGGTTACTTCTTTAAACAAATTTATTAAGAATAGGTTTGACATGTTTAAACGCCATTTTCTCAAAGTGTAGTTCGTGTGACTTGACATAGTATTGCATATCAGCGTCCAATTATTCTTGCTATACTGGTAGAAGTGTATTTAGAAGACTCAGTAAAAAAAGTGCTTAAATACGTTACGTCCACTAAATTTGATAAACTTCCAAACGATATCTATAACCATTGTGGGTCTTAAGTGGTTCTTTATTTAAATGACGCCATAAAGAAATATCGCTCCCGTAATATCGGAACATCTGTCGCCGAAAAGAAGGGAAGTTTCGACGCGACAGTTTATGAGACCGCCACAGTTTCCGATATTTAGTATGAAAATGTTTTTTGATGCCATCCGACTGTAGCTCGCGCTACATCGCTCGTTTCTTTTTTATTATAATGTTCAGTAAATTCATTTTACAATTTTTTGCTACATTGACTTCAATAACGGTACATTTTTACGGCACATTGTAAACTAAAATCGCTATTATGTCGCCGCAATTCAAGGTCGCTTTATGGTTTAGCTTTTACAACTGGCAAAGCCTTGTGTTATTTTGGGAAACATCCATAAACTCTATACGTTTAACTCCCGACATATTAATTATCCCGACTACGATATATTACATGCCATAAATGAAAACTGACGAACGTTTATAGACTAGAAATTTCTATATAGTGTACCATATAGAAATGGTAGTAAATGTTAGTACATTTTACATAAAATATATAAGGTGTCGTTGTTAACTTAAGGTATTATTACCATTCTAGCTTAAACACCTTATTTTCCTTATTATATTATTCACGACGGCTATATTTAAACAGTTATGTGCTTTTATTTGGAAAAAACACATTTTTAGGGTTCCGTACCTTAAAAGGAAAAATGGAACCCTTATAGGATCACTTTGTTGTCCGTCTGTCTGTCTGTCTGTCTGTCTGTCTGTCTGTCTGTCTGTCTGTCTGTCTGTCTGTCTGTCGGGATGTCAACCCTTTTTTCTCAGAAATGCATAGAGGTATCATGTTGAAATTAATATCATATACTCAAGTCTACGATGACATGCGGCCGTGAAAATATTAAAGTTCTAAGTCAACGCAATCAAAAGATAATGGAAAATATGTCGTATATTTTGACCATTTTAGCGTTTTCGCAAGGGAATCAAAACCTATAGGGTACTTCCCATTGACCTAGCACGATGAAATTTGGCAAGAAGTAAGATCTTATGGTACAAATAAAGGAAAAAATCTGAAAACTGTAAATTTTTGTATGTGTGTTTGTCTGTTTGTAAGTTTGTCTTTCAACCTTTTTCTCAGAAACGCGTGAAGGTAACAAATTTTTATCAACGTCAAGTACTCAGAGTTGTAATTACTATGAGCTGTGAAAAAATCAAACTTCTTAGTTAACGCAATCAAAAGATACGGTCATTTATATCACATATTTTAAGTATGATAGCGTTTTTAACGTTTTCGCAAGGGAATCAAAACCTATAGGGTACTTCCCATTGACCAAGCATTATGAAATTTGGCCAGGAGCAAGGTCCTTTAGTATACATAAAGGAAAAAATCCGAAAACTGTAAATTTCTGTTCGTGTGTCTGTCAGTCTGTACGTCTGTCTTTCAACCTTTTTCTCAGGAACGCGTAAATGTATCAAGTTGTAAATTGATCAAGCGGAAAATATATTAATCTTAGAATTAAAATTATATGTACTTGTAACAAATTAAAATAGAAGTTGACCATGGTCAAAAAATAATTTTACAAACACTAAGAAGAAATTTGTATCAATACGAAAACATTAAAAAGCAGCAAACCTTTATAAACAACGCAATGCAATCTATATATCGCAGCTAACAAAATGATAGCGCGATGCAGCGTACAGCTAATGCCATCTATTACAACATTATGACATTAACTGTGATATAATTCTGCTCGATTAATAAAAATTTTTATTTTAATTATTTTAATTATTACGCGCTAAAAATTATAAAATAAACTTTTCATTTAAAAGTTTTATCGTCGATTTATAACGTCATTACGTAATTAACATTCAATTTAAGAGCTTCACGCGATTTGATTTAAGTACTCGTATTGACTTAGTACGAAAATTTTAAAATTAAATTCAAACAGATCGAGTTATTTAATTTACTTATTTATCTACACATATAATTCTTCTGGTTATTAGTAATATAATTAGTTATTTATAAATAAACAATTAGTTTTGTTCGAATTAAGGACTAATTATTTTCGTCTTGGCAACACTAATATATATTTCGATATTTTGATTGATAATGTAAATCTAAATATTTTACGAACGTAGTGCAGGGGTAGTGGAGTGTAGTAGAATATAAATAAAAATAAAACGAGAATAAAATATAATATAATTATGTTGTTAATGTCAAAGTCAACAAGTTAGTTCATTGAAATTGTCAAGAGATGGCGCTAGGTGTATCCTGAATCGCGCTATAACTTTTTTTTTTGAAAGTATAAGGTGTATTAGTACTTAAAATAAAATTTTGTATTTCCATGGATTGCATTCATGATCGTGTTTTAAATTAAAGTGCTCCTAAGTAGTTTCAAAATAGTTTTTGGGACGTGATCCATATTTACATAATATTTGATTATATTTAAGCGACTTCTAAAAAAGGAGTGTTTTCAATTCGACCTTGTATTTAATTTTTTTTTATGTTTGTTCGCCGATTACGCCGCCATTTGGGTACCGATTTTTTTTTTGTTTGAAAAGGTATACTTCCAAGGTGGTCCCATTGTCTTCAGGTCAGGATCAGATGATGGGATCCTGGAGAAATTGAGGGAACTCCTCAAATATTATAGGCAAGCGTATACCGATTTAGGTATTTTTGATAGTAACTTATGTTGGAACTGATGATGAAGACCACAAATGGCGTAGATGGGTTAGTCTTATATAGATTTCTATAAGTTTGTACGGAACCCTCGGTGCGCGAGTCCTACTCGCACTTGACCAGTTATTTTCTAATAGTACATGTTTAAACAGAAATATATACGACAAATATGAACCAAAATATCCTAGTGGTTAGAACACGTCGATCTTTAACTATACTTTACTACCTTTATAAGAAAAATAACTTCCATACATCAATTCGAAGGACACAAAGTTAATACATACATAATAATACACTATGTATATTAAACGTTATCCCCTCACGCCCGCCCGTTATTCAGGCCCGACTGAGCCGCGGAATTATTAATGAAGTGCAGGTTCTATTGCCGACCGCAATCGGACATATGTGAAATCCGTGATAACCGACTCAGACGAACGTGTTAAACGTCTTGTCAACGAAATATTATTTATTGTTTGAATGACTTTGAATATATCGTAATGATATCGTATTCATCGCTGTGTTTAAATCAGTAACTTGACATTATCGCGATCTATTTAGATTAGAATAATAAGCAGACCCTTTTTTAAAGCTAAAGAATGCATTTATTTATTCCGCCTAAAGTGGTCAGAAGTATGTGTGACTACTGGAATGGAAAATCAGACTATGCACTAAAACCCAGCGACACTCTCTTCATCATAATTGGTCGCAACGGGATCCCTTGTGTAAAGTATCGTGATGTCCATACGTTTGGCCGCCCACTGCGGGCCTATTTCACGTAGAGAGCGCTCATGGGCACAGAGAGAACTTTCCCGTCTTAGTGGCAGTAGAAGTCTTCACTTAGACTCCTCTATGGCGGAGGGAATTAAACCGCATAGCACCGTCTCCTTCTCTCCGGTCTTCTTCTGCATCGTGATATTCAACCGACGTCGAAAAAGGAGGAGGTTCTATGTTCAAATGTACGTATTTACATTTTTGGTTGGTTCACTGATTAAATAAATATTTTCTACAAAATTCTGAAGTCGGTGCCAGTAAATAAAATACAAGAAGTTTTTCTTAGCGCCGACTTTTGACTTGGCACCGACTTCAAAAAAATACGTTTTACCTAGCTTCTTTCGATTTATAAATCGTTTTTTTTTTATTTTTACTCACTATGTAATTTGTACATTTTCATGACGCAACACCTAATTTTTTACAACGTCATAACTAACCACGGCGCAACGTCAGAACGTGGTTATGTATTTTAGGCCTATCTCGTAGGCTATGAAATATCACGACACTTTTCGTAAAAAGAGAACGGCAAATTTAAAACAATCGGCAAGCACCAAAATTTAACGCACAAAAATCATCACGAAACACCTAATGTTAAAACATGAAGACCTAATACCTAAAAATAATACCTAAAACCTAAAAATAATAGTGTCCTAAAATATTCTTTGAATAATTTATTAAGCAAAATGCGTGGGCGTTTCAGCCGTCCGTCTATACGGACCTTAATATCGAAAGTTTCACCGCCAATATGGTTGGCAGGCCGTGTGCGGCGCCTAATAAAAGATAAAAGCAGCTGTAACTCGTTTCTAAGTTGGCCACTACTAGTTAAGCCATGTTATTAATTTTATCTCGCCTTTTCTTAACTTTATTTATGTGTTTGTTATTAAATTGCTACGTGTTATGATCTCGTAATGAGCGAACTTTTATTATGATATATCTGTAACAGTCACAATATGAAATCATTATTACGTTTGGTAAAGTTAGAAATATTATTTATTATTATGTTGCGTTACTTTTAGCATCGATTATTTTTTAATTCTACTTATAAAGATCTAACCAAAAAGTTTACTTATGTTTTGTTTAACTTTTTCGAAGACATAGAAAGAATAATCAAGAAGAGCGTCAAAATAAAATTTTGAAAATATTTTAGAAAGTCTTGACTAATTATGAGGTTCTTACAATTAACCCACTTATTAACTTACCCGAAATAACTACACTAAAATATTTGGGTCCATAATATCCATGTAATGTCCTCTATCTAAGTCTTTATTGTTAAAATACAAAAGATTTCTCAAATAAGAGTTTTTGGTTGAAACTCACACAAACACAATTATATATTTAATTATATATTATTATAATATTGATATGACGACGAAAATTAACGGATGTATTGTTTATATTTATGCGAGTGAAATTTTGTGGTAGACTCATCAATTACAATTATATTTTACAATATGTCGACGCGAATAATTCGACACAACAACGTGTTATCAATAACTATTGGGATGGAAATGAGGTGATAAACCCGTAATGTTATACTTGCATGTAATATTGACACTTACGGCTTTACATTCAAAGAGCACGTACGAATGTGTTCAGTCGAATGTTTTGTTGATACAATTTAAATATTGTGCAAAAATATGCAAAAATATTTTTATAATAATATATATATTGTAAAAACCTGTAATATAGAAATTGGGTAATTCCGTAAGAGACGTTCTCGTCAGCAAGTCAACTTTACATAGCGTTTTTACGATTAAGACTTCAATAACATTGAATTTTCATACAAATTTTAATAGTAAGTTTAATACTCCAAAGGTATAATAATTTGAAAGGTCTTTCTTAACACATCTATGGAAATCATCAATCATTATATAAGGATAATTTAATGCTTCTTGATGTACTGATTGGCTGACTGTGAGTTATGAAACTGTGCGTTAATCAAATTCAGTAGTTCAAAATATTTCAAGCTTCTCAAAGCGCTATGTGAAAAACCTATGTTATATTTCATTCAAGGTTTAAAAAACACGTATATGAACTGAATTTTATAAAACTTTTATTTCCAATCTCCACTCGGTAGTCATTTAAAAGGTTTTTTCAATCGCAATAAGAAATCCTTCGTTAGATATAGAGTTATTACAAAAAAAAACCATTTAACTCAAGCTCTGTTCTTACTTAACAAAATACCCATAAGTCAAATCAAATAATTCTAACAAAATTCTTGTTTAAATAAAAAATAACCTACTTATTTATCCAGGAAAATTCGCACCGTTCGACGAACGAAAGCGCTAGTCGTTACTTTGAAAAAATAATGATTGCGGAATGAAAAGGAAGAATAAAAACTCTTACCCTCGAACGGTCTGAATGCTCATCGATTGAGCCTTTATACCCACTTCATTGGTTTAAAAAAGCGGTATTGCATAAATTGAATGGTTCGTATTATAGAAGAATGCGCACCGATGGATGGACACCGAGATTGTCCGGCTAAGCTTCTTTGGCGCCAAGAAAAATTGCTGTAGTGTCAAATAGGTTGGTGTGCGGACTGTGATACTGAAATAAAACTTTTATGTTATGTTAAATTTATAGTAAAGTTAAGGTTACGATCCGATTACTCCATGCACATATTATACAGCTTAAAAACATTTGTAATACAAAATAAATCAAAAGTCTAGCTCATTTAACGATAAAGTAATGCTTTTTGTTGTTAAAAAAAACTAAGCTAGGAACCAAAAAAAAATAAGAAATTCGTAAATATTTTGCTAAATATTATTTCCTTACTTTTATAATTGTGGTCAATGATTTATTTATTTCAAATCATTGTTTGTATACAGGTCTGAACGTGTCCCGCGCTTATCAGGGCCGGGACAATCGTGGCCAGTCTAAGTGGTTATTGAATCGCTCCGACCTTTCCGGATTAGGGACGGAATAGATTCGGCGTAACCTGCCATTGTGTTTCGTGACCTTTCTGTGTTATGGGTTGAAGAGGACGAACTATTCTTTGTGTTTGTATTTACTGCGTTTATGCTTCGTTCCTGTGGTTCTTTTTCAAATTGTTGATAAGGATTCTAAGACTTGGCCTCAATATGAGATTTTTGGTGGATATGAAAAAAGTTTAACAACAACAAATTATACAAGAAAAAATTGAAATTTTTTTATTTGAATTTTATTAATTACATAGTTTAAATAAAAATAAAAGTTAAAAAGATTGGTAATTCTGGACTGCAGGAAAAATCCGGACGATTATAAAATACACAAATATTTTTTCGGAGGTAATAATTAATTAGTTATATGAACTATAAGACCGTTCTTTGTAGCAATATGTAAATAGATATTCTTACCAAAATGTCCACAAAAACCCACACATCGTTTTCATCTTCCAAGCAAAAATCATGAACTGTCCATTTACTAAACAAGAATTGAAAAGTTAATAAACAAAAATTTAATTAACAAAGTACACGTTTCGATCTAACAGCACAAAGGCCCGTTGAAAAGATCCTCCCAAATAATTAGTTTCCTGTTAACAAAGTCCTATCTAAGCCGCTATCGAGTTGTGACACAATGTAAAGTCCGTTGCCGGCGTCCCACGAGACATGAAAATAATACATGCTCACGGCTTAGTGTGATTAATACCCTGGTCGGGGCATCGTAAATATTGTTCTTTGCATCGCATCATACTGCAACGCTTTTTTAGTATTATGGAAATTTCGTGGGAGCGATATGGTAATTGGAAAATATTACAGTAGTATTTTGTTTTCATATTTTATGGCTAAGTATGCTCATTTTCTTTTTCTTGTTGGATGTGAATAAAGAAAAAAAACTACGAATATTTTATGATGTGATTGTTGACAAAGATGAATTTCCCACTTTTTATAACAATAACAGTTAATAATAAATAAATAACGCATCACACTCAACGGCCCCCATTAAGATCTCATGACCTTGTGTCGGGGGTCCGGAAACATTCACAACACTAACACAAACACCCAGACCACGACAAGCATCTGTATGGCCAATATAATGGCGTTTGCCGTGAGCGGGAGTCGAACCCGCGACCGTTAACGCTTTGGTCAGTTGCACTGACCATTGCGCCAACGCGTCTAAAGATACAGTAGGGTAAATGACTGCGTTAAACTAACGCTATCACAAAATTTTAAGGCGAAAATTACGTTTATGCGTTTTACTAGCGATATAAAAGAACTCTGTAACCTAGTAAAAGAGTTCTTCAGTAGAGCAACGAGAAATAACTTATATAAATCTTTATGAAAGTCTGTGAGCAAAGCGAATAAGTTCATGTCTCGCCTATCAGTTGAGTACTTCAACGCGTTCGTTTTAACTGTCAAAATGTATCATGTTTTGATAGTGGTAGTTTTAGGTTATCCTAGTTGATTGTCAATTTTTGTCGTTATCATTTCGTGTTTCACTACATTATTAGTTTAAATTCTAATTCCAATTATTTTATATTTATAAATAATGTTAAGTTTAATGGTGTAGGACAGTATTGTATAAAATCAGCACATTAAGTAAATAGAATTTCTATTTATTTATATTTTAAACCAATCAACCATTAAAGACTGATAAATATGTGCATTATTTTAACAAAAATAAAAGAATCGTGAGATCCTAATGGAAGCCGTTGAATGTGTTTATTATTATAATTAATAAATAAGAATTTTTAACCTTAGACTGATTGTTATTATATTGTATAAGAAATTAAAGGCAATTATACAACTTTAATTGTTTATCAATGTTTACAAACGCACCGTCCAAAATAATGGTCACGCGAGAGCTTAATCCTTCCACTCCTAACACTAAACAGCCGCCGATGAACAATCTTGTCCCTCAGAATTACAGTCACTTACCTCAGTCATTAATTAACCTATCCTTTTATCACGCTTGTTAAGCACCCTTTTTGGTTCCGATGCGGTCCGACCGAGGGATTTATTCCGAATCTGTTTAGGATCATTGTCTTTATAGTTAGTGATTTCCGCATTACGAGGATTTCTAGTTAATGAACGTCATTTAGATGGGAGGCCGATTGCGTCTCGAAAGATAAGGCGGTACGATTACTATTTACTTAACCTGAAAATTGTTATTGTGGTTCTGAGGAACGTGCTTGGTTGGTTTTTTCAAATTGAGCTGAGTAACATCGAGTGATATCGTAGCGTAGCATTTGTTGATTTGAAGATTTAATTAGATAATACACCAGCTGCTCCTCGCGGTTTTATCACGCTTATAATTGGACGCTGATAAGTAATACTATGTCAAGCCATAGAAACTTCATTTTGAGAAAATGGTGACGAAAGATGTGAAACTTATTCTTTATAAATTTGAAGTAGCTTATAACCATCTTTTCTTTATTATTTTAATAAAAGATCTAATAGATTTAAGCTTAATTAAATTAAGAAACTTTTTTCCGTACATACGTATTGCAATATCTGAAAACATACATATCTCCGAATTTGACTTTTTGTGGGTTGACACATTATTGTTTATCTTATCATCATCCGATAATTGTATCACTTTTATGAGTCATATCGTGATATAATATAGCGAATAACTTTTCTCGATAAACGGGCTGCCTAACGCGTAAATAAAATGGGAACAGTGCTTTCAGAGATTATTCCTTACATACAAACTTACGAAACAATCAAATTTCACTTCTGTAAAATATTGATATATAGATATAAATTTTAAATATTTAACTTTTAACTGACTTCAAAACCAGGCAAAAAGTTTAAAAAACTATAACTCGACTACGTAAATAAATTCCGTTGTACAACAATAGACTCCCAAAATCATTAAAATTATTATCATTCATTTTAACTTTGACGTAGTCGGGTAAAAAGAAGGAGATTTGCCATGGACTTTTTTGTTCCACGATTACTCGATGACCGATTTGCTTAATTTCATTTTATTTCAAAGGGTTTATTTGCCAATTGGTCCCGTGGAATTATTATCTAAGTTTTTTAATCAAAATAACTAAAATAAGTATGTCCTCCAAGTAAACGAAATTACGTATTTTGCATTTGAAGTTGGATCCTTTTTTTAAAAAGGCTTCTAATTATTTAAAATGTTAGACATATTAAATTTGGTCGAAGTGCTAAACATAATACAAGAAAAAAAATTACGAAATATATTTAACAATAAATACGAGTACACATTTAGAAAACTATGTTCCGAAAGGAAAATTTAGTTAAATGAATCATTTATATTGAATTGTGATATTTACATGGTCGAGTAGGTACGTACGTTCACAGTTTTGTTTGAAATAAAAACATGTACCTTTTATTACAGCGCGATGCTTATCCAACATGATAATCCGTAAATAAAAATCGAGTGAAATATACGTTTCCATTCAGCTATTAAAACTTTAAAACTGACGAACAAATAAATCCCGACCGTATGCAGGTACCATAAATATTTGCTTGTAGCGATCGTTAACTTTACTTTTTTTTATTATTTATACAATCGTAATTACAACACATATTAAATTTAAAATAAGAATCATGTTCGCGATAAACAATATTTGTTAAAAACTATTAAACAACCGAATTTAATTATTTTAAATTATCTATATACTTTTTCAGAACCGAGATGGCCTACTGGTTAAAACACGTCGATCTAAACCGATGATCGCTGGTTCAAGCCCCATCTAGAGCTCGGAGGTGAAGGAAAACATTGTGAGGAAACCTACATGTGCCGGGAGAAATCTTCCAAGTGGAGCAGCGTGATGGATTAAGTTCTAAACATTTTCCTTAATAAGAGAGGAAGCAACTGCCCAGCAGTAGGACATTTACAGGCTGTTACTTTACTTTTATTTTATATAAATAATGAAAATTCGTTTTGAGGTCTGTTCGCGCATCAAGAAGATACTTTTTTATACTGCTGCAGATATAACTTTATTAAGTTGGTTTCAAGATTCTAATGACCCGTTTAACCTAATTAAAATATAATGATCATGTGACCATAGGAAGTTACTTATTTCTTATTGTTATTTTAAGTTATACATACCACCTGTCGTTACTCGATTACAATACATATGAAACTGAAAAAATGTATGGCCTATTTATATATTCTTTATTGCACAGTAAGCGTTCAACAGTAATTTTTAACATATTTTTGTATCTGTTAAAGAGATCTTAGTGTATTCACAAACAAACGAATGAGTATCAGCTATACGTATATAATACTAGCTGCCCCTCGGGTTTATAATTTGCTATTATGTATAAAAGCGTGATGTAATATAGCCTTTAATCTTCCAACACAAACAGGCAACGAAAACTTTTATTTACTCGGAACGGTACTTACAAAGAAATTTTAACCTTTTTATAATATTAGTATAAATTATTCATATTTAATATAACGGGTCTTATCGCGATAACTAATGATAGTAATACCTTTTTTATTGCCCGACGTTTCGACGAAGTTACTTTCGACGTGGTATATTAAATATGAATAGTATCAATCGCGAAAGTTTAAAATATATAATTAGTATAAATTATATTTAACTAGCTGCAGTCCGTAGTTTCGCCTAAAGTAGCCCCTGCGTTAATCCAGGATATGAGCTATCTCCACTCCGATTGTACATAAATCCATAGCTTAATAAGCAGTAACAAGCTTTAATACTTAGTCACAAACTTCTGCATTTATAATATTAGTTTCATTCTATTATTATTTCGAGCAATAACTCAGTTCGAAGTTCGAAAGGGAAAAGCCGTAAAATATCGTTTCAAATAATTTCTTATTAGCAAAATTTTCTTTTAACTCCACAAGTCACTTCAGCCTAATTGTTGCTACATTTATTCTTCAACGGTCCACTAAAATTAACTGATTACGAGGCCGAGTTTGTAACTTTCGTACTAATTATTCAACTTTTTTATATAATCTTACGTTTTTAATCTTATTATTTTACGACATAAAATACTTTTAGGGCAGGAATTAAATTTATTAATATTTTTTACGCCCGTAATTGATATAAAACAACTTTGTAACCTGGTAACAGTTACCTAGGTAACCATACGTAAGCTCTAAGTTTCAATAAATATATCATTGACGGTAAATTTTTTCAAGTGTTGTGTACACTAAAAAAAGTTTAAAAGAAATAATAAACAACTTATCTTAATCTTAACTTAACTCTTTTGAATTGAATCTGTAAGCAAACCATACTAATGTAATTTTCTCCTAATACCACGTACAAAATTAAGTGTTATATTCGCACAAAAAACATCACCTTTATCAACAAACTTCGGCGTGTTGTCTTTACTTTTGTATATATTATTTATTAAAAAAAATATATCATAAATAAAGTTAAAATTTGATACTCGGAACTGTTATTATTGCAGAGTTTTATGCACACAGAATTTTTATAAAGGTAAATTCATTCAACCTATAAGTAAAATAAATCAACTACCTCTTAAACTTGTACTTAACCAAGTAGAGGTAAATCATTGATTGTAGCCTTGAAGGCATCTCAGCTATAATTTTTATCAGGATCTTGGATGTGTTTGGATATAGATCAAATGTATACGTTATTATAATATGGGATGAAAAATTTGTCTACCGACTAGACATCCGCTGCGTAACGATGACCCATATAAAAAGGCGAGTTAAAAATCTCTAACATATTATAATACTTTTAATATTTAATGGAAAGGCTTTTTCAGACTCTATATATAAATTTTAGACCGGAGTTTGACATGGCATATTATTACAAAACCCCTTCCTGCACTATTTCGCTATGATCTATAAGCGATAATCGCCGCTCATTTAACACATAATTTGGCGGAAATTCGCTTTCGCATCATGATATAGTGTTGGTACAATAATTACCCGCTGCACTAATATGCAATGCAGCTAGTTTACATTAGAAAGTGGTAAAGCTGATGTTTCATTATAATGCACGGTACTAGGTTGAATTTTGTATTAACTGGACTATTCGCATGATGTGTTATCATTTCATAGAGCTTCAACTTATTTATTAATAGACTGAATTTAGATGTGTTCTGTGGTCAAATTTAGCATGGACGTTAATTAAATCGTGTAACACGAAATGAGACTACTATATTAGACAGTAAAGAGCTGAGGTGGCGCAATAAAGAGTACACGTAGATTTTGTCTGACGATCGCAGTTTTAAGTTATGGTCAGTGCGACTCACTTATTGACTGTTTCAGTATTTATTTTACATTACATTTTGAAAATAGTGTTAGGAATGTATGTATTACCGACATAGGAAAGCATTTCGTACTCAGCTCCATCTTTTTTTAGCAGAAGAACTTTTACATACATGTACAGTGAGATATATACAGAGTATTACTGTACTTTAAATGCAATAAATAGACCCTTAAGAATCATATTAAAGATTGTGTCATTCGAGAATTATGAAGCATTTTATTACTGTCATGATTTCTTGATATGATAAACTGTATAAAATGATTAAAGATTTTGGTCCATAAAATATCGTACACTCAATAAGCTTTTACCATTAAAACTAAAACACTTGAAGTCTTTAAACAAATTAGAGTCATTTACCACTCCGTATTATATAACGAAATTGAAGCACGTTTAAAACGATCCGCAGTAATACGTATTTCTTAAATAAATTCGACAATAAAAACTCATAACGTTACTTACAGTTAAGTATAACATGCAACATCATATAGCTCCCGCTTCTAAATAGAATTGTTCACAAAAGCTAAATACAGCTGTGCAATAAAAAGCGGCGGGTCGTTTTAATAATTTCTTATACTAATGTCGTCGCCCGACGTAAATGTACAGCTAAACTCCTAATACCCAGCGTTTTGTCGTTCTCTAGGATTACCTACGAGGGAATGGCAAGCTTTGAGCTCACACTTTAGGATTATGGGCCTCAAATAATGCTCTCAAGTTTATACGGCATGATTCACCTGAGAAACGACGGCCCGTGGCCTCGCGCACTTACGATACGAAGATTACATTCGCGGTGCTTTCATGTAACTAATGTATTGTTTTAATAAAGTTTAATTTTCATTACTATTAATATATTAATATTTGCTAAAGTATATAATTGTTAAAACATTTAAAATATATATTAATAACGTAATATAAAATTGTTTCCTTAATTATCAAATTTGTCCGTTACGTTTCGAATAACGTATTAACGTATGAAGCATAAATAGAGCAGGTAAGGGTACCAAACGGGCAAATTGACAAAGGATCTCAATTTGTGGCCGATATCTTATGGTAACTAGACCCCAATAACTCTTACATGAGATTCACGGGTTCTCAAAGACAAGATTTAGTTGCAGGACTATAGACAAGACATGTATAGACATGACGTTCGACAAGTTGTTTTCGATCAAATAGAAAAGATTACATATATTGCATTTTAATTGAAACGGTCCTTATTTTTTTAAACACAAAATATCTTCGTTTTACTTATTTCATAAAATATACTCGATTGACTTATTTTATAAATATAATATTTATAAGGAACACTTAATTTGTAAAATTTAGATCACTTAATACTTACTTGAAAATTTTAAACGAGAAAATAGGAAATGTACAGTTTAATTTTAAGCGCACATTTAAATATTTGTTTAAATTTGTTACAATTAATGAACGAATAGGCTGGAGGGTTTTTCTTTCATTTTTACTTGTCCACAGCGATAAACGATTCCATTACATAAACACAAGAAAGGAGAAATTCATTACGACGCCAGGCTTTCTTTTGCTACAATTCGGTGCAAAAACAAATGCTATTTGCCTTACAGCCACCGAATGGCTATTTAACTTTATTAATAAAATAAGTTGAATTTAGTTACCTTCGTTTCTCAAATATGTTTTTTTTTTTTTATAATTGTCTTCGATTTTCGCGATTATTATTCATTGAAATAAAACTATTTTACGGGTAGACCCGAAGGGTAATATTTTCTAAAACCTCAAATAGACAAATGTCACCTTAGTCTATCCGTGACCACGAACGCTGCAAAGTGCTCGAAACGTCGGGATGATAAAAATAATTAATATACGCGATTTAAATCCGTTTAAAATAGTTTTATTTCAATGTTTATTACATTATTTTTAAACTATGTAAGTTTTCAAATGTTTTTATAAATTAAACAATAAAATTTTTTGTGATAAGGAGCAGCTAATTGAATTGAAAATTCGAATTATGAAATATTGGTAGTTTCATTTAGTAATATTTTATGTTCAAATAAAAAATAAAAACAACATACTATATTTTAATTTCATTTATAATAGCGTAAAATATTTAATTAAGCGTTTTGGAAAAACAATATTAAAGAAAAGTTAAATTCTCAATAAATTATAATAAGTACGAGTGAGCATGTAACTGCTATGGGATTGTTATTAATATTTCAATGGTGTAGAATTCGAAATGTGAACGATGAATAATATCTTCCGGATAAAGGCTTGTCGAATTATCGAGATCGCAACAGCCATTTATTTTATGACTTTCATAATATTGACGGATACTTTCAGAAGTAAATAATAAAATTTTTATGGAAATAAAATATTATTACTTGCATCGGTTCATTTTATGTTTCGAGGTAATATAATACACCGACCATCTGGAAAAAGAATCACTTTAAAGAATTAAATAAATAACAATATATACTCGTACCTACGTAACGTATTTATTTTGTGTTATATTCAGTACTTTATTAAGAGACTCCTTATATATATATTTAACTAAAGGATTTTTTGGAATAGCTAAGGATTAACTAAGGATTAAAATCATTTTCTTTTTTTTAGAAATCAACAATAACTTACATAAAAAGGGACTTTTTTATATATGTTTACTTGAAAATAGCTTGATCAATTTTGATTTCGTTTGAAAGAATATACTCTCCCTTTGGTGCCATAACATTTTCATCAAAATCGATAGTTTTTTTTTAAACTAAACAACTATGTTTAGTTTAAAAAAAAACTGGAATAAATATGTCTTATGTCATTCAAATAAACGAAATTACGTATTTAGCTTTTGAAGTCGGTTTTCTTTTTCTTTAATCTTTGCCTTCTTATAAACAACTAAGTAGAAATTATTTATTTTTGATACTGTTAGTATTTAATTTATGTTAGCATTTCTATAGATGGAATGAGGTACATATATACGTATAAGCATAACGAAAATGCTTCTTTCTGCTTTTAATACTAACCTAAAAATTGCATGTCTATTAAATTAGGCTCGGCATATCGGAATGAAAAAAAATGTTAAAATTTGCCCGACGCTATCACATACCATGGAGAATTAAGCGCGACATTTAAAAATTTTAATGAAAATCAAAATGTTCCTAGCAAATATATAAAAAAAAAATATTTTTATCGTAAGATGTAACGTAGCACGGTAAACAATAACGTAAAAACAATTTCTGACATTTTCAGGTTATGATAACATAACCGTCGTAAAACTTGGAACCATTTATAAAGTCATATGTATTAATGTATCATGAATGCCGAAGCACGATCATAAAATGAGAAGTCGTTATCACTCCGTTTACGAGTACTGGAGGCTCTGTCGCATCAAGCTCGAATTTACCGTTTAACAGTAAACTTTTACTGGTTAATTTATAACCTCTATCATCGCTATGTCTATACTAATGCCCTATTAAATTGAACACAATGAGCTGATCTACGAGTACAAGATACAGAAATTGATAATTAATTGAGACTTATTAATAAAACTAGCTGATGCTCGCGACTTCATTTGCGATGTCTGATGCCTACGTCATAGTAGCTTTATGCATGCAAAGTCTTAGCCCAGTCGGTTTAAAATTAACAAGGTTTCATACAAACTTTCAGCCCCTATTTTATCCCCTTGGGAGTAGAATTAATCAAAATCCTTTCTTAGCGGATTTCTACGTCATAACAGTTAAAGTTAACTGCCTGTCAAATTTTAGCCCCATCCGTCCAATGGTTTGGACTGTGTGTTGATAGATCACTATATCAGTCAGTCACCTTTGATTATATTTAGATGACAAACAAAAATGAGAGCAAGCTGTTTACAATACGTTTAATTCAATGTTCATAAGTTAGGCACAGAGTTATCAGACCAAAAGAAATTATTTTATTGCTATTCGATTGTTTGCTTTGCAGTGGTTTTTAGACTATTTCAATTAATTATCGTCATTCATTTAATTAATAGTTAAACAAAGTTCAATTGTTGTTGTATAATCATATTGAACAAAACCACAATCATTTTAATAAATATGTAGTTGAAAACAAATAACAGTATGTTTTTATTTATTAACTTTTTTTTTAAACTTTCATAAATAAAATGAAGTAAAAACTCACAAAGCGAATGAAATGTGTTTGAGTTTACATAGTTATACCTATTATAAACAATGTGGTTTTCCAAAATCAAATCATAAGGACTTGCGTGTGAAATAAAACGAAAATTTTTAATTTTAATTTTCGCATGTTCATCATTCATTCCTTAATAATTTATTAAACCCAAGATATGTAAAATATGGTACCTATCGCTTTACACAAACTGAATTCCAGTTTGATTTCATTCAAAGTATAGTTTCAATCTTTCAAGAATGACGAACCCCGATTTTCATGAAGGAAGATGTACTCAAATGGGATGAATGTATTTTTGTTAATTGTTTTGTTATGAATCGATTTAAAGAATCTTTGTCTATTAAAAAGTTGTGTCGATGGTGGCACGATTCAAATTTGATCAAAATCTAATGTCAACCAGCAGCAGACCTGGAAACTGGACGCCACTTTTCAACAAACTAAGTTAATGCAATTAATTTAAAATAAATCCTTTGCTGCAGGACTCGATATCATCTACAGCGCTTAGATTGCCTGGTTCGCAACAAATGTAATTTATAATCCTTTTTACCGTGTATATTTAGACCATGGAATGATTTTCCTCCGTAGGTTTTCTTCCCTTAGCGCTATAATTAATGAGTTATCAGACGTTGAATGTTCAGATATCTCTATCTTAAAGATCGACAACGGCCTGCGGGTGGCGAATCCTTTAATGCTGAAGATGTTCATAACCTATACATAACAAATAAGTAAAATTGGAGTGTTTAATATAACGGGTCTTATCGCGATAACTAATAGTAGTAATACCTTTTTATTGCCCGACGTTTCGACGAAGTTACATTCGCCGTGGTCACGAGCTGACTGGTGTACCGCGCGCTCTCCGGCGACGAGTGCGCGAGTTTTCTTCGCCTACCCTCACAATATTAATATTGTCTTTACCGTTATTATAGTGCTGGGCGCACACTACTGGGTCTTATATTTTTTAATTAAAAAAAAACATAAAACCTTCAATCGCGATGACGGATTTAAATTGTCGGCCGCTTGGAACCCGGTGATAAATAAATTTAACAAAAGTGAAGTACCTCGAACAATCTTCGCGCGAACCGATTGTGTTAGTGTAGTGTAGCTTATAACTGAATGCATATGAAAGTATACATGCATTAAAAACACTAATATAAATAATTTGGTTTGTCTGTCTGTCTGTTTTCAGTGAAAATAAAATTATAACTACTCATATTAAGAATAGTATTTAGGCTTTAGAATTAAAACATTTTAGTAAATGTTATAGTTGTGTCAAACCAATTCATCAAGTCATTATGTACGTTTCTGAGAACCTTTTACAGGCAATATAATATTCATGAACGAAAGTAATTTCATAGAACGACATAGCGTGTAGTCGTACAGCCATCTTTTCCACCAATTCGGCCCTCTTAATATTATTAATTTTCTTAACGACTATACCTGAGTTTATGGCCTTCTCAATATACAGCGCTTAATTAATTAATTCTGAAAGGCAACTAATAGAAGTGTAATAACCGTATTAATGGGGTAATCGTTTACAGAGCTGATTCGAATAAATTGCTCGACTCTTCGTAAAATAATTTTCGTCGTAGCGAAAATCGATTCAATGGAATTGTTTGTGGAATATTCGATTCCATTATAAAATAGCTTCACTGTGTAAATATTACCATTGATTCCATGCTTTAATATTTGAAGATTAAAAAATTTCTCGTGATCATACTTCTGCATAGATGTCGAAATGTAAACCTACTGCTTGACAGCAATCTTTTATACGTATTGTGTTTTTTTAGTTAAATATATATAAATAAAAATTAATTTTAATATATTTGCACTCCATGGGATCCATTCAAACTTTGATAAGGTGTTCTGGAGACGCCCATACGGGTTCCTGGCCTAAAAAATCCACATACTCTAGGTGGCATTGCTAACACATTGCATAAGGTACAGCTCTACACTAATATTATAAATAGGTATTTTTTTTTAGCTAGATACCTCGTTTATTGAGAATGGTAATAGGCCATTTGTTGATTAGTTATAGAATATGTTTACGTCATGCTACGACTCATAGGAGCAAAGCAATAATCATAAACGCGATTGAAACCGTGAATGTCAGCTACTATGTAATAAATCAAAATCGATTAATCTACTTTCATAGCGTAAATTACATTATTTATAGCTAAGATTATACACATTTAGGTAACTATATTTCATATTCTTATATAATAAGGTTTTAAATTCAATTCTCACCAATTTTAAATTAAGATGCTATGTCGATACATTGGCCGCATTACATATACGAAGGACTTCTCTAACGGCGGGAGCAGAAGCATCCAATGCTGGAAATGTCAAGCGGCGCAAAACATTGAAAGGAGTTTTTTATTTGTACCGTTTGCCGTTTGAAACCATAGGGTCCTGGGGCGGGAAAGCAAAAAAATTTTTCAAAGAGCTATCTTCCCGCCTCGTTGAAACTACAGGTGACCGAAGGGCTGGCGGCTACCTTGGCCAGCATATCAGTCTGGCCATACAAAGAGGTAATGCCGCCAGTGGTTTGGGCACCTTGCATCACTTTGACATCGATAGTTATTTAAGTTTATTATAGTTATTTTTAATGTCTCTTTCTTCCTTTTATTTTTAAAAGAATTATGTGTTTATATTAAAATGGATTGTATTTAAGTTATATTTTATAGTACAAAACTTTTGTGTACAGAAATATTTTGCAATTTATACATATACATATTACCTAGCAGTTGCTCCTGGCTTCACCCGCGTATATTTTGGAATTTGATAGAAGCAATTAAAAAACTGGTAAAACACCATCCTTCGAGGGATTTAACTACTAAAAGTGTAGAATAAATATTTAATTTATGCTGAATTATTTTCACCTTTGATCTTTAAAGAAATTTTTTTTCTTCTAATAGGTAAACTTAACTACACCATTGTACCTCCGAGGGTTGGGGTTGATATTGCTACGATGATTTTGTGTTTTATATTTCATTATTAGCCTGAAGAAAAATATTTCAATTAAAAAATAATATTATTAAGTTTAAGTAAATATGACCACAGGATAACATTTTGCATTCAAATGTTTTCACCCCTTTGCACCCGTTTTGGGGTGAAATATCTAAAAGCTCTTTTTTAGTCAGGTCAGTCAGGATAAGTGTTTTTATATGTATCGATAGATATAGATAGATAAAATTCTCACCTAAGATAATTAAATAAATTCCTTAATGTTTAAGCCTTTGTAAGACATAAAACTCGAATGCAAATTGGGCGCGGAACTAATTACGCTGCAGTAAAACACAAAGAAAACTTCCGAAGCTCGAAAATTGGGTGAAACATACCAACACGCGCCTCAATAGGTCTCGTTTATGCTTGTAGGGTGACCAGAGATCTTGTTTTATTAATATAAGGTCCAATTCCGTTTATGTGATTAACATTTTATGTTAATTATATCGTACATTTTTTTTTATTAAATAACATCCACATTTATATAACTATATAAATGACTATAATATAACGAACTAGCTGCTCATCACGATTTCACTCGCGTTTATGATTTTTGTTTCGCGTTATAAATCGTAGCGTGATTTAATATAGTCTATAACCTTTTCCAATTCTATACATAAACATTCTATACGCATAAACATTTCAAATCGGATCTGTAGTTATAGAAATAAAAAACATACGAACTTACAAAATAATTTTACCTCTTTATAATATTTGAATAGAAATATAGATTACATATATTGTAATGTATTATCTACTTATAATATATGTATACTCTTATGTAGGAAATAGAGAAGTAGCTCTTACATACATAAGTAGTCAGGTACAGATGACATGTTTGACCAAGTAAAATGATTACGATCTGACATAACACTCAAAAGGTTACGATCATTCTCTTATGATCAAGAATATTTTAACTTTTCCTAAGAATTTATCCCCTCCATAAAAACTTACAAAACGTTTTTCTTTGTGTGTTCTTATTATCTGTTGAAACTTGTCCTGGACTTTATTTTTTGTGGAATCCTGAAAAGGGAACGGGGTTATTATGCCTACTAAAGAGGGTCTAATTGATACCCTCGAATTACTACTGATCGATGCCTTGATGGGCCTTTTTAAAACGATTATGTCGTAAGCAAGCTTGTTAAAAGACAATAATCTTAATCTTTAAAGGACTTTATAAATGTTAGATAATTTAAACAAAAATCATTTTAATCTTCTTGTATAACGTAAAGAGTGTTTAAAAGTCCTCTTACACAAAGCTTGAGATCCTTAATATTATATTTTAATTATAATATTAAACTAAAAAAAAATTAAAATTTATTTTACCTTCATTTTAATGATTCACTAGATAACAATGATAATTCATAGTTTCATTTTTCCGGTGCCTCTCTAAGTTTTGTGGCCCTGCTTCATGGACTCTTAGGGCAAAAAAAAGTGATTAAAATTTTATTGACAGTGTAAACACCCTTAACGAAAGTTTCAGTAATGTCAGTATTTTTTTTTTTCGTCGACTAAATAGCCTGAATTTCAATCGTGACACTTGTTCGCAGGACGCGAGCACTGGGACGGAGCACGGCGCCGGCGCTGACCTGAATATTACGGCGGCTGAAGTATGCGATGCACGGCTTATGGTTTGATTTCCTAGAATTTCGTACTCTCATTTTATGAGCGCAATATTATGGCTTTCTCCGTGTAATACTATATCCGAACAAAACGTTTGAGTAACGTCATATGATAGACTAATCTGGCCGTTAAACAACAGACAACGTCATCATAGGAAACCACAGCAATAATCTTGGACTAAGACCGATGTCTTATTATTACTCTAATTTGCACATTAAACGATTTTATTAAGACGGGTTACAAAAACATTCAAAATTACAGTTTATAAAATCAATCGATATAATAATTTATTCTATTTTCGTATTAACAATTTATTTTATATTTCTTTCGAGGAACCAAGAAGACGCACTTCATTTAGATGGAACGTTTTTTTATTAGATCATAGAGGGAATGTTTTCCTTATGAGTTACTTCTAAGTGACTATTATTTGTTTGAAGCAAATATTGCCCATCGGTGTTTCAACATAATGGAAAGGCCTCGATAAAGTTTTGTTTACTGGCGATGCGGGCAGCAAATATTTGACCTATTTGACTTGAGACTCAGTCGCGAACTTTCTGCTTCTTACTCTTTTAATGCAAACTTAACGCAAATTATTATAGACTCAATCCCCTTCAAGGAAAGATGGATATTATGTGCTAACTATTAAAATCGGCCGCATTAGCTGAGTCGCTAGTTGTTCTCGTTATTTGTTATGGATCTTCTTAAAGAAAAGTATTTTCAGACAGTTAGCCTTTATTTATTTTTAAGTTAGTAAACTTTGTTTAAATAGGCTATGATATGAAATGACTAAGCGGAAGGTCATTTGAAAAGAGTAACAGTTAGTTAGGTATAATATATTTATAATTCTGTATCTATACAAATAAAAAAATTGAAGTGCCTGTTTGTGATTTCAAATTAACAGTTTTCAACTAAATTCATATAAAAGCATTCCGGGCAATCTCTGAAGTGGCTGGAACGATTTTGATAGGAATTTCATTCAAAGCTAACTACTATTATAACGACTAAATTTTATTAAAAAAAATCTATTTATTTAAATTAATAAATAACAAAAAGAGTTACTCGAACACAATGTTAAAAACAATGAAATCGTGAACAAAAACTGATTCCAGCTGGGAAGGTAAACATTATGTATATAATTTTTCCTCAAATTAGCGCGGGTAACACCGCGGAGCACAGCGAGTACATAAATAAAAATCGATCTTCGAATATATGTAAGCCCAAATAATATGCGCATAACTAAATATTTTTTATTTTGTTGGTAATTGTCAAGACAAGGTTTGTATGAAAAAAAAAAACATAAAAAAAAATTACAGAAAAAATGAAAAATCTGGATGCTATATAAAAGTGAGTAAGTTATTTAATATACCCACGAAGCTGGGGCAGGCAGCAAGTACAAGAAATTAATTAAAAAAATGAAAAACTCGACTGCGTAACAAGATCATCTGCAGCCCAACCGTATCAATGTCAGTTCTGCCTAAAAGCCTATAAGTGAAAATCGTTACTAACCAACTTTAAATCTTTATAGATCCTTAACGGTAATTGTAATTGAAAAACGATATGAGAAACCTAAAAATGTTTTTTAAATACGTATTCATACCCCTTTGACAAAGTTCATCGACTTTCTTTATTATCTTTTTTCACATTATGGCGTCCAAATGATCCATCTATTTTGTTTATTTCATATTTTTATGCTTTCTATGACATTCGCGCTGCCATAACGAATCTAAGGATGTGTCATTTATCCAAATCGGTCTATGCGTTTTTTTAAATAGTGCCACTAAGGTACAAGCCCATATACATACCTACACATATACATACATACAAACATATATAGACCGATAAACACATTACCCACCTTTGCGCAGCGCAGTCGGGTAGTAAAGTAAAATTGAATTGAAAGGATAGACCAGGCAAAGTGCAATTTTTATTTAATACCATCATAAAATTTATAGTTGGTTTCTGTTGATATATTCTATATAACTCGAGTGTACCGGTTTATGTGCTGTTTATGAGCATTTATCTATCCTATTATGTACAAGTTTTATAACATAACTGAATAGTTTTCACGAATGTGGGCATTAGATAACTGCTAAGGAAAAGTTAAAATATTCTTGACTATGAGAGAATAACCGTAATCTTTTTATTTGGCTAAACATGTCATCCGTGTCTACTTATGTATATAAAAGTTACTTCTCTAAACTCATCCCTTCTTTAAACTAATATTATTAATAAGTAAAATTTTGTAACTTTCTATGTTTGTTATCTGTGAAACTACTGATCCGATTTGAAAAAATGTTATTGTGTTAGATTGCCTGTTTATTGCGGAAGATTATATATCACAAAGCCCATATTATATATAGACACTGATAGCAATACTATGTCAAGCCACACAGACTTCATTAACTTCAAATTTATTCGTAATCGATTCGTTTGAAGACATATTTATCTATCTTTACTTTTCTTTTTTGATAAAAGGTATATTGAATTAAAAGCAGATTGATATATTTAATATATTATATAGTAAAAAGTTTTTATATGTTTTAGATTATTGTATAAATTGCAAAATATGGAACGCACTTGAAATTCGAAACAATTAATTAAGAAACATTTTAGACTTCAATTTTTTTAATAATGTTAAATAGGTGATGCAGTATCAAAATACATCAATATCTCTAAATTTCACTTATTGTGGGTTGACACATTATTGCTTATCAGCATCCATATTACATTACGCTAACTCATAGCAGCGACGCAGTAACTATAAAACGCGAGTGAAACGCGAGAGGTAGCAAATCTGTACTAATATTATAAAGAGGTGAAATTTGTTTGTAAATTTCTACGTATGTAGGTTGTAGGTATCCCCGAAAACTTCTGACCCGATTTGACAAACTCTTTTTGCGTTGGGTCATGTTTATCGAGGATGGTTGTAGGTTATATTTCAAAAGTTAAAAGTGAATTTCAATTTAATAAATTTTTAATAATATTTGCATAGCTATAAAACGTTGTAAAACGTACTTTTGGAATGGGATATGGATTAATTTCATACAGGTACATTTAAAACATTTTTACGGAACATCGGATCAAATGTGCACTATTGTATAGCGATTTCTCAAAAATTTTACATATGTTATCCACGTTGTCGACAAAATAAGAAGATTAAATAAAGAAAAACTTCTTGTGTTATACAGATAATATTACGAACTAACAGTGGCCCATTAACCCTGAAATAGAGACATATGTACATAACTGATAGACGCAAGCTTACCTTATAATGCCAACCAGTTTTTTCTCGTGGCTTTGCTCGTTTCATACAAACAAATTTCATTCAATACAAAATTTAAACCCTTGTACCATCCCCTTAGGGATTAATTTTGGAAAAACCTCGTCACTTCATAAAAATTACTTGCGTACAAAGCAATTCGTTCAATTGTTTAAGCTGTATATTGATAGGGCAGTCAGAAACAATTGCCTTTTATATTATATATGTATTTTAAAATTTCGCGATTTATACTATTCATACATATTTATATACTCAGACAGACAGATAAAATTTTTTAAAATTGTGTTTTTAATGTATGTATCGTATATAATTTCATATGCATTAAGTTAAAAGCTGTTAATTTAAAATTACAAACAGATACTTCAATTATATATTTCATCAGAGTTAGTCAGCTCGTGACCACGACGAATGTAACTTCGTTGAAACGTCGGGCAATAAAAAGGTATTACTACCATTAGTTATCGCGATAAGACCCGTTGTATTAAATAAAGATACTTCAATTTTATATTTATTTTTTGTATAAAATTATAGGCCTAAACAAACTGTTAGCAAAAAGTAGCAGAAGTAAACTTCAACCTGTGAACGTCCGGCAAGAATCTAGTTCCCGTGAGAACGACACGTCCCAGCTCAACGTTCGACACGCTGTACAGGTTAATAAGTCACGTTCATCGGACGCGGCATAGAGTCGCGATAATACATGTATGTTACAGGCCTTATTAACTCAAAGCCTACGCGTCTGCTCTACAGAGTATAAAACTCTGTCCATGTTGCGCCGCAAATGCGAGATTGTGTGTGATAATCTACAAAACTCACCACCCAGTAGCCGCCAACAGAAACCACATATATTTGTAATTTTTTTTCTTTTCCGTTTCGCATTGTGTTAGTTGAATTTTTAAATTTCATATTGATCTCTTTAGTAATATTCAAAAATATTTTTTTCTGAATTTTATATTACGGATCAACTATACACTATAAAAACAAAAAATCTTCGTTGTTGTCTTAAATTTAATATTGTTTAATATACTTGCACTTTTAACACTATTGTAACTGAATACCTACCTATGTGGCGACCATTTGTAAATTTTTCACTTTATGTTATTATGCTGTTCTCAAGTGACTTTGTCTTTTTGAGAATAAATTCTTTAAACTGAAAATCACCTATAAATTGGACACTGATAAGCAATACTGTGTCAAGCCACACGGACTTCGTTTTGATAAAATGGCGTCTAAAGATCAAACCAATTCTTGATAAATTTGTTTGAAGACGTATATATTCATCTTTTCTTTTCTATTTTGATAAAATGTATAATTAATCAAACGCAGATAGATTTATTTAATATGTTATCTAATAATAAGTTTTTAAATATTTGAGATTATTTTATAAATTGCAAAATATGGAACGCACCTGAATTTCGAAACATTGCGTTAAGTCACTTTTTCCAATACTTATTTAATTTAGATGACTTGAATTTTTTTGTATAATGTTAAATGGGTGACGTAGTAACAAAATACATCAATATCTTCAAATTTGACTATTTGTGGCTTGACACATTATTGCTTATCAGCATCCAATTAGTATCACTTTAAAAGTACCTAACACAAAATTATAATTCAATTATAATACAACTTAACAATTTACATATGAGTTACCTGTAGTGAATACTAGAAATTTAGTTACGCACTTTCCGGTGAGTACGAAGTTGGTAATTCCTTTAGAAACATTAAACTTATGATGGATGTCTTCCAAGCCACGTAATGACTTGGGCTCTTTATACGACTTAGGTTGTTCTTACTTACGGCATCCATTTACTATTTCAATTTAATAGATAGTTTGTGTTCACAGGCTTTGCTTTGGTAACACGGCAATGTGAGATATTTTCACTTTAATTAAATTTCAAAATCGGCCATTTTGATTTTTATAAAATGTTTATAATTTCTATTAAATTAGCACCGGTGTGACGAAACAACGACGTCTCATTTATCAAAATCGGTCACGCGTTTTGTCTAAATAGTGCCATAAAGGTACAATTGCACATATATACATAGACTGTTAAACACACTATCCTCCTTTTCAACCCACAATCTGGGACTTTTTTAGGTATTTTCCTCAATTACTCGAAACGACTTTTCTAATTTGATCAATAGAATTAACACAATATTTTTTTTGCTTAAAATACCCTCCCATCGGTCCCGTAGAAATTTCATGAAAGTAATTACAGTACCTAGTTTGGTTTTAAAATTAAAATAACTGCAATAAGTCATATATATTTTAAAATTAAAGTCGCATTCCTTTAAAAAAAAGCTTGTGAAATTTTAAAGTAATTGAAACTAAAATTAATTATTATGTTTAAACAAAAAAAATCTAAATATGTTTGCCATCATTTTACTTCATTATTAACATTATAAACTAATACTTTTTATTCGAACAAGTAGTTTCATATTATAATATTAGTATAGATATAAGATTTCGGCTTATAGCCATATACTTCAGGTAGTTTTAGCAATAATTAAGAAATAATACGTAGTACGTTACCGTAACACTATTAATGTTATATACCGATGGAAATTATTACTGTACCATTAAGGGCAGTAAGTGCTAATACGAGATTTACTGGCTTTGCCGAGAACGAGATACAATTTTCCGCTTTGGTTATCACAGTACGCTATGGCGACGTATTCACAGTCTCCGTTTATATTTTACATTGCCGTATTTCGTCGTAAATGTTTCATGATTGGTATAAAGAGTAATGGATACTAATTTTCTTCGTTAATCTATAAGAATAATATTCTGTACGAGATTTAATTGTTTAAAGTAATTATTATTAAAAGTACACTTCTATTTAAATATTAATTATTTAATTATTATTGTTTTTATACATAAATAAATAATAAACGCATTACACCCAACGCAACGCAATCTAGACTAGGATATCATGAGCCCGTGTCAGTGATCATGAGTTTGTCGGGAACGGAGATCGAGCCCGCGACCGTTAGCGCTTTAGTCGTTAGCAGTGACAACTGCGCCAATGTGTCTGTATATAATTAGGTCAATTTGATTATGAAAATACACTATTAATATTTTATTGATATAATTACATATATAAAAAGTTGATAGTCAAAACAGGAGATTTATTATTCGTAGCCATACACAACACAATATTTTTGTATCTGTCAAAATGTATCGCGTTATGATAGCAGTAGCTCTCCGTAGAATACATGGTTTTACTTATTAACGAAAAAATTTTTTTAAATAATAATTATATAATTATCATTGAAAAGTTTATCTAAATTAATATATAAACAAGAAAGATTTGATTGAGTATTTGTATTCAATAGGCTTCGAAACTAGGAGACCGATTAAAAAAAAATACTTTGGTTAACCCGTTTATTAAAGAAAGTTATCGACTATATAAAACTACGTAACGACTCATATGAACGAGTCAGTAGTCATAAGCACCAGTCCGAGGGGCAGCCAGTCTTTAATAAATGATAATCAGATAATGATGGAATAAAATACTGTCTTACTTAAGTTGCGTAGAATTGTACTACAAATAATATTTCAATGTACTCAACTGCTTGCTAAAGTTTGGACAATTTAAACCACAAACTGAAGTCAGCCACCTTAATTCTTAAACGATGCATACATTGTATTTTTAAAGTTTTAAAAACTGAAGGAAACCGTATACCGCATCTACCGTTTGCGTACACATTAATTACTCATCAGCCTCTATGCATCCATACATTTTTTGTTTTATGTTACAGACAGCCTGTGCAAAGCAGCTCCTGTTGAATTATTATCATCTTCGCTAGCTTTTTATGTCAATTATGTTAGAGGTGTATACAGTCTCAACCATATATATTAAACTTTCGCAATTTATACTATTCATATTTAATATAACGGGTCTTATCGCGATAACTAATGGTAGTGATACCTTTTTTAATTGCTCGACGTTCCGACGAAGTTGCATCCGTCGTGGTCAGCTCGTGACTGTTATATTAAATACTAGCTGTCCCTTGCGGTTCACACTCGTTAATGGTTACTGCTTAGCTCTTATAATGTAGCGTTATGTAATATGACCTATAGCCTTCCTCGATAAATAAATTATGTAACACAAAAATAATTTTTCTATTCGAACCAGTAGTTCCTGAGATTAGCGCGTTCACACGAACAAACAAAGTCTTCAGATTTATAATATTAGTAGGTATAGATGAATCAACCATAATGTAATCTTAGAATAAGTCTTTGTAATTATGATATACGTCTAAATATAAGAAAATAAAGTACGAGAATAATGCTTTTAATAGTTTCTATAAAATATTCAATATTTTATATTCAACGTGTCAACAAATGATATTGTTAGATAAAAATCTTAGAAGTTTCAGCTATTTGAAAAAAAAAATTATTTCTGTAAATACATTCAGTATTAGAGATTTCAGATAAATCAAAAATACAAGACTTTAACCGGGAAATATTTTTTTTATATTTGTGCGAGTAAGAATTTAAAAATATATTTTCTAATTTTAATACCAATTTAATACAGCAAAAATATATTAAGTATTTGCTGTCTCTATAACGAAAGAAACGTTTACAAAATACTGTTTCTCTTGACTAGATCAAATTTATAAAGTACGTGACAGAAAAACGAAGTGTCTCATTGTAAAGCTACACGGTACCGGTCGATTTAACTTATAAACTCAACTTGACAATATTGGCTACGAATAACAATTTGTTTGCTTAAATATTTGTCTTTACCAAGGTTAGCACATCGACTGTTCAAATAAGTTACAAACGTCTGACAATTTGGTTTGGGAGTTAAAGGGATGAAATAGTGATAAAATGTTGCATTATATTCCTTTTTTACAATTATAGATAAAAAAAATGTTTGTTATATAAAAGATTCAGTTTATTTTACATGTATATAAAATAAACATTTAATCTATCGAATGATTTAATTAGGATTGTGAATCTATATATATCACTCACTCACTCATCACGAAATCTCAGAAACTATAAGTGAGAAACTACTAGGAGTTATCCATGGTGATTATTTTTAGGACGTAAGTGCAAACTAAAACGGGATTTTGCAAAATTCGACCCTTAAGGGGAAGAAATTTGTATCAATTTTTATGTTAAGCGCGCGTGAAAGTGTGAATAGCCCATTTATTAAAGAATGGTATAGGCTTTATTACAACACGCTATAACTCATATGAGCAAAGCAGTAACTATAAGCGCGAGTGAAACCGCGAGGGGAAAATAGTGTTTTTAACTGATTTAATAAAAGGACGAGGTTCCACGTTCGGTTTTATGTATTTTTATTTTTATTTTATTATTTAGACTTCGAAAACAAAACAAATCAACTTAAAAGCAAAAATAAATATTTGCTACAACATTTTGAAGTCATTTATAATCTATAATAAAAATTACAACCAATTAAAATATTTAAAGCAAAAACAAGGGTATAATAAATGTAACACATCAAGGTTTAAGCCAGCAGGCGAACTATCAAACATTAACACTGTCAAAACAGATAATTTTCTCGTTGGTTCATTTTTATACTTCATCTGTCAGAATGTATCATATTTTGATAGCGATAGTGCTAGACAATTAGCCCGCTGGCGTATTGTATCATTCGCTTATTTATAGTATACTATAAATATAGTATAGTATACTCTTTGCATTCGCCATTATAAATCATGAAAAAACTAGCATTGCTGACTGAAAAAAATACCTAAGGAAGTATACATTATTTTAAGTACTAAGGAACTGTACATAATATAATATATACTACCTAAGGAATTATACATTATCTTAAGTACATTGATTGTAGACTCAAAGTCAACAATCAATGGTAAAAAATTTTAACCCACTTCCAAAAACCGTAAACATAAAAGTATCACATTCAACGGCTCCCATTAGCATCTTATGATTCTGTGTCAGGGGTCCGGAAACACACACAACACGAACAAAAACACCCAAACCACAACAAACATCCATACAGACGTTTGCCGTGAGCGGGGATATAATCCGTGACCGTTAGCGCTTCACTCAGTTGCAGTACCCACTACACCAATGTATATTTCATATCAACAAAGGAGAAGGTTCTCAATTGATTAAAGGTTTTTATGTAAGTTCCCCGCCTACATCAAAATTACTTGACCAATTTGCTGAATTCTTTTGCTTAAGTCGGTTCATTAAAAAAATACTTGTATTATATTAAAACAAATAACAGAATATAACAACCTCAGACACGTATCTAAGTACGTAGTTTGGCACATGAGCGCGTAGTGTCGTAATTCGTTCATAAATTAAGAAGAGCCCACTCGTTCCCGCTATCTTTATGAGGGTCCCTGCCCACTTGGCGTGGAATTAAGTAATCACATGTTGTACATAACTACGGCTTGCCTAATCAAAATTGCTTGCTTGATAAGATTCCTGGCAAAAAGCGTTTTAGACTGAATCATGATTTTTTATTTCAATTACTTAATAAAAAATAATACGTTTTCTACCCGACTACGGAACGCGAGGGTGATGTGCTTATCAGTGTATGTATGTATGAATGCATTGATATAAGAGGGTTTGTACCTTTGTGGCACTATTTAGACACGCGTAGGCTGATTTTGTTAAATGACACAGCGTTTGACATATTAAGTACAATAATGTAATGAAAAAATCAAATTGGCCGATTTTAGATGCCATAAAGTGAAAAAAAAATAAACGTTGTTACGTTTTTAACGACATCGTTAAATAGGTACCTAAATATCATTTTTAGGTTTCTTACATCATTATCGATCATAATTAACGTTTAGAATCTATAACGATTTAAAGTTTGTTAATAACGATTCTCTACGATCTTGTTACGCAGTTGGGTTTTCAATTTATTCAATTAATTACTTGTTTTATATTATTTAATTAAACATTTAACTCAGCGATGTAGATGTACGCGAACATTAATACAATAACCGATTATAAAAGCTTAAAAGTAAGTATTATAAGTATTACAATCATAACAAAATGAGAAATACAATTTGAAAGTTTAATACTTGACAAGCTTTGGATAATTTTACACAAAATGCCAAAAGTTTTGATATTTTAACTCGTTAATAATTATTTCTCCGAATATAAATCATTTTCAAATAAATTAAGAACGTAAAACAGCTACGAAAGAGCCATTTGATCGTCGAAAATTCTTAAACGCAAACATTCTCTAATAGAAAATCACTCAAACTTTGTTAACGAAAATATTTATAAAACAAACATTGCAAAATGAATAAATAATTCTGCAAATTAATTTATTACTTGATAAAATATAGTCGCAGACCGACACATACACAAATGTTTGTATAAAAATTTACATAACTTTGCGTATGGCGCCGTGCTACATTCAGCGTGGCACTTTAAATTAATACGCAAATTTGCCACAATAAGTATTTTAAACGCAACGTGATCAAATAAATCCTTATCGCCGTTCGTAGTTCGCACAAATCATATTTAATAACAGCTCGAGTGGCTCGAAATGAATTAACGAAGCTTTATATTAAATAACGACACTATATAAAACCTGCGTTTATGCAAATCATACAACGATTTCGCTTTTGATTTATTGCTGTTACTAATAGACGTTATTACTTTAAACATAACATGCATTGAAAATTCAATATTAATGAGTAAAACAACAAAATTACTTGCTTGTGCTGTGATCGAAAAAATGCATTGAATTTTATTATTAAAAAAAAATCCGTTTTGAACACTTCTGAATCTATTTTAAGGGTGCCTTTTACGCACGTGTGTATGTACACATGTACACAAAAATAATTAATTATAGAATTCTAAAATTTTGTATAACAGAGTATTATAATTTATTATATTGATCATATGATAAAAGATTGGCGATCAGTTTACTGTTTTTATTGCTATCGTTTATGGATTAAAAGAGCACCATACTTAAAAGCGTTTATTACATTTTCCAAATTTAACATATTAATTCGCGTGCTTTTGTTAGCAATAATAATTCGAATGAATTGTAGTGGTCGTGTAATAAAAAGAGGCGATATCTGCCTGTAAATATTTCATTTAATAATCATCTATAACTTATCATGATATTTTTTGCTAAATCTGAAGTCATAAGTAAAATATTGAAGAATCACAAATTATTATTATAACATTTTATAAAATACTATAATTCTCAAAAGTAATTCGTAAGTGTTATTGACATTAAACATAATTTAAACGGCGACAATAAAGGTACATGCGTAACTGAACCGCAAAAATGTTTTTAACTCGACGCAAATTAATCCGTATTTCAGTCCGAAGTCCGGTTAAAATATTTAATGACGTTGCGTATATTTTGTTACGAAATCACATTGAAGATAGTATTTATATAAACTTTGTACGTCACATGATATGGACGCTGATATGCAATACTGTGTCAAGCCACTCGGACTTCGTTTTAAGAAAATGGCGTCTAATGATGTCAAATCTATTCTTAACAAATATGTTTGAAGAAATATATATCCACCTTTTCTTTTATTTTTTGATAAAAGGTATAATGAATTAAAAACAGATATTATCTAATAAAATAGTTTTTTTAATTTTTAAGATTATTATATAAATTACAAAACATGGAACGCACTTGAAATTCGAAACAATTAGTTACAAAACTTTTTCCGTACTTTTTTAGTTTATATGACCTTCATTTTTTTTAATAATGTTAAATAGGTGATGTAGTATCAAAATACATCAATATCTCAGAATTTGACTATTTGTGGGTTGACACTTTTTTGCTTATCAGCATCCATATAATAATCTGTCACTGAATATTTTTAATAAATACCGACAATACTATAAAAGACAAAAATCGATTGAAATTATTTCTTATTTTAATTAATCCATCCATTTAGGGTGGAGCGAAATTGACGAAAAAAAAATTTTTTTTGGTACATCGCATAAATCTTACATTTTTTATTCGAAGTCTTCTTCTAAATTGAAACAATTTCTTAACTTTTTGTCATAAATGTATTATTTTTACGTGGTTCTTACCCTTGTCCTATGTATAGGCGTTTTGATTTTTACAAAAATATCTAAAATAATTACATATTAGGAAATTTTCCCTGTAATAACCAACGCAAAAGTAAAGTTTATATTGAAATTGCCTAAGATTTGTGGTGTCTTTTATTTGAAGATCCACTAAAACATAGCGGTACATTGTACATCTTCAGCAAATGAAGACCCACAAACGCATAGCCGGCTAAAATAATGGAAGAGGTATATACTAACAGTCATAATCGCAGGCTTGGCTTTACCACAAAAATTCAAATCAACAGTTAATTATTTGGAAAAAAAATTGAAAAATTACAATGCAATTGAACTGTTCCTACTCTGCCTATACTATATATTCGCGAGCTATAAACCACTATGCTCTTACGCGGCCGTTAAACAATGTTAAGAATTTGATAATTTTCCATACGATTTTCGTAAAAAATTGTTTCTTAAATGATTTAACACAAAATTATATATACTTAGTGTTTAAATAGAAGAAAGCGGTATGTTCCGTTTTGTGTCTAAAAATAATATCCGTTTAACTCGCAGAATATACAATAACTCCGTGAGAGGATTAACACTGATTTAAGCGTTCTACACAAATGCCGTAATCTCGTTAGCATCGTCACCCGCCACGCTGTTTATTAAATAAACTACAATAGAAAGCGACAACATGGCTCTGTATAATATAATTATTTACCATCTAAAGATATATATTGTAGTCCTTCGTAATTAGCTATATAAGTTTATACCGGTCTTAACTGTACCTAGTTTATATCAAATTGAATCTTTAGTTTTTATTTGAGCTACTACAAAATATGATATTTGCCTCTAGCCGCGGCCATAAGCTACATTTAAAGCTTTATTATTATAGTGTTTACATGAAAGACTTAATTGTTTACAAACAATTCCATCTTAATTGGTCTTCAAACATCTTTTGAAGGTATTAGTTACCTACACTCATGACACACATAGTATTAAAGTAATCGAAATAAAAATGTCTCTAAAACGAGTTAGCTAAACTGGTATGTCAGTTTAGCTAACTCGCTAGTCTATTCAGTCTAGTCTTGCTTCACATAATGTTTTAGTTCCTAATCTATAATTTCGAAAAATAGCTAAATCTCTTCTATCAATCTCATGTGACATTAACGTTTTAATAAACAGCGCGAGTCCCAAGTGCAAAACTTGCTTGCGATTTTTCAAAAATGTGAATTTTTGAATTCGGTCACTGCATCCGAGCATGCGACATGTTGCTTTCACTTAAAAAAATATATTACTCGCTACAAAGGCGTATAAGCGTTTAATAGATCATTGAAAATAAACTGAATATATATTATATAATTATAACCGATCCCGACATCGGCGGAATCATTGATCGTCTCATTATCGCAGTTATTAATAGCAGACGATAAAGAGGTTCCCCAGGCGACAAAAACACAATATCCAATATAGTATTGATTACGCCACAGAAACAATAACAGGTTCTCACTTCTAACACAATTATACACAATACTATTACATACTTAATAATAGCAATATGCAGAGAAATCTCATTTTCCACATGATTGATCTGGCAGAGTCACTACACAAAAAAGCTTTTAGCTCAGTAAGTTATAATGAATGACACAAGCACTAATGAATCTTTAAATAACAATCATACCCTCATTAACATTTTTTAATGTTTCAAAATAAAGTAGAGTCATAAATATTTTGATGCTTTTTATAAAATAAACATTATTCCAAGACCACAAAATCACATTCCCATAATAAAAGTCAGACTTTCGAAGAATTATGATCAATAAATGTAAGAAATGACATATTTTCTAATGTAATATAATGTAGTATCAAAAATTAATTCATATTGTAGTTATCCTTTATGAATTGTTTTACATATAAATATGAATTATCACAAAAGTAGTCTAACTGAATGACCATACAAATTATATTTTAATATTATTTTCTTGTTATTTTGCAAAACTTTAAACAAATTAGCCAATTGATAAAAATGTAGCCTTTGATCGCTCTTTACTCAAGGTATTACAAATAGTATTTGCTACATCTTATTTTGCTAAGTGAGACATCTATAGAACATAACATAGCTTTGAGAAAAATTGTTGTTTAATAGTAGAATGAATCGTGATAATGATTTATTACTTTTAAATATGGCTAGTTGTATAAATATTTTTTTATTTCAGATCATCTCAATACATTTACATATTAATACAGTTCCATAATTTTTTAATAGGTAAAATACGATTAAACGATTAACCACGCCGCGACGTCCCGTCTTGTCTTTTTACGGTGCACGTCGTAGCACGTTTTACTGAGGTAGAGCCTAGCTGTAGCTTACTCACTACTCTTATACGGGCTGGTTTGACTGGGTAGTTACTTCTCTCTCACAGAAGATTGGCGTTAAACAGCTGTGTTTCGTACGGTAAGTAACCCCCTACCCAATTCCTTTCCTTACTCCTTTTCCTTTTCATAATTTATTTATTTTTTACCTGTAAATGTATTTGTGGCTTCTCTGATGCTTCAAATCGATCGACGATCACTGCAATAGCAACTTCGCACGATCTTCGCGTGTGTATTTATTCTGGCCGCAAGTATGTACATGATACTTTTCTATGTGGATCTACATAGAATCATACAATCCGTTTTTAATTAAAAAGACAACCTAGCGATAGTTACCACCCGAACACTACGCTCGTAGCGGGTAAATTCGTAGCGCAGCGTACATTAACTGACAAATTGTGTCACATCTACGCGACTAATCTACCGTTATCTGCTTCATACAATTTAGCGTAAAATTATTAATATTGCCTGCAACAGAAGTTAATGTTTAGTTATAATAAAACGACGACTGCGTCTGCTTTACTACATTTATGTCAACCAACCTAATATTTTATTATAATTTTATTTCATTTGTGAGTATGTATGTTTGTTACTTCTTAATGCTGTAACGGCTGTAACTGTAATTAAAAATCGACTTTAATTACCTTAAAATATACAAAATTTTCTAATAATAATATATATTTTGAATTGGGATCATCTCAATACATTTAAATTTAAATACAGATCCATAGTTTTTTTGTATTTAATTGATTAAAGTATCTGTACCATCGGGCCGTGAGTTAGTGATTTATAGCAATATTTTATGCTTTGGTATATAGGTTTTATAAGTCGTAATCTTTTGTTTTCATTTCAACCTTTTGAGTTATTACTTAAGACTTGTATTTTTTCAATTATATAGTAGTCTATAAATTATGAATGCACATTTTTCAAAATATTATGTATTAAAAATAGAACCTTCACATCAGCTTTTTTGAAATTAGTTCTAGATTGATAAATAGTAGCGGTTCCCGTTTCACCATTAAGACTTGATCGTTTCTGACATCTTTATACGAAAATCCATTCGCCATCATTATTCTTGTTTATAGTGTCTCGTTGTATTGCTTCTACGTAAGTTTGAGCCAGCAATGAAGCCATGAAGATGCACAGTGTATGTGTATGTAATTTCTTTATGACGTGCTTACGCGTCATAGAACCTCTACTCTCAAGCGGTATCGTAGTTTTAATTTTATGGTAGTATTCGTCATAAGAGGTCGGATGAGGTTCTGTATGTTTCACAGACGTCGATGTCAATTGTATTTTAACAGAAACTAAACTATCGAGAAAACAAATTAGCAGTGGCATTTATCGCAATAACAGATTCCCTTTTTCGATGAAATTATTTTTATCGAGTGGTTTTTATTTAAATGTTCTACATACGTTCCTTGTCATCAACTTGTTATGTTCAGTAAATTCTCTTCTGTGACATAATTAATTTTAATCTGTTGAACTTCTTTTTGTAATAAGAATATATAGAAGAAGTCTTGTTATGTCGACATAATCAAATGTTACGGTGGAAGCTTTTGCGATTCTGGAGCCACAAATATACCTATATTAGATTAAATATTTACCTATATTACAGCTTTGAATCCATATTCTACTGTAAGCTAATGATATTCAAGTAGATATCTTATCATTTTCTCGGCGTGTTACTTTTCTTTCTATTTACATTATTAATATCCTCGCCGCTAAAAGTAGAACTTCATACTCTGATGAAATTTTCCCCATCTATGATATCCATTTTATTTTGGACTAGCCGACCCGAACTTCGTACTGCCTAATAGTCGATTCTTTATTTTTATTTTTTAATACTTATTCTGTTATTCAGGACCCCGGGTCAGCTAGTATAATAAAAAAAATAAAAAATTAAGTTAATAAGTCAACAATTACATTACACCAAAAAAAAAATAAAAAAAACACTCAAAATTCTTTTAATAATTATTACAAATCTTGAATAGGAATCTACAAAAGAACCATTTTCATCGTAAAAACCATCCTCGAACTTTAAGAAATATTATAAAAAAATTAGCGAAATCACTTCAGTTGCTCTCAAGATTTGCGCTCAGCAACACATGCAGCTATTAATCTTTGTGTTATAGATTTTTTTTGATAAAAGCAAGTGCTTCACATATTACAATATTATATGAATTACGCTCTACTAGCGTCATTTATGTTTTAAAATAATAATAACAAACTAAAAAAACATATTTAAGAATTAATTTTAGACTTTTTGACTTGACATTGAAAAATGTAATTGTAAAGTCACTTATCTTACTACCTTATTTAATTTCTATTTCAATATTAATTAAAACAAAAGACAAACCCCCTTCTTATGGAAATGCGAATACATAAAATTCGGCAACGTAGTGTACTCGAGCCATTGCAACTGTAATTAAATTCGCTCATACACCGAAACACAAAGGGACAAAATATTATTGCTTTTGCGATAGGATACTTGACGAACGGGTTTCATCCTAACAGGCATGCACTAGACAGAGTTCTAATTATTTTTATTACAAAACATAGGAAGGGAAACAAATAACTCTTTCGATTTTAGAATTTCAACCAAATTTATGAAAGAATACACAGTATAATCAAGGTACACTGCACGTTCCTTTCTGTTTCAGTTGCCTAGAATTACAGTGCGTCAAATTGCGGTAGTAATATTATGAGCTTCTAGAAAACCCTATGACTTTATTATATCAAAAACGCTTTCTAAGAAAACGTGTCATACTGCTCCTATAGAAAAGGTTTGCGTGACATCATTTAAACGCATAAACTAGGCCTTAGTGACAGCAATGTCATCCGAGGAAACCATAAGCTTTAGACATAAATTCGATTGATTGAATGAATTCGATTGCCACCCACTGCGTCGCTCCCCGATACATCGCTGTCCATCACGACATGACTTACCGCTCACATTAAGACGAACGGCGCTTAGTCAACTATATTTCCATACCATTTGCTTGCACTCGGACCGCTGGAATACATGTACATCAAGAGAACAGTTAAAGTTTACATTTTTATGTTTACATTTTTACATGTTTCACTCGCTAAATTTATATGCACTCGTTCAGAGACCTTGTGGTTATCGCTCCGCTCGTAAGGATCCTAATGTAATGTCAAAACTTTAACCTTCTTTATAAAATGGAATGTAATGCAAAAAAAATCATATTGGGATAACTACCACTGAGATTAGAGCGTTCACTCAAATAAATCCTTCGGTCTAATTTATTAGTTAAAGATGAGATCAACTTGCCGCCGCTGACGACGACTCGGACTTGACATAAATCTTTAATGTAAAATAATAAAAATTTACATCTATAATATAAAAAGTTATATAAATAAACTTAACATTTTTTTATTTATACTTTTATTAATATACTTTGTTTAGGTACTACAATTAAACAAATATAATAAAATATAGTTGAATAATGAATATTGCAAGTATGAAACTGCTCTTTAAACTGGACAACATTTTACGCGGAGCTTATAAACAGAGACCATCCGAATAATATGATGACACTTCACAAAATTACTTTTTATTTAGTCGTTCCAACCGAATAAACTTTAATAAAAAAGGAAAATAAAACTAGACAGTTTGTCTATACATGATACATATCTACTCAATATAGCAATTTGCGCATAGTTTTGACAACCATGTACTCACATAATTGTAACAAGGAAAGCTTTGTTTTCCTAGAACGATCCTGTCATTAAACGACTATGTTCAATTCAATTCAATTCTTTGGTTAATGGCTTTTAGTTCCGACTATGGTATTATGTCTTTAGATGATGACACTCAAATATTTTGTACGAAAATAGTATGACTCTGTTGCCTTCGTTGTCTGACAGCATAGAGTCAAAAGACTTTTATACTATACGTAATATAGCGCCCAAAAACATAACCACGGAGTGACGTCACGTCGTTGCTCATTATGAGTTCGCAAAACTATGCGACATCGCGTCGTAAGTATGTGTTTTAATCCTAATCTATAAATATGTTTGTTTAAGATCATCCAGAATAAACATCGACAAGTTGCACCTCACCTAATGAATTTAATTTCATCAAGGTACATAAAGTAAGTCTTCACATCATACGCATCGGATCTATTATTATTTAAAGTGAGTTTATTTTCAAGAAACAAGGAGCAGGAAGGCCGAAACTGAGTCACAACTCAAATAGGTCAAATGTTTACTGCCCGCATCGTCTGTAAACAAAACTTGACCAGAGCTACGCTAACTATATTATTAAGCAATTGATGTATTATAAACATTATCAACATCTATATTGATGTAGATATATAACAAGAACTTCACTATTTAAATATACTTTAAATAATCCGTACAATTTTAGGCCATCAAACATTAGATTTTGGTCGTACAAACGTCAAACAAGAATTTAATTACTTAAAATATGAACTAATGATAAATTTAATTAATTTATTTATACCACTATCGAAGGATAAGGGATATACATTAATTATGTTGCACATTCATTTGTTATACGATATAGATATTAAACTGTGCACCGCATACTTCAGCCGCCGCAATATTCAGGTCAGCGCCGGCGCCGTGCTCCGTCCCAGTGCTCGCGTCCTGCGAACAAGTGCTACAGTCACGATCGAAATTCAGGCAATTTAGTCGACGCAGCAGCAGTTACATAATGCAGCGGAAACCTCAAATAGCAGTTATTTCGATTTGGCGTCCGCGCCGCCATAAATAACAATAACAATTAGCCGCGGCGGATTCGATGCGCCGCAGCTCGGCGTCTCATTTGTTCAAATACTGACCTCATTACTGAAACCTTTGTTCAAGTGTGTTTACACTTCGTAAATACATGTTTCATCGATTAAAACGGTAAATATATTCGATGAATAAATATAATATTTATTTACTGTTCTGTTATAATAAGGTCTGTTTGTGCTTCTCAATTATACTCATGCGAGGTTCAATATTTTAATTAACAATACATAAATAAGTAAATTATCCAGCCAAAATTCACAACCAAAAGGAAACGAGAAACAAAAGTGACCTAATAATAAGTTGCTTGTATTTCTTATACAGTATAGAAGTAAACGGAGAAATCAACTTGCGTAGATTCATCGTATGATTTGACTGAAACGTGTGTGTAATATTAATAAACAAATTTACTTATATTCGTGGATTATTAGAGTTACTCGTTACAATATACTTTGTTATTACCACAAAATAATCATCAATAATTCTTAAAACTTAGGATGAGTAAACAAACCATTATATTATAACCAATATATAATTCGAATTCAAAATCAAAATACACTATATCGTTTGCTACCCAAGCATGCTAATTTTTAAAATTCAATCATAAACTGAAAAAATTATATGAGGTCCCATAAAATTTTTCTGTCGGCTGGCAATCTAAAAATACAGCTTTTCGAATTAGAAAATAATTTTCAAAATCGCTTTTGTAATTACAGAGATCTAAAGTGACAAACATTTAAAAAACACGCTACGAATTAAAAACATCCTCCTCTTTAGAAGTCGGTCGAAAATAAAATCACAAGTTTGCAATGAATTCGTTTATAATCGATCTCTACTCGTACGAATACAAATAACTTTACGAAATGCCAAACGATTTATTCGAACCAATTTCCATAAATGGTTACCCAATTAAAACAGTTATTACATTTCTATTGAGTAATAGTTGATAGTAGTCTTTTGAAATTAATTAATAAGGGGAGGAATATTTATTGAAAAGTCATAAAATAAGCTATAGTCGTTGAGAAAATTAATAATCTTAAGAGAGACAAATTAGTAAAAATATGGTCGTACGACTAATGATGACACAATATGTCCTTGTGTGAAATTACTGTCGTTCATGAATATTGTAAAAGGGCTTGAGAAACGTAAATAATGACTTAATATATTGTTGCTACGACAGAATGTCAAGATATCGAACTTTATGTGTGGAATTTACTAAAGTATTTTCAACTTTATAACTTTAGTAGCTAACCGCTTTGAGTTTGTACGGGTTAAATTGTGGGCCCTTGCATCTCTCCATGGATATGTATGATTTTCGCAAAATCCATACTTAATATTATATCGTTAATATAATACATACATTTATATGATGACCGAGCAGTTTTTATAGTACTGAAAATATCTTGATTAAGTACCACTGCACCAGAGGAACATTTTAGTAACATTTATAAAAGATACACGTAGTAAAATTAGGATTAAAAATCACAAGAAGATAGAATTCGTAGGTTAATATCTATGTATGACAACACGATATAAAGTTCTATATAAAATAATTACTTTCGTTCGTAAATATTACATAGCCTACACTCCGTGAACAAGTGTTTGGTATTTAATAAGAGATTGTTGATAGCACATTAATAAGTACGTATACGCCATCAAGTATATTAAGGTCAAATAGTTTCTACCTTGTAAATGTCTTTGTCCTTTTGAACTGTTTATTTATTTTATTTAAACACTTTAATATATCAATAAACAAGTTTAAAGTGAAGTACGTATTCACTAAAATTATTACAATTTTTTTTTTATATTTTTATTTTTAACCGACCTCGAAAAAGGAGGAGGTTCTATGTTCGGCTATATGTATTTTTTTTATGTTTGTTCACCGATTCCTTCGCCGTTTGTGGACCTATTTTGAATTTTTTTTTTTTTGGTTTGAAAAGATATACTTCCAAAGTGGTCCCATCATAATCAGGTCAGGATCTGAGGATGGGATCCTGGAGAAATCGAGGGAACTCTTCAAATATTATAGGCACACATATTTGGTATTTGGTATTTTTGATAGTAACTTATGTAAATGTTGTGACAAATATTTATTTTTTACTTTTTAGTATACTTGTTTCGGTTTCGAAGTCGGTTTCTTTTTTTCAAAAAGTTTTTATTGTACATGTCATATCGACTTATTAAATTTTAAGTATTTAATTTGTCGTTAATCCTGAGCAATTTTGTTTTTCCTCACAATTTGATATCGAAATTTAAAGCCTGACATGTGTGAATTTGAATACAGAAGCAAAGGTGTAACTATACCATCTGATGCCCGTGGCAAATTCTTTGGATGGTGCCTCCCAGTGAAAATCGTTACGTTACAACTTAATTTTAATGAACAACTTAAGTAACCCAAAAGTAAAACTATTAATAATATTATGTGCATTTTAGTTAAATATCTGATAAATTTTAATATTAAGAGCAAAGGTTTATACGTATTTATATTTAAATAACAATTTGCTCTTGATTAATAAAATTCTTTAAGAACGGGGCCCTTTCGGGTCAGGGGCCCGTGGCCCGTTTTTGCCAGCCCTGCCTATAGTTACGCCCCTGTATAGTAGGTACACATCGAGAACAATCTCAGTTTTCACATCAATATAAATAAAAATAATAATCGGTGAACTACAATTTTTTTATTGCTGCTTTAAAATTTGTTATTTTTCCCAGTTTTATTTTTCAGCTATGCGCTTTTATCGGTCGTAATAGTAAGATAATAAATAAGAAAAATCTTGCCATCAATGATTTTAGAGTTTAAGATTATTGATTGGAAGTACATATACATTAGGCAAGAATTTAGTACACTCATAAGTTGTGACCTCACACTTTCATAAAGACTGACATAACTTGTTTGTCATTGATTTATATCTTAAATAATTTCACTGCCTTATTTTTTAAATTCACGGCTTACGTAAAGTTACCTAGATAACACTTACCAGATTACTGAGTTGTTTTATATCAGTTACGAAAATAAAAACGACAAATGTAATTCTCGCCTTAGAATTTTTGAATGAATGAATACAGAGTTTCGTATTCGATATTGTTCGATGTGTAATTGAAAATAATATGGCAGCTATTCGGTGAGTGGCTGCACTCGCGTTACTGCAAATGGTTAATTAAAATACATGACGCAGTGCGTGTTCCCGCGCTGTGGAATCATATCGCTGGACCGTAATGAAACAGCGTAAACGAGTTGGCTCCTGAATGCCACTTTTACGTGTAAACAATGCGGTAATTTGAAGATTAATACTAGACAAATGGTCTAAAAATTTAATATAATATACAATTTCAATTATATAATTTTATTGTTTATTATTTGAACAATTTAAGAAGTTACTGATAAAATTCTAGATTATTTTCACTTTTATTATTCAAAATCTGTCCCTGTTACTTTAATTACTATTTATTGTATAAGTAACTGTAAACAGACTCAATTTCTCGCTAATCATAACGACATTCGTGTCACAAAATTTATTTGTCACCCAAAATTTGGAGACGATTTAATTGAAATTCTAAGAGACGGATGAACGTAATTATTAATATATATTAAAGTGATTGTCAGAACTCGTCATTCACGGCTTTTAATTCGTAAAAGACAACAGCTACAAGTAATTGCTTCCCCCATGTGTCTCCATAGAGGTTTAATCTCAAATCACATAAGGAATGCCATTCAGTCCTCGGCGTATAATAGCGTAATTCCCCACATTGATGTTGAATTTACTCTGACGATACTCACTAATGAAATACAGCAACAGTAACGAAAATTAATGACTTTATTTTCACATGGATATACTTTTCAATTTTAGAGCATGAATTTCTTATCTATTTAAAATGTTCGATGCTGATGACTTTTCATCAGCACCATACTTTATAAATATATGCTTTCTACTACTAATTCATTATAATTACTTTTTTTTTTCACGATGCAAAAGTCCTTTTAAAACCTACTTGCATAAAGTAAATTTTCATTTTGATAAAATCACTACCACACACACACCAACACCACACAGCCTTGAACTTTTTATTATCAAGTCGAAAATTGCGATACCGCGGCAATTGAACCCGCACCTTCCTCATTACATGCCAGGTGCTCTGGCAATTGAGCTATGGGTCGTACAATCCCCGGGTTCAATACTCGCTGTACAGCAATTTTTGATTTGATATTAAAAATTTTATTAGTATGTCCATTCTAAGGATTCGCACAAAATAATATAAAACTTTTAAAAAAAGCAAACAACTTAATAAAAGATAGTAATTTCGTTTACGTGGACGACCCACTTTATACTAGCTATTCTAGCCTTTCCCGTAACAAACATTATGATTCAGAAATATGTTCTGACCAGTAGGGATTTTATTGCCTATATCATAGACTATGGTATAGAGTATAAACTAAACAATCTATTATTTATGTTTGTAGTATTTTATAAAATGAAAGAAATCAAATATTTTTAAGGGAACCGTTAAAAAAATTGTTTGAAAACCACTGGCCTAAAACCTAGACAAAGCTAGAGAGTGCCGAAGTCGTTTACTCACGACACAAATACGTGCTACGTTTAACGTTACTAATCGAATTCCATTATCGTATCCATACATTTTATCTTATCTGCAGACGAATTCGTAAATCCTTATAAAACTTTGGTTAAATTGCGGGGCTAATTTCATGGACATTGTTTCAATCAAGAAATAAATATTTTTAAATATTAAACTGAAACGTTTTTTTGTTTCTTTGTTAATTTCAACGTGCTAATCAATACGTAATTTATTTAAGAAGCGACTGTAAAATGATGCTACATAAAGCTACAATGCATAGCTATATTGCATTAACTACGATAGAAATAATTATATGACAAACATTGAATAAAAACCATAACACAAGTAAAAGCGCGATGTACCTATAGTGAACAAAAAATAAGACAACCTAATGAGGTAAATTTAATCTATATACATATAATGTCATCGACCACATCTGTTCTTAAAAATTCAAAAATAAATTGTACTGGTACTCAACGTTAATTTGCAAATTGCATGATAGTAAGCATCCTTTGCAAATGGTAAACTTAAACTAAAGTTTTGATTAAAATTAGTCTTTAGGATGCTAAGTCTCGAAATAGTGAGCAGTTCTATAGATAAGCTGTATGTACATATGTATAAAGCTATTTTCCGGTTCGATTCGCATCGTATGGTTCAGCTTCGTACGGCGCAAGACCAATAGAGTTTATCTATAGAGATGAAACGATTAGTTTTAACTTAAAGATCAAACTAATTGCATTGAAAACTTTACATTTAAAATATTAAAAATAATTAATTATTGTTATTTAAACAACGATTTAATTTATAATATCTAAAGCCTAAACTTGATTATTTCTGTTATTATTTCAAAAGCAAACTTAATTAAATTTAAATCATATGGCAAATACATCATTATATTAATTTAAAAAGTAATTTTATGTTCAGACATATATACGAAGTCGCTAATCTTTAAATTTTTAGTATCAAGAATATTTTAAAGCAAATGTTTTTGACCTATGTTTGTAAAAGTGAAGTAAAGTTCGAAATAGAAAAATAGCAACAAACTCATCATATAAAACCAACAAATGTCCACAAAAGTCTTAAATACAGGCCACATTCGGTCACAATTCTTCTGTAACTGCATACATTGTGACAATATTCGCAACAGATGTCTAGACTCTGCGCAGCATAAATGGCGGTTTTTTGTAATCTGCAATTTTACGAGCATGTCTAGCGGCAACATATAAATCAGAACTGTTGCCCTATTAGCATTAAACCAACTTTTGCGAGCGAAATTCTGACGCTGCAAATAATTCATAGTATATCTAATTCAAAATACTGGAGCGCCGTATAGAATGAAATAATTTGTATGAATTATACGTATTCTTATTTTATACTGTTCCAATTATGATTTAACCTCTAGTAAGTTGCAAAAAATAAAATAAATAACCTAGAATATGCGACGCATTTTAATATACTATAATATATCTACTGTTACCAATGTAGATACTTTTTAAATTTTACAATTTATATCTATTCCCAGCACTAATTTTGAAATATCCATTTCATTTTTAAGATTAACCAGAAATGTTCCGTAAGCCGTAAATATTATATTTAGGATAGAACATTTGTGTAGCTCATTTCGATGCTTTATATATTAAATACCTATATATTGCACTACATCAAAAGCCGATTTTCATTAAAAGCAGCTCAATTAGCCGGTAAGACGTTGCTTGCTGGCTGTAACTGATTATAACTGACTAGGTATACGACCGATACGGGTTTTTGTGAAGCCAATTCTCACAAACAAGAATCTAAAATATTACACTAAGGATAATTCAACTTAAGTTTTCTTATATATACGTATTATTTTTTAAAGTTGTACGTATTATTTTTTAAATCATTTTAGGCTTGTCGTAAAAGTATAAAAAAAACTAATCGATTCTAATTCAGTTTACCATTGCTAGAACATTGTTTTGATATCATTGTAAATCAAAATCTACAAAAAAAAACATATTAACATATCAAATTGTACATATTTCATTATGATTAAATCGAAATGTTTCCTTAACGAATCAGTTATAACATTTTGTTGCATAACTCAACCGGAATTTCGTTGCTAGTATTACTGCTCAAACTAACTTAGTAATTCCTTTACAAACATTAAACTTATGATGGATATCTTCCCCGCCTCGTAATGACTCGGGCTCTCTAGCCGTCTTAGGCTGTTTGTACCTAAAACTCGCATTACTACTTTAATTAAATAACTTACTCTCCTAAGATATAATTTCGCATTTTCAGATGGGCTTAATGGAGATTTTAGCAATACTTACTTGAGAATATATTTTTTATAATTTTTTTTACACTACGAAAAATTCATTTTAAATGATCACAAATCACTATTACTACTCGACTTCAGTCTTTTGGGATATAGTTATATTGATTCTGAAAGCCAACTACGCCTAGGATTGAAACGTAAAATAGAGATACTGCAAAAAATATTCTCATACTCTATGAGAAAAATCTTGATATAATTTTTACTATAATGGAAAAGTCAATATCAGCTAAAGATTTATTCTTTATGTACATATTTCATGCGATATTTTCGTGGTTTGTAAATTTTTAACGAATCTTTAAGTTTTAATGAATCTTTATTTTTCAATAGGCTATCCTACTGAAAAATAAAGAGTCATGAGCCTGAGCTGAAAAATGTTGCAATTAATGTAACCATAATAAAAACTAGTACTAGGTGACACTTTTGAATACTTGCCACCGTTAACAATTACTCATCTGTTGCGTAATCATTTTATAGTGTAATTTTCTAATATAAACATTAATTTTGAGATTTTCACTAAATTTTCGCTTGATTACAGCAAAAAGTGATCTTCAAAATTAATTTCGATGCAGTATTAAAGAAGATATTTTTTATCGAAAAAAAAACGATTTTGCAAAATAATACTTATATGGGTACATTTCAACAGCTCGGTATTATTTAATTATATTTTAAAATAAAAAACTTTATATTAACTTCAGTTCAGCTGAAAATAGAATTATAGAATAGACTATTTTACCCAATAAATAACCAATACCAATTACACAAATACAAATAGCAGGCGTCATTGTTAAACGATTAGTCCTGTGGCTTCGAATGGGCTGCGATTATTTCACTAGTTAGTGGATTTAGTGGGCACATTCCGCTTTTACTGTGCCACTCTACCGTAATCTAGTATGAAACATTTATTAAAATAAACCCAGTTATTCAAAGCGACCGCATTGACCCTAAAATATTTTATAATTATGACGTGCCTTTTGAACTTGCAAAATAACATTGAATATTTAATGATGCTATGAATTCGCAATAAGCCTAAACAACGCACTGCCACAATGCCACACACGACCTATATACCTATGTACATAAATTGTCAGTTAAAATAAGCTGCTTCCTTCAATAATTATATTTTTATAGGTACTAATTTATTGAAATCAATTTTATGATTATTGCATTATTGCATTTTATGATTACCTTAAACTATATTTAATATATTATAAATGTAAAAACTGTTAAATATGTTGGTCTATACTTAAAACAATTATGTATAAAGTACATATAATGTGGGATATCTGTTATATTTACTGTTGAAAACAAATTGTGTTTCATTTATTCTCCTAAATTACGTAATTCATAGCAGAATGGTCAAGACATGAATTTTATATTTACTTGTCATTCATTGTGACATTAATTTAGTAGAAAACGCAATATAAAAATTATTCTTATAATTTTATACCAACGAAGACACAAAATGGAATATTAAATTTTGTCTTATTACTCAAAGGTAATAAAGTCATTTCAAGCAATATATTTATTTCAGCTATCATACCTTTTATAATGAATTTTATAAGGGTTATAAAATACATAAATTGTTGCTCGTAAGCATTCGATACCAATCCAAAATTATATGAATCCATATAAATGTTATTATTTCATTTTGTTTATTGGATAATGTAGCAGTCTTATTGGGGAAAATTATTGAATTCGAAGATAGTTTAAATATACATATTTGTTAGCTTTTATTTTATTTATATGTTATGTTTTCATTAAGATTCCATCCATACATTTCCATAATTTCTTTGTTAGTTAACCAAGATATTTATTTCATTGATTTATTAAACAAAAATACACAGATATTTTTTATGACTTGGATTTGCACCCCATTTATAAGTTACGGAACTGTATATTAAATTAAAAGTAGGAAATAAAAACATAATTGTATCCTTTTAAATTCGATCAAATAAGCAAATAAAAAAATTTAAATACTTCGTGCAATAGTTCCACAAACAGAATGCGTGGCAAAATAATTTAAGAGCAGATGAAAACTTCATTCAGCAAGCTTCATGCAAATGTCTGTATTTTGTAATCTGCAGTTTTTACGACCATTTTAAGCGATGTCTACCGGCGACACGTATAAATCAAAATTTGCAAAAGACCTTACAATATATTAAATTTTTTTACTGTATTATACTTTATGATAGGATTGACACACAGTAGGAATTTTACCCGCGCCTTACTGCGTACCCCTAAAATGTTAGGTGGTCTGCCAGTTGAGCTATGGACCGACCGAATACTCGCCATATCGAAAATTTTGATATTATGACTTTTATATTCTTAGTTTTTTAACTAAAATAAATTCAAAATATTTAACTAAAATTTTCAAATACTAGTGTTCACTTGTTATTTTGATAAATTATGATTTGTATAAAAGAGATATATACATTGTGAGTTTTTAATTGGGCGTGATTGGCCAAATTCCAAACTATATGAATAGCGAAAAATACTTAAAGAACCCTAGCGGCCGATTTAGATGAAAACTAAAATTGCATCAATTCTTTTTTTTAATTCATTTTTCTAGCCAGGAATCGAACCCGTTGATTTTGATTTAAAAAATCGCACCGTATATTATTTGTAGCATCATCTGATAGTGTCACTCATAATCAAATAAATAAATCTCAAAATCATCAACATTTTAAGTATTGTTAAAACTTTAACTATAAATTGCATCAAAATATCATCACCTATGTAACTGAGGTGACGAGGACAAAAAAAAATAGATATATATATATATATATCTATTTTTTATATATATATATATATATATATATATATATATATATATATATATATATATATATATATATATATATATATATATATATATATATATATAGAAAGAAGTATTTTAAAGTTATTCATTTTCTAGATTTCTGATTATTTTTTTCTCCATCATTCAAGGACGTTACTTTAGGAGGTTACTAGCATTTTGACGCAGTATATAAAATATGTTCAATCAAAAATTTTTTTTAGACATCACTGATCTTGAGTATTATTCCAACACACATTTAGCGCAGCAAAATCATATTCTAATTTCATCTTTTTCACTTTTGAGTGTTGATCATTTCCTTAAGGAATTAACTACCTAAGCTAAAACTAATGTATGAGATTAATAGTATTATAATATATAATATATAAAAAATAAGCCTTTTCCTTTAGTTTGCCGTATACCAACTATTACTTCCCAAAAGTTGACACTTATAAGCATAAAGTAACAGTATCAGATGGTACAATAAAATAAGATGAGTATTTTTTTTAATCAGCGGGTTCAATTCCTGGCAGGGAAAATAAATTTTTCAAAAAACTAATGACGCAGTGTTAGTTTTCATCCAAATCGGCTTAAGGACCTTTAAGGATCTTTCATTATTCCGTATCGTTTCGGATTGGGCCTACCATGTCCAGTTGAAAAACTCACCCAGTATAAAGAACATAAATAGGTTAGGTTGCCAATGTACACTTCTCTCAACTTGTCCCGAGGCTCGTCAAAGTTGTTGGCGCGTTAGGCAGGTTATTGCCTAACATAGGAGGGTTCACCCTGCCGGCGGTTATATGCCGTCATATCATGTCACGTCGCTAAAGGAGGCTGCGGAAACGAGAAGCGGACGATCTCGGTGACCTGCAGACGACGACCGGGAGGACGACGAGGAGGGGTTTAGTGGGTAGTCTGGTGCACTCGGTTCCAGGACATAAGGTATAAAATTGTCCGAGAATGTCACAGCACCGATTCGATTGTTTTTTACTCGACTAATCTATTGACCATGATTCCTAATATTCTTTATAATCTAATCTAGATAATATTTAATGGTAATTTACATAGAAATAGTGAAGTATTATGTAAAAAATGATTATCTATGAAATGTAACTCCCTCTTTTGAAGGTTAGATATATTTGATCTCTTCTTACAATGGCTAACTGCACAAATTAATATTTTTACGGAGCCCATTGAAAACGATTTTGATATTGTCAAAAATCGATTTCTAAGTAGTTTTTATAAACGCGTTAGAACATTTGATTATAAGTTTTTCCTGGGGTCGTGAAGTCGTGTAAGGCGCGTCCAAATGCTTAATGATCTAAGGCGCTAACGTATAATGGCGCCTTTTTATGAAAATAGGAGGCAGTGGCAGCAGGCAGAAATTATATATGAAATTAATACAAGTGCGTATTAAAGCTTGATATTTACCCGTAATATTATATGTAAAAATAATGTCGTTTCATATTTCTAATTGATAATAATTTTGTAATGTAAATTAGACTTTCCGGATATATTGACTGATTATTTGCCCATTTGTAGCGTGGATGCATCATTTTAAAAGAAAAAAAAACATTAAAATCATAATTTTAATTTTAATTTTGGAGAACAAAACACTTTTAACGTCCTTGTTAATATAGACATAATAATTAGGTGACATTTAACATGTAATAACATTTTACGAAGAAATTATTTTACAATTACTGTATTATTACTCACATTTTTCTTCAAAATATAGATACTTTAAAAAATTGCAAATGCAAATTACAAACACAATAATGAAAACGAAATTTTAATGGCTAAATTTCCTATAGATGGATTTTTTTACATTTTTAAGCCCTATCAAACTAATTATATCTATATCATACGAAATAACAGACTACTTTCCAAAAAAGTTATCTTGTCTTATAAATAACAATAGTTCGCATTTAAAAAAAGATAAGTAAATCAAAAAATAAGCGTATAGTACATTATTGTTCTTAAATAAATGTGTATGTAAATATTAAAATTATTATATTACAAAGAACGTGCTATTTCTTATATTTATATAGAATATCACATTGTAGATAAATGATAATTAAAAAAAAACATCAATCTCTAAAATTTTTTTTTTCATTTATCCCATACAAAATGACAGGCAAAGATTTTAAGCTAAACAGCCATGTTTGACATCTACGGTACTCTACAATCTATAGCCTAATTTTAATAAATTACATACGTCCAATTTTTTATCTGTTACTAACTACTTTGTTGATCTTTTAGATTCCAAACTCGTTAAATCTTAGAAAATCAATAATGAAAGAATCTAGTTAAGCAATAACAAAAGGATATCATTTGATTAACGATGCGCTAAATTCCTACCAGTGCCTTAAAAGTTATAGTGCAATATTATTATTAACTCATGAATTGTAATAGTATCAGACTTCATTTGTTTTCATTATGACGAAGCGCCGAAGAATAGTCCAAGCGGACAAAATAATACAAAATGTTATATATGTATTCTGTTTATTAATGTTTTTACAATTGAAAGGTAAGTTTTCATCACTGATAAATACAATATCATTCATAAACGCCAACCATACACAATAATACTTATGTTTGTTTATTTACCAGGTTATTACTCAAGCGTAAGTAATCCAGTATTATTATATTCGACGGCTTCCGACATTCGAGTAGCGAATACCTCGAAATTAAGTAAAATTAATGCAATAATCAAAGGTTTAGAGCAAGGCTCTGCTGTTGATTTCTTGTATAGAAAGAACTTAGTATGCTGGTCAGATCAGACTGCGGAATTGATACAATGCATGGAATACAACAATACGCATTCTGGAGAAAAAGTAAGTAATAAATGTATTTAAATCTCGTAAGTTAAATGTAATTAGAAATATTACAAATAATGCCTTTTTAACTACATATTTTTAAAGAGCTTAAAAACACGTATTTTTCTATGAGCTCACATTGATAGAATATAGTACATATTATAAATATTTTTAGACTAAATATTTAAAAGAGCATTCATTATTACAGGTAAGGATTGTATCTAAAGGTTTAATTACTCCAACGGGTATAGCAATAGACTGGTACACAGAGAAAATCTATTGGACAGATGGAGAAACCAACAGAATAGAAGTTATAAGTATAGATCAAAAGTACAGAAAAGTGTTGTTCTGGACTGATGTTGACCTCGCTAGAGCCATTGCAGTCGTTCCTAAAGAAGGGTAAATTACAATTATTTATATTTAGACAGATTTTGATGAAAAAGCTTTTTGAATAACTCCATTAAAAGATTACAAAATAATATTATTAACCAAATCTATATTTATATACTAAATGCCCATCTCGGCTTTGCACGGGTGGACAAAGTTCTGGAAATCTTTTTAACTTTCATTTACATTTTTTGTTGTATTATTTTAACATTTAATAAGGATTCCTAATTTTTTGTATTGTTTTGTAAATTTAATATTTAGCCTATCTTACTCAGCGTAAATGTAAATTTTCAATGGTGAAAGAATTTTTGAAGGTGGCCCAGTAGTAAATTTAAATCAAAGGCTACATTAATGCAAACAAGGCCATATGCAAAAGCTGGTTAGTAATAATTACATATAGTATTAACAAAATTTACAAAATTTTGAATTACAGATTAATGTTTTGGACTGATTGGGGTGAAATTCCAAAGATAGAAAGAGCTGGAATGAATGGTGACCCAGCAACTCGTAAAGTTATTGTTAAAGATAACATTTTCTGGCCAAATGGAATAACTGTCGACTATAACAACAATTTAATATACTGGGTCGATTCCAAGTTACAATTTCTTGATGTTATCGATTTCAATGGCAAAAATAGAAAAAGAGTTAAAGAGGGATTGAAGTATCCATATGCATTAGCTTTTTTCAATGATAGATTATTCTGGACTGATTGGAAAACTCTGTAAGTTTCTAATTTATTTGTGTTTTTATCATAAATATTTAAAAGGTAAAAACTATGCAGCAATAATAAAAGGTACTTGACATGACTGTAACGTGATATTGTATTTTTTATATTGTGTGCCAAAGATCTCTTATATCTTGTACTTAACATATTACTTCTACTTCTTCAGTACTTAACATATAAAAATGAACATTATAATCTTTTCAGAGTTATTTATACTTGGGATATTGCCTCGAACGGTGCTATAAAGGAACTAATCAAATCTGATTCAGTTCCTGTTGATATTAAAGTATATGACAATAGCAGACAAGTGATACCGAGTGGAGATTATCCTTGTAAAACTAATGAGAACTGTTCACATTTGTGCCTTTTATCACCCACTCCGCCTGGTAAGTCCTCCTTATTTGTCTTTTTATTTTAGATCACAGTAAAAGAAAAATGTTTTGATTAATTTTAAAATACAAATCAAGAGTATTAGAAATATATGAATACCACTGAATACTGCCAATCCATATGGCATCGTAAACCATACAGTAGGAATAAAGTTTCTTGCTCTCTCTTTCTTTCTCTCTAGTATATCTCATTGTCTCCTCTAGTTACAAAAAAGTGTCATTCTGACATTATTCCTTAGCTCCCACCCACCAAATGCATGCTAAGGATCTAAATTCCCAAAATATATTTGTATTCCAGGGTATGTATGTGCCTGCCCAACTGGTGTAAAGTTAAAAGAGGGAAGTAATACTACATGTTACAATGGTCCACAATCATTTCTCCTGGTGGCTCAGAGATCCGTCATATCAAAGATATCGCTCGACTCACCAGACTACACACCTTATACGCTGCCTTTGAAAGATCTGAAGAGAGCTCTCACAATTGACTTTGATCCTAAAACAGAATATATTTACTGGGCAGATAGTTTGGTAAGTTTTCAAATTTCCAAATTATCAACTCTTTCGTTTTAAATTCGCTCTGTATTAAAAACAATAAACAGCACCTGTTATAACTAAGAAAAATGCTGGGTAGAAAATGATGACGATTATGAGTTTAAAATTCTAGTTCCTATATAGGTATATATATTCCAAACAGAGAAACATCTAAAATGCGACATATCCTTCTTTTACTCGTGTATTCAATTAATTTTTCCCCCGTGCACAGGCGAAGACGATATCACGCGCGCGGCTAGACGGCAGCGAGCAGGCGGTGGTGCTGCACAGCGGCGGCGTGCCCGACAGCGTGGCCGTGGACGCGCTGGCGCGCAACCTGTACTGGACCGACCCCGTCGCCGACACCATCAGCGTCATGCGCCTCGACGGACAGGCCACCAAGGTACCGAGCCCTGAGAGGGAAACATGCCTTTCTTGATCCAGTTGCCGTTAGTATAATGTATATAATGAGGCCTATATAGGACAGACACCATTTTAATACAAATCAAATGTTACAAAAATATGAACCGACCACCAGAAGCCAAATATTTTTTATCTTAGATTTTGATTATATTTCATTTATCCAAAAAAATTATATTTAATAGTTTCATCATTAACTTTCCATTTATTGTCCACGAAGATCGAATTATCATTGAATGAAAAATATGGATCAACTCAAATAATTTATAAAAGTTATATCTCCTAAATAAAAATAATGACAAATAATGAAATAATTTGCTTTATTAATAGGTTATAATCCACGACGAGTTGTACGATCCGCGCGCCATTGCCCTCCACCCAACAGCCGGATGGATGTTCTGGTCGGATTGGAATGAGAAGAAACCAAAGATAGAACGAGCCAATTTGGATGGAACCAATAGAATTTTACTGATATCCGAGAAACTCACTTGGCCCAATGGAATTGCTTTAGACACTGTGAAAAATAAATTATATTGGGGTGATGCTAGGACGCACAAAATAGAGGTATGATATGATATTTAAATTCTTGACAAGTAATAACTCATTACCTCCTACTAACATTATAAGTACGAAAATTTATGAGTATGGATAGATGTTGCACAAAGAATACTACACTAATAGATTTGGATGAAACTTTACTACAATATAGCTTTTACATCAGAATTACGTATAGGACAGAATATATAAAGGTATTCTGTAAATTAGCCAAATCATGACAATAAATTTGAAGTAAGTCAGAAAATTCTTATTCATATATAGACAACGTGATTGTTCATGGTTCAAATTGTGATTAAATATTGACATTATGAATAATAGTCATTATATTATTAGTATTAAGTATTAATACATTTTGCTATAGAAAAATATCAACCACACCACACATGGATTCTGTGATGGATGGCTATTAGCCAAATTTGCTTTTAAATAAAAAACAATTTTTATTTTATGTGAATACATTTTTTAATAATAATTTTTATATTAACTTAATGCTTTGTAATAGGTGTGCAATATGGATGGATCGAATAGGCAAGAATTACACAGCAGTGATATTCTACATATTTTTGGTTTGACTCTACTTGGCCAACATCTGTATTGGACGGATATGCAAAGACGGACTTTAGACATGATTAACAAAGATACAGGTAGATAACTTAAGATTTTTTATAATTGACTCGTATTTATGGTAATTCTAATACATTTCCATTTGTTTGCTGTTGATATTTCTAGACTTTACAATTAATGAATCAAACATGCAATTTTTTCCAAAACAACACTTTGTAAACATTGTTAAAAAAAAGAAAAAAAAAACAAGAAATAACTATTCTATTCTCCTCCAATTTTCTGTGAGAGTGGTTTTTGCTCGGTCAACCCAAGCCTTATACAAATTAGTCAGTGGGGTACACCTAGGCTCTACTACAATAAAACATTATTTTCAGGATTAGAAAGACAGCCCGTTGTAGAACAGATGGCGAATATGATGGGAGTGAAGGCAGTTCGCTTGGGCGAGCCACTCGGACACAACCCATGTGCAGACAATAATGGTGGATGTTCATATCTATGCTTTAATAGACCTAACGACTATGTGTGTAGCTGTCCTCTTGGTAAGTTGAACTTTATGTTTAACACCCCATAACATAACGTTTGAACATTTAAAAGTTGAAAAGTACTGAACAATTTTTACTGGTCTAATCATCCCGAAATTTACTATAGTGTAAATAATACTAAAATAACATAGTTGCATAACTTTGACCTGATGCTGCGATCGTCTAAAATCAGCAGGATACTCAACTCCTCACCAACATACTGCCGAAGTATCATGTTGGGGTTCAATGAAATAGTCTCAATCAATAGATTGTTAAATGATTTTTAAAATTTTCATTTTTGTACTATATTTTATTAAATAGAAAAACATTATTATCAACAATACTCATAAATATCTATATATGTATACACATGATAAAAATATTCTTACATATTTACAGGCTAACTCCACATGTGTAATTACGACAACAACAAAAATAGTAGTACATTGTTTTTAAGTAATAATTAAAAAAATTACCTAACTAAAGAAGTGATTAAATAATTAATTATATGTTTTACTTTTGCTTGAAAATATATATAAAAATGTTTAAGCACTTTGCATATCACATCTTGACATATTTGTAATAATTTTCTTATAAAAATAAAGTCACAAAAACTTAACTAAAATAAACTAATGTAATTATTATTAATTCTGTATTTAGTTTTAGAACTCGGGAGTGATAGAAAAACTTGTATCGAGCCTGAAGCGTTTTTAATATACAGTAGAAAAAACGTGATTGGTCGGATCAGTATAGACAATGAGAATAATGACGGTGTGTTACCAATCAGAGAATTAAAGGAAGTAAGGTAACTATATTGTATTAAATAATATTCTAATCTCAGTACTCCACTTACTAAGATTAGCATTTGCTCACGGTCTTACCCCTCTCAAGTTTATTTTAACATAAAACTTAAAACACATATTTCATATATACATATGTGGAAAAATTCTTAGCTATCCTACTTACTATATTCTATGGTTAATGAGACGTATCTGCATGCCAAATTTCAGCAATCTGTTTAGTACTTTAGATTTATGTTAATATATCAGTCAGTCAGTAACAGATACCATTCATATATACAGATTAATTTATTGTGTGTCAAGAATAAGCATAAATAGGTTTGAATGAAATTTGACATAGACATAATGTAGATTTTAACCTATGGGAAGATATTGATGAGAGGGATAAGATCTTTCTATAATAGGCAACGAAATTGACACAAATTTATCAACTCTGTTTTGTATTTTTTTTTACTTTTACATTATGTGATAACAATTATAATTGTAGCTAATATTATATACTTATTTATTTCTAGTGCCTTAGCAGTTCACGTGTCAGGCTCGAAGATCTATTGGTCCGACAGCAAAACGAAGACGATAAATCGTTGCTCCGTAAATGGATCAAACACAGAAAAAATACTTGAATGGATGGGCTTAGTTGAGGGTAAAGTGTGACAATATGTATTCGACCTATAATAGGATGAAGCATTAGCTCTTATTTAATCTATAATATGAAAACAAATATTTAGTTACTAAATTTCTTTTATAACAAAAAATAGTATTGTTACACAAAATGATAATATTATGATTGTTATACTGTAGATATTTTTTTCAAAAATTCATCTCTTAGGTTTTTTAACTTGTATGAATTTTTATTTCATATATGTTACATGATAATAGTACCAATTATTGTAAATGATTTTTAGTAATTATTTTTTATTGATGAAGAAATGTTCCAATTGCATAAAAAAATCCCCAAATAATAATTAATTTCATCTCTAATCTTTTACAGGTTTAGCCATTGACTGGTCTGCTCAGAACATTTATTGGACTGACACAGCAACTCAAAGAATCGAGGTGGCGAGACTAGATGGATCTAGCAGACGGACGCTCATTTGGCAAGGTTTAAAGAAACCAAAAAGCATTGTGCTTGATCCTCGTAAGGGGTAAGTGTTAGAATCGATCTCAAATACGACTTTAACTTTCTTTAAATCATCTGATGTATTTATGATGTCTAAGACACCTTTATTGGCTCATGGGCTCTTTTAGTGCCGCAGATTAATATGCAGAGTAACAATTAGCATCAGAATACCTGCTTATTTGCTTACTGTTTCTTTTTTTATCGAAACAAAAGAATTATGTTGAAATGCAAACCATAAATAATTTCTTTACACGAAAGGAAATAATAATTTAATGACAAAAAAAATAAAAGTCGAGCAGAGCTTCTACAGCCTAAATGCCACCAGCAAAATGTTTTCCAAATGGACGTCACCCTCCATTTATAATGTCAGCAGGGTACCATCATATAATGTTTTATTCACTTGTAACAATACTATATACATTTTCGAATATGAATCGTACATTTCTGTACATTGATACCGTCGATTGCAGCTACATGTACTGGTCGGAGCTGGGCTCGAAGAGCATCAAGCGGGCCGCCATGGACGGCTCCGCGCCCGCCGTGGTGCTCGAGCAGGTGGGGCGCGTGCACGCGCTGGCCGTGGACTACGACAGGCGCGCCATCTACTGGGCGGCGCTCGACCCGCCCGCCGTGGAGCACGCCTTCCTCAACGGCACCGACAGGCGCGCGCTGGCGGCCGACATCCCCATGCCCTACGCGCTGGCGCTGTACGGCGAGCGGGTGTTCTGGGGAGACTGGAACACTGGTGAGGGGTATTTCATGAAACGTACAATTGTAGAATCGAATAACACCTCAACGGTACAAAAGGTTCTGCCAGAATTGTTTCGTAATATCTATTTTGACTATTCATGATCTATTTTGAGTAATGTATGCGTAACGGCTACATAAGTATATTCGTATGTTCTTAATATCTTGCAAACGAAAAGCGGCAACATCTATTAGGCAGTTTTTGACCTATCTGAGATGGAATATGTCTTTCTAATCGAAACCGGGAGGATCGCCCTAATAATTCCGTTTAGCCACTCCAGAGTAGCAAACCTAATGGGGATAATCGGAATCGCGAGTCCGTTTGGCCACCCGGCCGGGCGGGTTTTGCGATGGCCCTAGCTGATAAAATTTCTAGGCACTTATACCATGGCGTTGTTTAACGATCGCCTGTTCTGAAAAGATTGGTATACTAGTAAGAAATATTTTTTGTTAAACTTTAGGAAGATTTTATTATCTTTTAATATTATTGGAATTACTCATCTATTACATGAACCCTACTATACTACATTTTTTTGTTTCGTAATCCTTAGCGACTATTCCTACTCGACGTTTATATATGCAAATATAAAAACAAGTGTTCATATGTATTTAATATCTCGGAAACAACAACCAAACATTGTATTTAAAACTGCCATAGTAACATATATTATTATCACAGCAATATCTTATTCTGCATCTCCTCTTTGATAAAGATTTAGTGACCATAGATATTAATAGCAAAAGTATAATTTCAGGTCTAATAGAAGTTGCGAAGAAAACGAATGGAACAAACAGGAAAACGATTCACACACAATTGGATTACATATCCGACCTGAAAGTATACCACCGCGGTCGAGACATCCTGTCGAACCAGTGTGGAGTTGACAACGGAGGGTGTTCCCACCTCTGCCTGCCGCTACCCAACAACGACTACCGCTGCGCTTGCCCCACACACTACCGTTTGAACAGGGACAACCTCACCTGTTCGGGTTAGTGTTTCAAATTCTAAATAGGAATTTACATTCTATTTTTGAACGTCAACAAAATTAATCTACCGGTTTCGAAAAGTTTAACCTCAGACCTGAGAAGGAAAAGAACTTGGTGGGATTTTTTTTTGACAATGTCAAGATTGTTTACAAATCGTAAAATGAATTGAGACAGCTTAGAAGTGATCAGCTTATTAACATGGTCTCTATATCTATATCTATGAAATCTTTAATATCATATTAACCTCTAACAAACAAATGTTTCTTTATATTAAACCTCATCATACTCTAGTCTTCTTCCTAGCTCATTCTCACTTTATGTGAGGCTCTCCTAATTTTATGGAAAAATTTCCTCATGCTGGTCACTTAGCAGAAGGTCGTCCTCTACCCCTCTTATGTTTAGGTTTGAATGCTTTGCACGTCATACACTAGTATTATTACAATTTTATATATATAAAATACCTTGTCACAATGTTATTCAGCGATAAACTTCGGAATATCGCACATTGTTTGTAATTTTGTCTAATTTGAAAGATAAGATAAGATATTTTTATTTTGATTAATGTATCATTTTTTTAATGCAAATAAATGTTTTATATGATAAAGGGATGTAATCCAATATTCTATTTTACTCGGCAACCTGAAATTTCGCCTGCAACTGACGATTTAATGGGTTGTTTTTTTTAATTATTTAATTATTTTACTAATATAAAAATAGCCTAATTTAGCCCTTCATAAATGAACTAAATAACAGTAAAAATTAAATTCGAAACAGCCATTTAAAAATTATTTTTGTCTTGCTATAAAAAGGAGTAAACATTTTGACACATTGTATAGCAAACTGTTTTTTGACATTACAAACGGACAAGTTAATTCTCTTTATATGTATAAATTAATATTTGTTTATATTTAATTGCTTTCAGAACCTGAAGAATTTCTATTATTCGCACAAAAGAATGCTGTCGGTCGAATAGTTGTCGCGAATGGAGAGTGTACTGACGCGTTCATACCTTTGACCGGCTTAAAGAGCGTGCGGGCCGTCGAGTATGATCCTATCAATAAGTAAGAAGATCGTTTAATTAACTAGGTTAATGTTTTTATGTTGCACATTTAAGGTGAATTGTGATTAAAAAAATAAAAAAAACACATCATATATTGTTTAATACAAACTATTTAGAAATATATTTTGTATTATTGAATTTGTTGAAAAACCATAATGTTGTAAATAATTGGAACCTTCAGAATAATAATGTATAATATGAATGAATAGAAAGATACGTATCCGTGACTTTGTAGACGTCTTCCGATGATCTTTTAACTTATTAATTTTCAATACAAATAAAATTCTATAATATTCTATAATAATTCTATAACAGAAAAGGTAGCAATGAAAAACTAACATATATTTACGATACGAATAATACATAACCCAAAGTAACTAAATCATCATCACAATGATATATTCAACCAGTAATTATTTATACGCGACGTCAAGTATCGTTTCAAGTTTACACGCACTGACACTGGCTAAGTAATAAAGTTAAGATCCGTATCCGTACTCGCAGATCTTTACACCAAATATCCATATTCGGATCCGTATCCATGGTTATAAATTTTTAACGATCCGGCACATTAGTAATGTGAAGTACTAAAATCTTTTAAAAAATGTAAAGTAAAGTAACAGCCTGTAAATCTCTCACTACTGGGCAAAGACCTCCTCTCCTATTAAGGAGAGCTTTAGAGCTAAATCCACCACAGTGCTCCACTGCGAGTTTGTGGATATACATGTGCGAGAATTTCTCCTGGCATGTATGTTTTCTCATGATGTTTTCAATATTTTTCATATATTACTTTATCCTCAGGCATCTCTATTGGATGGACGACGAGTCACATTCAATCCGACGTGTACCCATCTCGTATTCGACCACATCCGCCATCACAGAGTCTACGACAGTCGTCACGGGATTATCGAGACCGTTCCATATGGTCCTCGACGTTCTCGGTCGAGCCTTGTACTGGACTTGCCTAGACACGGACTCGATCAATGCGACCTCCATCGACAATAATTCTTCGGTCGGCGTCATAGTAAGAGGAGAGAAAATGATGCCAAGACACTTGGCGTTCCATCAGACTAAAAGGTGAGTAACGATGTTCGTATATATATTTATTTTGCTGCTATGACCTAAATAAACACATTCCAGAACGAAAATCACGAAATTTGAATAATTACACCAGTTCAGTATTAATGTTTTCAATTATTTGAGAAACACATCCAAATATTAATTACACTAGAAACTGCTATTAATCATATTAATTTCACATATATAATCATATAAGAAGTATATAATAATTTAAAAAATATAAGAAATGTCTAAACGACAGTCCTGGTGCCTAATTTGGTGTTGGTTCAGACCGTCACCATGCGGGTCGAGGTATAGCGCAGTGACTGTGCAGGGTGGTCGTGTGGAGCGACGCGGGCGCGGGCGCCATCGTGCGCGCGGGCGTGGACGGCACGGCGCCGCGCGAGCTGGCGCGCGCCGCCAACGTCACGGCGCTGGCCGTGGACCAGGCCACCGCCACCGTGTACTGGGCCGTGGCGCGCCAGATCCTCGCCGTGGACCTGGACGAGCCCGCCAGGTACCGCGACCGGCTGCAGGAGACTCGGTGGCCTGACTGGGCCCTGACGAGCAATACTATCTGTGCGGATTTACTGCGAATGATTCCGTTTATTCACCCAAAAGTCTCTATCCTAAGAAGAATAATCAAATTTGTGTATTAATTTTCTTCCGATTATCCCCCCTGACTATGTACAGTCAATAACACGATTCATTTAATTTTTTCAATTTGTGTATATGTATGTCAATCCGCAAAAAGTCAAAGTCAGAGATATTAATGTATTCTGTTAATGCGTCATGTATTTAACATTATTGAAAATATTTTCAAGTAATCTAAACAACATAAATACAAAAAAATAAAATCTTAATTAATTTTTCAATATGCAATAACCTAACATATAAAACTCTTTATTATGCATTAAGCAGGTTGCTTCTTCCATTTATCAAAAAAATGTGGACATCTTCAGACTAATTTGTTAAGAATAGATTTAACATCTATACGACATTTTCTCAAAATAAATGTCCCTGAGATTTGACTAATCATGTCCAAATATAATAAATATTTGTTTTAGTTATATTTCTGTTTTCCCGCGTAACACAATGCTCTGCCCCGCAGCAAGCGCGTGGTGTGGCAGGGCGGCGGCGTGGGCGCGCTGGCGGCGTGGGGCGGCGCGCTGTACCTGTGCGGCGCCGAGCGCGCGCCCATGCGCCTGCCGCTGCACCGCCGCGACGCGCCCGCCGCGCCGCTGCCGCACCTCGCGCGCATCGTGGCCGCCGCGCCCGTGCACCGGGTGAGCGCCACCTCGCCCCGCCTCTCACGACCGTCCACCTCGCACTACCTCATACCACCTCGTATCACCTCACACCACCTCTCACCGCACACCACCTCCCACCAGCTCAAACCAATTCACACCTCGCACTACCTTGTACCAAACACCACCACGCACCAGCTCACACCGCCTCACCCAATCGTACACCCCCTCGCACCACTGCGTTCACACCCTGTACCTCGTTTCACGTACTTGTAGTACTGATGCGCACGGCTGTGCCGCAGGTGCCGCGCGAGCACCCGTGCTTCGGCGGGCACGCGTGCGGCGGCGCGCCGGGCGCGTGCGGCGCGGGCGGCGCGTGCGGCTGCGGCCTGCACTGCGCCGCGCGCCGCGCCTGCGCGCCCGACCACTTCGTGTGCGACGCGCCCGCCGCGCCCGACGCGCACTGCATCCCGCTCGAGTGGAAGTGAGTCCGCTCGCCCGCCAGCTGTGTAGGCGACACAGCTTCGCTGAGAATTTGCTTTTTTTATTTTATTTATTTATATATAAATGTACAATTCAGTATGATTTGCTGTACAAGTGTATAGAAGATTGATGTATATGTCTTGTTTGTTTGGTATTAAAACTTATTAATTACAAGCAGAACTCTAAATTATATACAAAGTACTATAATAAAAAAATAAGAAATAAAAATTAATTACTATCTATTAAAAATAAATTCAACTACATGAAATTTAATAAGAAATATAGTAGTGATGATAGGATGAATTATATAATTAATGATGATTTTTATTTTAAGGATATTATGTACATAAATAAACTGAGATAACGTTATTTCGTAACATCAACTTTTTCAGTTTTGAAGTATAAATATTCTAACATATTTTTCGTTTTCCTGTTTGAATAGAGACTTCTATGGACAGTTCATACCCATGAGCGGCGGTGCACCCTTCACATCAGGTGTCCCGCCTGCTCGTTTGCCAGCTATTTTCATAATAAAAAGTGTATTCTCACTGCAACTGGTCTGCGCAGGTGCGACGGGCAGCGCGACTGCCCCGACGGCTCGGACGAGGCGCGCTGCGACGCGTGCGCGGGGCTGCGCTGCGCCGACGGCTCGTGCGCCGCCGCGCTGGGCGCCTGCGCCACCGGCGCCTACTGCGCGCTGAAGCCGCTGCCCGAAGCCTTCCGGTACGACACTGTGCCCTCACTGACTTCCGGTCGCATTGCCGGACCTTGGAGACTTCGTGTCCTGGGTTCAATGTTGCGAAGTTATACTATTTCTCTTGAAATGTGTATGATATAGTGTTTTCCTTTACTGCCGAGCACAAAATAAAACTTGAAAACTTATTGAAGATAGCTTAGAATTGAACCTTACCAGCAATCATTCAATCTTTTCATCCTTACTTTTTACCTATTGTCTCTTCATCACTTTTAACAGTATTGTGGCTCTTCTAGTACAAATGTGCAAACAAATGTTTTCTCAAACTGAACCGATTTTGATGAAAATTCTATGGTACCAATCTGGAAGTATATCCTTTCAACCAACAACAAAAAAAATTAACCAAATCGGTCAAATCGTTTTGGAGTAATCAGTGAACATACCTCAAAGAAAAGTGCCTGACAAATTGAGAAGTTCCGCTTTTTTGGAAATCGGTTTAAAAATGTCACATGAAAGTAAGATGTAAGATGAAATGTCATATGATCATATGATGTGAGATGAAATGTCATACGAGAGTCGTCGCCGCAGGTGCGACGAGCGGTTGTGCCTGGCGGCGGCGCTGCTGTGCGACGGGCGCGCGCACTGCGAGGACGGCTCCGACGAGACGCCCGCCGCCTGCGGGTTCGTGCACAAGGACCAGGTGCGGGACGAGGATTATTATATTTTATTTTGTGGTAGTTTTCCAGCTTTGGTTTTAAAGGATTGATTTTCGGCTACGATTGCATTATATATATAAAAAATATATATTTTTCTAGAAAATAGATACTAACGTTTACAGATCAGTCGATTTTAATTATATTTAAAATATTTTTTTTATTTCCAATCGCGTAAACGGTAAAAGCAGGGTTTCCCATTCTTTATACGTTGGGTAAGATGCATGTTATACTAAAACACCACGCCTTTTATAAGTCGAAATAAGAAACAAGCAATGAAAATATAAATTACCGTGTATATTTTTATTCAGGCAACGAGAAAAATTAAAATTAAAAGACACAGCTAGTGAGCGCATTTCCCTGGTTGGGTAAAAGCGCGGCATAAGTTTTAGTCGGTTTCCCCCTCGAGCACAATGTCCGCCAGGTGGTGTCGGGCGGCGCGCGCCAGTCGCACGCGCTGGTGGCGTGCGGCGCGCTGGCGGGCGCGGGCGCGGCGCTGGCGGGCGCGTGGGCGGCGCTGCGCCGCGTGCGCCGCGCGCGCGCCCCGCTGCCGCAGCGCGCCTTCGCGCTCGTCAAGCCCGTGCCGCCGCGCGCGCGCTCCGACCGCACCTCCGAGTGAGTACTGGCGCCTTTCGCCTAGCGCTTACCAATATACAAAAAGTATAGTATGCCTCGATTCGCGTGTGTTGCTCTGAATGCGAGGCAAATCCGAACGCGCATGGTACAGTACAGTATATGATATTGGTGTTTACTAGTTATTTGGTAAATAAACGAAGAAAAATCAAGAACCTTCGAAAAATTATACTGGTTCAATATTTATGTTTTTAATTATTTTAAAAACACATCCGATATGAATTGCACTAAAAACTGCTAAAAAAAACATAAACACATTAATTTGACATATATTAATTATATAAGAAGTATTTAATAAATCAAGTTAAAAATGTCGAAACGACTGCCCTGGTGCTTAATTTAGTGTTCTGCGCAGCGTCATGCACATAGTTCAGACCAACACACCAATCAAATAATTTTGATGAGAACTAAAATTGCATTATTTTTTATTCTTTATTGTGTTATATATATTTTATTTCATCCTGATTCATAAGCTTTGGTATAGATTGATTGGGCCTCAGAAAAGTATGTAGGCTACGAATTGGACTGAGTTAAGTGTTTCACATTTCGGTTCAGTGAAAAATAAAAACTTTATTTTTTGAAGTGTTATTTACTAACACTGACTTCAAAACTGAAAACTACTTGGTTAAGCCGTTCTTGAGTAATCAGTGTACATCGGTGATGAATTGGATCCTCCTCCTTTTTTAACCTAGTACTAAAAAGGAGAAGGTTCTCAATTCGTTGGGGGACTTTTTTTGTATGTTTACAAATTACTTAAAAACTTCTGGATCGATTAAGTTTATTCTTTTTTTGTTTAAAAGGGTTTCCTATTCAAGGTTTAGTTCTGTATTCATCAAAACCGGTCTAGTAGAGCGTCACTCAAGTAGACGAAACGACATATATAGTTTTCGAAGTCGGTACATATCAGCGACGTGTTCAGGCTGAGCGGCTCGCTGTCGGGCTCGGCGTCGGACAGCCTGTGCGGGCGCTACCCGCGGCCCACCGCCAACCCGCCGCCCAGCCCCGCCACGGCCGGCGGGCGGCGCCGCGCCTACCGCCACTACCGCGCCAGCAACCGCCCGCCGCCGCCCACGCCCGCCTCCACCGACGCGAACGAGTCCGAGCCCGAGCCCGCCGCGCGCGCGCCGCCGCCCTCGCCCGCGCCGCTGCTCTACTGAGCTGCCGGCGCGGGCGATCAGCCATGTCATGTCAAATCTATTCTTAACTAATTTCTTTGAATACGTATAAATCCATCTTTTATTGCCTATTTCGATGAAATCTATAGTGAACATTAAAAGCAGATTGGTATAATGAAAAGTTTTATCAAATAATAAGTTTTTCTAATACAGGAGATTATTTTATATTGAAAAATATGGCCTACACTTCAATATTCGAAACGTTTAACATTAAATAACTTTTTTCCATATTTATTTACTTTAGATGACTTGAAACTTTTTTTGAATAATGTTAAATACATGATGCACTATCAGAATAAAATATTTCCAAATTCGACATTTTGTGGTTTGACACATTATTGCTTATCAGCGTTCATTTATAAAGTGTTATATCTTTACTTGGCATATTCAGTAAATAAACACAGAGTGGAACGAAAATCACGTATTACGAATAATCACACTCGTTCAGTATTAATGTTTTCAACTATTTGAAAAATATAATACCTATATAAATTGGACTAAAAACTGCTACTAATTAGTGATTTAAACACATAAATTTGACATATATAATTATATAAGAAGCATTTATTAATTAAAACGAAATGTCTAAACGACTGTCCTGATCCCTAATTTTGTGTTTTTCGCAGCATAAAGCGCTTAATTTAGACCAACACCCTTACGTGAAACGGGTAATACCTCGCATTTAGACGCGGATTTGTAGTACAAATCCCCTGAATCCAATCTAAAAATTATTGACTTAAACAGTCTTGTATGTTGAGCCACAGCAGCAGCTATAGTCGATGGCATAACTTTTTATGGCAATATAGTAACGAATACTGTGAATCGATACTGTGTGTAAATCGAAAACGCGTTGCTATCGATTTATGTTGCTATGTGTGTAACTTGTCTTGTCCATCTTTAACATTAAAATGTTTTTACCATTAAATACATAGCACAAGAAACGTTTTATTACCAACGACATACACACGTGTGCTTCAAAACGAATAAATTGCTGCTTTGTAGACACAACATTTAAAACGCTAACCGTCAATCGAAGACGCTGTATGAATAACTAGAAATTATAATTATATTTCAATTATAAAATTATTACTATGACGAGGCAATTTTACGACCAGATGTTCTATTCTTTTTTAGTAAAAATCCCAAAAATAAAGTTAAAAGCTTCCTAATATTTCGAGTAATGGAAGTGGGCGGATGTAGTAATGGAATGATAATGAAAGTGATTAGATGACAAGCTTAAAAATCCAGATGTTATTGTTCATTACTCGTGTTACTAGATACGCCCATAACTACGGGTCTAATAACGCCTACTTTATGCAATTAGATATAATGTAGATTAAAAAGATAAACAAATCAATGAAATTGTGAAAACGATTTTATTATACTTTTTGTTGTAATAAAATGCGATAATTTCTCGGGATTTAATATAGGTTTCGAGTAACGAATTCGCAATCAAGTAGCCAGTCAACTTTAAGATATGGCTTCAAATATAAATCGTGACATGATATTCGTATCAATTTTTTGTTATATTTTCTTTAAAAAAAAGTTTGAAAAAATATGACAAAAATTCCTTATTTATTTCCATAGCATTGTGTCCGTATGTGATGTATTTTATATATACTGAAGTATGATTTCTGATCATATTCTGCTCTGCTCTGGAATAAATATCGAAACTGATGACCATTAGATCTAACTATTAAGATACTTTAAAAAAAGTACAATTTTCTTGTATCGATATTCCATTGGTTGAACATAATTGTGTTTGCAAGTATATTTGAAGCCTAATTGTTGAAAACTATCGTTAACAGAACATGTAACATTGTGAGCTGATGTTTGATTTTTAATCGCTGATTTTTAACAGTTAAGTTCTCATTTTAATTGTTGATTTCTTTAACTTACAATGTAGCATACTTTGTTAAAGGAAGTTTTTGACAGTGCGCCCTCTGTTCTTTGAAATTTTTGATAACTTCAAAAACGCTATACTAACATATTAGTGTGTCCTTTTTACTTAACACTAGATTGTCCAAGGAAATAATTTTAACTGCTTTTTAATTTCAATTACAGAAACAATTACCTATAGAATGACACAATTTCTTAAAATTTTGGGACGTTTTGTACAAAATATAAATTCGTTATAATTGTAGTTACCTCCCCTTCCTTTGTTTCTGGTATTTATTAATATGTTATAACTATATTGATTGATTGATTTTGGACAATATAAGTGTATACTGAGTTTCAGTCTTTTTAGTGTTAAAGAAGTATTATGAAATATATACTTAAGCCAAGCATAGTCTGTATACTTGAATTTGGCTTGTTATTTGTATCAACCATATTATACTTCGACATTTTATTCTTTGAAACGTTAAATATTTTAATTCAGTCATTCATAATAGTAAATCAGTTTCTTACATTAGAATTTATGCAATTCGTATGACAGAAACTTAATTTTCTCATAAAAAAATATGTTTTAATAGTAACGATAGCATAACAAATCCGCCTTAGTTATTTAACTGTAATGTTTAAAAAAATGCGTTTCAAAAAAAAGTTTATAATAAGCTTCATTTACATTACGAAGATGTGTAAACATCAACTTTTTCATATACATTTCATATCGTTTGCAATAATTTTTGATATTGGATGGAATGATATTGGAAATGAACCTATCATTTTGTTGAAACTAATCAACTCATGTGATGCTTCTTATATGGCAAACAAAAATAGTAAAGCAATTTTATAGTGCACGATAATACAGTTTCTGTATACACTAATATTTTAACAAGTTATACAAGTGCTGTAATTAATTTGAATTTATCATGCACGCCACTTTCGTAATGTAAATCCGGCTTAATAATGTATACGCAATTTTAACCTTGAAATTCGTTTACGGTTCAACATAGTCTAGTATTAATAGACTATAAGGCTTGGACACCCCAAGTATTAGTAGATGTTGGAATGTGTTGTCGAGTGTGAAAAATCTCTTCTCTTGTGAACCAATGTAAGCTTTGGATTTGGTGCTATATCAATGTTCGTGCCTCAAATTTAGATAAATAGACAATTAAATCTTGTAAATAATCATAAAACTTATAAATTGTAAATAGTTTATATATTATGTACCTAGTTAGTTCGTAAACTAATACTATTTCTAAAATTCTTCACATTTGCAAATAAATTAAGTTTGAAATAATATATTATTTGATCGTCTTAAGATATTCTTACAAACACATAAATATTTCTTTTCGAGACAAATTTTAAAATAGTATGGAAATGCTATATCGATTTTCGTTGTGATTTTTTCAATATAATTCTCAATCTCGTTATACTTCACAGTGGGATATGATAAAACTATAAACGAGTACGAGATAGCATTTTTTTCTATATTTTCTATCTTTTAGCAATAATTCAAAATATCTTCACATGTACACTACATTAATCTTATTCTCATAAATACAGGAATATATGTATATTTTAACTGTACTGCACAACTCATTACGCTCATTTTACACAATTCAAAGGAATTAAAAAAATAATAGTTTAGTGATACTGTTCTATAAATAAATATAAACTTTAATAATTTTATTATTATGCGGCTAAAGTTTTAAGTAGATGATTCATAGACATTATTTACCATTGAGTTTTTTGTTAAGGTATTTAAGATTTACGTAACTTTATAACTTTAGAAATGATCATGTCCTTAAATTTTCTACACTTAATAAGAATAATAATATTCACACTACACGAATAAGAAATAATATAAGAAAAATTCAACATAATCAATCACATTGAAAACTGTTAAATGATCACATAAACCTTTAGGTAGTTTAGTACAGGCAGATTGATCGAGTGAATATGCAGATAAACACCAATCTTTATATTTTTTTAAAGATCAGTACAACAAGCATAACATTATTAATAATACTAAAATACTGTCAATTAATACATCACACGAATAAAATTGTTTAAAAGCATCATAAGTCGAATCTTACCAAAACGTTAGCTTATCAATAACACGTTATCAGTTACTAAAGTCTTTGCATGCTGGTCTATTTTTGATGCGTATAAGGCTGTAAACGAATAGTTGGCGCTCGTACTATAGGCAGACGATACGAACGTGTAATTAATATCACTCTATCTTAACTTTGATGAGTGTACGAACATAATTATATGCACCTTAAATACACCTAGTGTGAAAGGCTTTAATCATATTTTTTTGACAATGTATGGAAGTTTTAATTCATAGTAATTATTTAACTAGAATTATATATTTGAAAATTACGCGATTTATACTATTCATATTTTATATATCGGGTCTTATCGCGATAACTAATGGTAGTAACACCTTTTTATTGCCCGACGTTTCGACGAAGTTGCATCCGTTCGTTACCACGACGACCAAAACGAATGGAGTTATCGCGATAAGACCCGTTATATAAAATATACATATTTAAATAAATGTTTAATAATAACTAGTAATCATTCAAATTCATTGCTATTATTTTAAAAAAAAAACGCTAACTCAGTTTAGAAAAATACTACATGATAAATACCTATTTTGCCTAACATATTAGGTAAGAAATAAAATGTGTAATTTATGTACTCGAAATTTCTAACACCATTGCCATTACTTGCATTTATTTGTAAAAATAACAATAAATTGTATTATTATATAGTGTAGATAAGTCAGTTTTATACTTCTGGAAAACTAATTATTATACTAAAAATGACTGAGTTTGACATTTTGGTAATAAACTTTGTACCTGTTAAGTATATTTTATTTAACCTTATAATTTCTACGTAATAAGAAATAGATTGCTATATCTTGTTAAATATTTGATCACGATGGAAACAGAAACTCTTAAGTACTCTTACAACATAGTGCCAAACAATAATAAATTTTCGTTATGAAGTAAATTGTAAATGGCACAGCAAATAATAATATTAATTAATTTATTAATTTAAAAAAATAGACATAACTAGGTTTGTGTAACTGTATAAGAAATAATAAATTAATGAAACACGGCACTCAGACTCGTATCCTTATAATGCTTTCCTGGCTCTACCAGAGATGTTTATTATATTTTAGCCCAGGTCTTGAAATGAAATATTTTCTATTGGTTTTATCAGATTCATTTTACATTACTTTCATATTAGATATTATCCTTAAAAATCATTTTTTTTTAATATTTTGTAAATTGACCGTTATGTTATCACTCCTCTCAACCACATGGCCCAATAATACTTATCAAAAATAAACGCCCCTTTCATATGGCTTATATGACACGTTAAACTAAAAAGCTGAGTCTGGTTGCAGTCTGCAGCCATTGTCCAAAGGGACATGCGGGGACCATGTCCGAATTATTATATTGTGGCATTCTTTTAGTTGCGTGTTTTGTGCTTTTGAACTGTGAAGTGTACAACGAGAGACCTAAGATCAAAGTTTCGGATGGTGATCTTATATTTGAACCTGCATATGACAAAAGTATTTATTTAAAACCAAATGGCCCTAAGTCTACAATATTTTTCGGAGATTTTGACTACAAAAATTTAAGTAATGTTACAAGAGTTAGTCAAAACAGTTTACCTTTTCCAAATGATAACAGACAAACCGATTTAAACCAACCTGATGAGTTACTAAAAAGAATTGAAAAACTTGAGTCTCTTACCGCTACTTTAACAAGTAATTTTAATCTAAACATCACCCGATTAACTCGACGATTTAATCGTCTGAACACAAGAGTACTAACTTTAATTAACAACAAGAGAAAAAACGAATGTCAATCCCAACCTTGTCAGAATGGAGGAACTTGCTTAAATTTAGTTAATAGCTACCACTGCCTTTGTCCTTCGAATTGGAAAGGAACTAACTGTGATGAAGATGTGAATGAATGTCGTAACTTCGCCGGCACTGATTTAGGATGTCAAAATGGAGCAACTTGTATTAATACACCCGGATCATATCATTGCGAATGTAAACCAGGTTGGTATGGAATTGACTGTACAAGAACGGCTAAAAATTGTTCTCAGGGTGATTTTGAAATGTGTGGCCATGGAATATGTATACCTATAGAATCAGGGCAAGGAATCAAATGTCTTTGCAACCAAGGCTGGACGACAAACGGAAATGATGTCGCTTGTTTGACAGACGTTAATGAATGCGAATCTGGGCAAGGTGTAAGATGTTCAGTAAATCCAAGAGTGGAATGCATTAATCTGCCAGGGTCATTTCGATGTGGAGCGTGCCCTACGGGCTATGAAGGCGATGGCTTTGCTTGTTACGACGTTGATGAATGTTTAACTATACCAAATGGTGGGTGTAGCATTAGCCCAATGGTTTCTTGTCACAACACTATTGGCTCTCGCATTTGCGGTTCCTGTCCAACGGGCTATCAAGGTGACGGAACTACGTGTACTTGGAGAGGCTCTTGCGCTTTTAACCGTGGCGGTTGCCATCCGTCTGCTCAATGTATCGATAATCTAGCACTTGGAGGAGCTACACAATGCGTATGCCCATTTGGAATGGAAGGTGATGGAATCGGTGTACAAGGATGCTACGTTTCAGCAATCGATAACACTACTCAACGATGTGAAAATAATCCTTGCGGATCTCATGGTTACTGTCACCAGCTTCGTAAAGGCTACACCTGTATTTGTTACTCAGGTTATGGTGGTGCTCACTGCGATAAAGAAAACAATTTCTGTACCAATAATCCATGTCAAAATGGAGGTACATGCAGAATTGACGAAAGGATATCTAAAGGATTCAGATGTGAGTGCAACGCTTTATATTCAGGTGATCTTTGTCAAGTTCATTCACAACCATGTGGTGGAGTTCTCGATCACGAAGAAGGTAGTATTATATATCCAACGTCTAATACAACATATGGTCATAACTCTAGATGTGCTTGGGTTATTCACACGGCTCCAGACAAGGTTATTAATGTAACATTTAGTAAATTTAATTTAGAATATCACTCTGACTGTCGCTATGATTTTGTACAAATCCATGATGGCAGAAGTTCTGCTAGCCAATTAATAGGTAGATTTTGTGGTAATACTTTTCCGAAGGGTGGAAATATCATTTCAAGTCATAATACTCTTTACTTTTGGTTTAGATCAGATCAGTCAGTTGCTAAAGATGGGTTTGCTTTACATTGGACTAGTATACCACCAGTTTGTGGAGGAGAAATAAACGCAACCACACATGGCCATATACGTTCGCCTGGTTCTCCTGGCAACTATCCACCAAATCGCGATTGCTATTGGCATTTATCGACAACGTTAGGCAAAAGAATACAATTGCACTTTTTTGAACTTGATATAGAAGAACATGCGAACTGCAGCTTTGACTTCTTGGCTATTTACGACGGTAGTCGAACAATAGACCCGCTTATTAGTGAATATTGCAATTCAACCCAACCAGCACCAATACAATCAGCAGGATCAGATATGCTAATACACTTCCATTCTGATGGTTATGGCGACGGTAAAGGATTTCAAATAACATATGCCCCAATTGAAGGAGTTCCTGGATGCGGTGGCTTTTTTACTAATGACAAAGGCGACATAGCTTCACCTTCATTCAACGGTGCTTATTTAAATAATCTTTTGTGTGAATACAAAATAAGAACAAATTCAGGAACAAGGATTCGTATCGATTTTAAATCTTTTAGCTTAGAAAGGTCTTTCAGGTGTAGATACGACTATTTGAAAATTTATGACGGGCCGTCTACAGACTCACGCCTTGTTGGAAAATTTTGCGGCAAGAACCACCCGAAGTCATATACATCCTCTTCTAATAACCTTTTTATTATATTTAAAACTGATCACACTACAGCATCTGAAGGTTTCCAAATAACTTATGAATCAATTTGCCTAGAAACAATTACAGGTGATAGTGGAATTATTAAAACTCCCGGATACCCGCTGAATTATCAAAAACAAATTGTATGTGATTATATTATTAGCAGCACACCTGGTAAAGCAATAGTCTTGACTTTTCAAGATTTTGATATCGAAGACAACAGACATTATAATTGCCAATATGATCATGTCGAAATCAGGGATGGGCCTTCTATAAATTCCACTTTAATGGGCAGATTTTGTGGTCGTTCCGAATTAACACCACCCTCCCAAACATCTACTCATAATTATATGTACATCAGATTTAAATCAGATGTCAGTGTAACTGGGCGAGGCTTTTACGCTAATTACACAACAATAAATACAGAATGTGGAGGAATCTATAGAGAGAATACAGGCATTATCAATCATCCAGTGGACGCTGATGCACGATATAGTAATAGTCAAACTTGTACGTGGATGTTAATTGCTCCAGAAGGAATGCATATTAAGTTAACATGGAATAGATTTGAACTCGAAAATATGCCATCTTGTAATAGCGATTATGTTCTTATTAGTGAAATTGATGAAAACAATGACAATAACACATTGGGTAAATATTGTGGAAACACTTTACCACCCGCTTTAACTACTTCTTCAAATCGTCTCATAATAACATTTGTGTCAGATGTTAGTATTCGCCTTAATGGATTTTCTTTATCATACACATTTTTAGATCAAAAAACACATTGCGGGGGACTTTATGTAAAATCACATGGCTTTATATATTCTCCAGGGTGGCCTCAGAATTACGAGTCAAATCGTGATTGTACTTGGACAATAACAGTACCAGTTGGTCAACAAATCATGCTGAATATAACTGATTTCGATTTAGAGCGACCGTTACGAAATAATTGTGAGTTAGGTGATTATTTAATAATTAGAGACGGTTCCTCTACAAATTCTGCTTTAATAGGTAAATTATGTGGATACTTCAAATCTAAACGCATAATTACAACTGCAAATAGTGTTTACATTCAATTTCATTCCGATTTTTACTTAAATGGGAATGGCTTTAAAATCGAATGGGATGGATCTATAAGGGGTTGTGGTGGAGTATTAAGTAATGCGCACGGTTCCATATCATCCCCAAACTATCCTCAGAATTACAATGAAAACGCAGAATGCTTTTATCGAATTGTAACAAGCAGTGGCTCGAAAATTAGAATAACCTTTATAGAATTAGATTTAGAGCGGACACAAGACTGTAAAGACGACTATGTAGAAATATTCGATGGACGTGATAGTAATTCTTTTAGTTTTGGAAAGCGTTGTTATAAATCTCCTAAATCAGAAGTTGTTGAAACCTCTAGTAATTACGCATTCATTAAATTTAGATCAGATATTTTCATTAGCGGTAAAGGTTTTCTTCTTAATTATAATACAATATGTAATAATAATGTAACTGGCCGTTATGGTGTTATAGAAAGTCCAGGATACCCTAATAATTATCCATTAAATATGAACTGTCTTTGGACAATCAATGTTCCAAAAGGCAACAAAATTAACGTCACCTTTACAAAATTTGATATATTTCAATCGATTGGTCCATATGGTCCATGGAGTCTATATCGTCAACGTCGTCCTGTACATTTAAACCTGCGTCATTGTGATACAGCTTATTTACAATTCAAAGAAACGATGGACAAAGACTTTTCTAATAAGATGTGTGGTACGTCCCTACCACGAAAGATAAGTACTAAAAGTAATTCGCTACAAATTAATTTTGTCTCGGGAAATTATTATCCTCGTAATGGTTTTCGTTTGGAGTGGATTAGTTATGGTTGTGGCGGTCATATTCAAAAGCGTTTTGGTACTCTGTCAATGGATCATACTTTGAGTTTAATGAATGATATAGAGTGTGAATGGATTATTGAAACACCTATAGGAACAGCTGTATCCATTACATTTTCGGAAATTTACATGACTGACTCTAAAAACTGTTCTATCGATGCAATAGAAATTTATAATGGTCAGAACACAGCTTTCCCATTGATTACAAAAATTTGTCACCGAGATAAAACTAGTACAACCATTCGAGCAAGTTCTAATTTTTTACTCGTTAGATTAGTAAAACAGTCATCCTTACGTAATATATATTTCGATTCGCATTTTGATTCGTTAAAGGAAGGTTGCGGTGGTCAAATTAATGCTCCATCTGGGTTAATTCAATCAAGAAATTATCCTAAGAATTATGAGAACAACCTGGACTGCTTATGGTCGATATCTGTACCGAAATATCATAGAATTGAACTAAACTTCATTAGTTTTGATTTATACTCTACAGACGATGATGATTGTGGTGATTCAATAAAAATTTACGATAATTCTGATAATAATAATTCAAACTACACATCATTAATTTGTCCTAAAACAAACAAAACTCAAATTTTGTCAGATCATTCGTCCATCAAAGTTCAATTTCAAACTGACGCGGAAGGGAATGCAAAAGGCTTTAAAGCAAATTTTACTATGACTTGTGGAGCAATTATAACAGCAACATCGGATGGAATAATTTCTAATACTCAATTTATAAACCACAACAACAAAAACTGCACGTGGATAATACTCGCGCCAAATCCAAGTGAAAAAATAAAGTTAACGATTCAACACATGTCATTACCAAAAAACAGAGATATTATAACTAACCGTAACTGTCCTGGATCATATCTTAGAGTTCTTGATGGTAATGATGACCAATCTCCTTTGATTGACGAATTTTGTGGCCGTAAAATCCCACCTACCATTATAAGTCATGGAAGTGCATTAACAATCCTATTAGGTTCATATACAGGAGACATAAAAGGACAGTTTTTAGCTCACTACTCGATTTTAACAAATGCTTGTGGTGGCAAACTCTCATCCGAAGAAGGTTCTATCGCTTCACCAAATTATCCACTCTCGTATCCAAATAACGCGAATTGCGAATGGATTTTAAGCACATCACCTGGCAATAGAGTTTATATCACATTTGAAAACTTTGATTTAAATTATTCTGAAAATTGCAATGAAGATTATTTAGAAATAAGAAAGAATGATGGCGGAGGTGAATTACTCGGAGTTTACTGTGGACAAGATATTCCCCTTAATACCACAACCGGAACAAAACTATATATAAAATTTCATAGTGACAATAAAAACACAGGTCAAGGATTTGTCCTCCATTATGGCTTTCTTCATGGAAATGAAATCACTGGTTTAAATAACGGGGAAATATCTTCCCCTCTATACCCTTTTCCATATGAAGGCCAAGGTGAATATAGCTGGCGAATTTTTACTGAAAGTTCAACTATTATTTCTATCAATATTGATTATTTAGAAATCCATACAATTAGTGATATTTGTACTAGTAAATTACTTATCTACGACGGCTATGATGAAGAAGCTCCAATTTTACAAGAGTTATGTGGATTGCTAAAGAAAGAAAATAAAAATGTACAGACTAGATCAAACGTTATTTATTTGAAACTTATACTAGACGAAAATAATTTTGGTTCACTATTTCATATCCAGTGGAGACAATCAAACAAAGATATTACAGAGAAAAGTAGTAAAATAAATTGTGGATTTAATGGAACTCAAATAGTGCAGCCTAACAACGATGTCACGTTTAATACTCCAAATTACCCGAATGATTATAATTCTGACTCAAACTGTGTTTGGATATTTGAAGTAATTTCAGGCCGACATTTGGAACTTACTTTTAATGATATAGCTTTAGAGGAAACTCCTAACTGTTTTGCAGATCATATATCAGTTTTTTCTTTAAATCAAGGAGAGTGGACATCTATTCTAGAAAATATATGCCTTGCTGAAAATGTAAAAAAAAAAATTTATACAACTGCAACTGCTTTAAAAGTGACATTTAATTCTGATTCATCAATTACACGGAAAGGATTTCAAGCAACAGTGCGATCAATTTGTGGTGGACTAATTCAAAATGAGTCAGGTGAAATTGAAATCGTAAGTTTTGATTTCCATGAAATATTTGAACCTAAAATAAGATGTAATTGGACAATAAAAGTGCGCCCAGGACGAACAATCAAAATGACATTTTCACGTTTTAATATAACTAATGATAATGATTGCACTTCATACGTCATTTTACGAAACGGTGAAAGTATTGAATCTCCATTATTGGGTGATGGTAAATATTGTGGATTTTCACATGAAAAAAGAGATGAAATTATTTCGTCTAGTAATGCTGTAACCATTAGTTTTGTTGCTGTAAATTCTTTACTTGAAGTAAATAAAGTTTTTCACTCTTTCACACTACATTATGAAGAGAAAAATATTGAATGTGGTGTAAAGTCTACTTTAGACGCCGACCATAGGTGGGAAATCATTACCTCACCTAATTACCCTTCTGTACCTGTTCCATATACTGAGTGCATATGGACTTTTACGGGGCCTCCAGGCGAAATTTTAAGGATTGATTTCTTAGAAAGATTTGATTTAGAAGTTTCAGATCAATGTACACTTGAATTTATCGAAATTAGGGATGGCTTCTCACAATTAGCTCCACTCAAAGAAACTATTTGTCAAGAACGACCGGGGACAATTAAAACAAGTAGCAATACAATGTTTATAAAATATTCAACACAAATAGCAGAACCTAGAAATGGGTTTAAAGCTAATGTATCTATAGACATCTGCGGCGGTACAATTATAGCAAAATCAGGAGAAGTTTCGTCTCCTGGGTACCCACACATGTCTATTTTGCCGCCAAGTACTGTATGCCAATGGCACATAATCTCATTACCAAAACATGTAATTCAGTTGAATTTCAAAGACCTTAATCTTCCAGAATCTGAAAAACCATGTGAAACAAAAATCACAATCGAAGAAATCATTTTTGCAAATAACACATCTGAATTAGGTAAAATAAAAGAGTTCTGTGACAATAGTATTGACGATTACACAGTGCCAATTGAAACACTTACTAATAAAGTAATAGTTAAACTACAATTTGGCAAACCAAGTCAATGGACACAAGTTTCAGAAAGTAGAGGGTTTCGCTTTACTTTTAATTCATCAAGGCCTGCTTGTGGTGGTCAAATAACAGTCTCAGAAGGATATTTGACGACTCCCGGTTATCCGCGTGAAACAGATTTACGGTATTGTCAGTGGGCCATAACAGTTCCTGATGTAACACGTAGAGTACGGTTAGAACTCATAGATTTTGATAACAGTTATGATTTTGGTGTTTTTAATGACCTAACATTCACATCTCCAATAGCAGGAAAATCTAATCGAAACAACTCTGACAATCCAGAAATCTTTGAATCAACTGGAAATAAGTTGTCTTTATATATTTTTATAACCAAAAGAAATAAATTAACAAACCGTTTTAAAGCAAAGTTTACTTCTGATGAACCAGCGTTGTGCGGTGGAAGTCTACGAGGTATTCAAGGACATCTTCATTCTCCAGACTTAGAACAAGCTTACGTTTGCGATTGGAAATACAATGGAATTTCTACGTCTATCGACACCGATATATATAAAACTTTATCTGTAAATATAACACTTATTTCGTCATCAAGAATTAATTGTCCCCCTTTAGATTCAAAACTTAATATAAATTCAAATGTGGCTGAAAAAGGGGTATTATACAATCGAAATATTTGTGGAAATAATACTGAAGTGTTTTTCAACATACCGGCAGCTAACATGAATATTAAGGCAATTCAGTATAAACGCAGTCCTATAACATTTGACCTAAATTGGAAACTAAATCCATGTGGAGGTGTGATACACGCAGGGCAAGATGCAGTTAATATTTTAAATGTACCTAGTTCTCATAACATGACAATAGATTGCGCGTGGCTTATTATAACACTTGTAGGAGTAAGAGTTGAATTTAAATTGGAAGGGTCATTTAATTTGGACTGTTCTGATGAATTTTTGGTAATAAATCAAGGTATAACTCAGAATGCTCTGAAAATAGGAGATTACTGTAAAACTAGAACTCAAGAACAAGCTCTTATGACATCATTTATGTATACGCTTATTCAATACCATTCAAAGCCTCAAACAAATACTAACGTCAAGCTTATGATGAAGACCGTTAGTGTTCAATGCGGAGGACATCTTACGCAGTTTGACAGAAGATTTATTTCTCCAAATTATCCTAATAATTATCCAGACAATCAAGAATGTGTATGGGAAATCTACGCAGGATCCGGATACAGAATATCTCTTCAATTTGAAGATCGATTCGCGGTGGAAGATACACCTAATTGCACAAAAGACGCAATTATAATTTTTGACTGGAAAGAAAATAAATATCAAGAAATTGCACGAATTTGTGGTCGGCGCATTCCACTTCCAATTAATTCAACATCAGAACGAATGAAAATCGTTTTTCGCACAGACAGTACCACTAATTTAGATGGATTTAAAGCTAAATGGGTACCTATATGCGGTGGAACACTAATAGCAACAGATAAAGAACAGTATTTATATAGTCCTGGATATACAAATGAATATTATCCTTCCTTAAATTGTGAATACGAAATTCTAGCGCAATCTGATAAAATTGTAGTCAAGTTTTTGGACTTTGAACTTGAAGGATCATACCCCGAATGTGAATATGATAATTTAACTGTAACGGTGCAGAGTAGCAGTAGCTACTTTCAAGGAATTTATTGTGGAAAAGAAGTACCACCTACAATGTACACCAACGACAAAATTAAAATCACTTTTAAAACTGATCGTTTTGGGCAAAGAAGAGGTTTTAAATTATTATACTCTCGGTATTCCTGTGGAGGAACAATAAGGAATCCTACAGTTTTAACAGCAGGCACATTGGATAACTATTATGAATTTACAAACTGCACATGGTCCATAGAAAGTCCTCCAAATAAGGTTATAATACTTAAATTCCCTTACATAGATATAGAGACTAGTTATGATTGCTATAACGATTATATAGCAGTATTCGATGGTTCGACCATAGATTCAAATAAACGTTTGTCATTGATGTGTGGTCATATAAATACTACCACTATTTTAAAAAGTACTAATAATACAGCTACTTTACAGTTTGTTTCGAATAGTTACATAAGGTACAAAGGTTTTAAGGCAGAAGTATTTTTTAGTTATTCGGAATCAATCGGCTGTGGCGGACAAATTGATCTGACAGAAACGTCTAGTAAAAGCTTAAAATCCCCTCTTATAGGAAAGAGTGTTGTGTATGAAAATTATTTAGACTGTCATTGGATAATAAAGGCACCAATAAATTACTATATCAAAATTGCTTTTACTTCTTTTCATATAGCTCCTTGCGTAAACGTTAACCAAACAGCATTAGGCAAAAGTAACTGTGATTGTGATTTTGTAGAACTAAAAGATGGCTTAAATCCAAATAGCTTAATTATTGGCACATATTGTGGTCATTCGTTTCCACCACAATTATCGTCTTCAAGTAATACAATGACCGTTAGACTTTCTACTGACGGGGAAGTAACAAGCTCTGGATTTGAAGCACTTTTAACATCTCATCCTTCCCAATGCGGTCCGTCTGTTTTTACGGTTTCGAACTCTTTGCAAACATTAAGATCACCAGGGTACGAAACAGGAGTAATTCCTAGAGGATTACATTGTAGCTACTTTTTTGATGCAAGCCCTGAACCCTATATCTCAGTTCATATTAGGATACAAGACTTGGATCTTGAAACTGGTACAGGGAATAGATGCAACAACGACAGACTTGTTATAACTAGTCATCCACAGCCACGAAATATGACCATAGGCAAAGATTTTATATTAAATGAATCGTTTGAAGATTTCTTTTCTCGTACAACTTACTTTCATGACCCAACGTTAGAATTTCCCAAACGCATTGAATTATGCGGCGTAAAAAAATCTATTGATTACTATGTGTCGGGAAGCGTTAAAATTAATTTACAAACCACAGCAGAAAGTACTCACACCCATAAAGGAATAGATATATCAATATCCTACTCAGGCATATGTGGTAGAAATTATACTGAATTACATGGAAGAATAAAGTCACAGATAATATCTTATAATGAAACTGGTATCAGAGATTGCTTTACGCTGGTATCTGTACCAGAAGGTTATACTATATCGATGTATTTTCTATCGTTAGCACCGGTCTTTTGGAATGAACAAGCATATTTAAAGATTTTTGACGGCAACACAACGAATGCACCGCTTTTAGGTAAATTTGCAAAGGATTATCAAGAATATGTTCAAATATTTTCTACTGGGCGATATTTACTTTTGCATAATCACATCAGAGACTCGGAAGCAGTAACTTACGATTTAAATTACGTTGCTACCAATAAAAGCCGAGGGTGTGGTGGGCTACTTCATAATGCAGCGGGAAGAGTAACAAGTCCTCTGTATCCTGATATTTATAGAGAAAAATCTACATGTGAATGGGAGCTCGAAACACCAACAGGAACACGTATAATGTTACATTTTCTTGTATTCGACCTCGGTCAAATCTGTGATCAAAATTATCTCAGTCTCGTCGATAAAAGTGGCAACACTATCTCTACATATTGCTTAGAAACTCCAGCAGATTACACAAGCGATGACAATTATGTAAAAATCGTGTTTACTACTACAAGAAATAATGGTGGAACAGGTTGGATGGCAGATTTTGCTGCAATATTGTAAATAACCTTTCTCTACGTTGAGTAATTTTATAGTATATTATTTTGTATCTACAAATAAGAACTTTTTTCCTAAATAGCATGACAGTATTGTTTCATGACACCCTCAGATAAATGCCATACGTAATCGTAAAAAATATAAATATTTCAACAAGTTCTATTTAACAATACAATACCAAAGGGATTCTAAAATGTTGTAAATATTTAATTATTATATTATATTTAATTTAATTTGTGTATAATATGTTTATCTTTAACATTAAGTGTTGTTTACTGTTATAATAAGTCGTGGAATTAAAAAAAAATGAAATGAGTGTTTTATTGCATTTTCATTAGTTTATTTTTTTTTCAAAATCACAAAAACGTTGTTTATTTTATGCAAATTTAATTAAAAAAGGGTGAGTGGGGGGAAGATGAAAAACGGGGCAAGAGAAAAAGTCGTAGAGAGAGTTGTTGAGTCGTACCCAGAGTTTGCTACATTTTTATGACCGCCATTTTCTTGCGTCTAAACCACTAGCCGCTTCGAGTACGTGGTTGTATAGAATATAAAAATTTTTGCCGGTGTGACTTTTTCGCAAGTTACTCAACCCCTTTTATCTCAATTCTTGTCCTGTACCATTGATCAAAGAGTGTAGATACAATTATGTTTTTGGAACACCTTATTATTTCTTGTAGTTCTTGATTCTGTTAATACATCCAAATATGACTATTTTGGGTATTTAAGTATTTATTGGAACTTTTCATCTTCGCCCAAATCCAATTTTATGGGGTTAGATAAACATATAAAAGTTTCGATCGTAACTCGTTTTCAAAATTAATACTAAAATTTAGATGTTTACAAACCTTTAAAACCTTTTGACCCTTTTGATCTTTCCTACTGATTATGTCTCCTCGTGATTACGTTTGATTATTTGTTGTTATTTTGAGAAGCTCTTCTCTTTTCCCCGATGTGGTAAGATAGAAAAACCGAAAATAAATAATTTGTAATATATTCGTTCGGTATTAAGACACTAAATTCATATCTAAGTTATACGTGTACTATAAGCTATAGTGATCTTCAACAACTTTTAAGACTCATCAGAAAGGTCTTAGAAAATATTTTAATCTTTTCCCGTCACCGATCCATGTGTTTTTCTCATCGACTCAATGTTTTACTTAATTTTTTTCCTTTTTAGAACGCATTGAACAGGATGTTAACAATATTGTAGAAATATACATATACTCTTTGTTCTTTATTAAAAAATATTATTTTTGTACGAACAATATGACTGTATTGCAAAAAAACAGATATTATGTCTTAAAGAGTCTTAAAATTAACCTCAAATTCTCCTAAAGGTCATAATTCAGTTACCATAGAGCGCCTTGCTTTCGAAGTAATGAGGTGCGACAGCAGCGGCCGCTTGTCAAGGTCATAGCGTCTTCATCACCAGTAAGCCCCTTGTCCCAATGTTTTCTTCGACACATAATATCTGTTATGCAATTTTAAAAGTGTAGACAATGATAAAAATAAATGCAAACAGATATTATTATAATTATATTCAGATCTTTTCCAAATTTCAAAAGTCTTAACACACCTGATAAAAGTAAAATACTGATTGCAGATTTCAAGACAGCACAAAAGAAAAATTCAGATCTTATTTCCCTATACATATATGTATATATGCAGTGGCGGCCTAACCCATTGCGAGGCTCCGGGCGACAGGTCTTTGCGAGGCCCTTTGTCCTTCGTGAAAAGTGTGTAATACGAAAATAATTCTAGTTGTCTGGTTTAGGTCTTTGCCATATTTGACGAGAAATGCTGAAGATAACAAATAAAAAAAAAGTGTTTTAAAATATTTTAATTTGAAAGATTTACGAAATTAATAATAAGTACAGAGATGACAAATATTAAAATTGATATTTGCGGCTTTTCTTACGAGTAAAATCTTTAACTAAAATACAATAATCTAACGAATGAGCTACATCATTTTCGATTGAAAGAATAGCAAGTGCTGAAAGCCGATCTTGTGTCATCGAATTCCTTAAATATGTTTTAATAATTTTAGGTCTCGAAAAACTCCTTTCAGCAGACGCAACTGTAACGGGTGTGGTGGCAATAATTCTTAGGACTATTTCGATAGTAGGGTAAACGTCAGTTTTTTTTTTTTTCTTTTAAGTGTTAAAACATATTTAATTCTTCATACAATTCATGTCCATCAATATCACATGATTCTCCTACTGTCATAGATATTTGCAAGTCGCTGCATTGCTTTAAAAGTTCACTATCACTAATTTCCTTTAATCTTTTTATATTATACATGAAACCAAATATGCTGTCATGATGTTTAAGTGCCTCAAACCTAGGATGGCAGCTTGCGCGCACATTGTCGACAATGACATAAAAATAGTATATTTTGAAAATCTCTTCTGGATGCAATTCATGAGCTTTATTTTCCCCTTCATAATCAAAATGCCTTTTTTTCATCTTCTGACTTCTTTAAAGTGTCTGTCAATATAATTTTCCTCTGCTATTTCTTTCGCAGTTACAAGAGATGATTGAAAACTATTTTCTCGATAATTATCGAGCCAATTTGTGAATGAGCCCAGCTGTTATATAGCCACATCTAAGTGCATGTTTACACTTTGCCACATTTTACTTATAACATTTATTTTTGTAAGAATATCATACCATATCACAAGTGAAAGTACAAATTCGTAGGTAGTTATTTCCTTTTCTATAGAATGGCATAAAGCATCACATATATCGCTTAGTTGGTATTTACGGCCTTCACCGATGCTACCCATCTATTTTCAGAAAGTGGTTTTAGCGATTAAGATTTTACATGAGAATTTTAAATAGCCCACCTCTGACTTGAGCCGGCAAACAGAGTGTATAACCTTTGTAGCAAACCAAAAAAAGATTTTACTTCGACACAAAACGATGCTGCATCTCCTAAGATGAGATTCCAACTATGACTTCCACAAGGTAAAAAATAAGCAAAATAAGCAAGTTCGTTTCAAGAATACGTTTCTGGACACCACTTTTTTCACCATGCATATTGGCACCATTATTATAACCTTGGCCTCTGCAGTTTTGCAATGATATACCTAATTGTTCTAACTCTGTGATTATATATAAGTAGTCAAACATTCAGCTGAGATTTTTTCGAAAACTAAAAAACCAATAAAATGTGCTTCAATTTCAACTGTATATTTATTAAAAAATCTTATAATTGAAATTTGCTCAATACGAGAAACGTCACGATTACAATCAAGAATAATCGAGTAATATTTATAATTATTTTTTCAACAATTTGAGTCTTCCTTCAGAAGTTACATTCGTCGTGGTCCACGTGACCAAAACTTCGTCGCAACGTCGGGCAAAAAAAGGTATTACTACCATTAGTTATCGCGATAAAACCCGTTATATTAAATATGAATATATAAATATAGTTTTAAAAAATCCATAAATTTTTAAAAAAATTGCTTGAGTTGTTGCGCGAGGCCCCTGTAAAAGCGAGGCCCCGGGCGATTGCCCTGTTCGCCACCCCTTAAGGCCGCCACTGTATATATGTATGTAATTATAAAGTGCTATGTAGCTCTTGTTTACTTGATTGTTTCATTGAACTAAATTTCTTTCATAAATTACAGAAATAAGGGTTTCTCTTCAACTGTAAACTTTTGAAGTCTAGACGAATAAAAATACGTAATATACGAAGATACACGTCGAATATTAGAAATAATACAACATTCAGCACTTTTAGAATTCTTTTCCACTATTGCTAAAGTTATGACCTTAATAAAGCATAGATTTTAACCAGTCAATGTTTATGTACCATTTATATGACTTAGTTTTTATATATATAACAACGTGGAATAGCTGCATAACAATATAAATAGTACACGAGTGTAAAATTGGTACTGCTACTTATGTGATATCACAGGTATTAACACAAAACAACAGTAAAACAAATTAGGTTATCGATTTTGAATACAATTTTGTTTTAAAGTTTTATCATTAAACTTTTTTCTCTTTTTCATTATTAGTTTTGTTCTTAGTTAACTGCACTCTTATTACAAAACTGTATGCTTTTTTGGCTTTTGCTACTCTTAATTCTGTTTTGAATAAACGAATAAACCCACTTTAAAACTTTGAATGAAATCTCTTTAAGCTTTAATTATATATACATTAAAATAGGAGAAGCTGAGAGATTATCATTCTTCATTCTTAGTACACAGACTCAAAAGTCTGTGTACTAGGAATGTGGTGTTATGTAAAAATCTCTAGATACCAATGCTGTGTGTAAAGAGCATTTATAGCTTGAGGCAAAATTGCACATTACTTACCTTTCTAAAATTCAGCATTACGTATTAGAAGTCTGACAATTCACCTGTTAAATAACTGGGCAAGTGCGAGTAGGACTCGCGCACCGAGGGTTCCGTACAAACTTATAGAAATCTATATAAGACTAACCCATCTACGCCATTTGTGGTCTTCATCATCAGTTCCAACATAAGTTACTATCAAAAATACCTAAATCGGTATACGCTTGCCTATAATATTTGAGGAGTTCCCTCAATTTCTCCAGGATCCCATCATCTGATCCTGACCTGAAGACAATGGGACCACCTTGGAAGTATACCTTTTCAAACAAAAAATTTTGAAAATCGGTACCCAAATGGCGGCGTAATCGGCGAACAAACATAAAAAAAAAATTAAATACAAGGTCGAATTGAAAACACTCCTTTTTAGAAGTCGCTTAAATATAATCAAATATTATGTAAATATGGATCACGTCCCAAAAACTATTTTGAAACTCAAACTACTTAGGAGCACTTTAATTTAAAACACGATCATGGATGCAATCCATGGAAACACAAAATTTTATTTTAAGTACTAATACACCTTATACTTTCAAAAAAAAAAGTTATAGCGCGATTCAGGATACACCCAGCGCCATCTCTTGACAATTTCAATGAACTAACTTGTTGACTTTGACATTAACAACATAATTATATTATATTTTATTCTCGTTTTATTTTTATTTATATTCTACTACACTCAACTACCCCTGCACTACGTTCGTAAAATATTTAGATTTACATTATCAATCAAAATATCGAAATATATATTAGTGTTGCCAAGACGAAAATAATTAGTCCTTAATTCGAACAAAACTAATTGTTTATTTATAAATAACTAATTATATTACTAATAACCAGAAGACTTATATGTGTAGATAAATAAGTAAATTAAATAACTCGATCTGTTTGAATTTAATTTTAAAATTTTCGTACTAAGTCAATACGAGTACTTAAATCAAATCGCGTGAAGCTCTTATATTGAATGTTAATTACGTAATGACGTTATAAATCGACGATAAAACTTTTAAATGAAAAGTTTATTTTATTATTTTTAGCGCGTTTAAATAATAATTAAAATAATAAAAAAATATTAATCGAGCAGAATTATATCACAGTTAATGTCATAATGTTGTAATAGATGGCATTAGCTGTACGCCGCATCGCGCTATCATTTTGTTAGCTGCGATATATAGATTGCATTGCGTTGTTTATAAAGGTTTGCTGCTTTTTAATGTTTTCGTATTGATACAAATTTCTTCTCAGTGTTTGTAAAATTGTTTTTTTGACCATGGTCAACTTCTATGTTAATTTGTTACAAGTACATATAATTTTAATTCTAAGATTAATATATTTTCCGCTTGATCAATTTACAACTTGATACATTTACGCGTTCCTGAGAAAAAGGTTGAAAGACAGACGTACAGATTGACAGACACACGAACAGAAATTTACAGTTTTCGGATTTTTTCCTTTATGTATACTAAAGGACCTTGCTCCTGGCCAAATTTCATAATGCTTGGTCAATGGGAAATACCCTATAGGTTTTGATTCCCTTGCGAAAACGTTAAAAACGCTATCATACTTAAAATATGTGATATAAATGACTGTATCTTTTGATTGCGTTAACTTAGAAGTTTGATTTTTTCACAGCTTTTAGTAATTACAACTCTGAGTACTTGACGTTGATAAAAATTTGTTACCTTCACGCGTTTCTGAGAAAAAGGTTGAAAGACAAACTTACAAACAGACAAACATACATACAAAAATTTACAGTTTTCAGATTTTTTCCTTTATTTGTACCATAAGATCTTACTTCTTGCCAAATTTTATCGTGCTAGGTCAATGGGAAGTACCCTATAGGTTTTGATTCCCTTGCGAAAACGCTAAAATGGTCAAAATATACGACATATTTTCCATTATCTTTTGATTGCGTTGACTTAGAACTTTAATATTTTCACGGCCGCATGTCATCGTAGACTTGAGTATATGATATTAATTTCAACATGATACGTCTATGCATTTCTTAGAAAAAAGGGTTGACATCCCGACAGACAGACAGACAGACGGACAACAAAGTGATCCTATAAGGGTTCCGTTTTTCCTTTTAAGGTACTGAACCCTAAAAACGAGACCTTCTTTAAGAGCTCCAGCACCACTGTTTGAATACAACCTAAGAGGAAATTACAGCTATTCTAGTACTGGACTTCGTTAGGTAAAATAAATTTTTCAAGGAAGTTAAATAACATAAAATTTTCAAGGTAGTTGATATGCTACCATTAACTTAGATCATCATATTAATCATAGAAGCTTCATGTTGTTGTCAGCCTGTGTGTTGTCAGTAGACATACCTTTCTGATTTTGATTACTTACTAAGGTCTTATTGAATTTGAACACATTTGTAAGTCTTTTTAGTAGTGAAGCTTGAGATGTGATCATGATATGGGCATACATGATCTTACTATCAACTTTGATTCACTGTCTATATTCTTGACAAGTACTGGTTATGCAAATATAACTGCAAATACTTTATATCGGTCCATGGTACTATTGTGCACATCCCTTTTCTAAAACTCTTAGGTTTTCCCAATAAAAACCGACGACTTTGTAATAGAATCTGCATGATCTTTTAATTGAATAAGGATTCACTGATTCAGTATGTCATGAACACTTTGCATATCTGTTAGAGTATATTTAAAATTTACTTTTGAATTCATCTAGCCTATATTCTTATTCTTGTATGGCTCTTTTTGGTACTACTCTTTCTTCTTCTTGTATAGATCTATTATACAAAACCAACAACACTGTTTGTAATTTATGTAATCCAGAAGTCTTGAAGACATAGTTATTTCTAAACCCCCAGACAAACTTGGATTGGTCCTGAGAGGCAACTACATTAATAGCATAATATTTTTATCATTCACCAGCAATGCACCATACTACTAAGCTACGAATGCGTGTGAAGACTCTAATGGGATCATTTGAATTACAAAGCTTAAGTCTTATGAATAAGAAGTTCAATGAAGCTAACTTACTAGTTGGAAGTAAGATATGTACTTGTTCCCCACTCAGCTATATCGCACATTTCTGGAGTTCTTTAACTATCAGCCTGTAAATGTCCCACTGTTAGACACAGGCCTTGTCTCCTATCCTATTAAGGAAAAGGTTTAGAGCTTAATCCACATTTTTTAGGAATACAGAATTTCTTTAGAAATACAGAAATTTTACTATTGAAGCTAAGAGTTTCTTTATTTATCCTTACCATGCCTTATAGATGGTTATACCTCTTTCAGTGTGTTTATTCTGTTAGTAATTCACTTTGTGATATTTACTTCAGTATAACAATAGATTGATTTTGATTGAAGATGATTAAACTCCTATTCATAAGGAATTCTAAATAAGCTAGTAAATTTATTACTTAAAACCATGGAGAATACTGCCTTACTGGGCACTTTTTAAGCAATATAATAACACCTACACATGTCACACTTAAAAAGAAGTACTAATTTTGACTAAAGTTTATATAAGCTAAGTTAATTATAATTAGATGTTGTTTATAAAATTGTTTTAAAATATAGTAAATGATACCAATTTTTATTGCACTCAGAATGTTAAACATGTTACTTATACATCTCAGTAAATGAATAATTAATTAATGTTAAAAAGTAATATTTATTACTTAAATTAATTTGGATTATTTTAATGTTTATCCATATTAATAGTCTCAGGAAAAAGTTACTAAACCAGCTAATACAATCTATTAAATCTTAAATCCCTTATTTTATAAAAAGGGGAAAACTTTTACACACATATTTGGACAGAGTTTTATACTAAACTGAACTTTCTAAGAGGTAAACTTATCTCCGTTTTCAGTCGAATTATAATATTGTAATTGATAACTCTAAATTATTTAATATCTAGAGACCATATTTGTGGCTAGACAGTCTGATGCAAATCCGTAAAAAATGACTCAGTATGAATGGACATGGTATCATGTAATTACTTTTCAACCCAGTGTTGATATTAATCAATAACTGTACTAGTAACCGAACTATGAGAAACTTCCCTTCGTGTCGAAACAAGTTGGAACATTTATGTACTTACGTCCTTTTAGGACAATTATGTTTTAGAAAAGACTTTTGACCTCATACTCTTTCGAAAGGGATGAAAAGGGGTCTTGGCTAGTTTTCATATATGAATTATAGCCTTCGCAAGTTTTAACCTACAAGTATTTGTCGGTTCTTATCTTATACCTAATTCCGAAAATTGGGATTGTTGGTAGAAACTAGCGATCGAACATAATAATTAGTTGGTAGGTTTATAAAAACTAGCCAAGACAGACCTACAATACATTATCTTATGTTATAAGAAGATATAATATGTTATAGTGTTACTTATAAATAAATTTCAGGACTGACCATTGAACTTGACACCCATTTAGATCTCACTCTCTTGGTTGTTGACTTCAACGACAAAAGAATTGTCGTTGAAGTCAACAACCCAGGCATTTATCATAATATTGAACTTCGCTCTCATTTCACATTTATGTTTTTGATTGTATTTTTTTTTATCACATTCATAATAAGTAATACAGGATGACTGCTTGCGGAATATGATGTAAATAATAGTTTAAGTTTGTATTTTAATCACTAGTAACTTAGGTTTAATGACAAACTATATATTTATTACATTAAATTGTTAAATTTCAGTTTAATATTAAAGTGAAATTTAATATAATAGTAGTAAAGTAATTTCAACGAAGCACAATGACAATGTCAAATCCAAACATTTGTGATATTATCATTTTATAATATGTATTCATATTCAATTAGAGCAAATTGAAATCAAAATCTGAAAATCTGACTATAATCGAATCACTTAACCCCGACTCGGCCTGGTACTAGTCTGTCTACCCCTAGAGTGGTTTTATAAGTCCAGAGGCACGTAGGGGGAGCAGCTGCCGCCTGCTGTAACAAAGCGCAGGCACCATGCGAGCCATAGCGGCCAATGCTGCTGAGGCGAGCATGAATCCCTGGGCTTTGTTACGCTAAGGCAAAAAAGCTGCTCATCCCGCAGTGCCGGAGACATTCCCGGATAATCGTCATTAAAAAAAATAGTTTTTATGTTAAAAAATAGTTACTAAGTTTAAAAAATGTGATAAAAAAAATTCCATTTCCGAAACCTGAGAGTTTACTGGGGTTTTCAGGGAGTCCCCCCCTTCAGGAGATCAATCAACAACCTAGCCTCGTTACTATACGGCACCGTTTAACGAGTTTCCGGAATGATATGCAGCCGTATTGTCTATTACAATATTTAATGAACTGGCTAGTTGATGATGATGATGAGTCATGTTTTTAGGCCATTTCTTTTTTTTTATTATTTAACGACGGGATACGAGTACTTTGCAGCTTAGGCCATTCATAAAATAAACTAACCATGAGACAAAAAGAAAAAGGATGAAATATCTAATATTATAAATTGTTTATTTCATTAATTTAAAAAAGATTCGAATTAGCTAATCCCTACTTACGTGGTACTAGTCTGTTCTACCCCTAGTGTTTTTGTAAGTTCGTGGGAACGAAAAGGAACAGCCTGCTGCTTGGGAGCAGCAGCGGCCGAGGTGAGTCGTCGAAGGCGACCAGCAAGCCGAGACTGCGAACTGCGGAGGCCATATGCTAATCAGCCTTATTAAGCTAGTTGCCTGCGACCTTAGACCTTAGACCATTGGGACGCGTCTTACACGACATTTTTCCAAAAAAAATCTTATGATCAAATTATCTAACGCATTTATAAAAACTACTTAGTAATCGATTTTCGACGATATCAAATCATCGTTTTCATTGTGTACGGAGCTCCGTAAAAATGCCTATGTGTGCAGTTAGTCATTGTAAGAAGTCAAACATATCTAATCTTCAAAAAGAAGGGTTACATTTCATATGTAATTATTTTTGAGATAATTTACTTACTATTTCTATTTAAATTACCATCTATTTATTTTTTATTTGCATTATAAATATTTATAGTTTAATGAAAAACGATGATACTGCAAAAGTTAACACAGTGTAGCAGTTATCATCGCCCTCCTCCGAGACAAACAGCATTTCAATAAAATAAATATTAAAACATAATTATATAAAGAAAAAAAGGAAAATGAAAATCACTAACGAATAAAATTAAGTATTAAAAGTACAAAAAGAAAAATAAAAAAGAAAAAAAAAAGAAACGATAATAATATGATTTTAATAAAAGCGAGTAAGTGTATATGCTACGAGCGTATACGCGTATATGCGTCTACGTGTACGTGTGTATGACGGTATGTGCGTGTGTGAATATCTCTATTGTGGAATTAGTTAAAGGATATGTATATGTTTAGATATTGATTAATTCTGTTGTATAATAAACAATTTATGCAAGAATAATGGCGTCTAGCTGAAGCAGTTTGACGTAAAGTAGAGAAACATACCATATACGTACGTTTTTCAATTGTTATTGCAGGATTATATGGTAATATTGTCTGACTGTTGCAACCTTGCCAATAGAATACAATTCAAAATAATGGGTTTATTAAACATAACTTTTAGAACTGCTCTTTGAGTTCTTTCAAGTTTTTGCATTGATGTTTTTGTTGATCCACACCAGGTTGTTATACAATATGACAATAGTGATTGTGCTAATGCATAATATAACATTTTCAGTGAATGAGAGTCGGCAACATTTCTTATTTTTTTTAAACTTATACAGATGATGAGCTGTTAAGCTTCTATCATAAAGAATATTCGGAATCATAGCCAATCTTAGACCATTAAGTATTTGGACGCGTAACGCACTCAATTCAACGAACAAAACTTTCAGCCAATTGGACGGGGGGCGAGGTAGTCAATACATTGATATAACTGCACACTTAGAAAGAAAATATCAGCACAAATAAACCAAAGAGTATAGAATCACTACGTGTAATAAACAATATGCACACTAATATGTCAAATACGTCAACAAACAAGAAGTCAACAGTGTAGATATTATACTAAGCATGTAAATTTGACGGTTGGTTTTTTCGAGTGGACATCACTTTTTTCCCAATATGTTTTATCGATAATTTTAATTATACTTAATGACGCAAACTTTCACTATTTCTATGTAAATTACCATTAAATATTTTCATAAAGAATATTCAGAAACATGGCCATTAGATTATTCGAGTACAAAACAATCTAATCGGTGCTGTGACATTATCAAACAATTTTATTCTTTATTTCATTTGAAATAAGCTTTAAATTGCAAGTCAACTTTAAAAAATAAGTATATAATCTAATATATAATCTTATGATGATGAGTTTTTTTAACTGGGCGTGCTAGGCTTAATCCGAAAGTATAAGGAATAATGAAAAATACTTCCCTGGAGGACCCTGGGAGTCGATTTTGATGAAAACAAAAACGGCATCATTTGTTTTTTGAAAAATTCATTGTTCTAGCCAGGAATCGAACCCGCTGATTTTGAAAAAAAAAACACATTCACATTCCACCATGCGATAGTGTTACTTATGAGGATCAACTTCTGGGATATATACGGCGAAATAAAGGAAAAGGCTTATTTTAATGCTATTAATCTCGTACATTAAAATAAAACATTAAATAGTAAATTCTTCAATGAAACGATAAACGCTCAAAAGTGGAAAATATGAAATTAGAATATGATGTTACAGCGCTAAATGCAGGTGGGTATAATAGTCGGAATCAGTTATGCCTAGAAAAAAATTTGTATTATTTTGATCGTTTTTATAGACTACGTCAAAACGCTAGTCACCTCCTGAAGTAACGTAGTTTTTCCCCACCACTCAGGTGTGGAAAAATAATTCTAAGTCTATAAAACGTATAAATTTAAAATTACTTTTTTCATGTTTGTGTATATTGTTCCATATATTGTATACATAGTTAATAAGTATATGTAGGTATTACAAGGTATAAAAATATATTTTTAAACAAATCCATGAGGTAATTTTTACTATTTGTAGTACAAACGAACTGAAACATTGAACATAATTAATTTCTCGTTAATAATATACTTTAAATTAATCTCTCATAATACAGTATTTAAACGATAAGAATGGGATTTTGAAATTTTCTGATTATTTATATTCTGATTTAATGCCTAATTTCTACTTTTCTTAGGAACAGCTAATAAAAAATAAAACAACAATATTTTCTTCCGTGGTAAAGTAGCCACTACATTTTTTAGTCTGTTACGAGTTCACATCCGTTAGAGTACAATTTGCGGAGGCCTAAATCTTTTATAGTCTGACGTTGTCACAACACGTTAAAGTTCAGTTAGTAGTTAAGTTGGCCACTTTAGTCATTGGCACTGAAAAATTTTATCATATAAATATCAAATTATACTTTGAAAAAGTCAATATTGCGTTTTTGTTATTTAATTTTTGCATTTTTAAATTGTTTTGAATTTACTCTTAAAAAAATAAAAACAATGAAATTCTAACCTTAGAAAACGTCAAGTAATTTTTAAAAACAAATATGGATTTAATTTCAATCATATTTAGTATAGTAGTATACGGCGTTCTAGCGATCGTATTCCTTCTGGTTATAGTGAGTATAAAATATTATGTATATATATATTTTTATTGTTTAGAAAAAAAACATATAGAAATAAAAACGTAACAATAATATCTACTTAGTGCCTTAGAATTGGAGTTAAATATATGACGTTTAAAATTATCAATGTAACAACCATAAAGTTTAATAAAAGATGTATTTCATGATAAACCTGCACAACTATAAGCCATTAACGAAAGAATTGAAAAAAATATAAACCTATAACGTTTCTCGATTCTTCCAATTCTTTTTTGTTTTCAGTTAGCTATAATAATTTACATGACAACAAAACCGTATCCATTGGTGGAGAGATTTAAAGAAGAAGAAACATATAATGATCCCAGATCAAAGAGTAGAGAAAAGTTTCCCAGTATTCATGATCCATACAGTGTGCATCTTAGTGTGATAGTGCCTGCATACAATGAAGAAGATCGATGTATGTTATATAATTTGTTTGTCTTCATAATTTGAAAAGTAAAACTTTAAATTTTAAAACTTACACAACAATTACAGTTATAGTATACAAATGCCAAATTTTCACTCATCAATGTTTAACAAATGATTTAATCAGTTACTTTAAAATGTTAAAAAAAAAATATATATTTCATCATAAAGATTATCTTTACATTAAACACTACTTTTTTATCACAATTTTGTCTGTTTTGACAATACTTGTAATGTCAACACAATGTGATATTTTTAAATTTACTTTTTTTTACTTTCTATTATTAAATTAACATTAGACTTTGATTTGATTGAATTTGCACTGGATTAATTCAAATAATATTAATCTGAAAAAATAACAACATAACTAATTATGTTAATATTTTTAAGAGATTTTACATGATCTATCTGAAAATGAGTTACAATTTTATCAATATAAACAATGTATGTCCAACAATGTGTTTTCATGATTTCAGTAGTGCTATTTTAAAAATAATAAAATGAATACATTTTTAATTTATAATTTTACAACCTAAATTAATAATTAATGTTATTGCTAAAACATAATTATTATTAATAACTGGATGACCTAGTGAACTTAGTAACTTGTACTTCATATAATTTTCATTTTTCATTCATTTTTTATATGCACAGAAACAATTATTATTAAAAATTTTAACTATTTAAACCCTTTTAGTGTCTCCTATGTTGGATGAAACAATAGATTTCTTAGAAAAAAGAATAAAAGAAAGCCCCGCATACAAATATGAAATAATAGTAGTAAGTGATGGAAGCAAGGACAACACAGTTAAGTTAACAGAAAGCTATGTTGAGAAGTACGGCTGTGATAAGTTGAGGTGCTTAGACTTAGTCAAAAACAGAGGAAAAGGTGGAGCTGTCAAACTAGTATGAAACCTAATTTATATTAAATACCATTCAAACACAGTTAATTCTTGAATAATTCCAATTAAGTTGTTGATAAAAATTATTTGTACAATTTAGCCATAATATAATAGTATTATAACTTCAAACTGTATAGTGTACATATTTTACTACATGTTTATATTTATTTTAGAGTGTAAAATGAAAAATGGCAATCATTTTTATCAAGAAATGACATACATAATTGGAATAATGTTCAAGATAAAAATGTATTTCATCAAAGGTGTGATATATGTATTTCTTTTCATATATTGCTGTAGCTCTGTGTCAAGTATTATATTTTTATATTACAGGGTATTATGAGCTCCAGAGGTGCATCAATATTATTTGCTGATGCAGATGGAGCTTCAAAATTTGAAGATTTAATTAAATTAGAGGCAGCTCTGAAAAAACTCACCAAATATGATCCAATTGATCAACCTCAAGAAATAAGTGGAAGTGAAGCCATTGTCATTGGGTCCAGGGCGCACTTAGAGAAGGAATCTTTAGCTAAGAGAAGTATTTTTCGGTAATTTTTATATAACTTTTATTGTTTAATAGCTTTCCTTAAATTGTATTTGGATCCAAAATATTAAAGCTAAAAGTTTCTTTTACTTCAAATCATAATTTACGTATCTCAGAAAGTCAAAAACTTTATGAAATTAGGACATAAAAGACATCATCTGGACATAAACATTATTACTGTCATACTACAAAAGACGCATTAAAACCATGTTGAACACATGTCTAGCTAAACAGTGTTTAAGATTTAAACATTGCTTAAAATATTATCTAAATTGCTTAACAGCGAATAAACTCATAAAAAAACTTATTAATAAAATGTTATATGTTACATTTGACAACAAAAATAGGTTTTAAACATCTATTAAACTCTCTTAAAAATCTATGTCTAAAGCATGTTTAACTCAAAACTGTCTTAGACGCGCGTTTAACGTCTGTTTAAATCTTTTGTAGTAAGGCAGTATATGTTTAATATACTTTTAGATAATTGCAAATTCGAATTCATTTTAAAAACACTACTTGTTTAATTTTTGTTCAAATTAAATTCAAATAAATGATAATCTTGTCAATTTCTTATCATATTTTTTTTTCTTACAGAAATATATTGATGTATGGATTTCACTTCCTAGTCTGGTTATTCACAGTGAAGGGTATTAAAGATACCCAATGTGGGTTCAAGTTATTCACGCGAAAAGCTGCCGATAGGTCATTCCAAAGTTTACATGTGAACAGATGGTAAATTGAACTAATTTAATTATTAAAATGTCAGCCAATGTTATTTTGTTGGAAGGAAAAACCTCGTGTCAAGACGGAATTATGCTGACTATGTATATATAAGAAATTCAAACAATTAAAAAAATATATATTTCTTTTATAATTTTATTTCTAGTTGTATGGAAATAAATTTTATTTTAATTTGCAGGGCATTTGATGTAGAATTACTCTATATAGCACAAAAACTAAACATTCCAATTGTTGAAATTCCAATAAGATGGACGGAAATCGAAGGTTCCAAGGTCACGCCGATTATCTCTTGGATTCAAATGGGTTGCGACTTGGGCTTAATTTGGATGAAATACAAGATCGGTGCTTGGAAGATTAAATATGTAAAATGAGGATAAGCACAATACTTCTAATCTATATCATTTCTTTATAAATATTATTTTAATATAATATCATATTATTTCTTTATAAATATTATTTTAATATAATAAAAAATGACTCATAATTTAAATGTGTTATGTTATTCACTGCTAAAGTCGATTTTTACTCGACTATGGCAAAGCCAAGGAAGAGTTATAATTTTCGCAATCTATGTATGTATAAAAAAATAGAAGTAAAATATCAGCCTGTTAATATCCCACTGATGGACAAAGGCCTCCTCTCCTATTAAGGAGAATGTTTATGTTTAATCCACCACACTGCTCCATTCCGGGTGGCGGATATACATGTGTCAGAATTTCTCCCGGCACATGCAGGTTTCCTCGCGATGTTTTCCTTCACCGCTGAGCTCGAGATGAATTTAAACACTAATTTAGCACTTGAAAATTCAGTGGTGCTAGCCGGGGTTTGAACCCGCGATCATCGGTGGAGATCGACGTGTTCTAACCATTAGACTATATCGGCTCATATGTATGTATACCGTCAAACCTAAGAACTGCGCGATTTTTTGTTTTCATTAAAATATCGCCAAAAATACAAACATATTTAGAAATTGTAATTATATTACATGCTAGGGAACATGCTGTTATAATAACAAAAGTATTTATTATTAAGTACAACTTTTTACAAGTTTGCCAACTTTCGAAGAACATTAGGTAACTTTAGTAATATTTTATTCTTATTAGTCTCAGAACACACGCAAGCCGAAGCGATCAAATAATAAAATGTTTCAACGTTCATCTTGTGCCCCAAAATTTAGTGTGGAAAGTTGTTAAACATTTTTTATTATTGAGACTAAGAGTTAGGGTAAACAATATTATATTTAACTGACATTAACAATAAGGAGTGATTTGTATAAATTTCAGAAGTATGAATAAATTGTTATTGGATATGCTACTTTTATGGTGGTAGCTAAAGAGTATAAAATAACTAGTTAGCTTTCTAAAAATCAAAAACAATTGACTTGTAACTTGACGATTCGAAAGTGTTTATAAAAGCCTATTTAAATAGAATTTGAATTTATTTTTATTACAAATTGTGTAAATTAATATTATTCGTTCCGGAAATAGGTATTAAAAAAATTTAGCGTTTTTCATTTGCAATTACATATATCAAAATATATATTTGCACTTGTGGAAACTATATTATAAGTATACATCAGTTTTATAATTATGGGGTACTGTACGTAATAGATACACCATAATTAAAAACAGTGCTATACTTGTTTACCTCACTAACACCAAAATTTCTTTGGGAGAATTTCCAATGCATTCTCAGATAACTTGGTTACTATTGCCTGATTTTTTAGATCCTTAGATGAATAAAATGTTAATTCATCATTTCATATTGTTAATTTCTTGCAATTTAATCATAGTTAAAAATTCAATTACGTGCTGGTAGTGCTATATATACATGTTTTTTTTACCATGAATCCGCAAAATGCAACACAACGAATAATCAGTTAGAACTAGTTGTAAAATAAATAAATAAAACTTTTTTTCCACTTAAACATTTATTTAAAGAATATTAAATTCATAAAACGGTAAAGTATAATCAGACTCGATTCTACATACAAAACGATACAGAAACAGGTTAAATTTTAAATTGTGTATTAAGTATACCATATATTATGCTGTATATAAAACAAATATATAAGAATAAAGCTGAATATATATTTTTATAAATATTGAGCTCGATTTGAGCAAATGTTATCCACGAAGATCCAAAATTCAATATTTATAAGAAAGAAAAGCAGAATTTAGATACATCTACTAAAAAAAATTAAGTGGCTTTTAACAACTTACAGTTAGTATAAATTTTTCATTTATCATGTGGCTTCTCAGGCATTTTCTGAGAAAAAAACATTGACTGTGAAATTGAATTGCGGTATTGAAAGTTAAAACAGTTTCAACATATAAATGATTAATAAGGTAGTCTAAGACACGATGCTCAACCCATTAGTTCAAATTTTGGAAATATTGTTTCTCATTTATTAATCCTTGATATCAAAATTTAAATAAAAACGATTTAGTTACTTTCACTGTATAAAGCTTAAGATGCTTTTCTATAAAGCAACTTAACTAATACTTATATATAAACAATACATAACAGACATTGTTCAATAATTAAAAGTAATACAAAACAATGGTCATCCGTACCGACATCAATTTTTATTTAAATCTAAGAAGATTAGTAGTTTAATATTGTAAGCTTCTATATTATTTGAGGAGGTACTTTTCAAAACTTGACTTCTTATTCTACTGAAGACCGAACATTTTAATCAATTTAATGATCAGTTACATTAAAAAGTACACAGTAAAAACAGAGCGCGATAGATGCACCAAAAAAAAAAGAAAACATGATTTGGTAAAAAAAAAAACATTTTTCCTCAAAAGGACCCAGCCTATCTGATAACTATTTTTCACATTCCAAAAAACCTCCTCATAGGTACAGAATTCGAAAATGATAAGTATTTTATCGGTGGAAAGTTAAAGATAAAACAATGATAATAATCATGCATCATGCTACAGCTAAAAGTAAAATAAATATTAAACCTTTCCTTAACAATAAACTATGAATACTTAGAACATAAGAAATATAAATAGAAAATATGTATCATACAACACACTGCTATACTAAGGCCAATACACAGTACATGCCATATATTATAACAGATATTTTACTACTACTGTTGAAAAAGTATGAAATATGAGCCTCAAAATACATTTCCCTTCACAGATTGGCATCTTAAAATTTATTGGAATAAGTAAACTTGCACCAGTATATCTAAAACAGATATTATTATTTAAATTTCTATTATAAGCTTTTTAATGAATGTTAAAGATGAATAAAATCCTGTGATTAAATTTAATAAATGCAATACAACATAATATTAAACTAGTTATACTTTTAAAATATATTAGTATTAAATGTATATTGGTCAGATGTATTTGGCCAAACCTTTATGCTGGTTACCTGACGCACGGTGTTACGGCCAACACTGGACGGAAGAGAAATACGCGGTTAGACACACAAACCTTTTGTTAATTATATTTGAATATGGACAACTGTATTAATTATTATGTTGAAAAACCTAAGGTTTATCGATGCAGAATCGGCATAGATGATGAACTATCAAATTCAATATAGCTTTAAAGTAAAACTAAGAAATGTATAAGGTTTATACCTTAATATTTTTGATTAGATTTTCTCATAAGAGAATAACTACCATAAGAATAAAAATATTAAGACATATCTAAAACTAAAACAAGGAAATTTTTGTCTTTTGTTTCATCAGAAAGTAGCTGACTACTGCTACACAGAAGTGTAAACTGCGAACAGCACATTTTGTAATAGAAAAAAGGAAGAAATATATATATAATCAGTAGCATTCAAATCTATAACACAAATATACACACAAACTGACATTGACTTTTATATGTTTTGTAGAAGACATTGAAAATGAATAATCAGAATATAAAAACCTAACTAACATACTTTAATGTCCAATATAATATTTGCTACACTACTCATGCTATTTAATTCTGCATCAATAAATTAGAAAAACATCTTTTTTATGTGCGTTACTAATAATTTCTGGTATGAGTGCAGTCAATTTCACTTCCATTACCATATTAGTTTAATACAAATATAGAATATAATGCACATTTAACACCATCTTGTAAAACCACTAGTAATAACATGGAATTACAAAAAATTTTATTCATATAAATATCAAAAGCATAAACTAACTCTAAAGCGACACTAACAATATAAGTATACAACTAATTGTAAATATATAGAGAATATTTTATATTTTAACAGAATTATATTACAGATAAAGCTATAAAAATATAATATTTTTATTTGTTTTAAACATTGTTTGCATTTTTTTAAAGTTTTACTTTTAAAATCACATAAATAACCATTTACCACATAATTATGTTGTATTTCACCATTACAAATAGTTAGATTCAAAGCTAAGTATCAAAATTTTACTGTAAATCATATCCAAATATTTACGATGAGTCATGTTACTGTTGAAATAGATGAGTCATGTTTTTTTTCCTCATTTTATTTTGTTATTATATTTATATGTGATAAATTCAAAATTATTAATGTACTATCAATATGCATTATTTATTTATTTTTTCCTTAAAATTACTTCCTCAGTCAGTTTTAACAGTAACAAAACCAAGAAATTCCAACATTTTAACTGTCACAACTATTCCCTTGCACCTGATACATAATTATACCTTTAGTCCAAAGACCATTTTGAGGAACTGCTCATAGTGTATAGTTATCATTCCATCTTGGTCTGTATCATACTGCCGAAATGCTGAAGTTAAGGTCTGAAAATCATAAAGAAAAATAATAAACATCATTCGTGCTATTATCCAAGGTCATTGTAATCTTTTACAATCTGAGTCATAAAATTGATAAAGCATAAAGATTATGAAACATTTTTAATCCCTTCAAAAAGGGACTAAATAGTTACCATTAAACGGAATTAATTCTTATCAGAATTATTAAAGACAGTCCTAATCATATTTTGATAAAAATTAATTCAGTTAACTGTCATGACTAATTCCTATTATATTATTGGCCATATAAAATGTTAAAATTAATAATTAGTTAACCTAAAATCAATTGACTAAGTTAATATTATAGTATAATAGTAAAGAGCTGAATATAAAAGAATATTGCAATATAATCTTACATATAAAGTAATGCAGCACTGAATAAAGTCATCAAAAAGTATTGTCCCTCGTCCAAATCTATCAAACTTCTGCACCATTGTGGTGACAATGTCATCAGATAATCTGTACCCAAAAGCAGTCAAGGCATTCTTTAATTCAACTTTATCAATGTTTCCTGAGTTGTCACGATCAAAAGATCTGAAGCAGTTTTGCCAATCGCTCACATATTTCCAAAGTGCCCCGAAATCTTCAAAAGATATGACTCCTCTGTTTTGCTTATCAAACATTCCTGTAATTATATACTTGACTTTAAAGTAGTAGACATAAGACTCGTAAAACTGATATAGTTGGAAATTACTTGAGAAGGTATTTTTACATTGAACTAAATAAATCTCAAGAAAATACTGGAGTTAATTGTATAAACATTTATTTGTATACTTGCATACAAGTGATTAAAAGCCATATTATAAATTAATGTTTATAGATTTTTATATTTTTCTTATGTTTATACTAATAATGTAAACCCAATCAAACAGTTATCATAAAATTATATACAAAACAAATTACTCACTACACACATTATCACTTAATTTATATTACTATGTTCTCATAAACAGTATAAGTAATAAATAACTAATTTAAATGCTTATTATCAAGATATGGCAATGTAGTCTAGGGTAATTTATATAAAGTTATTTTATTCAAATTTCAACATAGATGGATTTTAAAAGAACGAATAATATGATACCTATCATAAGTCGAACTGTTTCAGGATTAAATGGATTCCAAGTGCCATTTGATAGTGCTTGTTGTAGTTCATCAGCAGATATATACCCACTTCTGTCTTTGTCCACCCTATAAAGAATTTTAAAATTAATTTACATCCTATTTTTTCCTTGTAATTGAAATAAATATAGAGAAAATAAATACCTTCTAAAAATGTCCCACAAAAATTCTCGACTCGGCATTGGTGATTGGAAAGACATTTTTATCTAAAACATAATCACGAAAATATTCTAACATGTATAAAGTTGATTAAAAACGTTATTATTGAGAAATAAATGTCTAGTGAATATATGAATTATGAAATTGTCCACATTATATTAATGTCAAAATAACTTGTTAAGTTTTAAATTATACATGAAACCTTATCTATTATCAAAATACGACAAATAAATAGGCGTTCAAGAAGTTGTTTTACGACAAAAATACTTACCTAGTTAATGAAAATTTACAATTTTGTTAAGGAAAACGATACGAATATAGGTAATATTTTACGGGTAATTTTGTATTTGATATACTTTCAAAAACTCAAAATTTTAAGCGTAGTAAATAAACGTCAAACTGAAAATGTGGATGACGGATATATGGGCCTATCCCAAATCACACTTCCTTTTTTATTGAGGAAAGAGCAAATGACTATGCGGTGACGTTTTAATCTAGATCAGTGTTTCCATTTATGATTATAATTTTACCCAAAAGCTTTTTTATTCCTAAAGTAAATCCTTAATTTAAGAATTATATTATATAACTATAAATATCTTGTAGACACAAGGATTTTAGCACCTAGTTTGCCGACCATGTTAGACAACGTTGCTAAACAACGAGTTAACAACTGAGTATGACTAGTGAGAGTATTTTTGGACTAGCCATTAATTGTAATTTGAATCTTTGGGCTAACAAGACAATTAACGAGCTTGTCAAAGTTGAAAAAGGCTACAGTATTTACGTAATATATATATAATTCTGAACATATAATTATTATTTAACTTTAGTTAAATAGAATAAGTATATATACCTATTATTTGCTGTTACATTTATGACAACAAAAAAATGTTACCACATCAAAAATTTCATTATTAACTTATTATTTATATGTATCCGATTATATATCTTATTATTTCTATTGTTTTATATATTTGTATATATTTTTTTTATATATATATACTTTAAAAAATATATGTATATTATTTTGAATTACTTCACAAGGCTGAATGTTACACAATCTATGAACTTACTGCAATTAAAAAAACACAAACACTTTCTTTGATATTAAAATGGCGGATGTCTCAAGCGATGACCGAAAAGTTAAGTTAACAAAAAATGGTAAAGTTGTGAAAAGACGCACACGAAATCCAGAAGGTAATTTTGGGGTTTTTAACTCAAAATTTGTACATACTGTAATTCATAATATACGAATTCCTATACGTTTACTTCCATTGTTTGACGTTCAGGAAAGTATAAAATATTTGACTCTTACTACTTTTTTGATACGTAAGTTGATTTACAAACTGTTAATATTTTGTTTTGAACATTTATGTTTCTCTTTTTACTTTATTTTTATTATCTTACACGTTAAACTTGAAATAATAGTTTTTCATACATCTAAAATATACATATTCGAAGCTATTAACATATATTTTGGATGTTATATCTTTATTTTCATATCTCTTTCAATATGTTAAATGTAAATATTTTATTTACATTTTAAGAAAATCTCATCGTTTCAAATTCTAGAATGGCACAAACAAAAACAGAAGCGGTTAAGGATTGCTGGACTAGAATACATAAACGCAAATGGGAAAGTTGTTCCACCGAAACAACCCGGCCCCGATTGCAACTGTCGCCGTAAATGCTTTCAAAAAGTTCCTGATGATGTGAGGCTCAAGACTTTTCAAGGCTTCTATTCTATGAAAACTCACGATGAGCAAAATGCTTACCTTTTCGGTCTCATGAGACAGGTAGACGTTAAACGAAAAAGGGTCAAATCTAGCAGCAGACGCACTTGTACATTTGAATACTTTGTTCGAGTTAAAGGAAGGGAAACTCAAGTTTGTCAAACAGCTTTTAAAAATATTCATGCTATAACGGAAAGAAAAGTCAGAGTACTTTGTAAAAAAATGGATGATGGTGTTATGTTTCCCAGTGACAATCGAGGGAAAAATAGTCATAGACGTTCTGGTGAAGTGCGGCTACCAACAACTGTCATAGATCAAATTAAAAACCATATATATTCTATTGTTCATACACATAGACTAAAAGATTTCATAAGACTTGATAAAATCGCTGGGTTAGAAATTAACATATCCAAAATGTGGAAAGATTATATAAAGACTTATGATCCTGAAAACATATCAGCTACAATGCCTAAATCTAAGAGGCATATAGATTTAGAATTACCCAGTGAACAAAATCAACAGACACAGCATCCAGTGCCACAGGATACTTTTACCCCCATTGCATATCCAGGAAGTGGGCATCTTGTTAATATAGCAGAAAACTACTTTGAAAATCAGTATCAAACCGCACTAGCAACAACTAATTCAACAAATTTTTATCCCACGCAAAATGGGCCTCAAGGTATGGGAATACTTTTACAATCAACTGTAACCAGGGCAACACAACCCACAGCTTTTATCTTACTACAGACTAAACCAGAACCTCCTCAAGATACCTTAGCTATAGCTAATGCACCTTATAATCAAGAGCCTGAAATTCACGAAAGTAATGAAAAGAGTGGCAAAAAACTTAAAAAAGAAAGAAAAAAGGGCCCTCTGGTTAAACAATGGAGATACACAAACATATTTCATGATGAAATCAATGGAGCTGCTTTGGCAGCAATCAAAACAAGACTAGGCATGTATTATGCTGAAAGTGATGCTGCAAGGAAGAAGGCCAAGCAGGCTCGGCCACAGGAGACAGTGCAGACACAGACAACAAATGAACAGACACAAATTAGAACAGAACTAGCACCTATTAGACCTCCACATCAACCAATAAGATCACATACTGTAACAATTTATACATAAATATTATAGTATTAGAAAATTATTATTATTATTTGACTGATAAGAATTACTCAAATCACAATCAACATAAGTTGAGGTAATTAAACTATATAATTAATGAGTTTTTAAGTAACTTTGGCTATATCTCCATTGCAAGTATAGCATCTATTTTATTTATGCCCTTACTTTCCACGTGCTCAGTACATAGTAAGAGTATTATAAGATGATACCAGTGTATAATTTCAGTAGGAAAGTAAAACCTATATTAATTTTTGAGTATTACTATATTATGAAAATGATTTTTAAGTTTAACTGATGTAATATTTTTTATATAATTGCCTAATTTAAGATCAATAAACTGTGGTTTTTAGTCATTATTTTTAGGATTTTTTTATAGAAATTGACATGTTCATATATATATAAGTATAATTATTGCAGTCATTATGCATGTTATTTTTAATAAAAATGAAAATTATTTTACATCTTTAATGTAATATTAAACGACTTATGTATTTAGTAAATGTTGCAGTATTATTTAACCTTACCAGTATAAATAATTAGCGAAGATAAAACTCTTACTTCAAAAAAATATTCATACAGTTAGAAATTCTAAAGTCACTCATCAATTAGGTATCTAGAAAAGTTGTAATAAGAAAAGTTAGAAAACTTAATTTAGCAAAAGAATTATCTTGAATTAATATTTTTTTAAAACCTACCATTAAGGAAAAATTTCGTAATGAACAAATTCTGTATAAAAAGAAAAAAAAAGTTAGGCAGGCAACTAGCTTATTAAGCCGTTCAATGGACAGCCTAGCCTCGTTACTTTATGGAACCAGTCAATTAGTGGTCTGAATAATCTTCAATTATTTAGCTAGTGAAAAGATGGCTAAAAAATACTATTCAAACAATCTTAATATTTAATTATTTACTGAAAGTCACAATATTGTAATAGTATAACATATTCTCAATGATTATAATAATGAATGCCAGTTCCACGCATTGTCATCTATTTTCTCATCATATCTATTAAGTGTCATCAACTAGCTCGCGCACTTATATTACAGCCAGTACTCGTTTACTAAACGCGCCTCCTTACACTAGCTAACCTAATCGGTATGAAAACTTTGTAATTTTTAGCCACCCTAACCTCAAGAACCTATATTATAATGAATAGGCTCGATGAGCAGATAAATTATCGACTCAAATGTTATTTGCCTAGCTAAAAAATTAAATGGGTGAATTTTATTCAGACCACTAGTTGACTGGTTCCATAAGGTAACGAGGCTAGGCTGTCCATTGAACGGCTTATTAATGATTATGGCTTAGTAAGCTAGTTGCTCAAAATATATCCATCCATCTTCATTTAATAAAACTAAGAATTTCTATCACTATCTCTCACTTTTATAATTGCGTAAGTTTATTTGCTCGTTCATGCAAAAACTGCTAAAAGATTTTGATGAAAATTTATAGTAATATAGCTTATACACCAAAACAGATAATTTTTATCAGATCACCTCGCGGGCGAAACCTCGGGGGAAGGTTAACATTATAATATAAAAAGACTAATATAATATATATATTTGAAGGTAATCAGAAAAAAGCAAGAAATTGTTTTTAAAATTTTATTAAACTTAAATTACGCAGACAGTACACATGCCCCGCCAACTTCCTTGATTTTCTTTTCAGCTGTTTTTGAAAAGAATTTGGCCTTTACTATTACAGGCTGTTTGGGCAGTTTACCCTTTCCAAGCAATTTGTAGTAGCCCTGGAAATAAAACAAAAATATTGATATTTGTGTTTTAACAAAATAGAATTTCATTTTAAGAATGTTATATTGCAATTAAGCTATTGTAATATTACAAGGTGTGACTTTTGGTTAATGCTTTGCTTTGGTTTGAAGAGTGAAGTTATATCACCAATAATCTTTCGTGATGAACATGCTATCTAAGCCTTTAAAAAAATTCAAATTGGACTATATGCTAAGTGCTTCTTTCGCCAATTAACTTCTGTCTGAGATAGAAAAGAAAAAAAGCACCATTTCTAATTAAATCTTTGTTTTATTTTACTTTAATATTATTGGCGTTTGTGCTTAAAATCATCTAAGATAAACAAACAGTAAAGTAAATTGATAGCCTGTAAATATCCCACAGCTGGGCAAAGGCCTCCTCTGCTATTAAGGAGAAGTGTGTCATAATTTCTCCTGGCACATGCAGGTTTCCTCATGATGTTTTCCTTCACCACTGAGCTTGAGATGAATTTAAACACAAATTTAGCCCTTGAAAAATCAGCAGCGCTAGGCATGGGGTTTTAACCCACGATCATCAGTTGAGATTAGCATGTTCTAACCACTAGGTCATCTCGACTCTAACAAAAAAAGCATAAGACATTTATTTACACTAGAATGTGGGAAATAATTTACATACTTAAGTGGTCTTAGCCCAGCAATAGGTTATTCACAGACTACCATAATTATCTACCAAGTAATTTTTCAGGTCATACTAGGGTCTGTTTATTGCTCTAATCCAGATATTAACAAGTTATTGATTTTTACACAGAGCAAATGCCATCTGACTTATGCGACTCTTGTGGGCAAGCCCATAACCATTTAGCCTAGAATAATTTCTCTTTTAAGAGTAACAGCTTCATGAGGTGATTATGATAACAATTAAAATCAACAGCTTTGTGTGCTCTCCAAGACATGGTGGAGATCCATGAGGACAAAGTAACAGACCTAGGAATAAATATAAATATCTGTCCCAAGCAAGAATCTAAATCACAACCATGGATGTTAGAGGTACAGTACAGACTGTTACTGTTAACTACTACTACTAATGTTTAATAAATTTGTGCACTTCTATTATTACTATGAATGTGATTTTTTTTGTTAGTCACACTTTTTTGCTACAAATAATCATCATGAAATTTTGCATACACATTGTAAGGTGTACAGAACAAGTTATAAAGAACCTATCATCCAGAAAAAGGATACTGCTTAAAAAAACATAACAAAAACTACAACAGGTGCAAAGTTTTGGACAAAAGCTAGTAAATACTACTTACGGCCTTCACAATGTTAATGACGGGTACTTTTCCATCAGTGGCATTGGCATATTTGAGCCTTGACTGTTCAGAAACCAACGTCCAAAGCTTGTCCAGGTTCAGCACGGGGCAGAAGTCCTTGTTTCTTCTCAAATGATAATTCCTCATACCCAACTAAAGTAAGCAAAGAAGAAATTAGTTGTAGAGATAAAAATAATGCATTAATATTGATAATTGTATGTAAAATAAAAACAAAAAAAATTAATTTATCAATTTAGAGTTCAAATATCACACTGATGGAGTTAAATTGAGATTCTTTAAATAAATTCGTTAATTAAAAAAGCCAACATAACATTTAAGGTAAAAAATTTAAATCTTACTTTGCCAAAGTACCCTGGATGGTATTTGTCCATGTTTATTCTGTGGTGGTGTTCACCACCGGCATTACCGCGACCTCCGGGATGCTTGCGGTGTTTACCTGAAGAAAAGACAGTTCAAAATTATTACCTTCCAAAACAACGAACACATGAAAATAATCACATGAACATATCTACATTAGTAAGGTTTATATTTCACGCTTTTTTGTAATGTACCTTAATAACTAAATTTACTTACCGATACGTCCATGACCGTGGCTTACATGCCCCCTTAGCTTCCTAGTCTTCTTCTTGGAGGTTGCCTGTAGAACGACAAATAGGTTAACATTTTGTTGTATCAACAGTAATCTTGAATCAAAAATATAACTATCAACATCACGTTATTCATCACTAAAGCACAAAAATTGACAAAATTTCATTATAATTATAAAGATTATTAAGAAATTTATAGATAAATAGCACAATATAAACACGAACCATATTTCCACTCTTCAACAAGAACTTTAAAAAGAAAGAGAAAGACGTAAAAAATACGTCAATGTCACAATTTTTAGTGTTGCCATAGCCCTGTACTTATAAAAGCTTAAAATTTCATATTGTTGTAAATGGATTTTAAAGAATTATAAAAAAGCATGTATTTACTTTTATTTTTATATACTTCTATCAATTCAGTTAATTAATTTATATAAAATATGTAAGTATAATTTTATTTTAATTTTATTTTATTTTTTTATTTATTATTTAACCATGGGGTCCTGGGGCGAGGAAGCGAAAAAGTTTTTCAAAGAGCTGTCTTCCTGCCTCATCGAAACTACAGGTGACCGAAGGGCTGGCGGCTACCTTGGCATATCAGTCTGGCCATACAAAGAGGTAATGCTGCCAGTGTTTTGGGCACCTTGCCTCACTGTGACATCGATAGATAGGTTTAATATAGTTATTTTTAGTATTAAAATTGGTTAATTTTTTTATTTACTTTTTAATAATTTATTAAAACAATCAAATTTTAGTATATTTTATAATAATGTCTTATCTATAATTTACCAAGTGACGTCAAGTCATAAACTTTCCTAAAATCGAATGTACTCTGTGCTTAGTATGTTTCCAGAAAATGGTAGGGTTGTTTGTCGAGGTCTGACACGTATTTAACTAAAAATCGTAAATATATGCTGAAAAGTTTATTATGTTGTGATTTTTGTTAAGCTTTAGGAATCAATTATTATTTTACTAATCCAAAATGGAGTTTCGCGAGACCCTGCTGGCTGCTCAACGGAATCAACAACAAAAGTCATCTGCTGTAAGTTTATATACTTATTGTACAACTTATTCATGTTTAAGTTCTGTTATTTATTCATTTAGTCCAAATAAAAAAGCGATATAAATTTTGCTCGTATAAACGTTTTATTTTAAATTACTTTTTTATACGGATATATATTGTTATTCTTAGTGACTTTGTTTTTTATCTATATTATTGGTACTTTAACGTTGTTATGTAGTAGTTATTACAATATATATATATATATATATATATATATATATATATATATATATATATAATAATAATACGAATTGTATATTTTAATTTTTTAATAAAAATTATATTTTAGGAAAGTATGTATTACAAAGCCCGTTTTGATCCGCCAAAGAAGGAATTAAAATCAAGAGATCGATTATCTGCAAATATCCAAAAATTTTTGGCTAAAAAGGAAGAAGAAGAAAGGCAGAAGAAATTGGAAGCGCAAAGGAAAAGAGAGGAATTACTAGCTATGAGAGACCCAAAGGTTAAATTTGCATATAGAAGTTCAGGTTTTATATCCCTACACATCATATATTTTATATTAAGACTTACAAAGAAAATATTCGAGATTTTTATATGTTTTGAGTAATACCTCTCTACACTTATATTGTAAAGAGGAAAGATTTAATTGGTGTTTTGTTTTTTTGTATTGAGTAGGCTCTGAAGCTGCTAGACCGATTTTAAGGCATCTTTTTGCATTAGTTGCACTGTTTGTTGAAGAAGATTATGAACTATATGACATTATGATTCATAGGAGCGAAGAAGTGACAATGAACATGAGGGAAACCACGAGTGGTAGCTAGTTAATAATACAAGGGCATTTATATACTCGTCCTTAATGACTATAATTATAAAATTAGTTATGTTATAATAGTTAAACTATACTAAATACATTCCTTTCTGAAAAGTGTTAAGCATAACGCATAGGGAACAATATTTATTTTAAACATAATATTAAAATGAATTCACAATATTTTGGCAAATTTTTATTATTTTAGGCATTAAGAAAGATTCAAAAGACCCTGAAGGTAATCAAGTCTGCTAATAAGTCAGTGTTAGCAGACGCTGTTGACACAGAACACACTGCTGTTACAAGGGAAGGTCCTGACCAACCAGACCAGGATGACTATGGCTATGAATCACAAGAAGCAGCGGCGCTGTATGAAAAAATGATGCAAAAATATAGCAAAGTGCCAGATAAACCAAAATTTGCACCTGGAAGTAAGTGGTATATTTAAAGAAAGTCAAGTGTAGAGAAACAGCCCTTTTAAAATTATATTGCATGGACATTTCCCATAAATTTATTTTGTTTCCATGAGTTTTTGAGGAATGTACTTTAAATTTGAAATCCGATTTCTCCATTAAATATGACTTAAGGTTTAATATCTATATTTTCTATAAAAAACATTGGTACGAAACATGCACTACCTGCTACAACTTAATTGTACTACATTACATAATTATATACTTACGAGGAGTGTAAATAATGGGTTGACAAAGTTTTAAAAATCAAATAAAGTATACATAGAATACAAACAAACAAATATAAATATTGTGTAGCAAATGTTTATGATGTAGAGAGTAAATAATATGATTTTCTAAAAATTTGTAGGCAATAATGTAAGTAAAGATATAAATGGTACTAGAGAGCGAGTGAAACACGCACTTCAACATGAAGACGAGCCAGTGCCCCATAAAAGAAGACGTCGTACTGAAAATGGTGGTTAGTATTTTAGTTTGAAGCGTAATAACATATTGTTTAATATAAAAAAATATGAAGAGGAACGATTATGATGTCATTTGCTTACAGAAAATAGTATACAGCTATTATATTGGTTGCTAAATGACAGCAAAATTGAACCTTAGTTAATTACCATTTATATTTCAACGACAAAAGCATGGAGACTGTATACATCTTCAAAAATATCACTGAACCGATTGTAACGAAATATATGTCTCTAGCCAAAGTCAGCCTCTGTGTGACATTAGTATCACCATAAAATAGATTTTATAACTTATATTATATATTTATAGTACATATTTTTCACGTAAAGCCATACCAAATGAGACAACATTATTGTAACATCAAATTAATGTTTAAAATTGCAGATGGTGACACAAGTCCACCTCAAAAGTATGAACCAGAAAAGAAGAAGGAGGAAAAACCTGATAAACCTAAAATACGAAAGCCTGCGCCGCCACCCTTGGATTTCAATCAATTGTTGAAACTGGCGGAGCAAAAAAAGAGTGTTCCCATCGAAATGGCTATAAAGAAAGTTGTTACTGAACCGGAACCAGATAGACTGATGACGAAGAAACAAAAACGTGAATATGAAGAGGAAATGGCGCGCCGTCAACGAAGACAGGAACGCATTGAGGCTGAAAAAGCGGGTCGGAAAGGTATTGAAAGTTAATTATGATATCAAAAATCAAATAAATTGAAGTATAAATTTGATATTTTAATTATGACGTAAGTTATCTATTTGTATTAATTTTTCATTAAAATTAAAAATTTATAAAAAAAGGTATTGAATTTTAATACAATATGGGAATATATGTATATTATAGTTAATAATTTTTGAATATACATAATTAGACATATTTAGTTACTTGTTTTATAGAATTATAATAATTTGATCTGCATGCATTTTACAGCGCCTAGAGAAGAGAGAATAGTTGAAAAAAGTAAAAAACCGGAAACTACTGGTATTGGCCGCATTCCAAAACTTAGTGATAAAAATTCTACTAACCAAAAGGGTGAACCTTCTAAGTCAAACGAAAGAGAAAGAGACGGCTACGGAAACGAGCGAGACAAACACGACAAAATCCAAAGAGAAAGAGAAAAATTGAGATTACAGAAAGAAAAATTAGAACGTGAAGAACAGAGGTTAAGAGACAAGGAGAGGGAAATATTAAAAGCTGAAAAAGAACGAAATGAACGAGAAATGAAACTAAATAAAGATAGGGAAAGATTAGATAAAGCAAAAATTAAATTAGAGAGTAGAACATCTGACAAATACAGGTCAGATAAAATTATAGATAGGACTAAAATTGGTTCAAGAGAACAGGAAATTAAAAAAAGTATAGACTTGAAGAGTCAAAACACATATAGAATAGACAAAAACTCAAATGAAAAGAAAATAGGTCAGCCTCAAAAGTCAAGTGACCAAAAATATATGAATGGTCACAGCAAACCCGTGCCAAAACTAAATAAGGAACAGAGTATGAATAGAAATGATAGAGACAGAATCAGTTTAACAAAACAGAAGCTATCTCATGAAAATTCCCCTAAACTTAACGGAAATGTTAGGACGGAAAAACGACTACCAGAAGGCAGTAAAGGTGTACCTCAAAAACGACCCGATGAGAAACGGCTGTTACCAAACGCTAAATCATCACCTGGTCCAAGTAAACCTACAATATCTAATAGTTTTGATTTTGATAAACATGTAAATTCTTTAGGTAAAAATGGCTCAAAGCAATTCCCACCCAACAATGTTAGAAGAAAACCACATCCTGATGATAAAAGGAAACCAAAACGTGAGTATTTTTTGTTGGATAATATATCTATAAGTAAATTAACAGCCTGTAATATAATGTCTCACTGTACTGAAAAAAGGCTCCACTCCTATTAAATACAGGGCTTATATCTTTATTACTTTTGCATAAATTAGAATAATATAATTATGTTTAATAATATATTTTTGATAACACACAAAAATATATAATCATTGAAATGATATTGGACTTACACTTTATGATAAGCTTACAAGTTTCCAGATTATTTCAATATTTTTACATACATTATTTAGCTTTAAAATTAAACACAGTTTTAATTACCAATAATAATAAGGACAAATTTTCGTCCCAAATAAAAATAAATGAAAAAATAAATGTGTGTTAAATACCTTCAATATATTTAGTTTATACCTACATTATTTCTTTATTCAGTTATACCATGTAAATAATTTAAATTATATTTTGTATACTAATTTTTATATGTGGTAATAATATATGTGGCATGTATATAAAATGTTTCTTCATATGTGTTCTAGGTCGCATGGTCGACTCAGATTCTGAATATGATTCAGAAATGGACGACTTCATCGACGACGGCGACGAGAATATGGACTACTCGAAGCACATTAAAGAAATATTTGGCTACGATAAGTCTAAGTATGTTATTCTCTTTTTTTAAGTTTCATTTTCGCGAAAAATTTAGCCTATATCGTTTTCCAAGGTACAATCTTATTTATACCAAAGGACGTCATTCACATTCCATTTTTTTTTGGTAAACCTATATCTGGTAGAGCTTCCACGGCTAAACATTTGTCACCAGGCTCTAGAATAATTGTCCTTGTTTTTTTTTTTAGTTCAATAAATCTTTTCATACACTATTGAAGTCATGCAACAGCATAAGTAATGGCAATTGAAATTATTTATCCAGTGGTTTTCGAATATGTTGAATTATGATTGGAAAGATAGATTTGTCGAACTCAAATCAAACTAAGGTCATTTGAGATGAATTTAAACACAAATTTAGCACTTGAAAATTCAGCTGTGCTAGCCGGGATTTAAACCCGTGATCATCGGTTGAGATCGACGTGTTGTAACCACAAGGCCCTCTCGGCTCCCTATACTATGTAAAGATGTACATTATTGTGTAATTTCTTAGGTACCGGAATATGGACGACGAGGATGACCCCATGATGGAGTCGAGCTTCGCGAGACAACAGCGTGAGGAATATATTAGCAAAAGAATAGGTAAACTACTCTTTTTGTTCAAAATTATATAAGTCTGCCCTTCGCGGTTTTATTCGCGTTTATGGCGGTTGTTTCGCTATAGGGCGAAAGTTACACTTTTAAGTTTAACGGCCTGTTCGTCACCGGTTCCTGGTGAAGTTATCCGACATGTAACGATATCCAACGAATAAGGTTTTTTTCTATTCGAGACCTTTGAAACACAAAAGGCTGATAGATCTGATGTAGCTATCGTGGACTATATAAGTAAACGGTGAAACCTTTACTCGCCTTTACTCGCGTACTTGACAGTAAATTCTTTCAGGTGTAAAGCAATGATAAAAATGACAATGAGAGCATAATTTCTAAGTGTAATTCTTGTCTAGTGTGTAGCTAGATGTAATATATTCTTTCTTAAAGTAGTTTTTGAGTTACAAACATACAAAAATACAAATTATACATATATTAGTGCAGATTAATTATGGTTAACTTATTAATTCTTAACTTTTTGTGTATTTTCGGATGTTTTAATAGTTATTTTGCTATTTGGAGCGGAGACAAATCCAACAAATTTAAAAATCATAAATATCGGCCCAGTCGTTTTTGCCTTATAAATTATGTAACTAATCCCACTTTCTTTTACATTTGATTATTTTCTTCTTAAACAGGAATAATGGAAGATTTGGAGGACATGAGAATGGAGGCGATGGAGAAAAGTAAAAAGAAAAAATCAAGACGATTAAGTGATGACTGATCTGACGGCGAGGTTTATAAGTTGGACCAAGGCGATTTAATTATATTAATTAATTATTTTATATATGCTTGGAAACGTTATGTGGATGATTTATTTCTTATTATAATCTGTACTGCCGATGAAAAAAAATATGTTAAATAATGAATTGTATAAAAATCATCCATACTGTGTTCAGCGTGAAACAATTGACAACAATTATTATAGAATAAGAGTGATTTCTATTTTGTATCTACAAGTGTGATCTAGCATTGATTTTAAGAGTAATGTTTGAATATATTGATAATTCCTTACATGCCTATCACAGACAGGATTTAAATATTATAACCTTAATATTATCGATCTTGTGGAGCTGTTTTTATATTTTTTCATTGGATGTATGTACATTTGATTCTTTTTGTTAAGTTATCTAAAGACTTGACAAATAGTCTACGAATATTATAAAAACATCTCGGTTTCTTCTGTAAGAGACTAGCTTTATTTGAACAGTTCTTGCAATATTAGGAAATCTGCACACTACAGTGTAGTCAGCTGACTATATGATCGAGTAAGACAATTATAAATAAAATAATAGTGTTTTCTTTTGAACAGAGGATGCCATCGCAGCATGAAAAGTTTCCTTTCTACATAATAGGAAATTTGCAATAAAAAGTAATATATTTTAAGTTACCAGTGTTTTTAAGTGATATCGATTTTATATAGAAGTATGGTCATAATAATAAAATAATACTATTTCGTTAATAGTAAACTCGTTAAGAATGATTAACTTGAGATGATATTTGAATATTTCGATTTTGATACATTGTTTTATTATCGACGAGGTAATATTGAAATGATCGATTTAAATTTTATAGATATTTCACTTTCGTCGCGTCAGCTTACAAACGATAGTATTCGTAAGTTCCACAAGATCTTGCAAAAGCATGCACCAAGCTTCTTTCTTTCTATACTGCTCTGTGACGTAATTATTTGTTTTCCATATGGGTAAATAGGGTGTGGTTTATTATTTTTAAAACATATCGTCTTACCCAGAACATTAGTTTCTACTAAGTGCAGTCATGTTAAAAAATGAAATAAATTTTTTTATAGAGAAAAATAGCGATTAAAAATTGTTTTTGAGCACTATCTCTTTTCCCACTCAATTTACAAAGAAAATGGTTAAATATTGTAACCGTGCATTGATGTGGATTAGGTCTATTAGCCGCACCACTATAAAAGAAATATGTAATTTTTTTTTTTATCAAAGCATGTGTTAAGTCGACTTAGCATACTAAAACTATTGATTTAAAAAAAAATAATATTCAAAGTTCAAAATATTTTGGCTAATGTACTTCGTTAATGCGCTAGTTACCTATTTTACGTATTAAAATCTCATTGTTAATGGAGGCGTATAACAGCCTTACAACACAATATTGTTCTTAATGCTTGCTGCGTGTTTTGCTCGCTAATAATAATTAATAAAAAGAAAAGCATAATGTCAATATTTTTATGAGCACAAATACACCTTAATACCTACAATACCTATGATTTGTAAAAAAATATTCGAATGCCTTTTTCTGGTTGTATAAAATTAGTTTAAAAAGAAATATGTTGTGACAGTCATTTTTTTAGTTTTATGATTTTCTTGTTACGAATTTTTTTGTTAATGAACTTGTGTGTGATAAGTTAATTTACAGTTGTTGATAGTATTAAAAGTATAAAACATTTTAGTAGTAAAGAAAATTGTTTATATGTATATTGTATAATTATGTTAATTTAGCAATATTTTAACAATGTATTGTTAAACGGTTTCGGTTACCCTCGGTAATAGAAATTATAAAATAGATTTCATTATTTAACACAATTTTAATTAAATAATTTATTACTTAACTCATACTTTCTATTCTTAACTTCTATATTAAAACGGGGTTTTTTTATTTTATACATAGCTTTGGGTAATGTTAAATTTCAAGCCATAATATAATGATGCAGTACATACACTTCTGCCACAACGACTTACTTCATACGAATTATAATAGAAGTAAATATCTTACATATAATAATATAAATATATTATGAAAGAGCTTGTGTATAATTTCTAATATAAAGTTATATTTAATGTGTAATATATAAATTTGTAACATGTAAAGTGAAACAAGCATGACAGTGAAAAAATAAAAAAAAATAAAGATATAATGAGCAATTGTACAACGTCTTTTATTAATTGATGTGTAGATTTTTATCCACTCTATGTCTGACTATAGTTTCGCGTCTGTTTTCAATCACTTGAACAGCGCTGTATTAGTGGAAAATGTAGAAAGATTAAATAATAGTTAATAGAAAATTAAAGACAAGCTTTTTTTTAAACGCGCTAAAAATAATGTAATAAAATTTTCCTTTTAAAGTTATACTATCAACTTGTAACGTAATCATACCTATACCTATAGAAAACCTTGACTTGAAAATTTAGTCCGCCATCGTTTCGCTGTATTAAATTTAGAATGACGTCACTTTATTTTTCGAATTATTCCCAGCAAGGCCTTTTATTTAATACCCATATTATAAGAAAGCATTATAATAACCAGACCGCCGTCTTGGGCGTTTCTCCGTGTTGGATTTAGAACATTGTCAGATTATTTTTAAGACTTCGAAAAAGAAGGAGGTTCAAGTTCAGCTGTATATATCTATATATTTTTTTCTTTTGTTTGTTTACCGATTTTTTTTTGTTTGAAAGTTGAAATTCTCTTCAAATATTATAGGCACACCTATACTGATTTAGTATTAGATGTAGTTTTGATAGGAACTCCTGCATTTTTTCTCTGATAGCCACATTTAATGAAGTGGAGCTCACAATAAAGACCACAGATGGCTACCGGAACAACTCAATAGTATTTCACTGGTTGCAATACGATTACTTCAAATTGATTGCTAAGCAATTTATAGTCATCACAATGCATAATGCATGGTGAAGTGGACCTGATGATGCGATTCCAGAAGAACTGCGCAATCATTAACAGCCCTGCATCGAGAAAAGCAATACTTTGTAATTGGTAATAAACAGTAAAATTTAAGTTATTATAACTTAGGTGCGACCTTAATATACTTATAAGTGAAAAGTGTAAAATAAAAACTTAAAAAAAAACAAACCAACTTCAAAATCAAGTAAAAATTTTGAAGTCGGCACCAAATATAAAGCTTTCACGTGTTATTTACTGACACCGACTTGAAAAAGTTGTAGAAAATATTTATTTTTTACTTTTTTTAACCGAAACAAGTATACCAATACTAGTTTCGGTTACGAAGTCGGCTACTTTCATTCAAAAACTTTGTTATCAAGTTGTTAAAAATGAAATAATACAACACAAATGAAACTATATCATGAATTTTATCCTTTTATTTTTCCGACAGATCTACATATCACCGCTAATTTTACACAGCTTTTTTTAAATAAAAAATACATAGAAATATAAAATAGGTCGGACTCTAAGGAGTCCGCAACATGCTGCCCCGGCAAAATTATTAAGAAGATATCTGATTATTTTCTATGGTGGTATTAACTTCACAACCGGCCTCCTCAGTATAGCAGTAAGAGTTCTTATTTCAGCAACCCGTACTTTCCCATCTGATCCCGGAAATACTTTTTGAATTATACCTTTAGGCCAAAGGCCATTCCGAGGCATATTCGGATCACCAATAATGATAAAATCTCCTTCTTTCAAATTGACAGTATTTTGGCCTAGCGATGATAAAAATGGTTGGCAAGTATTCTTTAACCCATCGTCTCCAAAATATATCAGCTAATCTCCGTGATTTTCTCCATTGTTTTCTTCCCATTAAATCCACATTATGAAAATCACCAGGTAAAGGCACACCTGAAGAATTTATTACGAAGGAGCAATTGCGTTCATAGTGGAAGCTAGTGCTTTTTTAAAAGAACGTACTAGCCGTTCCCAACTTGCTCCCGTATGCGCTGCCGTCGGTGGATTAAACTTCCATTCCATTTGTACATAGTATTTAAGTGATGCATCTCTAAATTTTTCAAACTCAAGTTCTTTTATTGCTTTTTGCAATTCGGTTTTAGCGCCGTGACAGTTAGTTCCATTATCCGAGTATATTATCTTAGGGCAACCTCTTCTGGCCATCATTCGTCTTAGCGCTAATATAGCAGAATCAGTAGAAAGACTAGAGGCTAATTCAATATGTACCACCCTTGTTGTTAAACACATAAACAAGGCTCCATAACGCTTTTCACGTCGTCGTCCTATATTAACTAGCGTGGGCCCGAAATAATCAAGGCCACAATGACTAAATGGCCTTTGATCATCATCACATCTGATAATAGAGCAGTGGGTAAATCTCCTACGAATATTTTAGACGGTTTCGATTTTCTGATTCGGCAACGTTGGCACAAATGTTTGATATTCTTAACCGTTGGTCTTAAGTGTATAATCCAAAATCTCTGTCGTAATCTATAGTTTCACAACTACCGTGTAAACCTCTTTCATGATAATGTTGTACCAGCAGTCTTGTATAAATATGCCTTCCGTCTAAAATTATTGGTTCTTTTACATACAGGTCAATCCCGATTAACGCGTTAGCTCTTCCTTTCAACCTGATCAAACCATTTTCATTCAGATTTGTATTTAATTTAATGGCTTGATTTCTGTACCTCCAAACCCAATTTTAATTTATCTAATTCTAACGTTGTAACGAAATACCTTTCTTCGCTCGCACACAGTCAATAAACAAAAGAACGAAAGCGGTACTTCCTATTAATTTTAACCATTTAGAGAATCTTTTAATGTCAGGTAGGCTCTGCGTCAATGTGTTATCGGTAATAATTAGTAGTGCTTTTTTCTTTTCATCTGGAAAATTTATATCTCTATTGAAATTCTGTGTCGGCCAAAAACTTTCGGTTTTGTATAGAAAATGTGGCCCAGTAAACCATCGATGATTAGTATTTAAATTTTCAATCTCTCTTGTAGCATCATCGGCGACATTTAATTCAGTCGGCAGCCATTTACATTCCGGTTTTTTTTATAGTTCTGCTATTTCACCTAATCTATTCGAAACCAAAAGTTTTATAATCACGTGCATCTCCTGCTATCCACCCATAAACAATTGAAGAGTCAGTCCAAAAATATCGTTTTGAAATGTCAAGCGAATCATGCTCCTTAACAATAATATCGGATAATCTAGCTCCAAGTACTGCAGCCATTAGTTCCAATCTGGGTATTGTTATTGGTCTAGATGGTGCTACACGTGACTTACTGGCTACTAAGCTAACTGATACATTTCCATTAACTTCAATAAAACACCAATAAGATGCACATGCAAATGCTTTTTCACTGGCGTCACAAAATTTATGGAGTTCTATACGACTTCGCAATGCATTGACGAAATAGCACCTTTAAATTTTATATATGCAACATAATTTAAGACATGTTAGCCACCGATTCCATATAACTGCCTCAGGTTCTTTGATTTTTAGGTCCCAATCTACTCCACTTCGCCAAATTGTTTGTAGTAAGACTTTACCTTGTGTGATATTTGGAGTTAATAGGCCAAGCGGATCAAACATACTCATAAGAATTATTAGAGCTTCCCTCTTTGTCGGTACGTCAGCGCCATTTATAATGGCCTGCGGTGTCTTAGTAAAAGTTAGATAAAATCCCAACGTATCGTCAACAGGGTCCCATCTTAGACCTAATATTATCACCAATGTATTAGAATCAAAATTTATTCCTCCTGAGCCTCTCTCCGTTTCAACAATGTAAGTTATTAGTTTCGTACTATTCGCCATGCATCTTGTCAATGTGAAGGATTCACCTTTTAAATTTATATCTGCAACTTCTTTTATTGTTTTAATAGCCCGATTTTCTGAATAAAAGGAATGGAGATAATCATCCATAAAGAAACAAGTTTCTATCGAATGTACAGAATCTGGAAAATCTGAGATAAATTTATCTGCATTACGTTGGTAAGCATGCAGCACCAAACATGACAGATTTCATTTCATGCTCTCTCATTTTTCCGATTCGATCAAAATCCCTCCATAAAAATCTTTGAGCCGGTCTGTCCTTAGAACGTTTTCGAATTTGTAAAAACATCTTCCTAATATCAGCGGAAACTGCAATCTTGCCGACTCTAAATTTAAAGATAATTCTCAAAAGTGGCGCTAGTAACTCAGGTCCAGTCAAAAGTTTATCGTTTAAAGAAAAGCCATTTACTTTAAAAGCTGCATCGAAAACTATTCTCAGTTTATCAGGTTTATTTACATGATTTAATCCAAAATGAGGCAAATACTATTTCTTTGGTGACTCAATATATTCACAAGGTCCCGCGTAAACACTTCTTAAGAAGTTATCCATATTGTCTTTGTACTTTTGGCCATAACTTTTATTTAAATCCATCTTCTTTTCGACAAATCTCAGTCTTATGCTTGCATTATTATAACTATCTGGCATAAAAGGAACGTTTTCGCACCATAACAAACCGACCTCCCTTCTTTTTCCATCAACTCTTTTAGCTGTCTTGTCTAGTATTTCAATAGCTTTCAAGTCCTCTTCATTAAGCTTTTTTTGAGTTATTCCCCATTATATGAGTTATTCCCATGGAATCTATTTTAAAATAATCTTCAACCATTTTATATGTATCTTCATCTATTTTTGTATTGATCTGACCTACAAAATTAACAACGTTAGTATAAGAATTAGCAAAACCACGTATAACTCAACCTAAAGAAGTTAATGAAGCGACAGGCTCATTTTTATTTCCACATCTAGTTTCTTTTGCTATAAGAGTGAGCCTTTTAGACGACATCGACATGGTTCGGATCAGTTCTTTTAATTTCGACGTCGTACCAAAAACTATGGGACTGTATAATTATCGTTTTAGCTCGAGAACCAATGTTAAAAATGCAATTATACAACACAAATAAAAGTAAATCATGCATTTTATCCTTTTATTTTTCCAACTGATCTACATATCACCGCTAATTTAACACATCTTTTTTTAATAAAAAAATACATAGAAATATAAAATAGGTTGGACTCTAAGGAGTCCGTAACAAAAGTTGTTCTCAGCATATTCTTACATTTAATATGCATATTGTGGAAATGCATTAAAAATACCTAGTCCGTCATCTTGGGTATTCCGCCATGTTGGATGACGTCACAAATCTTAAAATCCAAAATCAAATAAATCCAAATTAAACGTGTATAAAGAATTTCACCTCAATTGGTTGAAGATACCTGCTTTAAAATTGAGTTGAATTCAACCAAACAGTGTAACTGTTCATACATACACTGCTACTTAAATAAAAGGTCTTAATGACAGAAAAATAGAAGATTTTCCAATGTTTTACGTTATTTCTACGGAAATAGAATCCAGGTGAAGAGTTAAAATGTTCTAGTTATATTGGAGGAAATTATTCACACAAACGTTACAGTATACTACTACTACTATATAATACCAATGTTAAATTCTCAATTTAGGAGATTTTTAGTTTATTAATTTATGTTCTTTTAATGTTGGTTGCTTTTAGGAGGGAAATAAATTAAGTGTTGGCAACACTGAAATACAATAAAAAAAAAGAATGGAAAGAAACACGTCTCCGAACGTACGTCTTTAGAGGCACCTTTTTACAATTTATTTTCGTAGCTAACGAAAATACGAAATCACTTAATATTTGTTTTTGTAAACCAGAGCTTGGGTAAAGTACCTAAGTTCTATATACGGCGAGGTACGTAATGTTAAGAAAACTATTAATATTACTTTATAAAGTGTATTTCCCCATATTCTACAGTGTATGTTATTCCCTATCTACTTATATTTAATTATTATTATTAAAATGAAATTAAACCTAAATCCTTTCAGCAATGAAGATGTTAGCGAGTCTAAATGAAATACCTGAGCTTAGGAAATCAAACGTCTTTATCGATAATAAAGAAGATTTATTAAGAAAAATAAATCGTATTGTGTCTGATGGTCACAAAAAGCTTCAGATTGTAACAGATTTCGATCACACCCTGACGAGACACAACACAGAGTACATTATATATACTGCTATAGAGTGGTAACTCCACTCTCTTGTATACAACGCCATCTATCGGGAAGTTGTGCAACTAAAATATATATAACCATAATATGTAAACTCCTTTCTATAGTACATTCCCTAGTATCACATAGTTTATCCTAATTATTACAAGATCATATAAATATGCAACTTAAATAATTGATTGTTGCATAATTACATGACCTTGTAATAATTAGGATAAACTTTGTGATACCACATACAATAAAGGCAAATAAAACCGAATATTATAAAAGAATAAAACAAGGTTTTTTTTTGGGAACTTTTATTTTCTTTTTCTTAAACTTTTATATTTAAATGCTAAACATTTTAATAAATCTTGCTGGTCATAATTTGTAATCGCACCAGAGAGAATTTTGTTTACATCTCTACACCAATTACATAGGAAGAATATGCACGAAATATTTAATAACTTCTCTACAATATCACTTTTATGATTTTCGCAGGATAAAAAATGAAAATCAAGCCTAATCTGTAGAACTAGTTTTATATAATTTTTAATATTTTGAATATCCGGCCTTTCTTTAATTATAAAATGTATAATATCCTGTATTTCAGAAAAGCATTTAACTAAATCAATAGCTGGATATGTCAAATAGTTTTTTTTCGAATTATATTCCCGCAATTTAATATAATTATTCTCTTGGGGCGAATACAAATTATTTACACAAATTTTACAATTTTTGAAAACCTTTGTGTGACATTGTTTTAATAAATAGCCCGTTACATATTCTAAAGCAGCTATTATTCGCGGATCCCTTTTTTTAGTAGTCAATTCTACTAACATATTATCACTACAAATGTCATCGTAATGTATTACAGAACAACTATTGTCTTTATATTCATACTCTGTAAAGAATAGTTCCTTTAAAGATTTAAATATGTAGGACTCATCATTCTCACAATTAGATCCAGGCGAATAAGTACTGCTTAAATTGTTAACCATCAGTGCAACAAATGCCGACTCGAACCCAGCACATGTTGGAGAATTATTTCGGTAACCATGGCTTCTTATACTACCGAAAAAATTCTCTAACGTGTCTTGGTTGAAATGACGGCACCAAATTGATTTAATGTTATAAACATTAAACAATGTCTTGGTTAATTTTTCTATATTTTCAATTGTACGTATCCAGTTACTTATAGTTGGGACAATGGTCTCTTCACCTTTTTTGGACACAAACTTCATTGATTTTAGTACCACTTTAGATTTTTTCCAAATTTCGTGGTGCTCCGATCTGGGTTTCACTGGCAAAAGTAGTGGTTTTCCACTTCTTTTAGAAGAGTTACTACAGCTACCATTCATAGAGTCAAATAATTCGTCAAAAAATAATAGAATGTCAGCTGTATCTTTGCATTCACTTGGCAGTAAGCCCTGATCTGTAATAGAAATAAAATATATTTAAATCAATATCAAATGTAAAAAAACGAAAAAACATAGTAGAGCCTACTCTACTATTCAAAAATTATTGAATCATTATTATTAATGAAACATTAATTATTTTAAACTACTGTGTTTATTTTAAACCATTGTTTATAAAAAACAATGGTTTTTGCATTAAAATAAAATTTCTATTTTAATTTTGTTTGACCAATTTAAGGGAAAACTATAGTAACTAGTAATCTTACCATATAAAATAAACTACAAATCTAACCATAATTATTATACTCACCAGCTAAAAATCCCATATTTATCCCTACAGTGTGACTAAAAACTTGACTGGCATATTTAACCTTCATTTTAGGCACTTTTTCTGGATCACAATGTTTTTCACTTAACTTTTTAATTAATCTTACTCCCTTATATGTTGGGTTATTTTCAAAAAGTTTCACAATGTGGTCCCACTTTGCTGTTTTTTTTATGCCATCTATTGTATAGGACAAATCTTTATGCAATAAATTATTCCTGATACCTTTTATTAAATGTGGAACATCAAATAAAGGAACCACTTCTTCATTGTCCACCTCAAAAACTCCATCTTTTGCTTCTTTGCCAGCTTTTGCATATTCCTGTTTTGTTTCTTTTATTAAATAGTTGATAGCGCTTACATTTGAAGTTCCTTGGTCACAAACAATAGCCAGAACTTTAAAGCCAACTTCATTTAATTTTCTTATACTTTTCTTAATCATTGCTGCTAATTCAGCTTTTTTTGTACTGCCGGCACAAAATGAATAGGACAATGGCTGTTTGTAGTTTTTCAATATCCCTCTAATCATAAATACTAACACATGATCAGCTAGTTCTTTACTAACGACTTCGCCATTATCCACTAACCCTGTAATTTTATCATTCCGTCTACTGTAATCCAGGTGAGGTGTTAGGGCCATCTCATCAAAAACTAATGTGCACAATTTGTGGCTTGGTTTCATCCGTGATGCCTGTTTCTTCAACTGTTGAAAAATATTTTCATTTAATCCAGCTTTTATATTGGCTTTTGATACCATTTTGTTTAAAGTGAATGGAGATGGCAGCACAAATATTTTTTGCAGCATTCTATAAACTTTTGGCCCCCGTTTATAAAAATGCAGTGCCATAATTTTTTCATCTTTAGTGAATCGTCTCCCCTTCTTATCTTTTTTACATTCTCTGAATTGCAGCATAGTAAAAATTGTTGCCATCAAAGTAAATCTTTTTACTGCACTTAAAAAAGGTTTGTTCTGAGTCAGGTTCATGGCTTTTTTAAATTTTTTTAAATAGTTATCCTTTGACAAAGTCAAGCCTATTACTTTCTTTTTTAAGGCACATATTTTTTGCTTCATTATTGTTTTTTCAGACTCAGTCCCCTTCAAATCTGGAACAAAATTGAATTTTTACATTATATTGTATAAATTTGGGTTTTAAACTTATTGTGATCAATAAATATAGATTTACAGAAATTCTTACACATGGTTTTGCTCAAGGTGACTAAAAGATATTATTATTATATTATAGTATTCAACTTTTAAAATTCGACTTTAAACGTGGGAGAGCCAATGCCGGCTTTACCGGAGCGATACCACGGCTTCACAGAAAACCAGCGTAAAATGACGCTTGCGTCGTGTTTCGACGCGTGAGTGAGGTTACCGGAGGCCCAATTCCCTACCCCTTTCCCATTCATTCCCCTAAAAAGCCAGCAACGTATTTTGTGGCTCCTCTGGTGTTGCAGGTGTCCATGGGCAGCAGCATTCACTTTCTGTCAGCTTGTTTGCCCCCTATCCCATAAAAAAAGACTACAGTCCTATGCACCTTTTTTATATCAATTTCTTAAACTTTTGTCTTTTTTGATACTTTGGCCTACCTTGCATGTGCTCAAACAGATGTAGATAAAACTTGTATAGAACAAAATACAAGCATTGCCCAATAGCTATAAAATAAAAATCTGTTTTGCCCATTGAAAAACTGACTTAAATTTTAATTGTGCTCTCTTAGTTGCATGTATGCTTCATTCTTCACTTACTACCCAATAGATGAGTTTCTGAACTTAAATCCCTTCTTGGGTCTGTTGCGCTTGCTACTTTTGAATTACACATATCATTATAATTTTTACTTTATCAGTTTAAAACGGAGGAAAAGCCTCTTTCAGGGTATTAAAGGTTTAGTTCTTTTTGGTGGGTTTCTTAAACATATAATTAAATAATAATGATCTTACTTGATGTGGGGGTTTTCACGGTTCCGGATTTCAAAAATGCAGACGTAGAAGGAGATGGAGATTCGTCCATGTAATTTGTTATGGATGTTGAACTATTTATAATGTTAGAATAAAGGCTAGATGATAAGGCAGATGCTGCAGTTATATTCATATAATTTGACATAACTGAATTGTTTGCTAATTCAGCTAGAGGTACTCTCTCGGTGATTGCATCTGGAAAATCAAAATAACATAGTTATTAAAATTTTTTATATCATAATAAGGGCATATTTTATATCATAATAAATTTTGATCATAATAAAGTAAAAATGCTCAGGAAAATTTGTGAACACAGAAACTGACTCTTAAATATAACTTCACCTTTTTAACATTTAGAGTACAAGTGTATTTTTACAAAAATAAGATGAAAGAAAGCTTTGTGATGTTAGAAATTAACATTTGTAAAAGTACATAAATTGTTTATTATTCTTCAACTTGCATCAACTTATCACAAGTGATTAAATAAAATTACAAAATCATTCTTATCAAAATTTATTGCTCTTATAAATATATTAACAACAGAGGTACACTAAATTAATTAATTTTACACTAAAAATACTGAATGTGCACCAAAAATTTTTATAGTTGGTCAATTAATTCATTTTGTACCAAAAATATTAATTGTGCACCAAATTTGACTCCATTCAACCCAGACTCCACTTGGTACTTGTTTGTGACACTCCTAGAGTGTTTTTATAAAACCGGAGGCGCGGAGGGGGATCAGCCTCCGTCTGCCATAACAAAGTGCAGGCACCAAGCGAGCAAGAGAAATTGATGATCAATTAGATACCACCCTATTGTAAATGTAATCCAGCCTATTAACTATGTTGGTATCAATATCTGCAATTAAAATAGTAACTGACCTGTTATATGCAAAGTTGGTACAGCAATATTACTCAACATTTTACTCCTGGTCCAATACTTGGATTCAAAATGTATGTGGCACACTCTTCTGTATTTAAACACATACATATCATCTAAGGAATGTAAGTTTCCTCCCACTGCTTGTACCCAAGTTTGAAAACGTTGTGAATCCTTGTTAGGATTAGGGAATTTGTGAAGTATAACACCATCTTCACCTATAAAACAAATGAATACATTAAGAGAAATTTTTTACTTAACGATTGAAACAAGGAACATATATTATTTGACATATTTTCTAACATTTCGTCTAGTCAACACGATATATCTACAACATTTCAATCATATATATAAATTGTTCTTTTAAATGCTATTGCTGTCCCACCGGCAGCAAAAGTTACCACATATTAAAATTATGCCTACCTCATCCCTGACTATAGCCAGCACGTCAATTTAAATCACATTAAAGTACATAATATGCTATAACGTCTTACAACAACGCCAACCACTTAGAAATCCATCTTCAGATCCAGACGCTCTAAGCATAGCAATGACGTTAAAACATGCATTTTTGATAAATTTAAGGATACCTATATAAAAGCGAATAATTGGATACTTACGGCGTTTAGCGCATCTTGGAACACAGCAAACCTTATCTGCCGCCATTGCAGAATTAAACGATCTCTATACTAAATGCAGAGAGTAGATAATCGGAGTTCTTAAGTATTCGTGGGTCAATCGTTGTAGCAGGTATCAAATCAATGCGAAAATAGCCTAGTCGTAATAAAAAGGAAAAAACAAATGAAATCACAAGATATCAACGTCTGACCAGCAAGCACAGAAAAACGTCAATGTCAAAATACTTAAACAAAATTGTTAAAGTGAATTGATTTAGCGTTCAGAAATGTTACATCTATGTTCTACGAAATAAAAAAAAACTGTATTATAAGAGATAGATTTTCATTTATTTGCTACATTACTTATTTTTTGATAAAATTATGAGTAATTTGCTAAGTATAATAATTTAATTCAGAAGTTTATATTGTTACCCAATTATTTAATATTCAGATACACTTTTGAACGAAAATTTACTCCAAAATTTTAATTTTACAATAAGCGCCATCCCTTGGCGAGTGTACGAACTAAAATTTCTATAGTAAAAAAAAAATGTACTAAGTTCATAGGCCCTGAGACACAATTTAGATAATGGAAGCACAGTGTTGACAAGTTATGGTAAATATAAGAGTTCACTTATATATATTTTACATATATTAATCATTAGTTGATAAACTTTAACAACTAAAAGGTGTCTAATAAATTACATAATAAAGTTAATGAAATTCTCATTTAAATATTATGTCAACATTACAAACAATAGTGTGTGTAATACATTACAATTGTGATTAAACCAAGGTTTTAAAAATAGAAATAGAGAAAGATGAAAAAAAGATTATTATTTTATGATATAAAAAAATTTATAGTGATTAAGTAAAACTTTTATCAGTTTTAATCATAATTTTAGGCAGTATTTTTTAAAAGCTTATGATTAATACTCCAAGGCTACTAAAGAAGTGTAAATCATCCTGACAAGGTTGTCTAATATTGTTTGTGGTTACGGCTCGCTTGTTATGAGTAAAAATAAATAATGTTGATTTTATTTGATGAAAAAATATCACTTGATAAAATTCTATAAAATGTATTAATTGGCCAATCTTAATTAAAGATTTATTTACAAAAGTATCATTATAGATTCCCTCGACACATTAAGAACAAATAAAATTTTAAAAAGTGAGTGAAGACCAGATAGTGAACAGCTAGATTAGTAAGCGATATATATATTTCTTTGACATTTTTTTTTTGATTAATAAAGGTATGTTTAGAGAATGTCCATCAATACCTAAAGACTACAAAGATGAAGAGAACAGATTAGCAGAAATATATAAACCAATAGAAGTTGATGCAGATATGAGCATTGAGGATAAAACAAAACACATGATTGATTGGTATGTGGCTGGACACAAGCTATTGAAGTAAGTATTAAAAAAAAATAAACATTTTCTGAGCTTTGAGACTTTATATGAGAAAGAAACAAATCTTAAAAATGTCTATTGATAGAGTTATTAAGTTTATCATTAATACATTTCTTAATGTATAAAAATATTATTAATTGATTTTGTAGTTAGCTGTCATGACTTTTTTATATAATGTAACAAAAATTACTTAGCTAGTAATTTATGGAAATAAACAAGTCATTGTTTTTCTTGTATGAATATATTTGTATGGGAAATTGGCATGACTAATAAATAATTGTTAATAGTAATTAAAAATATTTAATTTCTTTTTCATCATTAATTTTCAGAGGCATTAAGTTCCCCAGGAATGAGCTTGAGGAAGTGAGTCAAAATATGAAAGAGTGTTTTAGGTAGGTAATAATTATTGTACATTCATCATCTTCTTACTGTAAGGGACATTTCTAATAATTATCTCGATTTTATACAACATCACAAACAATAAACTGATTACTTTTAATCTAGAAAATCTAAATAAATGTATTATAAACCAAATAATTTCAATTTTCTAATGCTAAATTACTTTTCCAGTGTTTACAGTTTACAGACTAAACAATTATTAGTTGCACCAAAAAGTTTGTTTTGATTTCTTTTAAAAACACTTTCTATTGTTTTCTAATGTCACAATTTTTTTTTCAGAATAGGTGTAAAAGAATTAATAGCATGGAGTGAGACACAACAGGTCCCTGTGTTGGTGTTTTCTGCAGGGCTTGGAGAATGTGTTGTAGCCGCCTTAAAGGCAGCCAATCTGCTCTTGCCTCATGTTAAGGTATTTTTAAATTGTTGATGGCTTATTAACATAAGTCTATAAATCCCTAGCAACAATCACCCCAAACTCTGTCTGAGAATGAACTGGATTTTTTTCGACTTATTTACTCTCATCATTATATTATGTCCAAATCGAATGTAGCAAACACCCATACATTCATCCATTCTTGTAATTGTAATAGGATGAATTGGTTCTATGAGATTATTTCTAAATTCCTTATATTTTTTCTAGGTGGTGTCAAACTTTCTAGATTTTGATGACGCTGGAAATATAATTGGAATAAAAGGAGACGTAATACACACATACAACAAAAACGAAACAGTCATCAAGAATACAGATTACTATGAGATGGTAAAAGAAAGGAACAATGTTCTCCTAATGGGGGACAATATAGGAGATGCGGGCATGGCGGAGGGCATGGAACATTGTGATGTCATCATCAAGATAGGCTTCCTAGGCCGTAACACTGATGCCAACCTGCAAAACTATATTAAAACATTTGATATAGTTCTGGTCAATGACCATACAATGGACATAGCAAATGCAATATTAAAACGTGTGTTGTGATTTTTTTTATTTACCATTAACTCAGTTTATCTATGGAATTACATTGTTAAATGTAATTTTTTTTAACTTTTTAATTACTATGCATAATGAGGATGTACCAAAGAGGTGTCTCTTCTTACAGTTATTTCTTCTATTTTTACTGTATTTTCCATAATATTAATACACTATTTTTTGCTTTCTTCATAATAACTGTCGCTCGTACTTCTTAGTAATATATTTGACATACATTAATCTGACAGGAACTGTAAGTTCTAAATAACTATTATTTTATATAAAAAAAGAACAAAGTTCTCTTATTAACTGTTAAAAATTATTTTTTGTTATATAGTTAGTATTTATGATAAAAAAATCAATAATGAACAGGAATTGATGCATTTACCTAGTTGCGTTTAATGAACATTTGGAGATCAAAGGGAGTATGCCTGTCTTAACCCAAATATCTTAATTTTACTAAAGTTAATTTCCATTAACTACCGAGATTATAATTTGTATATTTTGAAATTTTTAAGTTGTATTCATTCTTCATACATGAAACAATAAATTATATGAAAACAATAGTTCAGAGGTAGCATATATATTCAATTCAACAAAACTTCCAGTTTTAAAAGTGGATAAAAATAAAACAAAGTTAAAGAAATTAAATATTTTGTTATTATTATTATGAAACAACATGTATGAATATAAATGTATTTTCTAGTCACCACTGTGCTTGTTTCTGTTTTCTATAATAAACTTAGTTAATATTATATAGGCTGATTTGGCGCTATTTATAACCATGAATATCCAAAATAAACAAAAAAATTTTTTTTTAAAACAAAATATTCTCTATACATAAAAAAAAAATTATAATTTTGTTATGAGTGCTAAGTAGCGTCAAATGAGATTCTATTAAGAGTGCATCCGTTCAAATGCATTGTAATATTAAGTAAAGTTGATGACATCATGTTTTACTACATTATATCTAGGATATTATAAAGAGGTCTTATCTGGTTCGTCAGTTATGCTGTGATAATAAATTAATATTGTGATTGTAGATAGTAAAATATCAAAAGCAATCGGTATACTTAATGTAAAGATGAAGGTTTTTCTTGAAATTTATAGTGTTATGTTCTGAGTTATTTTGTGAATATTACTTGTTTTCATTTATTTGAATTATTGTTTATTCAATATTTTGACTTTGGTTATCTCTTGATACCTATAACATTTCCTTACTTTATTAAGTATTTAGAGTCATTGACTGGGTATTTGTAAACCTTATGTATTATGAGTAATAGTTTACATACTCTATGTATTCAATGAATACTAATATGGGTTTCAAATTGACAAACATATTTTTGTTCTAATATGATGATTTTTTTCTGACATATCTGATGTTTTTACTTTATTTTGTAACGGATGCACTTTTAAATTGTTCAAAGAAAATGGGTGATATTTTTCAATTATTTATTTATAAATAAAACATAATTATTATAATTTAATACAATTGCTGCTAAATGCTAATTTTTTTACCTCAAAAAATCATAGGAAGATCTGTTACATTAAACTTAATGCCAGCAAATGCAATACTAACATTCGTTGATAGGACTAGTCGATTTTAATTTAAAATACTGTTTGATTACATCGTCCTCAATACCAACGGTAACTAACTTATTACTTTGAACATTGTAAAACGTAATTTTAATATTTTCAATACAATAATCATAATAATATAATAAGCTTAATAAAACTGCATAATGTACATTTACATGGATAGTTAATTTTTTATTGTCTATGGCAAATTAAGATTTATAAAAAACAATTCAATTGTGGAATATCATTGCTAGGCACCACCACCACATCCACGATTTTACAGATACTTTTAATTTAATGATAAATTTAAAATACACAGTTGATTGGTGGTATCAATGATATTCCATAATGGTTGAGATTTTACTAAAAGTAACTTGTCCACGAAACTGGAAGCGACATAGTTTCCTGACTGTACGTAGGAATCCACATAAGATCTAATGTTTCAAATTTATGGCAAGATCTACCTTCCAGGCATCGTCATCATATCTGATAAACAGAGCTTTAACATGACTGGAAAATACATATTTTATCAATACACTATAAGTTTAATAAATCAACAAATTAAAAGCTCTAAAATAAACAACAGTCTTAGAACATACAAGGTATTTACACAAATATTTATTTATATAAAAATATCCTACTGTACATTAACAATTATCCATGTAGAAATATATATTTGTCTGCAATGTATGTACAATTAGAAACAGTATTAAAAATAGTCAAATCTTTAGGAATCATCTAGACATAGTCGGATCGAGACGGGAAGAAATACACTGGGGATGGCGCGGGACAAGGCACTTCATAGATATTCACGTTTTATACATTTATTAACAAAATACGAAGCATTAAAGAAGTGGTCGAATACTATGATGTTTACTTTATACTTTTAACCTACCCCCTCTCTCGAAACCATTTAGATAAGACGACAGAATAAATATATTTTTAAATAAATAAAGGAAATGGAATGTTCAACTAATAATAGCATAAAAAATTTAATGCATCGCGCCAAGTGTGTTTCTCACCATCTGAACCTCGACAAGTAACATCTGAGAAATGTTTGGCTCGTCTCATTACGCTAAGCTACTCAAATAGTTATTGTTCAAAGTTTACCGTAATAACACAGAAATAATTTCTAGAAGTTACAAGGTTAGATGATAGGGATGCCTATATGCGTGCAGTCTCCGGCGAGAATTGCATTTGTGAGTTAAATTCTCGTAATTAATATCAGAACAACTCTGTAACCAAGTAGCCTTACGAAAGCTGTGGCTGTCAAAAATGAAGGCACTGACAGTAAATTCTTTTTGGCGCTAAAGCAATGACAAACAACTTATGTAAATCCTTATGAAAGTCTGAGAGTAAAACTTACAAGTGTAATTCTCGCCTCCTACAAGGCAAGTACGCTAATAGCTATGACACGAAGGAAGCCAACCGTCGTCTACTTCATACAAAAATACACATTCAACATTCACGGCTACATTATCACACATCGATCAATATGAACACGAAAGACATAGAGGTTTCAGAAACCTCTACGAATTTACAATATATTTGACCGTTCTAATTTTGCAAGATATTATTGGCATCAGGAAATCTTCTATTTTAGAACTAAACATTTACTTCGGAACCAATAAATAAGATTTAAGTAATAAAGTGCATTTTATTCGATATAAGTGCAATTTCTAATCGGGCCGGGCAAGGTTCGAAAGTTTTACTAAGCTCTTAAGCATAAATAAGTACACATAAAACTTGAACACATTATTATTATCGTATGATTTCATCGCAAGGAAGTTCAATGAAACTATTATAAAAATAAAAGCATCGGGCAGATCTATGCTGGTCACAAGCGGACCTAGTTTTACAATCGCCTTCGAAAACGCGATTTTAGCGTGAAAAAAGGGGTTGATTCCGTTTATCCACCCTAAGGGGAATAATTGGAATCGCATGTGCGTTTGTCCACCTTGGCCGGGAGGGATAACCGGAAATCGTATATTAATTGTACAGCCAATAACACGATTAATTTATTTTTTTTTATTTGAATTTGATTTGAATTATGTTTAAGCTTGTTATTAAAATATTTTGTTTTTTTTTTTTTTTTTTTATTTTATGAAATTACAGTAAAATGTTTTTAATACCTCATTATATCCTGAGGTGGAAAATCGGAAAAGAAATCATAATGACATTCCGTTTTTCATCCCCAGCCAGGTGGCTTAAAGGACACGCGATTCCAACTATCCCCCTTAGGGTGGCCAAACGGAATCATTCAAAAAAGGAAGGCACGGTTCGCCCGTCACTCAAGATAACTGACGCATTGGTCCCGCGGTATCGTACACAAGTATGGGCTGGGACGTGAGGAGGACCAGCTCGTATGGGTAGGCGAAGGTAAACATCGAAATGTTTTATATAGGTGGCGCCAGTGTAGCTAAAGAGCTGATTAGCAGTTGTCGATGAAATGAAGTATGTTAAGAGAGAGAGAGAGAGTGAGAGATTTTTTAAGATAAGGACTCTCGCGGGCATTCCCAGAACAACCAATCAAAAACTTATCACAATCTGATTCGGAATGCATAGAGGACAAACATATAAACATTGTTTTATATTTATGTGAATTTATTTATTTATCATTACTATTTGTTTTTTAATTGATTAATATTATCGATCGCGCGTTTTTCAAATATTCTCCACTAGCTTCAGTAGCGCCATCTTAATTTAACACATTTAGGGAACGACGATACAACGAGATGATGCCCCTCACGTCCGCAGTACATAGTACAAAAGCGATATATATTAGTCTACAATACCTATGATACATTAGTTCTATCGACAGATCACAGCCTAGGGTTAAACGTAAGCGGGCGCGCCGCGTCACGTGATCGCCGCCACGTCCGCCGGCGCCTTCTGCAGCCCGTCCTCGTCCGTCGGCCTGCGGGTGAACACAGTAGTATAGTGTCAATACACGTGACGCATTACTGTGATGCTTTGTTTACTATAACGACTTGTTTACTATGATGCGTTGAGTACTATAATGTATTGTATACTATCATGTGTTCTATACTATGATGTATTATATACTATGATGTGTTGTAGACCATGATGCGTTGTGTACTAAATGCTTTGTATACTGGGATGCGTTGTATACTCTGCGGCGAGTGGTGCAGCGAGGGTGTCGTACCGGTAGACGTGCGCGGAGGCGGAGGGCGTGTGGTAGTGCGCGGCGTAGGGCCGGCGCCGGCGCCGCGCCAGCACCGCGCGCCGCAGCGCGCCCGGCCGCGTGGAGTTGCGCGCCGCGTGCCACGCCAGCCTGCCGGACGATCAAATGTCAGACTATTTGCAGCGGTTTTATTTCGATATAAAAAAAAACGCTTTAGTTTCCTAGGATAAGGTTGCTGTTTAGCGGGCGCCTTATGTCTTAAGATGTCATTACTCAAACTTTTGCTATGAAAATTGTATGGGACGGTAACGGTCTAGGACTAGAAAGCGTATTTTAAGAGCATAAAGTTATTACTTTATAGTTAAACTCTAACTCTTTTGTGTTTTCTAGACGCTCATAATGTCACGCCCATAATTTGAAGGGCCGCACTCCTAGAAACCAAAACCGTACTTCTAATTTCATGTATTTCCAATTTTTATAATTTTTTTAATAAGATTAATATTTGAAAATTTTATTTTAAATAACAACGATGAATTTTTGTTTCATACAATTTTTGATGAAATTGTCAACGGTCAGTCATAAGGGCTTTATCCTTTTACGATGTACAGTTCATTGACGTCAGGCACACGCGGACGAAGCATTTATTTAACAAAATTATTATTTTCTTTAATTTTTTAAAAACATTCGTAAGTTAGTTCACGTTCGGTCACTAAACGCGCCGCGTGTGCTCTAACCATTAACCATTTACCATTGACCATAATAATTTACCAGAATAATTATTATTCAAAGTAAGATCCTGCTGGGCGAGGCCATCCACCACGCTGCAGGTTTGGGAATAAACATGTGTTAGAATTTCTCACACACGTGAAGGTTTTCCTCACAGCCATGATCAAGATGAATTTAAAAATAAATTTAGCACTTGAAAACACAGCGCTACTAGCCAGGGTTTGAACCCGCTATTATCGGTTGAGATCGAGGTGTTCTAACCACTAGACCATCTCGGATCTTTTTGTTTAACTTAATTATTATTTAAACCATATTAAATTATTGTGTTGATTAACATCCGACAAATTTGACCCTTCGAGCCGGATGTGCCCAGGGCTTGTAATAGTTAACCACGGCTTGACCGTATTGCGTGTATTACCTCGGAGCGAGCGCTGCCACCGTGGTGAAGACGACGACGAGCCAGTAGAGCGGGTCGACAAAGGCGTGGTGCATCACGTAGTACGTTGAAGGGAGCTTGAAGCACGACACGCACACCGTCTGGTACACCAGCGTCAGCACGAAGAACGAGCCCAGCGACCCCGTCAGCGCCAGCAAGTGGATCACCGTCTGGTGGGTTATTGTATTGTATTTGACTACCGGTTGGCGCAGCGTTCAAATTCAAACTTAAAATATACTTTATTTAATTTTTATAGTACGGCTTTTATAGTACGTTGAATCATCAATTTACAAATTATTTATTTAGTATATCTTAAAAAAAATAGACTGGTTGGGAATGTAGATTATACCGAGAAGAACCGATTAGAAACTCGATAGGTAGTCTTTTAAAATCGCGTACAGTCGCGGGTTCGATCCTCAGTCATGACAAACAACTGTACAGGCCATACGAAGTTTGGCGTGCTTGGGTTTGTGTTTGTGTGTCGTGTTTCCGGACACCCGACACGGGATCAGTAGAACCTCTTATTATTGTTGTAGAATTATTTTATGTTAGGACATCTTTAATAAGCTTAAGTGTCACGCAAGAGAACAACATCACGTTGTGTTCAGGTGGCTTTGTGAGCCATAGGCAGCAGATTGTGCGTCATTCGGTGCAGTCGGATTCGGTATTTTATAATTTTTTAACGATTCGATTCATGATAAATTTCAAGAAATCTTTTTTGCTCGTCAAAATTATTATTGTACACATCATCAGTGTGGTCATTATTTTTTACAAAGCAAGAATTTGTACAAAACCATTTTTCGCCTATAATTAGTGAAATTGTGTCTCTAAACATTTAAAAAACGTGGTTATTGTAAATAAAAAAAAACATTGGTTAAAAGTGTTTCAAACCGTGGACAAAGGACTTAATTATTAACAAGCAATTATAATTTAAAAGCGAAGAGACCGTCACATTTTTTTCACACACAATGACTTACGAGTTTTCTGTTGAAAAGCTGCATGAAAATATAGATTTTAAAACCATAAAATTTAAAAATGTATCAGTGGTTAAATATATTTATGGGTTTAACGATTTTTCGGTTTTGCAGTATATAATATATAGGAAAAAGGAAATTAATCACATTTGGTTATTATACATGCGGGCGTGGAAGCCTCAAGCATAGAGATGCTTGAGGCTTCCATAACCCAAATGTGATTACTACGTCGAAGCGGAGACAGAGAAGCCTTATCACTAGACTCGCGGCCAGTTTGAACCGAACGCATATTCATAATACCGTAGAAGCCACTCACCCAGCTCCGGGTCTCGATGGCGACGTAGACCAGCATGATGACGAGGCAGCACGTCATGTTGACGAGGCCGAACAGCCAGATGTCGACATCGGAGTCCCAGTAGGCGCCGGCGGACGTGAAGAACACGACGACGGAGATGTAGACGGACTCGGCCAGCACGAGCCAGTACGAGTGCGCGCGGTAGGCGCGGCCGCGCCGGCTGGCCGAGTACAGGCCCGGCCGCTCGCTCAGCAGCGCCGCCGGCGCCGCGCGGTCGTATGCGCCTGCGCAATTTGGAATAGTCATTGTCTATGGTTTGTTTTTAAATATTTAGTCTTCTTAGTTGTTTTTAAATACTTGTGAAAATTAAACGTTTGTCTTTTTAATAGAGATGGTAATTTTATTAAGATAATAATACATAATAATACACTTTTTTACTTTTAAATATAGATTCTGGTAACGCTGGTAAAACAAATGCCCAGTTGAAAACCTGTATAAATTACCAATATTTAATTTATTAATATAAAATACTCTCGCGTGTAAATAGGCATTGGAGTAATAACTTTCAGAACTCTTATTAAAATTTGTAGCTAAATAATTTACTTCTAATGAAGAGATTTTAATTATTTTTTATTATATTATTTTGTAATTACATTATTAAAACCTTACTACCGGTTTATCCGGCTCGAAGGACCAATATTTCAAACCAAACGATAATTTTAAAATAAATATCAATAACCAAAAATAAGATACCTATGACGATGGGAGGAAAGGCGGTGAAGGCGAGGTTGTACGCCATGAGGTGCAGCTGATCTATCATCACGGACGAAGAGAACCCGCAATACAGCTGGTACCAGAATACTATGAACACGAAGGTCTGTAAATTAATAAATATTTAAAGTTTTTCTATTTTAAATATTTTAATCAGAAATTTTCAAGAATTCTGTGTCACAAAATTGAATATTTTTTATTTAAATATTAATATACTACAAATTACAAGATATATGAACAGTTGTATTGTTCTGTAAAATAAATTCTTAATTTCTTAAATACGCAAAAACTTACGGCATTTTTAAGAAAAAAGTATAGAATCATCCTCGCGAGGCGATCGTAGCACCAATGTCCATGAACTAAGAGCAGCCTTTCAATAAACTTAAAACGAGAGAGCGCAAAATCGGATGCCATCACTGCTTGACGACCTTCTTGTCCCGATAGCCCTTTTAAAAGAAAAAAAATATTTTGATAAATAACATAACAGCTGGTATTGCAAATATAAATAGTAGCAATATCTTACCGACACCAACATCGGCTGTTTGAATCATCGAAACATCGTTCGCTCCGTCACCTATAGCCAATGTCGTCACTCCCAGTTCTTCTTTCACTGCCTGAAATAAATACAAATTCCTAAATTAGTATGAAATATCTTTTAAACAATTTTTTTAACTTTTCTAATTTTTTTTCTTTTAACAATGTCAAATACCATTTTTTAATTGGCATGAGTTCTTTCAATTACCTCGATGTAACTGTGCCGCGGCAACAGACGCTTCTACCTACAAGAAGAGCGAAAGAAGTTCCAAATGAACCGCTTTATCTCACCATAGTGGGTGAAGTCCAAAGAGAGGTTCAGGAAATATTCTCCGGCTGTTTCTCCGATTTAGCGGAAAGGATACTAAAGTCTCATATCATTACACCGTTATCACACGAAAAGCCCGGAGCGCCGGTCCAGGACGTAGGGCGTGCCTCACCTTGACGATGTAGGCCTTCTGCAGCGGCGTGGCCCGGCAGCACAGCACGGCGGAGCAGCGGCGCGCCAGCGACAGGAAGGGCGCCACGAGCCCGGAGCGCCGGTCCAGGATGTAGGTGAGCGTGCGGCCGTCCACGACCAGCGCTCGCCCGCTGCTGCCGTCCACTACGCCGCCTTCTAGGTAGCTCTTGATCGTAGACTCCGCGTGTTCCTGGAAAGGTACAAGTGTATGTACGTTAGTAATCAATTATAGAATGTTTTCTAAGTATTCAAAATTATACGGATGAGAAAGTTCGACAATTCTAGCACTTACTTTGTCTCGAGACATCAAATGTAGGAGACGATCGCTCTGAGAGAAAAGGGCTGCGGAGTAGGCAATATTTATGGCAGTTTCAGGTTTGTCACCGGTTAGCACCCATACAACTATTCCCGCATCGAGCAAAGCCCGCACGGTTCTTGGTACATCTTCTTGGAGTCGATCTTCTACGCCAGTGGCTCCGACAAGAATCAAAGCGCTCTCTAATCGCGCCAGTGAATCTCTGATACGTTTTTCTCTACCTGGTAATATAAAATGTTATATCGATCACTTGTTGAATTCTAAAATAAAGAAGCTATATTTAAATATTTACCACAGTAAGTTTTATACCTTCGCCAATTTCAGAAGCACGTGCGTGTCCAGCCAGCCATTCTTCCCAAAGTGCCGGTTGCATGGTTCGTTTGGCCATGACCAAAGTACGTAGACCAGCTCGGGAGTACTCCGATAATAGCGACCTAGTCCTTTCATAAGCAGCTGCTTCTGCGGATCCAGCTCGCATTGGTGCTAAAGCTCCAAGCACAGTGTTATCTGCGCCCTTTACGTACAGAACGACCTGGAAACAAATCGAATATTAAAGAAAATAATGCTCTGCATTAATGAGTTAATTTGTTAATAATTTTTAATTCGCAAAAATAAATCACTAAACAAAATTTAATTACAAAAACTAAACCGTTAAAACACCGTTTTTACCTGTCCAGTAGGTGTTCTAAGTGCAACAGACATGCATTTTCTATTTGAATCGAATTGTTGTACTCGTAACACTTTAAGGCGAGATAGTTCTCCGCGTATTCCCAGTTCCACGTCATCAGGCGATCGCCCCCGAAGTTCATATCCATATGCTAAAGCGGCTTCGGCTAGAGCCAATTCATCTGGACTCTCGGCTTCGAAACGTGCTATCTGCGATACCAATAATAGAACAGCTATAAATGTTATCGATTTTGTAATACTTACATAAGTCTATTACTGTGATATTTTTAGTAACTGGACTACACTGACGTAGTTTCTTTTACGTATTTTCTAAGATAGTTAAATAATATGAAAATACGCTTGTAATCAAATCTCTGAGATGACAATTCCAACGTGGTCCTAAATCTATCTAACTCGAACGATAAAACGAACTTTGTTTAGAGCTTGCTGACATTTCAAATAAACAGTGGAGACTAATATACTGCGTACTTCCTACTTAAAGTTTATGGAGGAACAGTTAGAGGTTCTAAAATTGATTGATGACGATGACTGATTTATTAGCTGAACTTCAAATTAAATAAGGGGAAGAAATATAAAATAGATCTTTTGTTGATATATGTATTTCCAGTCTTAGATTTGTATTTAGATTATGAGGGTTAACATAAAACATAATATTTTCCAAGATATTTTAAACAAATAAAAATGTCAGTTTAATTAGAAGCAGTACCTGTATTTCAGCTGAAGTGCTCGGTTCACTGATGCTTTCTTCTCGACTGCCAAACGGTAGTTTTGGCAAGCGAAGGCGCAAGGGCGAGGTGGTGGACGGCGGAGGCGACGGCGTGGTGGACCGAGATTCAGTTAATCTAGCGTACCTCCAAACCAATCGGATTGTATTGTAGATCAATTTAAAAAAAAATTAGGAGAAATTTCAGTTTTAGAATTACCTAACCATTAATTTTGTGGAACTTTTTTTACACTTTCGTGAAATTTTACTGATTAATAAGATTTTGTCAATAATTTTAGTGACAAGAAGACACAGCCGCTACACTTTTAGGCTTTATTTTAGTAACAAAAAGTTGTATGTATTTATTTTAAACGAAGTTTGCAAAAAGGGGTTTAACTTTTTATCTTCAAAAAGGAATGGCGTTAACTCACTTATCGTTGGATCGTAAAGTGCCGTTGGACCTCGAAGCCTTCTGTGATCTGAACTGGTCACTGCTGGAGCTGGAAAGTTGCATTGCGTCCACGTGCGGCTGACTCACCACTACAGTATTGCACACTGCCAGGATTAGTAGGAACTCTCGGACCTAGTGATAATTAGTTAAAATTTAGGTAGTCCTATGTTATTGTTTATCGATTTTCTTCATTGAAAACTCTTTTTAGCTGTTTTTTGTAGACATTTCATATAATTACGATATCGGGAACTTAATTTATTTCTCTATTATTGAGAGATTTTTTCTATTTTGTTTATGTATTTAATTCAATTATAAAGTATATTTTTGTAAAAATCGTATGGTACGTAGAAACTCGGTGAATTATTAAAATAATAGGAATATTGATTAATTTATTCTTAATATTATTTTTACCGCCTCATTGTAAAAGTGACCTTGTTTTAGAATTAAGACCATCAATATGTAAATTGCGATCTATTTGAGGTACAATATATATGTTTACGATTAGCATCAATTGGCCATGAATGAATAAATATTTAAATTTGTTTTTCATTTATGCTATCAAAATTTTATATGCTTGTCCTTTGTTTCGCGAAGGTTATAAAAAATTAAGATAAATAAACGTTGAGATTAATAAAATAATTCAATTAAAATATTTAACCAGAGGTATATGTATACTATACATACTTACATAATAAACTCATTATCTTACTTATCCGCGTTTTGTCTAAATAAATATTATATAAAGTAACTAAAACTAAAAAGTAAAGTAAATTATTTTTGACAATTTTTAAGTTAAGAAATAGTCGTCCTTTGTGTCGCTGTTTGAGTGGTCGCTGCGTCAAGAGACTGCGAATCTCATAGTAAGCGGGTCAAATATCAAAATTAACAAAAAGATTTGGTTCAAACTTATAATATAACTTGTAAAAGTAATATTTTACCTTTTGTGTATGTTGAGCATCGTTGCTGTCTAGTAAATGTTGAAGCATTCTTCTGTTAGGAGACACCTTTGTAATGGGAGTAACAATAGGAGGCAGCGTGGTCGAGGGCTCGGCGTCTGGTCCCGGCGGGTGATCGTAGTCGACCCCGCTCACTGTACACCGTCTGAAGACCATCTTATTCTCCGTCAAAGTCCCCGTCTTGTCACTGAACAGGTAGTTGATCTGTCCCAACTCCTCTGTTATATTTAACGCTCGACATTCCGTTCGTGTATTCGTTACCGCATCGTACATTTCGACGTCTTGATGGATGTGGTACACTTGCAAGAGTTTGGTCATTTCGATGGTCACATAGAGGGAAACTGGTATCATGACTTGCAGCACTATAATGTAAGTCCAAAAAATAAGTAAACCCTCGTATGCCGGTTTCTCCGCGTAGGGTATGAAAGGGGTGAATTTAAATAGAAGCGGACTATATTGATCTAACCACACTTTACATCCGACTGCTCCTGCGCAACATAAAAAAAGTAGGACAAGAACACACCATATCACGTCTGTATTCATTTTTCTTTCTAACTTGGAACATTTGTATCTCGGTCCACCGTTGTTCAGCATGGCTTTAGTTTCATGTCCCGCGTAAACAACTATTCCTTCGACATAATCTGTATTCTTAATCGTACATTCCCTCAAAAGGAGATTCTCTGAATTGAGTGGCACACGACAGCCGTTGGGATGTGAGATCGTACCAGTAAATCTGTATATTTTCGTAGAGGGTCGTTCTACTTCAACAGAACTTCTGAATTTTATTGGATTAAATTCTAGTTGCTGAAAGGAAATAAGATAACATAAAATATCTAAGTGCCGGTAAATATTACTACCGATAGTTGATTTTTTATAATAGTCACGACATCGTCACGGATTTTGAAGCAAGTAATCGTAGAGAAAGTTGTATTCCCACAACTTTGTCGCGGTAATGACTGTTATGATATCTAACAATTTTTGATCTCTACTTACCGTGCCCATCATATTATGCAAGAAACACTTAGCACAAATATTGAGGCTAAGCACAGTGAGTTAACGGTTCAGTGGGTATCTAGTTAGTGAACTACATATTTCACAATGGGACAAAAAGCAATTACATTCTGGCCTTTAAATAGTTAGGTAGATGATGGTAAAACAAAGACAAATTGTTTTTTAATTTTATAAATGCATATTAGTTATTATAACATTTAATTTGTTTGATATTGGCAAAGATTTGTTCAACGAAGGTGAGTAAATGAATGTATATTTAAAGAATATTGTTAATATTTTATAAAAACCTGTTTCTGTTTACTGACTTTGTCTTTAAATCCCGGAGCAACGACTCGTTGTTTCAAGTTCGTTTCGCCGTCAAGATTGCAAGTGTCCAAGTAACATATTCCTAGAGGATTGGAAGAGTGCAGTAACACCATGTCCGCCGGCACCGCCTCGTTGTTCGAGAGGTGGACTAGATCTCCAACGCGTACATCTCTCCACTTCACACGCACGTACCTTTCCATTGATCTGCAACAGCAAAAAACAACATTAAAGTAAAATAAAAGACCAATTATCGATAGATGCTTAATTTCTATTAATATTTTATATATCAATTTGAATTTCATAAAAGCTGAGGTATACAAATTATTAATTATAAAATGTAGGACGATATCGTAGAGTGTTACGTTATTAACACTATTTTGTAATAGTTCAAATTTATCACTGGAGATAAAAGTTTTATTTAGATGATATATATATAGTATGCATTATAGTGTTATGAATTTATATTATAATAAAGAAAACTTATTAGCATTATTTATTACCAAAGTTATGGAGGTACAAAAAATACCTCAGGGGCCGTCTTTGTTATTTTGATGTTCCGAAGAGCTTTCAAAAAGATTGACTGGGGCTAGACAGTAAAATATGAAAAAACAAACACAGCGGTTTTTGTTTTCGTCCTGGAACAGACTTGTGGGATGTTATTCGCCTTATATGTAGGATACGTTTGTTTTACATACGACTCCTTGTAAAAATTATCTTCTCTCGCGGAACTTGTCCTTTTGGAGAAATTTGACAAGAAATATATCTGCTAAATTAACGTAGTGACGAATGAAGTTCAGTTATAAATTAATCATCATGCTTTGTACAACGTGAACTTGTATTATATATTAGCCGTGAATTTGCGAAAAAGTAATTGCTTTCGATAGTCCTATAAAAAGATTCACTCAAATAAAGTACAATAAGTATCAAGGTACAATAATAAAATCATTAAAATCTGCTTTGTATTTTTATTATGTAGGATTTGAATAATGTTTACACACGTATTCGTACATCGTAAAACAAAAATGGCGGTCGTATTTTTAATTCTTTTATTTTTTAATCTGTTGGTAAAATACAGATTACTTGTTTGGCACGTAAAATTTGTAGTCTTGACCTCAATGCATACCTTTGTTATTCACCCTACTACTGGACCCAATTGTTATGTGAAAATTTTTTCTCATGTCATTATGTCGACCTCATAAGAAAATTAATTAGTCTGGCCTAAGTGGTGGGCGCTGTGGTATTACTGGTATAATATATTAAATGTTATATTAATTATAATAGAGATCTTAAATATATACAACTGTATAAAGTTTCAATTTAAAATAAGTTTTAAATCAATTTTTAAAATAATTTTAAAATATGTTAAATTAAAGCAAACATTATTCTCTCATGATTCATTAACAGTGCAAAACATCAATCCATTCAAACCATCGAATCGATTTCATAATCTAAAACGCGTGAACATTCGTTAATAAGCCATGTTATTCGTAAAAGGTTAATAAATCTGACAGACGAATAAAAAGAAAAATAACTATGTCACCATTGAAATTGGATGGAAATAATGTTAACACAAAACGGTTTGACGTCGGCGATGTTATCGCTCAGGCGAGTTTTGTTTCGAGGCGATAACTCTGAATGAGCAACAGGTAACAAAGTCACAAAAAGAAAGCGATTGCCGATTATTGCATCTGTTCCGTTGCTTTCACTGTTCTTTATTGCTGCTCATTTCATTTACCTCGATGGTTCCACGATCAAACACAATGGTAACCCAATTTGAGAGACGTTTCTTTGTTGCATGTCGAGTTTGTGGTCGAATGGCCGTTTCGGTGTCGCGTTTTATACATTTGCATGTCACGTTTTTGCGTTATTCTATCATAATTTATACGAGTATGAACCGTTTGAGCGTGTGGATGTTTGACGGCTAGAGTGAACTTTAAAAAAGTGTTAGAATATCGCAATTTATATTATTAATTATTTTTAATTTTCAAGATTTTCTTAGTTTACATGTATCACAAGAATGTGTAATTTGTATTCATGAGAGCTGATTTGCAAATACCTTTCAAAATTTACATATGTACATATATGGGATAAAAAATTATCATATCAATCACATCATTTAATTTACGATGCACTCTCCAAGAGTTATCTGTATTGATTCTTTGCATAAACGTGATAAATTGTAAGTGGGTTATCAATGTGATAAGTGGTATTACAAAATATTATGCTGGTAGTGTGTTGTTTTACCACGTAACGATGTAGATCGATCTCCCTAGCTTTTCCGTTAACATTAAACTAATCTTTTGATAATTCATTGCTATGAAAAAACTCACTGTATATAAATCTGTAAACAATTTATTATAATTATCTTGAATCCAGTTTTAAGTATCTATATTAACATATAAAATATCCAACACAATTAAACATTAATAAATCAAAAATCATCTCTTTTTATGCATAATTTTAACTTGACAATCGATAATTACTGTTTCAACATAACTTTACGCGTTTATGATTTGTATTAATGATTTGATGATAATTTGATTTGAGTTCGATAAGTCAAATTCACAAAGCATAAAATTGTTTACTAGCTACAATGTTTCTCAAATAATTACACAGTCCCCATTATCCTTACTATCAATAGCATTTAAACGAGTAGGTATTCGTTATTATCAGTAAAATGTGTATTATTTTCCTTCTTTATATTGCTTACAAATTTTTATCACATTTGTTTTCTTGCATGAAGTAAAAAACGTTTCGATATCCTAAAAAAAAGCTTATCAATTTTCTATGTAATATTGACCATTTCTAAACATATTTTAGTATACTTACGATTTCGTCTGTACGAGTTTATTTGTTTATCTTATATGTATAATTACATAAATTAAATATTATGTATTCACTTCTTAAGCGTTGTAAGTACACCTAACTTTTACAATGTCTGATGTTTATAATATTTTTTATATTATAAACATCAGACACAGTTTATAATCTAAAATTGTTTTTTAAAAAATTTGATAAAATTCGCAAATTTAGTACGGAAATTCTATAACGAGTTGTTTCAACAATGTGTGTAAAGGTGAAATTGAAAGCGAAAACCAATCAAGGTTTGTTTACATGCGGCTACGTGGGAGATTTAACTATATTGTCAGAGTTAATTCACTTTCATTACTCATTGTTCATCTGGGAACTTATCGAGAAAGTCAAAGCTTTAAATAGCATTTTTATTCTTTTTAGTTGTTTATTTTTATTTCAACATACGAATAAAAATAAAAATTTTAATAAACATTTAAACGTAACTGATATCCTAAGATTTGCGAGTCATATAACCAATGCAATGCCGAATACCTACTGAGGCTGTAAGAGTCAGTATAAGGGTATCAAAGTGGTACGTCCTGGTCTGTGTATATATAGTATACTTTACTAGTTACTCTAACTTTGTCTAAGATTTTCGCGATTATTACTCATTGAAATAAAACTATTTTAAACGGATTTAAATCGCGTATATTAACCTATTTTTATCATTCGAGCACTTTGCAGCGTTCGTGGTCACGGGTAGACTCGTGACCACGAATGCAATATACGCGATTTAGATCCGTTGAAAATCGTTTTATTTCAACTAGTTACTCTACCAAATAACATAAACAATACTTCATATTGCTATAGTTTAAAAGGTGAGTCAGTGTAAATACAAGGGACAATACATTAGTAACTTAGGTTCTAGGTCTGATTACACATAACGAGCATGCTGTACATGGTATAATTATAATGTCTATGGATGTGGTCACCATTTACCATCATATGGATACCAAAAATATCATCAATCACGTTAATAGTTATTATTACCATACGATAATTATTCAATGCTTATGTACTTTTATGTGATGCAAGTCATTGTTGTTACCTAAACATTTACATAATCGTTATTTCTACATAAATTTTATTTTATTATCATAATTTAATAGCAGTTTTTAATGACTTCTACTATAATATTTTAAAGATCACGTTTATTTAATTAAAAATAGTTATTAACGTCAATTACAATAACGTTTGATATATGTACATATTTGATTGTGTTATTTTAAATAACCATTTAATATTTAAGAATTGATTAAAATTAATTTTTCAATGTAATCTCGCACGTACCACTCATGTCACTATTTGATACGCATTTAATGAAAGAAAACATTACTAAAAGATTGTCCATAATAAATTCAGTATGCCCGTTTATAATAAAACTTTACAATTTCTTAAAAATGAGCGATATCAATTAGAGCCTGACAAAGTTATGTAACTGTTAACAAACTTACAGATAAGTTTAAACATTTGTTTAGTCACGTGGTCATCTTAAGGCATTAGCACATTTTAACTTATCTTGAAGACAAAGTCCATCGCGTAACTTTGTTCAGACCTGTTGATTTGTTTGATCGTTTTAGTTAAAACAATGATGTCAACTACTTTAACTCACGTACATAATGGCGAATGACTGTCTGAGATCGATGGCATTTATCGATTATGATCCAATCAGTGATCTGAAGGCGTAAGGATGATTCATGGTTCAAAAATAAAATAAACTTTGTGTGTTTACAAAATATTCTTTTAGTGCTTTTTATGGAAAATAACTGGAGGCGATTTGAAGTTCTTTTTAGGGTTCCGTACCTTAAAAGGAAAAACGGAACCCTTATAGGATCACTTTGTTGTCCGTCTGTCTGTCTGTCTGTCTGTCGGGATGTCAACCCTTTTTTCTCAGAAATGCATAGACGTATCATGTTGAAATTAATATCATATACTCAAGTCTACGATGACATGCGGCCGTGAAAATATTAAAGTTCTAAGTCAACTCAATCAAAAGATAATGGAAAATATGTCGTATATTTTGACCATTTTAGCGTTTTCGCAAGGGAATCAAAACCTATAGGGTACTTCCCATTGACCTAGCACGATGAAATTTGGCAAGAAGTAAGATCTTATGGTACAAATAAAGGAAAAAATCTGAAAACTGTAAATTTTTGTATGTATGTTTGTCTGTTTGTAAGTTTGTCTTTCAACCTTTTTCTCAGAAACGCGTGAAGGTAACAAATTTTTATCAACGTCAAGTACTCAGAGTTGTAATTACTAAGAGCTGTGAAAAAATCAAACTTCTAAGTTAACGCAATCAAAAGATACGGTCATTTATATCACATATTTTAAGTATGATAGCGTTTTTAACGTTTTCGCAAGGGAATCAAAACCTATAGGGTACTTCCCATTGACCAAGCATTATGAAATTTGGCCAGGAGCAAGGCCCTTTAGTATACATAAAGGAAAAAATCCGAAAACTGTAAATTTCTGTTCGTGTGTCTGTCAGTCTGTACGTCTTTCAACCTTTTTCTCAGGAACGCGTAAATGTATCAAGTTGTAAATTGATCAAGCGGAAAATATATTAATCTTAGAATTAAAATTATATGTACTTGTAACAAATTAACATAGAAGTTGACCATGGTCAAAAAAACAATTTTACAAACACTGAGAAGAAATTTGTATCAATACGAAAACATTAAAAAGCAGCAAACCTTTATAAACAACGCAATGCAATCTATATATCGCAGCTAACAAAATGATAGCGCGATGCAGCGTACAGCTAATGCCATCTATTACAACATTATGACATTAACTGTGATATAATTCTGCTCGATTAATAAAAATTTTTATTTTAATTATTATTTAAACGCGCTAAAAATTATAAAATAAACTTTTCATTTAAAAGTTTTATCGTCGATTTATAACGTCATTACGTAATTAACATTCAATATTATACGCGATTTGATTTAAGTACTCGTATTGACTTAGTACGAAATTTTTAAAATTAAATTCAAACAGATCGAGTTATTTAATTTACTTATTTATTTACACATATAAGTCTTCTGGTTATTACTAATATAATTAGTTATTTATAAATAAACAATTAGTTTTGTTCGAATTAAGGACTAATTATTTTCGTCTTGGCAACACTAATATATATTTCGATATTTTGATTGATAATGTAAATCTAAATATTTTACGAACGTAGTGCAGGGGTAGTGGAGTGTAGTAGAATATAAATAAAAATAAAACGAGAATAAAATATAATATAATTATGTTGTTAATGTCCAAGTCAACAAGTTAGTTCATTGAAATTGTCAAGAGATGGCGCTGGGGGTATCCTGAATCGCGCTATAACTTTGCTTTTTTGAAAGTATAAGGTGTATTAGTACTTAAAATAAAATTTTGTGTTTCCATGGATTGCATCCATGATCGTGTTTTAAATTAAAGTGCTCCTAAGTAGTTTCAAAATAGTTTTTGGGACGTGATCCATATTTACATAATATTTGATTATATTTAAGCGACTTCTAAAAAGGAGTGTTTTCAATTCGACCTTGTATTTAATTTTTTTTTATGTTTGTTCGCCGATTACGCCGCCATTTGGGTACCGATTTTCAAAATTTTTTCTTTGTTTGAAAAGGTATACTTCCAAGGTGGTCCCATTGTCTTCAGGTCAGGATCAGATGATGGGATCCTGGAGAAATTGAGGGAACTCTTCAAATATTATAGGCAAGCGTATACCGATTTAGGTATTTTGATAGTAACTTATGTTGGAACTGATGATGAACACCACAAATGGCGTAGATGGGTTAGTCTTATATAGATTTCTATAAGTTTGTACGGAACCCTCGGTGCGCGAGTCCTACTCGCACTTGACCAGTTATTTATCATTATATTGAGGCTAATATCTGTTTACAGAGTAATAAGTCGTTGAATTGCGTGGGATGGCTAGATGTTCTTACGCATAACAACGATATCCGTTTAACACAATCAATATAAAACGTTAGTTTTAAAATTATCCTATTTTCCGCTTTTAATCAACACTTTAGGTAATATGGTAGGTAACTACCATTCATGAATATTTGCAACTCCAGAAGAGGCACAAATTCGTTGCCGGCTTAAAAAGAAATAAATGCTGGTAGGAATATAATATAATAATAAGGTAAATAAGGATAAATAGGAGGTAAAGGATGGGAGGATGCGTTTTCAGCTCTCTAAATCTCCGTACAAAACACAATTATAATAAACCTATAAAAGTCATTTAACGCCGATTATTGAGTTAAATAAGTAAAGATTAAATACTTAATTCACGTATATATCTGTGCATATTTATGTAGCTGTTTCGCATTGAAGTTTAAACCAATAAAAATGATTTATCTCAAATAAGATTTTAATATCATAAACAGAGACTTAACTCTCTCTGTTATTTTTATCTAAGTTCGCTTAAAATATAAAATGTCACCTTGAAATTTTTATACAGGGACTTAAATATAAACATTGAGTGAACAAAAAAATCTATATTTAAAGTTGTTGATACTATAAGGTCATTCGTGGAATGAATAGCTCATGAAATGCATGATTCAAAAATAAATTAAACAATAACAGAAAAAATATACACAATCTAAAACAACGTGGCCAATATAGCAGTTACGTTCCAGATTACTAATATATCGTTAATAAACAATGTTTTAGAAAAGCATACACTTTATAAGGTATCTATATATATTATAAATTTTTCTGTTTTTTACTAAAAGGTATCGGACATTTAGACACTGATATTACATCAAGCCACATAGACATGATTTTGTGAAAATGGCGTCTAATTTGTTTGAAGAAGTACATATATACCATATTTTCTGTTCCATTTTGATAAAAGATATAATGAAGTAAAACCAGATTGTATAATGTAATAAAAAAGTTTTATCTAATAAGAAGTATTTTAAATATGTGAGATTCTTGTATACTGCAAAATATATAACACACTTTAATATTCGAAACATTAAATTAAGGTAGTTTTTTCCATACTTATTCAGATAACATGACTTGATTTTTTAATAGTGTTAAATACATGGTGCATTATCAGAATCAACCCATATATAACAATATATAATAATAAAACTAATAAGCTCAACGCGATCGAGATCAACACTAGTGGATAATTTGTTAATATAGAAATGTTCACAGTTTAACAGCTCCATATAAAGTTCTGTATAACCGCGCAAATGCGCCAGATAATGAGAAAATGATTGTCTTACAATTTAACGAGAGGATTTAATGAAATTGCGTGTTTGCACATACGAGAGGACGTGACATTTATCATCTTGTTTAGACGCGCTGAAGGTGCGCGCCGGATAGCCCATTACGTACAATGTCATGCGCCTAGCTCTTGACATCGTTCCTGTTTATTTGAACACATATCATTTCGGAAATTTGAATGATAAATAACTTATCTTCAAAGACAAACGACTATAATGTCTCATCTTTTGATAAACATTGCATCGACTTTGAGATATCGTAAACCTGGATAAACTACGATTATTTCGATTTTTAGCTCTAGCGACATATATTCAAAATTCTTGTTAAAAGGTTATGATTCCATATCTTAAAGTAAACGAAAATTTATTTTGACGGTAATTGATTGTTAACGTATTAAAGTTTTTCTAAAATTTGAAGAAGGACGCAAATGTTTCGTGGGAAGCGAGGAAGTGAATACGTTTCAAACTTTCTCCCGAGGCGGTATTTAGGCGAGGCACGGCTAATTCAGTCGTCGGTAAGTATGCCGCTGTGCGTTGGTTACATCAGCGGATCTTGGTCAGCGAGCAATGTGAAGGCCACCACATTCACTATCGGCCTTAGAACTTCTTTGGACAATGACAGAACACATAGATTGTAATTTAAGTACAGATTATTGAATTAAGGTTTGCAAAATAAAGTGTAAATATAATAAAACTCATTCATAATATGAAAATTGATATGAAATAAGCTTAACGACACACATAAACAATTTCATTTAACTGCTTTCTTGCCTTCTAAAGAATAATAAAGATCTTTGCATAAATATAAACAATTTCACTCAAAATGTTATTTTTACTCTTTCTTCCCAGCGTGGCAGTAAAACCATTAACAAGAGTACAATAACATTTTTATCTTTACTTGCTGCAAAGCATTTTCATTTTAATCACAGGTCGAATAAAGATTTGAAGAGGTAACAGAAACGATAATGACATAGCGGACATATTTTGTCCTAAACCCATTACATTACGAAAAAGTCGAAAGAAATTAATTTCATGATGCGAACTAATTTAATAATTTCTCTGACATGACAAATGACACACAATGATGACAAATTAAATTAAGATAGTTACACGTCAAATAGTTGAAGATTTCTCCATCGTGTTTTCTCCACTCCACGAGATATTGGCGAAATAATACGTGGATAATTGGCACAACTAAAAGCCACAAAACAAAGAATTGAATTGAATAATTAATTAAATAAATTTCATGGAATTTAATTTCATATCACTAATTCTGTAACGTAAATTAGGATTAATATTTAGTTAATATACATGTGTGTGTGTGAGTGCATGTGTGCATGTTCTAACACGTTTTCGAAATCGAATAGGATTAATAGCAATAATCATGTGTGTATGAAAAAGATATGGTGATTTGTACGTTATTCGCAAAGTTACAGTTTTACATATTACAGCAATAAATTGTGTTTCCGCATTCTGTATGTATTTCTGGCAAAAATAATTTCACATTTAAGTCATTAATGAATATTATTTACGATATATGTATGTATAAATAGAATAATTCGATATTATTTGTAAAAAACGTTAGTCACATTTTTTAAGTATAAAAAAAACTACACATTATTAATTTTATTCGTTTGAGGAAATCGTAAAATAAAATGTAATGAATTTCACATAGGTATAATATATATACGTTAAGCAAAAACTTTGTACTCGAGAAGGAGATAGGAATGCTAATATATATTTCTAATTATGCGTAAAAATATTTAAAAATAAATTTCTATAAAAACACGTACACACTACCAAGAATTTGACACACACGCACTATTGTTTATTCTTAAAGTCTGTGTTTCAATTGAGAAAAAAATAATTTAAAAATTAGGTACGTAGTTTTATATCTAATACTGTGGTACGAAACTCGTCGTGTGCGATTCCGACTCGCGCTTGACCGTTTTTTATATACCAGTTGATATTAAAATTGTATTTATAAGTATGTCTACTATTGGTTGAAATTGATTAGTTTTATTTAAGAAAACAAAATAACTTCCGAGCGTGACTTAGCAATTAAATATTAATCAAGGTTACGTTTGATCGGTCGCAGTATTAATAGACAATGTTAGTCATAAATAATACAACCTAAAGAAATGTCAGTGCCTATTGATAACACCAATAAACTATACCATTATTTGTTTGACTTAGAAATTCATTAGTCGATAAATATAAATATCAAAGATAAAACAATCCACAAATTTTATTTGAAAAATAAACAAATGATGTTATTATTGATAAGAAATAATTATTTATTAGGCATTTGATGTATTTATTTTCATTCAACATAAAGAATTCAAAACAAATACATTCGAATATACGTCTGCCTCTAAAAACATTTATACGAAATGTTTCGTTTTTTAAGTAAACATTATATTTTACGCGAATAATTTTATTTAGAGACAATTTATATTAGAAATTCAAAGTATTGTTAATGGTGACTTGAAGCGTTGCCTAGAAACGGGCTGTTGATGTCAAGACAGAAAACATAGCGATATATTATTACAAGAGATGAAAAAAAAACTATGAATCGAATGTCTTAGTATCATTAACTTCTGGATTCTTTAAAAATATGTATCACCGTATAAGGTGTAGGTCCAGCTCTATTGTCCTGGCATGTCCTGTAATAGTCAAGACAAATACAGTGAAGTATAGACGTAAGGGCGAACAGGAAGGAACATATGTTGTTACTAAAATTTCCATATTCGACTAAAAACCCGAACCCTTTATGTTTATAATAAAAATGTAGATCAATACCGGTACAACGAAATACTAAGAAACATAATACGCGCACATTAATTTATTGCTGGGATTCCCGCTCTTACAAAGTAAAGACGGAAAGCGACTTTACTATATAAGTACATATTTTTAATAATTAAATATGGTTTATTCGTTACATTAACCAATTTGTTTGATACTTGATATCGTTTGCTACACATTAGATTTATTTAAATACTAATTACTTTCCATAACGTCGTTTTCGTACAACATTTTTATTCCCTATTTCTCCCATTTCGAGTTTGAGACAAAACGTAGCTTATGTACTTCTTCAAGAACCAATCAAAATCTTTACCCAAATTCATCAAAATACGTATAGCAGTTAAGGCGTGAAAACGTTACAAAACGTTACATACTTTTATATTTTATAATATTAAGTAAGAAAAGTGTAGATTTAGATAACTATATTTTAAAGGTACTTGTAAAAACGTATAAATTTCATTTTTCTACTATAAATATGATGTAGTCAAAGAGTTAGATTTAAAGGAAAGTGAAAAAATTTAAATTAAATCTATCAACTGTTACATTTTAAGGCAGTTAAATTTGACCTTACGGATCGGTTTATGTTAAAGCTTGTTAAGCGTATTTGCTTCACAAAAATAACAATCCGGAACCGTCCTATTTCTAAATGACAATTTGATTGATGAGCGCGGATTAACATCAATCTTTACAAAATACTAATACAGTACAGGTAAAATACCTACTAATATTGCTGGAAATTCTGAACACTTAAATTTAGGGCTGATGTCAATACCTTGCGATTCGAAAAAAATATTAAGCGCAATTAGAAATTTTAAGCAACGATAAACATTTCGCAAACATGGAATTTCCTACTTAAAAACGAAAGTATTCAGAAATAGGCAATTAAAAGAATAGGATGTTACATAGACACTAAAATTAAAAACTAGATAAATCTTAAGATACTCGGTAAACAGCTTTTATTTCAGTTGGTCAAGAAATTAATTTTGTTTTTTTTTTTTACCTAGCTGCGCGACGCAAAGAAGGGTAATGTATTTATCATGTATGTATGTATCTACAGGGATTTGTACCTTTGTGGCACTATTTAGACCAAATGCGAAGGGCGACTAAACCGATTTTGATGGATGACACCTCATACGCCATAATGTGAAAAAGAAAAAAAATATGAAAATCGGCAAATTATATCAAGTGAGTATCTTTTTTTAGGTATTTAAAAATCATTTGTAGATTTCTCATATCGTTATTCAAACAGAATTACTGTTTAGGATCTATAATGATTTAAACCTTTAACTACCTGTAACGATTCTCATTTATAGTAGAGTCAGTACTGGTATTGATACGGTACAGCTGGCTGCAGATGGTCTTGTTACGCAGTCGAGTTTTACATTTTTAAAATTAATTACTTGTTAGGCTTTGCGTCTTAGTCTTGGTATCTAAACAATTTATTTTCAAAATGTATAACAAAACATAAAATTTGTTTTATCATAAATACCGGAATATGTTATATTACACTGATTTCATTATTCTGTTATATTGGACTAGCATCCGCCCGCATGTTATGTTTATAAAATATAGCCTATGTGTTATTCTAATACTCGGAATCCTGTAAAGTTTCATCAAAATCTGTTCAGTAGTTTTGGCATGAAATAACAAACATTCATATATTCATACAAATTTTCAGGTTTATACTATTAGTAAAGATATGTTGGGTTGTGTTAAAACATCATTTATGCTCATTGTTGTTCCCCTATGCGTTCAGCGTATAATCAGCTTTAGCTATAGCTCAGTAGGGGTATAAATGTGTGAGGTCAGTTTCGTCGGTCCTTGACCCAGCTAAATGTTTTCATTAGTCGTGTGTAATCAGCCTTGACGTTTCCTAGAAAGTAAATCAAGGCTAGCATCAAGGATACATTATTAATAATTTATTACATTAACAAGGATAATATATGTTGTCAGATGTGTTTTTATTTCATTACATAAATATATAAAAAAAATAATGTTTGTATGTTCGTATTATGTTGCCATACCGTTCGTTCAATTGCGATAAAACTTTGTCAACTTATTTTTTATACTTGTGAATTTATAGATAGTACTAAAACTTCCAGTAGGTAGGTGACGCGCGTGTCGTATCGTCTAGACAGAAAATAAGTTTACGTACATACAATTACATTAACGTGAGCGATGCCGGGAGCAAAAGCTACTTTAAAATAATTGTGTCAATTAGCCGTTTATTTTGTATTATAATAAGTATATATGTACATTATACAAGGAAAATATTGAAAGCTATGACATACATGTAGTATGATATTTGGTTGATGCACGTCTCAAAAGTCAAGAATAATGCCATTAAATTTTAAATTTGCAATCGCTATAGCGAAGCGACCTCACAGTTTAAACGTTCTTCTTCCTCGTGTTTAATTCGAATCGCTGTGGCCTAGGCGGTCTAGGTCGATTTAAATTTGGTCCACGAGCGCGCCAAGGGGCATAAGTGAATCTACTAGGGTAACGTTTATTTTATTATAATTTATATATTATTTTAATTATAAAAAACTTAAAATTTCTTTTATTATTCGAGAAAAGTTAACAATAAGCCTTCTCAAATTTTCAAAATATCGTCGACTATTGGTACTGTACAGAAAGAATGAAATGATGCGCACGTCTTAGAAAATCCAGCTAAATTCGTCTCGTTGCTGTTTGGTAGACATTATTTTTAGATCGATTCTTGTTTACGTTATAAAATAAATCACTCATTCTAATTTTTATTTATTAAATTATCATCGCCAATATACAGGATGACTTATGGTAAGTAATCCACATCCACCAACCACAATAATAAACAAGTAAAAAGTTTTAAATGGTTAAATGTACAAAAAGAAGTAAAAGATTTAGCGATGAATGAGCAACAAAAAGTGATTATAACATCCTATTAAAATATCCCTAGATGATAGCTGTATACAATACAAATACCAGTCATATAGGCTCCGTATATATGTCCATCCGATTAGAAACATTCAACTTCTAAAAGTCAACGACGCATGTGTCAAAAGTAGGAAATAGATTGAAATAGGGAAAACGATTTTTCTTTTTTGGTAAGAACCAGACGTTTTGAGTAAAGTGCATTTTGATCCAATCGATTTCAAACAAAATAAGAATGGTAAAAATAGAGGAGGACATGGAAATTTATCGCAATTACACTTTTAAGTACTTCAAGGAACTCATTCAATCACAATCTTTATAATAAGTTCGCTTCATATATCTTTATAGTAATGCTAGATCGATACATCATGGACTATGTTCGCTTAATCGGTTAACGTAACTAGGAGGGCGATCCAATTTGAATAAATTGTGTGTTCAGCGAGAGGGGCGTGAAATGTTGACATGTCCGTGGGCGGGTTTCAGCCGTCCATACCCAATTAATGGATTTTAAATTATACTTCCCGGCATCCATAATTTCAATACAAATTCATTGGAGGTTTTAATAATGAGATTATGTCAATTTGATTTTAGATTTTTTAAATGTTTAGATTTATTCTTAGATCTATTTCTACGTTGAAACTTACATTTTTGACTTTGTTTATGTATTTGGATAACAGTACAATTATAATAATTTCTAAATTTTAATTACCTATGTGAAATAGTAGTGAAATGTGAGACCGGATTGCACCGGATTGGAAATGATTCTATAAGTTTTAATTTAGAGTACGGACCACTTTTTCACTGTTCTGCAAAGCGAAAGCGACAACTTCATCCAAAACACATTTGGCGACGAAATAAGCTTAGAAGGGACCATGTGAGATGACGAAATCTTAACATTTTTTTTACCATTACTTACCATTTTGGTTGAGGTTACAGCGTCACTCTAATAAGTTACGTCATCATGTTTTTAATGCGAGATTGCCTTTGTAAGTTTTACTCTCAAGTGCTATATAAAACAACTCTGTAGCCTAGTAACAGATACGTCATAAGTAGTTACGAAAGCTGTAATTGTCAAAATAAAGGCACTGACAGTAAACTCTTTCAGGTGTAAAAAAATGAGAAAAAACTTATGTAAATCTTTATGAAAGTCTGAGCGCAAAACTTATTAATGCGATTTTGTCTAAGGCTATGGTATACATATTTCTGAATAAACGTATGGCGCTTATTAACTTACAAAGATGGTTAAAACTGAACTGGTAGTTCCTAAAACTGAACTAACTGAAACAAACACTTAATAATAATAGTAACATATTTGAACTGGACAAGTGATAAAATAAAAATGTCCGCAAAATACAACAATATTTAGTAATGTAATTTTATTACATAATTTAATAACTTATTACGGTAGCGATTTTACGATGTAAACATAATACGTATTCCCACTTCCTAAACATGTTAGCCATTAGCTTCATAATATATTGCGACAACTAGTGGCATTTACGGCACGGATCTTGAAAAATCTTAAATCCGAGATATTTTCCTCATCCATGTACAGACTCGTACAATGTAAACTATACCCACAATCGTTTCTAGACATGGAATACTTTTTGACAAGATTAAGCATCGACATTAATACAATATACAAAATCAAAAATTATCACCGAAATTATTATCTCGTCTGTCTGTTTACTGACCACGCGGAAAACATTTAAAGAATTTAATAAACTGGACATTGTTTATAACTTATAATCGAATTCATAATATGTCAAATTTTAATAAATATTACAAGCAATTAAATATTTTAGCATTTACTTTATTATTATTATAAGCCAATACATTCGGCTTGGATTATGGACCGTTCAAGACTGACTTATAAACTGAGTCAGATTTTCTAACGTAAATATGATTAGATTTTACCAGATCGAGATCTGACCGTGAAGGAACCATGATTGACCTTATAGTGTGGATCCAGCCTTAAACTCCCACGTATGCATATAAAGCTATCCGTGTGTACGCCCACTATAAGTACTTATTTTACCTGATTAGGATAGAATGAACGATAAAATTAAACGCATACAAAACTATCGATTTAACGCGATTTTCTTAAAGCACATAATTTTTTAAGTATTTTAATATTGATCCGACATACTGAAACGTTTTGTAATTGAAGTAAATTTTTAGAGTGCATAAGTATATAATAATGAGACATGAGATTTATAGTAAATGTTTTTATTTTCCGACAGAGAGACACGTTGGGGTAGTGGTCACTGGCACAGACTGAAGTGCTAACGGTCGCGGGTTTGATCACCGCTCACGGCCGACGCCTGTATTGGCCATACAGATGTTTGTTGAGGTCTGGGTGTTTGTGTTAGTGTTGTGTGTCTCCGGAAACCCGACACAAGGCCATGAGATCTTAATGGGGGCCGTTGAGTGTGAGGCGTTTTTACAACACTTGACATCAACAGCCCGTTGCTAGGCAACTATCCAAGTTCAACAACCTCAAATCTAAAATGTAGTATAATATAACCTATTATAATCTAGAAACTGTAAAAATATCGACGAACAATTCCATTTTTATATTAGTTTTTCCGCTAATATAAAATAACAAATCTTTATAGTCTTAGTATTTGTATTACGTTATAAGCTAAAGAACGCCAACATAAGCCAATCAACTAATAACATAATGGTCAACGGGCATGCGCATAGAATTTATTTTTACTCAATATAATATTATAAATGTAAACTCTACTAATACTACGTGTAAAAACTGTATTATATTTGTCCTGCTTTCAAACCTTAACGTTTCGATAGAAATTTCACCGTTTCGTTTCGCATAAAAATATTAAAGACCTGTCAATTGCAAGTCGGACTAGCATACAACGTGTTCCGTAACAATTTGTAAAAAGCTGTAAATTGCGACTCGTACTTGACCGGTTATTATTATTTATTGTCATGGCGGCAATAAAAATACTATGAATGTCTACTGTGGTAGAGCCTAGTTATACCTAGATCAACTACGGCTTAAGTACCTACGGGCTGGTTCGACCGGGTCAGTGCCATACTCTCCAAAGAACTATAATTATAATTATATATATTATAAGCTCATGAATTTTAAACTTAAACTCAATATACATAGTATATTACTATATTCAATTAGGCTTTTGTAAGCTCTTGCGGATCGACAATTTACAATTTCGTCGTGTCAGTTGCACGTGAAGCTACCACCGGAATGTGTACTCTATTGAGAAGAGCCGGCGAGTATCTTAGCACCCAGAATGTCATCCACTTTGGAACACGTTGTCTACCATACAGCTAGCGACTGAAAATGACAGGCAAAATTATCTTTGGGCTAACAAGACCATTGAAGAGCTTGTCAACATAGGAAATGGGTTCGGGTGAAATTTTGAATGAAAAAGACAATGAATTGAATTAAAATTTATTATTTATAGTATGAACGTAACATATCTATAGTCATAAAATATCATAACGACGTAGTAGCATAACAGACTGATAAATGGATGTTCTCATCTGGCTTAACCTAATAGAATTAATTAAAAAAATTGACCCACATGTTTTACAAATGTACGTTTGGTCGTAAGAACATATGACATTAAACTATGACATTGAGGAAGCTCGTTCATAGTACTCTGTGTTCTTCACATGCTTTTTCTTATTTTAATTGGTTATTATCTCCGCAAATGGATCGATATACTCACTCCATTTGGAGGCATAATAACAAAATTATAATTATTTGTAATAATTTTTTTTTCTTCATTCCTGTTTAAAAATTTACATAATTTTACTTAATTCTCGTCTGTTTAAAGGTGTTGCAGGTAGGTAATTATTAAAAAATTTATTCAGATTTTTTTGACTTATTATAACAATTAAACTAATTAAACATAGAATAACACTTATTAAAATAAAAATGGGAAAATTTATAACATTGTATTGATCTTAGTAACTTTATTATTAGATAGGAAGCAGGTACCATTAATTTTAGCTGATAATAGCGCCTCATCAGGTGATAATTAGATAATACATTCAACGATTTGTTATTTTTTTGAGAATAAGTTAAGATTGCAATTTTTATTACACGATATAATGTAAAAGAATCAGTATAATCACACAAGGATTTTTTTTCGATTATCTAATAGTTTTGTTTTGTTGAAATAAAACTATTTTAAACGGATTTAAATCGCGTATATTAATTATTTTTATCATCCCGACGTTTCGAGCACTTTGCAGCGTTCGTGGTCACGGGTAGACTGACCTACCTGACGACTGGGTAGTCTACCCGTGACCACGAACGCTGCAAAGTGATTTAATCCGTTTAAAATAGTTTTATTTAAATGAATAATAATCGCGAAAATCTAAGACAACGATAGTTTTGTTTTATCCAATTTTGCCCAAAATGTAGCTATTACTCTAGTTAATTAAAATTGTTTAGTTTTTTATGCAAATAGTTAATAAAAAAAAATAGCATTGTGTGTTACAAAAAATCTATTATAATTATGTCTCAGAAAGCTGTGATTCAAACGACGAATTTTATATTGTGTCTATGATTAATTAATTATCCTTTCACAATAATTTGTAAACAATTTAAGCTTAATTATATTGAATTTAGTTAATAACTGCACAAGAGACATTTTTATATATTTTTTGTTTGTTTTACGATAAAGTAAAAACTTGGAAACGATAAATACGAGAATGATGTATGCCAAACGAATCAATTTACAATTTCGGTAGTAATTTGTATAAGGAGATAGTCGGTCGCCACCGTTACATATTCGCTTTCTTTTCGACGCGTGCGCAGCTCGGTGAAACTCGCCATCGTTTGCGGAATGAGCCGTAAACACGGGTGTTTATATATGGGAAATGTAATCAATACTGTCGAGAACTAGTAAAAACTAAAACATTTCCGATATTTTTTATATATAACTTGTTACTATGTTAAGATACATTAAAAATTATTGTCAGTTTTACGAAAAATACTTATTAATAAAGTATATATTAATAATCTGAGTTTAAAACGAAAATACGCAATTTCATTTGCTTGGATGACATACTAATTCCTGTTAATACTATTTTGATTTAAAAACTAAACTACTGAACTCATTTTAATAAAAACCCTATGGAACCAATCTGAAAGAACAAACATTTAAAACAACATACGCTAAGAATTAAGAACCACCTCCTTTTTTAAGGTCGTTTGAAAAAAAATGTGTAAACTTAAAGTCCATAGTAAGGAGCGGATATCGTTGAAGGGAAAGTTAATTCAGTTAATGGGTGTACTCGCGAACGTAACAGGTAAACGGAGCACGCCGGCACGTTACTGCGTATACAAGTGGGAAGCCCATTAGATACAAAGGCCACGAGCGTACATAACTTACGAAGTCATGGACTCACTATATATATTGCCTTCTATTACATATTTATCGTCTTTCTTTTAAAAAAAATCATAAAGACGGATTAAAACAAAATATATAATTAAATTATAAAACTAAGACATGGTAACTTAATTGTGATTTTCTTATATAGCTTAGACGCTCTTAGTTTTTCTATCGGGTTGGTTATACACATGTAGTTAGAATGACCAAGCAAAAAATTAACAGTAGAACAAGTATGCTTAAACAATTGTGAACCTTCATATAGGGTTGCCAGAAACAAATTCATCATTTCCGGGACAATTTTTGGGTGACAAAGTCGGGCGATAAAAACACAAATAAACAATTTATCAATTTTTGAAAGACTGTATATCAGTGAAAAACGGGCGTACAGATTTGTTAATCAAAGAATTTTGCATCTATAAGTCTAACCAACAAATATTATTCTTTTACCAACTGTTTTTAGCGAAAACCGAATTTCTATTAAAAAAATCATCTACATGCTATTCAGAAATGAATAATACCTCGCTCATATTATTTATGAAAATCTAGTAGGTATTCGGAATCCGGGACAATAAAGACTAATTCCTAGACACGTGACAAGACGCAAAATTCCAGGACAATCCCGGATTTCTCGGCTATCTGTCAACCCTACATTCATATGACATGTTTGTATTAGAAATATTACACGCCCATGACAAACCAGTTGTTTATTAATAAATAATCACTGGTTTTTACGATGGCAAATAAAATGGGCATCTTATCCGATAAAATTTTAAAGCATTACTGTATCTTGTGTAAGTTTTATAACATTATTGTATGCTTCTAGCGATATGTGTACGTACATATGATTATAAGAAATAATTTATCAATCTAAAATAAAAAATAGGTTATTTAATTTTTTTTATACAAACACAATGGAATAAACAAAATATCTTAATAAAATTTTTTATTCGAAAACATCCATTAAAACTAAATAAAAATATCAATTAAAAGATTAATCGAACTGATGTGCAAGTTCGCGGGTCGAAAATGAGTATTTTTACTTGTATTATTACTTTGCACATCCGAAAATAAACTTTTTAAAATACGAGACATAGAACAGAAACAAGTAATGCGAAATAAAAAATCCATGCAAAGCGATGACGTCATTTTGTTTGACGTGATCGATTTACTCCCACTTACAACTAAGACTTTCTACGAAAACCTGTTACACATATGGAATATAGTACAGATAACCGATAGTTAAAAACGTATTAACTCGGAAATTACATATTAAAAAAAGTTGTAATAGATTGAAATGGCGTGAAAACTATTTCACAGCTTAATCTTTTCAACGAATTCGGCAAACAATATGTTGATAAGACTCTAGGACAGCTGACAACATTCGAAACAGCAGGAAGTAACTGAGTGTCCTCGATGCAAGCAACGAAGCGGGTAAAAAAGCCAAATCCTGACCCGATAACAGCGCTAAATTATATTTCTGCTTTTTTTAGATAAAGCGCTCAAGCGGTGATATTGTAATGATATTGATACTATAACCGACAGTTTACGTGAGATATCGTGGTGCTAACTGGTACCGCGACCTTCAGTTGTCACAAGTTGGTAGAACTTGTTTTCAATGCGCCATAGATATGTTCCGAGACAGATGTCTATGCATCGAGGTTCGTTTCCGATCCGGTTAACAACAAATGAAGTTTATATCCTTATCGGTTATCGGAAGTTATTTTTAATTTTATTGAGACAATACACTTAAGATTGATTGGTGATTGCTGGTAAAATATGTAAAAGCAATTTATTATATATTTCTAAACAATGCAGCACGAAAAATCATTCTCAGAGCTGGAACATCGCCAATGCTGTATCTCTACGTCATAATGCAATTTACTTCATAACACCAACGCTAAAAACAGAACAAATTTTAAAGGTCATTGCGGCAAATCAATTGGCAACTGTTTGCTGGAACGTGTTACCAATATCGGCTCACATTCAATCAAATTGATATCTAGACGCGAATGCTCATAAGTTCCTATGTGCTAGCGAGTAAGGCCTTCAGCGCTGATTTAGCTTATTAAGTGTACCGTCTGCCTGTCACTTCTCCAACTATATTTTAATTGAACACTGTAATAAAAAAATTTCCTGACAATCTCAGAGCTGTAAAACAATTAGATTTCATTGTTGGCAATTTAAATCGTGACGCTTCGAGTTGACCGAAAACTTTTCGACCACTTTAACCATTTTTTCCGATGTCAAGCAAACTTTGATTGTATTTCAAATATTTTACATACCTATATAATTGATGATATTTTATTTTAAATGTAACAGACCGTATTCAGCAAAAAAAACCGTAATAGAAACAGTCCATATAAGAAAAGTGGAAAAAAATGGATTACATTTAATTGAGGCTACCGCTATATAAATATTTACATTTTTCATAGTAGGGTAAGTTTAGTTGGTAATTCTGATGACGTGATAATGAACATGTAACCAATTGACCATTTAATTGGTTCAGATTGAAGGTGACGTGAAATAAAGGCAATGTAATATTATATGTTCTTAATACTATAATTGGTGATTAGCGAACGTGTCGCAGTTAGAATATCGCTTATTTCGCCATGATATAAATCGAATTATTGTAGGTATTGAGTAAGATAGATTTTATTATATTAAGCAAGACCGAGTCAAATATGATTGGATTTTAAAATGTTACGAATAATTACAAGAATTTTGTTTTTCGTCCGCTTATGTTTATAAGAATTATTTCAATAGGTTGGTCAAAGTTAAAGAAATCGACAATGTTATGGTTAGGTTATTCGTCATGCGTTTGATATTGACCCTCTTCTGCCTATACTTCAATGCCAAGGAACATAACTATTTCAATAACTTGTAACCAATTTCGAAGAAACAATCTTCTAAATTAGATACAAGAGAATTGTAAGACATTAGGAAAGGACAAATTACTAAATACAAAATATAAAAAAATATAAAAATACATATTAAACAATAATAAAAATACATAGTAAACTTACATAACTGCATGCTTTAGGGATAAAGTAGAGAAATAAGGTAACGGGCGTCATTTCCGTAGTGACTAAGTGTGCAAATGCGAAATCAAATACGCACGTATCAATATTTCCTCAATGGGGCCTTATCGTTGATAAATAATAATATATTCCTAATAAAAACGTTAAAAAATATTCACTTCAAATCACATTAATTATTCTGTAATTACTAAATATTTTCATTGAAAATAAAAATACTTAATCATTTTTTATAAATGGAAATCATAATATTGAATTGGATTAGGCGTTACTTACGAAATTCCATAAGATTTATATTATAATTATCTTATAAATCATTTTTTTTTTTTCATTTTCAATAGAAAAAGACAAAGATACATTAAGTACATTAGTAATAACAATAAAGCAATTTTGTTTGTCTATTATTTTTTTACAGTTTATAACTAAATAATAGGTTCTAATTAAGGGCTGTGTTGAATGTGACAATATGGTTTTTTAGACACACAGAACACGCCGAAATCAGTAAAATGTATTCGTCGAGAGACGACTATTGGTGAGAAAATTTTGTAAAGAACTTCTTTAGAGTATCTAAAGAAGTTCTTGGAAAAAAAACTGGTCAAGTGCGAGTAGGACTCGCGCACCGAGGGTTCCGTACAGAGGGTTCTTACTTAGACCTAAAGTGAACATTTGCGATAAAAATTAGTCATCAAAGGGTCCACCAACGGACGCGACGTCTCAGCCCTCGATAAACTCAAACCATTTGTAGCCGCTTTACCCATATTAGCTAGAAATAATAGGTATATAAATAAAAATAGTTGGTCAATTACGAAAATTAAATCTTGAAGATTTTTCCGCTTTTTAATTACCTTGTGTACCTTATCGTTGTCTTAGATTTTCGCGATTATTATTCATTGAAATAAAACTGTTTTAAACGGATTTAAATCGCGTATATTATTTATTTTTATCATCCCGACATTTCGAGCACTTTGCAGCGTTCGAGGTCACGGGTAGACTAATATCATGTTTTTCAATGGCAGTTCTCCTGGTACCCATTTGTAATCTTCATCATCAGCTCCACCTCATCAAATGTAGCTTTTCGTGAGCAAATGCATGAGTTACTGTCAAAAATACCTAAATCGGTAAAGGTGTGCCTATAATATTTGAAGATTACCCTCGATTTCTCCAGGATTCCATCAGATCCTGACTTCATGACAATGGGACCAAATTGGAAATATACCCTTTAAAACAAAAAAAAATTGAAAATCGGTTCACAAATGACGGAAAAATCGGTGTAAAAATATAAAAAATACATACAGCCGAACATAAAACCTCCTCCTTTTTCGAAGTCGGTTAAAAATAATCAATTATTATATACATAATTACATTTTATTTTATTCTTGTTTTATTTTTATTCTACTACACTCCACTTCCACTACACTACGTTCGTAAAATATTTAGATTTACATTATCAATCAAAGTATATATTAGTGTTGCCAAGACGAAAATAAGAAGTCCCTAATTCGAATAAAACTAATTGTTTTTTAATAAAAAAACTTATATTACTAATAACCAGAAGACTTACATGTATTATCTACACAATAGTAAGAAGTAAATTAATTTACTCGATTTGATTGAATTTAATTTTTAAATTATCGAACTAAGTTAATACGAGTACTTAAATCAAATCGTGTGAAGCTTTTATATTTAATGTAAATTATGTAATGACGATAAAATTAACGATAATTGATGATAAAACTTTTAAAGGAATAGTTTATTTTATTATTTTTAGCGCGTTTAAATAATATTTTTTATTTCTTTATTTTCATATTTAGAATAATTGTAACTAACTTTTTCATGAAAACGATAAGATTAAATATTTATTTGTCAATAGGCTGTTTGCTTATTGCGAAATTAATTGTTATTTGTACTTAAAATATTTGGACAGTTTTAACTAAAATTTTAAATTTTAAAATGATGTTACCTCTAGTAACATTAATCGAGAATTTTATCTACGTAATGTCATAATATTGTCCAGAGATGGCGCAGACTGTACGCTGAATCGCGCTATCATTTTGTTAGCTGCGGCATATAGATTGCATTGCGTTGTTCATAAAGGTTTGCTGCCCCTATGTTTTCGTTTTGATATAAATTTCTCCTCATTGATTGTAAAATTGTTTTTTGACCGTGATCAACTTCTATGCTAATTTGTTTTAAGTACATAAAATTCTAATTCTACGATTATATTATTTTCCGCTTGATACGCTCTATTATCTCACACACAAACTTAGTTTATTTTCCAAAAATAATGCGTTTTTAATTAATTGGATACGTATTGATTTATAATTTAGGTTTTGTTAACAGCTTCAAGTGAATGTAGCTCTGAATATTTGATATAATTTACAACTTGATACATTTACGCGTTCCTGAGAAAAAGGTTGAAAGACAGATGTACAGACTGACCGACACACGAACATAAATTTACAGTTTTCGGATTTTTTCCATTATTTATACTATAAGACCATGCTCCTGGCCAAATTTCATGATGCTAGGTTAATGGGAAGTACCCTGTAGGTTTTGATTCCCTTGTGAAAACGTTAAAAACGCTAAAATACTTAAAATATGCGACATAAATGACCGTATCTTTTGACTGTGTTAACTTAGAAGTCTGATTTTTTCACAGCTCTTAGTAATTATAGCTCTGAATACTTGACATTGATAAAAATTTGTTACCTTCACGCGTTCCTGAGAAAAAAGTTGAAAGACAAACTTACAAACAGACACACATACATACAGAAATTTACAGTTTTCAGATTTTTTCCTTTATTCGTACCATAAGATCTTATTTCTTGCCAAATTTCGTCTTGCTAGGTCAATGGGAAGTACCCTATAGGTTTTGATTCCCTTGCGAAAACGCAAAAATGGTCAAAATATTCGACATATTTGCCATTATCTTTTGATTGCGTTGACTTAGAACTTTAATATTTTCACGGCCGCATGTCATCGTAGACTTGAGTATATGATATTAATTTCAACATGATACGTCCATGCATTTCTGAGAAAAAAGGGTTGACATCCCGACAGACAGACAGACAGACAGACAGACAGACAGACAGACAGACAGACAGACAGACAGACAGACAGACAGACAGACAGACAGACGGACAACAAAGTGATCCTATAAGGGTTCCGTTTTTCCTTTTAAGGTACGGAACCCTAAAAATGGATAATCGAGCGGACGCAGCCGCCGGTAGAAGGGTAGTTTATAAAATATATTTACCATAATTTACCAAGCGCATTAAGCGGCAAATCCGTTTTTATAAATATGTATGTATAATTGTATATACGCATAAGAGCCTTATATTATGAAACTCTTAATAAGCATTGTTACTCTGTAAATTATTATTATATTTATTTTACTAATGACGGGCTGTTTCAATCATTGTATAATAAAACAAACAAAACCAACATTTAGTGTATAGAACGTTGTACAATTCTACGAAGTGTAAAAATTTGAAACCGGTCTAAAGTTTAAACAATCGCGAGATTTGTTTTATATCCAGTCACGATTGACCTATAAAGTACAAAAGCAAACTTTAACAACGTAACATTTTAACAAGCATTCGAAAAAAAATTACAATCAAACCTAGTGACGATTATATTCCTTTTGTCCGTGTCGGATGTCTTGCAAGTACAATAAGTTGTCATACTATTGAACGTTCTTATAAAGTTATTTTTAGACTTATCCATTGTTGAATTATTTTAATTTGAAACTAAAGTTTACTCGATTTTGTCGTATTTCTTCCTTCCGCAAAGGAAATCTATACAAATAAATAAAATTAAAGTGGCTTTTTGTAATATCAAGTTATCAGCGTTTAACTAAATGCATATGAGAATATACATGGTACTTAAAACAAAAATACAATTTTTAAAAATTTTGTCTGTCTGTATATCTGTCGGTCTGACCGATTTTGATGGGACATTCACTCACAGATATTAGGAGTAACTTAGGCTACTTTTATTATTATCATTTTTTTCATTTTAATTAATAAATTAATAAAAATATATCAAAATTGAAACCAATGAAATATTTAATAATGTCCGATTCAAGCAGAGAAGATAAACATATAAATATAATTTTTCTCAAATTATATTACGCGGGTGAAACCGTAGGGCGCAGCTAGTCAAAGAATAAATTCAAAATCATAATCAGTGCAAATATCATTTAAATCTAAATCTAATAACTGCGAATGAACACTGTTAATAAAATAAGCACCTTAATTGCTGTTACATTTTCCGCCTATTTGTGTGTTATCGAATCGAAAAGAAATGAAATATTGTTTTTTTTAAGTATCATTATTATATAACGGTTACAATTTTCAATGTCAAATAAATACATCTCACATCGAACGTGTTGTGTATAAATTGAAGAGTCAATCTTAAATAGCGGCAATAAACAGCAATCAAGAATGATTGATATTCATAAGCTTTTTGTAGGAAGTTTCGTATGCAGAAATAAAATATCGAATAAGCGTAACAAAAGTAAATATATAAAATAATTCTAGTGTAGCTATAACCTTTGCCATGGTCGAGTGTATAATGAGTGGGGTGATTAGCAATGCGAGGCATTTAGAGACAATTATCGCTTTAGTCCGCTAACAATTAGCGATGGGTAGGCATTACTACCTATTACTCCATATGAGGAAATATCAGTGCTCATTTAACTAACGTGTTTGTGACGGAGGAAAATTACAATAATTTAGCTTTAGCGCAACTAACGCTCAGAATTCTTTGCGCTCGGAAACTATTACTATAAAGTTAAAAAGAATGTGAACCGATATGGCCTAGTGGTTAGAACACGTTGATCTCAACCGATGATCACGGGGTCAAACCCCGGCACCGCTGATTTTCAAGTGCTAAATTTGTGTTTAAATCAATCTAGAGCTCGGCGGTGAAGGAAAACATCGTGAGGAAACCTGCATGTTCCGGGAGAAATTCTGATACATGTATATCCGCCACCCGGAGTGGAGCGTAATGGATTAAGATTTAAACCTTCTCCTTGATGGTAGAGGCCTTTGCCCAGCAGTGGAACATTTATAGGCATGTTTCTTTACTTTACTTTAAAAGAATGTGTATGAAATAGAAATAAATATACTATATATACTTTATAGGACTTAGTTTTGTCTTTTTTTAACGCATGGCTGTGACTAAACCAGAATAAAATATAAGAACATAATCAAAACAGTTAATATCTGGAATAATCTGGAAACTAAAAGATTAAAAATTAAATAACTTTCAAAACCTGAAAAATGTCGATATGAATATTTAATCGATACATATTGTAATATATACATAAATGCTGTCTGGATTGATGGTATACAAACTAACAATAAGGCACGTCTATTGCGCTGCAACTTATCTGCTGTGTAGTAAGTGATTTCAACAAGGCCGCTGAGGTTTACTTAGAAATATCTTAAGTGTCTTAATACTGAGATTACGTTTCGTAAAGTATCAAAATAAAATATTCTGATTGTAGATGAGATATCGAACATTTACATATATGATATTATTTTAATAATTTCTTTCCTGATGATTTTGATATGATATGACGTTACATATGATAAATTGATTGATAAGAATAAAAGTAAGTGATATCTTTTTATGACACTTTGTTATTATACTGTATTAGTATTCCAAATATTTGTTCATAAAAGACAGTTACAAGTATTGAATAACATAAATTGTATTTTTACACTAAAAAAATGTATTAAAACATATTCGCGATATGATAGTTGAAATAGAAGTAGATTGTGCTCTTTGTAAGCTATTAGTAGCTAGTGGCTTCACAGAAGTCGGATAAGGGAAATTAACACGGAAACCCCGAGAATGCCGGTCTAAAATTACTGCTAGTAAGGGTTAACTACTGATTTTTCTATTTTTTTATTCAAGTGGAAAAATCGAAATACTGTTACCGTTTAAAACTTTAAGTAATATTTATAAAACGAGTATCAAAAAGGTTGTGTGCCTAATGTTATTAATTTTTTTTTTCGAATCGCTAACGAATAATGTAACGACATAAAAACGTAATATAAAATAAACATTTCGAACGAACCTAAAACAGTTTTGGGTCAAAAAGGTACAATTTTATACTGAATTAAGTCATATCGATGTCGTTGAAACAATTAAAATAAATTCGTGACGAAATTTCGTGTCAACATTTTAATGGCGTATTATTTTTTATATAAATATGAATAATAGCAGTTCGTCGGATTATATTTTTTTTTATTGTCAGAATGCCAATACACAAGGGTCATGTGTTTACAGAGCTATTAATTACGATAATTCCATTCTCGCCTAAGAAATGACATCCATCCATATGTAGTCTATGAGATTTTGCTATTTTAGTCCTAACACGGTCTACTGACCTATATCTTATTCTGGTATGAAATGTTAATTTATTTATACAAGTACAGCGTATCTGTTTGAACGGTCTTTGTTTATCGTTAATATGGACTATGCGTGAGTGTTATCCAATTTAAAACTGTTACTGAAGTTTTTCTGACATTCAAATATAAAGCGGTTCTCTAGAAGACCAGTACAAAATGAATTTAAACTCGTTCCAGTTTTCATAAACTAGTATAATACGAGTACTGCTTTGTTCGTGTGTAAGAATATCAACTATATAGTCTATTTTTCTTTACTTGACTCATTTGGTAAAAATACTTCGAACGATAGTCATATATTTTCGAACATTATTTGGATGCTGATATGCAATACTGTGTCAAGCCACACGGACTTCATTTCGAGAAAATGGCGTCTAAAGATGTCGAACCTATTCTTAACACATCTGTTTGAAGAAGCATATATCCATCTTTTCTTTTCTATTTTGATAAAAAGTAGAGTTAACAAATATCAGATAGGCTACTAAAGAGTTTTATCTAATAATTAGTTTTTCATATGTAAGAAATTATTGTATAATCCAAAATATGGAACTCAATTCAATATTCTAAACATTTGATTAACTTAATTTTTTCCTTACTTATTTAATTCGTATGACTTAAATTGTTTTTGTATAATCTTAAATACGAAATAAATTATCAGAATACATCAATATCTCTAAAATTGACTTTTTGTGGGTTGACACATTATTGCTTATCAGCATCCATTTGTCATAATAACTTTTATTATAAAAATTGTTCAGTTCAATCATTTGATCGACAATTTTTCAACTCTAACTCTTATGTGTGGTTAAAAATACGCCATATTTGTCTGAAAAATAAGATACGATAAACATTTGAACCTGAAACTTGGCAAAAACAATAGGATCGATTTGAAATGATTTAAAATAACGTAAAGCAAAACACGCTCGCGTTCCATTATACATAGAAGGAAGTTAGTATTGTATAACCTGCAGTAGCTAGCATTCATTTCTACGTAATTTGTTTGGATTTTTGCCATAGCCAGTCGAAAAAAAAACTTGTAAGTAGCATTGGTGCAGCTTTATTGGCGATAAATATTTATTGAATATAAAGGTTTTGCATAATTATAATGTCATGGTTTGCTATTAATCTATTGTTTTATTCATTCCTGTTGAGGCCGAATAAACAATTTTCAAAGGAATTGACAAGCTATCTGGTACAATTTGTGTATTCTAGGAAAAAGTAGCAGTGATCGTTTATTTCAATAATTTCAACGTTATGAAGAAAGATTGTAAAATCGGTAAAATGCTACGTTGGAATTTGCACAAGTGTTTGTGGTTTATTGTAAAACCAGCTGCTGTGACGCAAGCTTCGTTAAGCAGAACAATACATTTTATATGAATTAGTGCGAAGTCGGACCCCTTTGAATGTGCCGTAATGAATAGTTCAAACCATTAGCCAAACCCTTCAAGGCGAAATCTTATGGAAGGGTAAAATTCAATAATTCTAGCATTACCGCGTACTTAGTATTTATTTTAAAAGCTTAAGAACAATACTCAAATAATTATTAGAACAGGATATCTCTTTAATTAAAACATATACAATGGACGGGGCGGAGTTCTACATCATGTGCTATACAGCTACCGTGTTTGTGAGTATATGGGTTTGTAATATTTTCTACATTTTTACTTCAGTTCACAGACTAAAATTTGCCCCCTTTTTTATTTACATTTATAAACGCGATAAAACCACATATGGATCTCACAAAAAGAGTACAAAATAACTACTTTTTTTTAAACAAATAAATGATTTCGATGATACGAAATCTACACAATTCCTAAAATAAATAGATAATAAAAAAATATGACATGTGAATTTAGTTTAAAGCCTGAATATTTTACTAAACAAATATTAGATATTTCGTTCTTTATTGAATAATCGATATGTATTTAGGTGGAACCGTCTAGACACGACACGACACTGCAGTTTTATGCATTAACGTGCTATCTAGGTCTGTCATCTGTAAAACTATTTATTGAACAACAGCATGACTTCTTACATCAGGGAGGTAATGTGGCTATGCCCCACACTAAAAATTTAATAAAAATATGCGAATTTAGACGGGACGGTTAACGCGGTAATTTAATATTTAATAACTAACTGTATTTGATGATATCTACGTAGGTTTGATGAAGTAATTTTATTCGTTTGTATTTAGTGGAAAATATGTTTTCTTTTCATTTATTTAAATACTCGTAACGAAAATAATAGACCAATGAGAAAGATACTTTTGCAACTATTTAATAAAACTGTAACGATTTATTGACATAAAATTCGTTATCTGAACTGGCTAGAAATGAAATTTTGCACAGAAGTTCCTTAGTTTGGTTATCATTAATAATATTTGTAAATTAATTTCATAAGAGGATAAAATAATGAATGAATGGAAGTTCGTATTTTATAAACTAGGAAACGATGGAGTCGCTATTTACATATAGGCGGTGATATGCCGATGGGAAATCCCGTTGGGCACACTGCCATGGCTTCTGCACATTACAACGTGTATACAATAATGTTATTTTAGTAAGTGAACAATATACTATTTAATTATTTAATATTTAGTACTGAAATAAATTGAGGTTTATTTAAGTACTTTAACAAATAGAAGTTTTGTGTGTATGGTTGATTAGTCTCCTAAATTTAATAAAAAATAACCTAAAACTTTTTAGTTCTTACTATTATATATATTATAATTAGGTAAAATTTGTGTGTAAGTTTGTATGTAGGGGGTAATTTCTGAAACTACTGATTCGATTAGAGAAATATTTTTTTGCGTTAAATAGCGTGCTTATTAAGAAAGTTGATAGGCTATTTAATATAACGCTTCGACTCATAGGAACAATGCAGTAAGCATAAACGAAAGGGAAACAGTGAGGAAGGGAGATAGTTGCAAATAAAATGTAAGTAAATGTCGCATATAAAATCAAATTGATATAAAATATTACGTTTTCTAAATTTCTGCTTTAAAATTCAATTCAATGAAAGCATTCTGTTGTATACGAGTTTTAATTTATTAAAATTATAATGCATTAGTATTAAACCATTAGTTGTTTTAAGATAAGATATAATCGTAACGCAGCGAGCATTACAACGATATTATATTAAAGTTAGATTATGGATGAGTAATAATAATAATTCAACTTAGTTATCTCTTATTATGAAAGATTAATTAATTCAAATAATTATTTTTTGAACATTTAATTTGACTTTCTCGTGCAAGTTTTTTTAGGTATTTATTTTTACCGAAGACCTTTTTGAAGGCTATTTAGAATATGTTATCTTTCCAATTTTCACTTTTAGCCCAGTTTTTTATACAAAAAATAAAATGAATTAAATTTCCTAGAACGTTTTACAATCACTAAGTACTTTAAAAAAACAAGTTTAATATGTTTATCGCTACACGATTATTTACAAGTATATTTGACTAATTTTTGTGGAGTTTTAAATATATGTATTTTAACGAGTCTGAGAATGCAAATATATTTGTTTGAAGTACAATAAAAACAGATATTCCTTTAATTAATATATACAAATCGAGTACGAAATAGAAGAAATATAATAAACTAAAAGGTAACATACTTAGCCATTACTCCGAGTTGATATAATTATCATGTTTCAGTATTCCGTTCAAGACTCGCTTGTTTTATATTTTGAAGTAGAAACATTTTTAATCTACTTCAAACAACTTCACCTTGCAGTTAAGTTCAAAATTAATTAAACCTTTAGGCAGTCATCGCGGTAGGAAGCTGCAAACTGGTAACACGCTAACCTTCCACTACATCCTGAACGGCGTCAAGCATGTTTTATCATATTAACATATTTATTTTCAATCATTTTTATTAAAACGTCTTATCGGTTAATATTTTGAATGCATTTTTACATGGTTGGCTGAAAAAGGAGTGATCAAAGAATGTAAAAGGAGTGTTAAAATCAATTAATTTACATAAGTGTGGTATCGCTATATAACATTATCCCGAATGGTATAGACAGTATAGGTATTATTTTATTTTCCAATTTATAATTCTATATCAACGTAATAATCTATAAAATGCTAATAAATTTATTTTACATCCTTATTTAGAGCGAGAATGTACAGCAATTAACAAATACCATATAAAAGATTTTTTTATCTTTCCTCTTCAAAATCAAACATTAAATGAATTCAATTCAATTGTTTGGTGTATGGCTTTCAGTTAACATAATTAAATTACTACTTATTGCTAGTATTCCTCGCTCTACTTTAAACTCACTATACAGTCTATTATACTTTATTTCTTAATGCGTCTTTAGTGATTGAAGAGATAATTTAAGCATACAATAGCGTGCCTTCAGTTACCAAACACTAATAATCACGTGTAGCTGGATGTGAAATTCGTTGCGCTCAGCACAAGACCGGGTTGCCTCGATCTCTGCGCGTGCGACACAGCATAATAAGTGAATGACCTCAATGGGAGTATATCGAGTGAACTACATTAGAACAGTCTTCAAAGGACATTAATTCGCTTTCACTTCGCAAAGCGGCGATTAAAGGGCACGGCCTCACTGGGATAAGCCAGCCGCGATAAATACTAGCTTTGCTGATGCTCAATGCCAATTCATTTCAAGTACTAGAAAAGTCTTTAATATTATATTAATTCTACTTAGAATATATATTCTACTATCTCTCGCAGTTTTGCCTGCGTTTAAAGTTACTGCTTCACGTCTATAGGTCATACGATGTTTTATGCTTGTAATAAGCGGGGTATTTAACGTTACAAAAATCAAATTAATTTGGTTGATCCAGAATTAGCGCGATCTAAGAAACAAATAAACTTTTCAGATTGAGATTGTAAAGAGATATCGATATAGAATTATGTATGTTTTGCAAGGGTGGAACGCTAGTATTTCATCTATATATGTATATATAAAAGCAAATGGTCACTCACTCACTTACCAAGAAATCTCAGAAACTACAAGAGCCGAGATGGCCATGGCAGTAGTTGAAACACGTCGATCGCAACCGATGATCGCGGGTTCAAACCCCGGCTAGCACCAGTGAATTTTCAAGTGCTAAATTTGTGTTTAAATTCATCTCGAGCTCGGCGGTTTGCATGTGCCGGTAGACACATGTATATCCGCCAATCCGCCGTGGTGGATTAAGCTCATAACCTTCTCCTTAATAGGAGAGGAGGCCTTTGTCCAGCAGTGGGATATTAATAGACTGTTACTTTACTTTTTTACTTTTACAAGTGCCAGGAGTTTCAAATTGTGCTTGAGGGTTCTTTTTAGGACGTAGGTGCTTATTAAGACTGAGATTTTGCGAAATGCAACCCCTAAGAGGGTAAAACGGGGTTGGACGATTGTATGAAAGTCCTAAGTTAAGCGCGAGTGAAACCGCGGGGCGCACTAGTAAGTAAAGAAAGGAGGTTTGCAAATGACCAAGTGGTTAGATCACGTTACTATCAACCAATAGTCGCGGCTTAAGATCCAGTCTTAGATCACTGAGATTACCTTTTATTGATGAAGTGTTCAAAATTTATTTCGGTTTGGTTGTTAAAACAAACATCGTGAGAAAATCTTCATCCGTCGGGAGAAACTTTAAGACATATCTAAACATAGTGCTGCAGCGTGACTAAATAAGCTCACAATCCTTTTTTTTATCCATAAACAATCCTTTGCCCATCAGTAGGATATATTTTTTACTATAATATTTTATACTATAGGAGCATAATAATATTTTTTGTTATAGGAGCATTGGCATAGAAATTGATGACGTCATTGCTATAATCAAATTCAATTGTTTTAATGACAAAACAAACTATGAATAACATCAAATAAGGTAATTGTTGATTGAATTTATTATCGCTTAAAAGGCCATTAGTTAAAAAGATAAGTAGATTGCTATTTTAAAACAGTAATATGATCATTGAGTTTAATAGCCGTACATTAGATATTATATTGAAACAGTCTTCAAAGAGAACCAATTGCGTTTGTTATAATGTATCTCATAATTTATAATTACATGGACTTTAACTAATATTATTATTTAATCAATAATATAATTGGACGCTGGTAAGCAATACTATGTCAAGCTACACCGACTTAATTTTGAGACAATCGTGTTTAAATGTTAAACCTATTCTGAATTAATTTGTTTGAAGACGTATGTATATATATCCATCTTTTTTTTGTATTTTGATAAATAATTTTTTTTTTTTCAAAAAATTAAACCGACTTCAAAAACGAACCTAACAGATACAAACGTACTAAAAGGCATAAAATAAACATGAAGTCGGTGCCTAGTAAAATATTCGAAGTCGGCATTAAGTAAGACCTTAATCGTAGTATTTACTGGCACCGGCTAATCGGTGAGCATCCATAAAAAAAGTCCCCGACGAATTTGTCATGCATCCTCCTCCTTTTTTGGAAGTCGGTTAAAAAAGCAAATTAGTATAATAAAAAGAATTATCTAATAATAATCTTTTCTAATATGGGTAAGAATTCAATTAAGAAACTTTTTTTGGTGGTTTTTTAGTTTGGATGACTGATTTTTTTTTCAATGATAATTACACGATGCGTTTTCAAAATACATCAATATATCCGAATTTGAATTTTTGTGGGTTGATACATTGTTACTTTTTAGCATCCAATTAATAACTTTGTCCGATTTTACTTTAATTGTTCATTATGATCGGGAAAAATAATAGATCTATTTTTCTTTAGCGATCTCATATTTAGGCATTATGTGTATATATCACACATATTATAATACTTAATTAATCAATATAACATTATACTCATTCTTTTTTATTCTTTTATTGATCTTATACGTTTATGAAAATAATATTTATTATTTATTTTAATGTTTTATAGTACTTAAGCGGTTGTAGTGGGTGGTGAGTTTAAATTTTAATAATGAAATTAATCAATTTCGCAGTAAAATCAAAGAAAAAAAAATTCTTACACCTATATTTACTGTATTATATCTAAACTAATATTATAAAGAAGTAAAATTTGTTTCAACATTATATCTAGGCGGTAATCTTTGAAACTACTTATCCGATTCGAAACGTTTTCATTGCGTTACATAGTCCGTTTATTGAGAAAGATTATACGCTATATTACAGTACGCTATGACTCACAGGAGCGAAGCAGCAACCATAAACACAGCAGAAACAGCGAGAGTCATCGAATCTACTATATTACATAAACTTTTCATTCTTTAATATACGAGAATGATAAAGGCCATCTCAAGTGTAATCAGGGATTATAACAGCTCTATTAATACTAACGTCAAAATATTCCAAACATCTACAAAAAATTTCGCACGAGTCTAGAAATTTATTAGTGCGTAAAAAAGATAAAGATCATTTGTAATATTTCTTAGTTTTTTATGGTTGCTACGAATGTTGCTTACATTGTCGTGTTTAATACTTTTTAAAATTATCTTTTTAATGGATATTAAAGTCTTTATCTAATTGATTTAACTAATTGATTTTGAGTATCGTTTTAAGTTTTTATAATACTTTAATTAAATGTTCTCCAAGCCAATAAATGTATACAGCTAGCAAGAACAGCTCTGTTGTTGTTTATTACTGGAAATCTCCGTCAGTTGTGAAGCGAACAGCCTCGTTAAACGTGAAAACGTATCGTAAAATGGGCAATATAAAACGTGACGTAAATTCACGAAGGCGATCTAGAGCGAGTGGCCCTAGTCCGTACTTAGGAAATACATTGAAATACCGTAAAGGATTCTGTGCGCTCACATTCATTCTTCCTACCGTTTCGAAGTTAATTAAACGTTTTCCTAATTTTTGTTCATTAAATTCGTATTAGCAGTCAATATAAACGCTAGAAGTCATTATAAGTAATCACTAACACGTGCACTAATTTTATTCTTTGTGGAATACTTATAAACTTCAGGATTTTAAGACATTATTGATAGTGTAGGTGGGGCTTGATTCCAGTTTAGGATGTCAATTGCGATATAGCAGGGCCAGCGAACTGAATGTATCCAACTAGTCAGAATCCTGAATTTTTCTTAGAGTTAGGAATGACAAAACTTTAAGAAAATTGTAAGGACAATCAGCAAAAAGATCGGATACAAAAATTATATATTTATAAGAGCGCTATTTATAATTCTATCCGAATTCATCAAAATTTGATCTAGTATAATGCATTGTTAATATTCCATCGTTTTTAAGTATTTATGAAGAAAAACACAAGAAAGAAAATACAACTAAGAAAATAAAAAGATACAATCTTTACATTTTTTGCTTTTTTTTTAATAATACTTTTGTCCAATTAATAATTTCACACATTATTTCACCTCGAGGAATGGAATGCTTTCAATACAGCTATTACGGGAACAATTAACGCGACTATTTCGATTCATAACTGCGCCAGTGAAATTGTTTATTGCCTTTTGACGTGCTCGTTGAGTTGACGTGTGGGATAAACAAACAAATCGCTACTTTATGAATCAGAATGGTATCGAATTATGCGCTGCACAAACATATACATGGCACATTTTTGTATCATTTTAGTGCCAAGTATAGTTGATTTTAAATTATATAAACTAAGAATACTGTGCATATAAATCGATATTTTGCTAACTTAATCGCAATTTTTTCTTGATAAAAACCGAAATATTATTTTTTACTTCGAGTAGTGTGGGGATAAAAATCTTCGTAAGGAAACTTCCAATATAAAAGTAAAATATAAAAGTGTAATAATTGCTATTAATCTGATTGGATAATTAAAATGTTGAAACAGGGTTATAAATTTCTATGAAACGAAAAAAAAAACAACTTACGCGAGCGAAGCCGCAAGCATTTACTAGTGAAAACATAAATGAAATACCTATTCACCTAAATGTAACTGCATATCTGCTGCATACTTAAATAAATGATTATTGGTTTCTTTCACCGATGACTCGATGATTTTATAATGACGCATCAACTTTCTTTTTTTCTTCTAAAGTTACGATTGATCATAACGAACGTCACAATAAAGACGGCTTAATGTTTGTATATTTTCAAATTAAACTTATATCTGCACTCTGAGATTACGCTCGTTGCATTAAAGGAATCCATTCACAACATTTAATGTGACACATTTTATAGTTTTGTTGCATCACGGTTTAATACGATTGCAGTAAAATGAGATTAAAGCGCGCCATCTTTTTTATTGTGTAATTATTACGTTTACTCCTATTATTGTGTGAAGCCACGTTTTCCAGATAATTCATTTGTTGTCGTATTTAATATGGTTTTGTATTAAAATATAAAATAGTCTTTGACTTATTGAAATAAAATATACGGAGCAATATTGTTTTATTTTGAATATTGCATTTTCTGCAACCTTCAGCGATCATTTTTTAACACCTAATCATCTGTGAAAATTATTTTTATTGACATTTACATTTGTTTTTTTTTTCAGTAGGTACTGCCTAACATTACATTAACTACCGGTGTCGTATAATATGCTTTAGAAAATAAAAGAGCGATGAAATTTTAGTTTCGGATATCGATACGAGTTCGTGAGCTATTAGATTTTACGAATCAATACTAGTCTCGGAAGTCTTAATTACGTGACGACCTTATGCAAGACAACTTCGTGATTGAACGAACCTTAAAAAATATTCGGCTATCGCTTAATTGTATCGTCCATTAAAGTTCCATGGTTTAACGATCAGAGCTCTTTTCATTTCAACCGACCTTCATTTCGGCTTTATATCTTTGAGATCGTAGTATTTCTTCGTTTTAACCACCGGAAGAAATAAAGTGTAGTTTAAAATTTAACGTGTATCGCTTGTGTGCCTGTCTGTGACATCGTAGCTTTGTACCAAATAAATCCATTTTGATACCGTATTTTTTGTTTGAAAGCTCATTAATTAAGATAGTTCTAATGATTCTATAATTTATGAAGATCCATTAGAAAATTCTCAGTACTTGTTGAAAGGATCGGAGCATCTTCTACTGGCTTAATCAACAACAAAATTTACAATACTATGAAAGATACTAGACTTAAATAGTTGGGACCTGATGCTGCAGCTTCTGGAATCAGTAGGACACATAACTCTCAGCAACTTACAGCGAAGTATTGCGATGGGGCTCGTTGCTCGTTCTTAATGAATTTATTGTCAGGGTTTCTTTTTAATTTCCATTTTTAATTATATTTTATTTACCTATTATCATTTTACAATCTTTAAACGTATATTATTCGTAGGTTTATTAATAACTAAATTTCTAAAACCATTTTTTTTTAAATTTTTGTGAGTATCTGAATCCGAAGAGCGAAAATTAATCGCGCGATTTTTTGTCGTTATTCTGTAACATAAAGAAATTTAGCGGAGTATATTTATGACAATCTAAAATACGCGCGAAAAAAGTCTGTACATATGTACATTGACAAGCGTGCGGATATTTCGCAGTGCGGTCTAAGGCGAGAATTACACTTATAAGTTTTGCTTTCAGACTTATATAAAGATTCATATGAGTTGTTTGGCATTGCTCTACATCTGAAAGAATTTACCGTCAATATCTTTAGTTTTGACAGTCACAGCTTTCGTGAAGTTACCTAGATAAATGTTATCAGGTTAATTACGAGAGTAAAACTTCCTAATGTAATTCTCACCTAACGCTACGATTAATTTTGAAACTCAACACAATTTGATATTGTATTACTTGTACTTGTAATGTCATTAAAAAAAAGTTCAAATTATTTTTTCTATTAGAAGCGTAAAAGTAAGGTCTTGTTTGACTTGATAAAATCACGGTAATCATCCAGATCAGTAAACATGCTCGCAACCATTATCTCTAGGCCTAGTAGCGTGCGACAACTGAATATTTTAGTGTCACTTAAACGTTTTTCAATAGAGATTAGCGTTCAACATGGGTTACACTCGTCCTTGACCAATGACCTATTTTACTTCACATCGCTTACACCGCGTTTTTTAAATATTCATGCCCATAATCACCGCTCACAATCAAATTCATAAACAAATGTTTTTTTTTCTAGTAAAACCTTTACTTAATATTACCATCAGCAGTTCATCGGAAATATAACTCGCATTTGTTGTTAATGACTTTTCAATGCTAGTAATAACATTTTAATTCGTATTTAATTTCACTGAATCTGTTCAATTCAATAACAATATTCAATACTTGTACGAAATTGGTGTTCATTTTTGGTATGTGCATGAATAACATTGATACAATTCAAAGAAATCAATGAATGAATTTACTCACCGTCTATAACCTATTTATATGTCTAAAATATGTAAATCCTTTATACAGTATATCCGTAACTATAGAATATTCAGAAAAACTGTCTTAAGAATCATTACACCTTTCTTTGAAAATAAATTTGATTGTTTTTTGGTCAAGCATAAGCTTAAAAAATCCATTGAAAGAATAATAACAGAAACATTGTTAATGTTATCAGCTCCAAATAGGTATAATTTTGTTGCATCGAAAGAAAACAGCACAAGGACCTTTTAATAAAATGTTTAGGATATGTTAATCATATTTGGTTCGCGTTATTTTTGCTCTTATTTCTGTAAACATGAAATTCTTGTGAACTTTAGCTTAGTAATGGCATTCGAGAAATTTAATTACGAAGATAAAGCTTTTATGCTTTTTTTGCAGATCTATATATTTATGTGATGAAATTTATCCAAATAATGATCCTAATTATATGATCAGCACCACTCTCTTTTAACTTATGGCCGTAGTTTAAATCACGGCGCAACCACTAAATGATTTTTTTCAAATGATTAATTCATTTTAAATTTATCCGAATTTGGCGCTAAAGGAAACGTGAATGTATCTGTGGAGATATGGTGGTGTACTTGTAAGACATGCATAGTAAATATACGACTGTATAGGTTATAACCTGACTAGGTTACGTGGTAAATTAAACTCCATATATAATACGAAAAAAGACTTTGACTAAAGTGAGGTATGAATGAGCTATATTAAATGGGTTAACCCACATAAAGTCAAATTCGGAGATATTGATGTATTATGATAATTCGTCACGTATTTAACATATTCAAAAAAATTCAAGTATTCTAAACTAAATAAGTAAGAAACGATTTTTTTTTAATTTAATGTTTCAAATATTTAAGCGTGTTCCATATTTTGCAAAATAAAATATATTTTTTAAACTTACTATTAGATAAAACCTTTTAATTATACCAATCTGCTATTATTTATTATACATTTTATCAAAGTAGAAAAAAACGATGGATATTTAATTCTTCAAATATATTTATTTAGAATAGATTAGCCACCTTCAGACGCCATTTTCTCAAAATGAACTTCCAGTGGCTTGACATAGTATTGCTTATCAGCGTCCAAATATGGTTGGTGTATTGCAAGTAAATAAAGTTCGTATCGTTTAAAAACTTTATTTGTCAACTGTATTTTTTTATAAATTTCATTTACAAACACGCCAATTAAAAATTTTAAGTATGTAGTAAGACACAGGTATTATATGAAAACTATAACGTAACAAAACTTTTATTACTATTATTAAGCGACATATACATAAAGAAATTACAATACATTTTAAATAAGGCAATTTATACTCTAACAGTTTTTGTTTCTTGAGCGAATTTAAATGCGCCTTTTTGTATTTAATTATGATGCACAATTCATTCGAAGGTAACTTTGTCTTTCCTTTAGTTTTTTCAAATAAACCAATGAATAAATTTCATTGTAATGTAGTTTTGAGATAATATCGCACGCTTAGTATTAAAGGAACTGAAATACAAATGTCTTTAAAAAGAGCTTTAGCTAATTTGCTGTACATCTAAGTCTAGTTTTATATCATTCTAGGATTTATAACGTATATTATTATTATTATTCTTTATTGCATACACCAAATATACAGGATTTATACAAACTTAGCTTAATTACCAGGAAACATAGTAAGCAAAGGCGGTCTTATCGCTTTTAGCGATCTCTCCCAAACAACCTTTAATGTATCGGATTTAAAATGTTGTAAAAGAACGAAGTTTTTGTTTTATGTCACGACAATAAAGTCGCGATTTCCGACAAATTTCAACTTTTGAATTCGATCATTTTAATGCTAAGCGTGCGATTTAACGACACTGGTGAAGGGCATATGTTTCTTGGAATCAAAACGAAGATCAAGTAGACCGCTTAATATAATAAACTCAAGAGTGAGTGAGAGAGCCGAAAGCCTAACCTATTCATTTCCTTACGTCATATTGCCTTTCATCCCTTATTCTATATATCTAGTATTTAAGCTGACAATGCATTTATGGTTCTTTTGGTGCTGGAAATTTTGCCCGCTCGTTTGCCAGACATTTTTATAAAAAAAAAAACAATATTTTTTAATTAATGTGCTTCTACGTTTTATTCTTGAACAAACTATACCAGCTTGAAAAGTAGCAAGAAACTAAGTAGATAATAAATGTCAATAAATTTAATGAAATTTTTCAATGTTAATCAAAGCACTTTGGTTTCTTTTATAATAATAGTCATTAGTGTGTTTATCGGCTTCAGGGTGATATGGGTAATTTAATAATACATTTGGTGTACGGTTCCACACGTAGCGACCTTCAAACATCAAATCAATGATATCAAGCCGATGAAACTTGAAATCAGCTCTTATTGTCACAGTTCGTGCTCCGTTCACACGAAGATAGCTCTAGTAGAGTATTCTAAGGAAGTTACCAGTTTAAACACACATTATCTTACCAGGCTAACGGTTGTCTTGATAACTGTGTTGTGGTCTGATGGATGAAATTAATGATTTTAATGATATTTAAACTAAGGCAGTAAGGCACAATTACAACACACAATTTAAACATAACCGTTATATATTTTTTCACGCACTAATACTTTATTATGCATAAAATGCGATTATAGTAATAAACATAAGTAATATAAAATATACCGGTACGGTGGAAATATGTAAAATACTATATTAGATCATACATATATAGTATATTTATATTTTTTTTTGTCTGCATGAAATAATTGCGTTAATATTCCAATAAAAGCAATGTTCGATGTCATTTTGAAGATCATTTTTTGCTCTAATAACAAAAATTGTGTTAATATCTCAAAAATAATGATTTCATTAAAAAATACATAACTAATTACTAACGGAAGGTTTCACGGGTCACCCAGTAGTGTGTACTGTTCTTTAATGGAAAAATTAAACTATTACTTTAAATGGACTGACTTTTTTTAAGAAAATGGCGTCTAAAAATGTCGAACCTTTCTTAACAAATATGTTTTAAGTATTTATCCATCTTTTCTTTTCTTTTATAATAAAAAGGTAAAATGAGTTAAAAGCAGATTGATATATTAAATATATTATCTACTAAAAAGTTATACAAATATTTGAGATTATTGTATAAATTGCAAATTATGGAACGCACTTGAACATCGAAACAATTAAGTTACTTTTTTCCGTACTTATTTTGTTTATATGACTTGAATTTTTTTCAATAATGTTAAATAGGCGACGAAGTATTAAAATACATCAATATCTCCGAATTTAACTTTAAGTGGGTTGACACATTATTGCTTATCAGCATCCAAATATAGTGTGCAATGTTCAAGTACTAGTTGATGTTGCAAAGTGAGCGTTGCATAACAGATGAATCCGTTTACAGACCTATGAAATATTTGACAAACAACGATCGATCACTCGGCACCTGCCTGTTGTAATATTAAAAAAACAATTTCCGTAGCTGAATAGGTATTTGCTTTCGTGACTCTTTGACAACGTAATCGTATATTAATGCGCTGAATTATTGAGAAGATTAAGGGGAAATAACAATTTTCTTCAATGTTAGGTACTGATAATATATTCAATTAAAATGTTTGTTTGTACGAGTTGTTTATATAACGAATAGTATGGTTTTTATATCTATTTTTAAAGAGTTATACGCTTTTTATATACTATAAAAAATGAATGTTATTAACGTTGACATTACACCGAAAAACCCAGTGTTTTGTGTCAAAGTTCGCGATTAAAAAATTGCGACAATGAAGACAACAATGAATTAAAAGCACTAATGATTAATAAAATTGGCAGAATCGTTTTAGATTGCGTAACATGATTAGAATCAATTTTAACTGTACTAAGAATACTGAATTAATGACTTTAAAAATTTTAGCAATAAATATTAAAACATTTTGTCCTGAAATATAATAAAAATAACTATAACGAGTTTCTGAAAATTTTATCTAAAATCACACACAGACAGAGGAAATAAGTTACTTTTTAGAAAATTCGAGTATATGTGACAATAATATAGATAACACTGGTTCTTAGCAAAAGGTGATTCAATAAACACTTATCTTTGAATTCAAACATACAATTTATTGATTAAAAATTATCTCTTGGTAGAATAGCATCGTCGACATAAAACGATTTTAAACTATTCTCAGCATTTCAGCTTTTATCTTGCACTTATATTTTGTAATATTAATGTCAGTAATTGGCGACTTTCCGCCGTGATGAAACCATGATATAGACAAAATATATTTTTATTTAAATTGTATTTATATATATTTACTGCAGAAAATAAAATAATATAACAACAAAATTCACGAAAACAGTAGTGGTAGCATAATAAAATCACAATAAATTAAAAACAAAAAAGTAATTAATATGACAGCATATTTCCCAGTAATGGTGGATTCGTGCAAATCATGATTGTGTGGGAAGTACGTTTAGGGGTGTCTCGCGTGTCAACACGAGTTCAATGCTAAACAAGCTTCAATGTCAAAACTATACGTAAACTGTAGTGCCGCTATTGCGAGCTAATTAACATTTTAGCAACAATTTCGAAGAAGAATCATATTTTTATAATAAGTTCGAAACTTTACAAGAACATTTGAAACGTAAAGTGCTATAATATGTTATGGTATTTCCGTACTTATTATAATCAGGGTTAACTAAAAATTGCCATTTTTTTTATTTGCTCGGGGCTTTCATAATAAAGAATAATGGAGTATTCTTGGTATGAATGAAGTGGGCAGTGGTACTTAGCATAATCAATATCGGAGTGGTTATAGATTCATTTAGACGATAAGCACTGAAATGATATCATCAGATAGTCAATTAATTTCCTTACGATAAGGAGAATCAAAAAAAATTATGAAAAATTATGATATTAACTTCGCTTAATACAACTTAGGTATTAAATGCTGTAACAAAATTTATTATACTTTTTATAAAGATTTACTTGGATGTTGTAAGTATTGTAGTTGTTTTTACATTTAAACAAATACAATCCTCTTATAATTTTAATATAGATTGACGGATTCAGGTCATCAGTAAATCCTGTGACTATGCAGCCTCGTCAGGTCATTATCAATTAATATGTATGCACATACAAAGCAGCTGACTGGGTCTGAACATAGAATATTCAACGTCCATTATCAGTTTCATTGGTTTCCAGAATGGCATTTGAATGGATTCGACCGGATTGAATGATCGCATTCAGCCCTAATGAAAGATTATGAGTCAGATAATCTAGTGCCTTTTAGGAACCATTAATTTGCAATTATATTGGCTTCGACTTAAGCGTTTCCATTTAATTAATTTTAGAGATTTATTATTAAATTATATTCAAATATTTAAAACACAGATCAAAATTTCGCTTATCTGCAAAATATCTTAGAAGGTACCTCCATTATAAAAGACTTTATTATTAATTTGTTTGTGAACTATTTTTGCTAACATTCAGAATTTTTTGTTTTCGTTAAGAGTACTAAAATATATGTCCAAACAGATAATACGATGTTCTAAATCAATATTTTGTTTTAATGAGTAATACGACATATATACAATACATGCTTTTTAACAAAAAAACATTCTAATTCTATGGAACCATAATTATAAAACAATAAATTTTCGGTCAATAACGATAAAATAATGATAAAGGGAAATTCCCTTGATAAAAATTAATTCTTTTAACAATTGTGTCTATTGAATATGTACTGTTATTAAAAAAATATTACAAAGACATTTAATAACGGTTATTTAAAAACACATTGGTACGCCTAAAGGGAATAGTTACATGCATTATAGAGTAATGTGTTTAAGACACATTTTTGTTTAACGGAAATTCCCTATTAGTGATATGTATTATGCATATGATAATATTTAATTATTTATAATAATTGAAATAAATTGTATAAATAAAGCCATTAATTATTTTATTTATTTGAATGATTAATAAAGAACGTTTATCTTATCACACGTAAAAATAGCTTAAAACTTTATAAATAATATTTTATTTTTTTAAATATCTTTGAAATCGGACCCAACAATTTTTAAATAAAATTCAATGAAAATTTCAAACAGCATGTATTACGGTACGAGTATATCATAACTTCCTTTTCATTTATGTAGGTATATTATTTTATTTTGACCACTAGTTTTTTCTTCCGCGCCTCTATCAAGGAATAGCACTTCTTTATGTCTACGTCACGAGTTTATAAACATTAAATTACAATTAACATTATAGGATGCTAATACAATTGCCTTTCGCCTTTAGTACTATGTTCGTGGTCACTGTTGTCATATGACAAAAATTTAGAATTACATTAATACCCATAAATACAAAGAGATAGAAACTAGCAATTCTACAAAATCATATTTAATGAAATAAATTATTACTGTATAAAAGATAAAAAGGAAATAAACAATACGTTTCACATTATTTATTCCTCATAAAATTTGATTCAATATCAGAAAATTTAATCAATTTTATACTGTCATTGTTTCGAAAACAATATGCCATGTACGATACCACAAAATTGGAGGAATTATTCGCTGCAATGTAAAAAATGTGATTTTATTGATATTTAGATTTCACTATTATTTATTTACATTATTAATATGTCATCAGAAGTTTAGCGTTAAGTTATTTTCATAAAAATATTAGAACTTGTTATATTATATAGGTAAATGTCATGTAAAACTTTAGCGTTATAAAAAAGATTATGGTGCGTGGTTACAGTTATTTAAATGAAGTAATAAATCGAGATTGAAAACTTTCGTTATATTTATTAGCTCTGAAAATATCTAAATAAATCGATCTATGTATATTAGCAAAAATCATAAGGTAATCATAAAGTTCATTTCACGTTCGATTTTCTTCTTTTTGAAATATTATATAATCGAAACTCTTTAATTTGTCAATAGTATTTTAACTGACAAAATCGGGTACGTACGTACCGTACGTACGTAACGTACTGTACGTTTGATCGCGGGTTTTGGACTAGTACAGTAAAACTCTTTTTAATGAAAATAACGAATATGAAAGGCAAACACCTGCAAATAAATAAAATTAGGTTAATGTTTTGCAACAATACCTTTGACTGTTATTTCAGTATATTGTCGAATTCCTGCGGTTAAAAGTACTTTTGAATTTTGCCAGTTAAAAGCGCTATTGAACGGCTAAGATACATATATAAAATCGAATGTTGATAATCAATAAAATCATCATACAATGAAATGTGTAATTATCACTCGTAGCAGCTAATTCTGAATAGACAAGGTCATTTCAGGTTTTAATGTCGTTTTAATTTATTGTTCGCCATGTTTTATGAGACAGGAGGTTTGAGTGGATTTATAATGCTACTGTGTGATTATTAAACAAATTATTATCGAGGATTCGAAAAGAATTTGGACAACCCATAAGTAGTAAGATAATAAATAGATTATAAATGAGTATCGTTCGAATTATAAAACAACAATTTTTAAACACGGTAGATATATAAAAAAGAAAAAAACATTTTTTTATTTGATTTACGTGATCGCCGTCGCCCATGAACATTTCCAGTACCAGAGGAGCTATAATTGTGTTTCAGAGTTACAAATTAGTAAGGGACGAAGGGGAACATGAAGTAATGAAAGATAGATAATGGAAGATAGTGGCTCTCTCTACTTTACGTCGATTATTTCTACCGCAATAGGTATCTAAATTAAAATAACAATGATTTATGTTCTAAAGGATCTTTAATATATGCAGTGTTACATTTTTTCATTGTATCGTTGACCATAAGAATATGAAATCATTGTAAAAATTAAATATCATAGACAAAAAAATAAATACTCTGATTTTAGACAGAGAAGGATAATATTTACCGTTGGTTTACGTGACAGCAGTTGTGGTACAAGTATATTCAATCTTGATACTAGGACTAAGTATTATGATTATTACGCACGGAACAGAGGAATGAGCCGGATCTAAAGTAGTGAAAGTAACTCACGTGAAAAATATCAATAAGCTACTAAGTTATGCAAATTCAAACGCTCTTACTTAGACGTAAAAGCAGATTTGTCGGCTTTTACAAACTCTGCTAATCGCAAATACATTTTTTACTACGCGTAACGTATTGTTGTAATACAAGTTTCCTCGGAGTGTGTTATAACGTTTTAAATTTCATGTTTGTCGGCGACAGTGAAACGCACTTTCTCATTACTAACCCTATTATTCAATAGACACGTTTTTATTTTAAAACTTATAATTTCATTACTTCCTTTTAAATGCTAATTAATTAATTATGTAGCAGAAGAGAAATCATGTTAAGAGGTAATATAAATCAAGAATTGTCTATATTATTTATCAATACTGAATGCTTACGTTTTTAATTTTCCCAGTAGCGTTTTATATGTGTTAATTTAGCGATCATAAATTTAAACTAGTTGAGAATAACATTTGTACATATTATAAATATTCGATGTTTTAATGTTTGAGAAAAACGGTAGGTATTTAACTGCTTAGTCTTAGTTTTCTGGGCAGCATAAGAATATTTTTGTTGTTAACATTCTAAACAAATTTACATATTTCAACTATGGTCCACATTATTATGTTTTGAATAAATTATTATTGAAGACTAAAAATTACTTACAATACAAGCTAGTATATTGTTTTCTAAATATGCAAAAACTTATTTATCATTTTGCTATATGGTTCTAAATGCAAAATTTATGTAAAAAAAAAAATGAAAAATATGCCGTTTGTATACTAATTAAGCAATTCTCATTGTTTATTATGCTACTGTTTATGCCTTTCAATTACACAAAGTTCAATTTGGCTCGTGCTAAGTGATGATGAATTAGATTCAAAACAGCAATATTAAGTGTTATTTAAGACTTGTTGTAAACAAGATGATTGTTTGAATCAATTTTAACTCTATACCCTGATGCTAAGATAATAAATAGCCTGTTTAAAAAGCCATAACAGTCATCCATTACTCATTACCATGTATGGTGGTTGTGAACCAATATGACATATATTGTGATCTTCTATTTCAAGAGAAATACAAGTAGAAATTAAGTCGAAAATTACATTAATGTTTGTTATGACTTCTGCTTGATTTTTTTACGAATTTTTAATGAAATATTTTATACTTATTTGTAATTTTTTTTTTTAGTTGCACTTGTGACTATTTAAACAAAAATTTAAATGGACAATGGTCTTAGTGAAGTTTGTGAATGTTTTTGTTTGTTTGTAAATTATTGAAGTTATGATAATATGATGGATTGAAGTGCCTACAGCCTACATTCTAAACCTGCATTTAATAAAAATATAATGTAAATTCCTATTTTGAATAAAAAATATTTTCATTATGATTTTTAGCCATTTATCATAAATTTAAACAATCTGCAGTTTTTAATAATAACAATAGATTTTAAATTTGTATAGTGTTTATGTCAAAACTCCATCACTAGTAGATAAAATCACCAACAGATAGGTTATTAAAGCCGTGTATTCTTAACAGTTAAAGAGAAATAGCTTCTGAATGTAATAATAATATAATAACATGACACATTATCTTAAGGACCACAAAATCAATTTTATAAATAATAAAATGAATGAACTCAATGAATGAATTCTTACTTATTATGATTACCTTTTCATTAAATGCAAGACGTTTTTATTATAAATAAAGTATATGACATCTTTATGTATCTTTTTGTAGGTTGAATAATGTAGGACTATATGATTTATTGGTAAAGTTATATATCATAATGCATTAAGATGACTACACTCATAGTATAAAATGATAATTATGAACATGAGTTGTTACTCCGTTTTATATATTAAATGTCCCTAATGTGTAATAGATGAGCTTAATATATTCTTGCTAAGGAAAATTATTCAAAAAATTCTTAATGTTTCTAGGTTTGTTTTAGTTGACCTAAATTTTTATATTTCTATTATTAAAATTATTTTATAAAATATTTAAAATTAAAAATACTTACTTTTTGTAAACTCTGCAAAAAGAATTATTTATTCTTTTATCGGACAGGTGTCTCCGGCGATCCTCAAAGAGGTCCTTTATAGCTGTCACACCGAGCACAAACAACACTGGCAGCATGGCCACCTCCTTGCCAAATGCATTGATAGCAGGCACCCAGTTTAACAACACTATAAAAATAAAGTACACATTTGCAATCCTGTGGAACTGTTCAAACAGGTTTTTGGGGATGAAAGAGAGTAATGTATATTTAGTAGTCCTGATTTTGTTATTGCATCTTTGTCCATTTGGATGATCTTTAGGAGGTGTTTTATCGGGGACAAGGTGATTTGGGATGACTATTAAATGTCTATTGTCGACTGCGGGTTGCTGGCGGCGCATGAGCCAGAACACCGCGCGACGCCAGGGCGCTACTACGGAGGCTCGACGTAGGGTATAAATGGAATCAGAGCGTGATGCTTGTCGGGAGTGATGACCTCGTACTGAAGACAGACGTGGTTGAGCACTTGCAGGCGCGGGCTCTCTATGCCCTGGTGGTAATATGAAATCGGTTCGACTCCCGGTTCTACTATGACCTGAGCCGGATGCTGCACGTGGCCCTTCGCCGATCTGACCGTGAGACAGAGCGCGCTGATGCCCTCGCATAGCCGACTTGAGAGGTGGCCGTGCACTTGTCGGATTTCCTGCCAACATTGGCACCCCTCCATGGCTTATAGATCTTGAATGTCCTTTCGCTTTCGGAAAAAGATATGTTTGTTCTGGTGCTCCTGGCAGACTCGGTACAGCCGAAGGAGTTTCTCCACTTCCTTCTGTTGACATTTTTATTCATCTGAAGGTCGTGCGGTTTGCTTTTTCCTTGCATTTAAAATCTCGATATTTGGTGCGCCAGACCGTATAATTTAATGGTCTCAATACAACTAAAGAGAATGTGTTGAAAATTCGAAGCATATGGTTTGAAATCATCTGTTCACTATTTTACACATCACTAGCGTTTATATTTCGGTATTGCACAAAAACTCTTCAAGTGATTTAGAAAGTTTCAAAATTAAAAACATTTTTGACGAATAAGAAGATAAAAATACAGTAATATTTGATCGCCACGAAAGAAACAATCGCACTTGAAGTGTGCACGAGACAAACTCAAAAACAAGCAAAGTTGACCGACCGTCTGACAACTGACAGTGACAATATCGTTACAGATTGTGATGAAATTTCATTGAAAATTCTGACGTTGCATTTAAGTAGTGTTGATAATTAAACAAAATTATGTTTTTTTTTTAAATTTTAAATAAACAATATATAAGTGTATATTTTATGAATAAACTAAATTTGTTTTTGTAAAGTTTATATGGTAAAACATACATATTTAATATAGTCAACATTTAGCGATTATGTAAAAAAAAACTTTTTAAACATAAGGATGTGTAATTTTTATTACAACTTATTTATAAAACATTTAGTGAAATAGATGAAAATTAAGAAATTTGTATACTCCTAACTTTCGTGTACCTGGGAAGTGTCTAATTAAAAATTATATTTTGTTTATGACTTGTTTCGATTGTTAATGTTGGTATCAATATGAACTCGTCGACGTCATCGCCGGCAGACATATTAGTTTGATTTTCTAAATCTTCCGACATTTTGACATTTGTTCTCCGGTTAAATTGTGTTTCTATCTAATCTTATAAGAATTTAATTCGAACAACTTTTCGTCAACATGGATGAAGAATACGATGCAATTGTGTTGGGTACTGGCCTTAAAGAATGCATCCTCAGTGGTATGCTCTCCGTGTCTGGAAAAAAGGTTCTACACATTGATCGTAACAAGTATTACGGTGGTGAATCTGCGTCAATTACCCCGTTAGAAGAATTATTCGCTAAGTTCAATGCTCCGGCACCGGATGAAACTTATGGTCGAGGCCGTGACTGGAATGTCGATTTAATACCCAAATTTTTAATGGCGAATGGACTTCTCGTAAAACTGCTGATCCATACGGGCGTCACCCGGTATTTGGAGTTTAAGTCTGTCGAAGGTAGCTATGTGTACAAAGGTGGCAAGATTTCAAAAGTACCTGTCGATCAGAAGGAGGCTCTTGCATCTGACCTAATGGGCATGTTTGAGAAAAGACGGTTCAGAAATTTTCTGATTTACGTTCAAGACTTCCAAGAGGAAGACGCTAAAACGTGGAAGGATTTTGACCCCAGCACAGCAAATATGCAGTCCCTGTATGACAAGTTTGGTCTGGACAAAAATACACAAGATTTTACTGGTCATGCTCTGGCGCTTTATTTAGATGATAGTTATCTGCAGCAACCTGCTATACAGACAATACGTCGCATCAAGTTGTATTCTGATTCTCTTGCCCGTTATGGTAAGTCACCATATTTGTATCCTATGTATGGCTTAGGAGAGTTGCCTCAAGGCTTTGCTCGTCTCTCTGCCATTTACGGAGGTACATATATGTTAGACAAACCGATTGATGAGATTGTACTTGATGAAATGGGAAGAGCTGTAGGTGTACGTTCTGGAACTGAAGTGGCAAAATGCAAGCAGGTCTATTGTGACCCTAGCTATGTTCCTGAAAGAGTTCACAAGAAAGGAAAAGTCATTCGTTGCATTTGTTTGTTAGATCATCCCATTACTAACACTAAAGATGCTTTGTCTACTCAGATCATTATCCCTCAAAAGCAAGTCGGTAGAAATTCTGACATTTATGTATCTTTGGTATCTTACACTCACCAAGTGGCAGCAAAGGGTTGGTTTATTGCCATGGTGTCTACTACCATTGAGACAAATGACCCTGAGTCTGAGATTAGGCCTGGATTGGAACTTTTGGGCCCAATCAGGCAGAAGTTTGTGTCCGTATCTGACTATTACGAGCCAACAGATGATGGTAGCCAAAGCCAAATATTTATCTCTGAATCATATGATGCTACCACACACTTTGAAACCACTTGCTTAGATGTTCTTAAAATTTACAAAAGAGGAACTGGTGAAGATTTTGATTTCTCCAAGGTAAAACTGGAATTGGGAGAGGAAGAACAGTAAATAATGCCGTAATATGTATATTGCTTGTTAACTTTAAATATTTGTTTATATACTGGCTAAATAAATGTTCATTAGGGATTATGGGAAAAAAATTCTGAGCTTCAAATGAGTTGCGATAGAGGTGTTTGAGCAGTGCTCCTTCATTTGTTACTCCCAGCTATTTTATTTTACTCAAAAATAATCAAAAGTATAAGGATTGTTATTTATAAGATTTATTCAACATGTAAGAATGCTTTTATATATAATTTAAGAAATACGAGGCATGTAATGATCTGCACAAGTGAAGTGGTAGTTATGTGCATCAATAATGCATTCCATTCTGGTACTTTTACATCATGTATCCATATCATATTTGATAACATGTCAATGTATGAATGCTCACTATACAACTAAATGTTCTGTGTAAGATCATCATAAATAAAATTACATTATAATAAATGTGTTTATTTTCATTTTAACCCATAGATAAACAGATACAGTTTTAATACTCCAAGTTGATTATATGACTAGAAAATTTCCACTTTTGAAAGACAGAGAAATTATAAATTAAGTGCATACTTTATAGAGTATAAATGATCATTTCTGCATCCAATAAAAATATAATCGCCATAGATAACTGGAGTTGAAAATGTTTGATTTGGTAAGTGGTATTCAGAGATTAAAACACCTGAATCTGAGTCGAGGATGCATAGTATTCCATTATTAGAAGCAGCTAGAATTAGTTTGTCGCTTAAACTACGTGGCGTCGAATAAACTGGAGACGTCAATTGAGTTTTCCATTGTAAGCTTGGTTGAAAATTCTTTACAATGATACTGTACACATTATTGTCATGACATCCGAATACCATTTGCCATTTAAATTTATCGATTTCTTTTATGTAAATAGATGAAAATATATTCCCTTTTGCACGTTGATACTTCCAGATCTGTAAAATTATAATTAATAATCAATAAAAATATATTTACGTAATGATCGTAGTAAACACGCGCAATTGTTTACAAAATTAAATATATAACAAGAAATGATCATGCAACCGAAGTTAGAACGTGGGTAAAATGACACCTATGCCAGATGGGCGTTAAACAAAGATGGCGTTATGGATAAAAAGGATAGGAAAAAATATAATTATTATATTTTTATAAATAAATACTTTTTGCCCGTGACATTAATAACTTAATTGATGCCCGCAACTACGTCTACGTAGAATAATCATTATGAATTATTATTAATAATAATTATTATTAATTATTATAAGAATAGTTCCTATGAAAAATTGTGGGTTCTTCATACAAACTTTTATTCTCTATGTTACTCATTTCAAGTATATTGTCGTTACAAAAAGTAGCCTACGCCTTCTCGAAGGTCCTTTCTACATCTATACCAAAATTCATTAAAATAGATTTAGCGATTTATGCCGAAAAACGTAACAAAAAATAGACAGAATTACATTTGCTCTTATAATCTAGTTCTCAGTCTATCTTATAAATTAGTAGGTATATTTTTATTGTTATATTTCTAGCCAATTCCATCTCAGCAAAATAAATGACATCGAATTTTTATTTCTAACAGTAACAGCAAAAGACTTTAACCACAAAAAGTTTCATTAAAATTGGTATAATTACTTGATTACTGTAATAGATACTAAAGTATGTGACGAGTAAGTTATACGTCTATCGTTCTTATAACTACCAACTTAAATATACAGAACAGTAGACGGAAACAAAAAAAAACCGAAACTCAATTCACTCCAATGCACACAGCAAAAAATGTTCACTCTAGACATTAACTAAAATATATCCAACCTTGATGCCTTTTTCAACTGTTCGGCAATGTATTTCTCCTTTCACCTCCGCGAAGACGACATACTTATCATTATCGTAAAGAACAGGAGCAGCGAATACAGGGCTGCTTAGAGAGCCTCTCCAAACTACAGTTTTAGTTTCAATGTTGAAACTCGCACATACACCAGACAGTGTACCCAACACGATAAATTCATTCTTAGCAAGAGCTAAATCAGCTGATATAGCCTGATCTGTTATGTGTATCGTGTGTTTTATGTTTCCCGTCTGTAAGATAATATTGTTATTAGTTTTATTTATTACTCCTATATATGATTCACTAGTATTTCACACCCGACTTCGCGTGGAATTTGATAATATCGTGCATTTTTTCGGGATGATAAAGCCTATTCAAAGGATGTAAACTACATCCCTCGAATCATCTACATCCATCAAAATTTTATCGCAATCGTTCCAGTAGTTTTTGATGTTATTTGTTACAAACATATAAAAATAAAAATATTTATAATATTAGTATAGATTTACAGTATTATTTTCTTAGTAAAATGAAAATTATCGATGTTTCTTTATTGTTCATTAATAGCGTATTCAAGAAAATAAGTTTAATTTACAGTTATAAAATGAATACTTGTATGCATTAGCATGTTTGAGTACAATTTTAGATATGATATAGTACTACAAGTGATAACGTACATGCACGTAAAATTAGACTTTATTTTGTTCCCATATAAGTAAATTTTTAAATTGTGCAAAGTTGTATTAGCACAGTTAATGCTCACCAGGATATCGATACAGCGTATGTTTCCGTCATACGAGGCAATATAAAGGCATCCCTTGCAGCATGTTCCTTTACTTTTAATCATCGAGCCAATGTTGATACGCCACAGCTCTTTACATGTTTCTAACGTGAAACATACTATGGTGCCATCGTAAGATCCCACCATACCACAAGGAGATGCTAATGGAGTTTCATTGTAACAGAAAATCGATGCTTCGACTCTCGATTTCACTTTGACAACACCTTGCGTTATACCACTGATTGCATCAACAACTATGATTTTCCCTGAGTGACTGCCCACGGTCACGTATTGATTGCTTGAAAAAAAATACAAAAGGAAATTAATACTAAATTTAGATAAGCTGTACACATCCGTGCGGGTCCATAATGTTCGACATTAAATTGATCATTATTTTATGAGTATTTCTTGGTAAAAGCCAGTTCAAACAAACAAACAAAATTCTTTAGTTTTACTTATATATTAAGTGTAAATACATAAAAGTTTCTTAAAATCTCTATTACTTTATTATTTAACAATAATAAATTAAAACTTATTTCAAGGCTCCTTAACCTTGGGTTCAATGAGTGTTCGTGGTGAGTCTACCTAAGATTAATTATTTTTTTACTAGTTAACTTTTCAAATATAAGGAAAAATCGCAAATAACAGAAATGAAAGACGGCCTTGTGTTGTTAAATCCACCCTTTAATAGTATGTTTTTATCTAGAAGCAAATTTCTAACTTTTGCGATTGTTACAACATTATTTTAGACTCCACAGTAGTAATGTATCAAATAAAAATATTATTTCTTTTCTTCCTGCAATTCGATTTAAAAGGATATCTATCAGTTTTTAAAGCAATTAGTAATTTATGAAGGTAAAGATTTCCTGGTCTATATAATTGGTTTAAATATTATGAATCAAAAATATAATTCAAAACAAATTCAAGCCAAACAAAACCATTTTTTGGAAAATTAAAAGTTTATTCTAACCTCTATATAATACAAACCATTGAAAAGTTTTTAAGCTTAATTTTTACGACGAAATTTTTAATGATATTTTAAGAAATTCAAATAACATTATTGTAGGAAGATTATTTATAATTTTTTAAATTTCTATGTGTTCAAAATATTTTTTGTTAATAATTTTATTAGTGTAGTTAATACATTTATAAATATGGAATATTATACTTACAAACCATTCTGAAATAAAGTTGGAGATGCATCAACACATTTTCCAGTGTCAAAAGTCCAAACAACTACAAATTCTATAGAATTTTGAGACCTGGGGTTTTCAGCTAATTTCTTAAGAGATTGAGCAGTTGATGCAAAACTTTCTGTGTGTGATCTAGATCTTTTAAGCTTTTTTCTGGCATTTTTTTCGTCAACGCCTAATTCTTTAATAGCTATATGCAAGATTTCATCTATTGTATTATTCTGAGTGATTAAATAAGGCAAGATAACTTTACCGAATTTTGAACACATTAGAGATAATTTGTTACAAAAAGACACAGCAAGAAATGATGTACCACCAATAGAAAAAAAGTCCTTATCTTTTATATCTTCATATGTAAAGTTTTTGTTTAACGTCACTCTCAGTTCTTTCATTAAAATGTTCCTCAATGAATCCATTGTCTGTACTGCTTGTGACTTCTCAAACATTTCAGATAAAATTCTTTTTGATGTCTTGCCATGACCATTCATAGGTAAGTTGTCCACTCTGACAATTCTGTCAGGCCAATGCTTATCATCAAGTTTACATTTTAAGAAATCAGATAATTCTTTACTGGTTAGAGTTTCAGAAGAGAAATAAACAACTACAAGCATAGGTTTTGGTAGCCAAATAGATGAGCAAGTTTTAACTCTTGGACATAACATTATTGTGGACTCTATTACTTGTAAGTTAACTTTGTTGCCAAATCTTTTTATTATGTCATCCTTACGGCCTCTATAATAAATTGTTCCATTTTTTATTTCACCAAGATCTCCAGTATCAATGTATTTCAAAGAATTTTCCTCATCTGTACCAGTAGCCTTATTTAAAATAGTGCATTTTCTTGTTTTACTTGCTGTAATTATGAGAAAAATAATCTTAGAAATGAATATATTGTCATATCAGAAATACATAGTTATAACTACAGTAAGTTTTGCTTACCAAGAATTATTTTTCCAGAATTTTTATCCTTGTGATTAGGTTCTAAAATAATTTCTGTTTCTGATAGACAATTTCCGAGAGGTACTTCCTGGTCACATTGTATTTTATTCAAATCTAATTCAGCAGCACAAGCCCAGCATGACATTTCAGTGACACCATAAAGCGTAAATATTCTTGTTTTATTTTTTGCATTTTTTAACTCTTTTAATCTCTTTATGCCATTGAGAGGTTCTCCACCCAGTGCTAATATTTTTAGTGTTGAGTTGGTACTTAAAATTTTATTTCTAATATCTGAATTTGAATGTTGGAAAAATTTTGATGGTGTTGTTTGCCAGAATGTGACAGCGTTTTCATTATTCTCAGGAAATAATATGTCAGCTTTTTCTGGTGCAATTACCAGGGATGCTCCATTCATGCATGCTAACAAAATTTCAATCATGGAAGGATCAAATGTCAATGGAGTTGAAAAATATATGACATCATTTGGAGTGATATCAAACATTTTAGTTAGATCGTCAATGTTGGGCTGCATGCATTGTACTGGTACCTGAATGTGTTTAGGCTCCCCCGTGCTACCTGATGTTGTTGCTATGAATGAATGTTCAGGTAAATATTTGTAACTATGTTGACTTCCACTTGAGACTAAATCATAAAAATTAACTACCAAATTAAAAACATTAACTGTTTTATCAGACTTTCTACTGAATAATTCCATGCCACCACTTTCTAAATTGTTTATCTCTATTAATATCTTAAATTTTACATTTTGTATAATTTTTTCTATATCTTGAGCAGGATTCAGAAACATAAAAGTTGTACTACATTTGTGTGCCCTGAAATTAAGTAATATTTATAGTTTAATAATTAGCTTTTTCAAATGTACATTATTTAAAATATTTAGGAATCAATTAACATACTAACGCAGCTATAATGCATGGAATGATTATGTTCCGCTCTGAAATAAGTCCAATTATTCCTTTTTTACATGTTAACTGTTGCAAATTTTGGGATATATATTCACATACTCCATATAGTTCAGAATAAGTATAATTTTTGTATGACCCATTTTCATAATGTCTTACAGCAACTCTTGAAGGATACTTGGCGCAGGTTTGCACGAAAACATCATAATAACCGTGCTTAAGTTTCATTGGAATTTAATTATAGAAACAAAAAACTAAAAAATATTTCTTTTAATTAATTCAAAAATGTTTATATGGAAATTATAATACTTGTTTTTATTTTTTACATGCTTGTAGCAAAGGTTTACATTAACTTTTAAATCTAAATTCTTCTATTTTGGTAAAGTACAATTTGTTTTTGTAAATAAAAATATTTTTTGCGGTGACAGTAATGACAATTGACATATCGCATAATCAACATGACATATTAAATGTCATTTCAAGTTTGCCTTGGATACTTGTATATTAAGTATAAAAAAATCGTGTCCGAACAATCCAATGATATTTTATAAACTTTATTGATATGTTAAGTTCATAGTTGACGTTACAAATTCAACTAATTTCTAAGTTGACAATCTTGTCAAGGTTTGAAATTAAAAAAAGCTTGTCAATTGACTTTTTGGCCCGAAAATTTTCTCGCATATCATACTCAATTGCTAACTGGTTGCTAGGCAACATCGTTCAAAGTGGTCGGCATTTTGTGTGCCAAAATTCATGAGATTATAAAATATCAATTGTAATATCAGAATATTTCAGCTAAAATAGAGCAGTCCCGGGCACTGATAGCTCTCTCCCAGGGCGGTGGTTGTTAGGAACATGTCATAAAAGTTAATAATACTGTATTTTGTCTATGGTAGCTTGTTGATCAGTTGGTTATTATTATATATCGGCAGTACGCACCCTCCCCCTTTCTATGATAGATCGCTCGAATTTCCTCTCACAAATTAATTCATCATTACAAGTAAACTACTGACTAGAACCCCTAAGATAACATAACAGTGGTGTACAAAAGACTAATTATCTCCTCTACGGAAAAGGAAGAAGATATGCATAACGCCTGCGTTTTCCTCCCGGTCGGCGTCTGCGGATCGGGTCAGCGAGAACGTTCGCTTCTCGTTCCCTTTCCGCAGTCTCCTTCAGTGACATGACGGACTCGTTGAAGCAAGATATAGCCTACTAATAAATGGGCAAAACGTGATTCGGACTCGCGCTTCGAGGGTTTTGTACATCATGCTTAGTCGGTTTTTATTATTTGTTATTTTATTTTAGTTTGAACCATAATCATAGTACTTTCAAGGTTTGTATGTAAAACCTTTTTAAAGACAAAGTAATATAAATAAAAAAAAAATATACCGACATCAAAAGCCTTAGACTTTTAAGCATTTGGACGTATAACGCACACAATTCTACGAACAATGTTTTCAGCAAATTTGACGGGGAGCGAGGTAGTCAATATTACTGCACACATATTCAAAATAATTTTACAATATTACGAACACAAGCAAAAAGAAAACATGAACACTAGTAAATAACATACACACTAATATGTCCAATACGTTATGCTTACAGGAATTGTATGCTACGAACATGAAAACGACAACTTTTGTTTAATAGGAATGAGAATATTTTTATTACTCAAAATATGTTATCGATATTGATATTACATACAGATAATTTTATACAAGAATTTATCGATATTTCTGGGATTTGTTGGAAAACTTTTTAAATATTTACTTTTTTAAATATTTAATAAAGAGTATCTAACAGTGTCCAAGATTATCTAAGTATTTATAAAATATTAAAAAGAAAATCACAAAATAGAGAAACCTGTACATTTTTAATTTTGTTTTTTATTACTATTTCACATGACCAAAATTAAAAAATATAAAACTGTACAAATCATGACTGCATAGAATGGTGTTATGGTGGCAAAAAAGCTAATAGTTTTTTCCCTTTGACATAATCACTGATACTCACTGATGCTACCGGGTTTACTGAGGGGCAGTGCCGGCGCCGGAGTTGCAATAAAACCCGACATGATATGACCAAAATCGCTATGACTGAGGAATTAAGCTGCTACATGGATTCCTATTAGATTCACATATTTAGATTCCATTCTTGGCTAATACGTTAATTTTTTAGATCGCCTGTTCAAAGTAGAACACGTGGTAAGGATCTAAAAAAAATTAAATTTAAAGAGGCTTTGGTTTTTTTACAAGCGATTTAGTAAAATAGAATGGAACTTAAAGTTACATTAATAACAAGAACCGGAATTATTTTCTTTACTAAATCAATCAAATTAAAATATTGCTTAATATAAATATATTTAGAAATAAAAAATATAAATAATATTTTAATAAAAATATAAATAATAACATTATGACAGCACTATCCAAAAAAAAAAATACTGACGATACATTAACGATTGTGGAAAATCAACCCTTAAATAAATTTTTCTTTGTTTATTAAATAATAAAGTTTAAAATTGCGAAAAACGGCAGTACATAAGAAATAAAATTGCATGAAAATATTACACCACCGATCCGATTACTTTATACTCACACAATCTAATTGTCATGTCTGAGCACATTATTTACGATAATATTTAATGGTGATTTTAATACAATAGTGAATTAATTATGTGAAAAATAATTACATATGAAATGTACCTTCCTCTTTTTGAAGATTACATGTGTTTGATCTCGTTTTGCCACGGCTAACTATACAGATTGGATTTTTTTACAGAGCTCCGTACATAATGAAAACGATTTTGATATTTTTGAAAATCGATTCCTGAATAGTTTTTATAAACGCGTTAGATCATTTCATTATAAGATTTGCTGGATGAGAAATGTCTTGTTCGGCGCGTTCCAATGATTAATAGTCTAAGTCAACAATGAATTTAATACAAGCAAATCAAAATAACAAGCTAATTAAACAATAAATAAATTAAAAAGCTAAAAATAAATACAACATTTTGGAGTGTTCATTATCAGCTCCAGTATGCAGGTTGTAGGCCCATTTTTAATTTTTTTTTATATTCTATTATTATATGTGTAGTTTTGTTATGAGTTCATTCTAAAACTAATATTAGTTACTCTTTAAACTTTGTATTTCCAAGACACATATTATATATTTTTTTATAATGTTTTGTATTTTATATCTCTTTATTATTCAGAATTTTTTCATATCATGAATCGCTTTTCTGTTTTTCTGTATCTTTCATTACTTCGCTTTTTATATTTTCCTTCCCGCAATTTTTCCAATCCATGACTTAAAGTCGATATTTTTATTTAATTTTTTTATTGAGGCAAAGTACTATATCTAAACCGAGAATTCATAATTTAAATAAAGAATACCCATTAAAGCACAAAAATAATATGATGATGATAACTATTAATTAAAATTAAAAATCTTCAAAAAAATCTCTCATACCCCAAACTTTGCTTTGATCACTGCCCTCTAGTGCTCCTATAGCAAATCCAGCGCTAGGTATGCTCTTTTAAATAAAAAATAAATCTCTAATCGGTGGAGAAATCGTGAACAAACTTAAAACCTAAATTTTTTGACGTCAGTTAATAATGTGTCGTTTTGATTTTGATTATTCCTGGCAATATAAATAGGTAAGGTACATAAGGAATTAAAAAAAATATATATGACTGTGTGTACATTAAATAATTAAAATAATGATAATCTTATTTGTATATGTACACGACGACCCGATTACAATGATACAAAATCTATCTTTTACACCGATTGCTGCGCTCCGATTGCCGCTCAGGGGCAGATATTACTATTTGAAAAAAAAATGTTTTTAGGTTTAAGAGTTTGTTTCTGAAACGAAACATTGGTAGCTTCGAAAGTTAGCAAAATAGATGCTTTCGAAATGTGGTGCTGGCGAATGCTGCTCCTTGGACTGCCATCAGAGCCTACGAGTCCATGCTAAAAGAACTTTAAACTACCACACAGCTCTCCGACGTCTGCCGTTAAAGTACTAGTATAATATATTCTCAATGCTTATTGCTGTCCTAGTGCTAGAAATTTCCATGGGCGACGGTTTAGCCGGTTAGACGGTTTAGACGGCAAAGTTTAGATGCTAAACATCAGTTATCCCGCCTGCTTGTTTGCTAGTTAGCCTCAAGAGGTGAGAGGTTAGTTGACGATCGCTCTTCAAATATCTAAAATATGTCAAATCTGAGCTAGAATAATAAGAAGCCCTCGCAAAATATGGCGGGGAAAAATCTACATAAATTTTTTAATATTTTCAAATTTCTTAAGCTATCTCTTAATATTTTATGACTTTTTAAAAGTTGTAATGCTTATAAAAATTAAAAGATGAAATGTTTGTTATACGTAACTGTGCCAAACGCCGTAACTGCAATAATTTTACTGAAATTCGACTGGAGCACACAGACAGTTTTATAGCTATGCGGCGGCTTTATTATCCAAAATTACGTCAATTCAGTAATATGTACAATTTTCAAAGAAATAACAGATATCTATCGTAAAAGTTTCTATCGAATCATGACTTTTTATAAACATTTGCTATGAAGTTTAAAATCAAAAGGATATACTAAATTCAATTAAAAAAAACTGATGGCTGATGTACACGAGCTATAGTCTATTTTTCTATTGTTTCTTACTTGTCTTTATTTGGTAACAATACCCCGGGCGAAAATCACGAATTTTCGATTATTTTTTTTCACTACAATTTTGCTTAAAAAAAGGGTTTAAGTTCAATCATTCAATCAATAATTTCTTATCTAACTCTTATGTGTGGCTAGAATTACGCCATATTTGTCTGCCAAATAAGACAAACCCAAACACAGGTTATTTCTATTATGTTTATAAATAAACTATTATTATTTTCATTTACTTCAGAATTCCTTAAACAAGCACACGTTGTAATTTATCGAATATCGAACATGGAAGCAAAGATAAGAACGCAAAAATTCTATATTTCCATTTTTTTTTAATTGACAGTATTTTTATATATTTTATATAAGCGGACAAACAAGTAGGCGGGTCATCTGATGTTAAGTGATAAAGAAAAATAACATCCCATGGTCATTTGCAGCACCTTGCAGCCACAAATATGTTGCCAGTTAAAAAAGAAATAAGGGATGAAGTGTGGCAAATAGACTCTACCACAGTAAGACACTTCCAAGATAATATTTACTTTGTTTTTCTCCTCATATATACAAGTAATAAGAATTTTGAACATTTCCATTACAATTAAATGTGAATAAGTTAATTATTCAATTTACTTAAGAAGTAATTCAATCTAATACAATTAAAACTTCTTAATCTTACGAGAGTAAAAAGTAGAGCAAGAGAAATAATATGAACTCAACAAATTCACAAGTAGTTCAACTAACGAATCGACTTAAATGTCAGAATTGAGTAACAGAATAAACCTACTATTTAGTTTTTATATACCCTATTATTCTTTTTATATAGAAAAAACGGTTACATTGTAATCAATTTGTAATTTTCTGAGATAATAAAAATACAAATTTATCGTTTCACTAAAAATCTTTATATAGAATATTTAAATCGAAAAAAAAATAATCTAAAGACACTTATACATATATACTATGCATACTTATAAAGTTTTAAGCCAAGTCACATTCTGTGACGTAGTTTTTGCTATAGCGCCATATGGTTGTCGTACTGTTATTATCTACATAGTATACTTCTGTTAATAGTAGTTAAAAGTAATAGTTTCCGATATGGTGTGTGATAGATATAACCTATATCGTGTATTATTATATCGTGTATACGTATATGCGTTTAGAAACGGTTCGATTACTGGTTGGAAAAAAGATTTTTTTTTTAAATTAACGTTGCAATCTTTTAACTATCGTCAAAATCGGCCATGAGACTTTAAGAATTTCGGATTTCACAATAGACGACTAGTTAAAAAATTCACTATGTTTATTTGCTCTTTAATAATCTGTTTAATTATATGCAAACAATTATTATATGATTAGTCCAGAAAAATATATTCACCCATTCATCGCAAATACTGGCAAAATTATAAATATGTATAAATTTCAGCTGCATCAAAGCTTTGAGAGCAGAAATTGTAGATTACAATATTTTATAAAGAAAAAGCTGCGAGACTACAAACAAATCTTGATACCAACAGCTTTTAAAGTAAGAAAATAATAAATAGTAACTTTAGCTATGTGTGTTATTAAAATGATTTTATTGAATTTTTTTATTTGTTATTATTTATTGGTATCTAGATACAAGTCTATAGATTGTATAAAATCTTTTGTATCTTCAAACTAAATAATTCTTTTATGAATAAAATTATATTAAAAAAATATTTATTTTAATTATTAATAAACAATTAAAAATACGTGAAAAGAAAATAGAAATGAAATAGTAAACAAAATCCAATTCAAATAGGGAAGGTAAACATTATATAAATATCATTTTTCCTCAAATTAACGCGGGTGAATCTGCAGGGCAGAGCTAGTTATGTTAATATACTATTCACATATAGCGCAACTACTAGATGGAGATAGTCTGATATTAGCAGTTTACTGTTTAATACAAAGATTTTTTTTATACAATGTACCTATTTAGGGTAAAAGTTAAAAATGTAAAATTGAGCATATGAAATCCATTAAATCAATAAAAAAAACGTTACACATGTATGTAACATTGATGTAATTCTTTTCTGCATCACCTATTTAACATCATTAAAAAAATTGAATTGAAAATTAAAGTCATATAAACTAAATAAGTACGGAAAAAAGTTTCTTAATTAATTGGTTTCAATTTCTAGTGCGTTCCATATTTTGCAAATTATACAATAATCTCAAATATTTGAAAAACTTTTCAATGGATAATATATTAAATATGAACGCTGATAAGCAATATTGTGTCAAGCCACACGGACTTCATTTTGAGAAAATGGCGTCTAAAGATGTCAAAACCATTCTTAACAAATTTGTTTGCAGACGTATATATCCATCTTACTTTTCTATTTTGATAAAATTTGTAATGGATTGAAAGCAGAATGATATATTTAATGTGTTATATAATAAAAAGTTTTTCAAATAATTGAGAGTATCGTATAAATTGCAAAATATAGAACGCACTTGGAATTGGAAACATTAAATTAAGTAACTTTTTTCCGTACTTATTTAGTTTATATGACGATATATTTTTTAATAATGTTAAATAGGTGACGCAGTATCATAATACATTAATATCTCTAAATATGACTTTTTGTGGGTTGACACATTATTGCTTATCAGCACCCATATATCAGTCTGATTTTAATTCATTATACCTTTTATCAAAAATTAAAAAAAGATGGATATATACTGCTTCTTTAGAGGCCATTTTCTCAAAATGAAGTACGTGTGGGTTGACACAGTATTACTTATCAGCGTCCATATATACTCTTTTGTTAATTTTTAAAGTCTATTGTCAAATTTGGAATAGATTATCTGTGGTCAATCTTGGAATCGGTTGAAAATATAATAAACAACGGTCGATTTCCGACCGCGACCACTAGTCAAATAAGTCAAATAATCTTTATTGTTTTATAAAAAAAAACATACAAGTAAAATATTTTTATCGAACAAGAACTAGTGACTATAAAACGTAGATATAACTTTCTTTTTAGAAGACAAATTCAAACTGATTTTTGTTTTGAAAAATTAATTAATTTATTTTTTTTTTTCATTATAATATGACTTGTACCCTAACATTAGCTTTGCTCTACATTTTTGCTTTGGTAGAATAATTTATACTTATCGCGCCATATTTTAAACTGCAAGCCGCCCTTAATAAAGGTTTTATGCCTAGGTCATTTTATTTTAATATACATATGTATATATAGAAATTGTCTCGTCAAATCAACTCTCAACAAAATACTACCTACCTAACCTGCCGTTATTCAAGTTTTTAACTAAAGTTACTTTCATATGTCACTTCTACAAATAAAATATATTTCTAATCCATTTTTCAGCTTTTTGCTATAATCCGATTGACCTAGTCATTTTTACATAGATGGTAATGCAAAAAAAAATGGTATCTTATCAACGATCTGATCTAATGGACTTTGAAGGTGGTAAGTAGCAACATCTCAAGAATTGAACTTGTTGGCTTAGTCTCGAAAAAATTTAGTGCTGTCTTGGGGCTGATGACGAAAGTGAGAAGATGGCAACAAAAATTTCTTAACTAAATAAGATAAGGGTTATATTTTTTTTCTTATTCAAAATTATTACTATCACTTACATGTGATAATAATAAATGATAGTGTATATACATACATATAAAAGATAGTATAATGTTTTGTAGCTTTGCTTGCGTTGATATTGAATGATGGTGTTGACATAATTGTCTTCTTGTAAAAGTCACGTATGTAAACATACTGTACATCTTTGTCTATGTTGAAAGTTGAATCTATAAACTGCTACTACCTAGATGAAACCGCTACTTTGCTACGTGGATTTAGGTAGAGTCTTCAGTTAATCTAAAAAAAACGAACAAAACCTCCCCATTTTTATATTTGTATATTATTTTATTCTATGAATAAAACTAAAAATTATAAATCTGTAATAATTAATTTTTGCTGTATTAAGATTCAAGTTCTATTTCATTAAGTAAAGTTGATATTTATAAGTCTTAATTTGTGACTCTATTTTCTTGAACACTTTAGACTGAAGCGGAAAATATTTGATATAGTAACTAGATCACGTGAACGTCAAGTTTAATTCCCATACAATGAACTTAGCCAAGTTCCTCACAGACTAAATATTGCGCAGGCCTCTGCGGCGATGGTGACCTAAAACGTATTCGGCAAATGAACGAGCCCAATCAATTAGGGGCGGTCAGCGATCCGACGGGAAGGAGGGCAGCGCGCGCGCTCCGTGGAAACTCGGGAAAACGTCTGTGGGGAGGGTGAGGAGTTCGCGGGGGAGGGGACGGGCGGGGAGGTACGGTGTCGGAGGGTGCGTGCGGCGGCCGTGCATCGATCGCGCGGGGCGGCTGAGTCGCATCGTTCAGTCCGCCGGGGCGGCCGGCGAGAGCGCGCGTGTGATGCGCTGCCGCTGATATGGCCGGCGCTCGGGCGCTCGTGGCCGCCTGCTGCTGCTGGTGGTGGCTGACCAACGCAGCCGGTGAGTACACTTATCATCGAATATATTTCCGTATATACAACTTTGATTATGTCAAGCGATCAGCTGATCACATTTCTTGAATGACACGCGTTTTCCGTACTTATCGCTTTTACATTTATAATCCCCTTGGGGTGTGCCGATCAGCTGTTTTAAAGGTTTGCCTTTTCGTAGTAAGTTATCAAGTTTCTTTCGATTTTTGAATACGACTGTTACGTGTGCCTTATCCGCGATCACCCCTCCCGACTAATGACTTCGAGGGTTCAAGTTCGTTTAAAATGCACCTAGTATTTATATCGATCTAACTCTTCAATTTTAAGGTGCTAGGTTTAGTCTTTAAGATTATTTACACAAGTGCCTAAGCTCTATTCGTTTAAATATCGGAACATTACTTAATTTTTATATTAAAATTTGCGTCAAGTTTCTTATTTACTGATAAAATACTATACGAGGAAAAGTGTTTGAAAATTTTTTTAAAACTTTTTGATACTGTGAAAAATTTTAAAATCTCTAAGTACTTTTTTTACTTCCATATTGTGCCTCCAAATGAAAGCAAGGCGAATAATAAAAAAGTCTACTCGGGCTGGACGTTACATAAGTGACTTTGCGCCAAGTTCACGTACAATATACCGCTAATCAACCACTTGACAGTAAAGTGCCGAAATTGATAGAAAATTTACAAACTATAATTTATCGACTACTGTATAGTAATTTCGAAAAGTTATTCGTTATAGTATTGATTTACGATGTAGCAATGAAGTAACAAATGTATGTTAGTGTCAGCACGCGGCTCGTCTCGCGTACGGGATTGTCTCCAAGCGGCACGGGCGCGGGCGTCCTTGCGGCGACCACTACTAAACAAACTCGTTACGTCACGCCGAAAAGACATCTGCTTTTAATGTAAATATTGATCATCATCACGCCACTCCGCGATCAGTCGTCATCGTAAATGCAAGCGCATCTTAGCACCTGCCGGAACGTACCTACATGTTGATATTTTACATTATCAGTTAATTATCAAAATGTTCTGAAGTTCTGCAAAGTTTGATGGTTTTAATTTATGTATGTAGGTATATCATTGATATTATACAAAATAGGAAAAATTTAAGTAAATAGTTGCTACAATTTTTACATGTTTATTAAAATCCTTGTCTTTTTATATGATCACATTTTTAGACCCCTAAATTCCCTAAACCCCTAAAAATTAGAAATATTTTAAACGACTGCGTCTATTACGGATGAGTTTTCAATGACCAAACAACACCTAGCGTACATTAAAAAATTGCATACTTTCCACCATTTTCCTCAACCATTTTTATTTTTTAAACATCAAGTTTAAAGAAATTATGATTTTATTTTTTTGCGAAAAAGTTAGATTCGTAACAATAAAAACTAAATAGTGATAAATGTGTAAAGATTATTTTAGTATAAATACTAAATTAATACGACTGAATGAGTCATACAATTTTTATAATTTACTTTTGATGGCGGTACGAGTTTTAAAATTATTGTTATCTTATCAGTATCAACGGTATCACACCATATTTGCCGTCTGAGATTTGCATCGGCTTAATCTTACGATTTTATTAGTTATGAATGTATACTTTAATAATTTACACGATGATAATAAAAACAATAAAAGATAACATTAACATTAAGCATCTTTTTTAACTTATGCATCAAAACTCTATATCATAACTTTACAAAAAAAAATTTAAAGACGATTCATAAGCTTTAAAGGATTTAAATTTTGCTCTTTGATTAAATTTTTTTTATAAAAAATATAAATATTTAAAATAAATAAATATTCATATCCTTAGTTAAAAAATACTTATGTTCTAACAATATAATTCACGATTAAACAATTACAAAGTTATATTTTAGGTTAAAATAGAGTAGTAGAGTTAAAATGAAAACAATTAAAATAGCAAATTTTGATTTCATGAAAAAGACTTCAACGCGTATCATTTTAAAATATTGACCTCAAAATTTTTATCATCCTAAAATTTCTCCGTTAGTGTTTCTTGTTTGTTTTGATAAAGCTCATTAAAAATTTTAATATTTTTTGTACTTAATTTTGCTACTGGAGTATAATACAAGTAACCAGCTAAGTTCGTGTCGGACTTCGTGCATTGTAGGGTTCTGTAGGGGCCCGTCACGATATAAGAATTCACTTAAATTTATAAGATTCATAAACTTATATCTACTTACTATCTGTTTTACGCAACTAACAACTTTATCTGATTTGCAACGGAATTTGTACGAAATTTTCCTTGTTATTTTTCAAGTAAATTTTTTGAGTTGGTCGACGATAACACATTAACATATAAAGTCTACTGAACTGTGATAGTTTACCTTTTAAATTCGTCATATAAAATATATATAAACGAAGAACTTTAACACACAGCACCTTTAAACTAAAATTAAATAAGTAGCAAAGTTATTAAAGAAGACGAAAATAAGTTTTCGCACAATATTTATAACCGATATGATTCTCCAAACCGTGGGTAGACAAGATAAAAAAATGTTGCCCCCGCTTTACTTGTAGGAGAGGTAGACGAAAAAACACATATATTGCTACTTTCACGGCGTAATAAGTATTTATACCCATGTATTTCTAGTGCTATATACCAGCAGAATGGCTGAGCTCTAGCTGCAGATAGATAGACAGGCGGACATGGCGAAATTAAAAGGATTCCTAGTTGACAGCGGAACTCTAAAAAAGGATTGGGTCATATATACTTGTAGTATACTTGTATTCTAACACATGTATGTCAATATAAATAATTATTTAATTTCATTTTTTTAACGCGAATAAGTAGATTTGAAATCGTTTTTTCTTATTTACGTATACATTATCAAGTATTAATTAATATACGTAATAATTAAATTATAATTAACGCAACGTTCATCTGACATACAATGGAAAATGTGTGAAGAAATTTATGTTTCAGTATAGTTATGTTAGCATAGAAAGATAAATCTTGTCTCACCAATCAAGTAATTATTAACTATATGTAGGCGTATATATATAAAATTAGAGCACCTGGAAGTAGTAAAAGGAAGGCTATCATTTCCGCTAGACATTTGTCAAGTCAGGCCAACGACCTCTTGTACCTATATATAGGGCAACAATGTTGCTAGTTTGTGTTCTAGTTTAGTGTTGTATATGTCTACAATCTAAATTTACAGAAGTGTACAATGTAGATATATGTATGTGATTGACAAAAAGTATATATGAATTATGTACAACTTTATATACAACTTTAATTGCTTTAATAAAGGTTGATGGATGGTCGATGAACATTTAATCCTTGTGAACATGCTTAACGTATTCTTTTACATTACAAAATCAAAAAGATAATTTTCCAACGACATTTTTCTCAAAATGCAAGATAAATACGATTATTTAAGATAATATTTCTATTTGATAACTATACTTATATACTACTATACAAATAAATGGGATTTTTTATGTTCTTATAATAGTTTTGTTTGTAAAATATACAGAAATAAATTAGCGATACAATCAATAAAATAATAAAATAGTGAATTTGGCAAGCGAGCAAAGTGTCATTAAGACTAATTAGCGCTTTGAATTGCATTTCCGAACATACCTATTATAAAAACTTTCAATTATAAATCTTATATGTGTGCTCTTGACATGTTAAGAATCAAATGTGGAATTCGTACAAAACCTCGTATAATTAAAAAATTAGTTGCTCCATAAAATGTTGAGTCTTTGAGTGCCATATCAGTAAATACAAGTCGAACGCAGTGCTACGAGCTAGGTTCTAGTCCCGTTTAATGGGTCATCGGTGTAAGCCTGATGCCAAACATCATGCCTCTTGCATTTGGCGCCGCGCCAAGCCCACCTGCAAATGGTACGAGCGACTGAATAATAAAACGTTCAATTTCTTCTAACCGAAATCTTATGTAGTTTCACTTTAATAATTGTGTTAACTGTTTTGATTTCTGTGTTACATTTATTAAATGAAAATCGTAATTTGTTGTTAATTATCAATTGAAATGTCAATATCGGCTACAATTTTATAGTTTTAAGCAATTCTTATCATATTGAGCTGCTAATATCAGTAATTTTAAAAATATTGTCGGTATATGATTTACTGTTTTAAGGAATACGTTTTTATTTATAAGTGATTTGGAATATTTGAATCTCTTTATCGAATACAATTTCAGCGTGTTCTCTTAGGTACCCAAGTTCGCCCGCCTTACGTAAGCTACTCTTGCCGCATTGAATTTTTATCGTTTCGCTCCGCGCTTGTCGCATTCAAATTTCATATTCTATTGCCGTCTTATCGGAATATATTGACTACTCGAAAAAATTCAGCAGGAAAAAAATATTTTTTATCTTCTAGCTTCTAAGCTTAAAGAGCGGTCTAAATTGTAAATTATTAAGAACGTAGTCAAATTTATCATTTAAGTCGATGTAAAAAATTAACGTATTCGCGTAAAAATACATCCGAGAAAGATTACTTTTGCTGAATGATAATATTTTATAAAAATGATTTGCAATAATTTAGTTTGAAATTGAACATATATGCATTTTCCTGATAAACGCATAATTATCTGAAGAAATGTGCAGTGACAGTATTAGCGCCGTGTTATGAATGTTGATATCTTATCAAGTAAATCTGTTTGAAGAATAATCCAATATAAGATAACGTGATATTACTCTACAGTAAACACGGCAGTGTTTATTCATTGCGACTACGATCTTTCTAATTGAAATTTTTAATTTTGTATGACCAATAAGCGAGTTGTATAATTTTATATCAGTTACCAAGGGTTATTGCGAGTTCTCCATTTTTTGCAATTTCTATAGTAAATTAAGATGTTCTTGCATAACATTTAACGTACCAACAATGTGTCATTTTAAAACGTTTTTAAAATTATGTTTACATCAAATATTAGCGTTTAAATTAAAATAATTATTGTTGGTGTTCAAATATATGAGATAGAAATAAACCTTATATAAAACTTTGGTCATTGTAAAAAAAATATTTGGAATTCCAAGAAAATTAAAATATATTTAAATAGAATAAAAAAAAATAATAGCAAAACGCGATATAATAGTAAAAACTATATAAATATATTAATATGTAGGTTAACACTCGGCAATATTCTTTTTAGATAAATATTTTCTCGGAACGTAGCTCGTGGGAAAGGTCTGCGGCAGAATAAATACAAATATAATAAAAATCCACCGCCATCCGCCATTGAACTATTGACTGTTGACACGCGTATGCTCGTATTAGGGACAGTACGGACTGGTCCTCTTTTGTTATATTTTCAATGAAAAAGTAGGTATTAACGAAGCTATTTTTTGTTCATATAAATGTGTTTCTTATCCTGTTTTGATACACCTACATGTTTAATTAAGCATTTCGAGGAATTATAGTCAAAATTTTTTCCAATTATAAAATATTTAAAATCATTTTAAAACTTTGATTTTTACATAAATTAAAAAAAATAAAATTACAAGCGTTTACGTTGTAGTTAGGAGCTAGACTAAAACTCTTAAAAAATCGGAACAGGGGTCATCAAAAAAAATATTTAAATGCCAAGCGGAAGTATATTCCCGTAAAGAATTTATATCTTAATAAATAAAAACACCTTTATAGTAGCAATAAGGGACAGTAAAACAAACATAATCGAGAAAAAGCATCGGTGGAAGTAAATATGGAACCGTCATAATATTTTTTATTACCGTGATAAAACTGTGTTTCGCTAGTTACTGCACGGGGCTACTAATCAAGATACACAATCGGTATTTTATATGAATATTAAAAAAAGTTTCTTTCAGTTTTTTTAATAACCTATTGACTAAATAAACAGTACAGTCAATTTTTGAGGTATCGATTTCAGGCATCTTCATCTCTTTAAATAATTTGAAAATTTAAAAAATCCTACGAAAATATTAAGATCATTTCATGATGATGCTGCTGTAAGTTGGCGAGGAGTTGCGTTTGTATCTTGCCGATGCCGCTGGTCAAGGTTCCAAGGTCAATACTATTTTTTTTTTTTGATATAATTTACAGAATAGTAAATTTCGAGTCGATTAGATCAGTAGAAGTTGCTCAGATCCCTTTTAAGAACGAGAAAAGAACTGACCACCTACGAACGTTTGAATAGATCTTTAATAATTATAGCCAAGAACAACCTCGATTACATCAGCTTTCAAACAAAAAAAAAACTGCATTAGGGAGATACGATGCCACAGATGTACAGATACACAGACAAACAGAAACAGAGGCATTACTTATAACATTTTAGTCTCTTTTTTTGCGTCGGGTATTAAAAGGAAAGTTAAAAATAAAAAAAATAACGAACGGTAATTAATCATTATGAATAATAGACTTCGGGTAATTACACTTGAAGGAAAAGTACTTTAAGTAAAGTGGATAATTTGTAATTAAGCTACTAACGTTCTTATTTCTAACTTAAAATAAAATTTTATATCATGTACTACTAAAAAAATATTGGAACAAAAGTTATTTAAAATCACTGTTATTTATTACATTACAGAATTGTACATTATACGTTTGTATTAGAGTAAGAGTAAATGGCTAATTAGACGCTGATAAGCAAGTCAAGTCATAATGACTTTATTTTGAGAAAATGGCGTCTAAAGATGTCAAACCTATTCTTAATAAATTTGTTTGAATAAGTATATCTTTCCTTTTCTATTTTGATAAAAGGTATAATGAATTAAAAGCAGATTAGTATAATAAAAATTTTACCTAATAATATGTTTTCAAATATTTGGGATTATTTTAATGTATAATTTAAACATGGCATTTAAGTAAACGAAATAGGTATTTTGATTATGAAGTTTACCTTTCTTTTAAAAAGGTCTTGTTTGTGTAAAATTCGTTTTCCGGTTTTCTTTACAACGGTTTAAATAGACAAGTAGCATTAAGAAAGCTATAAAATTGTTACATACCTATCATTGTTTAACAGTTACGTATATTGTTTTAACTTCGAATACTTAGTGTTTGAATGAGCTTATAAAGGCCCATTGGAACAAAGTATCTTTTGAGTTTGTTTTATTTGTGCTACTAAATTTTAAAATTGTAAAAAATAAATTACTAAAATTGATTTCAAAAAATGTTCAAATTATTATAATTTATTTTTAATAACTTCTAACGAGTAAATGCAAATCAGATTTGATATCATGCGCGATTATACAAAATTAATACAAGTATTGTAACAAGCGAAAATGCTATTCTTTCTAAATAATAATAAATATTTTATAAAACTCAAACTGAACAGAAAAATTGTTGAAAATTATCCCTATTTCAAAAAAGTTTTCTTTTTTCAAATTTTTTTATTGCAGTATGATTAGTAAATGTTTTCGTACATTTTACATAGGTAGATGATTCCATGTTTGATTCAGTTATAACTAAATGTGTTCCTTGTTACTTTTATAATTACTTTTAAAAATACGAATGAATTGAAAAACATTTTAAAGAGTTTGAAGTACATTTATTATTGCATGCGAATATCGTGAGTAAAACTAACGAATGAAAAATAATATCACCGACTGAGAGTCGACAAACCAATAATATTTTATTGGCTACTAATCAAGATACGCAATCAACTGTAGATTGAAACAACCATTGATTTTTTTAAATTGCAGCATTAGATTTTTTGTGCGAATATTTGCAAATAAAAATCTGTAATATAAGTTTTGGGAATATCAATATGACCATGCCGAAATCAATCATGATTAGTTGCGTCTGCACATAAAAGTAATTTTTCGTACATATAGACGCATGTATCTCGTATGATTTAAAAACAATTACTTTTTTCTTATTGACATATTGTATTTAAAACCATGATTTGGGCCTTAAGATGCCATGTTGTTTTTCAAAAATGCGCGTATTTAATTTATTACGAATCCATTTTTCATTAAATAATTCATACAGATACAGAACATATATCAACCTTAAATAGGTACACATGTATCTTTATATTGAAAAGAAAAATGATTTATTCGCTGTAAATGGAACTAGACTGTCTTTTTCGCATATTGCAAATGATAGAATAAAGGTTGTTTACCTCTAAAGAAAAATGCACTGTTTCGTAATAAATGAATGCATGTTAAACTTTCAAAGAAAGTAAAACCCTCAGGGTTCGTTGTCCTTGCACATAACATGAAGCAATAAGCGATTGCGTGCATAATAGACGAAACAAAATTAGACAAACTGTCAACAACATTCAGAACTTGCTTATTTATGATTAACTCAACATAATATTCCTCAACCTTTTTAAAAAGGTCATAGATAGTCATCTATTAAATACGATTGCTTAAATGGCTTGGCTTCACATATATAGGTTAATCGATTTATTTAAAGATGTCTTAAACTCTCAATCACGTAAAGAATGTTTGTAAGAGATAAATTCAATATCTACGATTTTACTCGTAAATACTAAAAAAGACAATTTTATTTTAAAACGGCCTGAAAAAAATAATATTTTTTAGCTAATTTTATTAAGTAAATTACAATTTGTCCACCGTAACGACCTATACCGGTACGTTAGTCATGCAGTCTAGTATGTGTGGATTGATGAAATGAGTAAATGAGTGAAAGGCTCGCGTGCAGCCCCGGCTGGCAATGTCTGGGGTTGTTATAACGTCGTTTGGAACAACACGAAACTTTGATATATTTTCAAGTATAGCAATGTTAAGATAACGTCTTCCTTTTCTATTTGTTAATAAACATGAATGATTTTTTTTTCATCATAGTTTTCGAAAACTCGTGTAAACTTGAACATTGAAAAATTGTAAAAGGTTTTAAAGTTAATTAAGTTTCTTTGTATTGTATGTATACTACATATCCTAATTCTATTTTCGATTTATCTTCACTAATATATGAAATTTAAAAATTATTTTTTAATGAAGTCTCATAAACTAATCAGTCTAATTTGTTTTATCAACCCGTTTAATGACGAATATCATACGCATTGACATTATATATGCTATGAGGTCATGGATTTTGGCAACTAGAATATTGTCCAATTTGGACGACGCTGCCTAGCAACCAGCTAACGATTACGTATGACGGCGTGAGTATCTTTTTGCTATCGAGTCATTTGAGGAGTTCGTCAAAGTTGGAAATGGATACAGATTTGTAACTTCAAATAGTTTGAACGTAACATATCTTGAGCTATAAAGATCTTACATCCGCCCTTATAAGTCGTAGTACAATATATAACCTATAGAATAGTGACCGTAAAAGACACGCGGCACATCTAGTTTTTTTTTATTATAAACTTCCTTGGTCTGCAAGAGTCAATTTATTTGTTTTAACAAAAGGGAAATCTCACAACACGTCCTAAATCTTTTCATATTCCCCTCTTAATAAAGTGTCCCCTCTTGGTCGAACCCTCGTGAAAGTACTTTTAAATTGATATTTGCTCCAATATGTGTATAAACTAAATCAAAAATTTCGTTCCTATTGTATTCAATTATACGCATAGACTTTTTTGAGCCTAGCGCGGTATAACTATTATGAAACAAAATATTTAATGCTATAATTTTTAAAACAATTGAAAAAATAAAGTTATATATCTTCGAAATGAGACAAATCACTTACAAGTCTTTAACTTTTTTTATCCAAAAGTAAATAATATATGAATGCTGATAAGCAATAATGTGTCAACCCACAAAAATAGATATTTATGTATTCTTATAATGCATCACGTGTTTAACATTATTCAAAAAATTAATACGTCTGAACTAAAGAATTATGGAAAAAAAAGTTTCTTAATATAATGTTTAGAATATTGAATTGTGTTCCACATTTTGGATTATGCAATAATCTCCTATATTTGAAAAACTTATTATGAGATAAAACTCATTACTATCATTACTATCATATCTGCTTTTAATTAATTATATCTTTTATTAAAATAGAAAAGAAAAGATGGATGGATACTTCTTCACTGATTTATTAAGAAAATGTTTGACATCTTTAGACGCCATTTTCTCATAATATTGTCCGTATGGCTTGACATAGTATTGATTATCGGAGTCCATATATAACTAGATGTAGGTAAGAATAAAGGCTCATGGATTATGGCACTCAGAATGACGACTTCTTAGAACGACATTGCTTAGCAACCAGCTAACGACTGAATATAACAGACGAGAGTTTTTTTGGTTCAATAAGACAATTGACGGGCATCAAAGTTGGGAATTGGTACAGATTTTTTCCATCAAATAATATGAACGTGGCGTAATGTATAAAAAATAATACATAGTCGTCAAAAAGTATATTCTTAAAAAAATATATATTAAAATGTATTTTATATACTATGTGTATAAAAATACAGAGTCAGTCTTCATCTTTATAATCCAAACACTTTTAATTTATATAAATCTAAGGTAAAAACAACTGATACACGAAACACAGAAAACTTATGTCATTTCAAACTGTAATTGTAAAGCAAGTTTTGGTAAAATTACTCTATATGCCTTAAAAGACATCGTGTTATTAGTATCGTAACCTGAATAGTGGTGGAGTTCATACTTGGTTTTCCTTCTAAGTTCGGATTGACACGCGCCTTAGTTAATGGGTCACGGAACTACGTAAATGTATATTTTATTCGGCTGTTATTTATTATTCCGATTAGCTTTTTTAACCTTACAATAAAAGTGCGAATAGGGAAATGTTTGGAGAAGCCATATTAATGGTTCTTAACGAACCTGCTTCGTTTACGTTTAGAGACATTTTAAACGTAAACCGATCCGATAAAAACAAACCATTTACGAAAATTTTAAAAGTATTAGAAAACTATCAAGATTTTTAAGTTAGCTTTATTTTGTTATCAAATTAAATTGGAGTAGAGCCTACCCGCAGGCCCGCGCTGTCCATAGGTGCAAAGTCGTGCGGCGCACGACGGCGCTGAGCCCGGCTTAACCGATCCTTAAAGAAAAATTTTATATGAAAAATATACTTTAAGAAAAACCAATGTAACTCATCCTTATGGTTGTAAAACGGTACGAGTACCTACCTATGCAACGACATTCCACTTGATATATAACATATTACCCTTCTTTACGTCGCGCAGTCGGGTAAAAAAAGGCGCATATTAGGCAGTCGCACGACGGTGCCGATTAGGCTTGGCGCGGGCCTGCTTACCCGTTGCTCACTGACTACAGCTCGTATACGGGCTGGTTTGACCGTGGCAATACCCTTCTTTTACAAAAAATCGACGTGAACTAGCTAATATAGCTATGTTTAGTACACCGTAAAAGTCATTCACCGGAGTAAAAGAGCCGGAAGCCTAACCCCTTCCCAATTATTTTCTTTTCTTCTTATATAACAGTGAAACTGGCAATGTATTTGTGGCTGCTTCGTTGCTGCAAATGTATCGCCGGAGCGCCGGTGATCACTTAACATTATGTGTCATGACTGTTCTTTTGCCAGTAAAAAAAAAAAAAAAAAACAAAAAAAAACCTGAAAAATTTGCAACTGATCTTATTCTTCGGCTATAAATTAACCACTTCCTCTTTTTCATGAATTTTTTTTTTATAAAGTGAAAATACTGACTACATACATTACTGGTTAACATTATCGAAAAATACTTTTCGACAAAACATGGTAACAGCGATATTATGAAAATTAATTCAATTTCGTCCGCTATGGTAAAATTTTATTCAAGTCTTGGCATTGACACTGATTAGTTTAGCGAACCTGAGCATTAATAAAACATATCACCTAAGATTTTCCATAAAATTTCCATAAACACTGAGATGGTATGATATATTCCTATTTTCCCAGACATAGGTATAAAAGGATGACGTGATTCTTATCTTCTTTTAAATTTTTATGCGAGGCAGGTGATTTTCGGTTACTATGGTCAATAAGAATATACTTACTATAGCTGTACATGGACTTCATGATATTTTTTTATTTTGTCTTTTTATTTAACTTATGAAGGTGCCATTAAATCCACATAAACTGGACTTTTCCCAACTACACTCAAATACATAACTTAAAGGTGAAGTGATGGATTGCTTCAATGTGTATGAATATATTTTATTTATAATAACGATTTACTTATTATATAAAATAACATTGGGTATCGGATAAGGCATAATAAATTATTTAATAAATCAGAATTCAGTTGCTGAGCGGAGAGCCGACTCTCAAGGGAAATAATTCGTAGATTAATGTAGCTAGCTGCTCTATTGTCTTTTAATATATTGCTGAGATTAAAAAATGGAAAAACGGGTTCCGTTATATTTAATTAAATAGCCTATCCAGTAGGCTTTTTATTTTTTATTAAATTTAGCCACATATATATTAATATGTATATAATCATGTATTGTGTACAATTATGTCTCATGTGGGCACATATTAGACCGGGAGATGTGGGGCTGCAGGTGTCGCAGCGAGCGCAATGCGGCGCCTCCACGAATCTTCTGACCTCATTCACGTTCACGGCCATTCCAATAATATAAACTTTAAATGTTTCATTTGATTCAAAATTATTTCACTTGCGTTAGCGGTGAATGTCGGTTATTGTGTAAAAATTATAAATCAATTTAAGAATTTTATTTTACTGACGCTTCAGCTCTACTAGAGTTATTATTGTTTACCTGATTGCGGCGGAGCCTAATAGGAAGATTATGTGTTTGACGTCTATGTATGTATGTTTGTCGGTTTCAATATCCGGCTTATACTTAACGATTTTAATAAAGATTACGTCATTAGATTCGTTTCGTTTTGAAGGCGCGAGTGTTACTATGTAGATATATTATATTTAAAGTTGTATATAAAGTTCTTAAAAAAAGAAAATGGTAGATTTAAAGCACATAAATAATTTAAATGAAATAATTGAAGAAAGATAGTATGACGTCCTAAAAACCTCGTTACGGAAAAGATGGCCTTGACATTGAAATAGTACACTAATAGATGTTTTATAAATACGTCAGTTTATTAAGCTTTAGGTATAAGCATTTTGCTTTGTAGGCAAAGAGAATTTATAATATACTTAGACGATTAACGCTTACAGCAGTCAACGTTAAACCAAGCATTAGCATATCGCGTCCAGTCCTAGAACCATGTGACGTTTATTTATTTTTATTACAATTGAAATAGTTTTTTACACGTTAAATTTTTACTAAAGATTTATACATTTAATTTAGTACAAAAGTCACAAGCGGTGTTAACTAAATTTTACAGACTAATTACATTTATTATAAATATAATAATATTATAAATATAATGGCCTTACAAAGCATGCATGCAAGATGCACCGACCAGAAAACATTGAAACTCAAATATTGCATATATAATATTTAACAAATGAATCATATTTAATGATGCTACCATTGAATAATAGTGAACTATAATTATTTGTGTCGTAATAAGGCCGTGCTACCCCAATGCACCACATTCGTTGCTCGGCGACGAAGCCACGTGGTGCCAAAACTTCTCTATCGATCCTTGCGTACCACTAGCTAAATACATACGTACGCTTTCAATTATGTACGCCTACGCCACAATTAGGTCTTACTACGTAAATAATGTGTTTGTTTATGAGCGCCCTGGGGCGCATTGTGTATTCACGACAGTTGATTTTTTGTTTGGACTTTTTATAATTATTTATTATGGGTGAAACAGTGACACGTCATCCTCAGTGACTGAAAAATTTAACTTTCGCTATTTTACACTACTGTTACAAAAATCTTCATAAAATAAATTAACCGAAATACATTGACGTGTAATTTTTTAAATTAATAAGTATAATACCAGAGTAATCAGAGACAATATAATGTAATGAATTATGTAATCTAATTAGTGTAGTCTTGGTGAAACTTTAGATATTCACATTCTAAAAAAAGTTTTTTTTTCTTATCAGATACTGTGAGATTTTAAGTTTTAATATATATATATATATATATATATATATATATATATATATATATATATAAATATATAAGTTGTTCGATCAATAGGAATTTCAGCAAGCCAAATATAATTTAGTCATATATTTATTTCTTCTTTTCTGCTTTAAAAATAAATATCTGCTTAAAATAAAATAAAGATACTATCAACCAAGTAGATACCTCGAGGCGACCCAGTATCCGCAATTTATTCCTTCTCAAGTTACTGAAAGAAAACTACTGAAAGATATACTGCACTAAGAAGCAGTGACTGCAGGCTCTCCGCATCTTGGGCGTTACGCAATGGCCGTTGTTAAAGAAATATTTTTCTTGGCAGAAGAAAATATTTTATAAAATATCTATAGACGGATTGCAATCTGTGTTAAAAGTGTACGTATAAAAAAAACACACACATTTACGAATAAAATAGCAAATGATTTTCTTATTTCTCTATCTTTCTTTAGGTCTACAGAAACTAGCAACGCGCGCGCCAGCTTTCTTTTTCTTTTCTATTCAAGAAAAAGAAAGCCTCGCCTTGAATTAGTGTTGATGTTACTCGAAGAAAAGTAATCACACACACATAATTATTTGTAACATTAACAGTGAGACTACGTTACCTTATATTTCCAGCACCAACGATAAAAACAAAAAATATATAATTAAAAAACATGAATTTGTAATGTTGATAAGAACAGTTGATTTTTTGTAATAAAATAATTTAAAAATCAAATAATATTTTGGTATATTGAATAAGAAGAGTTCATCGCCACAATATTCTCGCATAACTTATTATAAAATGTTTTTATTATATACATCAATCACCGTATAAAAATACGTCAAATGATTAATAAAAATATTTTTGAATAGCACCTCACCATCACATTAATATTTATACAAATCCACGTGTAGGTACCCCACTTCTGTCGATGTGGCGAGGGTTAGCAACGACAGGTTGTAACGCATTGCCATATTAGCCACGTTATTGCGCCCCATTAGCTATATAGTTTTTATTTGCGCCTCATGAATTGTGTCCCGTTTATTTACTCACATTTCTCGGGGTTATTTTTGTATAAATAAATCTGCTGTTTGTCGCCGGAACGGCTATTAGTGGCCGCAGTTACGTAGACCGTTTGTAATAAAAAGCAGCAATAGAAATAATATTTTCATTTAATATGCATCAATTTTTAATTGTGAATATAAAAATTATGAAAACGTGAAAATAAATACCTCAAAACCAAGATGTTTCTAAATATATTACTTAATTATAAATAACATTTTATAATACCCTTAATTGAAATTTTTCTTTCGATGATGTCATAAAACATTGATATAATCTGATCGTAGACGCATACATATAAGTATTTCCATAACGATAGGTTGTTTTCGAAAAGCAAATAGTATGTAGGAAGCGCGATCCTGACGCGTTGACAATATACACGTGCGATATGTTATCTGCGCTGTTTGCGTTGGATTAGCCCCGGCCCCCGGCCGCGTGCCCCACTGCCAAGTTCAAAGTGTCAAAGACTCCTCGAATGAATTAGTCGTTCACTGTCAAAAAATGACTTGTCCAGAATCTGTTTCCATGATGCAATAACGGTAGACTTTTCATCAATTCTCTTTTTTAGGTTTATAATTTTTTTATTTGTATACGTTGTTTTATTTAAAAGGTTTGCGTACTCATCTTTATTAATGTGCAAAATTTGTTTTATTAAATGGAACCTTTCTAGTTTTTTTGTATAAAAATTCTTTACTTTCATATTCGTTGATTTTATGGTAACAGAAGATAAATATTTTTGTTTCAAGTTTTAACAATTAAAAAAAATGTTTTTAAAACAATATTGGTTAATCAAAATTTAAAATGAATTAAGAAAAATAAAATCAATGTGACTTGGTTTGTAAAATATTGAAATTCAGTACACCAGTAACAGTGAAACGAAAATTATTAAATCGATTGTAAAAATTTTAGGCGCCAGTGTTGATAAATAATGTGTGAATGGATTAAGGTTCGATTTATTGAAGCTGTCACCGATGCTGTATGTGCATAATGTGGATACAGCGTTATTTGCATGCGGTGCAAATATACCACAATATTTTATATACGTACCTTGGTCACCGGATGTCGTTCACAAGCACCGGGTACACAGCAAAGGGTAAGTGAAGGACAATTTGATATCAGAATTTCAAATGGTTGGGAACGCTTTGAAAAATTATGTCGTAGGAATTTATCACAATCGTGTCGAACGATGTTGCAATATAAATAAACGATCGATCTATGTTAATGCACGCTTTGTATCTACTGAATAATATAATATGTACTGAATTTGCTTTATGTAATTTTATACATATATCAACATATTTTTCTTTTAATATAAAATAAAATTTATTATTAAAAATGTATGTTATAAAAATAGGTACGATAAAACTTTTTGAAACAGTAATAAAGAGTTTTATCACCAAATTATGTTAATACTAAGATCGATGTTCTGGATATAATTTATTGGAAATCACTGTGGTAGATAACGATACTTGATATAAACTTAACATTCAGAATATATGATAGAATTGACAAAACACACCATTATTACAAGTATTAGTTGCTTATAATAATCTTAAAGCTAAATGTGGAGCATTTGCGGTAGTATTCAGCGTAACTCACGGTTTTACTTACGTTTGTGGTTACGTTTTCGCTCCTATTTGTCGTACCTTCCTCAATAAACGAGTTATCTAGAAATTTTTCAAAGCGGATTAGTAATTTCAGAGATTATCACCGACAAACAAACTCATAAACAAATTTGAACTCTTTATAATATTAGTATGGATATAAGTTGCAGTTAATCATATTCTCAAAAATAAATTAGAGTTCATTTAGCTAGTCGCAAGTGGGCATCGGTAGGACGGCAGGACGGCAGGCACGGTAGCGCACGATGTGGCACGGGGGGCTCAACGGCGCGTGTCCACCACCTGTCGGGACACCGGTTCGAACCACCCCCCGCCTCATTAACGGACTTTATATTCCAAAATCCTTAAACAACGTACATTGGCCCATTGAGATTTTTGACTGTTATAATGAACCTTTATTTGCATATTTCTCTTATATTCGAGTCAATGGACTGTGTTGTGCGAGTATTTAGACCTAATTATTTATTTGTGTTTAATATTATTTAGTTCGTATAAAGTTATAAATTATAATCTACATTACGACTATTTGTGTGGTAATTTTTTTTAAATGCCTATTTTACTTGTTACTATAAAAATGCAAAAATATTTTTCATTAGGTAATACTGACATTCTTAAAGTGGATTTATTTTATAATACAGTTCATTTCAAAGTTAACATTAAAACCCGCACTAAAGTTTTAATGGCGCGTTTAAATTCAATTACACAGTAGAAATGATAAAAAAAAACGAAAAGAATATTTAAAAACTTAATTTTTTTTATGAAAGTGAAGATTAATTTATCAATCTGTATAATGTATTTATTTCAATCGAATAGCTTCCTAAAACAAAACAAAGGGAATATGTTACCTAACACTATTGTTGTATTGAAAACGTTGTAGTCAGCGGAATACATCTGACTCACCATCGGACCATCGTCGAAGCCTTCACGAAATGAGATGGCGGTTTCGTAACATCGCGTGATCGTGGTTCGATACGATTCCATGAAACGAAGACTATATTTATAAATGTTTTACATTTGCCATTTTGTTTACTCATTACTTAATAAATTGTAACACGTTGACGTAGTAAATGTTAGGTAATGTGATCCTTCTAGGAATTTTATTAATATTTCCAATAAGTGGTCTTGTTTGTTCGGATCATGGAAATGTTCCTATTGACTATGGATGTGTATTGAATTTAATAATTTATTTCGTTAACACTCTTACGTTTATAAAACAGACAAAATTTTTACTTGGAGTTAAATTATTTTGTCAAAGACTTGATTCGTTGTTAATGGAACACTAATTCGATATAAAAAACTATTGCTAATTAATATTATGTTCAGACATCCGAACACATCGAATACCAAGAACCAATTATGTTATGAAATATGTTTTATTCATTTATATAGCATTTTGTTTTAGTACTAAACTGATATTTGATGATTTAAATTTAAATTTATTGTATCATTAATATAGAAAAAATCTTTACAGTTTTATATTTTATATATTAAATAATAGCACATGAAAAGCGAAAAGGCGTAATGTTAAAGCAGTAGTAGAGTATAGTTTGACGAAAATGTCATATCGAAACCCGACACGGAGAGCGGGCACGCGGCACGCGTTTGACATATGTCGAGACACTTCTGTTAAGTACTCCGGCATAGGTTCGCGTCCACTGCCTTGACATTTTGCTGATTTATTATAGAGAAATATTTGAATATATGCTTTTATAGTTTTGATATTTTTCTGTCAATAGCTAGTTATTTGAGTTATCAAGTATATTACAAAATTTTCAATTCTCGATCATCTGATGCAGCGATTAAAATACTTTATGAATCAATGGTTGTAGTTTCTATTTAATTTCATATATTTCTTATGGCTTATAAACCTCATCACCACGTCTTGCAAAGTATTGGCTTTTAATTATGATAAAATACCTCATAAAATAAGTGTCTGAATCTTTTTAGACACAAGATAAGATTGAATCTTTTTTTATCAAAGAAAATATGTTTTAAATAATAATTATTGTAATGTCATTGTATTCCTTGTGGTTCTTAGCTTATTAAATATACTTCAGATTTATTATTCGATAAATAAAAAAACATTATCTCACGGTTAGTGGTGCACAAGCTTTAGTCGATTAGGCATTTTTTTCTTCACTCTCAACAAGGAAAAGGGAGCGCTTTTTAATCGCGTCGTACCATATGAGCAAATGTGTTGGCGTTTTACAGTATTAGCGGTCAAAGGGTAAAAGCTATCGGTATTTTTTGTAACATTTTCAGCTTTCATATTATGAATATTTTAGGTATGGTTAAAAACTGGTCAAGTGCGAGTAGGACTCGCGCACCGAGGGTTCCGTACAAACTTATAGAAATCATATAAGACTAACCCATCTACGCCATTTGTGGTCTTCATCATCAGTTCCAACAAAAATTACTATCAAAAATACCTAAATCGGTATACGCTTGCCTATAATATTTGAGGAGTTCCCTCAATTTCTCCAGGATCCCATCATCTGATCCTGACCTGAAGACAATGGGACCACCTTGGAAGTATACCTTTTCAAACAAAAAAAAAATTTTGAAAATCGGTACACAAATGGCGGCGTAATCGGCGAACAAACATAAAAAAAATTAAATACAAGGTCGAATTGAAAACACTCCTTTTTAGAAGTCGCTTAAATATAATCAAATATTATGTAAATATGGATCACGTCCCAAAAACTATTTTGAAACTAATTAGGAGCACTTTAATTTAAAACACGATCATGGATGCAATCCATGGAAACACAAAATTTTATTTTAAGTACTAATACACCTTATACTTTCAAAAAAAAAAAGTTATAGTGCGATTCAGGATACACCTAGCGCCATCTCCTGACAATTTCAATGATCTAACTTGTTGACTTTGACATTAACAACATAATTATATTATATTTTATTCTCGTTTTATTTTTATTTATATTCTACTACACTCCACTACCCCTGCACTACGTTCGTAAAATATTTAGATTTACATTATCAATCAAAATATCGAAATATATATTAGTGTTGCCAAGACGAAAATAATTAGTCCTTAATTCGAACAAAACTAATTGTTTATTTATAAATAACTAATTATATTACTAATAACCAGAAGACTTATATGTGTAGATAAATAAGTAAATTAAATAACTCGATCTGTTTGAATTTAATTTTAAAATTTTCGTACTAAGTCAATACGAGTACTTAAATCAAATCGCGTGAAGCTAATGACGTTATAAATCGACGATAAAACTTTTAAATGAAAAGTTTATTTTATTATTTTTAGCGCGTTTAAATAATAATTAAAATAAAAATTTTTATTAATCGAGCAGAATTATATCACAGTTAATATCATAATGTTGTAATAGATGGCATTAGTTGTACGCTGCATCGCGCTATCATTTTGTTAGCTGCGATATATAGATTGCATTGCGTTGTTTATAAAGGTTTGCTGCTTTTTAATGTTTTCGTATTGATACAAATTTCTTCTCAGTGTTTGTAAAATTGTTTTTTTGACCATGGTAAACTTCTATGTTAATTTGTTACAAGTACATAAAATTTTAATTCTAAGATTAATATATTTTCCGCTTGATCAATTTACAACTTGATTCATTTACGCGTCCCTGAGAAAAAGGTTGAAAGACAGACGTACAGACTGACAGACACACGAACAGAAATTTACAGTTTTCGGATTTTTTCCTTTATGTATACTAAAGGACCTTGCTCCTGGCCAAATTTCATAATGCTTGGTCAATGGGAAGTACCCTATAGGTTTTGATTCCCTTGCGAAAACGTTAAAAACGCTATCATACTTGAAATATGTGATATAAATGACCGTATCTTTTGATTGCGTTAACTTAGAAGTTTGATTTTTTCACAGCTCTTAGTAATTACAACTCTGAGTACTTGACGTTGATAAAAATTTGTTACCTTCACGCGTTTCTGAGAAAAAGGTTGAAATACAAACTTACAAACAGACAAACATACATACAAAAATTTACAGTTTTCAGATTTTTTCCTTTACTTGTACCATAAGATCTTACTTCTTACCAAATTTCATCGTGCTAGGTCAATGGGAAGTACCCTATAGGTTTTGATTCCCTTGCGAAAACGCTAAAATGGTCAAAATATACGACATATTTTCCATTATCTTTTGATTGCGTTGACTTAGAACTTTAATATTTTCACGGCCGCATGTCATCATAGACTTGAGTATATGATATTAATTTGAACATGATACGTCTATGCATTTCTGAGAAAAAAGGGTTGACATCCCGACAGACAGACAGACAGACAGACAGACAGACAGACAGACAGACAGACAGACAGACAGACAGACAGACAGACGGACAACAAAGTGATCCTATAAGGGTTCCGTTTTTCCTTTTAAGGTACGGAACCCTAAAAACGGAATTCTTTGAATATTAAAAATTTTATAAAAATAGAAACATATCTAATATATAAAATTCATTGGTTGTTTGTATGTCCATATCTTATATATTTATAAATTGAAAGTAAAATAAAACTTTGTCAATATATAACCAGACCGTTTTTCAATATAGGACTAGACGTAAAAGTAACTTTAAGACGTTCTTGCGGCTTCAAAATTAACATTAACGCAAGTGTAGTCACGAGAAAAACCTAGTTGATATTAGAAATACGCGAACCCTTTAAAGTGATTTTTGAGTTAACAAAGTAATGTAAAAACTTAAAAAAATTAATCCGGTATAGAAACGAAACAAGTAAACTAAAAAGCAAAAAATAAATATTTTCTGAAACATTTGTCCTTGTCATTTAAGTCCTTTACTTTACTTTCAAACAATAAAAAATCAAAATCGATTTACATTCGGCGGAGAAATTGGTGAAAAAAGCCGAACATAGAACTCCTTCCTTTTTCGAAGTCGTTTAAAATAATGCTATAAATATCGCGTCATGTTTGTAGCTCATTAAATATTCTTAAACACACAAGTGCAGAATAGTCAAGTATTAATTACAATTAGACCGACCCTGAAATGACCACCATCTGGTCAATTACACTGACAGGTTTCCACGTGCCGTCTCATATTTCAGGTCTTCAATTAATTGTTATTAACCCTTGCAGCCCTTGTCCTGCTGTGAAAGAGGATAGTCAATTTTACAGTGCATTAGGTTTGCACTGCCCAGTAATTTATCAAGCGGATAATGCACAATTATGTAGTTCAAATGAACCGAATATTATGTCAAAGTACTCAATTTGTTGCAAACCAAATATTGCAATTGTATGTCATTTTGTATGATCCGTTCTTCAACGGATGTGAAAAAAGATTTTTTTAATTTTTAGTGTTTTTTTTTGTCTTTAAAATTTGTTTTTGTAAAAATTCGTTTTTTTCATATTTGAAAAGGTATACTTTTAAGTTATATAGAATTACCATCACAATCGAATCAGAAGTTTGATTTTTGAATCAAAGTAACTGGAATCTGGTATATCATCTAAGCAAACGAAATTGCGTAATTCGCATTTGAAGACGGTTCGAAAAAAACAAAACTACAAATTATTTACAAAAAAATCATACGAGGTAAATTATCCAAAATACGGCCAGTATTTTTGTGGCTAAAACGAACTCGTTGGCTAAGCTGCCAGCCCACGGATTGCCATATTTTGAAATTGTAAGATAATGCATGTATATTTTAAACCTTTGCAATTCAATACCATTCGCGACTTAATTGCGATTTAGTACCATTTGTTTTTCACCGGAATTTTTACGGTTAAGCCTTTTGTCCACGACACACGACGTTTTGACTACGACAATTGACAATAAACTCAATATTTTGAAAAAAAAAACACACATCCCGATTACATTCTTTATAAATATTTTAATATAAAATAAAATATGTAAATCAATCACTGAACGTAATTACATTAGGGTTTACTTCGTAGCAATTTATCAAGGCATAATTCAGACTATCAGTTTCTACATAGAACAATTACTATCTGACGTCTAGCAACCTAAAAAGCGAGCTTGAATCACGCTACACTATAATAATAAAATGTTAACGATTATTTTTTACTAGCTGTGCCCGCGACTTCGTTCGCGTGGATAACAGAATGCTTGGCATGTCTCCTGCAAAGCAAAGTTATAATAGTCTACGGTCAAGAAAAGAGCCTTTTACTTCGGATTTGGGAACTTTCTGGTTGTATTTATAAGCAGACACTAACTCAGATACGGTATTCCTCCACGGTTTTTACAATAAATGTTGAAGAAAAGTGTTTTGTACTAATCTTTAAAATTTCAACTTTAAAACAGTATGTTCCCGCCAAAGTTCTTCTTATAAATATAGAATATATATTCTCCTTATATATCGGGTGACTTTTTTAACTGAGCTTTATAGGCCAAATCCAGAACTATAAGGAATCGCGAAAAATACTTAAAGGAGTCTCGTGTCCGATTTTGAGAAATCTAAAACTGCATCATAAGTTTTTTTTGATTTCATGATTCTCTTGGTCAGGAATAGAACCCACTAATTAAAAAAAAAAAAAAACATTATTACCACCTTTTTTCTTTTGTTTACGCAGGGGAAATCTTCGAAAAGATACCCGATTCCTGGGGGGGAGATCGGGTTATGTGGAGATTTATACCCACTAAAACCCCTGCGATGGTCTTTCTCAGCACGGAAATGGAGAGGCCTCGGGATCGCTTGCTCATGCGCATCCGCTGCCCCTCCCGTGCGACGCTCCGCTCGTGGCTGGCGGAGCTCGTCTCAGGAGGGCAAAGTCTAATATTGCCCTCGCCGCACCCCTCGCTGGTGCGTACTGCAGTTCGAGGCCATCCCGACTGCCGTCCTCCTCGTGGCCGTATGAAAACGGATGCGCGGGACCCCCATCTCACGCACCCACGGCCCGAGGGCGCGCCCTATTTATTCTGCCCCGGGCACTGGGGCTAGGAGGCCGGAAGGACGACGCCTCGGTCGTCCTCGTCGGGCGGGATCGGCCCTCTCCCGGGCCCGCCCTGCTATCTCCTTCTGGACCATGACGGTCTCACAGAAGGAGACTACGGCCTCCCACGCCGATTCCCTGCGGAGCATCGCCGACACGACTGCTCGCAGGGAGAGATCTCGCCCGATTTCCTGGACCAAGACCTGCCTTTCGGCGGCCCACGCGGGACATGCCGCCAGCGTATGCTGGGCAGTGTCTCGGTCCGCACCGATTATAACCACCTAATAGTGTGATAGAATGTGCCATTTGTTTTGATCCCCGTCACCTACTCCGTTACCTAGGTAGGTTTAGATAATTCTTAATAAGATGAATCAATTTATTGAAAATCTACATTTCACTGGACTCGGCTATTGTACTCACCCGCTATTAGCGTTACAACATCCCGTTATGATTTTAAAATTTTACTTTTAGGTATGATCGTTTTTTTGATGAACTACTAAAGATTTAATTCATGTATGAATTTGATAGAATTTTGTAAAAAATTAGCCTTTTCTTTTTTTGGAGGTAAACTTTATACCATTACCTCCCCAAAGTTGATCCTTCAAATATGTCACTGTATTAGATAATGCAATAATACAGAATGTTAATTTTTGCAAAATCACCGTGTTCGTTTCTGGCTAGGAAAACTTATTTTTCAAAAAACTAATGATATAGTTTTAGTTTTTATCTAAATCGGCTCTGTGACTCCTTTAATTATTATTTTTCGTTATTGCTTATATAGTTTCGGATTTGATGTATCATATCCAGTATAAAAATACCAGTAAATATATTATTTTTTTTAATTATTATATTTATATAATATATATTTTCCCTATTTGAATCAGATGTTGTTCACTATTTCATTGGTTTCAATTTTGGTCCTTATTACATTGGCTTCCTGCTAGTGAAAGTTTCGTCAAAATCGGTCCAGCAGTTTCAGATATTAGCCGAAACAAACTGAGTGACAAATAGACAAAAATTTTAAAATTGGTAATTTTGTTGTCAGTACCGTGTATACTTTCATATCCATTTATTAAAAAATTCAAACAGACACATCAATTTTATTCATTTGTATAGATGTATAAGGTATACATCTATACAAATCCTTCTTAAATCGGAAATTGTTCACTATTTTATTGGTTTCTACAATATTTTGTAATCGCGTAATTCTCTGTTTTACTTATTCATTAAAATAAATACATATTTTTCAATAAAAGTAGCCCAAGTTAATACTTATAATATTAGCTGTCCATTAATCACGTAACGTTTTAAAGAACTTTTTAGACTTTGTGACATTTCGTAATTTTTTTCTTCCATCCCCTCTTCCTCCTCTGGGCCTCATTAATATAGGTTTAAAATATGGGATTAATGGACATTTCCTAACTGCGAGTGAAAGTCCCATCAAATTTGATTCAGCTGTTTCAGAGATTAGTCGTAAGAAACAGACTGATAGACAAAAATTTTAAAAATGATTTTTTATTATGTAAATAGTGTATATACTTTCATGCATTTCGTGAAAAGTCCAAAATAATGTTCGACGTGAACCCTTAAATTGACATAACTTTTTTATTTATGAACCGATTGACATGAAACAAACCCTAAATGTTAAGTGATGCTTACCACAACATATTAGTGAAAACCGCATCTAAATCGGATAAGCCGTTTCTGAGATTAGCGTGCACAAACGCACAGATAAACAGACAAACAGACAAACAGACAAACAGATAAGAATTCTAAAAATCTTTGTTTTGGGTTCTATTGCGTTGGTAAAGGCCCCCAGTAAGATTTTTTTTCATATATCTTCCATGTACAGACAGCGACCCGCTAGAATTTTATTATTAGTATAGATTATAGCAAAGCTTTATATAATGCATAAAATTTTCCAAATGCCTTAATAGTAATATGAAACATGTTGTCGGTATAAAAGCGGTTAATATTTTACAAAGCTTTGATATTTATTGATTGAAATATCATTAGTGAATGCGTAGTGCGTAGTTATATACAGTGTGATTTATATAGTTATCTACCTTACTTTAAGATTTTGTAATCGATAGAATATTGAACAGTTACTAGCACTATATTTATCGTTATCTTAACATTTTTTGTACAAACAAAATCCTATTAAAATATAATATCATGCGGAGGAAACTTAGAAAATGAAACCTAATTTATTCTCGAACACTCAAACTTGAATGTTTAAAACTTTTCCCCGTCTTTTGTGGAGTGGTAGCATTGTAATATTAGACAAAACGCTCGCACAAAGCATTTTCGTGTAGGCATTGTGCTTAAGGTGACTCGATATATTTCTCTCGTCTCCCCCAGAGAGTAATATTTATTACTCCCTCACGTCACGTATGCCTTACTTTTATCACGTGTGCATAATTTTATTTTGGCTTTTATTTGAATTGCCCCTGAAGTGAATTTATAGTAAGACGTTATAGTGGAATAAATGTACTCGTATATCATGGGTTGTTTAGATATTGATGACCACTTATCCACTATCCTGGACATAAACATTTCTATCTCCGCTTAATCTTATGAATCCCAAATTATAATTGTGGAGTTGGAATATTTTATTCCTACTGAAACATTGATGGCTATTAAAGTTATTATTGGTGGTTGTAAATAATGGTGAAAAAAAATTAATCAACAAAAAAAAACATATATAATTTGGAATAGCTGCTCCACGCCCAACAGAGTTTAAATACTTTCGATATTACTTAAACGATAATTAATTTTCGGGGTTAACGTCAAATAACTGAAATTGTTCCGTCTCGTTGAACCTTTTACGAAGAGGCTTTCAACGGTGCTAATTACTGTCATGGACAGTTTTGATAAATTGCGATATCATAGACAACGTATAAAGTTTGTACTTATATATTTTGAACTTTCGCGATTTATACTATTCATATTTAATATAACGGGTCTTATCGCGATAACTAATAGTAGTAATACCTTTTTATTGCCCGACGTTTCGACGAAGTTACATTCGCCGTGGTCACGAGCTGACTGGTGTACCGCGTGCCCTCCGGCGACGAGTGCGCGAGTTTTCTTCGCCTACCCTCACAATATTAATATTGCACCAGTCAGCTCGTGACCACGGCGAATGTAACTTCGTCGAAACGTCGGGCAATAAAAAGGTATTACTTCTATTAGTTATCGCGATAAGGCCCGTTATATTAAATATGGAAAAGTTTGTACTGTTTTTACTTGTAGGAAATGTATATCCTTTCATCAATTAAAAATTCAAATGCAATTGGCAAAGATCCATGTCATTTGGATATTTAATGAGATACATATAAAATAATATGATGTGTAAAAAAAGTTTCTTACGGTTTAAAGAACAGATACTGATTTACTTAAAAAAATTTAAAGTTAGTGATGAAGATCAAATGTGTATGTATTGAAAATAAGGTCCAATAAAAGGAATGATTAAAGGTTTTGTTATAAAAAAAAATAAATTACTGTAACTGTAATATAAGCAATACTGTGTTAAACCACACGGACCCCATTTTGAGAAAATGGCGTCTAAAGATGTCGAACCTTTTCTTAGTAAATTTATTTGGAGAAGTAGGTATATATACATCGTACCTTTTACACTTTGATAAAAAGTTTAATTAATTAAAAGCAGATTATATATTTAATGTGTTATGTAATTAAAAGTTTTTCAATTATTTGAGATTATTGTGTAAATTGCAAATAGAACGCATTTGAACTTCGATCCATTAAAATAAGAATTTTTTTAGCGTTTTTCTTTAATTTAGATGGCTTGAAAGTTTTTTGAATAATGTTTAATAGGTAAAGCAGTATCAAAATACATCAATATCTCCGAATTTGACTTTTTGTGTGACACATTCTTGCTTATCTGCATCCATATATCATGTCATGGACAGCTATTTAAAAAGCATTTCATTAAGTCTAAAAGGTTGCTAACCATTAGATAGCAATTAATCGTCCTGCAGTGAAGACCATTACAATTTTGCAACGTTTTTCCACACCATAAACCACACAAATGCAACATAGCAATACTATTTTCCGTAACCAATCTTTCTACGCTTCGTGAACCTTAATAGTAATAATATGATTGGAAGTTTTAACTGCATATGAACTTTATATTGTCTAGATAAGGGTCAGATTGCTTTAGTGAGAATTAAGTGCATAAGAGTGTGGCTATTTCCCGCTGCAGTTTTAACAGTTTCTTGAAAATAGGGGTAGACTTTTTTTACGATCGCGTGGAGAACATTTATGGCCTGCTATAAGGACGGCATTACGAAACGATAGCGGCTCTGTGGGAAATATCTTTATTCTATGATCAACAATGGTGGAAAATGATTATGGAATATTTTAACCCCCGACCCAAAAAGAGGGATATTATAAGTTTGACGCGTGTATTTGTCTGTCAGTGGCATCGTAGCTCCTAAACAAATGGACTAATTTTAATATGTTTTTTTTTTAAGTTAATGTCATTGAGATTATAATTTAAAAAGATCTGTTTTGACCTTTGAAGGGTAATAGCTCTTTTCTAGTTGTTGAAAGGATCTGAGCGATTCGAATAAAATCAGCAAAGAAGTTCTGCTGGTTTTATCGAATGAAAGATTTACTATATTGTGAATTATATCGAAATAATATAGTTGGGTAATCTTGACCCGATGCTACTGCAGCATCTGAAATCAGCAGGATATACAACTAGTTTCTTCTCGGGCTCTTGGATCTTTTCGGATTTAAATAAAATTAAGAACATTTTTTTCGTCCTTATTTAGTTTACATAACTTGAATTTTTTTTTAATAATCTAAAGTAAGTGACGCATCGGAATACATGAATACCACCAAATTTGACTTTTTGTGTGTGGACACATTGTTGGTTATCAGCATCCATATGAGATGTAGCTAGACTAGACGATCGGCTGGACGCTAGGCGGCAGTTTACGAGGCAATCTGGATAGTTGTGTCAGTCGCGAGGGGGCAGACAAGACGGCGTCAGCGCGGCGCCTTGCCAGGGCTGATACGTCTTTAAATTAGGGTTTATTTGTATTAGTAAAATGTTCCATTCTTTTTAGGTTCTCTCATCAAAATTACTCTTATAATTTTATTGAATCTGTCTGTCACGCCCTCATGACTTATCTATTAATATTATTAATAAATATAGCAAATAACAAATAAAGAAAAATCTAATTATATTGTATATATTATAGTCGGATCGTATTAGACTTTAAAATTTCTTCCTATGTATATTACTTTTCTCATCTAATTTGAAAATAGTATAAAATGATTTATCTTACAAGTTTATTTTCATATATTACACATTTATTATTGAAAACGAAAGTTTATTGTTCTAATAGTCTGATCCGAACTTGGCTGAATAATTTTAAATGAAATTATTAGGAACAGCTGCGATTTTTTTTTTTAAATAACAAGCGTCACCTTAATTATTAAGAACTATGTTTTATAAGAGTGTTCTAATATTAAAATATATCTAATTTTATACATAGTGTACAAATGCAAAACATTAGGTTTTATTAAAACAAAAATATTAACATTATCTTTATTTTCTATTTTTTATTTTAAGGTGAGAATTACACTCATAAGTTTTTTTACAGAATGAAAGTGTAAATTAAAAACTATAAGATGACATTTGAACCTTTGTTAGGGGTGTTAAAAATTACAGTCGACTGACGACAAGAGATCTTAACTCAAACTGCGACGGTTTTCATTGAAGTCAACTTTTTAATTGAAGTTTAAATTAAGAGCGCGCGCCCGTGCCCTCAGTGCTAATTCAGTTTTCCCTGACGACTTTTGACGAGATGAAATCTTTTTAGGGCTGAGTGTTCTAACTAGAACGAGTAGAATGATGCAATTAGTTCGGAGTTTTTATACCAAATGTATGTAGCTCGAGCCTAAAAAGATGAATTCATAGATAAAAAAAAAAACAAAACGTGAAAAGAATTTGTTTCATATGTTTCATGCTTTGATGAATATTTCTAGAATGCATAACGATATTTTTGTACTAGAAAATACAACATTTCCGACATAAAACAAAAGCGTTTGTATAAAAATATTTTTCTTTCACTAAGAATTCCATATTAAAATAAGTCGCACGTTTTTCACAATGCTGAGTATGCAGTAACAATGGTTGTAGACTAGCTGAGGCTACGCCGCTACGTTGTAGCGCTACGTGACCGATTTGTACTTGATAGATGATGCTCGTTGTAGAGACAATTGAACTGGTCTTTCGTTGGACAAAGCTACATACGACTTTTTTCAAACCTATGCAATAACAGTATAAAATTATTTTTTACTAATAAGTTTTTATACCAATAATGTTGTTTAAATGTTAACATTTATGTGTTCCATAGATGCAAACTGGTACAAATTTCGATTTTCACTAATACATTTACTAAATTGTACTTTGTATCGGGGGTGATCGTGCCTCATCGTCATCTAGAACAAAATATTACCAATTCGTAAAAGTTAAGCGATCCACGCACAAGGTCACAGTTACAATATTTACCAACCATTCCATCATCTCGGATCGATAGCCGTCCGTTCCCAATTTTTCGACAACGATATTGATTTTAAAAAGTAGGACGAATTTTATCTACAATTAAGTTATTCATTTGATTGACGAAACGATCGTAACATCGAGTATGCATATAATCGCTGTATTATATATCTCTATTACCAGTAATTCGTTTTTATGACGTCCTATCTATACATTATTCTTAAGAGTGTTCGACTGCAATAACTCGAAAAGGAAATACATATATATCAAAAGACTTATTACTTTTTATCTGTTTGGTTTGAATGATGTTACCTTTTGATTTCTCAAGATTTTTCTGTAGATAATTAATTACAATAAGAGTAAAATGTGTTTTTGTTGCAGCCACCGAGCTCGACTTGTTGGCCGCGTTGTCGCTGCACAACACGACGCGTGCCGGTGTCAGCGTCACTCCGGGCATGCAGCCGCAGCGCACCGCCTACGCCCTGCAAGGTAATTAATTATGCGTACTTCATTTTTGAGAAAATGGCGTCTAAAGATGTCAAACCTACTCTTAATAATTGTGTTTGAAGACTCGTAAATAATTTTTTTCTTTTATATTTTATCAAAGGTATAATAAATAAAAATAGATTGATACCTATAATAAAAAGTTTTATCTAATAATAAGTTTTTCAAATATATAAGTTTATTGAATATAGGAATATATTGAACACATTTCAATATTAAGAAACATTTTCCGTACTTATTGAGTTTAGATGTCTTGAAAATTTCTTGAATAACGTTAAATACGCACTATCAGAATACATCAATATCTCCGAATTGATATTTGTAGGTTGACACATTATTGCATCTCAGTACCCATTTATACTTCTACCATTGACTTATATGTATAAAAACATTAATAAAAAAATAGACATGTAGCTATGTTATAAGTCATATACACATATTGTATATATCAATATTATAAACAGTATGTACTAAAAACATTATTATAAACAATATATACTAATATTATAAACAGGTAATTTTTTTTTGTATGTTTGTATGTTGGGGGTAATCTCTGAGACTACTGATCCGATTTGAAAAATTATTTTTGCGTTCAATAGCAAATTTATTGAGGAAGGTTATAGACTATATATTTATATTATTGATAAACGCGAGTAAAACCGCGAGTACTGTGTATGTTTATATAGAAAAAAGTAGTACTATATAATAATGCTTGGTACATTGCACGATCTAAATCTTGAAAAACCAAAAATGTTGAAAATTTATAATATTTGATTCGACTAAAGTATGAACTAATTAATTGTCCACTAATTGTACTTTAACTGTAATAATTATTTATAAGTAATAGCTACATCAAATTACTTTTTTAAATAACATAAATCAATATAACTTGTTCAAACGGATCAGCATTTATAATTTAAACCAACTATTTTGTACTTTACACGTGATCTTAAAGGCCGTGTTACAATTATAATAAGTTTTCCAAAGCATATTTTTCTATTGAATATTTGGACGCTGATAAGCAATACTGTGTCAAGCCACGCGGACTTCATTTTGAGAAAATGGCGTCTAAAGATGTCAAACCTATTCTAAATCAATATGTTTAAAGAAGTATATATCCATATTTTCTTTTATTTTTTGATAAAAGGTATAATTAATTAAAATCAGACAGATATATTTAATATATTATATAATAAAAAGTTATTCAAATATTTAAGGTTATTGTATAAATTGCAAAATATGGAACGCACTTGAAATTCTAATCAATGAATTAAGAAACTTTTTTCCGTGTTTATTTAGTATATATAATTTCAATTTTTTTTAATGTAAAATAGACGATGCAGTATTAAAATACATCAATATCTCCGAATATGATTTTTTGTGGGTTGACATATTATTGCTTATCAGCATCCATTTGTAAAATAATAGATATTATTTGACGATATTGATTCGACGGTATTATAGTTCAAACTATACGAAAAAATACCAAAATAGTTATAGCAATTGCTTTTATCCGTGAAACAATCTAGTCGGTTTTATCATTAGGTTTTAATCGAACAAATATTGCCTTACAAATGTATGTATGTTATAATTACAAAATATTCTATACTATTATGCCAATACATTTCATTCTGACAATATAATAGAAATAAAGAATACTTTTATAAATATAATGCTTTTTTTGTAAAAAAAATAAATCAATATATGTACGATGAACAATTAATAAATACTAAAAAATTAAAAAGAGTTTCAGTAGCTCATATTGGTATAAAATATTAATATTATTATGTTATAAAATAAAAACGTACACTAAGTTCCTTATTTTGTGATATCAAAAAGACAGGTAAAACGACATAGTAATATGATGGATAGTAAACATCGCAAGGTGCAGAGTGCAATCCATTGCGGCTGCAATTTCACTTAAAGCTTCTGTTTGATGGCGACTGCCACGCCTCTTTACATTTTAATGTCTGAGTAATCAGTGACACGTTGAGAGGTACTCGTATAAACGGAACATGTTCTAATTTCAACTTTACTTGTAACTAGCTGATGAACGCAACTTTTTCTGAGTGACGCACTAAAATGTCGACATTATAGTAAGATTCAGAGATAGATATCTAGATTGATAAATTTATTTGTAGACTACATGAAAATGAATGAAAATGGGTTAAGATTTTGAAATTAACTCATAAACGTTTATGATAATTTTAAGTCATTTATATACATTTTTACTTCTGTCGCCTACAATCGAATTTGCTAATTGCTAAAAGGCTTTAACTTGACACTTAATTTGTCGATTTTTTAAATTATTACGTGAAAATAAAATTTTTACATTTTAATAATGTATGTAAAGAAAACCTCTTCAGTGATATTTTATAAGAAATTTCCTTTTTCTTTTTAATTTTGTGAAATTAAAAAATATATTTAAATTAATAATTATCGTAAATTTTCTTAAAGATATAAAACATGAAATAGATGCTTTAAATGTTATTTGATCCTGTCAATGAAATAAAGACGTAATTGCGTTTCTCTATAATATCTTTATAAGAAAATTATTTTTTAATTTTAATTTAGTACCTAACAATAAAAAGGTACTTAAAAGTATTCTTTTAAACCAAATAAATAAGAATCAATGCAATGATTTTATCTATCCTTCATAACATCAAAAATGAAAACACAAAAAATATTACTACTATCCGGTGCTTAATGTTTGAGTTATGAATCGTTTTTATTTCCGGAAAAATCTAAAGGGAGCTGACCCCTCTTTGTTGCTGGCAATTCTTTGAGTAGATCAAAACTTATAAAAAAGGAAATTGATTGACACGCTTCAATAAGATGGGTGATGGGTGTGTTGAGGCACGTGCCGGAGTATGTCGGACATATTATGCAATAACAATTTTTGTAAAGATACTATATTCTCTCGTTGGTTTTCTGTTTTCATGTCTCCATTGTAATATATGTTTTTCGTAATTGTGATAAATAACTTAAGAACTTCCTAAATTGAGAAATACTTTGTTATTTTATCTTACTATACAAAAATTGTAAGTTTATTGTTTCTAATAATGCGTTACATCTATTAGAGACAGACTGCATAATACAAGCTTGATTTACCTTAAAAAAAAAGTGAAAAAGTGTTTCCATTTCTATAATTGTATAAAAATGAAGTAATCTCAAGTATCTCTATTTCTTTCTCGTAGTAATAATAGTAGCAATGGTACTTATCTACTTTTTATAGTTACCTACATAGCAATCGTTAAACAGTTTACTAGTAATTCGTTTCGTCTCTATGCCCTAATTATTTTGAACATTCATGTTAGTTAAGCTTACATTATTTTCCTATAGAATAAGTAATTTAGTTTTAAACATATCATTTTAGAATAGATTATAATTAACTTGACATATATTAGATGGCTTGGTTTGAATAAAGTTAACAATTCTTTTATCGTCTCTTTAGCCACATTTTCGGTACAATAATTTTGTATTCATATATTTTTAGGAAACACTAAATGTAACATTTTTTTCTACCAAATTGTCCAGTTTAATCTTCTGGAGACAATTGATTGTAATCCTCTGGGGTTGTCCCTCGAAACAAGCCCATTATCGATAAAACGGTCGTAATCCGACCGGCAAATACGCCATCCCTCACCGTGCTGCCGCAAACGATGATTAAAGCACCGCGGCATGACCTGAAATCTGTCACAATGTAATAGGGCTGTCAGAATTTTGTGCGATGTTCAATTTATGAGACATTTTTGCATTTATTACATGCTATTTCTTAAGTCTAAAATTACAATGTAGTAAAAGTGATAAAAGTAAAGTACTTACATTCAAAATTCAAAAATAAAGTATTTACATTCAACTAAATCAAACATTGCCTAAAATAAAGATAATAAAATAAAAATTGTTCTTGTTGCACATTAAAAAAAAATATTTGTAATTCCTCGAGTACTTAGAATTAGGTTTTTAATTAATTTATTTTTAATACTTAAGATTATTTTCTAATAAGATAATTTGTGAATTCCACACCCCTACAGCGCAGCAGTGTCCAGAGCTTTCGCACGATTCACTTACATGTACGCAAAACGCACCATTAAGCTAGACGCAAAGCTTGCGTAATTGTCGAAGGGTGTCCCCGACCGCCCTAATTCGTAGGGACGGCATTATGATGCTGGTGTCAAACGCCGAGGCCTATTGTCCGTACGACGCCTGTGTAGAAATATGGCACTAACTGACAGGTTGACTGTAACATCTGGACCAGATATTATCTAAGGCGTGGCTGATATGTATCTATCCTTATAATTTTTTTTATATCTTTTCATATACAAACACGCTCATAGTATTTTGAATTATTTAATTAATACTTTAAATATATTTACAAAATCTTTTCGTTAAGGAAGAAATTTTCGCTGTTTTATCTGCTAGTGTAAAATTTCATATAAAAACTTTTAAAACTAAATTGATATTCGTATAATCCGTTTTGTAAGAATTTTTTTAAGGCGCTGAAATAACATTAACCTTTATTTACTTATTGTTTGAGATATTAATATATTCATGTATTTAACTATATGTAATATGTTTATTTCTGTCGACTAGTAAAATAACTGTTTGACGTCACTATTTGATTTCATTATTTATTAAAAAACTAACTTCTAGCGTGACCCCGTGGTACCAGTTAGTACAAGGCAAAAAAGTTAAAATATTAAAAAATTAAAGGTTAAAATTCAGGCATGTCTTTTCACAATATATAAAAATAGACACGTAATTTAATTGAAATATTATATACGATTATTATTTTTAAAATATTAAGAAATCTATAGCTAATATAACAAAGATAGAGCGAATTTTGTGTATGTGCAAAGTAAACACCGGCATTACTAAACTATTTTAAATATTATGATACTATTTGAAAGTACATTATTTCAGATAGTCATAGGCTATATATTGCGTATATATGCGTGTTTTTATAAATAAAACCCACATCATCGCGAGCGAAGCAGCGAGTAAAAACTAGTGCCCCATAAAGTTTAAAATAAGTTAATATTTTATTCCGTAACCAAATGACAACATTCAGAAAATGGTAAATGAATTGAATTTTTGCATCATTTATCGTAAAGGTTTTTATAGCAGACCCGTCATATCCAGACAGTGTCAAAAAAGCGGTAATAGCTTCCAGTTTGCAAAAGACAGGCGTATTGAACGCCATTGTTGTGACAGACGTCGAGCCACGCTTCGGTTCTCTGTTAAACAAACAAGTAGACATTTTACTGAAAACTCAATTTAGTAATGGACAAAAAGGAATGAATTTACATGTGGCTGAAATAATATTAAATAGTAAATAAGTATATATCAATTCTGTATTTAATTAAAATGAATCAATTTATATATGTATGTCTGAAGTGAATATGAATAGTAAGTATTTAGCATTTTGTATTTAACGATAATGAACCAATTTACCTAATTATATCTTAAGATGAAGAATTAAAATGATTTAATGTAGATGAAACCAGAAGGTACATTTGGTTAAAGATATAAAACTTAATATCGCTCATACCGATATAAAATTGATTAAAAATCTCTAAAGCTTCTTTTATAATGGGTAATATTCAGTGATGGACAATAGAAATGCAACAAAGGAGATAACAAGCATCATGTCCACGCGTGAATAGGTACGAGATTCCAGAAGACAATGACCATTCTATTATCTCCTAGATTCTCTTACATTATGCATAACTACTATCGTAGGACATCTAACAACGTTGTATTATTCCCTTTTGAGGACACTTCCACACTTGTAATGGCAAATACACAAGCTAGTGTATAATATAACTTTTTCTGAATCCAACAAAGCATATACACTATTTTCATTTTGAATTTGAAATTTATAAACTATAAGAAATACCGAATATGCCTTCGATCAGTCTACGGTCGATTTTCATTAAATCAAATCTTCGGTCAATTTCATTAATCAAAAGTGGATCGTTAGTTTTTAGGAAAAAAATTCTAGCCAGGACTCGAACAAATTTCGCATCTTAACTATAGTTCGCATCTAACGTCACCTACCCAAATAGAGAAAATAGAATATTTTATTATCCATGTATGAATATAGAAGAATACTTTATGAGATGACTCAGAATAAAATACCGTTTATGATATTGCGATGATTTTCTAAAACCAAAATATAATTTTTTACGTAAGCATTAGAAATGTTTTTCGAATTTACCAACATTTTGTATTAAAATTAAAAATAAATGTTTTACATTTTTTTAACTTTAAGTCGTACAGACTGGTTTATTTTTGGTGTTATGATTTTCCGAGGGCATTATTGGTCGCCTGCGTCACTGAGCTGCAGTGATTTTGCTCGCTGATCCGTTATAATACTAAAGCGAAGTCATGTGACACGCCAAAGCCTCTGTAATAAACAGCAAATGGAATATAAATACGGAGTTATAATGTTTAAAGAAACTGTTTAATAGATTGTGTTTTTTAAAATACATACTCGTATTGCATAATGATCTTTAACCTAAAATAATTGTTAAATAACTAATTAACATTAAATGGAAAAAGAGGATCTATTTTATTTTAATCTTTAATTTCGGGAATAAGGATCGTCCATGAATCACGTGAGGGTTGAAAAGAGGAGGATGGAAAGGGATAACATTTTTTACTTACTGAAAAATCTTTCCTTATGAAGAAGGTAATAGAATAAAGGGATCATTTTTCAAGACACTTTTCATGCTTGGTGACTAAGTTTTAGTATCTTTGAAAGTTTCAGTTCTTAAAAAATTATTTTGAGAACCATTACTTCTAGATATAGCCTAATTGTACTATATCAGGTTTTTGACTAATAAGATTGGCTTTATTGTCCGGGTGTCACCGGTTATATCAAACAATCGCCAATAAATAAATTCGCCGCGGGGACCTATTCAGTAATGTTTACATAATCCCTTGCAAATATTTGTATGCAATAAATTCGACAAGGGTGATTTAATGAAACCAAAACATTTTGGGGTTGCTTATGAAGTACAATGTCACGTTATTGCTGCCACGTTATGGTATGAAATAAATCACCGCTGGAATGATCGAAATCGCTAGTTTGAAATAAATTGTACAATGTATTAAATTTTAAATAGGATGTTAGTGAAGCTGACGTCATTTGTTTTAGTAATAAACTAGTGAATAATTATTGATTATATCTGTAAGAATTCACATATATTCTATATTCATAAAACATTTTTTACCGTATTAGTAAAATGGAATTCATATAGAATCATCTCGATGTCAGTCTGTCTGAGGTGTCATCTTAGACATACACTTTACTAATTAATTGTGAATGTGTGGAATTCGGAATATCTTATAAAAATTAAGCGGTCGTAGGTCTTCTTTAAACTATTAAAGAGGAGCACTATTTCAAAAGTATATACATACATGTGTATGCATATACATTTATTTTTCAGAAATTCGTACCTACTATGAAAAGAATACTTATATGAATTTTAAACAAGAAATATATCATAGAACATCACAAGAAATACATTTATATACCCTAATGTTATCTGAATCAAAGGAAAATGAAATATGATGCAATTTTAACACAGTCTTACTCTCAAACTAAGGGGTCGCATTAACCAATAGATTGAGACTTTTTAGGAAATTTCAAAGCATTCAATTTTTATTAAAAAGATGTTGTAGCAAGGGTCAAGATATACTGGATATTTTTTGTGATAGCCTTCTAATTGATTAACAACAGTAATTTAGGGAGAGGGAATATGTAAGGGAACACCTGACTATTCACTTAACCGCCAATTCGATCCAATTAGAAAGCCGTTTCTTATCTTTATTGATTAATTTTGAGTATCTTTGAATTTATAACAAAATAAATATTAAAACTTTTTAAAAAATATAACTGTTTTTAACCGATTTCCAAACTTTTTTTGTATGTATGCTATGCGATTACTCGAAAACGACTTAAAAGATGTGATAATTTTTTTTTTTTTTAAGGAAATATTTTACCATTAGTCTTATAGAATTTATATAAAAATTGATTGAGGACTTTGGTTTTAAAGAAAACGAATGACTATGTCTAGTCTACGGCAGGATGATAAAAATAAATAATATTCGCGGTTTCAATCAAACAGTTGTATTTCAATATATATAAATCGCAATATGAAATGTATAATATTTTTCGCTCAGAGAATCGGAATTGCGATTCAAAGGAGAAAACCTTTCCGCGTGGACATGATTATATAAATCATATACTATATAACAATAGTAATTATTACGATTAGTAAATAGTGAAGTTTCTCTTTTTGTATAAATGTAATTTTATTTTCAATAATCGCAAAAATGTAATGACATATTATCTGTATTCGTTTCACACTAATATCTCACTAATAATAATGGTGATTTCAAATGAATGAAAAACTGTTAATAAACTTTAAAATATATTATGTAATTCGCGTTACGAAAATTGAAAATTCTGTAGTTACTGAAACCACGGCATTCGAATTCAATTTAATCCACTTTGAATAGCTTATCAGACGAGCATGACCCTAATATTTGTTCCAAGAGGAGTATTTACGTTATTATTCCATTACTGTAGAAGAATATCGTTAGCAAGTGTTTCTTTGTATAAAAAATATTCTATTCGAGGAGCCTGCAAGATTGTGTTTGTATGAGCAGAATTTATACCGGCTTCCACTTATCATTCATAATTTGGACAAATTATATTCATAAATTATACCTTATGTGTTATTTTGTTGTAAATTTCTTCAAAATTGTTCAGAACTTTAATCGCAAAAGAATAACAGCCAACTTACTAATCGAGTGTTTTTTTTTCTATTTAAAATTAATTATTTTTATCGACAATGTGAACATAGGCAGTTTTATTATAAAATTTTAAATTTGAAGAAAATTTGTCTTGTTTCAAATAATGTTGAATATTACGTTGACATTTTCTATAAGGTCATTGCACTGGCGACGAAGCTGAGAACGTTTTACCCTTACTTCAGATGAGGAGAATTGCAGTAGAAATTTTTCTTTGAAACTCAATTACTTTTTGAACTTTCAATGGTATTTTATGACTGAATTATCGGTCTTTATATTATGTTCGCTGAGGATAAATGTGCTCAAAAATCAAAATTTTCAACTGATGTAATAGCAAGACATAGTTGTTATAATGTTAAAAGTGTAACTTTTATGCAAATCAATCTAAACATTTCTTTCGCGTAGAAATTATTACAAAGTTTTTTTCAGCAAATGTTATCTTATCTACCCCTTGCAAACGTCAGGGATTATAAAGGGAAACATTTTTAATTAAAATTTCTCTATAGCAATTAAGGACATTTCCTTCACAATATGAATCCCCTGTCATTCCCCTGCCACGCCATTAACCCCCCGCGGGGTCTATCACGACATCCACGTGCGAATCGCACGATTATTTCATCATTTCCTTCCCCTTTTAAAAATCTTTTCATTGCGCACGTCTTTATTTATTTTTTGATTCGTGGCATATTGTTAGTGTGGATTTGAATCGTTGCGTACCAATTGTAAGTGTAAATAATCAAAAAATATATTTATAAAGATTTATTCTGTAATAAGAGTTAATTAATATCAAAAAATCCTTTTATAGTATTTGAACTGTGTCAGAATGCTACTCGTATTTACTTATTTAGTTAGAATTAGAAGTTGGCATGTTGCCAGCGGGTTGCGAGTATATCTAACCCCGCGTTCTTAGACTTGGAAATCATAGAATATACCTACCGTAACTGCTGATTTTATCAAAATTTATTACACCGCATAACCTTTCTTAATGAGGTCGTTCGTAAAAGTATTTCTTTTTAATATCTGTTTTATTTATTAAAGGTAAAAATGTTAAATCTAAGTTATTTCAGTTTATTACTATATATTTACTTTCGTATTTTTTTACTAAAACTATCTTAATTCCAGTTATGACTTTTTTAAAATTTTGATAATAATTTTCATTTTGATAATTACTTTTCAATCAAACTTCATTTGATCTCCAATTTGTAAAATGTTTCAGGAGAGTCGCGTTCGCTGCAGGTGGAGGGCGAGGCGTTCGAGCGCGCTGCTGAGCTGCTGCGGCGCTCACCTGAGTTCACCGTGCTTGCTGCGCTGCGACAGGAGCCCGCTAACTCTGGCACAATCATTTCGTTCTCACATGGCTACAACAGGTAATGTTCATTTTAACTCTCGATAACTATTTACTAAACAAGATCCAATATATATCGCGAACGCGAAGTGGAGGATTGGTTTTCTGCTAATGTTTAATACGTTTAAGAAACATTATTAACACGTTGAGTTTTCAAATGACAACTCACAGTCACACTTTATTAATAATATAATATTTAGAAAGAAATACACAAACATACATGAGCTTAATAACAAAAAACGTTTTAACAATTATTACGAAAAGGGGAAAAATGGTCCCACAAGTGATATTTTCAAAACTACGGCATTAAATGTGTTAATCCGTTTTTATTCGCAATATATAAGTTGTAATTTGGATCTTGTACATAGTTAGCTTGAGGGCAAAATGAATTATGGAAATTGTTGGTATTAATATACTATAAAAATATTGCATGTAATGTCTGTGTTAATGTTTAGTACGCTCGTATCTATTTGTGATGATAAAGACGTTTGATTACTAAGTTTAATCTTGATCAAAGAGTATTAAATTTCAAAAGTTATCATAGCAATGCCATTTAATTGTAAGATGTATTCATCTAATATGTCTACCGTTTGATGTCGGGTAGAAAATCAGGATGAACAACTGACGTGATCGACGGCCATCCAGCAGAGTGACCACGGCGAGCTACGGAGCTCAGCGATGCTCACCGGTAAGTTCTAGATCTCAACATCGCTGCGCGCGCACGAATGTTGGCTCCGGCACCATTCGTGCGCGCGCATAGGGGAGAATCATGTATCTTGGAATGTCCTGTGCCTCGGAATGCCCTCCTCGATCCATCCGTTGTTAACCTTATTGCGCTCACTGTGACCTATGCATGGCCGTATGTGTGCGCGGGCGAGTCGACTTGCATGCGTCCTCTGTGCCTACTCCGCCGTCGTCCGTCTTGTGTTCTGTGTCTTGACGTGTTTTGTTTGTAACTGTCTAACCGTCTCCTTATAATCCGTCTTAATGTTTACCTTGATGTTGTTGTTAGTCGTACTGTGAAGGGCCCGTGTCCGCTTTCAATTCTCTCCGTCGGGCTCCGCACTTGCATTCCAAGCGACATGGGAATCAGTAATTGTGCATTTAAATCGACAATGATAATCGGGTTCGTCACTCAGATTGGAAGAATCAACCGAGCGGATACACGTCGATCGGCGCCGAATCTCCCTCCAGTATTTCTGTCTGCGATCGAACATCGCAAATCGCGTTGTCCCTATGGCTTTCCATCAGACACCAAATGTTTTTATCGACACCGAACGCGATTCGTTCCGAGGTACATGGTCCCCTTCCCGAGCGAGCGATATTGAGATGTAGAGCGAGCCGAGGTCCGCTCGAAGCTTGTCCCACCCCGTCTGCCGTCCGAGTATATGTGTTGTTTGTTTATGTGTACCTCGGAACAGTTCGCTCGGAGGGAGGTTCCGAGAGCGCGGCGACGGGTTTTGATACTCGGTAGCTATTGGGCTGTACGATGCGCAGGTACTTGGAGCTGCAGTCGAGCGGACGGCGAGATGAAGTGCGGTTACACTATGTGGCAGCTGGGAGTGCAACAGCTCGGGTCGAAACATTCCCATTCCGATTGGCGGACGGAGCTTGGCACCGCGTAGCATTGGCTGTGTCTGGCGCACAGGCTACACTACTCGTAGACTGCCATCCGCTGTATCGTCGACTCATTCCGCCACCCGATCGTAACTTCACCCAGCCTCAGCTCTCATTGTGGGTTGGACAGAGAAATAGCAAGCATTCGTTATTTAAGGTACGTCGTAAATATTAATATGTTTCCAATTTCATTTCCTTCAATGTAACAAAATTTAAAAAATGGTTTGTAATATTTAACAAAATCGTGACTGTCTTTCTTATAGGGAACTATTCAAGAGGTAAGACTCGTGAGCGGGCCTCACGGCTACCTGGTGCAATGTCCGGGGCTGGACTCCGAATGCCCAACTTGTGGTCAATTTGCACTGCTCCAGGCCACTGTACAGGAATTGACATCGCATATCCATGACCTTTCTCATAAGGTATATTTTTATAAAATTGATAATGTTTAAAATTTTGTAAAGTTACGACTATTGTATTATATTTTTTATAAATTGTAGTTGGTGGGTGCAGAAGCGCGGCTTGCACGGCTGGAACAGTGTGACTGTCAAAAGTCATGCTATTCCAACGGCACAGTACATGCTGATGGCGCCACTTGGCAAAAAGACTGCAATCGTTGCTCCTGCGTGGTAAGATATCATTTGAAGATCTCTTCGGCCTCAAAATACTTCTTTTTTATTTTTCACTTTTATTAAAAGCTTATAATAATTTTATATGTTTTAAAATTATTTATTTCGATTATAGCATGGCGAGATTACGTGCAGGCCAGTAGAGTGCGATAGAGCAGAGTGTAAAAATCCAGTATTACATCCAGGAGAATGTTGTCCTACTTGTCTTAGTAAGTCATTAAATCTCTAGGATATCATTAGAGATTTTATTTTCTAAAGCTTTTTACAAAATAAAGAATGGTTTATTCAATATTCATACTCAATATTATCCAATATTTTAAGTTTCGATCGAATCAAATTTCTAGATAAAGATTTTCACAGTGTAGTGATCATCCATTTTATAATTTATAAAATGAATATTCAAAAACCTGGACGAACGATGTTTATTTTACTCATCAATCAATTTAACTTTAAAGGGATTTATTACATTTTGTAACTATGTACTTTTTGATATTTCAGGACAATGTCTACTAAAAGGCACGCTATACGAGCACGGCGAACGGTTCGCGCCGAAGGAGTGCGCCGAGTGCGTGTGCCACGACGGCAACATGCAGTGCACGCGCGTCGACCCCGAGACCGCGTGCCCGCCGCTGCCGTGCGACGCGCCCGACCAGTTCACCGTGCCCGGAGAGTGCTGCAAGTTTTGTCCAGGTATATATTTGAATGCCATGTGGGAACGAAATTATTTATTCGTATAGCGTGGAATACTTTGCACTTTATTGAAAGATATCGATTAGATTTGAAAAAAAAGGTATAACATTTTTAAGATTTTAATGTATGTTAATGCTATACATTAAAAATAGATACTAAATGTAAATGTTTCTTTAAAACGCTGAATAATAATTTTACTTCTTATTTAACACGTTCAAAAGTACATAAATATAGAATATGATTTAATATTATCATTATATATTACGTATACCGTTAGATTATTGATACGCAAATATTTATATCTTTATAGTCTAATGTATTCAGTTTTTCTTTACGTTTTAGGAGTGGACTACTGTAGTATGGGACATTCGTGTGATGAAAATGCAACTTGTATGAATCTCAATACAAAATATACTTGTAAGTGCAATCAAGGATTTCAAGGAGACGGACTTACGTGTGAAGGTAAATCACAAAATTTTATTTTAATTAAACACGTGAACAATAAGAATTTGTTGCATCAAGCAATCCATATCACATATTAATTAATAAAGTACGCTCGTTGCTCCATTGTAGATGTGGACGAATGTCAGGCAGCGGGCGGGCTGTACGGGCACCACTGCCACTCCAACACGCGGTGCGTCAACGTCGTGGGAAGTTACGTGTGCCAGTGCCTGCCCGGATACACGAGACGGGATAAATTTAACTGCGTTGAGGTATATACCTTTAATTTGCTATCTTCTATGTTAACAATACCTTTCATACGACATTTCTTTTAAATGCCTTATAAAGTTAATTAACAACAAGATTTAATAAAACCTGTATATAACTTCGTTTATTTACTATATTAACTTATTTATTAGGTATGTTAACTTGGTTATTGTGCGTGGATACCAATACAAACAGTAACCAGTCGTATTATGTTATTTAACATTTATTTAGATTGTTCGTATTATTTATTCTAAATGAAAAATCTTCAGGTGGACGAGTGCGCGAGCGAGACACACGGCTGCCACGCGCATGCGCAGTGCAGCAACACGCCCGGCTCGTACTCGTGTCGCTGTCGCGAGGGATACTCCGGCGACGGGTACACTTGCACACGTAAGTGTCACATAATATATTTAATTGTCGACTTTGTTATATTTTACAATTTACAAAAAATATAATTAATTACATATATAAAACAATTGATTAATTTTCTGGCTCTTTCGCGTCTCAAAACTTTCTTTCGTAAATTTGAGATTAATTTTAACATTAAATTGTTAAAATAATCTAATACCTTTAAATGAGCAATTAATCATATACATAATATATATAATCAGAATCTAGGAAACAGCTCCAACGAATTTCATAATATTTTGCATGCATATTTGGTAGCGATAAATAGATCTAGTTAGGTTTAGATTTTAAAAAACGTCGTTTTATCCATATAAATCTGAATATATTTTCCAAAAACACTATTTATTAAAAAGTACAGAGTAAAAATCGGTCATCCAGGTGCTATTTAATTACCAGAATAGTTGTTTCATACTCGAATACTTTAAGTTATCGTTCACCTTGTAATCGTTTTCAGCAATATGCACGGGCGGCTGCCTGAACGGCGGAGTGTGCGCGTCGCCCGAGCACTGCTCGTGCGCGCGCGGGTTCGGCGGCGCGCGCTGCGAGCGAGACGTGGACGAGTGCGAAGCGTTGGCACACCCGAGCGCGCGCGCGCCCTGCGTGCCGCGCGCCGTGTGCGTCAACACGCCCGGCTCCTACTACTGCGTCTGTCGGGACGGCTACCGGCGCGACCCGCACCGTGACCACTGCGAAGGTACTCGTAATCAATGGTATTATATAACTCTACATATGTTATTATTGGACGTTGATGAGCAATTATGTGTTAACTTACAAAAAGTCAAATTTGAAGATATTGATGTATTTTAATAATCCGTTACCTATTTAACATTATTTAAAAATAATAATATCATTGACTCATACTGCGCTAATTTGTTAGATATAATGATTACTTTTCGTCGTGGATACAAATAAAATATTTTTGTTGTTCTTACATTACGAAACTAAATTAGGTAAGTGTTTCTTTTAAAAAGTGCAAAAAATAATTATTGCTTTTCAGATGTAGATGAGTGCACGGAGGGCTTCCACACGTGTCATCCGAGCGCGCGTTGCGTCAACACTGACGGTAGCTTCAGATGCGAGTGTGATACTCAAGAATGTGAACTTAGTACGTTTGTTTTTCAATTTATTTACTTAAATTATTTAATATAGTATTAAGTTGTATTTTATCGAATAGAACAATTAACATTAATTAATGAAGGTGATATGTAGCAAAATTCTAATTGAGAGAAAATTGATAGTTTTGCTTAACCATACAAAACGTATTAAATACGACTATAAAAAAAACAGAGCATTTCTTAAATAGCCTCAAATGCGTTTGTTTAAGGTTTAAAATTGTTTGTATACATATAACACTTAACTATACATAGAACACGAAAATACGGAAATGCGACATACTCTTATCTTCCATTCATGTCTTCAAGTACATGTACAATGTTCATAGATCTGGAATCATAACCAAGGCCGGATTTATTCTAAATGCCGCTCTGGGGCACAGTTAAACATGCCGCCACGTTACCTTATTCATTACCTATGTAAATTTATTAGTAGAAAAAGCACTCTTCAGAAATAAAGAAACAAGTTTAGTAGAGTTAAAGTTATAAATTTTATTTGAATATCTTAAAAAAATCTCCCACACCCCAAATTTTGCTGGCCTGGCCACTGGCCCCTAGGGCCCCTGTATCCAGCGCCGATCATAACGGCGCGCGCGTGTGTCGCAGGCTGCGCCTGGCAAGGGCAGGTGATGTCGGACGGCGCGCAGTGGGCGGAGGCGGGCGGCTGCCGCGCGTGCGTGTGCACGGCCGGCGTCGCCGCCTGCGTGCGCGCGCCCTGCGCCTGCGACAGGGACAATACCTCGCTCACGGTAAGCTATAACATTTGAATATCGAACATATTAAATTAAATTATTTATTACGAAACACGGTACAATTATGTTACAATATTCTTTCCGATCATGTTTCGCCAATTGCTTGGTATGCAAAAGAAAGGAGTAAGATATAATTTACAAGAAAATATTACTATTATATTATCATATTCATTATTCACATAGAACCTCATCATTTTTAAAGATTAAAAAAAATCTTACTACTATTATAAGTGTGAAAATTTGTGAATATTAATCTTGTCTTGATGTACTATTACTTATTACTAAAATGTATCATTATTAATACAATATATTTTATCGACCGACTTCAAAAAGGAGTAGGTTCACAATTCAGATGTTTATGTATTTTTATGTACATATGTTGGAGCATAACTCTAATAAATTTTATATATAAACGGATTTGCAAAATTCTGTTCTATAATTGTATTTGTTTAAAATTCTTTCAGATTGATCCCTTAGAATTTTTATCAAAATTGGTTTATTAGTTTGGTTTTAAAATCAAAATAACTGTAATGATATACTTAATACCATCCGAGTAAACAAAATTACTTTTTGCTTGCTGTAGAAATCGTTGCTTTTTTTAAAAGTCTTAATAATAATTTATATTAAATTCTTCAAAATACAAAAGAGGTAAAGAAGTAGGTAATAATAACGGCTTGAACGGTTACGGCAATATTAATTGTGTCATGTGTATGGTTATTTTCAGATTCAAAGCACAGCTTCGTCACTCACGCTGGCGCCGGCGTCGTGCTGCCCGCACTGCGAGGCGCGCTTCCACTGCCGCCACCAGGAGATGCACCACGTCACCTTCCGCAGCGGCGAGCGCTGGCTCTACCAGTGCCAGATCTGCGAGTGCCTCGTATGTCGTTTTACATTTCTATTTACACTTCCATAAAAACACACACACACACACACACATTTTTATATAAAAGAAAGATGTACTTAAAGATTTAGAGAAGAAATTTAAATTTTTAAAAGACCCCCGTCAATCTACTCATTGAGACAATTTTAACGAGCCCCAACACGATACTTCTGCTGTAAGTTGGTGAGGAGTTATCTATCCTGCTCATTCCAGATGATGCTCCAACATCAGGTCAAGGTTATGCAATCATGTTATTTTAACATCATTCACGTTTCTTTTTTATATAGTAAACTTTGAGTCCATTAGACTTGTAGAAATTTCTCTGCTCCATCATACAAGTAGAAAAGAACTGATAACCTTTAAGCGTCTGAACATCATAAATTATAACTAAGAATTATATCGGTAACCATCAGCTTTGAAGTAAAGAAATGCACTAAAATTGGTGCATTCGTTAGGGAGTTACGATGCCATTTATTGATACGTACTATAATAGAATGCTAATATCGTATAATGCTCTTGGTCCTACTGGCCTTGACAACGTCACGGTGGGAAGGTGAGTACTGGGACTTTGCTGTGAAATAGAGACCCCCTACTTCCTAATGGTGTTTTCTAGACATCATCGCAGTAGAGAATGCGGAGCTCCTTAACCGACTGACGGTCTACGCGGTAACCAACACATGAAATGTTAAACTTGCAGCTTGGAGAGGTAGACTGCTGGGAGCCCGAGTGCGAGGAGGGCGCGGGCTGCTGCGCGGGTGCGGGAGGCGCGGGGAGCGCAGGGGGCGCGGAGGGCTCGGGCGAGTGGCGCGCGCCGCACCGCCTCGAGCTCGCGGGCTGCGCGCCGCCGCACTGCCCCACCTGCCAGGTACGTACCGCCTCGCACCTTGACGCTTTCGCACGAACGACCTCGAGAACTGTACCCGAAGATATGTTTTACTAACCCTAACTTTCAAAACGTCTAACTACTAATTGATAGTTTCGAAAGATATTATAAGCGCGTCTCACGATTATATTAATGTATTTTTATAAGATATCACAGGCGTTCTTAAATAGGCTTTGTTCGTCTTACCCTCTTTTTTCGACCTCGATCTTTTAATATTTTAACCGTCAGTGCCTCTATTGACGATTTGTAACGCACGGAACATAACGATTTAAAACCAGTCCATCAATAATCTTTTGAACTCTTTCCTAGACGACAGGTAAGTTAAAGCTTCATGACGCATTGCGAGCATTTCATCAGGTATCGTTTGAGATTGAAGTCGCTTGCTGGATCAATTTTCGCTTACGTGATAACATTGTGACTAACCGAGCTTCGGCCGAGTTCGCTTGGTCGGTGTAAAGTGAAGACGGTTTCCGCTTGTTGCAGGGCGGGCAGTGTGCTACTTTGGTGAGCAATCTCGCGTGTTGTGTGCATCGGTAACCATCCCCACTCTTCTTACTCATTCATACATAATATGCTCTGTTAACATGATTTATTTGTGCTTGTACCTTCGATTTAGTTCGATCTCAGTCCCAGAGATTCAAACACAGGGATATGTGATTATATTTATTATATCACATTATAACGAATACCTCAATCACTAATATTATTCAATTTGACTATAAGTGACATTACTTTGTTATTACTAAACTTGTTAAATTAATGATTGACGCCCTGAAATAGTAACATAGTATTACACTCACACTGCATACAATTGCTTTTTAATACTAAATCGAAGGTAGTTCATTTTATATTGCATGTCATATCAAGTTCTTATCCATTGCGCATGGTAATTTTGTTCAAATTATCATTTATTTCTTCATTCGAATTTGCCATAGCATGATTATACTTTAAAATATCACAAAATATATTTTATATCTACGCATAAAGAATTCCTTCTTTGATATGTTCTTTTTGATGATATGAAGTAGTCGTATCAGAATAGTTTACATTTTTTTAAATATGTTCTTTTTGATAGTATGAAGTAATTAGATAGAAAAATGTTGTAATTAAATCAAAGTACTTATACGAAATACTTCCTATATACTACGAAATACTTCCTATATACTATACTTGTTATATATTAGAGAATTGTTGTCATTACATTGAAGCTTTAATATTTAATAAGATTCTCCTACTAACGCATCACGAAGATTTATGATTCTAAATAGTCAGTTTTAGCTAATGATATAAAGTAACAGTGTCTAGCAATATAATATACATAATTACAATGACAATAACGTAGGTAGTATATACTAAAAGTAGCAGTAGAGCTGTCTATAGTTCTCCCAGTAGATCCTCGTGTCAGAATAGTTTACAAGCAATTAGAATCTTCGTGAGACGTTGGTGGACGTATTCCGAGCGGTGTGTGGTTGCGCAGAGCGCGGCGCGACGTGGCGGCGGCGCTGGCGCTGGCGGCGCTGTGGTGGGGCCGCGCGCCGCGCCCGCACCGCAAGCACCGCGGCGCGCGGCGCTAGAGCCGCCCTGAGCGACGCACGCACACCCTATTTATTCTAGATAGACCTAATGTTAACCAATTGACGCGGGCGCGCCCCGCTCCCGGCCTTAACTGAGCGACCGGCGCGCCCGCGCCCGCCGCCCGGAGGCCGCGCGCCGCTCGATCGCGTCGAACGTTTATCCTCGTTATAGCAATATTATAGTTATCGTGTAGGTAGGATTATAGAAGCGCGCCGCGACGTAATGCCTTTTAGTGCGACCGATCGGAGCGCCGAGCGGCGCGCGCCCCGGGGGCGACGCCGCGCGAGCCCGCCGCCCGCTCGCGGCCGGCTCGCCCGCCTCGGTCCGCCGCGACGTGTGATCGTGTGTGACGCTGCAGCGCTCGAGGGAGTGAATGAAGCGCGGCGGGCCGACGCTCGGAAGCCTGCGCCCTCGATCCCCGCGCTTCGCCCCCGCCCTATCTGTAATCTTCGAATTCTAAATTATCGAGTACGATCGCTTATAATTATTATCTTAGACTTGTACTATGTAGCTATTGTTGTGAATATGAGTATAGCGTCCTCGCCCGGGACGCGGCCGGGGGCGGCGCGGGGCCGGGCGGGGAGCGCGGGCGGCGGCGCGGCGCTCACCGCGGCCTAATGTTCCAAACTTCGATAGTCCTGTAGATACTAAGTTCCCGGGGCCCGCCGCCACCCGCGCGCTCTCGCCCCTGTTGTACGAATTTTTTCATAATATATTATAGTTTTTGTTTGTCTTTATATAGGGATCGTTTTCATAAATATTTTGAAGATAACCAAAAATAGGTACCAAATATAGAAAAGATACGATTGTTTCTTAATTTCATAAAGCATTTTGATGCTTGCATGTTGTATTGTGTTCAGAAAATTACAATTAAAAAGATATCCTTATTTTTTTGTTTTAATAGTGTACCCACCCCGTAAGTTAAGTTAGACAAATTGTTACGATATCAATTATCTGGTCAATAAAATAAAATGTATGACAATAAAAATTTATTTATTTCCAATACAGCAAATTTATTTTCAGCATGCGCATGTGTTTTTGTTAAAAACACATGTTTCGACAACCCCTAAACGTTTTTTTTTACAGAAATATCAATTTCAAAATATAGTCTAAACATTAATAAATATCCGAATATTTTGATGATACAATAAAAACTTTTATGAATTTACATTTAACACTTATAATTTAACCAATCAAACTAATATTCGTAATTGTTACCGTTTCAAGCACAAAAGTAACATTTATATCGGAGCAGGTGCGTTAGGGAGCGCCTGCGGGGGGATCGACACAAGCGGCGGTGGCGCCAAGCACGCGATGCGCAACGGCTGCGGTTTAAACGCCGAGGGGTGTTCAACCGCGCTCGCCACAACCGTGTACGCTGCTGCGAATAACGTCACTGCCTGGAAAATAGATCCAGACGTTATACAAGTACTTACAAACTTACAATAGATATCTACTTTAGTCGGACATTACTACACTTACACTAGTAAGTTTTACTCTCGTAATTGATATTAAACAACGCTGAAACCCGGTAACAGTTACCTATGTATAGGTAAACGTAAGTTATAAGGGTCAAAGTAATAAGGGTAATTTTGGCCTGCAAAATTTGAAAAAGCCTAAAAACCACTTTAACAAACTTTTATATTTTTCTGTACACCTAAAATACGTAAATATCGAATATTGTTTATAATAAAACTGTTATCAAAATAATAACACCAAATATAATTATCACCTGAACGAGAATAATTGCGCAACCGAGCACAGCTAATGAATTTGCGTACATACGCAACTCAGCACGCGCGGGGCGCAGGCAACCTGCACTGTACAGCGGAGTTTCACATTGTCCTTCATTCTAAAAATATAAATAAGCAGTAGACTAATAAAGGCTTCAATATATTTACTTACTTATTCATGATTAGATTATTTAATAAAAGTAATTCATCTCTAATTTTTTTCAAAATGACAAATTAAATGTTTGATAATAAATTTAATTGACCTTTCCATTCCAAGCACGACCGCAACAGGCCGGTGGTAAAACACGGCCATATTTGTACCAATCATAAGGCGAGTGCACACCACAACATTTCAACTAAAATTATATTAAATTACTATTTACTGTTACTATTCTTTATTTTTCTATTCTTCTGGCTTTAGTTTGCGCTTAAAGATATAATAACGAGATTTCTAAACACTTCAATTTCGTTTGATTAAGATGACTTCAGTTATTTTAATTTAAAAACCAAACTATTAAACTATTTTTGATCAAAACTCTATGAGACCAATCTGACCCTTTAAAATAAAATAAAAATCAAAATCAGTTATGAAACGGAATTTTGAAGAAAGAAACGTTAAAATATAATAATAATACACTATGAATTATTGAAAAAATTAATAATACACTATGAAAAGCTCCTTCGTCTTAACTAAACAATAAATATTCTAATGACAACATTTTAGAGTATGTAGTACATACTTTCTGATCTAAATATTTTTACTTTTCCAATTTTATAATGATACCTCTAGTTGCATTGACGCGAAAGCACTTTTTACCGCCACTGCCTCAAACGACATCGCTCGGAGCATACTTGTATTCAAAGCGTTAGTGTCCCGCAGTGCTCGAGATAGACCCATAATGGATGACATTCCTATTGATAACAGCATCATTCCTGACGTCACTAGTATCATGAGCTGTAGGAAATCAAAATTACAGCACAAATAATATATCTTGAATAAGATGCTTGTAATTTTAAATTAAACTTAGTCATATTTAATTAGAACAAATATATTTAATGTAAATGTAGAGCAAAAGTAACTTACGTAAGAAGTAAGTGCTGAAAAAAACAATCTATTAAATTTAGTATTGTGTATGTGTAACATACGGTAGCCAGAAGTGTGGTCGACCTAGGATGATAAGGTACTAGTGTTGCTAGCCAGCTTGCGGGCAGGCAGAGTAACGAGCCCGAAACGAATAGCACGCTCGAACCAAGTTCCACACCCAGATCTGATGTCCAGAAGTAGTAAGACATCCGCAGTAGACTCCATACTGTTGAGACTCCGAGGATCGCGCCGCCGCTCTGAAATTAACTAAGTACACCGATCTATTCGGCGAATCTTCAAGTACAATAACAAAATACTATTTAATAAAAGTAAAGTTGGATTATCTATATCAATAGTATACAACAACAACAAATATTTTAAAAATACATGAGAAGTAAAAATGTACAAAGGCGGTCTTATCGCTAAAAGAACGATGTATTCCAGACAATCATAACATCTCATCATAAAGTCTACTGTTAACATAATTCTGTTAGTTACTATATTTTACCAGTACGCACCTATTATATAAATATATTGATAATATCATACTACTACTATCATACTACCTAGAACTTCATGAATAACAGTGTTTCGTCCGAATATATTAAAACTTTAGTCGACTAGGCAAATTACCTTAACCAACAGCTGTTCATTTTACCTAACTGCCAAAAATAATATATTTGTATGTTGATGCGTCTCAATTTTTTCTATAATCTTTTTAGCTCTTAACATGCGCTTTCATAATTTTAATGAGAGTTACTAATTATGATTATGCAATACTTACAAGTAATAGACCTGCGCACATAAATAAAGTTAAACCACTATTTCTCATTTTGATATTTTGTAAATTCTTTTTTTTTTATTTAATATTTTCAATTATTATCACTCATAAATTCAAATAATAATTGACACCAATGTCAAATTTTAATTCATTTTTTTTTTATAAATCAATAAATTAGTTTTAAATTTTATTAAAAAGAAGAACATATGCTTTTTATTGCGTAAAAAGACAATACTATATGGCTGACCTCAATATTGGCCTTGTGGCGAATAAAATTTAAAACATTTCTATACAGTTCTATCATTTCAATGATTTGTTGTTGATAATCGGGTGTTTAAACAAAGGCTTAAAGTGCATAAAAGCCTTAGGTGTAGGTTAGTAAACAAGTAACGGACTGTAAAACTCCTTTTTCCATGCAAAAGCGTACCAACAGGAATTTAATCCACCACGCTGTTCCACTGTAAATTGGCAGATTCACATGTATCATATTCCCGCGAGGAAGTTAAGTTTACACATTAAGCAAAATTCAAATGCTTGAAAATATCGTGGTACCTTATAAAAAATATTTCTTTTTCAAAAAAAGCCCATTTAATCATTGTATATATATTTTTTAAATCGATTAAAAGTATACAATTACTATTTATGAAAACATAATAATGTTATGAAAATCAATTAAAAATTTAATTTAACAGTACAACACTCTAACAAAATATAAGTATTAGGCACACAATTCCTAATCGTACATCAATTGAAGAAAATTAAATAGAAAATAAATGAGCATGCATAACAATATTATAAAAAAAATAAGAAAATACTCTACTAACTATTGTATCCTGATTTTGTGTATTTTATAAATTACATCGACACAGGTTCTTGAGTTACCAAATAAAATCGAAATAACAATATTTTTAATCAAAATGGGAAGTTACATTCTCTTTTTTAACTTCAACAACATGAATCTACCACAGGCTTTGACCAGCTTTAAAACTCCATGGAAATGTTAGCTGTCGTAAGACGTCTAGCAGATAAAAAGGGAACATATTTTAATTATATAGATGTTTCACATCTGGCAGAGCTTAGAAATGTCTTATAACACAATCCCGTAAATTATAATAAACTTATTTTTCGCTAATAAGCAACATTGTTATTACTCTCTGACACCCTGACGTTTCATATTCCAAGCTAACTAAACCAATATATCTGACGGCAGCGTCGCGCCTAGTCGATTAAAAAAGCGGTACGGCCGTACCATTCTTTTCTCGAAGCAATTCAGGCCATTTTCAACTTCCTATAACTTCGTTGTGGATAAAACTAGAAGTCTTAATTTTCAGTAACCACGCAAACATTGTATAAACACGATATATTTCAAAATTAATTTAATTTGAACCAGAAATTTAAGAATTATAACTAGTCAAAGTTTCTACATTTTGTCACTCACTGACTGACTGATTATCAAAATTCGAAGGCACTTCTAGCAGACATTAGTGTATTTCACATACTACAGTTCACGTTATTAATGTAATGAAATTATTAGCAGGCTTGGGGTCTTAATCCATTGTAATAAGCTAGGTATCTATAAATACCGGTCGAAAAAAAAAATTCTATATATGAATATTTTTATTTATACATAACATAAATGTAGAAAGAAATCGAATTACGTTTTCAAAAAATAGAACTACATATTAGAACTGAAAAAATAATGAAATCTCATTAGTAATTTCTTAAATGTATTTTATTTGTAACAAATCTTATTTTAATTATATAAATAGGTATGCTTTAATTAAAAAAAAATATTATGGAGCTTAAACTAGAGAAAATGAAATTTAAACTTCCTTTCTAACTCTATTTAGCGTCAATTGTATACATTTACATTACATTTCATTTTACAGTTTCCATTGTGTTGAAAATTGAGCAAGGTTTATGTCGATGTTTATAATAAAGACTCTCCGCCTTATATGAATTTTTTTACTACGCACATTGCCCGAATTTTTCATAATTAGGTAAGTTAATATGAATACATACTCATACAAAACATACATAGTTAACTATGTTTGTTTTGTATGAGTAGAAGATTTCTCCACAAAATAAATATTTACAAACGGATAGTAATGACGCTCTCATCGTGGAACCCAATATTTATTATACCCTCATTATCCTTTATATACTTAACAGTTGCAGCTCCGTTAGTAATATCTTCTATAGTCCCCGGAAGTGATTGGCCCTTAGTCTCAGGAGCAAATAGTAAAAGAATACTTGAAACTGTAGCAGAAGTAGCAAACACAATTGAGGCAAACACTGGAGAAATGGTATCCTGAAAATAAGTAAATGTCAACTTCTCGAACCATTACCAAATAGACCTGATTTTAATTAATTTAACATGTAGAAATACATTTCCTCAAATAACACCTATTGATATAAATATTGATTTGATAATATCAAGAAAAAGTGAAAAACCCGAGTGCGTAACAAGACTATCTGCAGACAGCGGAACCGCATCAGTTCTGTCAAGAAGTCTATAAGTAATAATCGTTACTAACTTTAAATCGTTGAAGATCCTAAACGGTAATTCCAATTGAAATCAATATGAGAAACCTAAAAATAATTTTTAAATACCTATTCAACGATACCACACTTCACATAGTTGATTATCATTTTTACCTATTTATATTGTGGCGTCCAATATCGACTGTTTTGATATTTTCAAATTTTTATGCTTTCTGTGATATTCGCGCCGCCACGACAAATTTAAGGACGTGTCATTTATCAAAATCGACCCGCGCGTTTAGTCTAAATAGTGCCAAAGAAGTTAAAAACCCACAAACATAGACTGATAAACACGTAGCGTGCAGCGCAGTCGGATAAAAATAGTAATGGTCAGCTTTGCTAAAACAATAATTTTTAATTCAATTTAATTAACAATATAATATAGTTTATAATTTTCATACCATAGCTGGTGTTAAAGGAGCAAGTATACAACCAGGGCTGGCTATCAGAGTGCACAGTCCGAACATTGAGCCACGAACACTTGTAGGAAACAATTCCATCGTGAAAGTCCAAATCCCCGTGTAACATGCAGCCGATGTTAGTTTTCCGATCATGTAAAGGACAATCCTTAGCCACAAGTATGCTATAAGCAAAGATTAGTAAAAGCAGTTATTTTACATTACAGTTCAATTCTATTTATTTCTATATATTTGACACAGTATTTGTTAATTTTTTAAACAATATATAGATTAGGTATCATATACGATATGACTGCTATTTTTTATCAAAATATTTATACTTACATTCAGGTACATAAGCAGAGGAGATGCAAGCCACTCCGCAGATCAAATATCCATAAAATAAAGGCATCCTCCTCCCCCACTTATTCATAGAGTAAAGAGCTAATATATCTCCCGGATAAGACATCAGTGCTGTGAGGGCATAGTTCATGTACTTGTTTCCTGGCAACCACACCGAACTAGCAACTAGGCCATAATAGATAAACGAAATTGAAAATCTGCATACAGTTGCTATTAACAATCTTTTTGCTATTTCCTTTGATAAAATCGCCTCCTTATATCCTTCCTTGATTGAATTCATCTCTACATTACATGTTTTTCTAAGTTTTTCTTCATCCATTTTTTCCACATCATCAAGATTTATGTTAATGTTATTCGATTTTGATATTAATTTTAGTATATGTTTCGCTTCGTCTAATTTATTTTGCAAGACGAGCCAACGAGGGCTTTCATCTAGCAAGCTGATATAAAACACGAATAAGATTGGAGGAGTGCATATTATATAAATTATCGATTTCCAAAAAGGTGCCATCATCGCTATACCTGTGAGTAATGCTTCACCTGTATAAATGGCATAAGCAAAAAGTACTCCTGCAAGCATCCTTTGATCATTTCCGCTTATCTCGATAACTGAAAGTAATATTGTATTTTTATAAAAGCAGTATAGTTTATCATAAATACTATTAATTTGAATACTTATTTATTATGTAGGTAATACATATAACTACAAAATAATACATATAACTCAAATCAATGTGTGAACAGGTACTGTAAATACCGACTTTAAGAATCATTCGTTATGTTTAAGTGATAATAAAAGCAACAAACTCACTTAGTACCATTCCAGCAGCAAACGCTGAACCCGATATAATAGATTCTACTAGTTCAATAAATATATATCCGTAATATGACGAGATAAAAGTTTTTATGTTTCCAATAACCATTCCCACGGCTGCCACTATGTATGTAGACTTCCGACCTGCACTGAAATTTTATTATTAATTATATAGCGCAAATATGAATTTTTACAGGCACCACAAGGACACATGAACTTAGGTTAAGTTAACTTAGGTAACTTGAACTCAGCAGCATGATTTTGAAAAAAAAAACCTTCATGTCTCAAAGTTATAAAACATCGTAAACAGAATGGTCAATTTTATCGATTAGTTAGTCTATCAGTTAAGAAATAAAAGAATCATTATGTGATTATTTGAATAAAAAAATAGTGACATTTGCAACGCAACACCAGAGAAACAACACATGCGTTGGCATGTTCAAAACGAATGAGGCATGAATGATATAGGAATTTAGGAAGATAAGGAAAGGAATGGGGGAGGTGGTTAGGCTTCAGGGTCTCACCCTAACTGTTCGCAGCTCTATTATCTACTAAACTTACTATTGAGAGAGTGTGGTACTGCTCTAGTCGAGCCAGTCCATATACGAGCTATAATCAGTGGACTATATCACAGTAATATGTGTAGAAAATAGCAAAAACTACATATACAAACTTTGTAGCTAGATAGTAGCTAATTTTTTGCCTGACAATGATCAATTAAATCCATAAAAATCTTTTAAGAAATAAGAATGATATTTATTTAAGGTAACAACATATTTTAAGCGAGCAAACGAGCAGATGAGTCACCTGCTATTAAGTGATCACCATCGGCATGCAAATGTTGCATCTTTGCAGCCATAAGCGGCCTTGGTCCAGCCTATAGTCAGTAGGTTACAGCTAGGTTCTACCGCAGTAGTGACTTATTAATAATTTCATAGAAGAGATCCTATCATCCTGTCATGTTTTTTTACCATCAACAAACTTCGACGATATACCTACCGGTCTGCAATCCAACCTCCCAGAGTCATTCCGAAAACTGATCCAATATTGTGGATTGTACCAACCAGATTTGTTTTCCACGGGTTACAAGCTAGGTTTAGCTGAAATAAGAGTATTTTAATGATTAACATTATTTTACAAAGTGTTACCTAAATATATTTGTTCAATTTAATATTTTATTTATAGATACAACTTTTGATAACTCAAATCACAGACTAATTCAAAATATAATAATTCAAATCTAGGATTAGCATTTCTAATTTTATTTCATTGAATAAAGACAACTAAAACACTATTTTTTCCATAAATTACTATACCTACAACAATAATTGCCTTTTTAAAATTAATATTAATATAAAAAAATATTGTCAATTCTTATGAAAAACACATTTATACGTTTACGTATAGAATCGATGCACAAATTTACCCAAGCGACAATTGTGTCGTTACTGCCATAGACCCATTCCTCGCATTTACTGTATGATGATGTGAAACTCCGATTATCACATGCATTTTCATCTAAATAGGTTTCATTAATTATGGGCATATTACAACGATTTAACTTCGTGTGCAGTGGTTCCCTTGAAACAGACCACCATGATGGCGAAAACGAGCTGTCTAGTGAATCACACTCTGGGATACGACATCTGAAATTTTAATTAAATGGATTAAGTGAGACGAATGGTTGGTATGCTAGTGCGGTAGTTGACGGGTTCGATTCTCGCTATAAGCAAATATTTTATAACCATACGAATATTTGACTTGGTCTCGGTGTTTATATTTGCGCTTCCGGACTCCGACATAGACATTATCATTTTTGAAAAGATGCATTAACAGTAAAGGTTCAATTCTTGTATATGTATAAATATAATCTGAATTTCGGAAACGGCTTTAAAGGCGAAAATCATTACCTAGGTTTCTTTTAAGAAAACGTTGTTTTGTCCCTGTTTTCAGGCAATAAATAACTGATAAAATATCATAAGAATACGAAAGTAAAATATAATTTCCAAAAAACACGATACACCAAAAAAAACAGCAAAGCTTGGTCATCCAGGTACCTATTATTTAAACACTGATGAAACGTACAAAATTATATTTTATCATCATACATAATTACGTACATATGCACTAGTAACAAATGTAGTCGTTAATAACTTTTAAAAAATACTGCTTAAAAATCCTTGAAAAATCCTTGTTATTTACAGATGTGTTTATTATTCTAATCCGGAACCGGCAAAAAACGACAGGTTACTGATGACTACCCATTGACTACTCGTCACAGAGCGAATGCTAATAACCTTATGGTTCATATAACCTTGTGCAACATTTATTTGGGTTTCCCCAGAAATTATAGGTTAAAATGATTAAGTAGGTATATTTTAATAGTGGCATTAAAATGTCCTAATTGAGATGCGTTGTATCAGATTCATTATAATACCTAATTCATAAAAGACTATTTTAACGAGTGGCGGATTTAAGGAGCCCTTATATAAAAAAAAAGTTATAAAGTTCATATAACATAATAAATACAACAGTAGTGTGTGTTTACTAAGGTATATATTTTATAGAATACATATATATTTTATACTATTTGCGTATGTTTGCTAACCGGGAACGAGTGATATGTATTATCGTAATATTATTATGAACTTATCGATTTGTAGGAGTCACTGGGGGTTGCAAAATTTAAATACCATACTAGCGACAAAGCCTATACACGTCAAATGTGTATATCTGCCTGTAATATTTCAACTGGCAAAATAAATCAAAAATACTTTTATTGTCTTAGATTTTCGCGATTATTATTCATTGAAATGAAACTATTTTAAACGGATTTAAATCGCGTATATTAATTATTTTTATCATCCCGACGTTTCGAGCACTTTGCAGCGTTCGTGGTCACGGGTAGACTAAGGTGACATTTGTCTATTTGAGATTTTAGAAAATATTATTTACAACTACCGCCAACGGTTTCTTAAATGATATCTTGAATAACGTTCCGGTTGCACGCAGAAGGCACTAACTGTATCTTCTGGTCTGGTAGTCTGTTCAAGTCGTATCAAGCCACCCACAGTTGAGCGACAACCTGCATTTCTACCATATGTGAAGGGAGTTACAGACAGAATTGGCAACATCTTGAAGCGAGCTTCGATTAAAACCATCTACAAGCCTCATAAGAAAGTGAGCCAGTTCTTGAGACCTATCAAGAGTAATATTCCTTTACAGACTGCGGGAGTATACAAACTCGAATGTGAGTGTGGTTTATCTTACATAGGCCAAACAAAGAGAAGCATCGGTACTAGGGTCAAGGAACACATAGGAGATGTCAAAAATAGGCGTTCTTCAAAGTCTGCAGTTTGTAAACATGCCTTGGATAAACCTAACCATTTTATCCGATTTGATAAACCACAGATCCTCGCTAGAGAACACAGATTCATTCCTAGAATGATACGCGAGGCTATTGAAATTCAAAAACATCCGAACTTCAATAGAGAAGATGGTTGGAGACTTTCGAACACCTGGGATCCACTTATTAAAAATTTAAAATCCCAAGTCCAACAGACTGCCAGACCAGAAGATACAGTTAGTGCCTTCTGCGTGCAACCGGAACGTTATTCAAGATATCATTTAAGAAACCGTTGGCGGTAGTTGTAAATAATATTTTCTAAAATCTCAAATAGACAAATGTCACCTTAGTCTACCCGTGACCACGAACGCTGCAAAGTGCTCGAAACGTCGGGATGATAAAAATAATTAATATACGCGATTTAAATCCGTTTAAAATAGTTTCATTTCAACAAAAAATACTTTTGACTGTCGTTTTCGGTATTATTGCAAAAAAATTAATCCAGCCTATTAATCTATTTAGAGGTGTTTTGCCTATTATATTCGTTATTTGTATTAATTGGTATTAATATAATATTTGTATTTAATACAAAAATACTTTTGACTGATTTTATTTATTTAGCGATTATTACTCATTGAAATAAAACTATTTTAAACGTATTTAAATCGCATGTATTAACTATGTATATCCTCCCGACGTTTCGAGCACTTTGTAAGTTTGCAGCGTTCGTGGTTACGGGACCTATCGTGTATCGTGGTCGTTTAAAATAGTTTTATTTCAATAGGTGTAACGATTGGGATCAAAGCTTGAATTTAGATAAGGTTTAGCTTATTAAGTTTATCTATAAAGCGGTAACTGGACGTGTGGTAAGTCCAATCCAAAACTATAAGGAATAGCGAAAAATACATAAAGTAGACTCTTTTTGGGACAGATTTTAATAAAGATTAGAATTTGCAGTAATAATTTTTGGATAAATTAATTTTCCTAGCTAGGATTTGAAGATTTTAAGAAAAAACACGATATATTATTGTACCAACTGGCAGTGTCACTTATAAGGATGAACTTCTGGGAAGTAATAGGTACGGCTCACCAACAACACAAAGCGATTTTACACATAAAAATAACATTTTTTATTACAAAAACGTTATTATTTTGATACGTTGAGGTACTGTTAAAAAGTCAAAATGATATTTATTTAGCTTAAATATTATTACTTACCGATAATCTATATCACCAGCGACAAAAACGTAGTTCACATTACCCATGGCAATAAATAATGTCGGCAGACAAATGTAAAAATACTGAACTATTTGATATTTACCAAACTTCTGCAATATATTCAACACGTCTTCTCGAATTATTTCATCTTTTTTATCCATGTTATATATATATATACAATATTAGTAAATAAAATATAACGTTTTTATATAATTCATTTATTTACTTTATTTGAGAAGTTTACAATAAATTGTATTTTTTTACATTTATTGAAAATTAACTATTATGTAACGAAATATTTTTAATTTATTATCGACAGCACAATAGTAAGCAACGATGTTGAACCGGCAAATGAAATTAATTAATAAAAGATAACTAGTTAAAACTTCAAATTGGTATTTTTTGCTTTCACATAGATAGATATAATTAAGGAAAAAAACTCGTAATAAGACAATGAAATTAACGCAAGGTTGCTATAATTAATTTTTTAAATAAACAATAAAGTATTATTTTTATGGAATATATTTAAACAAGTCTTTAAAATATATATTTTTTAAATACAGAAATTTATCGCTTGTAATGACAGAACTACAGATACAGATTTACAGTTCCTAATATTGCGTAGGCTTGATCAATACATATAAAAATATTTAAGGTCAAATTTTTATTTAACGGATTACATCGTTATTACTACTGCGGTCTCATATCACAGAAGGGACTATCGACGAACTTGGCAATTACTTCGTATCGTGATTTGCTGAACTGGAATAGCCCATATTGAATGACTACACTTGATGTATCATAGTCAAACTTTACGGTGGGTGTTGTTAAGTCATTGTAAATGTCTACTCGAACATATGTCAATCTTCTGCAATCGAATTCCTAGGAAAAATAAATAATTAATTGCTTTTATTATATAAAAACACTGAAATGTATTTTAATTATAACGCAAAATACTAACAGGAATACGAATTCTAGTATTCTTCTCGAAAAATCCTATTTTCCCTGAATTATAAAATCCGACACGCCCATAGTTGACACCTGAAATTAGATTAAATAGTAGTTCTATTCATGTCTCTAAACACAACTATATAATTAAAGTATCAATTAATTTTTGAAAATTACCAAATTCGAATGTTGTAGGAGAGGTTCTTTGATAACATAACGATGGGGATATATAATAAATTAAAAATAAAACATAAAATAAACACTTCATTTTATACGTCATAAAGTAAAAAAAATATATACTTTGTATCACGTTGGGTATAATTTATAGCAATCTGAGAGCATGATAACGAATTTTAATTATTTTTTACATGAATACCTAATTGATTTTCATAATTTTAATGTTTTATTATAAGTTTACATTTGCATTCAACAATTGAAATTATGGATTGAGATCTCGTGAATGCAAGACCTTCCTAATTTAATAAAAGCTAAAAGTTGCTCAGCATATACGTAAGGACGATGTTCAACTGTGATGTATGAATCCAGGGAGCTTTGACAGATACTTATTCCGATAACAGCCCCTGAATGACACCCTCAAACTTTAATAAATAATATATTTTTGTGGCTTACAATAACTTACGTGGGAGGTATCGATATGTTACATGAGGAGATTTTTCTTCATTTGTAAGAAACATTCGACGGGCGACAAACACATAGCCGGACAACATACAGAGGAGATGTAGGTACAAACGGGAGGCTATATACATTCATAACGAAGCCGTTTCAACTCAGTACGAAAAGAGGCGACATGATATTTATGAAGGTGATGCCATAGCAACGTTGAGAAGACGATCCAGTTTATTAAGCAAAACCTTTATTCATGTCAAGATAGCACATATCCCCATAATCTGTTATAGTATTGTATTGACAAGCTGAATTTTATTATTTAAAGGTACAAAATGTATTTTGAATAAATAACAGATGCATACAGAATATTATTATATATTTATAATATTATTATCATTAAGTTATTTGAATCATTATTATTAACTGAAAGTACAAAAAGCATAGTCATGTGATTATTATCTTATTTAATTTTCGAATAATTTGTTAGAATCTATATGACGAAATCTGAAACATAACAAATAAAAACGTTGTTGTAAGATTACAAATTTATACAAGCCACCGATGTTCAAGTTATTAAAAATACATTTAATTTACAGAAAAATCTATGCAACTCGGAAATACGACCCGATAAATTATTTTATCAAAATTCAGAAAAATTCTTGGTTGCCTTAAAACTAGATAAAACCTTCTTGTCGTCTCTATCAATACATGGAAAATAATGGAACATAGACAGCCTCGTAATTTTTCTTTCATTAAAACCTTTTCTTATATACTCCACGGGTTTTTGTTTTAATTAAAGTTTCATAAATTAAATAAAAACATAAATTATTTTAATATTTGTTACTTTATTAAAGCATAGTTTTTAGATGTTATTAAATCAGTATATCTAATTTGTAATCCCCCATTAAAAATAGGGGTGTCATAAGTTTGACATGTTTATCTCTATCTGTGTGTGTCTGTGTCATCGCAACTCCCCAACGAATAGACCAATTTTGATGCGGTATTTTTTTTGTTAGAAAGCTTTTGTTTTACTAATATTTCCATTATTGGGTTTAATTTTTCGGTTTATCGCATATATGAACAAGAAAACAACGTAATTCCACAGTCTCTCTCAATAGGGTAGGTTATACATTATGGATTTCACACCTAATAATAGAAACAACTTACGGAAAGCAATAATTAATACAATAAGTCTTTCTAAAATTTCCGATAAAAGGCGTTCATGTAAGAAATAATTAAAAATCGTTATCACCCTCCCTGCTCGCTATAAATTATACGACGTGATATAAAGTGTATAATTTTTACCTTCTACCGTATAAAATGAAGCGTTCAATTGTTATTGTATTTTTAATTCATTTTATATCTCCATCGTTATGTTCTCTATCGTCTCCTGTTATATTTGAATTTGGTCATTTTCTAAAATTTAATATTTTTATTTTAATGTAACATTAAGAAACATCAATAAAATACTTAAGTGCTAATGTTTACCCGATTTCAAATAACAAGGTTCCCAATTCGTAGCGTATTTTTTATGTTTGTTACCATATAATTCGGACATTTCTTAACAGATTTTAAAATTTCTTGCAGATTGGTCCCATAGAAATTTTACCACAATCGATTCAGTAATTCGGTTCGAGTTAATGAAATTTCGTATTCTGCTTTTGAAGTCGGTTTTTTATTCTTAGTTATCAATATTAAAACATTTTGTTTCGTTTCAGGTACCGATACCGGTTTAATCGGATTTTATAAAACAGGGGTAATGGGATTTTTTGATAAGCTCGAAAAAATTCCTATTACTGTAAGTTAATTTTAAAATACTCAAGTTTCATTTAAAAATCAGTAACCTAACTATTTAAACATATTTGCTATTATATTTACGTTGTAATTGTCTATAATAATTATTTAGTGCAATAAAGAATTTATTTGCCTAAAATAAAAAAAAAATATTAGTCACTAATCGTCGCTAATAAAACAATACCGCATTACTTGTATTTTACTAGTTTTCAGGGGTAAAGAACTAAAGGGAAAGTGTAATGATGAATAAGTATGTGTTGAATAAAAATGTGTTGCATAATAAATAAAAACTTAAAAAAAATAGACTGCAATCGAAAACAAAACAAGTAAAGTAAAAGTAAAAACGAATTATTTCCGATTTTGAAGTCGATGAAGTAATGAGTAAGTGAACATTCGAAAACGGTGGCAAATAAAACCTTTACGTGTTATTTACTGGCACCGACTTTCGAAATCGGTTATAAAGTTAATTAATATAATGATAAATAAATAAATAATTATTGATCATTACACTTTTCTGGAGGATTTTACGAAAAATAAATCATTTTCCATCCCTACTGAAAACTAGTAGAAATTCATTAACATTTAAACTAGTGAAAATATGGTATATTATGGGTAGAGCCTAGGTTTAGCTCTCTGACTACTATTCGTATACGGGCTGGTTCGACCAGAGCAGTACCTCACTCTCACGGAAGATTAGATATGGAGTAGCTCATATAGCTGTGTTTCGTACAGCGAGTGAGAGAGTCAAAAGCCTAATCCCATCTCTCTCTCATCATCTTCCATTCCTTATTGCTTTAAAGCTGGTAACGGCGGTGATCACTTTAGTAGATATTTCTTATAGCTTGTGCTGCTACTCGTTTGCCAGCTACTCTTAAAAAAATATTAAAATAACTCTATTTTGTGTGTTGTTGTAATATGAGTGATGATATTTATATTAATTTTTTCTCAGGGAATACCTTGCGCAAAAATAACTTATGTCCGAGTAGAGATTTATAATGACTTCACACTCCCCAAAGTCATTATTGTCTACGATCCACTAAGCGTCATCATCAAATACGATCTACTCCAGTATAGCAAATCATACTACTCAATCATAGCCAAGTTCGTCTCTTTGCCAATGTGTAATCGCGGACCGAAAATATAGGAAAAAATAATGTGTAAACTGTAATCGGTCATTTAATCAATAAATACCTGAACTTAAAAATAAACTCGTATGTATTAAATAAATGCAGTCAGTAAGAATGAAAAATATATTCAATTAATAAATGTTGTCTTTAAAATCTCAATCCAGCTCAGACTCTAAAATAAAAGCTTGAAAATAAATGTAATAAGTATTAGGTACCGATTTTTTAATTTTGTACGATAAAAATACTTGTTTTTGTAAGGAGAAAAATAGTAGGTATTCAATGAGTGAATTATTGCACAAAATTGTTATTTAATAAAAAAACAAACCGACTTCGACACCGAAACAAGTAAACTAAAAAGTAAAAAATAAATAATTCAAATAAACATTTTGAAGTCGGTGTCAGGTAAAACATTCGACGTCGGCACTTCAAAATTCACTCTGATTCTTTTGAAATTCGACTTCAAAATGTGGTAGAAAATATTTATTTTATACTTTTTAATTTACTTGTTTCGGTGTCAAAGTCGATTTGTTTTTTTCAAAAAGTTTTTATTCTACACTTTTAAGTGACGAATATACTAAGGTGTAATAAGGGACCGTTTGTGTTTTACCTAATTTTAAATCGCCTAATGTTAACTGCATATCACCATTTACAAAGTATTGCTTTTCCCGAGGCAGAGCTGTTAATTATTGAGGAGTTCTCCTGATATCGCATCATCAGCTCCACTTCACCGTAAGCATTATGCCGAGCATACATTGTTTAGCAATCATATTGAAGCAATCGAATCGCAACCCGAAAAATACTCGTTATTGAGTAATTCCGGTACCAATCTGTGGTCTTCATCATCAGCTCTACCTCATCGATTGTAGCTTTTCGTGAGCAAATGCACGAGTTACTTTTACTACTGGTTATCAAAAATACCTAAATCGGTATATACTCTTGATATTATAGGTGTGCCTATAATACTTGAAGAGTTTCCTCGATTTCTCCAGGATATCAGCATCAGATCCTGACTTCATGACAATGGGACCACAATGAAAGCATACCTTTTTAAACAAAAAAGAATTTAAATCGCTCCACAAGGTAATTATTAGTACCTAACTAATAATAATATACAAACATAGGTATTTTATTTCACCCTAGTAAATATGACATTCCTTTTCTTCCTATCCGTATCGGGTATCTGTTCGTAATTTTAAGCCCTCGACTAAAAAAGAGGCGTGTTATACGTTTGTGTATCTGCGTATCAATATAACGTGTGTCTTTCCGTGGCATAGTAGCTCTCTAACGAATGGATCAATTTTTAAGAGGATTTATTACAATTTTTTATTCTGACGTTTAAAAGTTATCAGGTCTTTTCTAGTTATTGAATGGATCTGACCGACTTCTATTCTTCTAATCGACTCAAATTTACTATTACATGAATTATGTTAAAAAAACATAATTGCGCAACCTTGACCAAATGCTAAATGAAACATCACCTGGAATCATCAGGATACACAACTCCTTACCAACTTACAGAATTAGGGTGTTGGGCATCGTTAAAAGTAGATACAGAGGGGACTGCTGAAATCGCCGCATTCTCTCCCTGACCCTTTCTGTTGTGTTAAAAATGGCTCGCAAAAAAGTAACGGTTATTCAGCTACTAACCTGAAAGTACATTTTTTCAATATAAATCTTCATACTAATTTACGTCTGTTAGAATTATTTAGTTAATAATTCATATTAAACCTTTGTGCAAGTCTTATGTTAATATTTTAATTTCTTTTTTTTAATATTGTTCGTTGCTATGTTACGTTGTTGACTTCACTTTTAGAGTTAATAAAAGAATCTTGCTATTTTAATATTATTTCAGTTCTTTCTTTATTTTATTTATTCCAAATTTATATTTCACACATTAACATGGTAGCAGAGCGTGGTTCAATATAATAAAAAAATAATAATTTGGAATAAGAATAATTTAGAAGAAAAAATTTTAGTCGAAAGTTTACTCTGAATAGAAATTTGCGAAAGTTTCGTAAGGAAGATGGAAAAGTCTATCTTGGATGCGACGAAGATGCAAATAGGACTATTAGAGGACAGAAACTGGTCGACGTGGAAATATAAGATTAAAATAGCACTAACAGGGTTAGGAGTACTAGATATAGTAGAGGGGATGATTGCTAAACCAGAGTTGAAGTCTTCCTTGAACCCTGAAGAGATTAAAAGGTATGATCTTCAGTTGCAGAATTATCTTAAGGCGGATAGTATAGCACTGCTGATTATTACAACGAATTTGTCAGATGAGACTCTTCAAAAAGTCATAAGATTTTCTACATCGAGAGAGGTATGGCTAGAATTACACAGAATGTATGATGGTGCTTCTGATGATAGAGCGTATGACCTCTGTATGAAATTTTTCGATTACAAGAAGCAATCTGAGGATGATATAGGAACTCATTTGTCTAAGTTAAAGAACATTTGGTTTGATTTATCACAGGAAATGCATAAATATGACGGTTGTAATGAATTGCCAGACATTTTCTTAATTTGTAAGATGTTGGATACGTTACCTGAAGAATATTTTGCATTTAAATCAAGTTGGTTGTTAATGTCGAAATCAGAAAGAACGGTGGAAAATTTGACGAGTCAGTTATGTTCACACGAGAGAGTGTTAGCGGCTAAAAATGGAGAAGTTATAGAGGCTCTAACTATTCGTGGAACCAGAAATAGACAAAAGAAATTCATAAAGAAACCTGGAAAAACAGATGTCTGGAAATGTTATTATTGTGGGGAGATTGGACACAAAATTAAGAAATGTTTTAAATGGAAATCCGAAGGACGACCTCTTAAGCGTTCTGAACCATCAACATCAAAAATTGAGTCTAATGCAGGTGTGAACATGAATCTTATGTCAGTTGATGCAATGATGACTGAGGATCGAGAAAGCTGGTTTGTTGATAATGGAGCAACGAGTCATGTGACAAGCAGACCTGATCTATTCGAGACGTTTCATTACTTTAATGGTTCACACACTGTGACAACAGCCAATGGAGAAGTTGTTCAAGCTGTTGGTAAAGGTAAACTCAAAATCGAGGCTGATGTATATGGTTACAAACAACTTATAACATTGAATGATGTTTGGTACGTGCCTAATATTAAGAAAAACTTATTTTCTGTATTATCAGCGCAAGACAAGCTCTCAAACAGCACTTTTACTTCGAAAAGTACAACATGCAATATATCTATGAATGGAAAGGTCTTATTGGTTGGATATAGAAAGAAGCAAGGTGGATTATACAAACTACAGGTGAATAATGTTCAACCCACGAAAGCAATTGAAATTAACAGCTTAAATACAAATAATTTGTTACAAGTATACCATGAGAGATTGGTTCATCAAAATAAATCGCATGTTAGAAATGTTGTCGAAAGAGAACTTGGAATTAAGCTCGAGGCTGATAATAAGGAACTTTGTGAAGGTTGTATATATGGTAAGGCACATAGACAGAAATTTGGTAAAAGAGAAAGAGCAACAAAAGCAGGAGAAATAATTCACGCTGATGTATGCGGTCCGTTTTGTTATTCATTTTCCAAATTTAGATACTTTGTTTTATTTAAAGATGACATGTCAAAATTCCGTTACGTATACTTTATGAAAAATAAGTCAGAAGTAAGTCAAAAGTTGAAGTTGGTACTTGCTGAGATCAGAGCAATGGGACACAACGTTCGAGAACTTTTGAGTGACAATGGCGGAGAGTTTGATAACGAAGATGTAAAAAGAATTTTAGAGGGATTTGGTATTAGACAAAGACTCACTATGCCTTATACCCCACAGCAAAACGGCTCAGTAGAAAGAGAAAATAGAACAGTAGTAGAAGCTGCGAGGTCTATAATGCATGCAAAAGAGCTACCTCAAGGATTATGGGCAGAACTAATTGCTGCAGTAGTTTATGTTCTCAATAGAACGGGATCAACGACTTTTGATAAAACCCCATATGAGATTTGGTACAGTAAGAAGCCAAGAATTAGACATTTAAGAATAATCGGTAGTATTTGTTATGCACATATTCCAAAAATAACGAGGAAGAAATTAGACAAAAAGGCAGTAAAAGGTATATTTATTGGTTATGATAATGATGAAGGTTACAGAGTATGGGTCAAAGAAACAAACAAGCTTATACGATCGAGAGATGTTATTTTTGAAGAGAAGACCTTAAATCCAAGTAACTTTATAGAGATACCATTGAGAGAAAACCAAAAGATACCAGACTCTACACCTGTTATAGAAACTCAAAAGATACCATCAACAAGCGAAGAAATAATTGAAGATCTAGGTAATCAGACTGAATATGAGTCAGTGGAGTCAGACACTGAATTAAGAGAAGACAATGAATCTGAAAGTGAAGAGTTTCTATCTGAAGAGGAAATAGAAGAACAAGGTAGAATAACACTAAGAGATAGATCACTATTGCGACCTCCTGATAAATTCAAAGACTTCGTTATGAGTATAGTTGATGATATGAGAGACGTTAAAGAGCCACAAACTTATAAAGAAGCTATTCAAAGTAAAGACAGTGACAAATGGAAGTTAGCTATGGATGATGAAATGAATTCATTAACAGAGAATGAGACTTGGGAAATGGTTGATTTACCCAAGAACAGAAAAGCAATTACATGTAAATGGATTTATAAAATTAAAACTAATCCAGATGGTACTATAGATCGATATAAAGCCAGACTTGTGATAAAGGGATACTCACAAAAGAAGGATATCGATTACTATGAAACATTTAGTCCAGTAGCCAAGATGAGCACAATTAGACTACTGCTGAGTATTGCTGCTAAAGATAATATGTTTTTAGCTCAATTTGACGTTTCCACAGCATTCTTATATGGAAAATTGAATGAGGAAATATACATGAAACCACCAGAAGGGTATTTTGATGATTCTAGCAAGGTATGCAAGTTAAAGAGGAGCTTGTATGGACTGAAACAGGCTCCACGATGTTGGAATACTTGTATAAAAGACTTCCTTAAGACGCTTGGATTTAAAGAAAGCGAAGCAGATCGATAATGAATCAGCTATTAAATTGGCACAAAATCCTTCATATGAATATCACAATAGAATGAAACATGTGCGGTTGAGACATTTCTTTGTGAAGGAAGCTGTTGCCAGAAATGAATTACAGGTTAATAAGATATCATCTGAGTTACAATTGGCAGATATGATGACCAAGCCATTGTATAAACCCAGATTAATGAAAATTTGTCGTAACATAGGCATGACTACAACTGGGAAGACTTAACAAAGAGAGAAGATGTTAGAATTATTTAGTTAATAATTCATATTAAACCTTTGTGCAAGTCTTATGTTAATATTTTAATTTCTTTTTTTTAATATTGTTCGTTGCTATGTTACGTTGTTGACTTCACTTTTAGAGTTAATAAAAGAATCTTGCTATTTTAATATTATTTCAGTTCTTTCTTTATTTTATTTATTCCAAATTTATATTTCACACATTAACAACGTCGTCTACCACCACCCTAAGACATCGATGCTAGCGTTCGTCTTTCTTACAGAGTAATGTGTGTGGCACTTTACAGTACCACATCCCGAACTAATCAATGACACTTTTCCATAAACAAAATACCGTCTATATTTACATTCATGATATATTTCTAACAATTACTTATTCGACATTGGACAAGGGTAGACGTCAAACTGGCTGAAAAAGGTAAAATGGAGACAATGTTGCCCAATATTTACCATTATTTAAAGTCATATTATAAAAACTGATTACCGCAGTAGTGATTAGTAATTACGTATGTGACGATAGTAATCTCTTTAAACGCAACCACTATCCTAAGACGACCCTTAAAAATCTTTTACCGTAAGTATTCTAATTCTCATTTAATAAATTCATAACATTAAACCTTATATTGATATATTATAACATTATTTTATAATGGCTTTTGAAACTTTCAACTGCCTACAATCTAATATTGTTTTAGTTTTTTTTTTATCTTTGAATTAAAAGTTAAGGTTTCATAGGTTAAAGAAGAATTAAAGAATGTCTTTCAGGTAAAAATGTCATTTTTATGCCAAGCTTCGTACACGTTTTTATAACAACCTAATTAAATTAATGACATTTAGAAATACGCCCAAATTGCTGTACCTACTTAAATGCTTTCGCTGACAAATACTTACTAATTTAGCAAAGTAAAATCCAAATACTAATAAGACATTTAAATTAATTATTTTATCTACAACCATGCATCCTTTGCGCGAACGCGCTTGTGACGAGCTGCTCCAACATCCACTGCTGCGTACTCCTCCGCCTGAGCCGGAACGACCGAAACCACCACGCGTTCGCAAGCCCAGGGAATTTAAACTCGTTAGTATTATTTTCTACCAGTTAAAAAAAAAGAAGAGGATCTCAATTCGTTTTTTTTATATATTTTTTTATGTTTCCAACCTCATAATTCCAACATTTCCTAACGGATTTCAAAAGTATTTGTTTGGTTTAAAAGGATATGCTTCCAGATTGGTTCCATACATCATTTCATTTGAAATTAGTTTAGTATTAGATTTTAAAATCGAAATAACTGGTATAAGTATGTCATCCAAATAAACGAAACTGCGTATTTTGCTTTTAATTCGCTTAAGTCTTAGGTTGTTTTATCTACTGTGTTGTTATTTTGATTTTAATGAAAAAAGCGGGCAAATGAACACGCGAGATTATGATACTCGTATAATGTTAAGTGACTTGTGACCTCTTGTAGCCTAAGTAATTTAAACTATATACTTGTATTATTAAGTCTTATAAATCCTAAATATTAATCGCTAATATGTCATAACTCTATACTTTTTAGCCACCAAGATTTCCTCTGCTGTCGAAAGATTTTTACGCGACGTGGTGTAATCATCAGAAAGAGGTAATACAGATTATTATTTTTAGTATAATAGCTTTGAGTCGGCATACTACGACATACTAAATTTCACACTAGTATACCTAAGGAAATTAAAAGTTCAAATTTTTTTATGATTTATTTTGCTTTTAGTTGCAAATGTCAAAATACAAAGTAGACGATCATCCACCAGAGCTGTTTCCAGAACTGTATCTAAAACCCCGTCGCCTCGACTACTACGCGCGTCAACTTGAGGAGAACATGAACGTTAACAAAGAACTCTTAAAGCGAATCAATCTCATACAAAGGACTGGTGTAAGCAAAAATAAGAAAATTTAAATTATTAATTAGCTGCTGAAGTTTATGACAGTACCTACACGGTATTGATACATTATCTAAGAACCAAAAAAAAACAAGATTTATTTTAAAAATTGTTTCCTTACTCGTATAGGAAAGTCTTTCTGCTTACCTATTATTCAATGATTTAAATCCATAATAATATTCAAGATAAGAATAAAATATAAATTATAATAAAACAGTTAAAACTTATTCTGGTATATTTATTATTTTGGCAACTGTGGATTGGATAGGTCCATAATAAAACAATTTTAGTAAGAATGAATAAATACCTAAAAATTAATATTATTAACAAATTGACAGGGTTTTGTGGATTGCTGGATGTATCCCGAACCGACAGACACGTACAATAAGCTGTTGTGTAAGCAAAGACAACGAGTTCTTGACGAAATACGCAAGCAGAACCATTATCTGTACTCCAGACTGCTTATAGCGGTTAGATATTTTTAATATATTTTGTATTTTAGATTGCAATATCTTAAATTAATTATGTATACACTACAAGTTATACGTGCATTTTAAAGTATTTATTATACAATATGTTAATGTTTTTATTTTAGAGATCCGAACAACCACTCACGAAAGAACTGGAAGAACTCTGGAAAGACACAAAGCACAAACTTATATTAGGAGCTTCGTAAATAAATTAAATACGTTCTAAAGAATCTTACTAATAAATAATGATATTAACGAAATCAGTCTTTTCAGGCTGCCATTCATTCTATTCAAGACTGAAAAAATTGACCGCGACATTAAAGATCCTGCGTTTGACAAACCTCTTAACTATCAACGAACAAAGTAATGTTTAAAGATATATAATTGAGTAATTTTATTTTTTTGTATATTTATGACAATTTTTTTGTCTTATAGAATTTAAATTAATTGTGAAACTAACATTTATGGTTAATGGTGCTAAAGATAAAAATATATCTAATAAAATAATAATATGATTTTAGGGTGTCTTTGGAAATTTGGGTTGTTGGTGGCTCTAAGATCGGGAGAGTTATTGTCGAATTATTTACGGACATAGTTCCTAAGACATGTCAGCTGTTTGTTAGTCTACTAAAAGGAGACACCAAAGGCCATGCGTACATGGGCACCAGAATATTTAGGTAGTTTTTAATTTTTTTTTATATATCATGATATATAATATTTCTCAAGACAAGAAAAAACTTGAAAAGACTTTTTTTTAAAGGAATCGACTTAAAAACCAAACTACTTAATCGATTTTGATGAAAATTTACCTGAAAGGTACCTGCAAAATATATTTTCCTACAAAAAAGGATTAATCAAATCGGTCAAGCCGTTTCTGAATAAGCGGGAGCATACATGAAAAATATCCCCGACCTTCTTAGTTCGTTATTCTATTTTTTATAAGTCAGTTATAAAGTCGACTCAGTAAACAAATAAATTATACTTGTAGATTTTTGTATCATTTTTTTTTTTTGTAGAGTCGTTCCAAATTTATATTGTCGTGGAGGAGATGTAACGAAAGACAATGGATTCGGTACTTATATACCTGATAACCTGACCGAACCAATGGGACCAGAAAATTTCAAACTAAATCACTCAGTACCTGGTATCATTAATCAATTTTGTTAATCTAAAAACTATTTTCCTATAATTAATATTAAGCAAATCCTGCTTTTGACGCACGTTATATTATACAGTGATTTTTGTACACGCGAAGAGTTTGATAAAAATACGATGTGGCGTTTAATCAGGGTTACGCCTATTACACATCAACAAAGCAAATAATACTCGCTAGTGCTATAATTCAGAATATTACAGGTGTTCTCTCAATGGTTGTGACATCTGATAATGAAGTTTATGGACAATTTAATATTATTTTTAAACCATTGCCGCAATTTAATGGGAAACATGTTGTTTTTGGTAGAGTAAGTTAACTTTATAACTTACATCGATGCATAGTGTATTATACAATTTAAACATTTTTTATAATAACAATACATATAGTATTTTAGCGATATACACAAGATCTTTGATGTGGAATTTCATTATATTTATATTCGGTTATTATTGTAACAAGTGTTTTTCTTATAGATTTAAACTTATATTCCTGCAGATAATAGCTGGTCCGACTCAAGCGCTGGAACGAATAAGTGCATTAGGTCTTCCTCTCGGCACTACGACGTCCGACTGCATCATACGTTACTGCGGCTGGTTCACGCGCTCGGGGCAGTACCGTGAGGGTAACCCTAATACTATTAAATTTCCTCCGCGACGAAAAATTAAAAAATAAACTGAGATTGTTTTAATCACTAGTGTTTAGGTCGTTCGGCTTTAAATTAAGGTCCTTAAAACGAGGTTTTGTATAACACTGTTTTTTTTAACTTATTCATAAATTAGAAATATTTGAGCCCCACTGCTCTCGCCTCTAGTATTGTATGCGGCGAAAAACGCACAAGATTAGTTTACTTCTTAAAAGTAATAAATTAGTAAAATACAAAAATAAACACTTTCTGATAAACACACAAGCAACACGTTCAACTTCGCGCGAAAGATGACCAAACAAAATAAAAAACACCGACTTTTTTATGCTGAATGTTATCTGTTAAATTTATAAAACCCCTTATTTGAAAGACCCTAAGTAAAAGTTGAATGACCTGTATTTTTGTAAGGCGTTTTAGTTAATCGCAATTGCAAAAAATGATATCACCATGTTTAAGGAACGAAATTAAAAAAGATATGAAAATCAATATAAAATTTTATTTTAGTTTTTGTACCTACATTTAGAAAATAATTTAAAAAATGTAATGCACAATACGACGCCAGACAATTTATCGGTCGCATAACAATATAATACTCAACAGTCAATCTAATCAACAAACTAATTAGTCACCATAATATTTTATCTTCAATGTAGTCATTCTATTTTCACGAATAATCCACATGAAAATATCAGGGCTAGCACCTGTAAGAAAGAAAAACATATATGTTGCATTTACTGATAATAACAAATATAAAAACTAACTATCCCTCTTATTTAAAAAATAAAGATTTATAGAAATAAAGAAAAATACTTTTATAAAAAGTTAATTCCATAGACAAAAAAAAAGTTTATAGTGTATTTGCTGAAAAGCCTGATGTTTTTATCGCCATAGCTGTTATAATTATTTACATTTTAGACAAAATACTTAGTAACAAATTTTAAATAAATCTTACCATAATCAAAGCTACAATTATGGCTACAGCTCCTACGTACACGGCATCTTCTCGCAACAAGTCAACTGTTCTGCTGAAACAACCTTCCATGTACATAGTTGTTGGGTTCTGGGAATATTTGCAGTCTTGCCTCTGAAAAGTTTAAAATCGAATTTATAAAAACCGCCGTAATGAAGTCACTAACGTTGCCAAATAATGTTCTAAGGGATATTTAATTTAAAGAGTCACTCACTTTCCCTGGATAAACTTCTCGGCAGCAGCTCTCAGGAACATTATCGTTCCAGTCCTTGTAACTCTTCACACCGCAGCACTGCAGATTGGTCTGCGTCTCGTCCCACGCCCGCGTGTACTCGTGCCTTACTCCGTAGTTAGGGATGGAGGCGTGCATCTCCCGCTCCAATGTCGTGAGCACCTTCTCCCTGAACACGAATAGAAGGATCCCACCGACCAGCATCACCACGAACATGATGAATACCAAAATGTAATACTAGAAACAAATTTAATACCTCGATTCAAAAAACAAAAGAATATTCATAAATATCAAGAAATGAGACTTAAAATAAATCTCAAGATTTAGATTTTATATACTTCGTTAATAAAAAACTTAAAAATGCCAGTGACAGACGAACAGACAGACATCGAAATGATTCTATAAATGTACCGTTTTTCGATGTATGGAACACAAGAAAAGTTATAGATAAAGTTATGTATGCATCGTACCGTCAGTAACATGCACTTGACTTCTTTAGCTGCTCCACAGCAGCCGAGTATAGATAATACCATCATGGCGGCTCCCATTACCACTACAACCGCCACCGACGCGATGAACATATTGTTGCTCATGAGCGTGCTGGGGAAAGACCGCGACACCCACACCCAAACGCCAATAGCCAGAGCTAATACACCGCCCACCTAAAAAAATGCAGAATAACGTTTTATCGGTACAGCAGCTTAATGTTTATTGAGGAGTTGTTATATATTTAATATATATTTTTTTCTAATTAGTTTATCAAGTATTGCAAAAATAATATTAAAGATAAAAAATTCGCTAACTGATTTAACAATTTACGATACTTACAAAGGTTAAGACATTAGTGATCACCAGGGACACTTTCATACATCGCCCACAGGCGTCCATGGCACCGCCCATCGCCATTGCCACTCTGTAATATAAAATACACTATTAATAAATCATTTTTTCTATAGAACAATGTATTGCTCTTTGCCAATACTTAACTGATTTGATTATTAAAAAATATATTAATAACTAGCTTTTGCCTGCGACTTCGTCCGCGTTTTCGTCGTTTTTCGTAAAAAAGTAGCGTATGTCCTTCCTCAGGGTTCAGTGGTTTTGATGTGACAGACAGATTTACTATCGTATTTTAGTAGGGAAATATAATATGTTAATACACAATTATCGATTTGTATGATTTTTTTTTATTTAATAGGTAATAGGTAGAGTATTATAAACGTAAGAGTAAACAAATATAATCAGAATGCTCCGAACTGCTAAGCTATCAGGAGTTACACGTGTTATTGTGAGTCAATCATAAAAGATAGACATATGCTGTTGCGGGATATTTAGAAAATTTTATGAAGAATATTTCCGTCAAACATGATTTCTATGCAACTTTAACCATTAAGACTGCATACGCGACGGAAGCTTAAAAATTGGAGTAACGTCTCCCGTTTTCCCAAAATTTCCCTTTACTACTCTGCTCCTATTGATTGTAACGTGATGAAAAGTATACTATAACGTGCCCAGGAGTACGTAGAATAACTGTACCAAGTTTCGTTAAAATCCATCGAGTAGTTTTTGTTTCTATAAGGAACATACATAAAGACAGACAGACAGACAGACAAAAATTTTACTGATTGCATTTTTGGCATCAGTATCGATCACTAATCACCCCCTGATAGTTATTTTGAAAATATATTTCATGTACAGAATTGACCTCTTTACAGATTTATTATAAGTATAGATAGATTAAACTTGAACTCTGTGTTTACTGTGAAAACCGACCTTATACAATAAGAAGATTAAGTTATTAAAAAGTATTTTTATCCAACTTTTGTTTATTAGTAAAATAATCATACAAAGGTTTTTGTACTGTAGATAATTAACAATAAAGGCATTTATTTGTATTTACGAAAAATAGAAAAACTCTAAATTTATTAAATACAATCAACATAAAACATACCTTTTTAATGTTATATACAATTTATAAAATAATAATTTTCAGGATCCCACATTTCATGTGACCAAAAAAAAGAATTACGAACAATATTTAATATTTTATACATCACGACATAAATCTCGTACACCACGGTTTAAATTTTAATTTTTTGCATGAGGTACATACCTCCAATGAGCTTCACTATGTCTAGTTTTGCTTTTCACATTTCGAGAAATCGTCTTATTTTTAGGTCCTATTTTCAAGATTTCTTTCATCCTTATGTACCTAATACTGTTAATCCATATACTTTTCTCTAAATTGTATTCGTTACCGTAATAATACTCAATTTAATTCAATAATCTTTTAGTATACTAATACTATCATGCACTTATCGTATTTAATGTCAGTGTTATGTTATTTCAAAACTACCCTCCTATTCATTTGAAAACTTAAATTATAAATTTATTCCGTTTAGTATCATATGTCCGCTATTTTTTTTTCATATTTTTGTATAAACATTAGTTTATATATTATCAAATTATTTATAAACTAGTGCCCAATAGGATTCTTCATCGGCGAGTTTAATATGTCTAATTAATTTTTTAACATCAAGAGCGGTGCACTTCCCAAACAAACTTTTAACCCTTATTTTATTTTTTAAGATCCAATAATTCTATTAATTTTCCGATAAATATCCAGAAAGCACTAATTGTCTTTTAATCAAAATTTCATGCAACTTATCCTCTTTTTGAGTCTGAAACTCGTAAAGTAATTGATAAATATCTCTTGCATTCAATTTGCAATTTTAATGAACATCTTTAAATAATTAAAAGAACTTATGAGTTATGCATGGTATTATATCATGATTGCTGAAATTAACCCAAGGACAATTAGGTAAACGTGCATGGAACAATTAGGTTAATAATTTATATCTTCTCATACCATTCTCAATATACATAATTATTAATACTTATATATCTTATCACTCACTCGAGACACATTTTGGTCCAACTTCAGTTCGATTAATATCAAAACCCTGATTATTATTGTATAAAAGTTGTAAAAAGTTGAAGAAAATTCCTTAAATCATATCATGAAAATCTTATCATAATCATGGACTTTTTTTAATTTTCGAAATTATATAAAAATATTCAGATTTGCGCAAACATTAAGAATTCACACTTTAAGCTGATTATTAAAAATAAAAAGAATAGAATTCACACGAGTCAGTGTCCAGTTTTTGACGATAAATAAATATAACTATGTATGTCTTATTTTTCTAGAACGAAATTATCCAAAAAGAAATCGAATTTCTCCCATAAATCCAGGAAGGATGTCTTGAATATTTTTAAACATTATGACTAAATCGCGTTTTAAGCAAGGAAGCAAAGACTATAAATATTGTTATCGGAAGAATCGACTGTGCATTTCGTAATAAACACGGGATAGTACGTTTCTGAGATTTTCTTACAAACAAACAACCTCTTCAATTTTAAAAGTATAATTTTATTAGTTAATTTAGAGTTATTAATATGATCTTCATAGGGCAGAATCAAAATATCGAGCAAAGCATTATCTTTGCTAACATAGATGACATAACGACCTACGCGGTAATTAGCGGTGTTTTATGTATTTAGTAACCTCTTTTTGCCGCTCGTATGTGTGTCACGACTCATGCGCAGCGTCACATGTAGGACTGTTACGATAGTTGTGCGAAGGCATGCCACTATGCGCAATGCGCGGACACTCGCCTCAAGGTGATACGGGATATCGCAAGGTTCATCTGATCCATTCTCTTGATGACCAAGTGAAAGTTTTATCTGTTTCGGTACAACCGCATTCAACGTTTAGTACTTTGTTGGAATTAGACTTACTAGCAATTATTTAAGATATTTGGTGTTTCTTTCTTTATTGTTTTAAATTAGATTGACTTGGTTGGCCAGTTGGCTTTAAGAACACCATAATATTAGTAAACAAAATTTCGTTCCCATACCAAAGCCTAAGAACACGATAAATAAAGAAAAACGGATGCCAAGTTAGTTTTAAAGTTGTTAACATTGATAAATAAGTACTTAATCACCTTGTATACAAATATTGTTGCGTCAGTAAAATCCAAGCCGGAGACGCGAATCAGTTTCACTTAACCATCACTCTCACAAAACGTTTTACTATAAGATTCGCGTAAATTTACTTAGCGTAAGTTCATTCACGAATTACTCAAAGAAACGAGTCGACCGCGGCCGATGGGAGCAAAACAACTGGTCCGCGTTACTTGTTAGACGAGCATCGCCCCACCAAACATCGTCGATCGTGCTTTACAACCTTCCAGCGGCATACCGCTTGCTTGGACGCTTAGATTGATTTAGCAAGTTAGCTAATCCATACTAATAATTTAAACGGTTTCAATGTAAACTGTATTTAAATCTTTATCGGTTGTAGGTATAATTCTATTTAACTTCTATGAACCAACAAATATTAACTTATTTTCAACCGACTTCAAAAAAAGGAGGAAGATTTCAATTTGTAATGTATTTTTTAAAGCTTTGTTACCTCAGAACTCTATACATTCCGTACCGGTGGTAGCTTTAAAAAAATTTAAAACCAATTGACCTGTAACTTGATGATTCGAAAGTTTGAAAAAGCTTATTTAAATAAAATATATTTGTAATTTGAATTCAATTTGTTAAACAATTTGGAAAATATTATATAATATTATATTTATTTATAAAAGAGATTTTACTTTCAGATACCTATCTGAGATCTTATCCAATAGAATTTACATCAAAATTGGTTTAGTTGTTTGGGTTTTTTAATCAAAATAACTGCAAGAAGTATGTTGATCCTGTTAAGTTATCTCCGGGGTTCTAGTTACTAGTTTATTCGTTATCTATACTAATAATAAAATTCTAGCGGGTCGCTGTCTGTACATGGAAGATATATGAAAAAAAATATTATAGGGGGCCTTTATCAACGCAGTAGAACCCAAAACAATGATTTTTAGAATTCTTATCTGTTTGTCTGTTTGTCTGTTTGTCTGTTTGTCTGTTTGTCTGTTTATCTGTGCGTTTGTGCACGCTAATCTCAGAAACGGCTCATCCGATTTAGATGCGGTTTTCACTAATATATTGTAGTAAGCTTCACTTAACATTTAGGCTTTGTTTCATGTCAATCGGTCCATAAATAAAAAAGTTTTGTCAATTTAAGGAATCCCGTGGAACATTTTTTTGTTCTTATCACTAAATGCATGAAAGTATATACAGTACTTACATCAAAAAATACATTTTAATTTTTTGTCTGTCAGTCGGTCTGTCTATCTGTTTGTTCCAACTAATCTCTGAAACGGCTGAACCGATTTTGATGGTACTTTTACGTGCACTTAGCAAATGTTATAAGGAGTGACTTAGGCTTACTTTTATTTAAGATATTTTTTAATCTATACATATAAAAAAAATTTCACGGGTCGCTATCTGTATATAGAAGATATATGAAAAAAAAATATTGGGCGCCTTTTACTTCCGCAATAGAACCCAAAACAATAATTGTTAGAATTTTTGTCAGTTTGTTTATCTGTGCGTTATCTCAAAAACGGCTTATCCGATTTAGATGTATGGTCATCTATACTAATAATAAAATTCTAGCGGGTTGCTGTCTGTACATGGAAGATATATGAAAAAAAATATTATAGGGGGCCTTTACCAACGCAATAGAACCCAAAACAATGATCTATACTAATAATAAAATTCTAGCGGGTCGCTGTCTGTAAATGGAAGATATATGAAAAAAAATATTATAGGGGACCTTTACCAACGCAATAGAACCCAAAACAATGATTTTTAGAATTCTTATCTGTTTGTCTGTTTGTCTGTTTGTCTGTTTGTCTGTTTGTCTGTTTGTCTGTTTGTCTGTTTGTCTGTTTGTCTGTTTGTCTGTTTGTCTGTTTGTCTGTTTGTCTGTTTGTCTGTTTGTCTGTTTGTCTGTTTGTCTGTTTGTCTGTTTGTCTGTTTGTCTGTTTGTCTGTTTGTCTGTTTGTCTGTTTGTCTGTTTGTCTGTTTGTCTGTTTGTCTGTTTGTCTGTTTGTCTGTTTGTCTGTTTGTCTGTTTGTCTGTTTGTCTGTTTATCTGTGCGTTTGTGCACGCTAATCTCAGAAACGGCTTATCCGATTTAGATGCTGTTTTCATTAATATATCGTAGTAAGCTTCACTTAACATTTAGGCTTTGTTTCATATCAATCGGTCCATAAATAAAAAAGTTATGTCAATTTAAAGAATCACGTTGAACATTTTTTGTGCTTATCACTAAATGCATGAAAGTATATACAGTAATTACATCAAAAAATACATTTTTTTATTTTTTGTCTGTCAGTCTGTCTATCTATCTCTTTGTTCCGACTAATCTCTGAAACGGCTGAACCGATTTTGATGGTACTTTTACTTGCAGTTAGCAAATATTATAAGGAGTGACTTAGGCTTACTTCTATTTAAGGCTTTTTTAATCTATCTTCTATACATATATAAAATTCTAACGGGTCGCTGGCTGTATATGGAAGATATATGAAAAAAAAATATTATTGAGGGCCTTTACCTACGCAATAGAACCCAAAACAGTAATTGTAAAATTTTTGTCTGTTTGTCTGTTTATCTGTGCGTTTGTGCCCGCTAATCTCAGAACGGCTTATCCGATTTAGATGAGATTTTCATTAATATATTGCAATAAGTTTCACTAAACATTAAGTGTTTGTTTCATTTCAATCGGTTCATAAATAAAAAAGTTATGTCAATTTAAGGGTTCACGTCGAACATTATTTTGTGTTTTTCACTAAATGCATGAAAGTATATACAGTACTTACATCAAAAAATCCATTTTTTAATTTTTTGCCTGTCAGTCTGTTTCTTATAACTAATGTCTGAAGCAGCTTTATTTAAAAAATATATTTATTTTAATGAATAAAAGTAAAAAAGAGAATTACGCGATACCAAAATATTGTAGGAACCAATAAAAAAATGAACAATTTCCGATTTCAGAAGGGAAGATATACATCTATACAAATAAATAAAATTGGTGTGTCTGTTTGTAATTTTAAATAAATGCATAAGAAAGTATATACGGTACTTACAACAAAATTACCAATTTTTAAATTTTTGTCTGTCTATCTGTCACTCAGTTTGTTTTGGCTAATATTTGAAGCAGCTGGACCGATTTTGACGAAACATTCACTAGCAGAAAGCCAATGTTATAAGGAACAAAATTGAAACGAATGAAATAATGAACAATATTGATTCAAATAGGGAAGATATATATTATAGAAATATAATAATTTTAAAAAAATAATAAATTTACTGGGTAATTGTTTTACTGGATATGATAGACCAAATTCACATTTCTTCAAAAAAACGATCGTACCTAAAAGTGAAATTTAAAAAATATAACGGGATGTTGTAACGCTAATAGCGGGAGAGTACAATAGCCGAGTCGAGCGAAATGTAGATTTCAATAAATCAATTTTTTTAAGAATTATCTAAACCTACCTAGGTAACGGAGTAGGTGAGGGGGACCAAACCAAACGTCACATTCTATCACCTTTGTATAGCTCACATAGAAAAAATAGACAAACATAAAGGAAGTTACTGTGAGTTATTCATTTTATATATTTTCGATTGTATTGTTCACACTCTTCCTTACTTTAGCAGGTGACTAGCATTTTGATGCAACCTATAAACAAATCGTTGTAAAAGTAATGCAGACTTTCTTTCTAAACTTACCGGGACCCGTGATTTACTCACATATTTGTTTATGTCTGTGTAGAATCGATTACTTAACTTCTAATTAATGTAAAGGTTTAATGTAATTTTGTAAAAAAAATAAATCTTTTCCTTTAATTTGTCGCTTACTATTACTTCCCAAAAGTTGATCCTTACAAGTGACACTATTAGGTAGTGCAATAATACAGAATAATTTTTTTTTTTTCAAAATTAGTGGGCTCCATTCCTGGCTAGGAGAATCATGAAATCAAAAAAACTTATGATGCAGTTTTAGATTTCTCAAAATCGGACACGAGACTCCTTTAAGTATTTTAGGCGATTCCTTATAGTTCCAGATTTGGCCTATCAAGCCCAGTTAAAAAAGTCACCCGATATATAATAACAAGGAGAACCTCGGCGGGAACATACTGTTTTACAGTCGAAATTTTAAAGACTAACACCAAACACTTATCTTCAACATTTATAGTGAAAACCGTGGAGGAATACCGTATCTGAGTTAGTGTCTGCTTATAAATACAACTAGAAAGTTCCCAAATCCAAACTAAAAAGCTCCTTTCTGGAGCAGTACCGCAGACTATTATAACCTTGCTTTGCAGGAGACATGCCAAGCATTCTGTAATCCACGCGAACGAAGTCGCGGGCACAGCTAGTTATGAATATATTTCTGAGAGTAAAGACGAGCACTCTATCCTAGAGAGAGGGAGGGTGCGTACTGCCGATATATAATAATAACTAACTGATCAACGAGCTACCATAGACAAAATACAGTATTATTTACTTTTATGATATATTCCTAACAATCCAAGTAAACGAAATGACGTGGGGTGCCAACGTAATTTTGTTATTTTTCTTTTTGGATTGTGTTCTTTTTGAGAGATGTTTAATTATAATATTAAACAAACCACTTCCCTATTCAAATAGTGTTAAATAACTGATAGAGCGAATATTGTTTCGTATCAACTAATTCATATTAAAATGATTTCTCGAATAGCACATAAAACGGGAACTCCATCAGGATTCCGTTAAATATGTAAAACTACACTGCAGGTATGCAAACACGTGAGTACCTTGATTAACAGGGAGAGTAATCTGTCAATTGAGCCGAATAGCTATAAGAGACGCAGGTTTAAATCCTACTACATTCTATGACGCACATATAAAAACAATTGTACTCGTTATTATACATTAATTATTGAGTTTTGATTAATGTGATAATCAGTTCTATTAAGTCTATTAATCGTTGCTTAACAGTGAAAAATCTACTGTTTTATTAGAGGCACTGGAGTATTTAAAGGCAATATTAACAAAGGATATTAAGTATCTCAGAGAAAAGCAAATAATCATACACAGATGATTCGAAAATATTTTTCTTAAAAGTCGTGCGTTTCAAATGTAACGGGTTTGTAATAAAAACAAATGAAATAAATAAATTTTCTTTTATTAGCTTTCAGTTAATAAACGGTTAATTCAACAGAAAATTAGTACAAATGTATCGAAAGCTGATGATCTACAAAAACCGAGGTATAATGAATAATTACGGATAGTTGAGCTTTGGTTTACAATAAAAAAAATACAATTTTTTTTGGCAAAAACTACTTGTATACAAACAGAAACTTAATATTACATCTTTACAGTTTAAATTGTATTTAAACGTACAAGCTCAAACAGTGTTTGCCAACAAAGATATTTCATCGTTTGAAATCAATATAGAAATACCTATATAAAGTAAATAAATGATGGTGATTTTACGTATGTTATACAATCTTTACAATATATAAATTAAAAACATCTCAAACTATTTATTTCGACAGTGTACCGATAAATAATAATAAATATATTACACACTTTGCGCTAGAAATACAACAAATACACTTACACAAGCTACACTACGATGCTTGGTTATATATAGACTGAATAAATTAATGCATGAGAGTTACATCCTTTAGTTTTAGTTTTCCCTAAAATTATAACATTTACGACAACTATATATATGTATATATAACATTTCACTGTGCAGCGCGCAACTTCAAAGTGTACGATAATATATTATTTAAAAACATCTTACGTGGACATATATTTTATTATTTTTATATAAAATTAAATGACATATAGGAATTGAGTGCTCTTTTGACCCAGTCGGTTGCGATTACTGAGAAATATATTCGTATATATGATACGTCTCTTTGTCAAAATTGCCATTTCCGTTAACATACATACTATATTTTTTACGAATACAATCCTTTTGAATTTTTCGTACAAATAAAAATGCGTATAGACGAACATATAACCTCCTCCTTTTTTGAAGTCAGTTAGCAACAAAATAAAAAAATTAACACAATCTGTCCCCACAATCTTTAGCATTTTACAAATAAAACCTTCCATCAGGTTTGTTTCGAAATCGTCGGTAAATTAAGAAATAAACTACATAATAAATCTTTTCTCGTCTTCTTAAAAAAATAAACTGGATACATACATAATAGGTTAGTAAGAAAGACACATAGATCGACAGTAAATATCAAGATAAGAACACCAATTTACATAATCTTAGTTTAGTACATAACAGACAAGTTACAACACATTTCGTTAACAATTCAACATCAACGTTTGAGCTTACATCTATTATTATGTAATTCATTATAAGATACAATTGAGCTACACTAAACATAGTTTTTTTTACATTTAACACACAAGATACCCAGTTTAAAACACAGTTAATATAATGAGTTTCTTATTTCAATGCACAGATGTATAGTAATATTCGGCGAGAATTACACTTGTAAGTTTTACTCACAGAGTTTCATAAGATTTAATAAATTGTTTATCATTGCTTTTACACCTGAAAAAAAATACTGTCAATGTATTTACTGGGTAACTGTTACCAGGTTACAGAATTATTTTTATTAGTTACAAGAATAAAACTTAAAAAGAGAAATTCTCGCCTTCTGTTTAGTGATAAATAAAAATGTTGCGGCTGCACAGTTTAATGTTATTTATTAATTGCGTGTCAGTGTTTTGCCTGACATCTCTGCCTTTGACGCAAACGCCAATATAGATTTAAGTTCCACCTATAAATCTGACTTGAAATTACTGTCTGCTTAAAAAAAAAACATCATATATAAATTCATCGATATTTATCATAAAAAAAAGGTTTAAAAAAATCTCATTTATTTTTTTTTTGCTAGTTTTTAATCTCTTTATTTTTTAATAATTGAAAAACGTATTATTATAAAGAAATCTTTAAATATATGTTAACACTCGCCTTTAAATTGTAATTTACACCAGTCTTTCGTACAATCTATGAAATCTGTATTATATGTTATAAATACAGAACCAAACTATATCTGTAAAAATTATACAAAACCTCTTGCCCGTCAGATGACTGTCAGTTGTCCGAGTGAACGTATTAAAATATGTACACTAGGCAGAGATGCAGAGCACAGTAATAATATTAAAAAACCAATGATATTACATCTTATAATTACGTAAATACGGCACATGCGCTCGAAAATGATTTAGGCTATTCAGCCTGTTCACACATTTTTGACAGAGCTTTCCTTTACAATCGTTTCGGTCAAAATCTTTTCCGCTTATAAATTCAACGAATCATTTCCAAGCGCCGTGTACCAAAAACGTAGCATATCGTCACCTAAGTTCTAGCACAACGTACATATGTCAAATTAGCAACACTACAGGAGAACATGAAAATTGCATAATATTATGGGTTAATAATTTTTAAAATGTATATTTTTTACTTCGGGTACATAAAATAATACTTATTATTGACCGCGTAGAACAATAATATATTTTGATTAGTCAATTTTTTTGAGAAATTATTTGCTCTTACAGACTTTCATCACCTATTCTAAAGCGGAAGCGGAGCCTGAAAGTTTTAATTTCGCAACAAAAAGTAGTAAACGGCCTTCTCAAATGTCCATCTTTGTATTAAAATTAGTCAAAATAGGTTTACATTTAGGAATTGTTTTCACATTTATAATATTATAGCCTGCATGGACGAGGGACTTTTGTTCGTAAGATTTTTGCCGATAAATAATGAAATAGCTATTAAGGAAAATATTGACGTAGTACTTTCAGTCCTTCGTATACATTATTTCGTGCGAACAGATCTTGCAGTTTTCTCATTCTCCTATAGAGTTGTTAATTTTGATTTACGCCGTGCTAGAACTCAAGCGTCGCCACATATACCTCGATTCACGTAAGTGTGCTGGTCTGAATTATGCGCATGACGCTGCGCAGAACACTTAAATTACCAGAACAGTCGTTTAGACATTTCTTTTTTTTATTACTAAAGTATGAAATAGTTCCTCCATAATTATATATGTCAAATTAAGTGTTTAATTCATTAATTAATTTTTTGCAGTTTTTAGTGCAATAAAAGTCAAGTAAAGACGAATAGATACTAAATGTCATATAACGGTTGAGAATATTCAATATGTTTAAAATGCATACATTAAAAGCCTTGTTTACTCGACTGTACCGTGCGCGAGGTCGGACTCGCCTCGCGTCAGACCATCACTCTTACGTGAAGCGAGGTACACAAGATGTAAGACCAGGGAGCGGAGCCTAGAGCGGCAGTCGTCAGCTGGCGGCGGCGGCAGCGTGTCGCGCCGCCCCGCGCCCCTACGGCCGCCGCGCCGGGTAGGCCGCGCCGCCGGGTGTTGCTGGAAGAACAATTTTTTTATATCGACACTGATAAGCAATACTATGTCAAGCCACACGGAATTCATTTTGGGAAAATGGCGTCTAAAAATTTCAAAAATGTCTAAATATATATAATTCAAATGTCTGACTGACGTAGTGATCTATCAACGCACAGCCCAAACCACTGGACGAATCCGGCAGAAATTTGGCATGCAAGTTTGGTATGACGTAGGCATCCGGTAAGAAAGGATTTTTTTTATACTACCCCCAAGGGGATAAAATAATGGATGAAAATTTGAATGATACTTGTATGATTATTGCATAATCCAAAATATGGAACACAGGCAGGCAAGTACGACAAAATAAAATAATAGCGGCAAAATTGACAATTGTAATTGAATTTGTATGTAAAATAGTATTATTTTTTTGTTTTGTAAATCTTGAATTTTTCAGTTATTCAGGAATAAAGATAGGTCCTTATTCAAACTTACTGAATATTATTTTGGACTTTTCAATTCGATTTTCTTTTTGATTTTGTTTTTTCTTTTTAATGATTATTTATCTATACAAATATTAGAAAGCTGAAGAGTTTGTTTGTTTGAACACGATAAACTCATGTACTGCTGGTTCGAATTGAAAAATTATTTTTGTGTTAGATAGTTTATTGAAGAAGGCTATAAACCGCAAGGGATAGCTACTTTTGTACGGACATTTGCAACAACAAACGAATTACAAATGCATTGCCAACTTAAAAAGGCAAAATGAATGAAGGTGAATAGGAAATGGGCAAAAGTATAGGGTATAGGGTTAGGCTTCCGGCTCTTACGCACCGTACGAAACGCAGCTATATTAGGTACAGCTATCTCACGCCGATGTTCTATAAGAGTGTGGTACTGCCCCGGTCAAATCAGCCCATATACGAACGGTAATCAGTGAGATATAGCTAAGCTCTACCACATATGTATATAAAAGAAAAACTGTTACGTATTTTTTTATTGATAACTCTTCTTTGTTAATAGTATAAGTTCCACAGATAAAATAAAAAACAGTTGAGTAGAAAAAGGTACTGAATTGTTTTGTCTTTAAAAGCTAACAATACCGGTAGGATAATATGACAATAATGTCTTACCAAACAACACACAATAATAGCATATCATTACAGTTTTATTATTACATGTGAAAATAACATTAAATTTTCGTTCTGTACTGACCTTGATTAGGATAGGGCAAGCAATTAGACTTCAAAACCTCCTCATGATTACCATATGCACAAAATTTGACTACTACAGTATTCGCTGAAATACCTGTGATTTCAGCCTCATAAAACTGAAAAAAGATATATAATATTAGATTTAGTCAAAACATTTTATTTATCAATTTCAAACATATTAGTAGCTAAACAGTTTCTTACATTATTATCTTCCCAGTACAGGGCAAGACAACGATCACCAACTTTCCAATTTATATCAGCAACTCCAAGCATAGCCCGAGCTTGTTCATTAACAGCTGCATTTTGGAATCCCAATAGTGATCCCGGCAAGAATGGGCCTCCAGTGCGCATAGTATTGTACTCTTGAGGCCTGCCACCATAGCCATATTGTCGCCCGCTAAAACCCCCTTGAGCCCCACCCATGTAGTTCATATTGGAGTACATAGGATTCTGCTGATTTTCGATATATCCATTATGTTGCTGCTGAGCTGTGTGCTGTTGTTGCCTGCGTTGATACTGCTGGTCCTGGTACTTCTGCACATCGTTATTCCTTCTAAATGGTGGTATATCTTGCATGCTCTGATTTGGCATATATGACTGTTTCGGTGGATAAGCTTGCTCAGGATAATTTTGGTAATTTCTACCAGGCGATAATTCCTCACTAGGCCGTGTTTGATTCGAAAGTAAATTTAAATTAGCTGTAGCATCAACTAAGCTGTCCATGGGGTTTATATTATTACGAAAGCCGGGCGGCTGATTCATGTTATTGTCATTGAAGTTGCCATCATTTCTCACATTAATTTCAGGATACTGGTTATGTGTTTGGTTATGATATGCATTGTTATAATGTAAATTCATACTATTTGCTTGCTGTTGTTGTTTATTCTTTTCTTCTAACTTCCTTTGAAATCTTGGTGGTTTTTCATTCTGGGGTTGGTATTTTCTCTCCTCCCTGTGAGAATTGTGATAACTATCATTTGAATAGTGACCTCTATCTGTCCTGTGTCTTGGACCATCATATCTAGAACCATGTGATCGAGAGTTGTTTTTGGCACTATTTCGGTCCCTATTCCCATAACCTCTATCACCCCTTTCTTCTGATGGAGTGTTATATTCTCGGCGATTATTCTTATCCTTGTCTGGTACATTAGGCAATTTATCCTCCAAGAAATCAAACAATGATACTTTTCCAGATGGCTTAACAGGGATACCGTCTTCATCATTAGTGTCCTTATTTCTTCCTTTGCGTTTTGGTTGATCAGGTTCCTTTTGCTTCTCTTTACTTCTATTTTCTGAATTGTCTCTTTTTTGTAATATCCTAAGGGCTCTCTCTACATTATTCTTTGTGTATTTAAGAGCATTTTCTGCCTGTTCTTCGGAGAATCCAGCATCAACAATTTTCTGTACATTTGCATCTAGTAATGGTTTAGTTCCTCCCCCAAACACCTGAAAAAATAAATTGTTAATAATATTTGTCCAAGAACCAGATTTTACTGGTTCCTTCCCTACTAAAAAGAAGAACATTTTGACCCATTTTTTTTAATTTCTTACTTTTTTGACACCAGACATTCTTTGTGCTTCTGCAATAGCTCCTTTCCTCTGAGCTTCAAATTCTGCATTATCTTGTTTTGCTGCTTCCTGCAAGCTTTTAAATTGTTTATCTACTGGTAGAGCTTCCAATCTTTGTCCAAAGGCTATCCAGGGAGGAGGACCACCATCTACTCCTATACCACCTATAACAACAATATAATTCATTTTTACAATAGCTGAATACTGATATCAACAATAAAATCTCTGTGATTTAGATTTATTCCAAAGTACAGTACTACAAATCACAAGCACTACAAAAGGTGTTAAAATAGCAGAATGTATTTCAATTGCTATTATTAATTAAGACCACTTATTATTCATTATGTTTTTGCTCTAATCATTTATTTTGTTGAAATAAAATCACACAAATTGTTTATGTTTTATAGATTTATTTTTCTCATATTTAATAAAAAAAATTAAGTCATAATAAAGAAACAAACACAGTACAGATGTTCATAACAAAAATAATGACATTAACTAAAACATAACATTTTAAAACTTACATAATATTTTTAAAAAATCTAACTTAACTATATAAAACAAATAATACTTAGACAATGAATTTCCAAATTAATGTTTTGCCCAATATTAGCTTGCCATGACATCTTTTTCATCACTTTTTGTGTAAAACAGGCATTACACATCATAATTAGCAAAAAATGGGCATTTATATAAATTTAATAATTGAAAATAATATTTTAATAAACTATATAATATACTAAGTATATTTATAGTTAATATAAAATAAATACATACCTCTTGTATGTTTAGCTAAACTACGATTGAGTTCCCATTTTTCAATCATGTGAGAAACTTTTCCTCCCAAAACTGATATCACAGTTGGTGTTAACCAAATCACTCCGTGACAGATTTCTAGACCCTCATTTTTAAGCAGCAACTTGGTTCCAGGCGGTGTATTAATACTAAGACTTGAGATTGGACTTGTTTCTAGGCCTATACACGTCGATTTCCCATCATGTAATGTGAGCTTTAACATCCTAGGAGCTGATGTTGATTCTTCATTGGCCTTAGGTGCAGCTACATTCCTGATCTTTTGAATTTGAACTACTATTGGCTTCTCTAATCTAGTTGGATCTTTTGTAAACTCTTCAGGAAAAGCTGCATCGCCGATATCTCTCAAATCAAACTGTAATATCAATAACAGATTAGTAATATTTAAAAATATCATATAGGAAGATTCATGATTTCTTATAGGAAAATATACGATAAATAACGAAGTGTTAGAATACTCACATCTAAAGCTCTTCTGCTTAGGATATTTACATCTTGTATTTGACCATTTTCGCTAATAATATCAATACCATCTTGACTTAAATGCCTAAAAGAATTATCAAAATGTTACACGCGATAAAAGTAAAATAGATTTACTGACTTGTATATTAATACTTTACTTACCATCCCAAATCATTGAGATTATCTCTGAGTGTCATGTTTTCATTTGTATTTAAAATATATCATAAAATTAACGAAACTGATAAATAAAACCTCACAGACACACCGTATCCCACTTGTCCATTTGTCAAACTTTTTTACTACAGAGTAAATTATTTATTAGACAATCCGGAAGGTTATAGATAAAAAATATATGCAATATATATTTCGTCTGCCAGTCATAATATATATAATATGCAATCCAACAAAATTTATTCGCGCTTAATAATTTATTCAGAATTGTTATAAATTTTGAAATATTTTTGTAAGAAACCCAGTAACTTTGTTAAAGAAAGTTTATAGTATCACATCGAATTACTGTACGAATATTCAAGTTTCCAATGAACACTAAACTATCAAGAAAGTTCAATGAACCTGTGGGCTGTGTGACATACGTTAACAGTTCATAGATAAATATAATATTTTTATCTTATTATTGATAAGTTTATATTCGAACGCTTTAGATTAGCATTTAATATTTCGCTTAAGAGTTAATATCACGATTACGATGTCTTCGGTAAGGTTACTTCTAAGTTATTTGTTAACATATGCTTGTTTACGTATTTTTATAAATCAACTACTATATAAATAACATCGATTATAACTTATATAAACTTATTTGAGAATGAAAATTGCTATTAAAATATCTCGAAAATAAGAGATTTTATAAATAATTCTTTATTCATTCCAGACCCATATATTCAATGTGGAAATGACTTGCGAAGGGTGTTCAGGTGCAGTTGAAAGAGTGCTTAACAGGTTAAAAGGTCAAGGAGTAGACAATATCTCAATCTCATTACCAGATCAAAAAGTTGTTGTAACTTCAACACTTAGTGCAGATCAATTGCTCGAAGTAATAAAGAAAACAGGAAAAAAAACAACTTATGTTGGCATCCAATAAAAAGAAACCCGAACAAATAATGGCAAGTTGGAACCTATGAAGGAAACAAAATTTTATGTTTCATATAAGAAAATTGTTACCTGTTAATTCATTTATGTGATTTTGTTTTATTTGAATAGTTATTTATAAAATGTATATTTTATTGTTATATTTAACAAAAATATACATTACACTTTCTCTTCTTGTAATATAATTTTGATGCAGCTTTACATCATATATCATTAATCATTGTAAAAAGTCTAAAAAATGTTTGAGCCAGTATTTTTATGAATAAATTCTTTATTTTTTAAATAATTATCATTTCAATTATAACAAAATATATATATTTAAATTACATTAATAATAAACTCTAATCATTGTTTGTGATGACATCTTCAAGAGTATTCAGCCTTAGGTCAACGAGGTCTACTGCTTCATGAAGAGCATTCAAATGATCAACAATGGCATTTACAGTGGGGAGTACATCAGCACAGTCACATTCTTTTATTTTCCTTATTCCAGTCGGATAACTGGTATTCAATCTTTTTATTTTTTTAATATTTGGCTCATTGGACTCTCTTTGACTGATGGTTTTAAAGCCACTGTTGATAGGGAAACTTCTTTTGCGTCCCACCCATTCTATAGTGCCACTAGTGTAACAAATATCATCATTTCCAAGCTTAATCATACCAAATATATCTTCTTCGTTTTTTTCAATTCTTGCAGATTTATTAATAACAGATGGTATTGTGTAAGTAGCAGGACTGGGTGGTGTGCGAGGTATGTGACTTATGTGGCCTACACTATTTGTAAAATCTTCTTCAGGCTGATGTTCACTATCAGATTGAAGGTTTGTATTATCATATGTTCTTGCTGAATTATTAAAAAGACCAGAAGTATGCCGGGAAGAACCCCGATCCTGAATCTGCTGTCTTGACTCAATCATGGTACTGTTTGCATTAGGTACAGTCTCTTGAATATTGTCATTTCTTAATGAATCATTAATTGTTGTTGGTGCATTGTCAATATGCATAAAAGTAGTCACAGGATATATTGTACTGTGATAGCATTGGTACCAAATCTTCACACCCTGATTGGTGGATTAATTCTATTATTTTTAATTTAACAATAAAATTGTTTAAGAATGCTTTTTAAAGAAATTACAACTGTCTCTGAATTCTAGTTTTTGGAGTTCTATGGCATGCTTTGTTGTGATCTTGTCCAATAATAGTTCCTGAATAAAATGGACAACCTATTTTATTTTAAAATAATGTGGTATAACACTATCTACTTCTAATGATTGTGTTTTCAAACTATGCTAATGCTATCTTTTTTTGGTAACCTGAATTCTGCCTTTTTTTACAGCACTAACTTTTGAGCTTTGTGACCTAGAAGTTGACACTGGGTTTTGTTCAACATTTTCCTTTGCATCACCATCAAGTTCAGTGAAGATTGTTTTCCAAATAAAAACCTAAAACAATTTTTAAAAAATCATAAGTAACTGGTGTCAATATCTTGTTAAATTAAATAAAATAATTATATTATATAAAATATTATAACCAATTTGTCATCTCCCGCTGATGCAAAACCTGTTCCACTTGGAGAAAATGCAACAGCATTGACTGCACCACTATGACCACTTAGAGTAAATATTGGATGCCCTTCCAGCAGATCCAATATCTGAAAAAATATTTAACAATTGTATATGAAATTTTAAGATTATTTCTATTTTCAATTAAAACATTGAACTACCTTCATTTTCCCATCTTTACTTGCAGTCAAAATATAACTTCCACTAGGATGGAATGCCAGTTGTGTTATGGCATCACTGTGTATACTATGAAAAAAAAATCATAATATTATTATTAGTTATTTGTTAAATTTATGACTTATTAGCTCTTTAACAGTTTAATAGTGTACATTATACCTATAATACTGCACAAGGTTGTGAGTTCTTGTATCATATAATTTCACATTTCCATGTGATGTACCAACAGCAACATAGCAGCCAGAGGGATGCCATGCAAGATACATTCCATGACCTTTTTGGTCCTTATATATATGTATACATTCTCCACTATCAGGGTTCCACAGCCTAGTTGTCTTGTCATCAGAACAGGAAGCTATGACAGAACCATCATATGACATGCAGGCTCGTCTGATCCAATTTGTATGCCCTACAAATGATGCCAAGAATTTATGTTTCTCACTGGACCAAAGTTTGACTATTTTGTCATCTGATGCTGTTATTATCTGTAAAAATAGTTAATCAATTGAAGTATTGAATCTTTCAAATTATTTTAGTTCAAATATAAAATATAGTAACACGTAATATGTACCTTGGAGCCATCTGGACTAAATTGAACAGAGCGTACAGTCTGAGAGTGTGCTTTAAACATTCCCGTGCTTCCTGTAACTGTTGGAACCCAAAGCCTAACAGTTTTGTCACGAGAGGCTGTAGCCATATATTTTCCAGACGGCGAAAACGTTACATCCATCACAGCCTCATTATGTCCTTGGAATCTATAACTTCTCATAGTACCACGTAAGTCCCATAGCTGAAAAAATTTAATAACTAAAATAACTATAATGAATATATTTAATAGTTAATGAAATTATAAATAATTACCACATATATTTAATAACATTAATAATAATTACCAATACGCTGTTGTCCAAAGAACTGCTAGCTAATTGTTTTTCGTTGGGATTGTAAAACAAGGCTGTAATACTGTTTCTATGTCCTTTTAGTTGCTTTTCTAACGACGGTTCCAGGCTAGTATTGTTGATATCCATTATTTAAATTCTAATATAATATTTTCAGTTTGAAAACATTAGTTTAACGATTAGTATAAAATTCGCATGCATTAACAAAATTCAAACTGACAAAACATGTTATTCAAAACGAAATTTCAAAACAAGTATCATAGACAAAGCACGAATACAATTATTTTATGAGATATAAAAAAAAAAGTTTATTAATAATAATACAAATCACTGTATAACATGAAAAAATTGTTGCATGACTTATTTTGTCAATAGGTACACTTAAAACTATTAATTTCTAATTATTTCATTAAAGTAGACATTGTTAGAGGCACCACAGACATATAACGTGGATAACTTAATTGTTAGAACGAGGAAGAGGTTTACTATTTTTAAGCTTCCTTTTCCATATACGTTAAACTCAGATTTCTAAAATATCTGGTTATATTATATGGCAGGTATTATTTCTTAATTTGAGTAGTTTTAACTTGCCACTATGTACTAGTAGCGCCATCTGTTTTGCGTTTTTCGTTAAACCTACCATTATCAATAAAAGCTTTTTTATTTACTTTTATAATTTAACTCGTTATTTTAATAATATGTATGAGGTATTGTAACAAATAATCGCTATTTGAAATAACTTAAATCATGTTATTCTGTAGTCAGTACCGTATTATTATCTGTGCAGATAATTAAGAAAAAAAAATTGTTTATGGCCAATTTTCAGAAACATTTTGTGCCACACGAGGTATTTCTTGTGTTTTGAATTTGGAATTGTTAAATCTTTGCAATTTTTCTCAAATGTACTAACAATTTTTTTAAGTTATTAATTGTGCACATAAAATTAAACAACTTAATAACGTTATAGTTCCTTAATATGTGATAATTATTTTTATGAGGTAGTTGAGCACGACCAACACCGGGTGTATGCCATTAAATTGTTCATATAGCTTATAACATAAAACCTTGAAAATTTTAAAAATTTTATTTCAGAATTAAAACTTGTTGAATATGAAGTGAAAGAATATTCTATGGGGATAATTTTAACAAAAATAGTAGGTAAGTAAACATAAACAGCTGTGCGAACATTTTCATACAGACAAAACATTTCATAATAATGATATAGATTACCTTATTTCGTTAATTTATTAAATATTTCCCAAAATACTGAATAGCGAAAGGAAGCTTATTCGATTTATTAATTACAAAATTATTTAATTTATAACTTTTGTATATTTTACAAGCAATATTAAGCTACAATGAATGTCGGAGGATTTGGTGAGAGAGAAGTGTCTCTCATTGCTGATGAGCTGAGCCGTGCTGTGGAATTGACACTCAATCCCACAGTTGCACATGATGCTAGAAAACAGGCCTATACTGCTTGTGAGAGGTAAAGTAATAAAAACTATTATAATCATAATTTTATGCTATATCATATAAATTGACTATATGCCTTCTTGTCATATTCAGTTCATGAGTATCTTTTCTTTCATAATTTTATTTTAGTTTCAAGGAGAACTCGCCATGGTGTGCCCAGGCAGGTCTGCTACTCGCTAGTGGAACTCAGTATTCACCAGTGGTGAAACATTTCGGGCTACAATTGATGGAGCATACAGTCAAGTACAGATGGACACAAATAACTCAAGCAGAAAAAATATTCATTAAGGTACTTAAAATAATAATGATTTACTAACATTTATTTCAAATCCTGTTTTCATATTTTTCCAAATTGATTTAGTAATTTTATGGTGATTGTTAAAATTCAATTTTAAAATGGTCTTCATGATATATAAGTTGTTTGAAAGTAATAAATACAATAATAAATTACAGGAAAATGCTATGAAATTGTTATACATGGGTGGTTGGGAAACTGGACATTTAAATGATGCATTAGCTAGAGTAATTGTCGAAATGATAAAGAGGGAGTGGCCGCAACAGTGGCCAACTTTACTTGGTGAACTTAGTGATGCTTGCAGTAGAGGTCACCTTCATACTCAGATTGTGCTGCATGTTTTCTTGAGGCTGGTAGAGGATGTTGCGACCTTACAGGTTTGTTATTTAGAATTAATTCTTACATATAATTGTAAATTATTTAAAACTTTATCTTTAAGTATGTCAGATACTTATTATTTATCATGAATAAAAATATCCCCTGTGAAGTAGACATTATCTATTTATATGAGTATCATCCAAAATAAGCAGGAGCCATTTTAAGAAAACTATTTGGATGCTGATACGCAATAATGTATCAAGCCACGCCGACTTCATTTTGAGAAAATGGTGTCTAGACATGTCAAACCTATTCTTAATAAATATGTTTGAAGAAGTATATATCTCCACCTTTTCTTTTATTTTTGATAAATGGTGTAATGAATTAAAAGCAAATTGATTTAAGATAATTATCTTAAAAAAAATTCTCATATATTTGAGATTATTGTATAAAACGCAAAAAATGGAATGCACTTGAAATTCGAAACAAATAAGAAACATTTTGCAGTCCTTATTTAATTTATATGTTCTCAAATATTTTTGAATAATGTTAAATAGGTGATCCAGTATCAAAATACACCAATATATCAGAATTTGACTTTTTGTGGGTTGACACATTATCGCTTATCACCATTCATTTATGCTTTTATGATATGTATTTTGTCTCCCTATGATAATAATAGCTAACAATATAAAAACAAACAATATTAAACCATGCAACATATGCATAAGTTAATAAATGTAATAATAACATTAGTTTATTTCAGTCAAGTTAACAGATTGCATTTTAGTCATATAATCAAAGAAATTGTTTTTATGTTTCATTTTTTGCTTTGTACAAGATTCTTATTGAGATGAAGTAAGACACAAAAAATGCAGATCCAATGCAGTTGATTCATATGACATTGAATACATAAAGAGCAAATAAAACTGTGACATAATTGTTCTTTTTTTAATACATTTGTCAAACTCAATAATTCAATGCTAAATTTTACAATTATTAGTATTTTTAGAAAAAATGTATTTAATTTTAATGAATCTCACATGTTATTTGCACAACTACCTGGCTAACAAAAAGTGTGACTCAGTTTGAAATAGCATTTTAGTTAGTTTTATTTATATGACTAAAATGTAAAAACATATATTTCTAACATTCTTATTTGCTTCCATGAGACATAACATAATGTGTAACAGTCTATATCCTACTTCAATAAATCAGTCTTTAACACAAAAATTTAATTTCAAGTCAAAAGAATATCTAAGATAAGCATTTCAATCAAATAAAGTATCTTTTTTTATTAGTATACTAATAGATTATTGTTACCTTAATTATTCAGACATTAGAACAACACCAGCGGCGAAAGGACATATACCAAGCATTGACAAGTAATATGGCTGAGATATTTGCTTTCTTCATGCGTCTCATTGAATTGCATGTACAAGAGTTTAGAGAGAAGACAGCTGCTGGGGACTATGTGGGGGCAGCCAGCAATGGTAGAGTTGTTCAGGTAACAACAAAAATATTTATTTAATTTTTGTGTGTCTTTACTTGTGTAATCTAATATTATACATGGTTATATACTATTGTGAATCTTTTTGTTGAACTATCAAATAAATTGGTCCATACATTTTTCTGTCTGTTTAACAATGTTATATTTCTTTTATAGTTTAATGATAAAGGTGTTCCTGCACTATTTAAGTGTGTTACTTTTGGTTTTTATTGTCCCTTTTAAAATATATTTCTGTTTATTGTAAATGGGTTTGTGATTCAAATATTACTTTTACATTTATTGTATGTTTATTTGATGTTCTCAGGTTGTTTTGCTAACATTAACTGGTTTTGTGGAATGGGTGTCAACAAACCATGTAGTTACAAATAACGGGCGCCTACTACAGATCCTCTGTATTTTGCTCAGTGATGATGCTTTCCAACTGCCAGCTGCTGAATGTTTGCTGCAAATTGTGAACAGGAAAGGCTCGGTAAGTGTAAAATATATATAATATTTGAACATAATATATTAATAATTGATTTTATTTATTATTTTGAAAGGTTGATTTAAAAAAGGATGGAACAGTGTAATTATTTTTCTAATCTTTTGTTTGTTAATAGACGAAAGAGCGGAAACCTTTAATGATATTATTCAGTGAGGACGCAATCTCATGCATCCATCGCGCCGCGCTGCAGAGCATCGCCGCAGTCGATGAACCTCACTACTTGTTCCTCAAGAAGCTCTCACAGGTTTGTTTTTTCATTATATACCAAGTCTAAGACTGGAGAGAATAGCAGAAAATATGCTAAGGAGCTCTAGTCTATTTTAATGAAAGCTGAATTATTACTTTTTAATAGATCAATGGGTTTGATATCTGGTGTCTTGTCATGTTTTAGGCAAGTACTATATGGGTTGTTCACCATTTCCCATCTCCTTTGTATAATATAATAATATTTAAGTGTTACTTAGTAATAGTCTAAACAAAGAGTTAAAAATCCACTGAAAATGATGGTAAAAGGAATATCACGGTATCCACAGAAAAAGACGTATCTTTTTATACATAAAATTAATTAAAATAAATAATTTCATTTTAAATAAATTTTTAATTTTTATTTTAATATATTTTCAGGTACTCGCTGGACTCGCTCAACAGCTCACATCGCTCTGGAACTGCACTACAAGTGTAGAGGCTTGGCTGCCTCTGCTCTTGGAGACGATGCTTCTTCTGACATCACACCCTTCTCTCACCCTAGCTCACACGGCCAATTCCGTATGGCTGGCATTTCTTAAACACGAGCAGATATCAAAACTGCCGCATGTGCTTGCTATGGTCCCAAGGTGGTTACAAGCTGCCGCACCTAAAGTTCTCAAGGTATATGTATAAAATATATATGGTTAAAAATTCAGCCTAATTTTTAAGATTGTGTAGATGGCCGAACCTACAGGGAATAGTGAAAAATCTGAGTATTTTTTGCTCTTCCCTGTAAACTGCAACATTCATTTTTTTAATATCCAACACTATGACTTTGAAATAATACCACATAAGAAAAAAAATATCTTTGAGGGAGAAATAAATAGCTCACTAAAAAGGTCTATTTTGACTGAAAAAAACCTTAAGCAAACATTTTTCATTTAATTCAAATAGCTACCATTTCTTAATTTATCTTTACAACTGTTTTCTATTAGGTGTCGTATCCATCGTCGCGAGTAAACAGCCCAAATGACGCGATGGCGTATGCTTGCATGGACTATGACAGTGAACAAGAATTTGCTATTTTCTTCAGCCGCAGTCGAACTGAAATACTAGAAAGTTTTAGGTAAGAATATTAATAAATTATTCATTTCATTATTTCTAGTGAAATTTGATGAAAGGAACCATGTCATTGATTGTGAAATTAAGAAACTGTATACAAAGATGTTTAGGAAAACTCTTTGTGGATTGGTAAAGGAACCTGGTAATTTACCAAAAAATAATATATATATTTATGGTTATGAGGAATAAATGTTTGTATGGCGCCTTAGTGTATAATAAAAATAAAGTACAATATTATTTTGTCTTACTTTGTCAGTTGGAGAGGACTTTTGTAGCATATGCCATGTTGTAGCATATATGAAGTAATACTGAATATTTTTCTTTAGTTTCTTTGTTTATCATGAAAGAGTAAAAGGTTACACCCCAGTTGAATCTAAAAATGCTTAAGTCGAGTTTTTTGTCTCCCTTACTCATCTAAATAAATCATTTTATATAAATAAAAATCCATTGCCATGCATTAGTCCTATAAAGATATGAAAGTAGCTCGATCAGTTGGAATATCTTTTTTGTTTTGTTCATCCTTGATACTGGGATTTTCCTTATTATAACCAAAGGTGGGTTATAATAAGGAAAAACCTAAAGAAACTGCAGAAAAATCTATGAAATCGAATTAATTTTAATGTAATGTAATTTTAATGTACTGTAACAGTAATGTTTTTGCAGGTATTGTATGATAGCAGCACCACTAGTCACATGGGCTTATGTGGAACAATGGACTCAAACAGCTCTGGACAAGGTGGACTCCTGCCCACTGCAGCTTGACGTCACACATCCCTTACATGTGGAATGGGAGGCGTTAGCTCAAGTATGATCATAATTTATTTTTGCAATTCTATCTACTACAAATTATTAGTTTGGAAGAGGAAGAGAAAGAGAAGAAGATTGGTGTTGATAATCACAAGAGTTACAAGATGAGAAGTTATTGAATGAAATGAATCCGAATAATTTTTAATAATTAAAAATAATGTTCGAAATTCGTGATTATTCCGGTTATGGTTACCAAATAAGACAAGTAAGGAGAAATAGACTATAAGTTCATTAATTGCTTAACTGTGATGGAAAACATTGTGAGACCATCTGTGTCAGTAGGGAGAAATTCTGATATACATTTCCACAAATCTGCATTATAGTAGCATGGTATATTAACCTAACCTTCATAAAAGAGCGGGTGTTATCACAGCAGTGGGACACTTCATTAATCATGTGAGGCCCAAAGAGAGGTGGGAGGGTAATTATTTTCCGGACACCCTGATCTAGGAAAAAATTCCAAAATATCACAAGGTGATATTAGGATCTCGTGTATTTAATATAAAAAGGGGAGTCTAAAAAGTTGCTAAAAACATTATGTGAATAAGTTTATATATAAGTTAATATATAGTAAGTTTATATATAGTAAAAATAAAGTAATAGTAATAGCCTGTAAAGGTCTCACTGCAGGGCAAAGACCTCTTTCCTTTTAAGAAAGAGGTTTAGAGCTTAACCTACATGCTCTATTGTGAGCATGTGTCAGAATTTCTCCGGGCACAGGCAGGTTTCCTCACGATATTTTCTTTCTCCTTTAAGCTTAAATTTAAACACTAATTAGCACTTGACGACTCAGCAGTGTTAGCTGGGATTTGAACCCCAGATCATCAGCTGAGATCGACTTGTTCTAACCACTAGACCGTCTTTGGTTCGGATTAATAGTCAGCCCCTTACAGGCTGTCACAATAACCCTGGATGGAAACGATTGCAGGTGCTGGACGTGGTGCTGTCACGGCTGCTGCAGGCGGAGCCACGGCCCAACGTGGCGGAGGGGCTGCGGCTGCTGCAGCGCTGCGTTGCCAGCGAACCGCGCGCGCCTCTCATCCTGTCACTGCTGCTGTCCTTCATCTCCGCGCTCTTCGTCTTCCTCAGCTGCGCCTACAGCCAACTCGCTGGTAAGCTATGCAGTTATTGTCCTTAAATATCTATATTATAAGTATATGTCTGTTGAGGTAGAGCCTAGCTTTAGCACACTGACAGCGTGAATATATGATTTAGCGAGTCTCTCATTCTCACAGAAGATCGGTGTAAATTTGCTAATATAGATGCGTTTTGCACGGAAAGTGAGAGACCTGAAAGTTAAACCACTTTTTTTTTTAAAAATAAAATAAAAAATTATTTATTGGTCAAATAAAATTACACTACAGACACTACTATCACCACAATGAATGAAAAAAAAAATTAAAGATACATAAATAAACAAGTGCAAAATGAAATTAAATTAACAAAAAAAAAAAAAAAATGGAAAAACTTAAAAAGTCCTTACAAATACACAAAAAAAAAAAAAAAACTTTTTTTCTATTCCTTTTCTTATTTCCTAGTCCATTTTATCATGTATTCCTTTTCAAACTAGCAACGCATTTTAGCTCTGTTGCTATACATTTGCAACTCCAAAGCTGGTGGTGATCTCTCTACATCAGGTGTTCTTGCCAGCTTTTATTAATAATGGAATTATTTCAGATGGTATTATGTCGGATCTGCCATAAGGTCTAGCGTGTACCTGCTCGTCCAGTAACATTTGCAGCAGATAATCTATAGCAACATGGCAGGTCCGGGCGTGGGCTCGGCGGGCGCGGAGCTGCTGCCGCGCGTGCTGGACAAGATCTTCGCGGCGCTGGTGTACGAGGGCACGCCGCCCGAGGGCCGCGCCTGCCGCAACGTGAAGAACGTGCGCCGCCACGCCGCCGGCCTGCTCGTCAAGCTCGGCTACAAGGTATACCTCGACTCGCGTAAGTGGGACGGTCTGAAGTATGCGCGCTACGCTGCGCAGAACGCTTAGGCACCAGGACAGTCGTTCAGTCGTTTCTTTCATTTTAATTATTCAAATTAATGTGCTTAAATCATTATTTCATTTTGGCAGTATTCAGTTCAATTCATTTTGTATTTGTTTTTCAAATTGTACTAAACCAGTGTAATTGTTCGAAGAGTGATTTTCGTTCTGGGATGTGTGGATGGATAATAAATGTCACATAACAGCTAAATATATTCAATAACATTATAACAATATATACATTCAATGTTTGTCTTGTTTACTCGACTGAATCATGCGCGAGTTTCGACTCGCTTCGTGTTCAGACCGTGGTGGTCTTATATGAAACACTTTTATGTTTTAAAAAGGTTTACGTAATATTTTTTTATGTAAAAAATTTTAAAAATTATATATTCTGTTAATACTGGTAAAATATTCAAGACATACTCAGTTGACCCCTTGTATTTATGGTATGATATTTTGTGTCATGCAGTATCCCCTGTTACTGCTGCCTGTATTTGGTCGCCTTCACGAGTTATGTCAAACGGCACTCGCCCGTCCTGATCTAAGTGCCGTCGAGAGTGTGACACTACAAGAGGCTCTGCTGCTAGTTTCCAATCATTTTTGCTGCTATGAACGGCAAAGTGCCCTCGTCGCTCAGGTAATTTTTTCTCTACCTATAATTCAATTTTTTTTCATATCTAATTTTATTTGTAACCATGGTGTTATAATTCGCCAGGTCCTCGGCGACTGTAGAGAGCGCTGGGCGGCGCTCAGCCCGCACCTGCAGTCGGCGGCGGGGCTGGCGCGACTCGTGGGGCTCGACGCGCCGCCCACCGACGACGACCCCGAGCGAGCGCAGGCGCGCCGCACGCTGCTGCACGCGCTCACGCTCACGCTGGGCGTCGTGAAGCGCACGCAGGTGCCCGCCGATCCGGACAAAGCATCGCGCGGCGGCTTCGGCGCCGGCGTGACCGCGGCCGGCAATCCCGTGTGGCGCAACCCGTGCGGTGCGCACGTGCTCCCGCTGTTCCCCGCGGCGCTGGCGCTGGCGCGTGCGCTGCACGAGCTGCACGCTCCGCACGCCGCCTCGCTACGACACGCGGCGCACGCGCGCGCTCTGCAGCCGCCGCCCGCCGAGAGGCGCAACCTACTGGGTTTGCGCGACGACGCGCCGCCCGCGCCGCCCGCCACGCCGCAGGACCGCATGCAGAACCTGCTGCACACGCTGCACGACAACGTAACGATACCGATATAACACTCTTAAGCCATGTACAGATTAAAATGCACCATTTGTATCTGATATCATCAGTAGAGCCCTGTTGTAGTATGTTGTTTGACTTGATCACAGAAGTACTACATCTTCCCATACAAAGTAACTAGTAGTTGAGAAATTAATAAGTAATTGAGAAAGTTCCGTATTCCTTTTAATACACCTTCATCCCTCATTCTTTTAGAAGCTTTCAAGATTTATACCTTCTCGGGTGCTTTAAATGTTCAGGGACAAAACTGATTACTTAACATAAGATAACCTGTTTATTTATTTGCATACTATTTTCATTAAAAAAATACGCGTGTAAATTCAAATTGACTAAGATCACGCAGTCTGCACAGTACTTTAGAAATGATATTTTTTTAGTAGTTAAATATACGAGCCGGCCGTTACAGCTTGATAAATTTTCATTATGAAATAAAAAACAAACTATTTTTATTTATTTCATAATATGTACCGTTCGTACCAGGTGTGCCAGCTGGTGGGCGCGGCGGCGGCGTCGCTGGGCCGCGAGCTGTTCGGCGCGGCGGGGCTGGCGCGCGCGCTGGCGGCGGCGCTGCTGGCGGCGCCCGAGCGCCTGCCCGACCACTGGCTGCGCCGCGTGCTGCGCGCCGCGCTGCGCCCGCTGCTGCTGCACTGCCCGCCCGCGCACTACGCCGACGTGGCGCTGCCGCTGCTGCAGCACCTCGCGCCGCTCAGTCAGTACACACACACCAAACTTAATATAAAACAAAATCGCTTCCCCGCCGTGTGAACTCACATTCACTGCCATTACATGTTCAATATATTATAAACGGACATACATGTTGGGTCGGTTGCACTAAATGTGTTATAAATACGCAACGAAGTTTAGAGCGGTGTTCATCAATAAAAAGATTGATTCAAGAGAAAGATTTACATAATAAATAAACGCATCACGCTCAGCGACCCCCATTCATGATCTCATGATAATATGTCAATGTCATCAAAAACTGTATTGCACCCGCGCGAAGTATGGTCGGGTCGGTAGTATATCATGATTATTGATATAAAGACTTGCTGTCATACTACAAAAGACGCATTAAAACCATGTTGAACACGTGTCTAGCTAAACAGTATTTAAAAATTAAACATTGCTTAAAATATTATCTAAATTGCTTAACAGCGATTAAACTCATAAAAAAAACTTATTGATAAAATATTATATGTTACATTTGACAGCTGAAATAGGTTTTAGACATCTATTAAACTCACTTAAACATATGTTAATCTATATCTAAGGCATGTTTAACTCAAAACTGTGCTTAGACGCGGATTTGTAGTATGGATTTTTTTAAACACGAGTTTAACGTCTGTTTAAATCTTTTGTAGTAAGGCAGTTGATGTAATGCAAATTATTTACCATTTAGTTCTGCTTATAGATATATTTGCTCTTTAAATAAAAATGATTATTGCAACCATTTGACGTAAATAAGTATATTACATGGAATTTCGAAATAATCGTAAAATCTTCTCATTTTACATAAAATCTACTTTTATTTTCAAATACATACAAATTGTTTAAAGTTATTTCTTGTTTCTATCGGTAACAATAGCCATTTATCATCATGTAGTAATATCTGCTTGTTTTCACTTTTTTCTTTAACATAGTATGTATTATTTCAGTGTTAGTTCATCTAAACCAACGCTGGGAATACGTAACATCATTGTACGAGTCGGGCAAGCTAGAGGAGGAGGGCGGTAGCGAATCTCAAGAGGTTCTCGAAGACATGCTCGTGAGACACCTTACGAGAGAACATCTAGAACTACTCAAGGTTGTGACTGCAAATTATTACTACTTATATTTTAGTATAATTGATAATTGTTAATATCTACGAACAAACTGACTTCAAAAATTGAGACAGTTCTCAAACTTTGTTTTTTACTGTGTACTTGAAACGCTATATCTTCGTCAATTGTGAACAGATTTTAATGATACTTTTTTTTTAATTGAATTGGTTATTATTCTCGAGGTTTTTTACATTTAATCCTATAGGTTGTGTTATAATATACAACACAGCCTATTGGCCAGAGTTAATTACATTTCTATCCTGGATTATATTTCTAAACAGTTTGCTGGTTTAAAAACGGCTCGAAGAACAAAAAAAAATATACGTACGAGCATACTATTATTGGTTATACGTATATTTAAATATTTTTTAAAATCATACCAAACCAACACATGAGTTGTTTGAAAGATGTAATTGCACTCATTTATCAAATAATTATTACAATGTTATAATATTGTCGTATGAAATTTAATGGTTAGGTCACAACGCACAAAGTACACCCAGACTAACTTTATTTTAACTAGGGTAACATAGGGTCAAACCATATGTCGAAATGGGGCAGAGAGCGTTCACTGTTCATTGTTATCCCTTTCGGTTTTGGGTTTCGCATTTGATTTCGCTCCAGGTTTTCCGATACGATTGTACGCAAACAATCGCATACACTCATTGGCCACCAACACGATCTCATGATCCTATGTCGAGGGTCTGAAAGTACACAAAACACGAACAGACGTTTGCGGTGAGCGGCGATCCATACCGTAACAGTTAGCACTTCAGTCAGTTGCAATGACCACTGCGCTTATCTCTCCAATACCTATTATAATTCGATACCACGTGAATGCCGCAGGTGTCGCTAGTGGAGGGCGGGGTGAGCAGCGAGCCGTCCGCGGACATGGACGACGAGACCCCGGTCAACCCCGGCCGCGCGCCCGAGCAGGTGTCCGAACTCGGCGCCATCATCCTTGCAGATCCCGTGGCTGGCCCCGCCATCTTGCACACTGTAAGAAATATATTCTTTTAACGGCTCTGTATACAAGGCCTTTGCAGCACTGTAAAATTACGATCAGTGTGACTAGTGCGAGCTTTTATTATTACTCGATTGCGGTAAACGGGGATTGAATCTACGCTATCTCGTGATAACAAGCAGAAACAAAATTAGAGCGAGACAGAGACAGTAGATGGAAACAGATACCCGTGTGCTTGGTGAATTCATATATTTTGTGAGTACGAGCGACAATTTTGATACGTCGCATAGTTGACGTTGGTATACTTTACCCAAAACTCCATCGAGTATGTCTCAAAAAACTCACACTCAAACACATAAAATTAAAAAGCAATACTTACATTAGTATAAATTTTGAATGATTCTGATATAAAACAACTGTAATCTGGTAACAATTAGGTAACTAGGTAGGTAACCTTATGTAAGCTGAAAGTTTCAATAAGTTGATTTACTCTAACCAATGCAGATCCTCCGGGCGCTGACTTGGAACGACTCGACGTCATCGCTGCGCGCATGCGCGCTCGCGTTGCCGGCGCTGCGCGCGGCTCTGAGCGCGGAGGGCGGCGCCGCGCTAGGCGCGAACGAGGCGTCGGGCGCGCTGGCTGCTGTGCTGCACGCGCTGCGCCTGCACGGCCAGCACGACGCCAACCAGGCGGCGCTGCTGGCGCTCGCCGTGCAGGTACGGACACCTCGAAAACTTTCATTGTTTCATTTCTCAACCGATTGTGGCGAAACCCTTATGGAGAATTTGGAGTATAAGTAAATATAGACCGTATTTTGTCTCTAGAAAACTGATCAGTTAGTCACTACATAGTGTTAGTAGGCACGTGCGTTCTTTCTAGGATAGATTATTCGTCCTCACTCTCACAAATATGTCAATGATAATATATTTTAAACTTTCGCGATTTATAGTATTCATATTTATATAACAGGTCTTATCGCGATAACTAAGAGTAGTAATACTTTTTTTTTTATTGCCTGACTGACTCGTGACAACGACGGATAAGATTAAATATGAATAATATAAAGTGACTAAAGATAAGGACCCAAAATAATAAAGTAATCCTCATTCCTTGCACGCAGACGTACGAGGCGCTGCGGCCGCGCTTCCCGGGCGTGGCGAGCGTGCTGCGCGCCATCCCCGACGTGGACGCGCACGACCTGCAGCGCCTCGACGACAAGCTGGCCGCGCAGCCGCACCGCCCCGCCAAGATCGACAAGAGCAAGCGCGACCTCTTCAAGAAGATTACCTCGCGGGTGTGTGCACCATTGAAAAGTTTTTTGTACGCATTTCCGAAAAGATCCTTGGTGGAGACAGATAGAATTATGTAAAAATTTGAGACTGCGAGATCGCTTGCGCATGCTCATCCTTATCTGTTTCCTCTCCTGTTATTGATTCTGGTAATGCTGGTAAAATGTCCAACACATGCCCAGTTGATACCTGTATATACTTTATAATTTGCGTACTCGCATTTGATTACGATTGATACGAGTGATATGTATTATCGGAATATGGTTGTGAACTACAGGATCGTATACTCTACCATTTGTACCATATTGTAACCGTCGGTAGGGACGGCTAAATTTGAATAGCCTACTCGCGGCATATATGTAAATGCGCAACTGTCTATAAGCTTTAAATTATATGATCCAAAAGAAGCCACTCGTGACTTGGTCAGCATCTAAATAGATATTTTTCCGTACATTTAACACTATAATTAGCCCAATATTATAATGTGTATTTGTAGTATACGTATTCTGATGTAATATTACTGTAAAGTTCCAACAAAATATGTTTAGTAGTTTTTGCGTGAAAGAGTAACAAACACCATTCATCTATAATCACTCACTTTCTCGTTTATAATGATGAAGCATTTTTAATTGCCAAAAGTCCATTATACTGAAAAATTCTGAATAGATTTTTATTTACACATTAAAATCATAATAAATATATTTTATTTCAGTTGATTGGACGAAACGTCGGACAGCTATTCAAGAAGGAAGTGTTCATATTAGATTTGCCTACAATGCACGTACCGAAAGAAAAACCTCGAAGTACAATCGACACGGCAGACGGCGCCGGACTAGAAAATTTATTCAATACAAACGCGCCCACTTAGCGAAGATATGTTCTAACGCACTAGGTTTAAATTTTAATATAAGTGGAACCATGCGAACGTGAGGATTTATATTGTTTTGTATCTGAAAGATGCTTGCAGAGATGAATTTATATTTATAATGAAATGGTCACGCCGTATCTATTAACATATTTGTTTTATACAATTTTTGTTTTCACATATATTTTGTTATCATGGAAACAATATATACCGTGTTAACATTTTAGCTAGCTTATCATCTGGCAGTTCACGGTCGCGTGGAATCCTTGCATCAAACAATGCGCTAGCCATATCCTACTCGCAATGTAAAACATTCTTCTGTGAATAATCATTTATATGTTAATAAATTATAATATGAAATTTAATTTATTTTTCATTTCTTTCTATTCATTTCTTTAAATATATTTTTTATTTTTTACATAATTACGAATTTAGGGTTCCAAAAAGTGTCACCTGAATAATTAATTTAAAGTGTTTGCTCAGTTTAACCATAATAATGAAACGTTATTTTCAATACATTGCTTCTCAATAATTAACAATTTGTATAGATTATTATGACAGGTATAAAAAAATAAAACAAAATTACAAATAAATAAATATTTTATTAAATTACTCGTAAGTATATAACAGTTGAACACCAACATCGACGTTGGTCCCGTTATTGACGAGTTCGACTCTGTTAGCGGTGACGTCCACTTTAAATACTGAGCCGTTCTCCAGCACCGAGCACTTGCTCGCGTAATCACCGACGACGGGGATCTTTCTAGGTCCTAACACCGGATCATTGTACCGCCATAGTTTCAGAGAATTGACATCTGAAACAAGCGAAAACATTTTAACTTAAATATTCTATTGATTTTTAACTGTACATAATTTGTGAATATGTTGTCTAAAGTCCTAATTTTACCTAACTAAATCATTTCAAAATTTAAGTTTCATATTAAAATAGATACCAGTGCAAAAAAATCAACGGAAAGTATTATACTACTAATAAAGTAAAGAAAAAGTTATATTCCTATTAATATAATTCGATAATGTTGACTCACCCTTAATAGCCTTGACTTCTTTAGCGATCCTGGCCTTGAGCTTGTTCACACTGTCGCCGTCCGCAAGGCCTAGAGAGAGCGTGAACAGGCCGGAGCGCGGCACAGGGTTGGCCAGTACGAGCGACACGCGTTCCTCGGCTAAGAAGGTGATATGCGGCTGGCCGGGTGCACACTCTTCACGAGTCTTCTCTGGTGCTTCTGCGTCGTCCGTGTATTTAACTTCGATTGACTCCAGCTGAAACGACAGGCGTATTTGTTAGAAATATATCATAAAAATAGTAAAAGTGAAATATAAACCGTATTTTGTGTATGGAAAAGTCGTCGATCAGTTCAGGATCAGGTAACCTCTTTTCTCTCCGATAGATTACTTGTCCTCGCTCTCATAATATAAATATATAACTCGTTTAACGTATGTGTGTCGATCTGAACACGAGGCACATCCGAAGACTTAAAATATTTAATGTACCTATATTGTTATAATACTGTTGAATATTTTTAACCGTTATATAACATTTGTAATATTGTCATATGTCTTTACTTGACTTATTTGGTAAATAAACACATGTCTGAACGAAAATTACGATTCTTTGAATAATTACACTAGATCAGTACGTATTCATGTTTTCAACTATTTAAGAAACATCCGATATGAAATGCTCTTAAAACTGTTATTTATTAATGATTTATACATTTTACATATATAATTATACAAGAATGATTTAAAATTAAAGATGATGTCTAAACGACTTTCCTGGTGCATTATTTAGTGTTCTGCTTAGCGTAATGCGCATAGTTCAGACCGACACATTTACGTGAAACTAGGTATACCAATAATAAAGAAACTAAAGACAGGAACCCAACCTAACAACCTTAACAGTATTTACATAATTTTATTTTTTAATGTTTATCGATTCACATATCTTACTGTCTAACAATGAGTATTTGGAAAATCTATCACATTACATAGTTTAAAAATTATAAATATTTTGCTTTTTGCGTTTTGTTTTTTTTTGCTTTTATTTTGAATGAAGCATTTTGTAAAAAATAAATCTTTTTCCTCTAATTTACTAAATACTATTACTTCTCAGATGATCCTTATAAATGACATAATCAGATAGTGCAATAATATAAGGTGTTTTTTTTTCTTCAAAATCAAACGGTGCAATTCCTAGCTAGGAAAATTAATTTTTCAATAAACTAATAACTACAGTTTTAGTTGTCACCAAATCGGCCCCGAGTCTCTTTTTAGAATTTTCCGCTTAAAGTTTCGGATTCGACCTACCGCGCGTGATTTTATTTACCAATTAAGTCAAGTAGTAAATAGATTATAAATATTTTATAACGGCTGAGAATTTTCAATAGGTTTATAACAATATCATACACATGAAATGTTTTAAGTTGTTCACTCGACTCGACGGACCGACACGCGAATGGTACAGAAAGTATCAACAGCTCACATCGAGGGTCTGCAGCAGGTAGGGCGCGTCGGCGCGCAGCACGGCGGCCTCGTCGAAGGGCAGCGCGGCGGCGAGCGCGCGGCCGCTGTCGCGCGCCGCCTGCACGAACGGCATCGCGCGCTTCATGTACTTCTGCAGCTCCGGCAGCGACGACAGCTTCGACGATATCGTCTTGTTGTCCGGCAGACCGGACGGCTGGGGGTTAATGGACGCTGGTTATTTTTTCTTATGAGTGATATGCTATTATCAAAGTTAAAAAACGAATAAAAAGTTTTTGATAGTTTTATTAAAATTTATAATCATGTTATGGTTTCTTTTTCTCTTTCCTTTACTCTTTATCTCTCTCCATTAATTTATAATAAAAATTAACAAGTTAAGTGAGAGTTCAATTTATTAAGTTTTATTATGATTGATTTATATTTTGAATTTTTTTTTTAAATTTTGATATAACGTATTTCAACATGGAAACTATTATTAATTAAGTTTCATTATTGTTTCTTATTTTAAATATCTTTTGTTACTAAAATAAATAATTTTTTAAACTAACCCCACTTAGTTCTTCCATAGTGCTCAATATAATGTGTTGCCATTTTGGGTATGCTTTGGCTACCCAAATGATAGCTTTGTTAGGCTTGGGCTCCTGTTTCGCAACTTCTCCCTTCTTAGCTTTCTTTGGAGCACAGTGATTCTTAAGATATATGCGGAAAGAGTGGGCAGCTTCCATTAAGTAGTTGCTGGCTTTTACAGCGACCTCATCCACTTCACCTGCCACTGGCCACTGTTCATGAAGGATGCTTTCTTTCTGAAGTATATAACATAAAATAATGTTTAATTTATACTTTAAATTAGACACATAAAATTTAACGAAATCAATATCATTTAATAATGTTTGATTTGTACAATTTTCAAAAGCTATATTTATACAGGCAAAATTTTGCGGTATTACTAATTGGTCCATAGGACTTTGTCTGCATAGAAACTTTCATCCTCTATTTAAGTTTTTACATGTTTCATTTTCTCACTACAAAGTAGCCTATGTCATTCACCAAGGACCAATCTATCTCTATGGTAAATGTCATTAACGTTGATTCAGTGGTTTACATAGGAAATGTAACAAACAAAGAAACAGGAGGTATGCGTTTTACTTACATTACCCAGTAGTTCCCAGACATGCTCAGCGACATGAGGGCATATAGGCGACATCAGCTTTGCTTGCGTGGCAATGTACCGCATCACAAGCTCTTCGTTCATTCCACTTTCTGAACACAATTCCCGGTATTTGTCTCTAGCAGCTTGCAGCTCAAAGAAACCAGTCTTCAGAGCCTCTTTGAACAACATTTTCTTATAATTGTCATCAGTTTGGTTAATTTTGGTATTCATCTCACTTACAAACACCTTGTCATGAAAATTGTATTCACCTAAAATTTATGCAAATATGTATTGCATTAATAATTCGAATTTGGACGAAACATGTAATCAATCTGATTATTACAATTACCAACCGGTCCTTAAGGTTGATTTTGTAGCTATGATTTCCTTCACCCATTCGATGAATGTGTAAAGTCTCAGAATGGCTGCATCAGCTGTACTTTCTACGAAGTTAGCGTCTTCAACTGAATCTCCCGCATCGGCTAGAGTAAGTCGCATGCCGTCCGCACTGAACTTGTCTATACTTTCAGTAAGAGTTAAGAAGTTTCCTTCCGATTTAGACATTTTAGCGGAATTCAACATCAGGTGACCATTAGCGCGGATACCTTTCGGCCACTTGTCTTCTTCATTTTGCCAAATCGCGCAATGATTGTAAATGTAAAACGTCAAATGGTTTTGAATGAGATCCTTCCCTGACACTCTGAGATCGACAGGGTACCTAAATAAAAATGTATGGTATACAAAAACACAGTTTTATAGTCATAATTATTAAAAACAATGTTTAAAAGTATTACCAGAACTGGAATGATTTCCTCATCCTGTCGAGTGACTGTTTAGGTATTTTAGTACTTTTTGGTACAGGTGCATCTTTAAAGAAAATATAGTTCCAAACTTCAATTGTCATATCTTCTGGCTTTATTTTAAGTTCATTTTCAGCATTAGCCCTAAATGTATTACCCTGTATGAAGTGGGAAATAGTATAGTAAGCATTATAAATAGTAGAATCAGAGAGAGATTCGATTACCCACTGTTGATCCCATGGTAATTTAGTTCCTGAAATTACACAAAAATGTTTAGTACAAAAATTATAGATTCCAGTCTTAATACTACATAAGAGTTTTTTTCTCAAACTTACCAAGGCCATAAGTTCTGGAGCAGGCATATTCATGTAACCATTTCAGGGTAGCTTGGAAATTTTTTCTGACTTCATCATGGTAGGTGTTCATTTGCGAGAGTGCTTTTTCTGCTTGAGCTTTCCATTCCTCATTCCCGTAATCAAGATACCACTGATTACAAAGAGCCACAACACATTCATCTCCTGATCTTGAAATGATTGTCTTTTCTGGTTCATAATAAATAACTGCACCCTTTTGTTCAATCAGTTTCATTTGCACATTCTTCTTAACATCCTGAATTTTTGAGCCTTTAAATTCACCAACCAATAAAACACCATCATAAAAACCTTTTAGATAAACCATTTCTTTGGCCTGCATTAGCTTGTCTTTATCATTCTGACTCTGTATTTTCAACTTCTCATACACATGTACGGCAGAGAGGTTTCCAAATTCAGGAGTTTCGAGTATTGGGACAGGTTTGTATGGAAGAACCATTTCATCAGTAATACCATACTTCTCTCTAAACGCTGGCTTCTTTTGCAGGTCAACAAAAGCTGCATAATCATCAGGAGAGTCAGATATTACACTTGTAACTATACCTGTGCCTTTATCCTCTTTAATTGTCAACATCGGCAGAGAATATATCTTTTCATAACATGTGGCTGGTGATTTGAGAGCAATACCTAAGAGATCTTGGCCTACAAAATTTTCGAGAATATTGAATTCACCATCTTTTTCAGTGAAACCTTGATAGCTCATATTTCTCGCTGCTCTCTTGGTGCAAATAAAAATACCGTCATTCACAGTTTCAAAAGCAATGTATTTCAAATCAGGATGAACCCAGCAGTTAGTTTGACCATACATAGTCTCTGGTCGTAGAGTGGCTGCTACAAAATTTACCGTTTTCCCTTTAAATGACCTGAAATTTATTCATTTTTGTGAAATTTGTAGTGATATCAGTTATTGATGTTGTTTCATTACAGTAAAATAAAAATTCTCACTTAAAAATGTTGGGTAGTGGTTGTAATACCTCCATCTTGATTAGTGTATACTCTTGTGGGCCAGCACCCTCTCCACTGCTTCGATCATGGTCCATACAAGGTTGTTTGTCCAGAGGAGAAAAAATTGTATAACGTTTGCCATACATGATTTTTTTACGGTCTTTTAGGTGGTGAAACTGCCATCTCACAAATGAATCATAAAATGGATTTGCGTCAGTTGTTATAAACTTTCTACGCCAGTCAACCTTAAAACCAATAATTTGTTACTTTTATTGTACATTAAATATTGGAATTTGAACATAACTTTATTTAAAATGAAGGCATACAATATAATATGCAACATACATGAATACCCATTCGTTTTAAATCAGCAACAGCATGAGGTGGAAAATATTCAAGCCAGTAACTCTCATTAGCAAACTCCTTAATTTCCTCCTCAGGCACACCGATACTCTGCATAATCTGCCACTGATACTTTGCAGCTCCAGCTTTGGCGACGGCTTTACTTTTCTTTCCTTTACTTTTATCTTTAGGGATTATATCTGCTTGTTCTTTGACCTCTACCTCTTCGTCGTCTGGAAAAACTGGTGGACACCCATACAAAGCCATTTCTCTCTTCAATTTGTCAGCACATGCCTTGATAGGCATGCCAGTGCAATGGAACCCAAAAGGAAAGAGAACCTTTCTACCTTTTAACCTGTAGTATCTTGATGCAAACTGGTGACAAATCATTGATTTGAATGTTATGTAAATGCATTAATTAAGTATCTTTAGTAATTATTTATTTTTAATCGCAATCATTTCAAAACAGTCTTACCTCGCATTTTGATAAGGAGAAAGTATGACCAAGATGTAAACGGCCATTCATATATGGATATGGAAAGGTGCACATGAACTTTTCATGTTTTTTTCCATCGTCCGGTGCCTCCATTTCGAATATCTTTTCATGATCCCATCGTTCTTGCACTTTTTTTTCAATTTCTTGAAGGTACTCGACCTTAAAGGTCCCTTTGCGTTCCAAATTTGTCTATCAATTAAAAATAATAATCAAATGTCAGTGCAATTTTTATAAGTGTATGTTAAAGTATATCAAATTTATAAGTAACTTTCACATTTGTTAAATTAAAATAAATCTACACGGTACATTAAAATAAACCTACAACTCCGACAGATACATAACCTAAGTTTTAAATTACTCATTTAAGTGACAATATATTTTAACAATACATAGCAAAAAATAGAATATTTACCATTTTCAATTTATTTTCAGTTAAACAAATAAAGTTATTTAAATACTTTAATATCGGCTTTTTAAAAAGACACGTTTAAATCTTAAACGTCACTAGCAACATACTGAATTGACAGGTTGGCGCTGACAAGTGAAAACTCACGTATTGTCAATTAACAATGACAACAACGTCTTTCTACCAACTACCAAATAATTGAATTGGAATTATTTTTTGATAGTTTTAATTAGTTTGTGCAGACGATGTGTGTTAATGGTTGGTTTTTTATTTAATAAAAAAATAAATTGGTTAAAAGCAAGTCGCATTCGCACGCGAAATGTTCCGTACCATCTCAAAAGATAGTAAAACTATGTACAAGTCTCAACATAGTGTTTATATTAATAATACGTAAAAAATGTTATAGTCCGACTCATGCTTATTAATTGTTGATTGCAACAGTTAACCGCAATGGTTAATGGCAACAAAAAGAAATGGAAGTGAGTCCTGGTCTCTAACCTCCGAGAAATATACACCCACTATCAGGCCTCTCCAAGCCATATCTAAGATTATATAAAATGAGTCATATCTGTCTGTATGAAAAACTTATATGCCGCTCCCTATTCTTTCTAACTCTAGTTGAAATACCCATTCTACTTCTAACCAAGCCAACAAACACCATGAGAAAAATCTCATTAGTTATAAAACTAGATATTTCAAATCTCGTGTTAGTTACGCTATTTGTTATGAATTTTGAAAAACATGGAATATTTTAACATGATTGCATAACCGCCCTCTGAATTTGATGCCCGTGTAACCCTTATACACTCGGTCGCGGCGGGAACGGAAAAGGAACTGGTTGTTAAACAGTTTACATACGATATGGTTATTTATTTATCTCATACTATAAGCCGGTTCCTACATAGCGAAAAGATGAACTATTTTTAATGGACCGTATTTCCTGTTTACTACTAATAAAAATAATGGTCGGTGATTGATTACAGCTGGTATTGGTAGTAGGTATCATAATAGAAAAAAAAAACGTACTAAGTAAACTGCCGTTAAAACGTATTTGAAGATAAAAATAACTTTATCAACTATTTTTATGTAATTTGCATTTAGAAGAATAAAGAAATAGTAAAATTAAATTCTGTAAGTTGGGAATAATCTTAACCAACATCACGACTATAACTGTCAACAAATTGGCGCCATTCGTAGCGTTGTCTGTCATTGTCATAGCCGGAAACTCGTTCGCCACCTCTCTTTGAAGACGCGTTAAGTCGCCGGTGCCGGCTATTTTATTTGTTACAAATTGTTAAATTAGTGTTATTTTGTTCAGATCTTATTGAAAATGGCCCCGCGCACTGCTAAAGCTAAGGTATATTCCATTCCAGTAACGGTATGTCTTCAACGTGATTTTTGCAAATATAAACTGGTTTGCATTGTTATCAACAGACACTTATATGCTTTCACATGCTTTTTTAGAAAAAAATTTAAAAAATTTTTTTAAGATTACTGCAAGATATAACATTTAAAAAGAACAATGAAGATTGCAATGTAAATTAATTTTTAATCATTGCAAAATTGTGTAAACACCGCGTGTTTCTCCAATTATTATTTCTTTATGCTTAAGAACTATCTCTTTTGTACTGTGCATTCTTTATTATGCGATTTAAACTCCCCATTTCAATGACTATAAGGGTTTAAAATTGATTAGCAATTTTCTTCACAAGATACCTTTAAAAGACGGAAAATCTTAATATGTCGCTATATGTATTAAGTTTTCATGATATTAATCAAAATAAAATTTGAGTTAAGGTTGGATTTTTTATTTAATTTGTAAAAATTACACAGATTGATATAGTTATTGCAGGATTTGTAATAATAGTTTTAGGTTAACTATAATTGACTTTTTAAGGTTAATTTATGTTTTTTTTTTTTGATATTTCTACAAAAATTTATAGAATAGGAAGGAAGTTTGTTTTGAACAAAATTTGTTTTACAGAAAAATGCAGATGTTAAAGTGTCTGAAAATGAAGCGCCAAAAAAGGGAAGGGGAAAGGCAAAAAATGTAGTGGAACCAGAGCAGGACTCAGCAGAAATTGTAGAAGAAAAAGTAACAATTTCAGACAAAAAGAATAAACGCAAAAATGTTGCTGGTGATACTAATGAAGATGAAACAAGTGCAATTAGCAAAGAAGAAAAGGCCCCACCGGCCAAGAAAGGAAGGAAGAAGAATGTTGAAGAATCAAATTCTGATTTATATACATTCAATGGTGATAACTCTGAAGAGGAAGAATCAACATCCCCTGTTGACGATAAGAGTGAGGAGCAAAATGAATCTAATGGCCACTCTGAAGATGTTCAAGCTCCAACAAAAGGTCGCAAAAAAGCTCCAAAAAAAGAAACTGAAGTTAAGCCTAAGGAAAGTGGAAGAGCTAAGAAAAATGCTAAGAAAGAAGTGGAAAATGTAAATAAAGAAGTTGAAGAAAAACCTAAAAGAGGTAGAGGTCGAAAGGCACAACCAAAGCCTGAGTCAGAACCAGAAGAAGATGATGAGGCAACAGAGGTAGAACCACCAAGTAAAGGTAAGAAAAAAGGCTCACAAAAAGCTACACAAGATAAATCAGATGCAAAAAAAAATATTGAAGAAAAAGTTGCAGAGAATGAAGATTCCAATGAGGACGACAAGGATATAGAGGAAGAGAAAATAGAAGAACAGCCAAAAAAGAAAGGCCGTAAAAATGCAGGAAAAAAAGTACCAGCAAAAGAGGAATCTGAAGATAATGAAGAGCCAAAAGAAGCTCCAGCCAGCAGAAAGAAGAAAGGTGCTAAAAAAGAAGAGAAAGGAAAAGGTAATAATATTAATAAATTAAAATTGAATATAATTTTTTTTATGTCAATTTATTATCCAGGTGGTGATGGTAACATTGTCTACCTTGAAATTTATTTTCAACTGCCAATTTCTGTGGGACATGATGCAAGTTGTTCCTCTATTTTATCATATTCAAAGTTTATTTTAAATAACAAAAGTACAAGAACCAATCTATTTTATCAAAACTGGTTCAGCAGTTTGGGTGTGAATATCAACACACACAGATGGACATCTATACTCTCACATATATAATTTAAATACTTAAATTAGTATGGATTTAATAAAATTTTTAGGTGACACTGAAAAAGACGAGGATGCATCCGACATAAAGCCTAAGGGTAAACGTGGACAAAAGAAGGCGGCTGACAAACCAGCCGAGTCTGAAGAAGTACAAGACACCGGTGAACCCACAACGAAGCGTCGGCGTAAGGCTGACGAGAAGGGTAACTAGTTGTTGATTATTTCATTTTTAATGTCACTGACAATTGTTTCGTATTACTATGAATAAGTGTGTTTCTTTATTATTATTAAATAAACAGTTTCCAAAATATTTGTTTAATTTTTTTTTATTTTCCTCTATATCTATGCCATTTTGAGCTTGGCTTTGTAAATGAATTGTATATTTAATTTATTGATTTGAGTAGATTAAAATTTAAACTAACATGGTTAAGGTAAATAAGTATAATTGATTACTCTAAGTAGGCAACTTAATTAAACAAATTTAGGAGTTACATGATTTTTAAATCATTATTGTTTATTGTATGTATTATTTGAGACTATTATACATTGTTAGATAATTCTCTACTCTAGTCATTTCATTTTTAGGATTTATTACAGTATAAAATATCAGATTCGACATAATATAGTAGTTTAAATAAATCAGTCCAGTTCAAGCAAGTTGGACTTGCATGCTCTTTGGTACATATAATCTATTTTTTTTATTTGCATGGCGGCCATTTTTGATTTTATCATCCTGTTTGATGCAATCAAAATTAATTTCAACCTATTATCGTTTATGAGATACAACCAGCTGACAGATAGACTGACGTACAATGGAGGCTGAGTGAAAATGTAAACAGTTCAAACCAAATTGTTTAACGAAAAGCAAAAGATAGGAAATCAAAATCACATACTATGAGTTTTGTCATTATATGCATATTTGTTTTAGGTATAGCTAATAATCTTTATAAAAAAAAATTGATACACCATAAATATTATTTAATCTAATGAAACAACGGTTATAAGCATGTCGGCTTACAATTTCAACATAATAAATAAGTTTAATAAAATATATTACTAAGAAAGTAAAAGGATGAAGAATATTAATATAAATATAATAAAATATTTCGCATGTTAGCTTTTGGGATATATTGCAATTATATTAACATCTAATTTCGCTAACGCATATTGTATTTATATTTAATAAGATGTATTATAAAGACTTATGTTTAGAAATATTACTTGCGTAGCTTATTTGTTAAATGCTCCACAATAGTAAAACAAGATAAAAAAAATTATTTGCATAGCTGTAAAATAAATAGAACATTCTTAACGTAATATATATAACAAAAAAGGAAAATATAATCGACAAACGATGAGATTTAGAGAATACATTAAAAATAAACTTCTTTTCAGCCACTGAAGATAGTAAAAAGAAACCTGCTAAATCTACAACAGACTATGAATCAATAGATTTTTCTAACACATCAAAAAACTCGCAGGGTAAAGAGTGGAATTTTAAAATATCAAGTTGGAACGTTGACGGAATCAGGGCGTGGATGGGAAAAGACGGATTGGAGTATTTGAAATACGAAAAACCTGATATATTATGCTTGCAAGAAGTAAAATGTTCACTAGAGAAGCTGCCTGAAGAGGTCAAAAACGTTCCCGGTTACCACGCGTACTGGCTATGTAGCGACAAAGATGGCTACGCTGGCGTAGGCATATACACGACCAAATTAGCCATGAATGTTCAATACGGTCTGCAAAATGAAGAATTAGATAGCGACGGTCGAATAATTACAGCGGAGTACGAACAGTTCTACTTAATATGTACCTATGTTCCCAACGCTGGGCGAAAGTTAGTCACACTTCCCAAGAGACTAAAATGGAACGAAGAATTTCGGAAGCATGTTAAGTCTTTAGACAAGAATAAACCTGTTATAATATGTGGGGATATGAACGTGGCGCATAACGAGATAGGTTTGTTTATTTTTGCTATTTTATTTTTATTGTTACTATATTTCTTGTAATATATTACAATAATGACTGTATAGTCTATTTTTCTTTACGTGAAAATCACGAATTTTCAAACACTACTTTTCATTATAAAAAATATTCAGTCGATGCATTTGGTCGATAATTTCTCATTTCTAACTCTTATGTATGGTTAGAAGTACGCCATACTTTTCTGCTGAATAATAAGGCTATGGGTGAAATTCATGATAAAGTGAACTATATCAGAAATATCAAAATGTATCAATTTCGATGATTTTTTGTTTGACGTTGTGCTACTTCTTATCCAAGACTAAGCACATGTTTCCCTTCTTATTAAAAAGATTAGGAACTTAATCCATCACGTTGATACTATGTCAGAACATCTTGCATCAAATGCAGCTTCCCTCACAATGTTTTTCTTAACCACTGATTACGAACGAATTAATTGAAACATGAATTTAGCACTTGAGACCTATAGCTGAGATTTCTTAGCTTACCGGGGTTTATCCGAAGAATATTAGTTGCGATCGACGTGCTTCAAGTTATTAATTGCAAGGACTTTTATTAATTGACCCAAATTAATATCAAAAACATCCAATACCTTTAAACGGTTCCAACGATTTTTATGAAATTCAGTAGTAAAGGAATTCGGAGGCGATAAATCATTTTTAGAAAACGTCGTTTTGTTCGTTTTTTTCAGGCAATGAAAAACTGCTACTATTTTTTTTTTTATTTTAATTTCAGAAAAACCTGATGTACCCAAAAAGAATCAGTCATCCAAGTACTATAAAATAATAAAGTTGTCGCACGTACCATCATGTCATCAAGAATAATGTTTAATTTTATCATGAAAATATGTTTTAATCTTTATAAACGTTTCAGACCTAACGAATCCCAAAACAAACAAAAAGAACGCCGGTTTCACGGACGAGGAACGAGCTGGCATGACTGACCTGCTTGGAGACGGTTTCGTTGACTTGTACCGTCAATTCTACCCGGATAAGACCGGTGCTTATACATTCTGGAGCTACATGTCCAATAGCAGAGCGAAAAATGTTGGATGGTAAGTCTTAATTATTGGACACTAATAAGCAAATACTATGTCAAGCCACACGGACTTCATTTTGAGAAAATGGCAACTAAAGATGTCAAATCTATTAATAAATTTGGTTAAAGAAATATATATCCATCTTTCTTTTCTATTTTGATAAAAGGTATAAGGAATTAAAAGGGTATAATAAAATCTATTATCTAATAAGTTTTTTTAAATATACAGGTTTTTACATATCGCAAAATATGGAACACACTTCAGTATTCGAAACATTAAATTAAGAAACTTTTTTCCGTACTTATTTAGTTTATATACAATAATATAATGTTGAATACGTAATGCATTATCTGAATACATTTATATCTTCGAATTTGACGTTTTGTCGCTTGACACATTATTGCTTATCAGCATCAATATTATTGACTGTTGAGATGATTAAAGTAAATGTTTACTGTAATTTGTCTGTGGTACCTCACCTTCCCTCTATATCTTTCATCGCTCTTATAAATATATTAATAATTACAAGTAAACTAGAGACCCCAGTGATAATATAAAATTGACTAGGTTTTGCTCGCGTTTATGTAGGTTTTTGAATTAATACATATACATAAAATACAGCCCATGGCGATCTTGAAAAACGTACCTTTCAAATGTTACCATAATTGTTTTAAATATGTTCAATAGTTCCGGAGGTTACTTCGCACATACAAAATTCGCACTACCTCTTTATTATATTACAATGGATATAGAGTAAGATAAAAAAACGTATATAATAATTATTAAAAAATATATATTTATAAAGAAATATACTGGAATTATGTTCTGAGTCGCTATAAAGTATTTCTTTCTGTTAACCTATAATTTAAACTTTTAAAATCACAGAACCAATTTCTAAACAGCGAAGCTCGAATGTGTACCTCTTGGCGTTTTCTGTCTTAAATTTACGTTCACTAGCAGCGTCAGAATCTTGATATAATTCATATAGGCGACCTTGAGCGCTATCTTGCAATCGTTTAAGAGATTCTATTTATAAATTCATATTACAACTAATTCCTTAACGGAAAACGAAACCTCTTGCTATTCAAAATTGCCTATATTTAACATCCAGTCAATCCTATCGTGGCGTATTTTTTTGCATTATTTTCAAAATCTAGATATTCCCCACTCGTCGCACATTTAGTATTACAGTGACCGAATGTAAAAATTACATGGTTCGACATTTTACACTTGGGACCTCGGTCGTTTATTTAACCTTTAATTTTAAAACATATTGATATAATAGTTCTTTGTTTTTTTTTTTCAAATCATAGATCAAGAATCATAGAATTTTATGAAACTAAATTTTTAGTGACAAAAACATTTTACGTGGCTACACAAAGAACTAGTCTAACTGCATGCGAAAGATAAGCAAAAAAAAGTTAGAATTTTTGTTCGGAATGTGATGACTATAGAATTTGAAGAACCTTAATTAAAAGTGGAAAGACCTGTATATTTATTCTATTTAAAATATGTTTTTTTTTATTGTTCCAGGCGTTTAGACTACTTCATTGTATCACAAAGACTACTACCGGCGTTGTGTGATACCGTTATAAGGGACAAGGTGTATGGCAGTGATCATTGTCCGATATCACTTTTCCTCCACATCACTAGTGCGGATAAACCTAAAGAATAAACACATAACATTAAACTATGAAAAGGGTGTCGAAAGAAATAATCTTAAACGGAAATTACCTGTATTTTTATCACTCAATAGAATTGAATGGACATTTTTTTTTAATTTTTCATGCTTTTGATAACATCAGTTTATTTTTTATATGAAAATAAAAAAGGAATCACGAGATCTTTGTTACTTTTTTCTTTATTTACCGATTTCATTGTTGACAGTGTGTATTATGTTTCATCTGTTCACTTTCAACTAATAAGTTATACTAAATTAGTTACACAATGTGACATATACTTTTGAGCTTTTGTTTTCTCAGATTTATTATTCGAATTGAGATCTGACAGGTTACTGATTTTTTACAGAACAAATGCCACTTTAAAAAGTTAGTCTGTATACTTAGTAAAAATTATCCACCATAGTGACGACCGTTATCAGGTGTTATCACATGATAACATTAATTATTTTATCATTATAACCATTCAAAGCGGAAATAATAGTGAAAAGCGTACTCTTAAGTGAACGCTATGCGAAGCGATGATAGGCGAATTCAAAGGTATGACGCCGCTGCTTACCTACGTATAGTATATTTGTCTTGGTAACAATACCTGAAGCAAAAATCACAAATTTTCGAATATTTAAATTCATCAAAAATTTCTTATCTCTAAGTCTGAGGTTAAAATTACGTCATATTTGTATGCTAAACAAGACTAGGGAAAAAAATAGGAACGACCCAATCTGTCATGAACCGAAGACGGCACAGCAAATCATTCACATGAGATCAAGGCAACATTTCGAGTTTTTCAATATATTCTCTACAAAGTTTTGCGTAACAGTAATTATTCAAAGTGTCAAAATCGTTGCTTCCACTCACAAAGTATAAGAATCTACCAACCAAATTTGAAATTACACTGCGTGCCACAATATGGCTAGTGCAAGTTTTTCTAACTACTCGATTGCGGTGAAGTGAACGTAGGTTTGTATGTTGAATCAGCGCCATCTAGCGTTAACAACGAGGCACAAATCTATACATATAAGTAATATATTACCTGTCCAAACCGCTGGGGCTACAAACTTGAAAATTCGGCAGTAGATTTAGGCATCCACTAAGAAAGGGTTTTGCGATATTTCACCCTTGAGATGCTGATACCCCTAGGTATATAGGAAAATCTAATTCGTTGGCCGTATTAACCTTAAACTTACTACACAAACTTCTGGATAATAAATATGAAACACAAAATATCAGTTTTCTGAATTGCTTCTATCAATTTCCATAATATGTCCCGTACATATTATGAAGACGCGACGAACATATTTATGTATGAACATATATATGTCATACATATTTATACACTTTCAATAATTAAAGTGAATTTTACGTAAAACGTCATTGTAAATTTATCGAATAACTCGCGCCCCGCGTTCTTATGTCCGATAATCCACTTTTAAGCCGATTCACGATTCCAATTTTCTCCCTTAGGTTATATAAACGAAATCATCCCTTAAATATATATCCAACTTCTTGTTTTCGCGTCGCGTCGCGCCGCATAGTGCTCGCATAGATAATTATAAATTTAAATAAATCTGAAATAATATTTTTTTCACAATAGCCATCTGCCTTAATTGAAATTATATAAAATTTTTACCATATACCACAATAAAATCCTATTTACATATTATATTTAAGATTAAAGGTGAGCAAAAAATATTTTTTATGATAGATAAATTTGGTTGGATTGTAAAAGTTAATAAATATCTACACCGTTGATAAAATTGTTAATTAGCATTTAATTCTAATATTGACAATATCTATTGTTGCAAAAAGTATGTATGTTTTTCAATGTAATTGAACAATTTACACAAATAAAGACAAGTTTCTATAAACAATACTCTTTATTTTTATTCTCTGAAACTTGTATAGTGCAGATGATATCACATTCCTTGGGATTATTTAGTCTTAAAATGTTTACATTAACAACATTACCATGTTTTGTGGAACAAACAGATACAGAAATTACAGTTACATTATTAAAAAATCATATTTGAATATGAAAAGTCATTTACACTCTCAAAACAAGTATTAAAATTAATAAATAATGGTTATACAAAAAAAAATACTCAATTACGTAACACTGACATATCTGGACCTTTACGGCGATACTTCATGTGCACCTGAAAACAAATAAAAAAGCAATTAAAATATTTCATTTTTTTTTCCAATTAAAAATTATATCGAATTGTGTTGAAATGGAGTTCTTGGTTTGAATAAAAATTTTACAATTTTATTTTTATTATTGAAAAAAAAAATTTTTTTTTTCATGTTATTTGAAATTCACAAACTTATTTATCCTTAGAATCAAACTACAAGTTTTAAAAATATAATTAAATCACCAGGGATATAGAGCTAATTTTTTTATGTATAATTATAATATTAAATTACATTTCGTTTAATATAAATAAGAAATGATTGAAAATATTTGTTAAAAAAAAATTTGAATGAATGTAGGAAAATTTTACTAAAATTACCTGAATTATTTTGCGGAATTCTTCCCTTTGTAATAATGAATAAGCTACTTCAAGGTTCTTCAAAGCACTTTTTTGGAGTTCTTTTAAGCCTGAACAGAATAAAGCAATCCCAGCCTCTAGTCCAGTTCCAAAGTCGCATTCATCCATAGCTATACTAGCGTAAGTCATTACTGGCTGCAGGTCTGCTAATACTTTGTCTTTCTCTGTCTGGGAGTTTGCTTCTGCTAGTCTTTTGAACATTTTCTTTATATTTGCTAATAGGCAAAAAAATACATACAACATTATAATATGTAAATTCTAATAGGACTCCTATTAAAGATTTTTATTATCAATAGATATTTTTGGATATGTGGTTTTTTTTAATCTATTTACAACTTTAAAATAGTCTAACATTTTTATATTATTAGTTTCACTGACAATTGTTATACGAAATATATAAATTGTTACTGAATCAGTTATCATTAAAAAAATTTGGGTCACAAACTGAAAAAAATTATATACAAACAACACAAATTAATTACAAAAAGTAAATTTATAAAACATAAATTTCCAAAATAGATATTACACATACCATCACTCTCTACCAATTTTCTATAGCCCAGTTGGGTTTTTTTATTATAGGGTACCACAATGCCAGCACTGTGGAAAGTTCGACAAACTATGTTTTTTAATCGTTCCTTCATATTGAATTCTTCTAAAGAATAATTATGTTCCTCAGCCCAATTCTTAACTTTTTCCATCATTTTCTGGCAAGCCACAGAAATAAATGGTGAGGTTTTCTTTTCATTTTGTAAGAACCAGCTAAAATAAGACAAAATTAATAAACTGTAAATACATATATATACCTAGAATAAAACTGTAACTGGCTGGTGTTTGTACATAGGAGATATTTATAAAAACTATAAGGTGTTCTTTTTGTTTGCCTAATATGACATACATACATTGTATAGTTCTGGATTTTAATATCTGGCATCTGTTAAATCTTCATACATTCCTAAAAGCTGAGTTAAATATACATACAGTGTTTATTTTATGAAAAAAAAGTGTCCCTAGCAAAGCTAGTAAAAAAATAACAATTAATAAAATATAGATGATCTATACATACTACACTGCTCCAAATATGTTTTTTGATATAGGATTGATGATGCAGTCTGAAGAGCTGTCATTCTTAGCAAGGAACACTGGATCTTCTTTTGGATCATCTCTGTAGTATCCAATATGGAATTGACTTTTACCTTTCTTTTTTAAAACTGCCTAAAAATATAGTTATTTTAGTGCTGTAATAAATGTTTTAATTGTTTTATACATGAGTCTCTACCATTTATTTAAATATTTTAATAACTAAAAAAAAATAACATATTAAAAAAGTACCTGAAATTCAGGTGGATCATAAAAAAACCTCCAATGTATTAAATACAAACTCTTATCTTCTAATTTTGGTAATTTATTTAAAAATAATTCATATGGACCAATAAGTTGTAAGTTAACAGTGGCTAATAATTTCTCTATAGAATCCGATTCTTTATTAAGGCACTCATAAAATTTGTAGAAATCTGGTGGCATATCAACTAAGAAGCATTCTTTGAGAATGCTGGGATTTTCGTCTTTATCGTAATAAGAAACTGTTTCATCTACTTTAAAGAGACTTTCGGGATTGTCTTCAATATCATGTTCTTCCATTGTGGAAGCTGATGGTCTACTGTCAATAGTAACGAGAGTATCACTAGCAGTTTTTTTATCTTCATCTTTGGCAACTTTTTTTGTATCTTCATTTTCATTTTCAGGCCTTTTTACTTTTTTATAAGGTTGAAAACGATTGTTTCTTTGCTTTTTATTTGCTTTAACCTTCAACTGGGGCGGGTGTTTATATTGTTTATGATGCTCAGGATTTTTTTGGTAACATTTAATTCCATATTTACACGGTGTTCTGGTATCTTCAACGTATTCTTGCCATTCCTCAGACATCGCAAAGTAATATTTCTAATAAACTGCACGTTAATGCTTAGAATGATTTTTTTAAATGTGTATAGACAAGTTATAACTTGTAAATAGACGCAAAGTATAGAAATTTAATAAATATGAATATATTTTACTAATTAATTTTTATTTAAAAATTAAAATATTATATATAAAAACACTAAAAAAGCTCTAGGAAAACTTTCAATCTTCACTTTTAATTCAATTTTTTGGTGAGCGGAATGTAACTTTGCGTTTGAATTTGACATTAATCGATGACCATTTTATTAAGTCAGTTGATAAGTAAGATTGCGGCCGACGTAAATTGTACCCTAACAGATGTGAACTCGTAACAGACTAAAAATGTAATAAAATGGATGCTTTATAAAAAGATTGATTAAAATTCGAGATCTATGATTAACGAGAGGACGACCGCTCTGTGTGTAGTGGTGCTTTATGTACGCCAACGTTTGGGGGATCGATCTCCGCTCTAGACAGATATTTATATTCGTAAAAATATTTGTTTCTAGGTCTGGGTGTCCATCCTCACTGAGCGGGCCCGTGCCAAGTCTCATTGGCGCGCGCCGTCGTGCAACTGTCTTATATATACGCCTTTTTTGTGTAGTGGCATAGTACGAGAAAATGGTTTAATCTAATCAACAAGTCTTTTTTTCGTAAGTTTTTATCCAAAGTAAAAATTTGAATTTTTTAGTATAGGCCCGGCGCCTTTATGATTCGGCGGCGTTGTGCGCCGCATGACTTTACACGTATGGACGGCGCGGACCTGCCTCTGAACCTCGGAAAGTACGTAAAGCCGTCTATCCCGGCCGTTATTCCAATCACCTGATAATGATCGTTACTCTTAGTAGGGAAATTATTCTAGTCAAAATGGTTACTGGATAGCCTTAAGTTGGTTCGAAGGTTAGACGGCAATTGCATTAAATAACGAAACAGTATAGTCACAGAGTTGCGATTTTGTCCAACATAAGTACCAGAATTATAATTTTAACTATTTAGAGATAGAAAGCTTCCCTATAAGAAAAATTAAGACGTGTATTATTAATCATTTAAATAAGAAAACTATAAGCAATCATGGACCAGGGTCGGTCCGAATGGGGGGGGGGGGGGGGTCGTGACTGTCCCTCAAAATCGGGCACATAAAGTTTAAAAATTTACGAAATTGATATGTATATATAAAAAACTGTATTTTATACAGAAGGTACATGTAGTACTATGTGTTTAAATTATTATAGTTTAAAAGTAAATGATTTTTGTACTTGAGATAACTAGTTTAAGTATATATCTATATCAAAGTAGCCAATACAATACAATAAATACAAATAAAAACATAAACAGACTATTTTGTTACTTTTAGTCTAATACGAAATACTTCCGTGATATGATCATAAAAAACATAATATTTACCAATAACAAAATATAAAACAAAAAAATCTTAGTAACCCTACACGCAAAATTTTTATTGAAAATTGACAAAGCACCCATAGATACAGATACATTAGATAAAGAGTTTTGGGCATGAACCCCAAAAAGTGATCCATCCCTTACAAAAAGACAAAGCTACTTTAGCACCCATCTATATCTCTCCTGCAAGACTAGGGTTGCTATGTAAAAAATACAATAATCTTACGTGGGTAAAGTTGTGTCAAGCTGGAAAATAAAAAAATAAAATTATGTTTGCCATTTTTTAATGAACGATCGAGTCATCTGGATTCTGAAGTCTTTCACATTTACTTTACTGTAAACATAACAAAATAGATATATGAACTGAGCATTCCATATGAAACTCAAAAAATATTGTCAAGAAATGCAAAAGAGAAGAAGTGAATTAGCGGCATGTAGTTGTCTATTTCTTTAAATATGATACATATTTAACTATAACCCATATAAATTATTGTAATTTTTCTACTTGGAGTCCTTAGCTTGCAAGAAAGATACAGGCAATGACCGCTAATTCATTTAGCTTTAATGAAGTGGTCAATTTTTGAAGTTTATGCTTAGGTCATATTTGTATGTCTATGATCGTTATTCGTAAATTCTCAGTTAAAAATGTTATTAATTAATACTTTCATAATAAATAATACTTTCATATATTAATTGGTTATAAATAAATTTAAAGAAATATGGACATCTAGTACAAAAAGTTTTGCTTTTTAAATAGTACAAACTGCTACAAATAATAATATATTTTATAGAGCTTTGGAATTTGTAATATAAATCATAATGTTTTGTTTCTGTTATCTGGGAGGTGTCCAAAAAGTTAGATCGTATTTTTTTATTTGACATTTTTGTAAAGTAGGTAGTCGGTTGAAGAGCACAGAGTGCTTATTATTAGTGAATTAGTGTCATTGGCTAGGTGGTGGTTCTTGAAATCTAAAAATGTTTATGTGACTTTAAATGAAAAACAATACTTAGAATTCATTCTAAACAATTACTGTAAGAAAAAAACTGTAGCCAGCTATTCTTTGTTACATATAGTGGTAATATATTATATTCGACAATTCAGTGTAATTATTGATGAGAATTAATATCTGGAATAAAAAAATCTGAGCGTATCGAACTTTCCTTCGTTTTTACCATATGTGCTTTTTATTTTCAATGTATGGATTTCTAAATTTTAATTATATACCAAGGACATGTTCATAATAAATCTTCGGCAGGCAAGATTTTTGACAATTTGTGCGGGCTTTGGATCATGCTCTATTATTGGTAAATATAAATTTTGAAATTATTACTATATTTGATTTCGAAAAGTATTATTAATATTCATTTGATTTTAAAAAGTAAACATCACAAATATATGATGTTTTATTTAATAAATGATATTGTTGTTAATTTCTCTTTTTTCCCAAAAATTAAAATCATCAAACAGCTTAATTTATGTTAAAGACAACATTTTGTTTTAAGTAGCATAAATTCATTTAATAAAAAAAGTTTATTTATTGAATTGGAAAGTTATACTACTTAAATAATAAAGTCAAATAAGTAAAGTCAGAATAGTTTTAAATTAAGTAGAATGCTTGATAAAATTAAAAGATTTTTTTAAATTGTATCAATCACCAAGAAATGTTACCCAACACAAAACATAACTATATTCTATTGAGCATAGCTCATATAAATAGAAAATGAGACTTGAATGGAAATTTAGTATATTCCCAAATTATTGTTATTTGTAAATTACAGCTATTACTTATATTAAAAAAAATTACAAACAAAAAGGACAAAAAAATATGTGTATAATAGTATAATATTCAAATTTCCTTAGAACAACTATTTCTATAGGGATAAAAAATTATATTGAACCCTTAATATATAATATATTATATAGAAAAGAAATATGGATATACTACTTATTCAATAATATTTGTTAAAATATGTTTGACATGTTTAGCTGCCATTTTCTAAAACTGAAGTCGTGTGGCTTAACAGCGTATTGGTTATCAGCATCCAATTATAGAATATTAATGTTGTTTAATGCTTGAAGCAACAATAATTATTTAAGAAAATTTTAGAAACAATTACATATTTCATTTACAAAGTTGTAAGCAATGTAATTTTTATCATTACTTGTTAAATTTACAAATATGGAGTTAGCTGGTTTGAAAATTAAATTAAGATCTATAATAAATGTGGGGATTGAGACTTATTCCTCATTCGTTAATTTTGTATACTATTACTATATAATTATTTTTAGTTACATAAGGAGTGTGTGACTAAAAATGATTTTTGGATATTCATTTCTTAAGAATGTTAAATAGCGGATTAAAGTTTGTGTCAAGTTTTTGGTAAGGACGATAGGATTTTGATAGGAACAAGACTCTACCGATAAACAATGTTTATCAGTAAACATTTTTGTATTTGTATTGTATACATCTAGGTAATTGTTAATTTAAATATGTTGTACATTTACAAACATACAACACAATTTCATTATTCCTTTGTTTTCATACATAAAATGTTCTGCATTAAACAAAGGTTGAATTTTGAACGGTTTCTTCATCGCCAGTTTATTACCTTACTGGTATTCTATAATTAGTTCCATTGTGAGTTGCGCTGTATTAAGCCATTGCAATTTTAAACTCTAAAATAATGTGACTAGTAACTCTATTATTCTTATTCATATATTGCGGTATAAGAGTCAGATGAACGTATCTATGTTTTAAAAAATTTACTTTTTCCTAATTTAGCATTTACTAATAATATAGTTTTTTTTTTGGTTCTATAGGAAAGTGGTTGTAATAATAAATATAACGTGTTTTTTGAATTAGTGAAATCTTAAATTATGTTGTTTTGCCATTTCATAGAAAACATTTTCAACGGTTTTAGTTAAAAAAAAGATTTTCGATATTTTGTAGATACGTTCATCTGATTGTTATACCGCGATATAATGAAATATTTGTAATGAATATTTTAGTACATACATTTTTATTATATTTCACACTTGCATAATAATAATTTTGAACTAAGCTTATAACTCAATGGATATATTCAACAAGTTTATAAACATGTATCCTTATTTTGGTATCTGCTGATTGGTTTGCTGGTATCTTGACAAGATGTTTTCATTACAGGAGCAACGCAGTGAATTATAAACATTTTATTGAATTACATTTTTGTAATTTTTATATTTTAAATGCTCAGTATGGCTATCAAAAATGGTATAACTAATGCTATATTATAAGCTCTATTAGTAAAACTTAATTTTTAAGAATCCTACTAGGCTTTATTTAAAGAAAAATCGTCAAATACATCCATGTATTTCAAACTTTTTCTTTTGGTATAATACATTTGAAGCTAAAAATCCTAAATAGAAATGAATAAACCCGGAACGAACATCATTGTAATCTGTAGGAAACTATTCTCGTTCTTTTGTTTTAAATTCACTCATGGTTATCAAAGACTAGTCTCGTTTTATTGTTCGAAAACATATTGATACATTCCAGAACATTTAGAAAAGGCAGAAATACTATATCTAGTCTTGTCGTACGTCTTTCAACTCACGTGTGTATCGGAATAATTAATATAACTATACCAACGTAAGTGTCAGTAAAAATAGAGTGTTTACATTTTAAGGATCGATGTATCTCACGATTTCATTTTGTTTTCAAGGAGTACCGTCTGAAAATAGTACCTATATGCATTAATGTTCGATTATGATCGTAATAGTAAAATTGATAATAACGTGAACTGAGCCAAAACATTTCCATTATCCCTGCACAATAAAGCAACATAAAGTTAGGCCTTGGAAATATGGTACACTAGAATTTTATTACAGTTTCGGCTGCGTAGGGTTCGTTCTGCTCATGTATACATAGTTACCTATTAGCTGTCCCTTGCGGTTTCACTCGCTTTTAAGGTCACTGCTTCGCGCCTATGAGGCGTAGCGTGATGTAATATAGCCTAAAGCCTTCCTTAATAAATAAACTATCTAACACAAAAATAATCTTTCAATTCGAACCAGTAGTTCCTGAGATTAGCGCGTTCAAACAAACAAACAGACTTCAGCTTTATAAGTAAATTACATATATTATTTCTTTATTTATTTCCTAGTAAATGAATAGAACTATTAAACTTTCAATAAAATTTTCGCATTTATTTTTAATGCCGGTGACGGTCTGTATTTTTGTGTCTTATAACAAAATATTTCACTTAGATGGGTCAGAAGGGAGAACTTTGAAACTATAAGACCTAGAGAAATTTGTAGAAAAGAACCATGTCATCGATTTTGAAAACTGCACTGAAAGCTTTACAGAAAAACTCAACACGGCACGGAAATCTAACCAAGATAGTTTATCAAAAATTTTTTTTTTCTTTCTTATTTTGTTATTTCTTATTGTAGAAATCAATAAGTACCGTAATAGTATTAGTTTGTACCCTCATTGTTTAATTACAAGAAATAGTTGTATATTATAATATATTTTTAAATCAATTTTTGAAATAGGAGCCATTTTGAGGGTTTCTTATTTTTGTTAAGAGTATTTCTTAGTCAGCAGTACAACTAAATCTTGAACTTTTAATTTTTACGGCAGAAGAATGGACTTCTTGAGGGTAATATATACATTTAATAGCATTACATACTTATTACATACATATACATTTAATAGCAAACAATACAATTAATTCCTATAAGTTGATCCTTATAAGTGACACTATCAGATGGCGCAATACGTTTTTTTTTAGTGAGCGGGTTCGGTCCGTAGTTAGGAAAACAAATTTTTCAAGAAACTTATGATGCAGTTTTAGTTTCCATCAAAATCGGCCCTATGACTCCATGAAATATTTTTCACTATTCCTTTTAGTTTCAGATTTCGTCATCCACGCCCAGTTAAAAAATTCACCTTGTAAACATACGAGGTGAATTTTTATAATATATAATTAGTGATGTGCTGAATATCCGTATCCGTAACCGCAGACATTCGAGGGAGAAGATAGACCTGTACCCTTACCTTGTAAGTTTACAAGGTGAATTTTAACTGGGCGTGAATGTTAAAATCTGAAACAAACACAAAAACACAGGATGGATTTTTATACTGCCCTTCTGATTCTGCCCTAATGAGGAACGTGGTGGATACCTGGTATATCAAACAAAAATTTTTGAAAAATTATTGAACAATCAATTATTTTATATAACAATTGAATCGGTAATTTCAAAAACCTCTTAAAATTATTTTAAATGATTTCTTAAAGGTAGATGTACATTATGGGTAAAAACCACGCACGGAATGTAATGACTGACGTGGTTCAAAAGAAATATATGAAATGCTTTAAAAGTAGTTCAGGATAGTATTCTAGAAGAGCATATGACATTATATATTGTAAATTTTGAATATACTCTAAGAATGATAGAGAATATGATTATGTACCTTAAAGATATTTCAAACATACCAAATTAATACACGTGAAATGTTATTGAATTAATTTTTAAGTGCATTGTTAATAATAAGCAATAAAAATATGATAATTTTTTTGGTTAAATTACATACCACTAACCCTATTCCTTGCTAAAAACAACATAAGTCAAGGACAGTTTTTCAGATTTTTTATTTTTCATTATTATTATTATTAATAAACTGTTAGGGTTATTCGGTATTTAAAATTTACAAATCCACTACTAAATTAAATATGAAACAGTTTTTATTAGTCACTGAAAATTCTAATTGTGAATGTAAATGTGACTTACCGAGCCTCTATTTATTTATTTATTATACGTATTGTTTATTTCTAGAAGTACCTACTTAGTAAATTTAAATTGGATTTTATCAGAAAACAAAACAAATACAGAAATAACAGGAATACATATTACGGCTAAATATCTATTATATAAAATGTTAGGATCTAGGTGTGAAGCAAAGCAATGTTAAGCGATATGCCGTGTCCCAGATATGTCGGTCGGGGCTGGGCGGCAACTGGTGAACGGAAATCGCTTAGCGACAACATTGTTGTACGGTTTTCTAGTTAGGTACATTCTTTTCTGTTGATACAAATATGTCTAGTGTAAAAAAATATTTTGCACATAAAATTTATTTGTTTTACATTATACCGAATTTGATATATATATGTTTTTTTATTTATTTTATACCTTTGCCAGTTCAGTGCTTATCTTAACAGGCTTGGTTTTATCTAAAAGCTTTATTTATATAAGTATTTTCTATGTAACGTTTCAATACAGCATAAAATATTAATTCAGTTCGCAGATAAAAAGTCCTAACATAAATTACGTTTTTCGCAGGCAATGAACACTTGACCGCAACATGGAACAAAAAGATGGATGGAGCGGCGGAGAAACGATTGCAGCTAACAATACCACCGAGCGCTCGCAGGCCGATCGCGATCGCGTACGCATCGAATTCTATGCTACCTACGACGTCATGACCGGCGTTCGCATAGCCGCTACACTTGGCGGCTTTTTCGCATTAATGGTTTTTTTAATCGTTTATAAAAGTCGGAGTAAATCTGTGAAAGCATTGAACGATCCTAAAATTGTAGAACTAGCCGAAGCCGTTGTGGCCGAAGAGCAAGCCGTGGAGGAGGAACGGCAACTAACTGCCGCTTTAGAGGAAGCACTCTCGGAGCGAGCTCGTTCTCGTCCGTCACTAGGAGAAGAACCACTTTGGCCGAGAACAGCTCGGTTCGCCTCTTACGGCGGAGGTTACGGTAGTTTATTAGCACCACCTCGGAGACTTTCAACCTTACGTGGTGATTCGCTCCCTGGTTCAGCACTAAGGTTTAGTGAAAGACGTGCATCAGGAGGGCCTCGTGATAGGCGGTTAAGCTCGGCTACGTGTTCGAGCTCGGGGAGTTCCTATTTGGAAAGACGCGGTTCATCAGTTGTGTGTTCTTTGCCAGAGCGACGGTTGTCTCCATGTCCTAGTGAACGGCTTGCGCCACTTGCTTCGGTCGGTAGTGTGGGTCCGTCGTTTGTGGTGGAGTGTGATCTGGCATCGGTGGGTGCGGATTCTGTGTTTGCAGAGGACGATGCGGACTCCACCGACGATGAGGTGGAGCAGTTTTCGACTGATAGCGGCGGTCCTGAAGCCGGCACGTCCGAGTGCACGGAACTCACGAGTCGGCCGGTACTTCCATTGCGTATCGATCGCGCCTCTCACTCTCGTGAAACGTTATTCTAGTCGCCGGCGCTTTTCGCTGGTTGTTATATGTTATATGAATGTTAAAATATCGACATTTTCGTATTATTATTATTATTTACACATGTGAACATATCAATGTCAGAAATATTTGACATATCAATATTAATTCTCATGCACGGAATGATGAACTAAAACTATCCTTGTCCAAAAAATTGGTCTTATCACCAAGCTAGGAAATCGATATAATATAAATAATTATCCAGATTTGCTGATGAATGCATTGCTTGCGCCTATATTTAATATATTTTCACTAAAGTCACGATTTTCCAACATAAATATGAAACTAATAATACGAATGCGTCGATATTTTGATGTTAATTGTATTGTGTAAATAATTTGTTTTGTTAATAAATTCATGTATCGCAATGTTAATGTTCTCGGATCATGATAAAACTTTTTCGCGAATTAAATTAATTGTGATCGCGACAATTAGCTTAAAATGTCTGAAACTGAATATCGAAGCTTACTAGTCAAACTCTAATGCTTTATATGTTATCTAGTATATTTAAGTATATCCAAAAGTATTATTATTTTTGAATCGGTACTCAGTTTCTATCAAATGGCCAAAGAAGCTTGATCGTGAAAATGTATATTTTTGCGAATTTTATTTACTCTGTAAAGTTGATCTGCGATAAAAATACGAAATAGGCTTTACATACAATAATTTATGTTTACGAGAATATGATTTACGCAGTAGGTATTCGATTCATAACCATTAAATTTTTAACCATCGGCGTTACAGGAATATTTTATTATATTTTTCAATAAACAGTACCATGGTAATACGAGTATATAAAAATTGTTTTGTAAGACATTCGAAATGGTAAACTACACTGGTAAAGTCACCAATTAGTGTTCTTTTAAAAAATATTAGGTAATATAATGATCTGCCGAATTAGTCTTTTAAAAGGCACATTAATGTACTTATGGGTAATGATTAGGGCCAGAACAGATTTGTAATTTTTTAATTTTTTCTATCTACTCCTATAATTACTTAAAATTTTGTGTGTTCATAAATTTTGATAAATCAAGCGTGAAATCACAATTTTATACTTTTAAATGTTTTATTCGATACCACAGTATAAAATATTTTGTATTCGATATTGGCTGGAATAATTTTGAAAAGCAACATCCAATTTTTATTGTGTGAACTAAATAGTAGCCGAGTTACATACTTATTCAAGACTATGTATGTGAAAATGTTAAATAATCGACGAATTTGACCTACATGACTTCCTCAAGTTTTCAAGTGTTTTATATTACTTAAAGTTAATGAACACATAAAAACACGCACAAAGTACCTAAAATAGCTACGAACTGTTAATTAAATATCTGACTCGCCTGATTATATCTGGTAATAATTTGGAAAATATAAATACTAAGAAGTGAGTTTCGCGCGGATACAATAAAATCTTTTTAATAATAATTGTAATACAAGAATATAATCAATTTATCGCGCCTAGTGAACCCTTCGCTCGCACCCAGCCCTAGAACTAAATATATCTGCTTACATATAAATGCTTTTCGGCATTTTTGTTACATATTCTTTTAATCATCGTCGAATGTCCGGAAACTACTAGCTAAAATTATAACGTTTTGGCTAGCGAAATTTTATTTTATAGTGTAAACTAATAATATTTATATTAATAACTAGAACTTTTCCTTGCCGAAATCGCGTCTGAACACGTAAACAACGCACACGTGCAATTAATATACACGTGCTTTCAAAGTACAGCGTTTGTAAAACCACTGTAATGGTTTTTACATTTTATTGACTTAGACTGTAGCGCAGCACGCTGGGTCGAGCTCCGTATCCTATACCTTGATAACAGAGGTTATACGTAAAATTGTAAAATAGTCTACGAAACAAATTAGTTGAAAAAATGAGAAATACCTACAAAAAGTATGTTTCTGTTATAGTCGGGTAAAAAAATTGTATGATAATAGTGCTTAAGTAATAGAGCTATTGTCAATGTACGGCATAGATGTTAGAAAGAAAAGTTTTTTTTATCAATATAGGTTGTTATAAAATTTGTAAGCGAATGTTGAAATGGATGTTACCTATTGCTGTTTGTGTAGAGGGCTAAAATAACAAGCGATTTGTCTTAGTGATTAAGTGATGGCTTCTTGGTAATAAATAGCCAAAATCGAAGTGTGATATCGGTCGTGTTAGCGAGTAGTTTTTCGGGGTATTTTAACGTTTAAAAGACCGAGGGAAATAAAGTTGATTATTGTATTCGCCAATGCTGATTGTAATAGACACAAATCAAAATTTATTTCCGCTGAGCAAAATTAGTTCCATGACAAAGATTTTTGCTTTGCCTGCTAAATTATTTCCACGTTATTTTAATGTAAATGATCGACAGTGGCTGACAGCTTCTAATGTTGTTTATCAACTATGGATCTGACGTAACGTAAATCTGTAAAATCCACGAACTTCGTGGTGTTTTAAATTGTAGATAGTACAACTCGGTAGGGTAGTCGTCAAGTCAATTTTAAATTGTATATTTGTACTATAGCGTTTGAATCATCCCTCACACAATAAAAGGGCACATGAGACCAATTCGTCCTTCGAACAATAACTATGAATGGATGGAGCGGCCTAATAAAATACTGCTTGTACCTACGAATATCACTTGTCAAGGATACTGCCACTGTTCTCGTTTAGTAACAATGTAATACGCACACCGGGGTTTTATTGATTCTAGTGTGCCGATCCCGTCTACCGCGGGCCCAGTAGATTAACTAACACAGATCGTTTTTATTACGAATTAGATTTACGTGTTAGTTTATGTAACTGTTCGTTGCTCGAATTAAAAAGAGCTCCCAGTAGCCTGTAAAATGTTGAAATGTATGTAAAAAAAATATTGTAAATATAAAACACAACTCAACTGTCGTTTCATTTTTGATGACCGCATTTTTGGTTTCCTGTATAAACAATTGCTGGTTAGGAGGAACATAAAACTATAATAAAATTAAATATGACTCAATAAATGGTTCACCAAGCCGCTGAAGCGAATTGCGTCTGGCAAGTGACGTGCATTCATGGAGTATCTATATTATTTACAGTTTTTATAATGCTTTGTCGTTAAAGTTTAGTGTCTAAAACTTCCTCCCATAAATCGGTGTTTTTTTTTATATTTCATCCTAACTCATTAAATAGAATATGTGCTTTTAAACCCCAGAGGAACCTATGTATTTTTAATATCTTAAAAATGTTGAACCGGAAGGGCTCGGAGATATCATGTGAAACTTCACCAATGATCACAGGTTTAAATCGGGGCAACTTTTTCTGTGCAAAATGTGTGTTTAAATTTTACATCGTAAACAATGTTGAAAAAACAAACATGTAGGTGACATTTGTTGTATTTTAACCTCTGAAAATGATAATTTTGGACAGCAAATAATATTTATCTACAATTTTTTTTAACAACGATGGTTAGTTAGTTTATTTATTTAAAAGTCCTAAAGTTGGATTCAATGATAATAATCTAAAATTGAAAATTAAAAAATTATTTTATTGAGACTATTTCAGAGTGTTATAACACGATATTTCTGCTGTAACTATATTATTTTGATATCATTCACAGTATAGTTAATTTCGTGACGATTAGACCAGTAGAATTTGATCAAATCGTTCTAACAAGTATTTGCGTCAGGGGTCTAACAAAATAACGGTTGGACAGAATTTGCCATCATAGTACCGAGGTAGAGGACCGTTATTAAAAGATTAATATTCCTAACCTAAAGACAAGCAGGAAATAATATTACGATCAAATTATGATCATAATATTATTTACTGTCTCATTGTTACCTTGAAATCAAGCTAAAGCCGTATAGTTGAATTATTTTTTAGTTATATGGTCTGACAGCGGGCTGTATCTCATAAACCATAATAGAGAGAGATTACTATTACAACTATAATAAATAATAATAAAAAACAGGACAAATGCGAGTCGCAACCAAAGCTATACCAACAACGATAACACCTATATAAACGACCTGATTTTGTAACTTAGAAGTACCAATGTAGGCTGTAATGTTGATTCTACGTATATGAATAATTTTCCTGTGCTGATGATATGGTCCTTCTGAGTCCCTCCATCAAAAGCCTTCGGACACTGTTATCAATATGCGAAAGTTACATCGCCGAACACGGCTTAAAATACAATGCCAACAAGACTTTTACGATGATGGTCTGTTTCTGGTACTGAAATGCATTTGAAATATTTGCGAAAGCTAAAATAGCCAGGTCCTTTGCAATCATTACGTGTATTGAGGATAACAATGAGACTTTGAATACGATTGCAGGGTATCATGACAGTATGTTTTTTAAATTTTGGCACAACAGGAAGTAGAAATTACGACAAAACTACTACATATTATTTCATAAATTAAGACAATTCAGTTGCACCATCACAGAAGTTAACGTAACACATACATACATACAGAATGCTGACTACTTGGGACGACGTTGCCTAGCAACCAGCTAGCGAATGACTTTGCCAGGTGAGAGTATTTTTGAGCCAGCAAGTCCTGAATTTTTCAAAGTTGGAAATGGGTATAGATTTTTAAGGGCAAATAGTAAGCACGAAAATATATATAGTTATAAAGTATTGACTGTACTACAACTTTTGAGCTTGGTAACAATTTTTTTTCTCATAGTGGTTGAAATACGTACGATCAGAATTATTTAAAATTGTGTTAAAAAAATCATACATTTATATAAAGAAAAAAAAAACAAATTTTTGATTGTCAGTAAAATATCCGATCGTAGATTGCTTAGTTGTCAGTGTCAGTCGCTTTAAATGTCAGAGAAAGTAAAATCTTTTACACAGGCAGGCACATTTTACATTTAATTATTTGAAAAAATCAATTTAATTTGTGCCAGACGTATTGACGAAGTCAAAATGGACGACGATTTACCGACTGATTTCCAGGTCATCGTTGTAGGGACAGGTATGGCATAAGTTTTTTTATAAATGATACCGGGCGTGATGGCGATAGGTAGCCTACTTAGGTATCGATCTAGGCTTTTTTCATTCGCTTGGTAGTTCTGTACTACTAACGTTTTCACATTTTCTAAGTAAAATCAAGTACTTTTTCCAACAGCTGGATGAGTTTGATAATCTTATACAAAGCAATCGTAATAATAAAGAATATTCTCTTTATTATCTATATGAGCGAAATGTCTGCCTTACTTAGCTTAGTCATTTATTAAATATTTGCAGAGTGGAATGGCAGTCATTGTCTCTTTAATTTCGACACGTAATTTGTAATCTCTGTCCTACTTAACAGTACGATTTTGATTTACAATTCCAATAATCTATTTTTATATTAAAGAATTAAAATATATGATATGTAATAATTCTTTTGTTTACTTTAAAAGAACGCATTCCTATTTAAATTTTTGGTTAAGGGTAATATTATTTAATAAATTAATGTTATTTGGCTAAATATTTGTTATAAAAAAATTTATTTGAATAGGTAAACTTTTTTAATAAAATTGTGTCTATATAAGTGAAAATATTTTTATGTCGAAATAAGGTAGTTTTACCAATTCAAAGTAAAGAAAATTGCCATGTATTTTGTACCTGTTATATAAATATTCTTATGAAATGAAATACTAATACCAAGCCTAAAAATATTAAAATTTCCATGATTTGAATTCCCGTTTGATGGAGACCTAGTAAAAGTTGTTTTATTACAGTTATAATTTTATCCTTATTCTTTTTTTTACTGTACTAAGACATAACCTCTTGAATAACATTTTTAATATTACCTTGAAACAATATTCAAATCAAATTGCTTTCATTAAAATGGCTAAAAATATTAATAGGCATGGTAGAGTCCATTGTGGCTGCTGCTTGCAGTCGAATACACAAAAACGTCTTGCACTTGGACTCCAGCGACCATTATGGGGGTTTGTGGGCATCTTATAACTTTGACGGGCTGCAGAAATTCATCAAAGAGGTCAATACTGACCCAAATATGCAGCTTCTGGTGTACAACTTGGAAGAGAAGTGGTATATTAACAAGTAAGTCTAATATATACACAATCTTTGTAAAAAACTGGCCTTATTGGTTTTATCCAGGTTTATTTATGATTTTAATTCCTAAAAATTAGCATCATTTTATGTACTCCATTACCCTTCTCAAAAATGGGCTATTTAACATACAAAGAAAATTTCAAAGAGAACTGGTAAATCATGAAATTTATGTGGGCAAATATATACTTACATATAATCTTTTACCTCCTAGTTCACCCCTGTTGTGTTTCATTTTGGAGACGAAGTAGCCTATATCTTTTCCAAGCGTCACTCTATCAGTATATTCAAATTCATCAATTCATTCATCAATTGGTGTAGTAGTTTAGGCTTAAAAATGTAATAGACAGAGTTACTTTTGCATTTATATTATTAGTATGTAAAAGTGGATATAATCTAGTTAAATTAAGATAATTAGCTAATGAGATAGATACTTAACCCAAAATATCAATTTGACCTATTAATAAAAAAATATTTTTTTTTACATAAAATTTTACTAACATTATTTTTATTGGTCAGATCTGATTATTTTTAATTTCTTAAAGTTTTACCACAGTACCCATATAATTTATAAAACTAGTTTTTATCAACAGTATCAAATCAAGTATTTTGCTATGCAGCTGAGTCATACTATTGTACTTCTATGTATAAATATTATCATCATCAGATAAATTGAAGTGCATTGAGTTCAGTTGTATAGTGCATAAATAAATCAGAAAATTTAATAAGTAATTTATTCTGACAAATAGGGATTCAGAAGAATCTAAGCCAGATAGCGAAGATGACAAGACTGAAGATGGAAAAGCTGAACCTCCCAAGAAAGTGTGGAGTCAAGCTGATTTTGCTACAGAATACAGGAAGTTCAACATCGACATGACCCCAAAGGTAAGAGAAAAGCAACATTTTTGTTCTTAACATTTTTTCCAACTCTTTGTCAAAATCTGCTTACTGTTTGACTTTGCTCCAGTGAGTGCTAGCCAGTAAAAGTAATTTAGACTAGAGTAGTTATCCTACTAAGATTAATAATTATTATCAATATAAATAACTGCCCTGCGCAGGGTCAAACCTGTACCTATTTGGTTTAAAGGCACATTCGGTAACACAACGCAAGAGTCTTCATCAAAAAAAATGTCTAAATTTTATTTTTAATTCCCAAAAATGTAATGATTTATAATGATTGTAAAACTTTTTCTTATTAGAAAAAAATAAGAATGTAAATAATAAGAAGTAGAGATCTCGAATTCTTCCTATGAAATATTTATATGAGCTAAAATTTTAGTAAGTTAATGAAAGAATTTCTAAAAAACTTACATTATACATAAATTTCGTTAATTATCGGACCATGCAACTGTAATTGCGGTTAGTTTATTTTAATTAAACTAAAAATGAACTATCTAAAAATTAAATTGTAAACCAACTGTGAAAAATGAAACAGTATTAAAAAATAATTATATTATACAAATTCTGAAATCCAATAGATCATTTGCTCTGTAATGTTCTATGTATTGTATTAACATCGTATTTAGATTCGCTTATGTAAAGTACAATACACCTTAAATTAAATTGTAACTAACATTCTTTAGCGTTACATTTTTTATTGGCTTGGTAAACGATTTCTGTCATAATGCGTTTGTTTTTTGTAGAACGTAAAGTTACGTCATCACTTTGTTAAAAATTGAGAAGCGATGTCATCTGGTTTTTGTCCAACGGTAACAAATGCTTCTGCCGCTCAATAAATAATATAAGCTGTTAAATAACTAAACGCGTTTTGTATCATGGTATATTCTATAGGTATTTGACATAATTTTTTTCACAATATATATTTTTTAAATTTTTAAAAACTACTAAAATAAGAAAATATTCGAGTTGTTACTGCATTAGCAAATACCGTTCCCTGTAATATTTAAACCTACTAGCGGTGCGTATTAAGGTATAAAGGTTTCTGCAGAACTGCATTTTTCACATTCACTTGGCATGTAATAGTCAGAAATAAAACAAATTACAAATTACCGATATCACCCTAAATAAATGTTAAAACAAAATGTACAAATTTTCAAATCATCGCGGCGATTTTGTGTGGTCAAATATTTAGATCTTCATTTCGAACCGGTGGTAGCTTTATATCTAAAAGACAAATTTTTAAATTGATGTTTCAAAAGTTCTTTAATAGTTAGAGCACGTATGTATATTTTGAATATAAATTTTCAATGATAAAATATTTGTCCAGTTGCTCTTCTCGCGGGGTCCTCTGGTTGAACTTCTAATATCCTCGAACATCGCTCGTTATGCGGAGTTCCGTTGTGTGACGCGCGTCCTCACTTGGCTCAACGACAAGCTGATGCCTGTCCCATGCTCGCGAGCTGACGTGTTCGCCACCGAGGCGGTTAGCATCGTCGAGAAACGTATGCTCATGAAAATGCTCACCTCCATCGTTGGATATAACGAGGAGGAAATGAATAACGAATTTAAAGGTGAGGTTCCTTACAGGAGTAATCAATATCATGGGTGTCTTCCGAAACACAATCCAGCGTACTGGTTTGAAACGAGATGGCGTACTGTTAGAACACGCACCGCTGAGTTTGTCTTTAAATTCATCTTGTGCTCATTGAAGGAAAACATTGTGAGGAAACCTATATGTGCCGGGAGAAATTCTGACACATGTATATCCGCCAATCTACAGTGGAGTAGCGTGGTGGATTAAGCTTTTAACCTTCTCCTTAATAGGAGAGGAGCCATTTGCCCAGTAGTAGGAAATTTAAAGGCTGTTATTTACTACTGGCTTGATATAACGACATCTTGAATTGACATTTAAATAAGTCTAACGAGACGTCAACTTTGGCGACAATGCAAGGTGTCATTAAGACTGACCAGCATAATGGATTTGATTTCGGAACATACCTATTAACTCTTAGTGTTAAAGTTTCTATTAATCAACGAAATAGTTTTGTTTCGGTCAATTAAGCAAACCCAATTAACCACATAATGGTGTTCCCATATTTAACCAAATATAACTTTATATGTATTAATTAATTAACTAGGGATGGACTAGAAGAATCGGTACAATGATAATGATATGGTTCATTATAATTCGTATCATCATCATAATTCGTAATTTGTAATACTAAAATATATAGTGTAACAATTGTATTAAGTTCAATTTATTGGGTTTGATTTTGGTCTCGGTTAGTTTTATGCTCCAAATTAATAACTCTAGTCATCCAAACCCACCTAGCTACTCTAAATAACTAGCAATAAATACTTAAAAAAAATTTAATGTTTCTTCTCAGGTCTTAGGTTAACTTTTCCGAAACCGTAGTAGATTCATTTTCTTAACGTTGAAAAAGAGAATGTAAATTTCTATTTCGTGCAAGATATTTTGATTTTGTACAATTAGTAAGATCTCTGTTTTGTCTCTAGACTGGAATGACAAAACCTTCAAGGAGTACTTAACCCACAAGGGTTTGACGCCAAATTTGATCCACTACGTGTTATTCGCGATCGCCGGCGGTACTAACAGCATGCCGTGCTTGGAGGGTGTGAGGGAATGCAAGAAGTTCCTTATGAGTCTCGGACGCTATGGCAACACGCCATTCTTATGGCCTATGTATGGAAGCGGAGAAATACCTCAGTGTTTCTGTCGGTAAGTTGGAAATTCCTTTTTTATAATATATATTTTTGTGTACTGAACTAACCTATTTATTTTACGGTCAAAACTCTTAACCTAGTACTAGTACTTTTAACTGGCAAAATCAGTCATAAGTACTGTTGCAAAAAACAATAACCTGACTTTATTTATATTTAAGTGTTTTACCTGTATACGCTATTCATATTTAAATTCCTTTTGTCCAAACTTGCGGTCAAAAGTTATTTTGACTGATTTTGTCGTATGTATGTATGTACGTATGTACATATGTATGTAATTTATTTTTAGGTTTTTTGCCTGTATTCGCTATTCATCTTAAAAGTTCTTTTGTCCAAACCTGCGGTCCAAAGTTCTTTTAACAGATTTTGTTAGTTAAAAGTACTATTGACCGGTTAGGAGTTTGGATTGTGACATCTTTAATTGACCAAAAAGTATTCACACGGAAAATCAAATGAAGTAGTTAGTATAAATAGTTGCGTTTCTTACGGTGAGTAAAAGGGCCTACGTCTAACCTACTATTTTCCCTTACACACTTTTCTTCCTTTTAAGCAAATATTTGTGGCTCCTTACAGTGATTAATTTATACCAGGTTACTTTATACCAGGTGAACTGCTTGGTCCTTTGTCTGCTATTTTCATTAAAAAGATTGATATCGTTAATATGAATTAATTTTTTTTACAAACTTATTTCATAATCTTGATTGGTCTAACACAATTATTTATGTAACGAATAATATAATAGTCTATATTTCACTTCTTGCTTTTTGCCCTATATGGGCTATAAATATAATAATAAATATAATATAATGCTATAAATATGAATGCGATATGCAAATAAGTTACGTCAGAATAAGATGTTTAGTTACATTAAGGGCTTCGGACCAAGTTAGAGTCGTTTTGACATCATTTTGTCCTGATTCATAACTCTTTCGTAATAAAGAAATTTTATCTTAAGTGCTCTTTCGCTTCATACTTGAGTGAAAAAGCCTAATAAAACAGAAATACTTTTTAAAAGTTCGTGGAAATTTAATACGACACCATAAAATTTTTCGTAACGAATCTGACTCACTCTGTATGACTTTGAAGAGTTTATTTTTATTTATGAGCCTCGCGAGTAGTGAAAGAATTATCGAATTATACACAAATATTTGCACTCCGACAGTTGATTGCATTGATTTTATTGGAGAATATAATGTATTATATTCTCTGGCACTCGTAATATAATACACCAATTTAGTTCTTTATTCTTTGAATCTTTGATAAATTTTGAAATTTTAAGCTATCTATTATTCATTAAAATTAACGTCAGCAGTGACTCATAGGCAGTAATTTAAACCACGTTCTAAATTTAACGGAATATTTCTGTGGTCACAAGAAGAACTCTCCGGCTATATATTTCTGAGTCATCCCTTTCTGTTTAAGATATCGAGATTACCATACAAGGGCCAAGAGCTATTTATAGATTGTTATAAAATGTTAAATATGTAACAAAATGTCCCCTTTATCTCTGATGTCAATCATTTGTTACATTAAAATTGAATTTAAAATAACCATGAAAGTGTTGCGGCGAGAAGTTTATTGACCCAGATGTGCATCGTTCGAGCGCACTCGAAAATAAGGCGACTTTCTAGCATTGCATGATGCACGACTGACATTTTATTATGAAATAACGTTTTTGGTATCACTTTATCAGTATTATGATTTACTTATTTACCTCTAAGAAATCGTTTTGGACACCACAACTCACGTGTGTAACTATCAAATAATGGAATAGTTTTTGATTTATATATACGAACTACTTAGTCAATACTTCAAAGAAATGATACTTGATTAAAGGAAGTAAAATATAGAATTAAAGGCGGCTATGAGAATGGATATAATGACTGAGAATGCAAATCTCTACACCGATTCGGTTATCTAAACTAAGAGTTATGTTCAATATCTTTATTTCGTTGTAACATATAAAAACTCGAAACATTTTGGTAAATCATCATAAGATTTACCAAAATTATAAAATCTTTATAACATCAAAACATGATTTTTTCTTTAAAGATTGTGCGCAGTATTCGGCGGCGTATACTGTTTGAATCGACCAATCGATTCTGTTGAAACGAAAACTTTAGACGATGGCAAGAATGTAGTGGTCATAGGAAGCAAGTCGAAAACCCTCAATTGCGACCACTTGGTCATCGACATCAACGAATGCCCCAAGGATCTCCTTTCCCCCGAGCCGGCTGAGAGTTCTGACATATCAAAAGCAGTTTTCATAACGAATGGGACTATTATGTCCAGCGAGAAAGAACCTTTGTCACTGTTAAGGTTTCCGCCACTCGAAGATGATGGAAATGCCGTGACTGTTTTGGAAGTAGGACCCGCGACTGGTTCCTGCCCTAAGGGACTTTGTAAGTATATTTTTTTATCTATTAAAAGGTACATCGACACAATACTTATTGACATTTTTCATTTTTTTTGTTGAGAAATCTTTGGCATTTAGATTTAAATGATACTTTTTGGAAAGACGCTATCAAATTACGCAAAAATCAATGTGCGGCGAAATTAATTCTTGTTTCAATGTATTTTAGAAAAAAAAATATATAAATTCCATATCAAAAATTTGAATGAAAAAATTAGAGGACATCGCCCAAATTGAGTTACGAAAGGTTGATTTTCAATCTGTGTCGTAGTAAAACTGTGTCCATATAACTTTTTGTTCGTTATAAATTCATCAATATCAGGTTTTCTGGTCACAAAAAATATCACTTACTGATGTTAAGTAAAACTAGACTTTTTTTCACTTTTGTTATATGTAAGTTTAATAAGTTGATTAAAGTAGAAGGTTCTCCAAAACTTGAAAATGTTGTTTAAATTCATATAGACATAAAAAAAACATCATTATAGCAAGCCTAAGATTGGTCCGAACACTAGACTACACTCAAAAAAATCACCATTAGAGTATAAACACACATTCTCATAACTGGAACACCTGTTTTGTTAACAAATATAACGATGTAGTTAAGACGTTCCAATTTTTTTCGGAAAACCTTTGAAATTAATAAAAGAAAGCTCATCTCGCAAAGACGAACAAGAACCATTGTCAATTTTAAATAATAAGATTTCAAACTAATAAGAATACAATTAAAAAGTTCATTATGCGACGTCCTCAAGTTTGGGATACAATGATATATGCATAATATACTGTGTGCATTTATTTTGTTGTCACAATTTCGTTTTATTTTTTGTAGTTCGCTAGCAAACTCATTTGATTCTTCTGAACGAAGTTTTTTCAAATTGCTGTGAGTCATTGACTGACAAATTGAGGAAATATAAGATTTAACTTCCTACTTAAGAACTTGTAAAGAATTTTAGTTGTGCATTTTAAAAATTGAGACTAAATTGCGTTAGAGTAACATGTTATAATCTGTTATGTATGTAATTAAAATGTTTTAAAAAAAGATAACATTTTTAAAAACGTACTTAGATTTCGAGAGACGAGTAAATAAAGTTATTGCATCAATAAATTTATTATTCATAGAAATATTTATATTTATATCCATCTAATAGAATAATAGGAGAATTATTTCAGAATATTTGCGAAAGGGAATGAATATAATAATATTATTTGGTATTTTAACAATGTGTTATTTCATATCGGTATCTTGTGTACAAATGTTTCAAAACACTAAGCTTATATTATAAAGTAAACACCTCGCGCTGATCGACTTACGCATGGTTTATCTCGCTCATTAAGAGCAGTGTTCTTGAAAATCTCGAGGATGGGTCGGTTATATGAAGGTAATACGGGGTTGTTAACCATCCTTTTTCGAGTTCACGTCCTGATTTTTATTTTGTCCTGATAACATTGGATAACCGCAGATACGTTTTCAGTTTTTTTATAATCCTATAAATTTTTTTCTCCGTATCCAGGGCCGGATTTAAGGTACAGGCCGAGGCTACAGCAAATCCATAAAGATAAAAACAACAATCCAAATTTTGTCTTCTATCGCGTGTTTTAGAAGTTTCCATTTACTTAAGAATACAGTGAAAAAAGTTATTCATTTTATTCGAAAATAGGGGTCTATATTCTTTTGTTGACCCTGAACATCCACTTCTTGTTTGTGTAAAATAAATAATTTTAAACAAATAGAACTTTATATAATACCATTATGTATTTTATAAAACGTGTAACTCATTCCTGATAATTATATAATAGCAATAAGTAAATTATAGTACAATATAACTACAAAAAGTTTCATCAGTATTTTTATTATTCCAGTCGTGGTATACTTCATAACGAAGAAGGTGAAGGATGCAGAAAGTGACTTGAAGCCGTACGCTGAGAAGATCTTGGACATGTCCGGCGGCGACCAGACTGAGACCTCTGATAAACCCAAGGTTTGATTATTTCTTGTTTTTATTTTGAGAAAGACCTACATAATTTTCCGTATCAAATTCAAAGAATAATAATACTAGTTCATATAGAGATATTTAAGATATATCTTAGAGGTATTTAAGGTTTATTTAATGTATTAACACCAAGAGTCTTAATATCCACATAAAAAACTTTAAAGAAACAACAAATTATAAAACCAATTAAAAAAGGATATAAAAAGGAAAGCTTTCATTTTAGTGTAATATCACTAACACACATACCAAAAAAATAAAATAAACATCTTTTCTATTGATTCATAATTGGTTCTGAAATACATACAATACATCCTCGATTGTATTTGAGCAGACCTTAGCTTACGAATGTATTTGCGACAAACAATTATTATTAGTAAGTCTCAAAATACTGGCTACTCTGTAGAAAGAGATGAAGCGAGAATACTTCTGTCTCTTTTCTGTAAGCTTAGTGCTGCGATACTGGGATACTGAATTGACGTGAATAGAAATGATGCTGTAAATAGAAGGAAACCTTGAAATATAAACTTTCTGAATGTCTTTTCGCACTTTCTTGACCCATTATTTTTGACAGTTTGCTATTCAAGGCTTGGTACATTATTCTATGACTATATATCAACCCTATATATTCCACTTTTCTACGAATAATTAACTCAAAACGCATAGAAGTAACTTTAAAAGACTACTTATACTCTCTAATTATAACAAAAATACTAGTAATCATACATAGTAAACAATTACAATATTTAAAGGTAAAAAAAAGCTAATACAACTAAAATACAAATAAGTATTTGCACTAAACATACAATAAGTATTAGCTACAGGCATTAAGTACACATGAAAAGAAATAAATATAATTTTCCCGCGGTTTTACCCACGTTAACTTGAGGAAAAGATAAATTTATATAATATTTCGCTAGTGTCAATTTTGTTTTTGTGTAATCCTTTTTTTATTTATTAATTAATAAAATGTTTGAAATTAGCCTAAGTTTCTCCTTATAATATTAGCTGTCCAAGAGTGAAAGTTCCATTAAAATCGGTCGTCCCATTAAAGCCGTTCCAGACATTAGCCGGAACGAACAAAAAGACAGACAAAAATTTTAAAAATTGTGTTTTTGATGTAAGTGCCGTAATTTCATGTCCATTTAATTAGAAGCTGTTAATTTGAAATTAAAAAAAGACACTTCAATTTTATTTATTTGTATAGATAAAAATGTTTCACAATAATTCGCAATAGGAACTCAGAATCCCAGCTCATCTATAATACATCAATGCTGATTTAACAAATAAATATTGTACCTAGTCACCGCAGTAACAGCGTGTCGTGTTGCAGTGCCTGTGGTCGCTGTTCTACAACGTGAAGGACACGAGCGCGGCCGTGCGCAGCGGCGCCGACTGCGTGCACGTGTGCGCGGGGCCCGACGCCGGCCTCGACTTCGACCGCGCCGTGCAGCAGGTAACGAACTTATATAAACAACCCCCTGTTGTTGAGGGGGGGGGGGGGAAGTATACGCCTTACTTAGTATATTGGACGAATGGTAATGGTTTATGCAGATGTCAAAAGGAAAAAAAAAAAACTGAATTTAATTTCGACTTTTAAATATCGATTTTGAGAACCACTAAAACTGTTTCAGGAGAGGGGGGACATAGTTTCTTATTGCTTTACACCTGAGAGACTGTCAGTGCCTCGTTTTTAACATTCACAGATTTTGTAACTAGTTACGATGTATCTGTTACTAGGTTACAGAATTTTTTTACAGGTATATCGCTCTCGAGGCTTTTTAGTGTAACCATTTTGTAATGATTTTACGTAAAAGTAATTATTAAATTGAACCATGAAGGGAGTATGTGAGAGAACAGGAGGCCTAATCCCCATTCCTTCTCTTACACTCCCCCTTCCCCTCATCTGTCAATCTTTTTTCAAGATATCAACACATTTTCATTTTTCTCTCATACTGCAATTGTCATACGCGGTGATTACTTTCCAGCATGTGACCTGCCAATTCGTTAAGTCGCTATTTTCATAAAAATAAACCGGACATGATACCACTGGATTAGACAACCATAACTCGGATATGATCATATAGAGGTTAACAACGATTACCGCCATTGTTATGTCTTATGTACAAAGTTTTACTCAAATAATAATAGTCGAAGTTCAACATCTATTGTGCTAAACTCTAGTAAATATAATATTACAACGTATTTCTTATCGTTTTATTATTATATTGCGTAATGCGCCCAAATGATTTCCGAGTATATAACAATAATTAATTACAATGATTACATTACTTACAATAACAACGATGATAAGGAAACTTATAACTATATAAAACACATAAAAAGTTTTAATAAAATAGTTAAAGTTTATTATTTATTTGAAATTCTCAAAATATTGATTAAAACCGAAAAAAACGATAGCAAAAATATATATTTATACATGTATATTTCGATCATTAATGAAAAATATTTTAAAATTGATTGGTAATGTCAATTGTAAATATATATCGTATTAGTAATACTTATTCTTTAAATCAATATAGTAACTTATCTTGTTTTAATGGTAACGAAAAAAAATTCTTGATATAGTTTATAATATCCTGATATTTTATAACTAAAATCGCGTCTTCAGACTGACTCATGTACGAGCTGATTATAATGAAATATAAGAATAAAATAAAATATAAGAATAGTCGCTTCACATTCAACAGATTACGATTTTATAATCCTCTAAATCCAGGGGTCCGGACGCAACACAAACATGCAGATCATGAAAAATGTCAATACAGATGTTTGTTATGTGCTGGGATCGAACTCCTTACTTTTAGTGCGTTGATTGAATCAGTTGACAACCTGTCATCAAACTCTATATACACTATTAGTTAAAAATAATATTATTTTTGAAATTTAGAATACTATTTTTACATTTTAATGATTTACAGTCAAAAACCTCCATTAGGATATCATGATCCTGTTTGGGGATCCAGAAACATGGACATTTGTCGTGGTTTGGGTGTTTGTCTCAGGACCCCCAACACAGGATCATAAGATCCTAATGGGCCGTGAGTGTGAAGCGTTTATTTAATTATGTATTTATGTAGGCGGAAGAAATCTTCAAGAAGATCTGCCCAGGTGAGGAATTCCTGCCCCGTGCTCCTGATCCAGAAGAGATCGTTTTTGAGGATGACGCCACCCCTGGGCCAGAGTTCCAGAGGGAAGACGAAGACGCTGAGGGCGACAAGGAGTAATCGCAGTAGAATTAGACTTTTAAACAATTCCAGCACTTTCTGGTATGTTACAGTACTAACAGTGAACAACATTACGAAGGTTTTGGTGTCTCATGGTATAAAGGCTTTTTGCAGACACTTGGACGACTTTTGTCATCTCACAACTTTGTTGGTGAAACTTCAATTTTGTAGGAACAATTAATTTAGAAAATATTAAAGAATTTTTAGCTTCCAATTACACAAATATGTATCGCTTTAGAATTGCATAATTTGCAGGATATATAACATAGCACGTATTGAGAAATATCATTAGCGTTAACTGTAGGCTAAGGTATCTTAGCTGTTATTACCAACAAAGTTTGTACGGTCAAAGTTTTATTAAATGATCTCCTGGTAACACACGAGAATGTGCTGATTAAGTAAGGTATAATCTCAGTAAGATTTATACGCTTTTTGCTTGACTTAATGCATTCCGACTGGTGCGTAGAGGAGCAAAAGGATAGTAATTGGGAAAGTTTGCTGGCACTTTGACAAACGATGACTCAAAACTTTTAAGTAACATCTGGCTTAAAGTCAATGATATAAAAAGTTGGGTTTATAAATTTTCACTCTGTTTAGCTAGGTTATCTTGTCATATTTAACAAGAACAATTTAAGCCTGAATTGAGAATTATGAATATGCATTATATGGAAAGTTAGTTGTATGGAAATTAACTGTATAATGAAACAATAAAGGAGTAAAGCTGGTATCGCTCTCTAGTTTTATATAAAACAGTATTATTTATTACTTTTGTAATCTTTATAGGAATGAAGAAAGGTTAGTGGAATGTGAAATGTGCAATCGCACACGGGTAAGATATGAATAGGTTAGAAATAGTGAGCGCACCAGTCAAAGGCATATAGCACATATGAATTTTTAATATTAAGTTATTTAGCACTCTCAATCATATTTATTGTCAAAACAAATATGCATATTTATGCATGTGCAGCTTGTGCATATTACAATTCCATTAAATTGTGATTATTAGAAATTATATTGTATTTTTATTCATTTTTCCCATAATCCTCTTTTGTAAGTCTTCACTAGCAATGTAGTCTCGCTAATTAAGTTAAACAATTATGGAGGTCATGAAGCCATATGAGGTGGTAACAAGATTATTCTTTTTTATTAAGTTCAAATGTGTAGCTAGTTGCTACACATTTGAACTTAATTAAAAAGAATAATCTTGTTCTTGTATAGAAGATATTTTTAGTAAAATTCTGGTTAGAGATGATAAACTTTATTATGAAAGATATTCCACATATGGTCCGTTACTTATAAATTTTTATATAATATATTATATCATTGTTACATGCATAAGAAATAAAACAGTAAATGGAATACTTAGTTGACAATATTAACATCTGTTCCATTCAAGCTTACAAATATACAAGTACACAAAATAATAGCTTTACAATATGTTCTCATACATCACAAAGTTTAAAAAATGCTCAATTAGTATAAGTATCATACAAAATAACTATTTGTGGATATTTGAAAACAATATTTTTAAAACAATCGTTTTTCATAGGAAAATAAACCATGAACATTTCCTTCTAGTTGGGCTGAATATGTTCTCTTCATGAATCTTAAATCTCCAGAGTAGCTCATTTCACGTAATTTACCCACTGAACGAGCACCAATATCTTGACAACTATGCTGCATTCCAGTTTGTAAATATGGAAGGAAACGGAGAACAGATCCTTTGTCAACTATACTTCCACTGACACCTTGAGCAACTCTGTGCTTATCAGACTCCTTGTGGAAGTAACGGCTCATGGCTGCACCTTTTCCTTCTTTGTTTTCCATTGCTTCTAAGCTGCCCATACCTCTGTACTTCTTAAGTCTAACACCATCAGAAAAGAAGTACTCTCCTGGAGCTTCTGAAGTGCCCGCAAGCAGTGATCCCATCATGACAGTAGATGCACCCAATGCTAGGGATTTTACAATATGCCCCACGGACTGGATGCCACCATCTGCTATTACAGGAATATTAAATTGACGAGCATATGAGCTGACCTGATACACTGCTGTAGCTTGGGGACACCCGCAGGCCATTACTTCCTGTGTTATACAAATAGACCCGCTTCCCATTCCCACTCTAAGGGCGTCTACTCCGGCTTCAATGAGATTTTTAGCTTGCATTCTTGTTACAACATTACCTCCTATGACTTGGATGTTGGGATATGTCTTTTTAATGAATTTGATCATCTCTATTTGGTAAGTTGAATTACCCTGAGATGAATCTAGAACAATAACATCAACTCCATTATTAACCAGAAGTTTAAGACGGTCCTTGTCAGCCTCTCTTGTTCCGATGGCAGCCCCCACCAACAACTGTTTGTTGGAGTCTTTTGATGCATTGGGGTAACTGCGGGCCTTTTTTAAGTCAGTCCTAGCAATCAAAGCAACAAGCTCACCAGAGCCATTAATTATAGGTAACTTTCCTTTTTTGCTCTTTTCCAGGATGTAATTGGCATCTTGTAGTGTAACACCAGATTGTGCTGTAATCATTTCTTCTATCGGCGTCATAACTTCTTTTAAACTGAGTTGCGGGTCACCTTCCCGAAAGTCAATATCTCTAGATGTAACAATACCAATCAGACGTCCACCTAATTTTCCATTTTCTGTAATTGGATAGCCAGTGAATCCATTTTTCTTTTTGGCTTCTATAACATCGGCGACAGTATTTTCTGGACCCATACAGACGGGGTCTCGAATGAAACCGTGTTTATACTTCTTGACTTTATGTACCTCATTAGCTTGGTATTCTGCTGTACAATTGTGATGTATGATACCGATACCTCCACATAGAGCCATGGCTATTGCCATGTCGGCTTCGGTGACAGTGTCCATAGGAGTTGAAACCAAAGGCGCCTTGAGGTTTATCGTCTTGGTGAGTGGAGATGTCAGGTCAACTTCCTCGGCTGTAAAGTCGATAAATCCCGGAAGAAGAAGGAAATCGTTATATGTTAGTCCCTCGCTATTGGCAAAGATTTCCTTAGCCGACAGCCCATCCCTTAAATCACCTTCTGCGTTTGACATGGTTCGTTATTGTAGCACGTGTTGGAAAATAATTATCGTCGTTCAATTGCTTTCAATAGCAAAAACTAATCTTTAGTCACTTGTAATTGTAGTTTTTTTATTGCATAGTAAAATATATTCAGAAATTATTATTTTACTAAGAAATTTAAAAAAAAAACACGTGGTATTTATTCTTTTGTTCAAGGACTTGAATAAACAGCAAAAATTGGTTAGACTTGTAAGATTTTACTTTTTTTGCTCAAGTTTGATGGAGCTTTTTCGTAGAAATGTTTTTCGTTTTCTAATGATTTTATAATATTTTTGCAACGTGGCTGGGCTTTCAAATAGCCGGCTTCTTAAAAACGAAGTCTAGCCCAGATTGAACTGGAGTTTGAAGTATGAATGTAATAAATGTCAGATGTCATTAATGTCGTTTTTTCATTGAATACTAGATATTGGCAAGGGTATGTGACCATACAGCCTGTCCTACATGATGATATCTTTTGTTACGGTAGCCCCACACAATTTTTTTTAAATACTTGCGCATTTTTAACTCAATTAAACTTAAACGTAATTACTTAACATAGAAATGTCATACAGCAATGGTATTATTCAACTACAAATTTGTTAAAAGCTTACGGATATTGGTACGATGAGTTTGCTAAAGTGGAAAATGGTCACTAATGATAAGCAGAACGAATTGAAGAACACATCTGTTTTTTACTTGGGCAAGTATATCGTAACATGTATGGCTACTGTTATTGAATAGAAATTGGATTATATTTACTATCAAAATCAATGGTATTAAATAATTCTAGATATGTTAAGCTCATGGATTTTAGCACCCAGAATGCCGACCACCTTGGATAATGCTGCTTGGCAACCAGATAGCGTCTGTGTATGACAGGCGAGATCTTTGGGCCCACATGTCGATTGACGAGTTTGACAAAGTTGGAATGTGAAGATGTGTACATAAATAAAAGCCATTAATCCAAAGAATTTAATTGAAGTGAATGTGTACAGATTTTTAATACAAAATTATTTTAACAGAAATGGGCTTAAGAAAATTTTAAGTTCCATTTTTAAATAATGTCTTGTGTGGTATGGGAAGATATTTAAATAAAGTTTTAAATAAAATTGAATCTTTTTTGTGATGACAAATCAAATTAAACTCTTTCCTTTCTTATTACATCCGTAACCTTTCCTTTCACCTATTCTTTATTCAGTTACTGAGATAAGCACAATTTATAAAGAAGTTGAAAAAAATATAATAACTAGCTGGTGCTCGTGGCTTCACACGCGCTGTTTGATTTTGGGGGAAAAGAATTTAGAATCCCCTAAAGTGTGAATTTTTACTATTTCCTTTCATTTATAGAGATATTTTGGAATAGCATTTTATGTTTTTGCATAATTAATTAATTATGCAAACCAGATAATGAATATGCATTAGTTATTATTTAATTATTGGAAAAAGACATCTTAGATTTAATATAATATTATTATTAATGAATGAATATTTAAATTAATATGAATAATTTATGCTACAGATGTACACACAATATTTAGTTTTTGATTTATTTATGTTCAGTAAAAAATGTTTAGTGGGTTTAAAAATATATATAAACTAGGCGAATTTCCAGAATTAACTTCAGACTTACTGGTCGTTAAATACAGAATGAAATTACATTGTAATTTTTATTTCCTAAATTATCTCATGTCGTAGTAGTTATTAGCAGAATAAGTACTAGTCGGGTCGGATCCAGTATTTTCAACAAAAGAAAGATCATAAAAAATATACACAATAATAAAAACAATTTTACATAAAAATAAAACAAATCGATCCAGTGATTCTACAATTGTATTTACATATCTGCGTGCTGTGCGTGTGCATGTGTATGTTTGTGTACATTTGTATGTTGACGATTTTTTTAAGTCATTGCATATTTTCAAGGAAGGTTTTAGTATGTAATATCTAACATATTCTGATCTGATAAATATCTTCGGAGATAATCAAAGGAACTCTTCAATAACTAGCAGCAAATGCTTGTATGCCAACTAATAACAGAATGCTATGTTTGAAGTCCTATTGAGGTGAATTACATTAGTAATTTTTTTTGTTTCTAGACACCATTGAAAACTGTTTCATTGTGTATTTGTCTGTTTGATCATTATGCAAATATTACTGTTGAAAAATGTATTTTTATCTTGCTTCTAAGATGCCGGACATATAACAGTAAAGACAAATAAAATCAAACTTTTTTCCTTACTTATTTAAATAAGATGACTTGAAATTTTATTGAATATTGTCAAATAGGTGAAGCAGTATCAAAATACATCAATATCTCCAAATTTGACTTTTTGTGAGTTCACACATTATTGCTTATCAGCATTCAATTTACAATTACGTTATTTATGTCTTAAGTACTTAGGTTAGGTTGGCAAAAATTCAAATACATTTTTTCTACTCTACGAAAATTAATTTTGACAACAAAACGTAATCTTTTGGTAAATGTTGTTTTATTGTGAGGAAATATTTTAATTACATGATTCATTAATGCATTATCTGTGTACATTACCTACATATAAACGCAGCATGATATTTCATATAGTGTATTTTTCTTAACTTGTCTTATTTTCCGGACAAATATGGCGTACTTCTAATCACACATAAGAGTTAGAGTTGGGAAATTATCGATTGAATGATTGAACTGAATCATTTTTAAATAAGAAAAATTAAAATGAAGAATAAAGTTCGAAAATTCGTGATTGTCGTTCAAAGTATTGTTACCAAATGAGACAAGTAAAGAAATTAGACTATACTTATTACTTATATGTTTATTTAAGCTAAGTGTATTAATTTATATATTGATAACAATAATATTTTTTTTAAAGAATTTTTATTAGTTTGAATTCGTAAATTTAAAAAGTCAATCATTAACAATAATGTGACATTTGATATCATCAAGACTTAAAATTAGATTCAATTCATTCAAAATTATAATCAAGGATTTGTTCAACAATCAAGATTATTACTGATGAGGTAAACATTTAACTATGTTTACCTCATTTCGTTACTTCGTTGAAAGGTACAAAATATTATTTAATTGATATGCTATTTCTTAAAAAATAATTATGTGATTTCTAAGTATTTAAAACATTTATGTCATATCCTGTTTTTATCTGCAAATCATAATGAAATATTACTTGGTAATTATTTTTAACTATGACTTACGTACAATACTGCGCAATTAACGCAAATGCAAGTCACTGAGTTTGTTGCGTGCTTAGAATGGGAAATATATCGTGTCATTACTTTTTAGTCTGGTATAACACACTGTCCGTTTACCTTAACGTATCCTGTCGGGCACTGATCGCCGTTAAAAGCTGATCGGTTCATAAATGTCACATTAGTGCCATTTACCGTAGTTACTTCTATATTACTAGGATTTCCAACACTCTGTATAACAGTCTTATTAGTAGATGGGTGAGGCTTGGAGGCGAGTGAGGTATTTGTTAGGTTGTTTGAATTTATAGGAAATACGTTTAAAGATTTAACATTGACTTTATCAGGATTATCATCACTGGTGTTATTTGAATTCAAATTCTTAGACATATTTTGGGAAATAGACGTATTTTGACGCGAAGTTTTAGAGTTTTTTTCCAGTAAATCACTCGTTGACGACAAAGTAAATGTTTCGTTTCTTTTTCCAGGCGGAGTAGTGATGTCGATGGATAAAGTTTTATTAGGTGATGAAAAAGGTCCGAGTAACTCGGTTATTTTCCCCTGGTTTTTACTTGATCTTCTTGATGTCACAATAAACGTTTCTGTGCGAATAACTTGCGACGCGACTATTTCCTGATTGTCAATGTTTTTTACTGTCGACGAACACAGGAAAATAAGTAAAACAAACATGATATGATTATTTTCCTTGAACCACTATAAAATATTAATTAATTTAATTAGGTTTACATTTAAATACTTGTATCTTATTTGTTGTTTTGAATACAGATATTATACATAAAAAATGTTTGTAAGAAAATTATTGAACGCGTAATAACTAATCGACGTCTTATTCACTCAACACTACGTTATTTACACTTAAGGTTTAGAGGCCTTGCAGAAATAGTTTTAATGATGTTCGTGATAAACTCAAGAGGGAAATCCTATTGTGACGGATTTAAATTATTTATTTAACCTTGCATCTAGGTCATTTTATATGAAAAAATTATATCTTTCCCATATATCTGCATAGGGAAGATATACTTATTCACCTAAGTTGTTAATTTTAAAGAATATTATGTAAATGGTTACTGTATAAGGTAAAATAATATCAAATAAATAATTAATTAGGTATATTATTTACAAATGTAAAATCTTTAATCTACACAGTGGACTCAGAGTAGAATATTAATTATAAACAAGTTTTTAAAATGCCAAAGCTTTATTCAGTGATTTATCTTGTTTTCATTTTAAGAAAATATATTTGTCACGGCAGAAGCAACATGTTTAAAGTTTTCTTTTCACTTATTATAAACAAAAACAAATATACAATTACCGTGTTTTATTCTTTAATCCTTATGTCTAACTGAAATTCATCGTCCATATCTTCAGCTGGTTTTGATTTGCTATCATCGGTTTCTCTCTTGGGAGCTGTGACATTTTTGCTTTCATCGGGAAGAAGAGGTATAAATAATGGAATGTCATTGTCGGGTTGTGTTGGCTTTTGGTTGGGCTTGACAGTAGGGAATGGTTGTTTTGGTGACAATTCCGTTGTTGGATTGTTATTGAACTGATTACCATTCGGATTTGCGTTACCGTTGTTTGCGTCGTTGTAATTAGGATAGTTGTCGTTATTGCTTTGCTGGTTATTGTTATTATATGGCGGTGGTTGGCTGGGTATACCGTTGTTATTATTTCCGAAATTTGGTCCAGGATTATATCCGTTGTTATTATTTCCGAAGTTTGGTCTAGGATTATATCCATTGTTGTTATTACCGCCATACTGGTCGTTTGGTCCATTATTTCCATTTTGTTGTGGCGGGTATTGTGGGCGTCCATAATTAGGATATCCTTGGTTCGGATAATTAGGATATCCATTCGGTTTATTTCCGTATTGATTATTGTTATAAGAATTATGTGGGCGACCATATTGATTAGGCCCTCCTTGATTGTAGTTATTATGGTTACCGTTATTATTATAGTCTTCGTTTCCATGATGGTGAGGTCTTCCCGGTCTATGTTGATGTGGTGTGTATTCATTATATCCAGGCCCGTAGACTCCGTTGTTATTAAATGGCGGTCTAGGCTCATTTTGGTGTGGCCTATGATTTCCAGGTGGTCGGTTATAGTCGTTAGGATTAGCTCCCTCTTCAACTATTACTACAATAGTTTCTTCGGGTGGTTTCGTTGACCCGTAATTGGATTGATGGGATCCATGTTCTGTTTTGATGCCAATATTTCCTTCGAGATTTATATTAAGTCCGTGAGCGATACCACCGAGGATCCCACCAGCGACCTCATGGATTTTTGAATGTGCCGACGATATAATATTACCAAAAGGAAGGTGGCCATTACACAAAGAGACAGCGAGTAAAAAAATAAATAATTTCATTTCTATTTTAAATACAATAATATCTAAGCACAATTATAAACACACGCAACTCAGTGTGTTGCGAGAAGTAACGGACCATTCGGTCAACTGACTCAACTCATCTTCAACCTATAGTATCTTATGTATTTAAAAACCTGTTCGAATCCGTATTCAAGATTTTGTTTTTATTACATATTAAATTAAAGACGACGGTTTGAGTATTTTTTAAAGTTTTAATAAGCTGTCAAATGTTTAATTAAATGTTTAGAAATAATCATTACTATGTAATTGTTTGCTACATAAAAATTATTGCACGAGGCTGAAATATCACGGCATTTCTAGTACTTATTAAAAAGATTATTTTATTTACATAATTGTTTATTAATTACCTTATTATATTTAGATACATAATAACTTCATAAAACTGCGATACTAAATGAATATTTACAATATATAGTTTATAAATAATTACTGAAAAGTTTCAGAAGATTTTACAGGAATTCGTTAATTTTTTTTGACATTACTTAAGAAAGTAATTAAGGAAAACGTTTCAGTTTGAGTATCGTGCTATAGATACCAATGTTCATTGTTATTATTGTTGAAAAAATGAAGATGTTAACATCTCGTTTGACACCATACATGTAATTTAAACACCTAGTTCGCAATTCTAGGCACGGGCAACCACTCTTGGCTTCGCCCGTGACGTAGGTATAAGCTATATTATTGTAAAGTTTCATCAAAATCTGTTAAATGGTTTTTACGTGAAAAAACAACACACGTCCTTTCTTATAAACTTTCGCATTTATAAAAGTAGTGGGATGCTATTTACTAAGTAAATATGTTCTCACTGGCTTGACAACTCGGGCGACGCGACGGTGTAATCCAGAACCTGTTAGTTTCTATATTGGTAAAACTAGTAAAACTAGCATACCAGACAGACCGCTCTTTTGTCGGCGATGGAGCAAAATGTACAGTTTTTCTGGTTAATTTATAAAAAAGGAAATTACGTTTATAAAATTCGGTGTCATATTCATTCTCTTAATATTGTTTTTTGTTTCATGCCATTATTTGGCTGCTATATATGTATCGATACAACACTTCCCTTATGTGAAAAAATATGTCGTTGCACTGATTATCATCACTGACATCATAGTGTGTGATTTTCATATAACCAATGTAACTACTAAAATTTAAAATACACATAATTTGATGTTTGATTCCTGAGATGTAGTTAATTAGTAGGTACTTTTGAGATGAAACGTGTAGACAAAGATTAGAATATACTTGGTATGAAAATAATGCAGAAAAGAACAATAAGGACTGTTATAAAAGTCTTATAATGTGCAGTTTTAATCCTTATTCATTATTTTTTGCAATTGTTGATATTTTCCACAATGTTCAGCAAAAAAAATTACAAAAAATCTTCGCTGTGTGCGAAAATACTCTGACGAATCATGCTATTTTTAATACAGGTACCATGTTTCTCGATTTAACCAAAGATTATTTACGTATTACGAGCAAATTACTATCGACATACCCATAATAATCAATATATTAATAGTAGTAATCCGTACCCTAGACGACTAGGAATTATGTCCAGCTATATGACATAAATTATCGTTTTTAACCGACTTCACAGAAGGAGGAGGTTCTATGTTCGGTTGTATGTATGGATTTAATTTTTATTCTCTGACGATTGAAGACCGATTTTGATTATTTTAAAGGTTATATGTATATACTTCCACATTGGTCTTATTGTTTTGGCAAGTATGGTCAGGTTCTGTTGCTGGGATTCTGGAACATTCAAGGAAACGCTTCCAAATGTTGCAAAAATTGAAATTTTTTGCTTTTTAATTTACTTGTTTCGTTTGAAGTCAGTTTATTTATTTTTTAAAGTTTTAACAAATGTCTTAAAATAGATAAATAAAAAATCTTAAAACTGCAAGTGAAAAAAAAGACTATTAGATTTTTTTTAATGCTTAGATTCCGTATTTGAACTAAGTACTTACCTATATTAAAAAGCATTTGGTTCAGAATTTTTTCACGAACCACTAACGTAAGTATCTAATTCTACGAAGTAGAGTCAACATTGTAGTGGATGTGTGTGTATTATCAAGTTATTCACCTATTTCCACCGGTTTTATAAATATACACTAATTTGCTCTTCTTGGAATTCACAATTTGCAAATTCTCCAGTACTTAAAATTTTATTATTTATTTATTTACAATTTTTTATTTTGCAGAAATTGTAATTAAATAATCTGTTAAAAATGACTATTAAGGAAAAAAAAATATTATTCGGAATTAATTTATCAAATTTAAAAATTTTGATTTTATAATATTTTCCTAGCTGTTTCTCGGGATTACACTCGCGTTATATTTAAATTTTCGTTAGCTAGCCAGATTGATAGTCGTATTAACTGACTGCAAAAAAGGAGGTTCTGCAGTCGACCCCTATGTACGCTAGTATGTATGACCGGAATTGTCTACCTATACCATTTGGATAGAGTTTTTGTTTGTGTTTATTTAAATGCAAACTTTTATTAAGGAAGAGTTAGAATTCCGGCATAATTTTTTTTACGTATGATATTAAATAATTGATAAAATATTTGGTTTATTATAAATGCAATACTATTACACTAATAAGAATTTATGAAGCTTTTGATATCAGGTATAATATTTAATTTATCTCTCTTCAGTATAAGAAGGAATAGCACTATTTAAATAATCCTGCCACTAGACAGATTTGTCCTTCAAAAACAGGTAAAACTGTCATAATTGAAAATGACATACAAATTTTTAGATTTTTAAAAATACTTATATTTACAAATGGTTTGGTAATAAACCGTTAATACTTAATAATAATAATTAATAGTCTACATATCTTAAACATAAGGTTTTGGTCGTGTTTTATAAGTAAAAACTGTAAAAAGGGCTACTCCAACATTTCAAAAGATAGATGTGGTAAACAATTATTTCTTATGAAATAATATATTTTTTATAACTTAATACAAAATACATTTCAAAACATGTTCAACAAAAATAACAGGCTAATAAATAATTCTTATCGTATAACTATAAGAGCAATCGGTATAGTATAATTGTTATAGTGATCGTTTGTATATGCATGTACCAACACTTTTATTTTTGTTTTTTTTTTTCAGACAAACGAAAAATCTAAATGAATACAAAAAAAGGTTTATAATCTGTCTATCATAGGTCAGTTTCGTCATACGAAAATTTAGCAAATTCAAAATAAATGGAATTTGGCATTTACCTAAGATTTTTCATGTTCTCAACTTATAACGACGAAAATTTTGACCTGACTATGTTCTCTTCCTAAATAATACAAAAATCCTTTAAACGGACATTAAATTACATATGCACCAGTCTTATACCAAAGTACCTACATAAGTTGCAAAATTTGACTTTTATTATCTTTCATTTAACTTAAATAAATTGGCAGCACGTGTGATTCACGTTTTTAACTGACTTCAAAAACGGGGAAGGTTTTTTGTTCGGATGTACATAGGTATTGTTTCTGATTTTTGATCAGCAGTTCCTCTGCTGATTATGGACCGATTTTGATTTTTTTTGTTTGGGAGCGTATATCAACTTGATCACATTGTCACCAGGTCAGGATCTGATGCTGGGATCCTGAAGAAATTTAGGAAACTCTTTAAATCTACACCTATACCCACTATAGCACGTGAAAAGTTTTACTTGGCACCGACTTTAAAATGATGTAAAAGTATTTTTGCTATGTAGTTTACTCTTTTTCGTTTTTGGAGTTTATTAAATTTATTCGCTTTATTTAAAAAAAAAGTTTTAGTTCAGCTTCACGGAATTAGGCACCCTGCCTATATATAATATATTAGGATCTAGTGAAGATCTTCGGAGATAAACAAAGGAACTCGTCAATTACTGTTAGCAAATGTTCCGCGATTGCTCCGATCGTATGTCTATGTATATAAGAACTGTATTATTTATGCCGCAACCTAAAAAGCCGCGACTAATGACCATTTTCCTGTACGCCATTAAATTTCTGTTATACTCGTCTATAACAACAATATTTAACAAATATTTTAAAAGATTTTTTTATAGATACCTAGATTATTTTTTTGCTTTAGTTTTTTTTGTATTTATTTAAAGTTTATAAAGAAAAAAATCGCATGGCGTAAATAAGAAGCGGATCCACCTTCCGGTAATTCACGGAAATTCGAGGATCCCAGTCCAGCATTCGAGAGGTTAAAGGACGGCATATTGGAATAAATCTGATATTTATCGTTTTTATATTTTCCCTTTATTGTGATGTGATAAGAGACACAATTACAACTAAATATTGGCAAGAAGCTTATAGTGCGATAAATAATTCTGACACTCAATAACACATGTGGAATGTATAGTTTAGGCGTTTACGCAGTTCGTAGTTTAGTGACCTTTCTAGTTATCGATATTGTACAAAACTAACGTTACTGGCTGGCATCTTGCAGTTAAATTAATTTATTACTATGTATAACAACCAGAATTTTAATATTCTTAAATATCAAGGTGACATTTTTTGCCTTAGAATGAATTTATTTAATTCTGCTTTATTATGTTTTTTTTTTTTTTATAAATAAATTAAATATTTTTGGATATATGTAAATTACAATTAAGTACAAAATATGAGGCTAGAAAATAAAACAAAGTGGTTTTATTAAAACTTTGTATTTAAAAATAACTGTTTTAAAGATAATAAACACCTCAATATGAATAAATAAGCAAATACAACAATTAGAACATTTGGTGCTAAGTGGGAATTGTAAAACAATGTATAACAACAAAAAATCCGTGTTGTTAACTTTAAAAAATATTTTTACATAATAATATTTTATTTATTTTTTATAAAAAAATAAAAATAAATTTTCTTTTCTTTTTTAAGAAAATATGTAGTTAAATAATAATTGTTTATATTTGTGTTATTTTATTAAAAAAAAATAATTATAATAATCTGTGGAATAGAATAGAGAATAAACAAAATAACGATTTAGGGTGAATAAGGTATTAACATTATTCTTATAATTAGTAAGGCACATATTAACTTTGGTTAAAACATTACAATAGTGTTATCAGTGACTTATCTGACTGTATTTTACATAACGATATATTTAAAACTAGATACATCAATTATATTTACTACGCTATAATAAATAATTGTTTTAAGCATATTTAATATATTTTGCTTCAAATAAATTTGTACATCAGACTAAAAAAAAGTAAAACATTTTTATTCAATACTTTGTACAAATTTATTTAAAACACCTTAATTAAGTATATATTGGCCTATAAACTGCTTTATAGATTGAAGCCTATCAAAGTGACAATAAAATGCGGATTCGTTAAGAGTACGAAAGAAAAACAAAAAGTTAAATAAATATATTTAAATAGGTAATATACTTGATTACAATTTTCATAATTAAATGAACTTTCATACCGTTGGGCTGTTAGGTGTTATATGTGTTTTATTGATTAATAATTAAACAGGTTTATATAATTGACGCATTATAAATATTTTGTTACCTATTTTATTTTAGTGGAAAAAAATATACAAGATTCTCTTTGTTTTTTTACTTATATTAAATTGTTATCATATATTTATAATTATTGTATGGAAGCGAAATAGTAAAGTAGGTATGTTATATTTTTTTTGGTATTTCTCGCGTTTCGAAGAATAACAAGATATTATAAATTAAATATTTATTAACTCATTTAATATTAAACAACAGAACAGATATCAAAATATAAAGATTTTTGTACACACGAAATGAGGAAAACTCAGTAATTATGTTTACGAGGTGGGCTCTAATTTACCTTAAAAACATGTTATTAATGTTATTTATGCACATCTTATATCTGAAAGGAAATATCCAGTTTAAATAATGCTTTATACCCATTTTAGAATAATTTATTATACATTATATTATATATTTTTAGAGGAACCTAGATAAATAACATTAAAGGTGACCAATAAAATCATGAATAAACTTATTTGTTTTTGGTAGTAAATTTTTCTGTTATTTTATAATTTTCATAATGTTCGATTTTCTATTTTACTATACAATAAATCAAATATGTAATTATTTTCTTTTTATATATATTTCGATGTAATTTAATTTTTATATACATAGTGACTTAAATCTCGATAACAAATATAGCACCTTTATCTTTTAAATTACGTGATATAAATGGAATTTTAAAATTAATTTATTCACTTGAAATTTTATTTTGATACTTTACATTGAATTTATTACTACATAAAATGAGAAAGTACATATTTTTGTGATGATTATGACACAAAATTGCCATATTTTTATTAAATAAATTTATAGTTAAGAAATATGATTTTATATAGACGTAATAATTTAATTTAATAATTCATTTATATCACGTTTTAAATTTGTTTAAAAAAAACATTACAAATTGCACGCTTAACGTAATATAATAATATAAATTCGGTCGTGGTGTCTAAAACTACGAACTAGATACGAACATTTTTTTTTAAATTCTAAGACAGTGTAACACTGATGAACACACAAACAGGTTTATATGCATATTGGATATTATATATGTGGAGATTCTTTACAGATCTTTTAATATCCTTTAAAGTATCCATATTTTATATATTTAGAATTAAAGAAGTTTCCCTTATTATTAACATGAGATTTCTAAGTAACTCGGCCTTAAGTATGTAATATTCAAGATTTTTGCTATACCATTACGTCATGTCTGTTGATTCATAAAAAAAATATTTGTAGGTATGTAATACATTTTAATGGAAATAAATATACACACAGTTGAATATAGGAATACAAATTTTATTTAAAGATTAAGGTTAATCCGTTTCTTTTTTGTTTAATAAGTGTAATACATATGACTATTATTTTTTTTTTGCACAAATTCTATTTAAATATGTATTTATTACGATGTGCGTACTTTTTTTTTTTGCTAAGTTTTGCGATTCCAAAAACACTATCATATAGATTTTTAGCTTATATGCTGACATTATCACTGATAGTCGATATGGGAATTTTCTCTTCTTTATCAGGGTTAGAGTGTAGGGGACACGGTGCACGTTTAACGCTTCTTTTAACTTGAGTTCTTTTCACAATCTTTGGAGGTCGCTGCGGATGCCTCGACATTGGCGCCTTCGTCAAATCACCAGCCGAGGCAGATTTGTCGAAAACCTTGCACTTATTAGGAGGCGCAGGTTTAGGCCTGGGTCAGTCGATCACGTGTTTGATCTTGACATACAGCACGCATGAGAAGAAAAACCCGAACATAGGTATGACAGACATGCCGACACCTACCGCCGCTAATATTATAAGGTTATCTCGTATATGGTTAGTAAATTGACGCATACAACCCTGGAAATAAAAAATAATACATTAGATTTTAAAAATATTTTTATGATGAGCTTTATTCACTTTCAAATTAAAAAAAAAAAACGGAAACAAACGTACTTACTAAATGTATTCTAATTTAAGTAGTTATATTATGACTTTATTCGGGTTTAAGGAGTGCAGTCAAATGCAAAAATATATTTAAAACATGAATCATATTCAAAATTGTGCTCAGACAGACAATGATCAATAATTTGTTAATAATTTGTTATCTGATTTGTATGTGGCTAAAGATTATGCTTTCATGAAAATCGTCATTTCGCGGTCTCGCTTTTCATTACAAGTTAGAATTCCATTTGGCTAACAGACGAGTTCATAGCGATGCAAAATGATTCAATGAAATGACGCTAAGTCCGTGAAAACTAGGAACTAAAACTAGGAAGATCGTTTTGATCGTAGGATGGCATCTGTGATTGATTTCACATCTCATACAATGGACTTTCGCATTAGAAGATGCAGTGACAACTAATTCCAAAAAAGGTAAGCAAATATGGCAACCTTGAAAAAAGTTTTATAATAAATTGTGCGGATTGCCGTTATAACTAACTATAAGGTTATTAAATCATCGCGCATTTATACAACTTTGTTCTCACACGACAATAAATGAACATTCAAAAAGTAAAAGGTACATTAAAAATTCACATCGATATTTCTGAAATGCTAATTGGTATTGGAAAGAAAAGATCATAACCGGTAGAAGTGGATAAATTATTATAAGTAAGTACCCATATTTATCTTTTAAAATTTAAATTTGGATTTCGTAAAAGTTTGAATGTTAAAAAATATTTTTTCTCTTTAAAGTTCTTAATTTCACTCCAATTAAACAGATGATTTTACGATAAAGTGCAAGTTGGATTTAAAAAAATATATTGTCATAGCGCTTTTCCCGTTTTTTACAAATTAATTTTAGAAATACATAGGGTTATAGTACGGAACTATTCGTTTGCGAGTCTCGCGCAAATACTGAGGCTCAGCTGTGATTGTAAGCTAGTCACCAGTACCGTCTACTCACGTCGTAGTAAATGTTGGAGGGGTGGTCCCGGGCGCCGCAGCGCGCGGTGACGGTCTTGCAGCAGGAGTCGGGCACCAGCAGGCGCGGGTCGTGCTCGTGCCACGCGCTGCGCCGCCAGTCCGAGTAGCGCATCGCGCCGCAGCACTTGAACTGCAAGACCGCACTTGATATACAGAGGGATACGACCGTACTTGGTATGAATCGAGATTCACGATAGTGGCGAGGCGAGACCGATCTCGCGCACGGTACAGTCGTGTGAACAAGACAGAAAACTTATATTGGTATGATATTGTTATCATCATTTCAGCTGTAGGAAGTCCACTGCTGGACATAGACCTCACTTAAAGGACCGGTTCAAACCGGCCTGCATTCAGCCAAAGTGCAGATATTGTGTGTCACCAGGGTCAGTCAGGGTGGTTAGGCAGGCATCTGCGGTGATTCTTAGCACTCCCTGCTCCATCGTTACGGAGCTACTAGGGACTGTAGGCTGAACGTTTGTTGTCAAAGCATAAATAAGATGGTTTTGCTAATGCTCGCCAGGCTTGGCAGACGGAGGGAGGGATGGGTGGGGGCGCCCCATATTTACTTGAGTTATATATAAAGAAATACGGAATGTAGAATACGAAAATCAGAAATTTTCAAATACTGGTTCAGTATTAATGTTTTCAACTATTTAAGAAATATATCCAATATGAATCAAATACTGATATGAAAAATAAATAAATAAAATGATTTAAATAAATTTGCTTGACACATATAATCATGTAAGAAGTATTTAAACATTTAAATTAAAGAAATGTCTAAACGATAGTGACTGTTAAGCGCTCTGAGGGACTAGTGTGAGTTTGCACACTGGATATTGCACTATTAACAAATATAGTGCCATCTATCGCGAACGAGATGAATCCATGAAGAAACAAGAAAAAGAAAAACAAATAGTTATAATAAAAAGAATGCAATCACACTCTGACCAAATACAGTTATTGTATCTTAAAAAATACCAATTATGTAATTGCTCAATTAAAATTATCTGTTAAATTTTGAACTACATATACAGGTACACAATGTACAATTATATTTTTTTAAGGTTTAAAATGACAGATAGCGATAATTTTTATGAAGAAATTATATAATATAGTCGGTATCCAATGTGAGGGCTTCATGATCTTTTTCCTGTGTACGTGCAGGCTGTGGAATGATCTACCTCCTGAGGTTTTCCCAGAGAGGCATAAATTGGGGGTTTTCAAGCGTCGAGTGTATAGAACCTTTTCGCTAAAGGCCGGCAACGCACCCGCAACGCCCCTGGTACTGCAGATGTCCGTGGGCGATGGTAACCACTTAACATCACGTGGTACTATTTGCTCGTTTGACCCCCTTTTTTACTATATATATCATTTCGAATATTCAAGATATAACTGTATTTAGTATAAGAGTATGATAAATAGTTAACACTAATTACTAATTTGACCGTTAACACAAACTGAATAAAAATCCTTCATGACAATAAGTTCCGTACCTCAGTCTGCATGGTGTCAACGGCGTTGGTGACGACGGTGTCCAGCGCGTAGTTAGTGATGAAGGTCTGGTTCAGCTCAGCCCTGAGCTCGTCTTCCACCGCCACCTCGTAGTAGTACGCGAGGCCGCCTGCGCCCGCCTCGAGGATGAACGTGATCAGGAGGAAATATGTATACTGGAAAAAATTATTAACTGGATGACCTGTTGAATTTTTAAGGTTTTCCTAATTTTCTTATTTCCAAATTTACCCTAATTATTAATGATGCTTAAATTTATTGAAAATCCCTCTTTTATTTTCAAAGCATATCTGGACTCGACTAGTATACTAAGTTTTTAATTTTGAGTGTTGATACTTTACTTGAAGAATTGACTACTTAAAGTTTAATTAATGGATGAGATTAATAGTATTTTGTAAAAAAGTAAGCCTTTTTCTTTAGTTTTTTGAATACATGACATAGCTATCAGATGGTTTTTTCGCTATTTCTGATACTTTCGGATTTGGCCTATAACGACCGGTTAAAAAACTAATCCTGTATATATTTACATATACTATATAGGTATTAATTTGGGAGCTGGCCGGAGTTTTAGAGGGTAATAAATGATGACTTTGAATCGGGTATCAGCTATTTTTAACTTTATTCTTGATATCTCTAAGTAGAAGCAGGTATAAAATGCGATTGGTTGCAAACAATTTCAAAATCTTTGTATTCTACTTAGCATATAGCCAATTAGTAACAAAATAAATAAAGCAGGTAGTTTATATTTAATTTATACAAGTAGGTTGAAGCAAACTTATTTATTTTACATTACAACGTGGAGTTGAAAAAATAAAAATTAAATAGTTAATAGGATATTTTAATACATGAAGCAAAAACTTTGTACCCATTTTTACGGAAATTGCGCGGACGAAGGAGAATGTAATTTCGTACATTTATAGTTTACATAGAAGCTTTTTTTCGTTGTGTACGAAAAATACATTAAATTAATAAAAAACCATTACACATTACTATGCATTTAACATACACGTACATATATATATATATATATATATATATATATATATATATATATATATATATATACTTCTTTGTTTATTGTGAACGTCAAATTGAGAATAGATTATCTGTGGTAAATCGGATAAAAAATAAAATGAACTACGTTTAAATTTCGATCGCTAGGTAACCTATAGTTAATTTAATTATGTACACCAAAACAGATAAGAGATGTTATATTTTAATTTATGTTGTATTTTCCCCAATGTAACTAAACTATAATGTAATATATTTTCCTATTATTTTGATACGGGACATTTTCGATAAGGATTAATATTGTTTTATTTATAAAAAAAATAGTAAAGAATATTTTTATACATTGTAAACATGTAACAATGTTAAAAACATTTAGTATGTTAGAATGCTAACAATTTATAAAGCCAATTTTGGAATATTCTGACGCATTTTTCAAATCTCAGTTCATTTGTTTTAAATTGGCGCAACAGATTTGTCAGCGCTGACCTCATGGGTTGATCAATTTATTTCAATGAATTTAGTTAAATATTTCAAACTAGTAATCAATTATATATTCCGTTAACTGTGTATTATATGTGTTACGAATTTATTAAATACAATTAAATGTCATTTGAGTATATTAAAATAACATAAAAAGAAGCACTGAAAGAATTCTGCAGGATTTCCGTTTATTAATAAAATAAAAATGTAAAAAAATCTGTTATTAATAATCACCAATCAAGCAGCAGACTTTTCATGATAATAGTTGACAGGCAAGCAGGTTGGTCACGTGTTGCTATACGACCATCAATATATAAATATAATATAAACATTTACAAAATGAAAGGAACAGAAATTCGTTGTCAGATTTAAAAGGAATAGAGACTAAAGCAGCAAAAGGTATGGGGAAAGGTATAGACGTCCGACTTAGAATTATCTGATTTGTCTTATCTGTACGATATTATAAAGAGGTAAAATTTGTTTGTAAGTTTTTATGTAGGGGTAATCTCTGAAGCTACTGATTCGATTTGAATATTATTTTTGTTGGACATAGCTCATTCATTGAAGAAGGTTATAGGCTATATTACATCATGTTACGACTTAAAGGAGCAAAGCAGTAACTATAAACGCGAGTGAAACCGCGAGGGGTAGCTAGTCTGATTATAAATGTGAAAAATTGTGAAGATGGATGTTTGTTGCTCTTTTACGCAAAAACTACTAAACAGATTTTGATGAAACTTTACAACATATAGGTTCTGCTTTTTATCAACTACCCGACCGAAGCTGTTGATTGAGGCTAGTTTATATTAATATTATGAAGAAGTATAAAGAGCGAAGCAGTAACCATAAAGTGAAACCGTGAGGAACTCATTAACAACAAAATATTACTCACACACAGTAAACTGGTTCTGTTTTCAGTCTTAAGACCACAGCAGCCGAGTGCGCACAGCGGCACTCCTAAAGCACCAGCGATTATGAGCAGGTACGCTATCGCGGGGTAGGTGGGCGTCGGCAGCAGCGACACGAACCTGTGCCGAGACGCGACCGTCCAAGCACCGACTAGTAGGACACCGGCTCCTGCAAACTGTGACCACGATATATTAATATAGGTAATAAAAATGAAAATACAATAATAAGGAAGATTAAATTAATTTAAAAAATTAAAAAAACCTGCAAAACAAGATCTGCAGTCAGCTGTACCGTATCTATATCAATTTTGTCTAAATGTTTAAGTGAGAATTGCTACTAACCAACTTTAAATCGTTATAAATCCTAAACGGTAATTTTGATTGAAAAACGATATAAGAAACCTAAACATGATTTTTAAATACCTAATTAACGATATTCCACTTGACATATAGTCGATTTTAATTTTATCTATTTTACACTATGGCGTCCAAAATCGGTCATTTTGATTTACCCAAATTTTTTACATTCGCGCCCGCATGGCGAATCAAAGGACGTATCATTTTTGGAACAAATATAAAAATTACGTAAAATTAAAAAATTTAAAAAGCCCCCGACAATCTATTCTTTGAGACCATTTTAACGAGCCCGACACGATACTTCTGCTGTGAGTTAGTGAGGAGTTGTGTATGCATCTGATGCCAGACGAGTTTGCGGTATCAGGTCAAGGTTACGCAACAATGTTATTTTGATATCATTCACAGTACCTATAGTAAATTTCATATCGATTAAGCCAGTTGAAGTTGGTTAGATCCTTTCAACAACTGAAATAGAGCTGATGATCTTGAAACGTCTGAAAAGATCTATATAAATTATTTGAAGATATATCCAGATTACATCAGCTTTTAATCAAAATAAAACCACATCGAAATCGGTCAATTCATTAGGCAGCTAAAATGCCACAGATAATCTTTTGGGTCGAGGGTTAAAAATAATTTTGTAAGTATTGTATCAATTGACAAATGGACGTTTGTAATTGGACCCCCATTATGACATATTGCACGCTTAGTATTAAAATGACCGAATTCAAAATCTGTTGTTGTTATTTATTTATTAAAATTTACTTTTATATAATTCTATAGTTCATAATTAATAATTTTGAAAAAAAAAAAATACTCAATCAAATTTATTGCAATTGATATGAAAAGGTTTTTTGCATTTTGTGGCCACAGATGTGACTGATTTGATTTCGGTCACTTTAATACTAAGCAGGCGATATAAAGTTTATTTATTACATACAATACAGTAATATGTTGTAAATATACTTGCGCTGGGTAAAAGCCTCGTATATTAAGGAGAAGGATAGCAGCTTAATCCACAAGGGTGCTCTACGGATTAGCGAATATTTAATACCAGATTATGTAGGAACTGATACATGTTAGAGTATTAAAAGTAATAAATTATCGCAAACATGTTTTTAAAAAGGCTGAATCTAAAAAAACGGCAATTAGTGATTTATTTTAATACTAGCTTTTGCATGCGACTTCGTCCGCGTTTTCGTCGTTTTTCGAAAAAAAGTAGCGTATGTCCTTCCTCGGGGTTCAGTGGTTTTGATATGACAGACAGATTAACTATCGTAATTTAATAGGGAAATATAATATGTCAATCCACAATACTTGATTTCTATGATTTTTAAATAGGTAATAATGTTAACTTTTTTAAATTAGTGTTGAGTGAGAGTATTATAAACGTAAGAGTAAACAAATATAATCAGAATTCTCCGAACTGCTAACCTATCAGGAGTTACACGCGTTATTGTGAGTCAACCATAAAAGATAGACATATGCTGTTGCGGGATATTTTTTAGGAAATTTTATGTAGAATATTTCCGTCATACGTGATTTCTATGTAACTTTAACCATTAAGGCTGCATACGCGACGGAAGCTTAAAAATTGGAGTAACGTCTTCCGTTTTCCCAAAATTTCCCTATACTACTCTGCTCCTATTGATTGTAACGTGATGAAAAGTATACTATAACCTGCCCAGGAGTATGAAGAATAATTGTACTAAGTTTCATTAAAATCCGTTAAGTAGTTTTTGTTTCTATAAGGAACATACAGACAGACAGACAAAAATTTTACTGATTGCATTTTTGGCATCAGTATCGATCACTAATCACCCCCTGATAGTTATTTTGAAAATATATTTCATGTACAGAATTGACCTCTCTACAGATTTATTATAAGTATAGATACTAATCAGATATTACAATATCGGATATGACTAATTAAAAACAAAGCCGTTTGTAATAATTAATTAAGATTTTTAGGTACATAACACATTTCGCTATTAACGATGACTTAGTATTTCTAAGTTATCGTTAATAGCGAAATATGTTAAGTAGTATATATTACTAGTAGGCATATCGCTAACAATTTTTGAATTGGTGTTAATTGGTAGCGCATTAGTACTCGACGTTTAAATATTCATTGATTTGATGCGAAAACGAATTAACGAAGATACAAAATATAAATAATAATAACATTTATTATTAAAAAATTTGAAAAATCTTTTTGTAAAACTATTTTATTGACAGCATTAAAGTTCAATTTATTTAACATTTGAATGACCATAAAGAAGAGAATTTATTTGTATTCTAAAAGATTGTTTTTTTTACAATAATAATGTGCGTTCCATTCCACTTACGCGCAAGGCGTTAATTACTTCAAAACAGACATGGGAGTTAGGTATCCGATGGTCATGACGTAGAAATAGAATATTGAAAAACAAAATGATTCGAGCGTGCATACAGGTAGCGTAGGCGTTGACATGTATTTAACACGCATGTAAAGTTGTTACGAAAGTGTTTAGGTAAACTAAAATCAATAAATAAACTGATCGGAATTAAATAATTTAAAATAAAATGTTCAGGGTACGCTTTTACACTAGTCTTGTGGGTTTGTAAAATATTAAGGACAAATACATATTTAACATACATAAACATAATACATATTTTACTTAACGTTTGGAAATAGTTCAATAAAATTGGTTTTATTCGAGTATGCTTTAATAAATGCTTTTGAATTGTATGAATGAAAAAATATTAAAAGCTATCATAGTATACAAGACCTTGAATATTCTATTTTGTGGGTTATTTATAGCAACAAAACACCACGATATCAAAGTCATGAGTAATCAAGGGCTGAAACATTATAATCTATAATCAACAATGTTAATGTATCTAATCACGCTATATTTAATCTCCTTCAGCTAATAATATCCAGATTAGTTCGTCTTGTACAGAGTTCGTTTGCAAACTAATGTGAGTTCTTGATCTTTTATCTTATCAAAAGATTACACATGATTGTGCATTAGTTGTAATAAATAAACTGCTGAATTACGATTAATTGGATAATTGTTTTATTGGTTTTTAATGAATGTTTCGTAGTATATTCTGAAGGAAAAATGTCTGTTAACTTATAAAATCCAGATTATACAGTGATCAAGGGTTTCAATTGATTTGAATGAATGAACTTTACACTCAACGACCCACCTCGAACCCGCTACAGATAGCGCTTCAGCGCCAATCTGTCGTTCAAGTACTTGAAATGTAACTATACAGCAAATCATATAGATATATAGATCTTACAGTTGTGGTATACAAAATCCTTAAATTTCCTATATACTACGCTCTTTATGAATTGATGACGCAACAGTTTACTCGGATTTAAATCTGCATGTACCTATCCTTTTTTTAATGAATATTACAATCTATATTTTGTATTCATTCCTATATAATTTATGGACCTAAACAAATTCAAAACTGCAATTATAATAGACATGTTATGGTATAATCAACAGCTTCAGGTTTTTCGAAAGAAAGAATTAAGCGAAATAAAAAATAAATATGACAGATGAGATATTGTTCATACATATTTGTAATATTGTTTATTTGTAATGTTATTCAATAATATAATATATTAAATTGAAAATTTGTAGAGCGATTCTGACATTACTGTTTTAGTTTTTTTTTATTTATTGTTAATTTATTCTGTCTAGGACACAGTATTAGTAAGTTGGTTTGTTTCTCCACGAATTCCTAACAAAAATTAAAAAGTATAAAACTTACCAAGAATATAACATTGAATATATGTAGAACACACTTTAAGAAGTTGACACTACAGCAGTCGGCGTCTCTCGATTTTCTCGGTTTAACTTTTTTTTTCTTTGCCAATAATGCACTTGAATCCTTCTTTTTTTCTTCTGCCATTATATTCTGCACGAGATAGCGTGGACCTTTGAAGATCTGAACAGTTTGTTGTAAAGCTCAGCATAAGTAGTCACCTTGTTCAATACTTTCTTTCTTGAAGTCTTCTGAAATTATGAAAAAGTCTCCAATTAATCTAGTGTTTAGTGTAAGAATAATCTGTTTATAAAAGTTTAATACTTACAGAATTTGCATGTGATCATAAAATATCAATAATATTCTTCTATTTTAAAATATTTAATAAAAGTCAATAAAAACGATTTTACATTTTATTAGATGCTTTACTTTAAAAATGGAATATTACAACACTTACACTAAATAAAACATACATAATGTCTCAAAATAAATGAAAAATTATTAGTAAAAATTTCAAATAAAAATTCTTATATAAGTGGTAAAAAATATTATTTCATGGAAAATGTATGATAGCAAAGTATATACAAAACATCTCAGTTTATAAAAATTAAACAGTTTTGTGTGTATTAAGCATAGTTTACATTCAGTCACTTTCATCACAATATAAATTCATTATCAAAGTCCATTTCGATCCTTAAGATTTCAGATATACCTACTAAATATCAATATTAATATTATAATAGGATACAATAAACAATGGCAATAGTCCATTTTCAAAATGTTCACTGAAAATTTTAAATTCCATTAATAAGTCATTTCATCTAGGTACTATTAATCATACTGGTTAAGAGTTGATTCCAATTTATCAACTATTCTTTTATAGAAATTAATTTGCTGCCTTAAGAATTTTTGCATTGTAGCTTTCAAGTCATCCGTCCTCTCTGATTTGAAGTGATTGATTTCGGCAAGAAGGGCATATGATATGACATCAGTTCTTCTCAATACTTCATTCAGTTGTGCTACTTCCATTTTGTGTTCAGCTGTCAATCTCTCACATTCTCGTTTCTTTTGTACGGCTCCCTTGTGATTCGCTAATGTGTCTGGAAACGAACCTACTATACCTTTATAAAGATGAAATTTATCACCGAGCGGTTCCCAGTCATATTTCGGTTGTTCTTCATACATCCTGCCGATTTCAATATAAGCACCACCAGTCATCTTTATTGCCGATGTAAGTTTCGACGTAGATATGACAGTCCCCTCGTCCAGACTGAGAGCATTTCCTAAGTTATAAATTGCTTCGCCAGTCTTTTGACAATCGGACTTGTAGGGTCCTTGGAACCTCTTAGTTTGTGCTAGACACATATTAGTCACAGATTTTACTGATGAATCCATACTAGCTATGAATGTGTGACATTGCTCTGTGATGTGGTCTACTTGAGATTGTAATAAAGCTTTCTCAGGTACAACTAATGATATACAGTAGTTAAGGCCTAATAAATTATCCCTCTCTGCTTGTCTTTTACCAGCTTTCCAACGCTTTTCATCAGTACATGTGAGAAAATGTTGCCAGACCTCACTTTTCGATAAAACTGGGTGTTTGCACATCCAATCAACAAATTCTTGTAATTGTACTCGTCGGCGTTCAATTAACTGTTCATCATAGCGGCCTGATATTTGTTTGTCTGGTAAAGGTGGGATGGGTATGAGTGTAAATTTTTCTTGTAATCTCTCATGTAGCCAATCAAAATGCTTATATCTTCTAGAAACTTGAATGTTATTAAAGGAAGGAGTTAATTGATATGCAATAAAGCTCTTAATACCTTTAAATTTTGATTCCTTTTTTGGAGATGCAACTGTGACATTATATGGTTGTGTGATTGGGGCCCAAATGTAACCATCTCCCTCCTGAATTATGTAAACTTTATCAGAATCAGGAACCTCAACATTTAATGTTCCTAGTAAGTAACTCTCTCCACTGACTTTTGAAGATGGGGCAAATTTATTTTTTCTTACTGTACCAACTGTTGAACCAAATGATGAAGTGTTGTCATCCATTTGATGATTATAGTCACTAATGGGCATTCCAGGCAAAGGAGTGAGTTGTTGCTGATGACTCATTGCGGCTTTATTTTGAGGAGCACCAGGACCTATTTCAGAATATGTATCATCATCCCAATCATCATCCCAGCCGTCATCGTGTGAAGCTGCTCTCTGGTAATTGTTATCACCTGCACTATATTGTTGTTCACCCCAATCATCAGCTGCCTGGTCATACCTGGGTGCTGGAGGAGCAACTTTTGTTGGTGCTGACTCTTCTGGCGATAGCTTCCTAACATATGCTGCTGGAAACAAGCCTGTTTGACCTTTAGCATTTTTGCCTTCCCACCATCCCTCACCAATATCTGTATTTATTAGAGTCAAAATTTCCCCACAGGTAATTGACATTTCTGTGGTCCCTGGTTCTCCCGTGAAATCGTACAGGGCTTGCACTTGGGCCGCCATTGTGGACCCTGCAACCTACAACAATATCAAAACATATTATTCACTTCAAAATATAGTATTAAAGAATTGATAAAGCAATTTTATTTTATCTTATCAGTGTTATCTAGAAATGTAGGGAGTATGCATAAAGGTGTGATAAAAGTTATATTCGCGTGGATTTTGTCTCTAACAACTAAAGTGGATCAAATAAATTAGGACGATATTCGTCTGGTAAGGAGTCGACACATTTTCGTAACAACGCCAATTAAGCACGGGGTAAATTAATGAATGATTCTTCGCCTCTAGATTGTGTAGTTTCTTAATTATTACTCATGATAGAACACATTGTTTTTCTTTTAAGAAAACAGTCAATGATTTTAAAAACTCGTATGTATAAATATCAAATCAATAAGACGTTTTATTGAAAAGTTAAAAGCACATTACTCATTTGTTTTATATAAGTACTTAGTTTTCCTACATTATACTTAATAAGATTTTGAAAGGACATTTGTTGTAATAAAAGACAGAAGCTAAATTCTTGTTTTGTGATGGAAATCAATGACGTCAATGTATAGTCTAGTAATAAAAGCACTACACTATGGTAAAACTTGTTAATTGCATAACTTTATGAACCGATTGATGCACAGTTAAAATATGTGGTAAAATTAAGTTGTTACTTACTTTTGTTCACAAAAAATTTAATTCAAGGCGGATACACTACTCGTACAGTCATCTGAATGACAGATTGATTCACAAGAATTTGTTTTCATTACTACTATTGTTTTCAATTACGTGGCAGAGTATTGTAAAACAAGAACTTTTTATTGGTTGTTAAAAAAATTCATACCAAACAACCAATCAGAAGCCATTTGCTGAACATTAAAATCAATGTCAAACCTTTGTTGTCAAAACGGTTATATACTGTAAGAGCTTCAAAGAGGTTAACATAGATGGCGTTATGAGATATTTACTGAAACTTCTTTATAACGCCATCTATCAGAAAGATATTTCACCACGATGGTCTTTTATTACGAACGTTGTTGAACGTTGGATTAAACGGTACGTTATCTATTATATTTATTATATTTATTACGTATGTGTTTATAATTGTAGGTAGGTATAGTTTTTGCTATAAAATAGATTTTGATCTGTTTCAATATATTTATTATTTTATTTATTATATTTATTTTATCTTCAAACTCTTATGAGTGGTAATATCATAATATTTATAATATCGATCAAGTTATTGATACCTATATAGGTGTTTTATGAAGTTGGGTTCAAAGGCAAAAATCTGAAACGAGATCTAGATAAGTTTGTTGAGAAGTTCTTCATGTCATCGATTTTAAACTAAAAAATAAACTACATTTAAACATTTGCCGAAAAATATGGCATATGCATAAATAAATCTTATTTTGCTATATCTTACTGCAGAAATTTGCAAGTTGTAAACGATAAATAAGAGGGAGGGACTCATTTTCATGAATCATCTGTATAATTTAGATACACTAACTTAATAATATTTTACCGAGAGTTATTAAATATATTAGCTTTTGCCAGTGACTTCGCTCGTGTTAATGTATGTAGTATTTTGTATACTAGACGACCACCTAACAGCTATTTTTAAGGTAGGTACGGTAGAAAGGTAGTATATCTCCATTTCTTTTACACCTGATAATATGTATGAAAATCTTTTAATGATGCGTTGAGTAATTGAGGCGGTAAAGCGTAATAAGCAAACAGATTCACGTTTAAATTAATAATACGAAGTAATGTAGTGTAAATTATATAAGGACTAAATAAAAACCCGGCTCCGCTTGGGTGAAATGTGAATCATAATACACATGTAGGTACCAAATGTAGGTAGATATTTCTGTAGTTATCGATTCTCAAGGAATATTAATTGTCAGCAAGGCGTAGATTTCTATAGAAAATTTTAATTAAAAATCAGCTTTTAAAATAAACTTACATAACTAACAAATCAAATAGCTTTTACGATTTAGTTTTTGTAAACCTCTCTGTTTCAAGCACTCAGTCTTTTTCTTTATTTTATAGGTAGATAAGAAGGTACTTACTATTGTAATAATCGTTACTGTCAAGGGACATACCAATAATATGGTCTACAATTGAATTGTCTACTATGCATCGCAGAGGCAGTTCAATACGCTCATCATCATCCTTATTAGCTCATCCACCGCCTACCTTCAATACTCATTTAGAAAACTCTAAATCTACGTGAGATCTCATATTATGAGTCAATTGGAGTTTAGCCACTTTTTGAAAATTGCTTCATTGAAGCTTTTAAAATGTAATTTATACTATTATCAAAGTTTTACAATACTGTTCATAATTATAATAATATCAATGACAAAAAATACTATATTAATAGGAGTCAATAGTGTTTGCTCCATACAGCAAAAATCGATATCGATTTTTATATTGATTTTATATTTATGCATATTTAATTTAAATATATCTTGTTTGTCTTTTCATTTTTTTAAGTAAGCCTTAGGGAAGTAATTATATGTACATCTTGTGATCTTGTCCTGTAATTAATTATAGTTCGCATTTTTAATAAGATCATTTAATTAAAAATAAGTCAGTATAGTATGTAATTGTTTTTAAATAAACGTGAATGTTAATATTTAAATTATAATATTAAGCGGATCGTACTAACTCTTGATTTATATAAATATCACATTATCAATAAATTATAATTAAAAAAACCTTACAACTTTTAAAATTTTTTTTTCTATCCAATACAAAATGACAGGCAAAGATTATAAACTAAACAGTCTTTTTTGACATTTACGGTAACGACACACATTACGATATATTTTTATAAATTTTTTATATATTAATATTATAGTTTTTTAAGTCTAACTGAATTATATTCTTTCGTGATTATATCGTTTTGTGTGCATTTACCACTATGTACTTTAATCAGGCCCGCACCGTCCATACGTGCAAAGTCGTGCGACGCACGACGGCGCCGAGTCAACAAGGCGCCGGGCCTATATTTACATTTTCAATTTTTTAATATTAACATTGGATTTCGTATTAAAAACTTTGCGGAAAAGACTTGTTGATTGGACTAAACCATTTTCTACTAATATCGCCACTACAAAAAAGGCGCAGTTGCACGACGGCGCCGATTAGGCTTGGCACGGGCCTGACTTTAATACTAATCTACAATTTAACTTTGCATACATAGGTTTTTACTATGGATCCCCACCTCTTCTACGTAGTTATTGTTTACTCTTTGGGTACATTATCGGCCAATTTCTGGTTAAAAAAAAAACACAGAACACAGAGTATATCTTAAAAATACGGTCCAATTTATATATTTTTTAAATTCCTCAATGTTTCGTTTTACACAGACTTAAATATAAATCTTTGTTTCTAAAATGGATGACGCGTTGAGCGGTGAGGCGTATACTCGTATGTGGTAGTAGTACTACCGTAGTACGACATGGAACGTTCAATAACTACTCAACATGGCAACTCCGATTTGACTGTCATTAGAATATAACAAAATACTCGACAATCCGAATTTTGCGGATATAAGTTGTCGACTCGAAATCTTTAATTTTTATGTTTTTTTATTCAGGTAAGGTTTCTATTAAGTCTACCGTAACCCTTGACAAAATTATTAATATAATAACCTAGAAGATTTCATTTTGGCAAATTATTTATATAAATTAATTATTGTTTAAAAATTGTAATCACAAGAATAATATCTAAATACATTATCTCTTTCCCTCTTTTTAATTGCTTTTTCAATAATTCATTCTGACCTTTGGATAAGTTTAAGCATACCACGGTACAAAGTTTGCGCTCATTAGTCGTTTTCCTCAAAAATGCAAATTGGAAACGGGAAGAGGAGTTCTTTCCTTTTGTATAAATTCTGAATCCATTTTTAAGGTCTTATTTCTGTGTTCACTGAGCTGTTAGTTTAATGTTTACATTGTATATATTTTTAAAAATATATTTTAATAATTAAAAGTTTTTAATTGAAATATTTTAAATGGATAAAATATAAAATTTCTAGCTGGTACTCTTGACTTTGTCTACATATAAACTCTTATTTCACCCATTTTCGCAATCGTATTTTTCACGGTCACGGTCATGACCGAATGTAACCGTGACCTCCTCTAAGGTCCAAACTATCTCTATCAAAATTTATTAAAATTAACAAAAAATGGTTTTGCGCTTTGGGCATGAAAATATAACGAAAAGACGGCATGTCTTTTCGTTATATATTTTTAGTTGGTTTACAATTTTAGAGGGTATCCATGTATGACAATGTGACAGATCAATTATATTGCAGTTTTTCTGTGAAATCCATAGAAATGTCATGGTCGATTTAAAATGATTTCTTTAAAAAGTCATACCATTTTATGTACCAGATGGTTGATTGTTTTTTCCTTATGGATGGTCAATAACGAAAAGCCAACATTAGTTTAGCATTATTATTTTAGAAACTTTTAATCATTTGTCAAATCTACACTAATATTTTAAAGAGGTATAATTTGTAAGTTTATATGTGGGGAGTAATCTTTGAAACTACTGATTCGATTTGCAAAATTATTTTTGCGTTAGACAGCCTGCTTATTGAGGACTGTAGGCTATATTACACCATGTTACGATTCAAAAGAGCGAAGCAGTTAATGTGAGTAAAACCGCAAGTTCAAAATAAAACATACAGGCGCTTAACTTTTTTTCTTATCTATGATTTTGTTATTTTAGAGGGTACGTCGTTATTAGAGAACATTTTGGGTTAAAATTAATTATAACTTAACTCTTTTTATATTTTTTTATATTACATGTTGTTATTTTATATTATTGTTATTATTTCAAGCGTACATATTACCGATTATTAGATATTTTTACACACCGTTACGAATCGGCAATAGTTTCTGATATTTTTTAAATATTTGTATAGACATAATTTGTTTTTTGTTATAGTACAGTATTATTTTTAATGAGAATCATTTAAAAGCTTATCTGAATAAAAGGCATTAAAATTAAAATCCATGCCTTTGAGGCATGCGGGCTTCAATGTAATATGAAACTCGGGCCAAATCAGGCACTTTGTGGCGGAACACGGATTAACATAAGCACCAAAGATCGGGTGAGGGATATAAAATAATATACAAACCTCAATGTTTTCAGCTTTCAAAAATCTGGAACAAACAATTATTTTTTTTTATTTAAGATATTTTTATACGTCTGAAAAAGAGCTGCATTTATCCAGTGGATGGAATAGGAATCAGAGCTGTACGGCTAGTGTGAGTTTTTCTACAGATTTCATGGTAGGTTGGCGCAGTGGTCACTGCATGAGTCGTAGCGTAATGTACATATGGACGCTGATAAGCAATACTGCGTCAACCCACACAGACTTCATTTTAAGAAAATGGTGTCTAAAGATGTCAAAGCTATTCTTAATAAATGTGTTTGAAGACGTATATATCAACATTTTATTTTCTTTTTTGATAAAAAGTATAATTAGTTGAAGCTGATTGGTGTAATGAAAAGTTTTATCTAAAAATAAGTTTTTCAAACATATGAGATCAATCTATCCTAGAGAGAGAGAGAGGGTGCGTACTGCCGATATATAATAATAACTAACTGATCAACGAGCTACCATAGACAAAATACAGTATTATTTACTTTTATGATATATTCCTAACATCTTCCTCAATAAACAGGCTATCCAACACTAAAAGAGTTATTCATAGCGGATCAGTAGTTTCAGAAATTATCTCCTACATACAAATTTTACGTCTTCATAATATTAGTATATATTTACTTTAACAATCATAATATCCGTTTATTATGATAAAAATAATAACAAAGATCAAAACCATGGTTATTGAAAATTTTAACTGTTTGAGCACGCATCATGCGGAAATTAGATACTGGATGAGTTTTAAATTTTAATCAAACTCAAATTGTGATAGCTAATATCCTGGATTACAATATTGCATTCTTAAAATCCCGGAAAGAAATCATTTTCAATTTATTATTCAAGTATTAATCTGCCTTTTATAAAATAATGAAAAGTAAAAAGTACTAGTCTTAAAATAAGTTTAATTGTTCAAGATATTTATTTGTGTATTATGTATACATAATATAGTTAGCTTTAAATATAAGTAAAAGTATGACGTCGATAAGGCGATGTTTATATAGGTATTTTTATTTTAACGGTTTGGATTTATTTGAAGGAGGGTTAGGTTTATGACATATAATAATAAACTGAATATTCGTTCGATTTTTAGTTTTGATATACTAGTGGTGTTCAGCAAAAAGAGGACTTAATTTTGTAAAATACTTTTTCTATGTTTATATGCATATACTCTCTAAGGAAAACAAAAATTGAAAATCCTTTCTTAGTTTTCACTTAGTGGCTACTACGATATTTCATGCTTTTAGGGAAATACTCGGGAGGATTTGTTGTATCACACGAAAATAGTAATGTATAAGGTTTGCCCTGCTTTGCCAAAAAACCGGGCGTTTTATTTTTATCTCTATTCCTACTCCAAACTTGTAGCGAAACATAGATGCTGATAAGCAATAATGTGTTAAACCACAAAAAGTCAAATTCGGAGATATTGATGTATTTTGATACTACGTCACCTACTTAACATTATTTGTAAAAAAAATCAAGTCGTCTAAACTAAATAAGTAAAAAAAAAGATTCTTAATTGAATGTTTCGAATTTCAAGCGCGTTCCATAATTTGCAATTTATACAATAATCTCATATATTCGAAAAACTTATTTTTAGATAAAACTCTTCATAAACCAATGTGATTTTTATTAAACATTTTTTTTCTCAACAAAGAAAAGAAAAGGCGGATATATTCTACTTTAAACAGATTTATTAAGAATAGGTTTGACATCTTTAGACGCCATTTTCTTAAAATTAAGTCCGTGTGGCTTGACTCAGTATTGCTTATCAGCGGAAAAATATGAAACACTTACTCTACTCAGCGAAAAATAAATCGCGCGTCTTTACTATCTATACCTACATAGCTTTATGGCAAAAAATAAGAAACTTTCTTTCTCAACTACGACTGTATCTTTTTCATCAATACGGGGCACAAATTCTAAACCCTTGAAATCAGAATGCATCTTCCCGGCAGCTGCCACATGCACTCGTTACGTCTTGTGCCATGTCTTTTTCACTTGGCCGCCTGCCAGATACGGTTTTAATGCCGAAAACGCATAATATTGTACTAAAATATTCACAAATGTTTACTTTACTCACTTTTGATGGTGTTTAATGTTTTTTTTTTGTTGAGACATTTATAACCTGTTTGTATTAATGAGATAAAATAACAAAGATTAAGTGGATGCTGATAAGCAATAATTTGTCAACCCAAAAAACAAATTCGGAGATATTGATGCATTTTGATACTGTATCATCTATTTAACATTATTCAAAAATTGTAGTCATATACATTAAATAAGTAAGGAAAATAGTTTCTTGATAAATTGGTTCGAATTTCAAGTGCGTTCCATTTTTTGCAATTTATACAATAATCTCAAATATTTAAATAACTTTCTATTAGATAATAATTTAAATGTATCACTCTGATTTACATTAATTATAACTTTAATTAAAAAATAAATTAAAAGATGGATATACATAACAACAAACATATTTGTTAAGAATAGGTTTGACATGTTTAGACGCCATTTTCTCAAAATGAAGTCCGTGTGGCTTGACACAGTATTGCTTATCAGCGTCCAATTAATCGTTGATTATATTTATACACAATCAAAAGTTATAACATATTTTGCTATGTGTTTTCTATGAGAATTTAATTAGTTTTTAAATGTGTTTTGATGGATATAGTTTATTTCTGTCAGTTTAACATTCAACAATCACCTAGATGATAGCGTCAATATAATATTTAATCGTATAATTATCACCACAGACAACTTCCATTTCAATAAACACCAAAATCGAGAAGTCTTAGGTGATAATTATATAACTTATGTTTCAACACGTAGTACGTGTAGCACCTCATCTCAAATTACCGTATATGAAATGAACCTGGCAATATTGAAACACAGGAAGCATAAATTAGTGCGTTGCTTGAAACTTCGAGAACGCTATTCGGAACAAAAGTGGTTAATTATAGTGAAATGGGAGAAGTCATAGATTAGCAAATATTATGTTTTGTTTTGTTTGAAATAAATTAAATGTATCTAAATTAAGGTAGCAGCGCATCGTACAGGCTTTATTTAGCAAAATTTACGTATTATTGTAACCTCGGTAATTAATAACAAAATAATATATGTATGTCGATACCACCGACAACCTTATCAATAGTGTTTATATTACCTACTGGTATCTTATTTGTTCTTGTTGTTATGCAAACATGCTAAAAAACAATATTTAAGGCACTACCTTCTCCGGGTGTATTTTCGTCTGTAATACGATGCAAGGTTCGATTTTGAGCATTACGTTACAATACTGTCTTTATTGACTGCTAAATATTATCACCTGTATAATATCGCCTGTAATGTAACGATATAATTCGTTTTTGATAATTCGCCTGCAATCGAATCAGTTATTTTTACAATGTTCGACAAAGCGGTCATACTATTTGGTGCGCAATGATGTTACAAATTGTATCATTGTACATATCATATAGATTGCGTTTAACATTCAGTTTTACTCCTTCACTGATGTAATGCTTTAATCTGAACTGTTACGTTACAGACGTGAATGTACCCCGCGTGTGCCTTTTGATTTAATATTTACATTATAATTTGTCAGTATAATTTGTCAGTATGTATATTTTATTGTTAGATAGCGTTAGTTCGTATTTATAGTAAGGCTTATAACTTATAACTATGTAGTTTGTAACAACTGTTCAATAAAATTATTTTTTATAAGGTGTGAATTATTAAGTAAGTTTTGCTAACGAATTTTTATAAGATTTACATAAATTATTTATCATTGCTTTAACATCTGAAATAATTTACTGCCCTATGGTTATTTTTTACGTTTACAGCTTAGTCATGGTTATCTAAGTACCTTTTACGATATAACAGAGTTGTTTTATGTCAGTTACGAGTGCTAATTTTACAAGTGTTTTTCTCGCCAGTGATTCAGATTTATTATAAGCAATTTTCGTACGGTACAAAAATAATGTTTTAGCTGTACTCTGTTGAAAAGGTATAGCGAGCTTTTTCCGATAAAAAGTTGCTGGAATAGTTTCATTAAACTGTAAAATGATAGGATCAATTAAGGTGGGTGTGTTCCCATCATTTATTTTTAACCGACTTCCAAAAATGTTTCTCAATTCAATATCACGTAAAAGGTTTTACTTGGCATCGGCTCCAAAATGTTGAAGAAAATATTTATTTTTTGCTTATTTGTATCTATTTTATTTAGTTATTTTAGTTATTTGTACCTATTTAATTCGTTTATGAAGTCTGTTCATTTTTAGGGTTCCGTACCTTAAAAGGAAAAACGGAACCCTTATAGGATCACTTTGTTGTCCGTCTGTCTGTCTGTCTGTCTGTCTGTCTGTCTGTCTGTCTGTCGGGATGTCAACCCTTTTTTCTCAGAAATGCATAGACGTATCATGTTGAAATTAATATCATATACTCAAGTCTACGATGACATGCGGCCGTGAAAATATTAAAGTTCTAAGTCAACGCAATCAAAAGATAATGGAAAATATGTCGTATATTTTGACCATTTTAGCGTTTTCGCAAGGGAATCAAAACCTATAGGGTACTTCCCATTGACCTAGCACGATGAAATTTGGCAAGAAGTAAGATCTTATGGTACAAATAAAGGATAAAATCTGAAAACTGTAAATTTTTGTATGTATGTTTGTCTGTTTGTAAGTTTGTCTTTCAACCTTTTTCTCAGAAACGCGTGAAGGTAACAAATTTTTATCAACGTCAAGTACTCAGAGTTGTAATTACTAAGAGCTGTGAAAAAATCAAACTTCTAAGTTAACGCAATCAAAAGATACGGTCATTTATATCACATATTTTAAGTATGATAGCGTTTTTAACGTTTTCGCAAGGGAATCAAAACCTATAGGGTACTTCCCATTGACCAAGCATTATGAAATTTGGCCAGGAGCAAGGTCCTTTCGTATACATAAAGGAAAAAATCCGAAAACTGTAAATTTCTGTTCGTGTGTCTGTCAGTCTGTACGTCTGTCTTTCAACCTTTTTCTCAGGAACGCGTAAATGTATCAAGTTGTAAATTGGTCAAGCGGAAAATATATTAATCTTAGAATTAAAATTATATGTACTTGTAACAAATTAATATAGAAGTTGATCATGGTCAAAAAAACAATTTTACAAACACTGAGAAGAAATTTGTATCAATACGAAAACATTAAAAAGCAGCAAACCTTTATAAACAACGCAATGCAATCTATATATCGCAGCTAACAAAATGATAGCGCGATGCAGCGTACAGCTAATGCCATCTATTACAACATTATGACATTAACTGTGATATAATTCTGCTCGATTAATAAAAATTTTTATTTTAGTTATTATTTAAACGCGCTAGAAATTATAAAATAAACTTTTCATTTACAAGTTTTATCGTCGATTTATAATGTCATTACGTAATTAACATTCAATATAAGAGCTTCACGCGATTTGATTTAAGTACTCGTATTGACTTAGTACGAAAATTTTAAAATTAAATTCAAACAGATCGGGTTATTTAATTTACTTATTTATCTACACATATAAGTCTTCTGGTTATTAGTAATATAATTAGTTATTTATAAATAAACAATTAGTTTTGTTCGAATTAAGGACTAATTATTTTCGTCTTGGCAACACTAATATATATTTCGATATTTTGATTGATAATGTAAATCTAAATATTTTACGAACGTAGTGCAGGGGTAGTGGAGTGTAGTAGAATATAAATAAAAATAAAACGAGAATAAAATATAATATAATTATGTTGTTAATGTCAAAGTCAACAAGTTAGTTCATTGAAATTGTCAAGAGATGGCGCTAGGTGTATCCTGAATCGCGCTATAACTTTTTTTTTGAAAGTATAAGGTGTATTAGTACTTAAAATAAAATTTTGTGTTTCCATGGATTGCATCCATGATCGTGTTTTAAATTAAAGTGCTCCTAAGTAGTTTCAAAATAGTTTTTGGGACGTGATCCATATTTACATAATATTTGATTATATTTAAGCGACTTCTAAAAAGGAGTGTTTTCAATTCGACCTTGTATTTAATTTTTTTTATGTTTGTTCGCCGATTACGCCGCCATTTTGGGTACCGATTTTCAAAATTTTTTTTTGTTTGAAAAGGTATACTTCCAAGGTGGTCCCATTGTCTTCAGGTCAGGATCAGATGATGGGATCCTGGAGAAATTGAGGGAACTCCTCAAATATTATAGGCAAGCGTATACCGATTTAGGTATTTTTGATAGTAACTTATGTTGGAACAGATGATGAAGACCACAAATGGCGTAGATGGTCTTATATAGATTTCTATAAGTTTGTACGGAACCCTCGGTGCGCGAGTCCTACTCGCACTTGACCAGTTTTATATAAAAAAATCCTGTGTACATTAGAACATTTTAATAAAATTTTGCTATATCATAGTACATATAATAGTAGTTCTTTAGTGTGAATAATTTCTTAGGGCTGTATAAGGCATGCTAGTTGCATATGTGAAGGGCATCGCAACGTGGTGATTTCAGTAGTTTCAAGCAATTATAGCGTTTTAAATAATTTCATTTAAAATTGTAAAATATAATATTATGAGGAAAATTTTGTATGCCTCAATCATTTTTTATTGCTTAGTTATAACATTTCAGATTGGAATGTACATATTTGAAGAGTTTTTGGAACGGTTTTTTAAATGAAAAACATACAAGCGGTACATTTATTTTTTGCACAAGCTTAATCTGGGAAAACAGGAAAGTATGTGGACAGCATTATGGTTTTTAAGCGGACGTTAATGCGACCCGACCGGCGAGTTGCGCTCATAAAAACTTAAAAATAAAATGGACGATTATTTATAAGAGTTGCTTATCTGTGTTTTCACTTGAAATAAATCACTTTTTTCTATATTATGAGTTCTGAGATCGTATATTTTTTTATAGATATAGCGGGCAAATAAGCAGGCGATCCTCCAGATAAAGCAGCTACAGCAGCCTTGCTCATTTAAAAAAGAATAAGTCGTGAAGTGATTGTAAGAAAAGGAAGGAGATATTCTTTCGGCTTCCATCTCGTACAAAACCTAATAAAATATGATTTTGTCAAGACAATGACTTAAGCAAATTCCTATGTTATTATCTTCAAATGCCTGCACTGGTCTTATTCAATTTGACTTATCTGAAAGATGGGCGCGCCTCTTCCTTATGTTTTAGTGACGTTGACAAATTATCCTCTTAAATGCAAAGAGAAATTGTTTAGGTCTCCTAAGATTTCAACATGAAGGATGTCGGAATGTCCGCTGAAATAAATTATTTAAAAGAATTTAAAATATATTTGTGATGCTTGGATATTAAATATGAGAAAATTTTAAAAATAAACGAGAGGTTTAGTGATATGCAATGATGTTAGGTATATTTTATTACGACGATTTTTCAATATTAACGTTCAATATTTTAAGTTGGAAGTTGTTCGGATGTTAGAAAATTTGAATGTTTTTTGATTACTCGAAAACGGCATGACCGATTGGATTTTTTTTTTTTTAAAGGTTCCATTCATATTTAATTCTCCATTGGTCGTATAGATACATTTTTGCTTTTTAAGTTGCTTCTACTTTTTATAAAAAGTTGTTGGTAAAATCTTTGTACAGAACGAAGTAATGTTAAGATTGTTCTTTACTAAATTCTAAAACGAAACTTTTTACTACGCGCGAAAGATAGTAAAAAAGTCGCTATATATTTTAAATGCACAATGTAGTACGAATTGAGAACTATCGCCGTCTTGAAAGAGAAATGGCGCTGGAAATCCTAAACTACTCGAGTTTCCCGCTAGGTTAAGCTTCCAAGGTAATGGCGTGTAACTTTACGAGCATTCCGTAATGTTCCGAATGTACATATTTTTTCCGCTACATATTATGTGATGTCTTGTTTTATCGCGGCTTAATGCGCGGAATGGTGTTATCGAAATAAACACAGGTACAATCTTATCTGTGGCAGTAAAATTGCTTAACGTTTTTACGAAGGCTTTTACGTAAATGTTTTTTTTTATCACATAGCTTTTAAAAACAGTTATTATTTTAATTTCCGAATGCTCTTTCTAATTTAATTGATCTCTTGAAATAAATAATTTTATTTTATAAAATCTTTATCTATACAAATATTATAAAAAGGAAATATTTGATTGTTTGTTTGTTTGTATTGAATAGGCCCCGAAAGTACTTGACCGATGTAAAAACTTATTTTGCGTTGGATAGACGGATTGTCGAGGAAGGTTAAAGGCTATATTACATCACGCTACCTGTCATAGAAGCGAAGCGGTAACCATAAACGCGAGTGAAACCGCGAGGGGCAGCTAGTAATTTTATAACTTAAATTATGTCTATTCAGAGAATGATGTAATGACACTATACTCGACAGTAGGTCAAGGAGAAATTTTAGCAAACAAAAGTATATAATGGCTATAATTAATTAGCATATGACATCAGAAGGGTAAGCCTACTTTCTGAGTCATTACAGCGAGGGTTGGTCTGACGATCAACTCTATCTTTACAGCATACGATTTTCGCACAAACGAAATGATAAATACAGTTTTTCAATTAAGGATACTTACAAGTTCGAAGATATATTTGTACATATATGAATTATTAATTTACTACTATTATAATAAAACGTATTAGTGTCGTAATCGTGTCGTGAGTTATAAATTAATCCCGTGGGTGTTAATTAGTCTAAGTGTCGTGTTGCGATGTCGTTATACACGACTAACTTTTTCAGCAAACGATTTTTTATTGTGTGCTCGTGTGACAAGTCATAAACTTTTCGAAAAATATTTCAACTTGTTTCGTTATATTTTCATACTGTGTTGCAAACTATTCAAATATAACCGTAACACGTAATATATACCGTTATATTTTATATATAGTCACCATTTCAATTTCTACTATTCAGACTTTTTTCTTTCTGACGGTCCAATCTTTAAGGTCCAATCTATCGTACACTGAATTTTTCATTAAAATTTGTTTAGCGGTCTGGGCATGATAATAATCAAACTTTTAGTATTTTTTTTAAATCTTTAGTTTCATGTAGATACATAATTAAAAACGTTCTGTTACTACAAGACAACACTAAACATGGTTCTTTTTTATTTATATCATACTCTTTGAAATTTCGAGATCTATACCTATCTGTTAAAATGTCTTGCCTCTTGTTTTTCATAGCGCAATACTTTCTTTCGCTATCTCAGAGTACACTTTAAATCTTGTAAATGTCTTGTTTTTTTATGTATTCTTTCACTCGTTCAGTTTTTATCATAATGTTACGTACACACAATTTTACTCAAGTTTTCTTTCAGGGTGTAAGTATACTGTAATGAATAATTCAATATATCCCAAGCGTTTGTGAATATTTTCCAGTTCTAACGATCGATATGTGTTCCATTTTAGAATACAGGTTAGTAAGCAAGTGACAGGTGAAATAGGAATTAAGTGATTTTTATATATTTTATTTTTTTTATATACTATAAGGATAAAAAGTAGACACATCAATAGGACGATTGTATTAAGTATTTCTAGAAATTTAAGCGAAAAACATTTTTTAGAATATTAAAGCATAGTATAGACAAAAGGCTCGTAGAATATAAAAAACGATAACTCAAAATATTATTTCCATCATTACGACAAATACAATAACTGCATAGCTACAATACATGAACCCGTTTTCCGACGGTTGATTTCTGTTTTTTTTGTATTAAAACGCTTTCTTTAATAGTCAAATGTGGCATAGTTTGACAGTTAATGTTGATTACCTGCCAGGTTGTGCAATTTAACTTACATGTATATAATTATAGGTACTCTTAAATTGATTACATCAAAAACACTCTCCTCCTTTTCAGACAGGTGAAAGATTACGCCATTTAGTGTTGTATTTATTTGTCATTAATATATACTTAAAGTTTTCAATAGGAATCAAATATTGTAAGAATAAAGAACTAAAACGGATATCTGATAATTAATTACTATGTTAATTAATTATTTTAAGCCAATCAGTAGTTTCGACGAAGGATAGGGTATTTCTTGTTACATAAGTAATTCTTACTTATTCTGAGAATTCTTATTCTGAGAAAGCAATGTTATTTTAGCATTGTTTTATGAGAACTACATGTATTAAGATAATGCATCAGGTTTCAATAAAAATGTATAATAAAAATGATAAATGAATTTAAAAATTAACAATGAAGTAACAATACGTATAAAGTGACAGACAGGTTGGCGCAGTGGTCACTTGTGGATTCGATCCCCGCTCATGGCAAGCGTCTGTATTGGTCATACGAATGTTTGACGTGGACTGGGTGTTTGTGTTGTGTGTTTCCGGAACGCAGATACAGGATCACGGAATTCTAATGAAATCCGTTGAGTTGTTGAGTTTATATACAAACGAATTAGCATTTTGGCTGCGATGCAGTCTACTTAGATTTTCCTTTTGTTATGATTTAATGTATAAACTATAAAACAAAATATAAAGTGCGCAAATGTTCTCGAAATGTAAAAGTGGCGCTGCCTGTCAAGTGCAGCCTACGCTGGCTCTCGACCAGATATTAAGGTTAGAGGGGAGAGGCCGCAGATATTAAAATGTATTTCAACTTGTAAGTTAACTAGTGCACAGTCACTTGTTTTGACTAGTTGAATAAAATTTTGTTAATATAATAAAATGCGATAGTCATATCGTATGATTAGTAAATCGTATTTTAAACTAGCTTTTGATCGCGGCTTCGCTGTAAATTTTATTTAAAAATATTACAGATGAATAGTTACTTAAAATATATGTATATGACCATCTGGAATAATATACCTTTTTTAAAAGTCCTTTTTTTCAATTAATTATTAAGAATTAAGATTTTTTTTACATTTACCTTATTTATATCACGTAAATTTTATTAACATTTTAATACGTATTAAAATCATACTGAAAATTATAAATATGATTAACACTTATGTAATGTTTATTTACTTATTTATAAACATTTACCGTTTAATATAAGCTATTGTTAAGCCGCACAAATAACTAAAGCTACTGAGAATGGGCGAAAAATGTTAATTCCAATACAAAGTTTGGTCCTTATTAAGAATAAGATGTCCTCATAAATCTTTCAGAATTACCAAGTCAGATAGTACATATATTTTGTTATATACATTTGTTGTCTATTGTACCAATGCCAATAATTGCTTCAAACGAAATCGTAAACAGTAAATCCTTATTAATGTTATAGATGCGAATGTGGATTTGTTTGTTTATTTATTTTTTGTTACTGATTATTATAAACATCGCTTACTCCTTATCAGAGGTACAGCAAAGGGTGCCTTTTATCGTAGAAGTACTGTTTTAGACGATAGAAAAATAATATTTAGCTGGTCGTCCATAACAACTCGGGATAATCTATACCTACATAGGATAATCTATGGATATCAAATCACGCTATATTCTGACAGTCGATTTTTGCAGGGTAAATACAGATGAGCTATCACCATGGACCACCATATGACGTGGTGTTTGTAGGGGAGGAGAAATGATAATTCTTGTAGTTATTAATATTTTTTAATTTTGGAGCAGTACTTATACACGTTATTAACATTAGCGAGCCACGAGCAGAGAGAGGGAACACAGAGTAGTCAAACATTACAGATACAATGGCACAACTCCACAGAGTAATTAACTCCTACAGTGTTTAGGGTGTCCGGACCCCCCATTAGTATACCATTTACTTAAACGTCGTACATTGGACGAATGTTAATGACAATGGTTTATATAATTTCTAAGTAACCGAGATTAGCATTTAGAATCAAACTATCTGACTGAGTAATGCTCACATAAAAACTATTTTATCTTTTTACATTTTAAATTTACAACCTTAACTTAATTGGACGGACCTCTTTCATATGAAAGCTACAGCTACACCCGTTGCTATCGTTAGCATAATGCCATACATTTTGACAGTTCATATCTGAAATTTGTACAAAAACGAAACAAATCAACTGTCAAACATAACGTCCCCATAACAGCCTTCCTGATTCTTATACTAAAACGCCTCTTTTAACTAGTACGCTGATGAACATTATAATGTCAAGCCACGCAGACTCCATTTTGACAAAATGTTGTCTAAAGGCCAATCGTCAATCTTAATAATATTTTTTTAAGAAGTAGATATCCATCTTTTCTCTCAATTTTAATAAAAGGTATAATTAATTTAAAGGAGGTTGGTATAATTATAAGTTTTTCAAATGTATGAGATTATTGTATATTGCAAAATATTGAACACACTTCAATATTCGAATCATGAAATTAAGAAACTTTTTTCCGTACCTACTTATTTAGTTTAAACGACTTGGTAAAATGTTTGAATAATGTCAAATACATGACGCCAAAATACATCAATAACTCCGAACTAGAATTTTTGTGCGTGACTTATCATAATTAATAAGCTTCCTTAAATTTATTAATAAAATTTACATTAAAGAGAGAGAAGCCGCAGGCAACAGCTAGTAGCATTATATCTCCTTGAAGCGGTTTACTGCTGGATGTAATCAATATCTATAATCCCGTCTAATTGCGTTGAGACAATTAAGGTGAGGAATCCGAGCTATTGATCTAACTGAATTACGGTGAAATTAATGGGATCACAAGTGAACAGTCTCCCATTAATGTATAAAGCTCTATCTCTAGATTGTTGCATGTTAATTGCTTGCTTTTACTGATTAAGACATCTATACTAATATTATAAAAAGGTAAGATTTGTTTGTATGTTTGTAAGTATCTTTGATTGATGATCCGATCTGAAAACATATTTTTGCGTTGGATAGCCCGTTTATTGAGGAAGGTTATAGGATATTATTTCACGGTATGACAAACAGGAGCGAAGCAACAACTATAAACGCGAATAAAACCGCGAGGGGTAGCTTAGTATCTTATAAATAACGATGAGCTTAGTTAGAACACATTGCAGCTAGTTAAGAAATAAAAATTAATGTTTGTTTTTTCGTATCTGCCAAAACGTTCATCTGATTGTGATAAAATTTTCTCAACTTATTATTTACACTAGCAATGAGGTTAAGAACCTAGTACACTTAACTTTCAGCAGATTACGCGCGAGTCGTACCGGTAAGACACAAAAATATGATTGAGACGGTCGTACAGTATAACAAAATTAATAACGGAAACACAATACAAACAATACCGACCAGACTATAAGAAACATCCGTATAGTTGAAATAAAATTTTATTATGAGCGGGGATCGAAATCGTAACACGCAGTCAGTTGCATAGACCACTGCACCAACAGTGTCAAGTAATTTTAAGTACAGATATGGTTAAAATGCTTTTCAATCTACTTCAAAAAAGGAGGAGTTTCTCAATTCGTAATTTTAATGTTTCCTACCTAATAGCTCCGACTTTTATTAACCGCTTTTATTTTTATTTTAATAATAATAATAATAGCTATACTTTTAGATTGGTCTCATAGAAATCGGTTCAATAGCTTTTAAATTAAAATTGCTGGTATGAGGACGTCATGTAAACGAAATTGTATATTTTGCTTCTAAAGTCGATCCCTTATTTTAAAGTCTCAGTTATTAAACAGTCTCGTATAGTAAAATAATAAGTATAGGAAAATAAATTCAGTCTTTCTTATTGAATGTGTTTGTTTATATTTTTAATGTAATAGATGACCGGGCTATTTGTTCATTTTTAATTGCATTTCGACAATCAACTGTGCGATAAATTGGTTATCATCCACTTCAATGTTTTTTTTTTTTTTACGTAGAATGCAATTTATTTTTATGTGCAATTTTTAAACAATCTATTCTTTGTTTTGATAATTTATCGTGATTTATTTAAAAATAAATTCGAAAATTGATACCATTTTATTAACCTGATAGATGCCTCGAGCAGTATTTTGCAGGGAAATATAGTACATTAATGGTTTTTTCTCTATATTGAAGATATATTTAAAAGAAAATACTTTAGGTACGGCTATGGACCTGAAATTTTATTATATTCATTAATGGTTCCCAATCCGTCACTGTAATGTATAATTGTACATATATAGGTACATATATTCACTACGGGTTGAGAGTATTCTCATGTAATCGCTTCGAGACGTTGAATTCGATTACAGACAAATAATCTTCAGAAAGGCTCAGACGGAGTGCCTTTTTAAATAAATTCTAAAAATTTAAATATTTGATGACTATTTCAAACAAGGCTTTACTTTTATTGACTGTTGAATAATAAATATACGCGGATTGGAAACTGTTTTAAAACAAAATTGAAACGATTTGACAACGTTCACGTTTTATTTCAAATATATTGGCTGTGTGATGTTTCCAATATAAAAATAATATGGAGTGTTATATTAAACTTTATTTTCAGAACTGATTATATATGTGTCATATCAAAATATAGGAAATTATTTAAAAAAAATTATTATATGTCCCTATTTAAGTTATGTGCAATTTTGTCATTTGTTAAAACATAAATTTAGTCGTGTATTTCTAGAAAATATTTTCTGGTACATATTTTGTGGGTATATTTCGATTTATGACGTATATAAAATGTTTAGTCCAACCGAACTGATATATACTATTTATAGAAAATATTTATGTTAAAGCGAGGACGTGCTCCGGAGGGTCGGGTCATGTGGAGACATCCGGTATTTTACGGTCCATGATATCCGACGATCGACGTGAGCCAGATTGTCGTTGTTACACCAATTTACAAAGGGTTCTGTACTTATGCAGGTTTCGTCCCTACTAAAAACAATGCTTTGTATAAAATAATCCACAATATTATATACGAAGTGACCTTTAACGGCTACAACAGATAAGCTAAAGTTAAGAACATTTTAGCTACATGTTTTTTTATTGTCATACCTATGCGATACTTATGCTAATAAATCAAATTAGGTAAGAAAGAGATAAGACAGAAATGACTGTTCATCTTTTTAGCTTTCTTCCCACGGCTTCCCTTTCGTTAATCTATAAATACATAATTACTTGTCCTCACTGACTGGTTGATTAATAACTGCAGAGTTTAAATCGTTTCGGTTATAAACTTGAAATTTTGGCAGTAAAAATAATTTTTATGTTGTGAATATCCACTAAGAAAGTATTTTTGGAAATTTTACCTATAAGTGGTTTGAATAAAAGAGTACGGTTGTATAAAAGTCCGTCGTTTTCAAAGTAAGGAATACGAAATTTAATATGCTTATTCGCCAGGATTTTCTGGTTAGAAGCGAAGCCGGTGCGGGCTATTGTAGAAAATATTTTCTGGTACAACAATAAGTTGACAAAGTTGAATCCCACTCGGATGAACGGTACGGCAGTGCATAAAATACTGACTGAAATAAACATTGATTTTTATTCTGTAGATTGTGTTTGTAATGAAAGTCGAACGGCAAATATAGGTAAGAATAGAAGATAAGTCTTATTTCTTAAATAGACTTAAATATATCGATAAGTAAAGCATTTACATTGTATTTCATTCCTGTATAATGAGTATTTATGAGTATAAAATATTTTCCTCATAAAACTGTTGCGTTTTATTTATTGTCTGTGGGCTATTATATATCGCTTATTATATATTATTAATAGCGGTGAAGGTTTCATCTGAGAAACTGAAACTGATATTGGTAAAGTATTACTCTTCCACGACACCTGAGTATGGTAATTAAAATGAAAAGTCGATTCTGTCACTAGCTTAAACCTAAAACTTTAATACATAATAAACCTGATAACGAAATGAAAATGGAAACGTTAAAAGGTCTTCAGTGTTTATTTTTAATGTTTTCCTACTATTTTAGAGACGATAATTTATGTAGATGGATGGATGTTTGTTTCTCTTTTGTACAAAAACTACTTGACAAATTTTGATGAAACTTTCCGGTAAAAAAGAAAAACAAAACGGTTATTGACAAACAGACTACAAAAATATAAAAATGAATAACAGTAAAAAAAATGTTGCATGGTCAATTGTCTATTAAATAACTACATTATATTTTCAACGAGGAATGATGAAGTTATAATGAAATAAATTTGTTTGAAATCGTAAATAAACTCTTTATATAGTATACAGCAAGCTCCATTTTCACTTATACACACTTACTAGTAATATCAAGTAACGCAAAACGAAAACGAATTCAATGCATTATGCAAGAAACGCTCAAACAGTCATTTATATTCTGATCATTTGTAAAGTTGCAAATTTTTGAAGATAAATCTCACAGAATACTGTTGCATTTTCACTGCTTTCGAAGAGAAAATCTGGAAATGGTATCTTTCAATGTACAGAAGTTTTATTTTTGAGTCTATCTTTCGTTTGTCATTTTACCTTTTGATCTTTATTAATACGACTACGGGTGCTCAAAAAAGGAGTTATATTTTCAGAGTTCATATTCATTTGTTATTAATATCGTAAATGTAAACGTAACTCTGTCCGGTGTTTATTTGTTACGTTTTCATGCTTTAATAGCTAAACTAATTTTAATGATTTCGGTAATATATACCTAGATTGAACTTTGGAGAAGGGACATGGACTACTATACTACATACTTCTATGTACACATAGTGATACTTGTTGGTCAATGCGACTTTATTTGCATGGAATAATTATTTTGAATACCCTATTATTTTGCTGTGATGGGTTCTCCATACAAACTTTCATCTCTTCTTCACTCCTTTTAAGTTTTATTTTCTCGATAATAAGTAGCCTTTATCTTGTTCTTCCAAACCTCATTCAAATTTGGTTCAGCGGTTTAGGCTTGAAAACGTAACAAACAAATAGTCATATTTATGTTTGTCCTCCACGCAGTCAGAAACCAACGATCAGATTATGATGAAACTTTGGTAGGGTATTCTAGAGACGCCCACGAGGGTAGCCAAAGCTCCTAGACCAAAATATTTATATAATTTATTAACACGTTTAAAAATAAAACGAATGGTATCTTTCTACATCCAAGATATGTTTGTGCCAAATTCAGCTTTATTCAGATAAAATAAATGAAATAATTTAATAGCATTTACTATCATTGCATCACGCTATGTCTACGTATTTCAAAGGCAAGATAGGCAAATGGACCACCTGTTGTGAAGACCTTTGATGATGGCCATGCGACGCTACGGGCATTTGGCACGCCTTTGACAATATTCTAACGTTCTTCCGACTGTAAGACTAAAGATGTTATTATGTTTGTGTTCTAATAACATTGGCATTAATCGTTCACACTCCAATATCTTAGATATATTGCCTGTACGGCATAGGCGTAGCTCTAGCTCCTAACCTTTTCCTCTCTCTTTACATACGGTCAAGCTATGAGGTTAATGATAAGATATATGTATGATGTTCTTATAATGTAAAATCTTTACATATATAATTACTTGTGCTGACTGACTGATTCATCAACGCAGAGCCTAAATCGTTGAAGTTATAAACTTAAAATTTTGGCAGTTGATGTCTTTTATATTGTAAGTATTAACTAAGAAAGGATTTTTCGAAATTGCATTCCTAAGGGAGTAAAATAAGAGGTGAATAGATAAATAAATTAATTAACGCATCACACTTAAAGGCCCCATAATACATAAGTGGAGACCAGAAATTGTTATTAAAAATTGTATTGCCTGGAATACATATTATTCGTCCGATATGATAATAAAATCTAAGCTTGTAAGGCCTAGTTTCGACTAAATAATGTCATGGTATTATTATTATTTTTTTATATAAAATTAGATTGAAAATCGTAAATAGGTACAGTATTATTATTATATTAGTTAATGCCAGATTATGTTAACGTAAAAACATGAAATTAGCACATGAAAATTTTTTATCGCGTTAATTTAACTGTGATCGATTGTAAATTCCTAAAATGCAGTTTTTCAAAATTATCGTGATAAATGTTGAAAAAACAAATTTTAAATATATTTATAGAGAACTCCGCTTGATTGTAAAATAGTCTCTCAATGTATACAATTCAATTACAATTTTATTTCCCAAGAGGATATTTATAATTCGATGTGTTGAAAATTGATTATCGTTACAGATATCTACGAACATAATTTAATTTATTATTTATTACGTATATTTACTTATTGCAAAACGACCACGGAGTGACAGTGATATGGTTTTGACATATAAATTAAATTTTAAAATAAATTCTTTATATATATAAAGAGGATGTACTTTTGTAGTATTAGTAAATACAATACAAAGTACATGTACCTGTTAAAATACATAAAGTTAAAATATTTTAATACCTAATTTACAAGCAACCTAATATTATATTTAAAAGGTAATAAAAACATTTTTACCGCATTCCTCTAGCAAACAATTTTATTACTCTATGATAAGACTAATTAGAAAGCTAAAAAATAACTATCATACTGCAAAAGACGCATTAAAACCATGTTGAACACGTGTCTAGCTAAACAGTGTTTAAGATTTAAACATTGCTTAAAATATTATCTAAATTGCTTAACAGCGAATAAACTCATAAAAAAAACGTATTGATAAAATGTTATACGTTACATTTGACAGCAAAAATAAGTTTTAAACATCTATTAAACTCACTTAAACGTATATTAATCTATGTCTAAAGCATGTTTAACTCAAAACTGTCTTAGACGCGCGTTTAACGTCTGTTTAAATCTTTTGTAGTAAGGCAGTAAATGTCTACAATTAGTTTTACAACTTTTTAATGTCATTTCTTTTAAAAGATTAATAACTATGAACTTTAAAACATAAATAATTTATGAAGGTTAAATATTAAAGTATATTTTTTTAGAAATTGTACACCCGTATTCTTATGTTAATGTAATTGCGAAAAGTAATAAAATGTGTGTATTGTTTGTTATGTGCAAATGCGTTTTGCCGAAGAATGTTAAAGAAATGATCCTTTGTATTCCGATCACCAGCAAACTTGCAAAACTGGATGTGTTCAAAATACTGACCTTTAATTAAATGAATATTTTTTGTTATGACGTCAAGTTATTAGTATAGAAAGTATTAATTGTTTCTTTCAAGTTATACTCACAATTTTTTTATTAACTTGGTTATACATACAAAATAGGGATATGAATATAATATACACTTGAAATGAAACTATTTTAAACGGATTTAAATCGCGTATATTAATTATTTTTTATCATCCCGACGTTTCGAGCACTTTGCAGCGCTCGTGGTCACGGGTAGACTATAATATACACTTTTTAAATAATTGTTAATGATGATAAATGCTCTTATAATGCTAAAATCACAATTATATAACATACACAACAATAATTTATAAATATGATGAGAATATTATTCCCTAATTAGTTGAAATAATTGGCTATGACGAAGAAAAAGGACAATATAGTTGAGACGCGACGATATTTATGCGACAGGACCATGCATTTATTTCCGATATCGCTGTAAGAATAACTTGCTTAAAATTACATTATTTAAAAGTAAAAAAAAAGGAACAGCTTGTAAATGACCTACTGCTGGGCAAAGGCCATCTTCCTTTTAAAGGAGAAGGTTATAGCTGCGGGTTGGCGTGTATGCATGTGTCAGAATTTCTCTCTGCACATGTAGGTGTTTTCTTTCACCGCCGAACGCGAGATAAATTTAAGTACAAATTTAGCACTTGAATGCACAGCGGTGCTAGCTAGGGTTTGAACCCGCGCTCATCGGTTGAGATCGCCGAGTTTTAAACACTAGGCCATCTAAATTACATTATTTATTTTAACCGTAAACATGAACTGTGTAATCTAAACATATAGGTACACTTGAGCTATTTTTAGTTTATACGTATATGGTTTAAAAGATTAAATATTATTCATGACTCCCCGGTGTTTTATTTAAAGCAAAGAACAAGAATTGTTTAAGCATTAGGTTTCTCGTTGATAAGGAGTTTCTTTATAAATATTTATAAGAATCACACGCTCTGATTTACAAACCGGTCCATGGTAGTGAATTTAATATGAATGTTTTAATTTTGTCGTTTAATTATAATAGCAGTAAATGTATACTATGTGCTTTACTTTTATTTCAACATATATTGTGAGTCTGATGTGTGTATACTTTTATGTTGAGTAAATGTTTTTTAAATTATAAAGTAATATATAACTTATATTACATTTCTCTATTGAAGTACACGATAATTATAGAGAAAAAAAAAAGAAAAGCAATGTTAGAAATAATTTTATATAAGAGGATATATGTATAAGTATTTGGTAAGAAATTGTTTTGTAAGAAATAAATTGCGCATAAAGTGTGGTGGCGCGCGCGCCTTGTTATTGTATCATATTGTCTTGTAATACAGCCTGTACAGTATTTGAATAAAGGACGTGTTTAGAACTAAAAAAAAAATACTTATAAAACCACAGTCAGAAGTTAGTATAAAATATTATAAGAATTATTTAAATTATATGTGCTTAATACCATCTCATAATCTATCGCTACAGTTGTTACTTAGCGAAAGTTAATTAAACATTTCATTTACTTGTAAATTGCTTTTATTATTGACTTAATAGGCGGAGAAAGCGGTCTTTTGCTATATTTTTGTAAGTCGTAGATAAATTCATTTTCAAATCTTAGTAAATTAAAAAAGTAGGTTGTTTTCTAAATTACAGTCATAATGCATTAATGGTTTATAGGTGGATTAATTTCTGCAACCATGAGATCGTGAGTATAATCGTTGAGATTATTAATTACTTAACTTTTTTTATTTCCATGACTTGTAAATGGTCTCAGAATGACAGTGATATTTTAGCAGCGCGACCTGTCACGGAGCGAAAACTAACAAGAGTGTGACGCAAGAATCACTCCAGTTTTTCCTACCGCTTTTACAGTGACAGAGCAGGCTTCAAGGTTAACGCGAACAATGAGAAAAGTTGCAGCATGAAATTAATATTTCAAGCTCGTTGTTATCGTCGGAGGAAAAGAGTAATAGTACTTTATTATAAATTTTAAAGTTCTGGCGATTTTTATTTATAACGTTTAATATTATGTTTTAAATATTTTACTATGTTATATTTTAATATGTTGTTCTATGTGATTTATTCTATACTCTTTATTTTGATCTAAGTCCTACGATGTTTGCTATAAAATTCATGAAATTCTATGTAATGATATATGCGTAGCCAATTATATTGCATAACTGTATATAGATATGTAATAAATTTATAGATTTTAACATCCAAAATACCGACCATTTCCGACGACGTGACCTAGCAACCAAATAGAGCCATGAGTATGTTTGACGAGAGTATAAGACCAGAGTATCTTTGGGCCAATTGACAACAGATAATCTATTCTCAATTTGACCACAGACTTTAACAATACCACATTATATATGTACGTGTGTGTGCCAAATACATGGTAGTGAGTGTAATGATTTTTAATGATTTAATGTATTTTTATGCATAATTGAAAAAAAAGCTCTATACAAACTATTAGTGTGCGAAATTTCATACTCTTCCGTCCGCGCAATTTTTGTAAACAGGCGTACAAAGTAGATATTATAATAAAACGACCGCGAGAATATTAAATTATGATTACTCTTTCAAAAACATTTTATGTGCAAACACATTTTTATTTGATTTATATTTTACTACGTAAATTGGTCAAAGTAACCATTTGGTTGTTTTGACTTTTCGTGGTAAACGCTTTTAACGAAATTAATGCCGCGATTTATGTAACGTATTCATTAAAGGTTTGTTTTTATTGCAGAAATACATCGCGAATATTTCATCGATCAGCAAGATTTTTTGTAAAGTTACGATCATGCATTTTGAATATTATTTGTATAGAAGATTCAACGATTTTGTAACAAGTTTTAGCTAATAGGTATTACATTGTTGACGCTAATATTATAATAAGTATCCAAATTCCAAGAAATATTCTAGTTTTAAATTTTATCGAAAAATGCTATTCGCTAAATGAGAAATGATTTTCGAATTCCAACGAATCTCTTTGTCAGTCATATTTTCTATGATATATTGGTTTTAAAATTCTTTGGACGAATTGAGAATATTAAAACGAAATTTGAAATTCTATTTTCACCAAACCTGAGCGGAAAAATGTTCTGAATTTATTTTCAATTTTATAGAAATACATAGGTTCACTTGACATTAAGCATGTGATGTGAAGAATTTATTTACATATTATATTATAACGCTAAAAACTTTGTTTTTTTCTTTTGTATTCGTTAATAGCCATAATTAGGAAAGCACGGAATTGCTTACAAATGCACAATTCTTACACAATCTGATTTTCCAATGTATTAATTTTTAATTTTTTCAAATATTAGGAATCCAGATTATAAATTCAGATAAATTTCGGCTGTGTGAGGCCGGCCTAAACATTAACGTCAATTACTCTGACGAGTTTGGTAAACTTACGTCTATGCAACCAAGTGGCGGATCTACCATCAGGCTGAGTAAGGTTGGAGCCTACAGCTTTTTATGTCATATAATTAAAAACAAATCACTCCAAAAAAACATTTATATAACCAAATGATATTGGGTCCACGTAAAAAAATGTCTTACCACTTATATATTTTTTTACAATTTTCGTAATCGCGTTTGGTTGTGATGCGGTATCGAATGATATGATCAGAATGTAATTATGAACTTTAGGGGATCGAATGGTAGGGGTCAGTAGGAACGGCAAAGAATAGCCTACTGGCGGCAAATATCTGAAGCAACCTGCATGAAAACGCACGGTACAGCAAGTACTAATAAGCACAGGGAAGTCAGGTCTAAATCTTCATTACCTCGAACATATTTTTATAGAGTACGTGCCAGTGAGGCAATATACTGCGGGCAATTCTCCAGTGGTCGCTGTCAGCTCGTATATCTTCAGATATTGATTTCAATCTCGGCTAAATGAGTTCATATCGAGAATATTTCGTGAAAACGTGACTTTTATTTTCAAATAAAACTAAATTTATTTTCTTTATCAACATTCATACTGAAGGTATCGTTATTAATTTCAAGTTAATAGAATGAGTCTTTATTTTAGATACTATCAGTATTTTCTTGTGTTATTTTATATTTTATTAAATTTATTTAATAACTATCTGTGCCCCGCGATTTCAACGCCGTTAATTAAAAAAAAAATTATATTAATATAATGTATACCTTTCCTGCATGAATCGGACATTGTTCAACATTTCATTGGTTTCAATTTTGTTTTCTCGTATTTTTAATTTTTCTTTTATATATTAATTAAAATAAATAACAATTTTAAAATAAAAGTAACCTAAGTTACTCCTTATAACATTAGCTATTTGTGAATGACAGTCCCGTCAAAATCGGTCCAGTCGTTTCAGGGATTAACCGGAACAAATAGACCGACAGACAGACGACAACAGACATACAGGCAGATATTTTTTTAAATTGTGTTTTAATGTAAGTAGCGTATACTTATGTATAATTTCGTACGCATTTAGTTAAAAGCTATAATTTGATATTACAAATAGACACTTCAATTTTATTTATTTGTTTAGATGTTAAATATAGATAATATATTTTGTTTGCTGCAAAAACACGATTTCCTATGTAATGCACCGTAATTACAGGCACAAAAGACGTAACGACCAAGGTCCCGCGGCAAACAGAACAATGTAAGGCTTGTTTCTTGTTACGTATAAAAAATAACAACTAGTCAGCTACAAGTGTAAAAACTCCACTTTTTAATAAAATACAAAATTTCGTGTCGATGTCGATTATAGATTTCCGTGATTTCTGTGCAATTTGCATAGTATTAAACTATTTTAATCGAATTTGAAATTGCGTATATTAATATATTCAGTGTCAGAGTTTCATCCACGTTAGGTTTTGATAGGTGCCAGATTGTTGTGGTGTAGTTTTCATAGCCAAGAATAAGACTAAGTCAAGTGCACTAAGGTAGCAGGGAGGCACGACAAAATTAAAAATAGCGGCAAAATTGCCGATTGTAATTCAATTTAAAAGTAATCTTTATTTATTTATTAATGTATTAATGTTATAATTTCGCAAATCAATTAAATTTTGTAAGTTGACATAATCTGTGAATTTATTATTATTATTTATTATTGGTAAAGAAGCTTAGCATCCGCCATACATAGGTTTTATCTATGGAAGCACTAAGATTACTACATCTTTGTCAGATAGTTTAAAAATATTTTTTTTTAAATTAAATAAGTACTTTACAGTACGTGCAGTTAATCTTAACTGCACGCAAGCAAACTTCTTAGTTTTACATATAAATATAGTTTTTTAGCAGTAAGCGATCGTGTTCATAAATAGATAGAGATAAAATTCAAAATAGTATACTTTTAATATCTTTTTATTTCGCTTTTTCTTTGGAGAGAGTTTTATCTTACAGTTTATTGAACATTAGTACTACAATATTTTGATAAAGTCAAATTAACGATGGAAGGTATTTAATGAAAACAAAAGTTCAGTGGGCAGTTTTAGCTAAATCTGTAGATTATTGTTTGAATCTAGGTTAAGTTTTCTAGATGAATTTGCTAATTTTAGATGATATTAAATTTATAGATATTCAAAGCTAAATTAAATTTGGTTTTGGATTTTTATTGATCAAATATTTTATAAGCCTATAACAAAACATGTGAAATTTATAGTAACTACGCACAATGTTAATTTTTACCTATGTGACGTTTGTACAAACGTTCATTTCAATTGACTTACCAGTTATTCGGAACGTTCGGAAAATATTAAATTAGTAGATAGTTGATTTCATCTTTGTGGAATTTCAAATATGGGTTTGTTAGTTTTTGGGATATTTGGAATATCTGTTATGTTTGAGGTAATTGTCGAACATAATCGCTAATATATAATTCTGACACTGATTGTGAAATTATAGATATATTAAGATTATATATTTGACTGTTAGACGTTAAAATCTGTACATATTTCCAACTTTGACAGCTCGTCACTTGCTCTCTCGCCTGTGATACTCAGTCACTAGCTGGTTGCTAGCCAACGTCGTCTAAAGTGGTTGGCATTCTGAGTGCCAAATCCATGAGTTTATAACCTATGGTTATATAATATCATTGCTTGAAAACATGTTATTTTGTACTAACCTGACAGAAACGTGATGTGATAACGATTATCTTCGACGATTAGCTGCTCTAAATAAGATTTTATATACCTATTAGAAAAAGTACAAGATCACAGTTATGTGCAATAGGAATATTAATTAGACTAGAAATATTTAATACGTGTGTTAAATATTTATAACAATGCGAGTACTACTACGTTGTGTAGGTAATAGAATATTTATTAACGTTAAACGGAAAATCTGTACTTGTAAGTATCGTGTAAGTATACAATTAACATGACGTATGTATGTACAATATTATTTATTAAATAGTTAAAAAGGTTAAGGTTACAAAGAGATTAGTATACAGCCAGACAGACTTATGACATATATTGCAAAGAGATACAAAAAAGTCAAGGTTTTCATACAGTTCAATTCTATTATCTTTAGCGTCATGGTCATGATCGAGCGCTTAGTTTCTGTACTACGATGTTTATTTTATTAACGAATTATTTAGTTGATAATAGACAATCATATACTTCATTTTTAATCCAAACTAAATTAAGTAAAAAATATTTTAGTTGAAAATTTCTTCTAAATATAACTGCATTTTTTTTTATTTGTGTCAAGAGACACATATTTCAAGATACGGGAGTTATAAATTGTTCAATATTAACCTAATTTTTTGTGAATTTTTAAATTTTTATGATCAATAAAATTCTTTTATCATAATAAATTTATTTGGATCCTGAATTATAATTATAGTGACGGAAAACAAAAAAAACCGGTCAAGTGTTTGATGGACTCGCACAAAGAGGGCTTCATACCTATTATCATACAAGGTATAACGCTATGTACTTCTTAAGTACTTATAAATAAATAAACGCATCACACTCATCGGCCCCCATTAAGATCTTGTGACCTTGTGTCGGGGGTCCGGAAACATACACAACACTAACACAAACACTCAGACCACGACAAACATCCGTATGGCCAATACAGACATTTGCCGTGAGCGGGGATCCAACCCGCGACCGTTAGCGCTACAGTCAGTTGCAGTGACCACTGCGCCAACGTGTCTGTCAACTTATATACCTATGATGTTTTAAATGCTTATGTATAAGAGAAACAAGTTAGGCGTTCTGACAATTTGCAATATATTATAATCCTGGCGTACGAGTACGACTCGCACTTGAACGGTTTTTATTATTTTTCGTTCTAAACGCAATAGAAATATAATCTGCGCAACTTTCAACGCTTTAACTATTACGGTTTAGGAGATATATCCTAAGATAGACGGATGAACAGACGGTCCGACGGAGAGACAGTCAGTCAGACAGATGTAAGGACGCTTTGTAATAGCGTCGGGTGGCACCCTTCTATTACGGAACTCCACAAAGTAATAACTTTTTAGGGAAATCAATTAAGCAAAAAATAAATACGGTATTAATTCTAGAGATGGAATTATTTAAATTTAAAGAAGCGTAATACATATAAGTAAAGTTGTTTTTTATTCAATCTCGTCGTCTTTTGAGTGAGTCAATAAGGAAGTCTTATTTAAGTTTCTATTCGGGTAGTGTTTTGTAAGCTATTAGGCTTCTATAAAGTGATTTTAATTAACTTACTGTAGTCACTTAGTTTTTCTATGCCATGTCTATTTTGTATTCAAAGTCGCATTGAATTGACTTTACAATGAATACAAAATAACGTACGGTAAAGTACGATAAATGTTCGATGTATTGTTTACTTGCGTTTCATGTATCCGCATTCGGCTGTCCGTTCACTGTATGATGAGTGTTAAAGGTTTGGCTCTTGTTTGGTCGTATTTAGCGGTAGCTTTATGGCTTCGACGCAATGAAATGGTATTTTAGATATTTTAAAAAATCAAATCTTAAGAAATGCTATACTGCGAAAACATAGTTTAGGTGAGAAAGAGAATGATATATATAATGATTCGCGATTTTTATTTGTGAAATGACAATTACATTTATATATAACTTTTCTCTTAGGTTTAAAAAAAGATTTATATAAGTTGATTCACATTGCTTTACACTTAAAAGATTTCATTGTAAATGCCTTTAACTTTGTCAGTCACAGCTTACTTAAGGTTATATCGGTTACATCGGTAACTGTTACTAGGTTACACATTTGTTTTATGTTTATTTATCTGTTTACGAGCGTAATGTAATTCTCGTCCTAAAGTGAGACAGAAACACATAAGTGTAATGTAGTACAATCTTAATTAAGAAGAAAATATAGATATAAGTTTACTTGTGACGTACAGTTGCCGCGTAATTCTTGTATACAAGGCCAACTCCAATAGTACACAATGCATAATCATTCCATGTGTTGGCAAATGTATAAGCCATTTTGAATTGAATTTATACGCCATACGGTTCATTTTAAGGTGCCACGAGTTATAAGAGTATTATTTACTTTTGATAAGCGGCATGCAAAATAATATGAAAAATTGTTTTAAGATGTAATTATGATAACTATATTTGAAAACTATTAAATGACTAATTTACAAAAGAATAATATTTTGAAGAAAAATAATGTATTTAACCATTAATAAAAAAATAGTCGTATACAATTTATATTGTAACACTTTATTTATTTCAATTGAATTGTTATATTTTAAATTACTTAATAACAATCCCATGTATTTCTATTTTAATAAATTCTAGAAAACTATAATTAGTGCTAAAACTACGTAATACAGTAATCAATATTAATTAAATGTACTTTACCAATAGGTATATAAATTCCAATCACATGTTTTTAATTAACACACACACACATACACAAACACAATTATGTTTTTATACAGTATTTCGATTTTTATCATTCGTTTTTGGCGCGAAAATGTTACGAGTCTGTGACACGCGATATCGCTTCCAATGCTAGAATCGAACTGACTTATTTATATAAGCAAATAAATACTATTATGTAATAATTAATTCTCTTAGATGCAACAATACATTCGATATAAATAATCTCATATGAGGAAATAATATTCAAGGAAGAAGGAAAAAGTCCTACAAAAACCGATAAAAATTATATTTTCTGTGGAAACAAAAAAAAAAATAATAAATAACCATTTACCTACTTAATTAAACACGCGTTGTATAGTTTTTATTATTGTATTTGTAATTTGTTCTATATTTTGCTATGATAGACGATGTTCAAAATTAATTTTCTAAAATAAAATTACGTAAACTATAATTTTGTTGTTTTATCTGTATAATAAAAATAATTATCTAAATTATATTATATTATATTCATAAAAAGGGTAAAAATATTTAAAAGATATATACTACATTAGTAAGATGAACATAAAGATATATTTATATGCGATATAATTTCTTAGATTACATAAAAAATGTTTGAAAACTAGAATAGTACTAAGAAATAAATGTATTTTATAAAACACGCGAAAATATTAAATAAAACGTTTTTAAAAACCATGCATTTCTGAATAACGGTTGTCGGAAATATGTAGCGTATATTATTAATATTGTAATATTTATTAACGTCATTGCTTCTTACTAAAAATAATCATTTGAGATGAAGTGGCGTGGGTGTTGTCTAGTGATACTACTTTTAGCGTTGGCCAGAAACAGTTTTCAAGTACGAGGCTATTTAGAAATAATCTACGCCAGATTAACATTGAATATTTGAAATAGATTTAAATATTTTCTATTTTAAGGTAGAATGCCATCAGGTTTGCATTAATAAAATATCAAGTTAGCTTATTCATAGAAATAAAGATAAAAAATTAACAATACGTATGGTTACACTTATTTTTATCGCAACTACTCATATGTTTCAAGTTCATGTAAAGATTCCTTTAGGTTTATATCTTTTAGTATATTCTATCAGTAATGGAGCCAGGAAGGCTTATGAGAAATTCTTCTGGCATAAAGAAACTGATTCATATTCAGACACATATATATACGTATACCACGTAGGTATACGTGGCAGGTTAATAATAAATCTATAACCAATGGACCAGTAACTTGACAATTCAAAAGTGCTGTAAAAAGCCTATTTTAATAAAGTATATTTTGAATTTGAATTTTAATTTGATACTCTAAAAACACATAACCTTCCTTCTTTTAGGTAATTAGAACAACATGAAAATTATTTCATTATTAAAGTAGCTACCTGAAATAAGCAATATGATATTATCGACAGACGTACAAAATAATACAGTCTCACTAGCAATTTTGTTTACTGAAATATTGAAAGCTTTTCGATAACGTTTTCTAGTGGTACGAAATTTATGTAAATTATTTTAAAATATTTCTTGTTTTAACTATATATTTTGAATTCAGTTTGTAAACAGCATCTTGTAGTAAAACTTGCTTAAATTTAGTTGTAAAACAATGCGGGCTACTATCGTTACAAATAATGGTAAAAGATACATTAATTTGAATAGCACCTTCTAGGGAAATTAATTTAAGTCTGACCTTTGTGTGAATCTAAAATGAGATAAGGAGGGATGCTGTTATCCACCCTAAATCTTAAAAGAATTCTGTTGAAAGGATCTTAACGCCTTAAGGACGCAATTTCTTGGAAATAGCATTTTTAAGTGTTAACGCGTTTTTTTACTTTTCATTATTATTACTTTTTTAAATATTTACAAAAAATTAGGATTAAATTTTAATATAAAAGAAATTGATGTAAAAAAACAATGTTTTGTATATAAACATTTTTGATCTATATTTAATTTTTCTTCTTTCCTGAAATTATCATAGAATGGGACTTTATTATTAATCCTTAAAATACATTCATAATAAATAAGACTTTAATTTTGATTTTAAAACCTAACTATGTATTAAACTGACTTAGTCAAATATTCTATGGAACAAGTCTAAAAGTTTTCAAATATGCACAAAAAGAATAATTAAAATGGACCAATAAATTAACCGCATATTATACTTTTTAGTTATCATTTTAAAACTCATTCATTGTTAATAAAACATTTGTAACAAAAATTAATTCAAATTAAATGAAACTGAAAACAAAAGCAAATAACAAAGTGTGGCGCAAGGATGAGAAACATTTCTGTCGAAGTGCAGTTTAAAATTATTACGAGACTGCTGTCTCACAACTCTCGACGATCTAATAAAATTATAAGCGTCCTCAAAACTTTATATTGTTTCTTATAGATCGACCACCATGCGTTCTTTACAAGCTTCAAAAATAAGAAATATATATAAAAGTGAAATTTTAGTTAAATTTTTCCGCGCTGTCATTAATTTTCTTATATTCATTAGACAGATTTGTTGACGTTTTTAGGGTTCCGTACCCAAAGAGTGCCAACGGGACCATATTATTAACCCTCCATTCCGTCTGGCCGCCTGGCCATTTGTTCGTCTATCTGTCAGTGGGCTGTCATGATGATAATCTTACAGAATGTGTATTTCTATTGCCGCTATAAATATTTTGACAATTTTCAATCAAATATTTAAAAAAAATACCTGCTAAAGTTGAGGTATACCTATTGAATAAACGCCCTAATAGACTCCTTGGGGCCTTGAGTGATATTTTTTAACCTTTACCTTAAAGAAGATTACGTGCGAATGAGTGTATTACGAGTTCACGTTTCATAGTTTTTATTGTACTGTTAATAGTTTTTTTTTTGTTTCTACTTGGTTGGAGTTTTAAATTTGTTATGTACTCATAATATAAAAAAGATATTATACATTTTTGGAAAGATAAACCGCAGAACAGGTCTTCTGGACAGTTACAACTTTTCTGGACAGTTTCAGAACGGTATGTATTATGCAGATATACATAAAACTGTAAAATGTATTTTAATAGCTATGGTATAACCATTAATTAATTCATTTGCAGCTTTAAAGTTACATTAAGGGTTATCTGACCTTTTGTTACAACATGTTTTACTACAAATAAGTTTTAAGAGATTGAAAACATCTTGAAAATGTTTGTTATTATAATTTTAATTGTTAATGGACTTAAAAGTACTCTATCTGAGTCAAGTTCGAATTATTTCCTTTAATTATAAATAAACAACTTTGAAGTATTTAAAAATGTTAAAGACGGCTTCGCTTCTATTGTAATTAACACCCCTTTAAAGAGTTTAAAACAAAATTCTAATTTCAGATATTAAATAGGCAGCAAATACTTTGCTGTAGAAAATATACATTATTTTATCTGTCATGATGCCTTAACTATGTATATGTTTGTGCTGGTAGGCGATTAAAAAGTAATTAGTCGAGGATAATTGAATAAAACGTAGAGACATTTTTATAATAAATGTAGTGATTATATAAACCAAACAGTAATTTTTAACGTTAATTACTTTTGTGTTTTCACATACGTAGTATATAATTACATATGTACATAATAATAAAAAGATGAGCCGGCTTGAAATAGACTGGATCGTACGATAAATATAAGTCTACAGCGAGAATTAGACTTATAAGTTTTGCTTTCAGACTTTTACAAAGATTTACATAAGTTATTATTGCTCTTTACCTGAAATACTATATAGCCAGTGTTTATCGTTGACATTTTCAGCATTCGTAACTATTTATGATGTAAGTTAGAGTTGTTTTATATGGCTCTCGAAATTAAAACTTATATACGTAATTATCGCATAAACCTGTCAACCATATTTTAATTAAAGGTAATCAGTAAGAAGCTCTTATTGTTCAATATAGTTATATCATTAAAGTAAACAAACAAGAGTTTAATTAATTTAAAAAATCAATAACTCGACTGTGTAACAAGACCATCTGCAGTAAGCAGTACCGTATATAATATCAGTTCCGTCTAAAAGCCTATGATTGAAGATCGTTACTAATCAACTTAAAATCGATATAAATTGTAAACGATAATTCTGATTGAAAAACGATATTAAAAAATTTAATATGTTCTTTGGTCGATCTTCATTTTCTTATTCTTTATATTATTGCATCCAAAATCGGCCATTTTGATTTTTCCAAATTGGTATGACGAATCAAAAAACACGCTATTTATCAAATTAATAATAATAATTAATACTGCCACAAATTTACAAATCCATATACATACATACATACATACATACATAGACTGATAAACACATTACCCTCCTCTGCATTGAGCAGTCGGGTAAAAGGCATATTTATACGTATTTACACAGGCGCCAATTTCTTGACAGACTCGATCGATATGCGATATGTAAGTATATATTGTATACTATCCCAGTGACTACATGACCGGAAGACAGAAACTGTAAAAATGTATACAAATAAACAAAAACTGAAGTGCCTGTTTGTAATTTCAAATTTATAGCTTTTAACTATTGCTAATTTTATATGGAGTAACTTAGGTTACTTTTATTTAAAAAAATATTTAATTTACAAAAAAAGAGGGTTACGCGAAAACAAAATTGAAATCAATGAATTAGTAAATAATGTCCGATTGAAGCAGGGAAGGTAAACATAAATATAATTTTTCCTTAACCCTTAAATGCATGGTTTTTTATTGCGGCCTGGAAATAATGTTTCCTGGTAGGTATTTACCTAATAATAGTTGAGATTATATATATTTTTTATAAGAAATAGCACTCATATATTTATGAATACAAAATTACGGAGACGCTTCTTAGTCGACCGCCAAATAGAAATGTAAAAAAGATAGATTTGCCGCCGAAATTTGCATAATTTCTTTTTTAACACTCACTATATTTATTATCTATGGCTGTCAAAGTGCGCTCGGAAACACATACCACATGACTTCAATAAAATAACGTGAAACGTGGTATGTATACATTTGGCAACAAGATGCATTTAAAGGTTAAATTGACGCGGGTGAAATCGCTGCGCTGGTACTACAAATAATATCGCAAATAATATATTGTATATCTATAATAATATTATACAGCTAAAGAGTTTGTTTGTTTGTTTGATTGTTTGCTTGAACGCGCTAATCTACTGGTCCGATTTGAAAAATTCTTTCAGTGTTAGATAGCCTATTTATCGAGGAAGGCTATAGGCTATATATCAAAATCAAAATAAAAAAATACTTTATTCAAGTAGGCTCTTACGAGCACTTTTGAATCGTCATACATGAAAATAACAAAAAAAAAACATAAATAATGAAGCTACCACCGGTTCGGAACGCAGATTCTACCGAGAAGAACCGGCAAGAAACTCGATAGTTACTCTTTTCAAATATTGTAAATACAACACAGTTTATGATTACAAATTAATTATTTATCCTGTACGAAATTCAGCTTATACTAAGCCCACGCATCTTTATCGTCAACGTAATCTTGTATAGAGTAATATGCTTTATTATCACGCTAAGACCAAAAGGAGCGGAGCACCAATGAAGAATGTTTTAAAATCGGGGGACCATTTCCCATTACGCTGCGTGCGCTGCGTGAACGGTTAAAGTTTTGCAAAAATCATGTATGACAGAATTGTTCCCCTTTAAAAGTTCTAAAAAAAGTCCACGACAGCGTATGTATAACCTTTTTTATGCTAAGCAAATTTGTTCTAAAATAATGCATTATTAGCCTAAAGTAACTAAGTAACTATTCCACGCGGACGAAGTCGCGAGCGAAATCTAGTATATAATATGTATATTGTATATATATATATATATATATATATAATATATATATATATATATATATATATATATATATATATATATATATAATATATTGTTCTTAATTTTTGTTTGTTTTATGACCATTGGAATCTAAGTTTCAATGAAGATTTAATAAAATGTAAAGACCGTTCGTGTCAGATCCATGAACAATTTAGAATCCCGTCTAGATCCGAGCCTAAATAAATATTGGTTTAACAAAACAGCTATTTGTATTGTTATGAATATTGCTTATTTCGTTACTAAGAATTTCAATTATGAATTTGTATTTTAATAGGACGCTGATAAGCAATAATGTGTCAACCCACAAAAAGAAATTCCAATTTTGAGATGTTGATGTATAACTATAACTTATTATTAGGTAACACTTTTTATTATACCTATCTGCGTTTAATTCATTATATCTTTTATCAAAATAGAAAAAAGAAGAAGATATTCAAAAAATGAATTAAAAATAGGTTTGACATCTTAAGACACTATTTTCTCAAAATAAGGTCCTGTTTAGCTTGACATAGCATTGTTTATAAGTGTCCAATTACAAGATTGTTGCGTTAATTAAATATGAATGTAGACACTATAAAGGTAAATTGATAATTTGATAAATATCTTTTTTCAACGCTGAGTCTACATAACCTAGTATATAAACGGAAAACAATTCAATCCACATTTTCTGGACGTGTATTAAATTGTTATATCAGTTGTTAGTCTCTGAGGGTATATTATATTTGAAGTTAACAAGCGGACAACTCCCTTGTGACAGGACCCGATGTTTGCGGACTGCAGAACCACTGAGATTTCGTCCGCATAAATCCTTTGCAATCCGATATTTTCCAGCTTAAGAATACAGTTTATACGTTCTTACGTCTTTTCTGGAAAGCTCTATTATTAAGTCAGGTTTTATAAAGATTTATGTTTTTAGTTTTTAATTTTGCAGAATCAGTTACGGTAGGTTTGTAAGTTTTGGTATAAGCTAATAATAAAATTAAATAAATATATAAGTTTTTATAAACAGTAAAGAAACAGCCTGTTAATATCCCACTGCTGGACAAAGGCCTTTTGTCCTATTAAGGAGAAGGTTTAAAGCTTAATCCACCAACCACACTGATGCACTGCGGGTTAGCGAATATACATGTGTCAGAATTTCTTCTGGCACATGAAGGTTTGCTCATGATGTTTTCCTTCACCGCCGAGCTCGGGATGAATAAAAACACAAATTTAGCACTTGAAAAACCAGCGGTGCTAGCCGGAGTTTGAACCCGCGATCATCGTTTAAGATCGACGAGTTCCAACTAGCTCTTTAAGCTTTTGTAACTATTACCTAATTTTTTTATCCTTACTTCACCAGAAAATTATTTAACTAAACTAATTTCACACAATATACATCCATTGGAATCGTTTTAAAGTTATAAAAAGGTTCTTGAAATGAAAAATTCTTAGAAAAATAATTTAGAGACATTTTATTCATAATTTTCATAATTATACGCCAAGTAAAAACGATTTAAATATTCATTAATACGATTAGATATTGTAACAATTAAGACTTTTTCAAAAAAGCAACCGAATTCAAAGGCAAAATACACATTATCGTTTACATTAATGACTACCCGACAACCGTTTTTCATAAATAATCCACGAGAACAATCTGAACGTAAAGAATATTAAAAGTAAGAAGAACGTAAAGAGTTTTAAAAATCGATTACGAGATGACAGAGTGCTGTGGTAACAAACATAAAAAAAACACTACGAATTGAGAACCTCCTCTTTTTTGTAGTCGATTGAAAAGAGCGGAAGAGAATCGTTTGTAATAAAAATAAAAACGAATAACTAGCGGGCAAAAGTTTAATGTTCTGTGCTGTAAAGAAACGTATGAATAACTGCTATAGCACGGCGATTGTAAGCAAGCATAGAGTTGCAGAATAAACCACTGTCTACTTTTTTTTGAAACGTTACGATTTCTGTGAGGCTTTGGAATTTATGTATACGACACGCGAATTCACATTATGAATAAACTTTTGTCTGAATATATTGTGAGTCCTGGACGTATAAGAGGAGGGGTTTAGGGTGTTCGGTCACCTCCTTAGTATACGACTTATTTATACTTAGTACATTGAACGAATGGCATTGACAATGGTTTATACTTTACATAATTGCTAAATTGGCACTGAGATTGGCATCATACTATCTTATCGTTGTCTTAGATTTTCGCGATTATTATTCATTGAAATGAAACTATTTTAAACGGATTTAAATCGCGTATATTAATTATTTTTATCATCCCGACGTTTCGAGCACTTAGCAGCGTTCGTGGTCACGGGTAGACTACCCGGATGATAAAAATAATTAATATACGCGATTTAAATCCGTTTAAAATAGTTTCATTTCAATCATACTATCTTACTGCGTAACAACCGGACAAAAACTAGTTTAACTTTGTACATTTTAGACTTACAACCACTTCTCCCCCCGTAAAGCTACACCCGTGTTGTGAGTTTTTATTGAGACTAAGATATTTGTTAAAAATTTCAATTACCTCTTCTTTGTACAGAAAAAGACATAGGGACCCGTAGTTGTGTTCCGTGAATCACGTAAGAGAGTACATTAGCTAATTAATTAATTCTTTGTTAATGTATTCTTTAATAATTAAAATCTATTTGCTGGTTGAAAACACTTTGTAAATTTTATTGAATTATAAATCCTTTTCATTATTTAGAGTAGATGATTATTCTGATTTAGTTATCGAAGCAGAAATTAAATGTAAGATATTTGGACGCTGATAAGCAATGTGTCAAGCCACACGGACTTCGTTTTAAGAAAATGGCGTTTAAAGATGTCAAACCTATTCTTAATAAATCTGTTTGAAGACGTGCTTATTCATTTTTTCTTTTCTATTTTGATAGAAACAAAACTATAGATAAATACGTCAAATACACAATTTAAAATATTTATTATTACAGTAATAATTTAAGAAGTAATAAAGTAAATAGGTGTTTCAAGTAATCATAGTTTTATTTTGAAAATAATGGTTTTTAGCATAGAATCTGCCACTTCCTTCCTAACCAGTATTTTACATATTCGGCAATAAAACGAATCTCAAAAAGAGGGATGGTGTATGTATGAAGTGGGTCTATGTTTCTGTGTGTGGCATCGTAGTTAACCAAAAAAGGGCCAATTTTAGGGCCCTTTGCCATTTTATGTATATCTGTTCAGACGTTTGAAGGTTTTTTTGTAGTTTTTGAAGGGGATCTGAGCAACGTCGATTCGACTCGAAATTTACTAGACTGTGAATGGTATTAAAATAATATAGTTTCGTAACTTTGACCTGATGCTCATCAATTTGCAGCAGAAGTTTTATGTTGAGACTCTTTGAAATAGTTGTCATCGTATCCTGTCGGTTTTTTTTTATAAATTTTCAATTTTATCTTGTATTTACATGAATATATTGATTGTAATAAAATTAAAATGTCAATAAAGTTATATGGCTTTGCCTATTATTATTTATGTAGGTACTATTTATTATAATATCAAAGTAAACAAAGACATGCGTTTATTTTGAGGTCACAGCGTGTCATATTATGTATATTAACAAATATTCGTTATATTTCAATACTTTTACTAACTTTAATAAAAACTTGCGCACATTGCTCGTATAGTTTTGCCTCATACAATAAGGGATACATTTACACAAATCAATAGGATAACGGTTGACAATAAAAAGAATCGAACTCGGAATTACTTTTTTGTTACATGTATAAATAGAACAGGACGTTCTCGTAACTTGTCCCATATTCCGATGTTTCGTAACAATAATTTGCCTCCTCTCACTGGAATATTGGCAAATTACATTCGCTTTGTCAACGTAGTCGTCAGTTAAACTCCGGTGCCGGCATCGTGCCAAATCCCGATATCCTCAGACACAACATTGACTACGTCTGTTTCACTGCCATAAATAACCTTACGACAATGTCAGGAAATACATTTTTTTAACCCTTCTACTAATTTTTGTTGCATAATCACAATAAATCTTAGCACATATGGACGCTGATAAGCAATACTGTGTCAAGACACACGGACTTCGTTTTGAGAAAATGACGTCTAAAGATGTTAAACCTATTCCTAATAAATTAGTTTGAAGACGTATATATTCATCATTTCTTTTCTATTTAGATAAAATAATATATAGAATCAAAAACAGATAGATTTATTTAATACGTTATGTAATCATAAGTTTTTAAATATTTGAGATTATTTTATAAATTGCAAAATATGGAACGCACCTGAAATTCAAAACATTGAGTTTAGGAACTTTTTACCATACTTATTTTGTTTAGATGACTTGAATTTTTTTTGAATAATGTTAAATCGGTGACGTAGTATCAAAATACATCAATATCTCAAAATTTGACTTTTTGTGGGTTGACATATTATTGCTTATCAGCGTCCATATAATAATAACTTATTTTAATAAATTTTTGATTACTCAAATTTATTGAATTTTTAGTGGTGTTATTTTTTTATAAATAAAATAACGTAATAAAGAACAACAATGCTACTTTTTTTTCGAAGAGATGTTGTTATTTAATACTTTATTTAATCGACCGATTATGTTTGGCGAGTTAAATTATTAGAAGTATTATACCGTTTTCATTTTGATAAAAATTAAAAATAATGTAGGAAAGTTTATTTAGAATTACCTTCGTACAAAGTTTTACCTAATAATATTTTATTAATAAAACCAATTAAACGTTCTCATAGCTCAATCTACTTAACAATAAAGCGAAAGAGGACTTGAGCTGAAGAACATCTTATTAAAGAGAGTACAAACTGCCTTAACTGCCTGCTCCAGTTTCATAATATAAAGACTATTGTGGGGCCGGACCTCATTATTTCGTATAAAAGGATAATAATTGACTAGTTGTAAGGATACGAGCACATTACTTATTGCGAAAATATTTTATACACTAAAATTTTGTTTTTTTTTCAACTATTATATGATTTACTTTTTTTTTCTTTGGATATTGAGCGAATATTTTTTTGTTTTAAGTTATGCCTTTGTTGTGTATTTATTTTATATTTCTTTCTAAAATTAAGCAAGGAAAAATCTGGTTAGAATTTTACAGTAATTTATATTTTTTAAAAATATGGAATTATTAACTGAGTAATTCAAATGTTTTAAATGTAAAATAAAAAAGTAATCATTTAATTAAATACGTGTACAATGTTTTATAGGATATAACAAAAAAGACGGTTCAACTAAGTTTCTCACAATCAGATTTAATACGAAACAGTGTTAAAAATCCGTTTTCACAAGGGGCTTAACAACGAATATATGGGGCAAAATGTCGGTCGTTAGTGGCCCTCCAACCCGATAAGCTCGTAGCAGCGGTAATTATGCGGATAAGATCGGTAAATATGCCGTGCCATGCATAATAAGTATCGACATCAACATAATAGCTTTGTTACTGAAAATATTCACTGAAACCATTTTAAATTGAGCCGTTAGTGATTTTGCTATTTAAAATTACGTGCTGTACTATACTGTAAAAGCTTGTGAACGTCCCACTATTGGGCAAAGACTTCCTCTCCTAACAGGAAGAAGGTTGAGAGCTTAATCCACAAAACAACGTTGCTGTGGGTTGGGGATATACATGTGTCAGAATTTCGTGCGACTTATGCAGAATCCCTTACGATGTTTTTCGAAAGCGCGAGACGAATTTGAACACAAAAAAAATTGTACTAAATCGTTGTGTACTAATCAATAGGCCATTTCGGCTGAATTACGTAAATCTAATAGTACTAACGATGTTTGGTCTTTAAAGTTTAGTACAAATAGAAATCTCATGTAGGATTCCGTAGCCGAAGGCTGTATCAGCATGTATTTTGAACGTAACAAGCTGGTTAACCCATTCGATGCATCAGTAAAATTGACCAAAAATATTTTAATTTATTTTACATACATCCAGCAACCAGCACCGCACTTCATCACGATTAACCAAAATTTAATAAACTTTAATTTTGCGAAGTTAAAAGAACGGACGATTAAGATTTTCGTATTAACGGATTTAAAAAAAGAGATGATTCTCAATTCTGTGTTTTTTTATTTTCCGATATTAATGAATTGATTTTGTTTGATTTGATTTAAATGATTGAATTCCGACCGCTAGGCAACCTCTAGTTTAATTAAATACATGAAAAATATATTATCTACGGAGCCCAAGTTCGGAAGTTCGAATAAACGTTTGACATTAAAATTTTTAAAGGTGAAACGTCGAACCCTCTAAGTTGCTAAGTTGCCGTATGCAGACGACGTTCTAGCAGGGTTATTTGATGCAAACCTAATTTCAACCAAATTCCCGTGTAAGATTTCCCGCAGCGCTTCGTAACTTATGCTTTGACTTGTGTAAAAGTTCATATATATATATATTATACAACTACTCTCAGTCGTGACTCCGCACGGTTAAGAATTTTACTATATTCAAGAAACTAGTAACATTTTTTTGGTATGCAGGTAATTTCTTTTGTGGGTGCTCAATTATAATGCAAACTAAAATTCCGTCATTAGTTTTTAGAATAAAATATTTTTCTACAAATCTAAAACGATATCTGAATATTTTGATAAAATTGCATGGCCTGATAGTATCTATTATAATAATAAGCATCTATTTCTGAGAAGTGATGATATACGACAAAACGAAGAAAAATATTAATTTTCAACACTGATTCAAATTTTTAGGTATTACCCGAATTTAATTATAGCTTTTGCGTAAAATGATAGTCGCCTAACTACGTAAGAGTGGGTGATTATACATTTATTTAAATTAAATAGATTATAGCGAACTATTTGCGACTTCGATGACAATACAATACAACGACATGAAAGTTTACAAATTATTTTTTTTGTATTATTTATATACAAAATTGGTTCAATTAAAGGTTTAGATGTGTATATTTTATGTAAATTATGAAGATATGTTGTTTTAAAGCTAGAAATACGTTGATTGCACAAGAGCGGTGGCAGAAAAGTTTAAGTGGTATGCCAAAAGGCGTGTCTGAACGGGAGAAAATAAATCAAAACATTTTTGAATCTTCTTGTTTCATGCTTTTGTAAAGTTATAAGAATTGTATTGTGTGTATTTTCAGTTTAAAAGTAGTGTTTGAAAAGAATATAATCTCACTTTATTGTTGATGAGTAAATTTATTCAAACCTTTGTGTGTTATGCTGGAAAAAAAATGTTTTAAAAATGTAGACGTTTCGGCAAAAAATCAATTAAATATGTGAATTAACGTACATTAAAGGCTCGCGCAAACTATAGCCGCGGCGGGCCTCAATGCATCGCATTGCAAAATTGCGCCAAAGCATACATCAGGCGCATCGGGCCGCACCGCAACCCAATATCTTATAATCAGTCAGGTTTTGGCAATCTAAGAAGATGGATAATTCTGACGAAGAGCTTTTTTTATTATAAAAAAAGTATATTTCAATTGTTACCCCTGACAAAAAATCATACTTATTTATAAATAATAAATTATTGTAATAATACCCGGTTGTTTTATGATTCTGCCTATCTCTTCCCATATATTATTCCTTCTCTGTACATCATCATATTTGGGATGTTGTAGGTCGTACAATTCCTTGTACTGTTCTACTAAAGTAATTAATAATTCTTCATTCAGCCGTCTACTTGTTACGTCTGCTAACGCACACTAAGACGGGCCGCATTGCAACGCATAACATCGCCGCAAAAATACGCCTGGCTAGCGATACGCCAATGCGTTCCGATGCGACCCGTTGCGGCCAGCCTGGGGTGTGCGATAGTCCATACAAAATGTATGAAACCGATTCAGGAGATTTTTTGTTATGCGTTGCGGCCCGCCTCAGTGCGCGCCTATCTTTATATTTCATAACATTTATCAAAGCTTAATGCTAAAGTAGAGACAAAGTTCTCTAAGTTATTTGATACTGGCTCAAATTCTTAAGAAGGATTGCCCGCTGTCGCTTGACACTTTATGTTTGCATGTGTCAAAGTTACTTCGAGTAACTTGTTGGCATATATGTTATACAATTTATATATATTTATTAAGACAGTAAACGGTTATATGTATGTAAGTCTCTACATATGTATTATGTGAGACTCTGGCTGAGTCTGTTGCAGGTATACAGCCTTTGTGTTCCTAGTTTATTCTTATAGGCTTGCACATGACAGATGTGTAAAAAAATATGTATAGAAAGATATCTTTTTTATAATCTAATAAATATGAAGACCTCTTGTAATAAATATGAAGAACTCTTTAGGGAAAATAGCATTTATTGGTTTTTTATCTAGTTGCTAGTCTATGTATGATATAAGTGAAATATGATTTAAGGTTTCTATCAGTACCAGAAATACCTAAATCAGTTGAGGTGTTAGACTTTATGGCAATAAAGTATTTTGTAGAATTGTGCATGGGTCTATAATGTAAAATTCGATATACATACATATATAAATATGTACATTTTATTGGTAGTGAGTTTCACAAATAAGCTTACACATTATATTTTTTTAACCCTCGACGCAAAAAGAGGGGTGTTATAAGTTTGAGTTTTGTGAGTGTTTGTCTCTGGCACCGTAGCTCTTAAATGTGTGAATTGATTTGAATGAGCTTTTTTCTTCTTAGCTACGGTAGGAATCTTAGATGAAAAATAAGTATTTGATTAACTTCAAATATATATGTGATCTAAAATTTTAAACACTTATGCAGGCAACATAACTATGCAAAATTATGGAATTCTGATGCTACTTCCAGGATCAGCAGGATACACAAATCCTTACCAACTTACAGCAGAAATGTCATGTTGAATGTTTGGTCCCAATGAATAAATTGTCGGGAGGTTTTTATCTAAATTTTATTATAAAATACTTAACTACTAAGTGGGTTCTTTTCACAGGTGTGTGTAAGTGCTGTGCAAAATAAAACCAGAATACAACGAGTCATGACGTTAACGAGCGGTCATCGTTATCTGGCGAGTTGACGACTCCAATCAACTACAAAGCCGTGGTGTTTCAAAGGATTTCCCTCGGCAGCCAGTCTGTTGCCGTATTTGAATATGACGAGTTGATTAATAAACCCGAAACTTTGATCTTGTTCGTTGGATTATCAAAAACATAATAGTGTTTCAGTTGAAAATATCATTTCATAGTAACTTAAACACAAGTGCCTATGTCGTTTTGAGTATAATTTGGGACATTTGTGCTCGTTATCTTAATGTTAATAAATTAATATTATAAATGTAAACGGATAACATTTATAAAACATGTCCGCGATAAACTGTAAATCTTTTACTTTTTTTAAATTGTTTAAAAATGGAATAGGCGTCTATGTTTAGATACGCATATATAAGTCATATTTACTTTTTCTACCGTAACATTATCATGAAGTAGCTAATATAGCTGTTTCGTATGAGTGAGAGAGTCGATGACCTAACTCCTCCCCTGTTCCTTTTCTTATTTTTCTTTCATACTTTTTTGCTTTTTAATTTGGCAGCGCATTCAAAACCTCTGGTGCTGCTAATGTCCATGGACTGCAACCAGGTTTACACCAGGTGTCCTATCTTCTCGTATACCAGGTATCATTGTAATAAAAAACTACAACTAACATTTACATTTTTCAATTATATTTTCGTATCGAAAATTATGTAAATATATGTGTAAGGGTATTCCATTGTCTACTCTATTTCTCGTATTGTAAGTACTGTTGAGAATACAAATGTAGCGAATACAATTATACAATAAGAGTCTGTTCAGCGATCGTCACAAGTTGATCCTTTGTGGCTCACAATACTATTCGATAGTTCCATTCCAGTGATTGATTCTGTACTATTTATACATATAAAATGATTTACATTAACTCAATTGCAAATTCCCTACAATAGATTTGGTTTGGATGTTATAAATTTCATAATTCAAAATTATATCATATACCTATTGATACATTGCTATACCATAATAATAAGGCGTTTCAGTGGAAACGTTGGATCTTGTAGGTACGTATACACAATACGTGTAGGCTTACCATTTACGAAAAAGAATTTCAATAAAGTTTTGTTAAGTTTTTACTTTTAAATATGGATTATGCTAATGCTGGTTGGTTACATGCTCAGGTGACACCTTGTATGTTTCCTGGGATCAAATGTCCTTTTTGTACATAATTGTGTTGATTTTTGTGAGTATAAACAATTACCGTGCTACATTACTTAATTATCAGACGTCAATTTAATTGTGTTCAATTTATTATGTTATTAAAAGGTAATTGTTTAGTAATTAATATAACAATATATGCTTTGTAGCGAGAATAAGGCGAGATTCACATTAGTAAGTTGTACTCTTGTAACTGGTTTAAAAATTCGGTAATTTATTAAGTTCTGATTGATTATGAATAAGCCATTGATAGTAAGTTCTTTGAGGTGTAAAAGTATTGATAAATACTTTATATAAATCTTATGAAAGTCGGCGGGCAAAACTTACAAGTGTAAGACTTATAAGATTTATTTTTAGTTTAGTCGATATATTTTATAATTATTATAAATGCAAAAGTATTTACATATAATTTCTCAAATTAAAATAATTTAATATAAAACTGGCGTCAGCAGTACTATACCATAGTATAGTCTCAAATCCCAAGCGTTCAGAATCAAAATTACAAATTTCTAACACGAAGGCGATTTCACCTTCGAATTGTTAAGGTTATATTTATGTGCCTTTATTTACATCAAGAGTATAATGAGGGTCTGGTGGAAAATTAAATTTTGAGGTTCCTTCCGGTCATTTTGTTTTCAACTTTTAAAAAAGAAATCTATGTATAATGACTAAAAAATTCACTTAAACTAATATAAAATGTTTTTGTTTTTATTTATTAAAAAAGTAATATTTCATTAAAAAGCTTTGTTATATACGGTAATTATGTTAGTACGGTTATAGTAAAACCCAAAAAAAAAAACAAAAATTAAAAAAAAAAAAACTGTAATTTAGACTATTGATAAGATATATAGACAGACGAATATTTTTGGTTAATAAATAAATTTTAAAAAATAAAATAAAAAAAGATTACCACACGCCACAGATCCGTAAAAAATTAATATTTACAAAAAAAAAATAGTTTATTCTTACTAGATCTACTTTTTTATGTTTTCAATATTCTGTAAAAGCCATCTAGGTGATGTATCAAATAGCTTTAAAAGATTTGATATGTAGATTGCTTTCAGATTTAGATGGATGGGGCCTTTGAGAGACTGGGGTTACTTCGCAGTCTTGTAACACAAGAGTCAGTTGCTTTTGACTACTGAATGTTACTTAGCTAACAGCAATGGACACATTTCTCGAAAGCAGTGTGATATGTTTATTTTGTATTGTTTGTATCTTCGGTCATTGATCCAGAACGATGGCTTTGTTTGTGAAAAACATAATAAATGCGGGATAGCTGAAATGACGACATGTCACACCAATAAGCAACCCACGAATGCCCCTTAAAATTAGGGAAAAATTTATAAAACAAAAATAAGACCTGTCGTGACGTATGCATCTGAGTGTTGGGTTACGAAAGGGATGGATGAGAGAGTGCATACGGCGTATATGCGAATGTTGAAATGGATGTGTGGAGTGACTTGTATGGGTAAGATATAAGCTTATTCCATATGAGTATGTCCGAGGCAGTTTGAAAGTGGCGCCAGTGATAGATAAGCTAATAGATTAGCGTGGTATGGGCGCGTTCTGAGGAGGGATGAAGGCTATGTGACTAGACGAGTGTAAGATATAACTGTGGAGGCTTATTTTGCCAAAGAAAAGATGGATGGATTGCGTAAAAGGTGACCTGAGTAAAAAAGGAGTGAATGCTGAGATGACGGCTGATGGGAAGGAATGGAAGAGAAGCACGTTTTCTGGCGACCCCACATAAAGTGGGACCAGTACAAGAAGATGATGAGTGTGATATGTCTGTTATGTAATATATGTAAAAGCCCGTTCAAACGAAACCTGTTTCGATTTTATGGCAGCACCTTACTCTCACAAAAGATCGGTATGAAGTAAATATAACTTAACGTTTCATATGGTGAGTGAGAGAACCGGAAGCCCAATCCACTTCTCCATTCGTTTTCTAACTTCCTATTTCCTTTCATCTCTCATTGCTTTTTAAGCAGGAAACTCATTTGTGGATTACGTAACCTTACACGTACTTATACTTATACATAGGATACTATGTATCAATATACCACGTGGAAGAAGCAGCTTGTGGGGGCTAGTTATACATAATTATATTAACAATACGCTTGTTGTACGCACAAAGACGCGAGTAATATTAGCTTTAAAGAACAAGCCTATATGACGCGCCGAAATAAGCCCGCCGCGTAAACGTCCTTAGAGTATGAACTTTAATATTTAGTTTGGAAAGATTTTTATGTTAAATGATTGATGTGAGATTAAATATACAAAAAATAACGCGCCCTTACGTAAAACGATATCCAAATAGAAGTTTTACGAGATTTTTTAAGAAGTTGGCGCGACGCCATATCGGCTTTTCTCGCACTAATCGAGTTTGATCGCTTCAATGAGGATATCGCGCTGTGCAATGATATTTGGAAATAAGGAAAGTATCTCGATGTAAGTACGTACATTCTAGAATAATTTACTTTCTCATTTAAAAAAAAATCATAAAAAACAACGCCGAAAATTTAATTTATGTGTTCATTAAATATTCATAATACGGTATTTGTAAATGTTAACACGTTTTGTGTAAATGTACGAGTATATATTCTTAATTTTGCCACGTTACCATTTGTATAAAAAATAAACACATGCGTCCTGTGCGTTTCTAACGTCGTAAATGTAATTGATATGAATATTATTGTCTTATACATATTTTTATATCTGAGTTATAAAGATAAACATTTTAAAATTCAAACCATTTTCAAAATATACTTTATTCAAGTAGGCTTAAGAACTTTTGTCACAGCACGGCTTTGTAGTTGTTGAATGAATCAAATATTATTTTCAGTAACTGTTTTGTTCTTGCTTTTTGTGTAATTTTGTATAGAAATGTAGTATCTTCTTAATAGTTTTAATAATACATAAATATTATTGTATATTTTAAACTTTCGCGATTTATACTGACGGTCAGTCAGCTCGTGACCAAAACGAATGCAACTTCGTCGAAATGTCGGGCAATAAAAAGGTATTACTACCATTAGTTATCGCGATAAGAATAAATATTATTAGCACGCGGATTTTGAAGACTATAATCGTGCGTTCAGATTAAATTTCATTTTATAAAACCTTATCAATAAAACGTCCACTTTGTCTACCATAGTAACATATAACAAGAATGTTTCTTTTTTATTCATAACACGTAACAATTCATACTAAAAACATATTAAACACGTTTTATATATCTTCTATAACATGTTTCGCTACACAGGTTGGACCCACCATAAGATCATTCGATTAAAAGTCTTTTGATTTCTTTTTGTTTGGTTTAAGATATACAATATTATCTAAAAATCACGTTTCCTTTACAAGAAAAGACTTTTAACAAGGCACTGATCCATTTAGTTGTGAAGTTTTTACGCTAAAGATAAACTTAGTAAAGAAGTGTTTGGTTGGGGCAAAACGTGATCTGGGTTTCAAATCGATATGCTTAATATTATGGAATGTCATTTAATATTTCTTTGAGTAAAATAGTTTGCTAAAATAGAGCAATGTAGTATTTAGTTAAAAGATACAGCATAGTGCGTTTGTGTATATGTTTTGTTTGTATATGTGTGTGTGGCTACAGAAAAAGACAAAAAACTGAACCCACGGCATTATACTCTACGTTTATGTCATATTAAAAATTAAACGTATAGTCAGCTCGGTGTTTATACGGCAAACATTAATTTCTGTAAAAACTAATGTAATAAACGAATACAATAATTTTAACAATATGTTATACTAAACACGAGTAGCTGCAGTTTTAGCAAGTTAATCTCTCGGAGTAAACGTATGTTGCTATTTCATAAAAACCGTATGACATCGTACCGTGTGAAGAGACTTTGCAATACTATGCGCTACGGCAATCCGTAGGTTAATTACCTGCAGCTATCGCCATCAAAATATCTATTAACAGCTGTTAAAACTGCTACGTTTATATAATACCTTTAAACGAGCAATTGTTTTGTATATATGTATATAAAATGCCTTTTATGGATAAATGTAGGTTACGAATGTTATAATTATTATCATTCATAGAAATATATGACGTTTTAGAGCATACATAAAATAAAGTGCCTGTACGTAATTTTAAATTAACAGCATTTTATTAAATGCATATGAAACTATACACGGTTCTTATAGGTATCAAAAATACAATTTTTAAAATTTTTGTTTGCATGTCTATCGGCCTGCCTGTCTGTTTGTTCCGACTAATCTCTGAAACGGCTGGGCTGAATTTGATAGGAGTTTCACTCACAAATAGCTAATGTTATAAATAGTAACTTAGGTTAATTTTATTTTAAACATTTTATTTATTTTAATTTATAAACAGAAAGAAAGTTAAGTGGAAACAAAATTGAAACCAATGAAATAGTGAACAAAATCCGATTCAAGAAGGGAAAATAAACATTATACAAACATAATTTGTCCTAGTAAAACCGCGTGGCACAGCTAGGATACATAATATTATTTAAATCATGGTAGCTCAAATATGAGTTATCCATTAAATACACTTTTTTTGAAATTGGATTATCTTATGAGATATTTTAAACTAAAGTAACCCTATATATCTAAAAGTGATTCTACTTACCATAAAGAATTTCTAAACTAAAAATGTATTTCATAAGCTGCTGTAATATTTCGTGGGATTCATCAACTTTTTGTCGATGGTGGCCAGACAGAGAAAAAGCCGTGAATGGGCAAGACAATGACTAATGTAATGAAGTTGACCCTTTTTTACGTGGTATGTTAACAAAATCAATTTAGGAATTTTTATATTTTGTACGTTAAAAGCTGATTTTTTTATATTATGTATTATACTTTCCGTTTACTATTTTAACCTTATAAAAACAACGTTTTCTTTAATTGTACATAATATGGACTTGTGTAATAATATTTATTTTTCACGTTATACACTATTTATATCCGCTACAAAAAGGTACAGAATCAAAAATATCTCTTAATTTTAATCGGTTACATAATTGCTTTCAGCTAACTCTAGCGCTCATAGTTTCAGATTTCTCACTACTAACCAACCTGTTTAAATCTTCCTGTATATCAGTGCCCCTCGCGGTTTTACTCGCGTTTATGGTTACTAGTTTTCTCCTATGAGTCGTAGCGTAAAGTAATATAGCCTATAGACTTCCTCAATAAATAAACTATCTAAAACAAAAGAATTTTTCAATTCGAACCAGTAGTTTCCGAGATTAGCGAGGTCAAACAAACAAACTTTTCAGCTTTATAATATTAGTATTAATAAACGAAAATGTATAAATGGTGCATATCACCTGACAGTTTAACAATTACCGCGAAAAAACAAACTGAAAACGGAAACTAGCAACCAATAAAAGGAGATTAGGTACGAAAGAGATTTCATTCGAGATAATGCTCGGAGAAAGAATCCTTTGCAATAAGGCTGTAACAAAGGCAAAGTATAGATAATATAAGTTAACCGCTCTTTTCTCGATACTTAAAAGTCGAGAGCTAAATAAAAGTACATTTTAAAATAAATTCTCATTTAATAAAAAATATATTGTAGCGATAACGAAATCGAATTTTAAAAAGTAATTGCTATTGTTCGCTTTCGCTCGTGTTAATGTAGAATTTTTCTGTCTGACCTCAAAACTGCAGAAGGTGGACAAAGTTTTATCCCAATCAGTTGAACAGTATGACAGTGCAAAGAATACGAACAAACAAACATTAAGTTTTATATATTAGGTAGATATATATGTACGTATTTATTGTAGCAAAGCCCAGTTTTAGTTTACTGCCTACAAGTACTACAACTCACATAGGGGTTAATAATAAAAATCACTCTCTAACAGAAAATCGCTGTAAAATAGCTGGTTAGCTGATTGAACGAGAGAGCTGAAAATCCACTTCTTACCCTTATTTCCAATTATTCTTCAACCGTCATGATTTTTATACATCTGGTGCTACAAATGTCCATACACGTTGGTGATCATTTAACATTAGGTTGCCTATTCGCATGCCAGCTATTTTTAATAAAATATCCTTTCAATAATTTGAGACGCATATTTTATATAAAACAAATGTATAAAACACACTACCAATTAGGAATATCCTTTTTTTATGAAGTCGGTTGATAAAGCATAATAAAAATACAAGCCTATTAATTAGTTGGATAAAAATATTCACTAAAATCGAACAATTTTTTTAGCATAAAAACAATGTTCACTCATTTAGAATTTCGTTGTTATTTTAAATCCTTAATTGGGCAACATCGGTTTTGTGAATGTATGCATACAGTATTATTGCTAGTGCCTCGTTATTATTGCTTTTGTGATTTTTAAAAATCTGAATCCTGAAAGTAAATAATTATCAAAGTGGACGAGGAAATTATGAGCGTACATTAAGTAAAGTAAATTAAAAGTAAAGTAACAGCCTGTATATATTCCACTGCTGGGCTAAGGCCTCCTCCCCTATTAAGGAGAAGGTTTAGAGCGTAATCCACCACGCTGCTCCACTGCGGGTTGGCGGATATACATGTGTCAGAATTTCTCTCGACACATGCAGGTTTCCTTACGATGTATTCCTTCACCGCCGAGCTCGAGATGAATTTAAACTGAATTTGTACATTAAATTTTAATATATATGTTTTAATAACTTGGACATAATGACATGAAAATGTTGGAAATAAAAAAAAACCAACAAAACAGCTGATGATTTTCAAACATCTGAAACAGATTTTCATAGAAAAATCTGCATCAAAATTCGTCCAGTCATTTGGGAGCTACAGATAAATATGTACACAGTTCAACTTATAACATAGCTCTTTTTTGAGTCGGTGTTTAAAAAAGACAATCTTTAATGTCGGCTAATGCTAATATTTGTAATGGCAATAACATATGCCTACGGATGATTAAATGTATGCATTAATCATCATGTTATATAAAGCCATAACCAAAATATGAAATGAACTTTGATTGATGGATATAATATTGCTCGATGAGTTCTATATTTATATTCTATATAAGCCAAATGTATGGGGTGTCTTCAGAAAAACAATCCACCATATTGGCCAGAAATTATGATATCTCTAATTAAAATTGTTCTACATCTCGTTAGATGTCAATTAATGCAATCGGCGTTAATGCAAAATTTCATAAGACCAATCAGGCCAAATATGGTGCGCTATCGCTATCGCAAAAAACTACATTATGACAGTTGATTTTTAATGTTACAGGTTTCGCTTGCTACAGGCTTATTATGGGGAGCTATCGTTATCAAAACACAATAATTTTGGCAGTTAATTTGTTTTGTTGTTTTAGTATAAAAATCATACGTCATTTAATACAATATCTCGCCTTAATTAGCCTGCTATTAGTTTGGTGGTTCTCGTATATCTGAACATATTTATAGTACAGTAGTTCAACCTCGCATTTTACCCTCATTCTGTAGCTGTCAGATTGGTTGACGTTTATGGTCTGCTATGAGTCGGAGCGTGATATTTTATAGCCTCATAGCTTTCGCTCGCAGCTTCACTTGGGTTTCTGTGGACTATATTACGCCGGACGATCGTTTAGAAATAATTTTACTGTTTGGCTGACAAACGAACCTCCTACCGGAAGTACTGTACCCGTAAACCTCTCGCGAGTGCAAACAAGAAGTTGACTGTTTCATCGCAGTCTGAAAAATGGTATAGCAGCATATATTAAATAAACAATTAATATTTATTTATTAGATAACCTAAATAAAAAGGACACAAAAAGAAATTCCAATCAAACAAAATTAAGAACACCCTTCAAGTTTATTTATATTAACTAAATGTCTCTGACGTGGCGGTTTCACGTATATTCTGAGTTAGTGCTCTGTTCTTACCACTCCTTTTAAATATAGATGTCTATACTTAACTAGATTTTTTTTTTATTAAAATTTAAACGACAATACAATAAGCGGAACGCTTGCTGTTAAGTGATCATCGCCGCCGTCCGCCCATGTACAATTGCAGCACCGGCACTCAAATGCTTCGCCAGCAGAAGGAAATAAGGGATGAATGGCAATCGGAATAGAAATATATAAAAATAGAGTTTATATAAATATAGAGTAAGGGATAAAAGGAGAATTAAAGCTTCCGGCTTGCTCACCGTTCAAACGCTGCTATATTAGCTACTTCAGTCCGATTTTCTGTGAGAATGAAGTACTATAATAAGCCAGCTCGTATACGAGTTCTAGTCAGTGCGCTACTACAGTATTTTTCAAATAAATATGGCGTATTTTTACCCACGAGTAAGAGTTAGAGTTGAGAATGAACTGAATCATTTTTTTTATTAAGACAAATTATAATGATAAATAATGTTCGAAAATTCGTGATTATTGTTCCCAGGATTTGTTTCTAAAAAAGGCAAGTAAAGAAAAATAGATGATAGTAGTTATAGTAATCCCTTACCTCAGTAATTGCTCGCGAATTCGCTAAATTTAATGTAAATATAGCAAATTATCGTCTAATAGAATGAACTTTTAAAATGGTATCACAATTTTTATCTGACAAGCATTTTTCAAAGACGAGCCGAGACAGCCTAGTGACAAGCCGAGATGGCCTAGTGGATAGAACACGTCGATCTCACCCGTCGATCGCGGATTCGAACCCCGGTTAGCACCGCTGAATTTTCAAATTATATTTATATTATAAAATATCGTGAGGAAACCTGCATGTGCCGGAAGAAATTCTGACACATGTTTATTCACCAACCCGCAGTGGAGTAGCGTGGTGTATTAAGCTCTAAATTTTCTCCTTAATAAGAGGCCTCCTGTGCCCAGCAGTGGGACATTTACAGACTGTGATTTTACTTTACTATTTTATATATTTTAATAGGTTCAGTGGTTCGAAAATTTACTTCGCATTTACAAAATTCTATCTCACTTTATTATATTCGTAAATGTGACTAGTATATACGTACAAGCAATACTATGGCGTTTGAGGGTTGCTCTTACATACCAACTACGTATAATTACTCTCTACCCGCCTCGACTTCATACGGGTTAGAAATGCGGTCCTCCACAACCCCACTTCGGAGTTGACTTTCGTAAAACCCGCTCTTAGTTGATCCTTATATAACAAAAGGAACATGCCTATCATATATCAAGTTTGTAAGCCTTAAAATTTATAATGATATGTGAGTAGATATTATTAAATTTAGATTTAGGCTGCATATTTACGTGTGTAGCCTAAGTCTGAATTGAAATTAATTAAAAAATAAAAACAACATTTATCTATATGATATATTTTTAAGTGTCAAAAATGTAATGTTTAAAAACGAACCTAATAAGGGTTTTATTATCTCTTATAATAAAAGAAAATATTAGAAATATTTATTATGGTTAAGAAATATCAATTGTTTTTGAATTCGGCACACATCGTAGAATCAATAGAATCTGTCGTAGGCTCAGCTATATTCATATCAAAACAAGTTTTACAGACTACTTTACTACCCCATCTGTTTGCACCCACTCGACTGACTATAAAAGGTCATATTCGGTTACACTCAAGGGTTTGCCGCTTTATACAATGCCCCTCGCTCTTGTATCGATAAGGTACTCTTGATAGGAAATTATTGAGATACCTTCTGAGTTGTATAATGAATTATCGGTCAAACGTCAGTAACGTTACTTTGATTAATTGACAACTAAAAGCCATTAACAAAAGAATTGAATTGAATTGATTAATTGAAGCAAAGCTCAGATCATATGTAGATACGAGAGATATTCTGTATCTCCGACATATTGATAAATTTTTCAACAAATTATTAAAATAAAAAATAAATAACTAAGTAACTTATATTAGTCGTAGCGTGATAATCCTCTTTAATAAAAGGGATATCCAGTGCAAAAAGAATGCGTTAAATCGGATTAGTAGTTTTCGTATTTACCTCCTACATACAAACAAATACCATATATTAGTACAGATAAGTTAAATATAATGAAAAAGGATACAACTACGCTTGTAGATAAAAAAAAATATATATATACATTCAAAGAAACGTCGTCAAATAATTCCTTGCGTATATTCTTGAGTAATAGTGGCCTTAATAGCGACGCGTTAAACGTATCTATATAACGTTAATTGTCGATATATTGTTTATGAGAAACAATATTGAATATCCAATGATTTCAAAGCGATGGCATTTGTTTGTTTATTTGAAGGTTAATAAAGATCGAGATTGAACCTCATTATTGGTCTTTTAAAATAATAAATCTTTCAATGTAATTTCATAATCAATATCGGTATGTCGCAATATCTAAATTTATATATTAAAAAGAGAGCGAATTTAAACTGTAAACTCCGGAATCACTGAACATATTTAAAAAAGAAAATACCATTTGAATGTTACATTATTCTGATGATAATACATGATCATAGGCTATATATTAAATAAAAAAATTAAAAAAAAAAAAACTACAATAATGCCAGCGTAGCTGCGAGCAAAAGCTAGTCAGTGATAATGATATAGAAGTAAAATTGTATATAATGTTCATATATATTGTGTATAGTATATTATTTTCTATATATCTAGTTTATTTTAATAAAAATCAAATTCAAAATAACTCTTTTATACATATGTTTATTTATACGTTGTTCAAATCGTGTTCAAAGTTATTAATTAATGGCTATATTTCTGCTTGTCAAACGTGGTGCGAAGCTTTGTACTATGTTTCAATTAACGCCTGAAAATCGTGACACATTGTTGTCGTACCAAGCATTTATTTTCAAACCACATATGTATAACTCGTAAACGTACATTTAGGAAGGAATTATATAGGATTTTTAGTTACATATTGATAATAAAGTTCATGGTTTTCAATTTAATTTCTTGATCATAATTATAAAATAAATATTTTATCAAATTGAACAGATTTACAATAGTAGTAGATGAACAATGAAAAATGTAGCCACTCAGTTATATAGAATAATGGTTAAGTAAACAAAATTTTAATTACGTCGTAAAATTTTAATTTCCTATCAAGAGAAGCGGAGCATGTTGCGTTCAGTCCAATTAATTTTATGCTTTAATTAAAACATCGACTACGTTATAGCTTCAAGCTATTATTCACACTAATTCACTTAAATATAATCAAAATAGTTTTATTTATAATTACGAGTGTGTTCACTTCATCCGCCATCATGCAATTTCATAACGGCGATTTATATTCTGATAACTTGCTCGGGAATTCACCTCTTCTAAAGTGAAAATGAAATAAAAATTCAATGCTTTTTATGATTAGTTTTACTAAGATACGTGATCAGAAATTTTAAAATAAAACTAGGGGATGTAATAGACGTTGTCCTGCTCAATAGCAGCGCCACCGACTGGGTTAGATTTTGAATTTAAAACATGTAAGGATCTACTTAAATACAGATAAAAACTTCAATAAAATCTACTTAGAAATTCAGTGAAATGTACATAAACAGACGAAATATATGTTAATATTAAATAAGTACATAAAACAATATTCAAAACAATTCATAAATCGGTAGAATAATAAAAAAATCTACTGAGCATCTAGAAAAAAAGTGATAACCTTCTGACGTCTAAACAGGTCTCAATAAATTATAGATGAGAACTATCTTGATTATCAGTTTTCAAACAATAAACGGCACCAAAAAATAGTCCATTCGTTAGGGTGCTGCAATACCACAGACAGATAAGTAGTTACACACGTAAAATAAAACTGAACAGAAACAATTTCTTATGCTACAAACAAAATCTGATTACTTTAAAAGAAATATGATCTTATAAATAAGTCAACAATGTTTACCTTTCCACAAGGAAATATTTGTAAACAACAGGAGTTAATTCAATCGGAAACAGTGAACGTTCTCGATTAAATTCTGTTAAATAATTACCGCTCGCAGTTGAAAGATCAGACGGATAATTGTTAAAACAATACCGCGGAGCTATCTCAGTGCAATTCAATAAATACACGACTTTTGATGTACTTTATACTTCAACTTTCTATTAACAACATCTTTATTAACCCCGAAGCCGAGTACGTTAATGTAAATTTTGTTTCGAATTAGGACGCATGTAATGCATATGTAAATAATTTCGTATGTAACGAGTAAAATATTGACTAATAACGTCAAAATTATTATATTACGTTCCCAACGCCTACGCGTAGTATCTAGCCAAAAGATTAATAGGTATTTGAATATATATGGATTCTAATAAGTAATAATGTGTCAACCCACAAAATGTTGTATTCCGATAATGCGTATTTTATATTATTCAAATATTTTCAAGTCAACTAAACTAAATAAATACGGAAAAGAACTTTTTTAATTTAATTTATCGAATATTGAAGTGTGCTCAGTATTTTGCAATATATTTGAATACCTTATTATTAGATGAAACTTTTTAATATACCAATCTGCTTTTGATTCATTATACCTTTTATCAAAATAGAAAAGAGAAAATTGGTATGTCTTCAAACAAATGCATTAAGAATAGATTTCACATCTTTAGACGCCACTTTCTAAAAATGAGGTCCGTGTGGCTTAACATAGTATTGCTTATCAGCGTCCAGCGAATGTAGACAGATAATATCTATTTATATACTAACATATTCATATATTGGATCAATATTAATTAGTAAATGGTTACGGTTGCATGAACATTGATAAAGGAATATTAGAAACGTCCGTACTAATATCGTCCTAACTGTAGCACCTAACTACAATCGTTACGAACGCAATTATGCTCATATTTCAAATGCGGATTAAAGCACAAAGCATTGTTGCTGAACCGATGAATGTATGATCATTACCTGAACCAGTTAATTAATATAAGCTGAAATCGGTATAGATAGAAACAGGCCCGCGCCAAGCCTAATCGGCGACGTCGTGCGACTGTCTAATATGCGCCTATTTTACCCAACTGCGCGACGCAAAGGATGGTAAAGTGGTACCGTTTTTCAATCATAATGAAGGAGTTACATTGGTTTTTCTAAAAGTAATTTTTCATATGGAATTTTCCTTTACGGATCGGTTAGGCCCGGCGGCTTTTGGACTCGGCGTCGTCGTGCACCGTAAGACTTTGCACGTATGGACGGCGCGGTCCTGGATAGAAATGAGCTATATTATTAGTAAGTAATTAAGTTAGACTGGTTTTAAACAACTAGAGTGTCTATATTTAGATTCTGAAAATTTGCCTCACTTGTTACTTATATATACTTAATATCTTAAAAAATCAGATTGATCAGTAATCTCATATGTATAGTCACCGGCGCGGCGTGAATATGGAAGAAAAGTTCATTACGTTTATCTATACTTATATTATAAACAACTAAAATTTGTTTGTAAGTTTGTATGTAATAATAATTTCTGAAACTAATTTCAGAAACTATTGAACCGATTTGAAAAAATATTTTTACGTTGATAGCCTGTTTTTTAAAAAAGGTTAAAGGTTAAATCACGTTACGATTCACAGGAGCGAAGCAATCAAAATCAAAGTCAAAATATTTTTTATTCAAAATAGGAATTTACATTCTCTGTTTGAACTTCAATAAAATGAATCTACTATCTATATCAGGAACTATATCCGCGTGTGAAACGGCGAGAGGCTATTCTATCAATAAAAGAAAAAAAAAAGGTTGCTTAAGACCAGCATTAGTGTGAATAGATGTGTTTACACGACCAATTGTATATATTTTAGTAAATTAGGTTTCTTTAGTTTTGTACGTGTTCCCTTAAGGTTAATATTTTTTTTTACTTTCATGCAGTTTCATCAATTTATTTTAAAATCCCAAAATTAACACCTTAGTAAAAAATCTAATTCACCTACGACTATGTTGAACCTTAGAGACTTCGGTAAAATAGCTTTGGAGAAAATAAAACAATGAATAGAAAGGCAACGAGATTTTTACATGAGTATTCTGTTATCAAATACGGTATTAAAAATATATTTAGATATTTTCAAAGATAAAATAGGAATTTCCGCGATATAATAGCTTCTCCTCCATTATTTTTAAATCCCAACTTAAACAGGCGAATAAAAAACAAAGCGATGACTTTTTGTTAGAAAGCGCAATGTCAAGCATAGACAATTTATCTTTTCAAAGTTTTAAAGAAGCTGTTCCGGCGTATTTCGTAAACTAATTAAAGTTAAGCCTTTGTGTTAACCTGGAATGAGAGTTTAGTTTCTTAACCGTAAATCTTGATGGCGATCTATCCTGCTGAGCTTAATAGTCGATACAATATGTATATGGATGCTGATAAGCAATAATGTGTCAATTGATATATTTTGATACTGTGTCACCTATTTAACATTATTCAATAAAATTTCAAGTCATCTAAATTAAATAAGTAATGAAAAAAGTTTCTTAATTCAATGGTTCGATTTTAAGTGCGTCCCCTATTTTGCAATTTATAAAATATTCTCAAATATTTAAAAAAAACTTATTATTTGATAACATATTAAATATATCAATATGCTTTTAATTTATTATGCCTTTTATTAAAATAGAAAAGAAAAAATGGATATATACGTCTTCAAACAAATTTATTAAGAATAGGTTCGACATGTTTAGACACCATTTTCTCAAAATAAAGTCCACGTGGCTTGACACAGTATTGCTTATCAGCGACCATATATCTTTGTTATGTTTTGAATTTATGCTGATACTTGTACAAGGTTGAATAAATATCAACCGGCTACTAATCAATTCATATAGTAGGATTGAGTAAAAATTATTGTCTCATTACACTATATTAATATGTATGTAAACAAAATATATTTAAAACATATATTCTGTTATAATACGATTTATTAAATATTTTTACAAACCCTACTATCATATAAAATATTTAAATGTACCACCTCAGAATCTATGAATAATACGCGAAAAAAAATTCAAACCAAAATATTCGCCAGATGAAGTTAAAAAGTACTTCTAAAAATTGGCAATCTATAGAGTAGGTCATTTCATTAAAATCGTTCAACTTGTGCCGAGCACCGGTGCAACTCGTATTCGACGATGTAGCTTATCTCACTAATGGTATTATAGAGGTTGCGTCGAAAACGAAAATTACCGACATCATGTTGTAATAGAATGTACATTAATAAATTATTGTATGTACCTTGCCTTAATAATTAGTGTATTTACCTTGTTCAGTATCCACCCGAAGCTGTAACAAATAGAAAAATAAATTAATACTAGATATTAAATAATATTTTTAATGATAATTTTATTATACTCAACCGTCGGGTATTACATGATTTTAAAAATTAAACTCAAAATTCTTTTTAGCGTAATTGCGTTTAACTATCGCTATCAAAACATGCTGCATGTTAGTAGTTAAAGGAATCGGTTTTAAAAAATAAGAATCAGCACGGTAATTACATTAACTATCGCCTATAGTTAATGTAATTACCGAGCTCATTTTTTTACTAAAACACCTTTTATATCATAAAAAATATTTTGGCCTAATTTTTATTTCCCCAAGTTCTATCGGATAATTTTATATTCAACCCAGGGCGAGATAAAGAATGATATTTACAGCTCCACACAAAGCATTCGGCAATGAGTGAATTCGTTCTTTGTTGTGAGAAATGGAAGGTGAATCGAAATGATCAATTTGAATGAAAAAAAAAATTGTTATTGTTGTTATATAGGGACAAAAGACACAATACAAAGTGTAAGTAATATGTATTTTGTACGAATGCTTTTATTTTTATTATTCAACTTAAAATGAAACATGACAATGTTATGCAAACAATATTTAGAACATGAAAATGTACATTGTACACGTAATAAATTACATTGTATAAGCAAGTAAAGAAATAATCTTAACAAAAAGTTTAAAACTCATATATAAAACTTAAAATAGGTGTTAAAATTTTTCATTGAGCACAAAAAAAAAAGATTTTTCTATTTATGGTAATAGCACAACCACAAATATGATCATTCTATTGAATTGTAAACGCCCGGGTCCATTCACAGTTCAACGGTTGGTTTCAATAATATATTCGCAATTATCTACCTATTACTGGTTTGTTTTGTTTATTAGACCACGTTCATGATTCCCATTTTGGTTTCAACTTCATACAAATTATGTCAACATTTTACTGATAGCACAAAAACCGTATATAAATAAGTTATTGAATTAGACTATCAATGAAGCCAATGTCTTTTGTTCCGTCTAGATTTTATGTTCACACACCGTTTCTGCGTTGTCCGCGCGTTGTTCGCGGTTAAGCTACGCACCGCGTGCTGCGCTTATTTTTTCCGCCCCCATCTCATGCAATCAGAACTACATAGATGCGCGCGCGCAGGAAATTCGCGAGCGGCTCGGGTTGCCTGTGCGACTCAGTGCTGAGCGGCACGGGTGTCTAAAAAACTATGTGACTATTAACCAAGTATTTGAATTGAATTTAAAATAAAACGACGGAACCGCAACTCGTTTGCACGGATATAAATCATTATGAAGATAAACATCAAGCCAATTGACCGCGTTCGCTACTTTCCGCGCCGCACCGCACCGCGCTCCACGTTCTTATGTCTTCAATAGGTGTCAACTGGAGGCTAAGTTATCGAAATGGAAAGGCGATACATTTTCACAGTTAACTTAGTTCGTTTCAGTTGCAATGACGGTAGCTCACTGTAATTAGCCCGCTGTTTGTTCTTTTCGCACCGCGCCGCGTCGCATCGCGTTCGCTGATGTAGGTAATTTGTGATTGAGAATATGCATGACTAACTTGAATATTTATACGTATACTCACGGATGCATAGATATAAGCTCACCTACGCAGAACGTTTGGGATATGAACGGTCGGGCATACATTAAAGAAATGGTTGAATGACGTGGCTCCAGCACTGCTCTTCAATCATGCAAGCGTTTCAGGAATTTCTTCAGGAATTTTTCGATTAAGCCCGTTCCTGACTGTGTAACTTGTACCGCAATCCTTGTCAAGCCGGGAGTGACGTGAAAGTATGGGAATTGGGTTTCGGATAGGTACGGTTGACTGAAACGCTTATAATTGCTAGAAAAGAATTTTATACATATACATATATATAGCTATAATTTAACCTAATTAAAATAAAATGGATATAATTAATTATAGGAATATTAAGATTAGAAATTTGTATAGACAGTGTTATTGAATACCGGCCCGGGGATATAATTAATGTAATGAAAGGGTCAGATTAAAGCGTAAATGTTATTATTTCGTACACTTTTGAGGATGGTGTGTTATATCCAAATATTTCATATCCCTATGTACACAATAAAATTGAAATCGGGTTATATTTGGTTATTACATAATATATTTGGTAAGAGATTGAATGGAACCGTAATCGAACTCACTACACCCACTATTCATGAATAAGTATGGTTCGAATTACGTTAAAAAAAATCAAGAATAGAAATTGAATAATCAAAGTAATGTTTTAGTCATTTAAATCGTAGTGTGCATATACAACTACTAATTAATATTCCAATTAAAAATAATAATTATATCATAATTACGTTTCGTTATATCCATTTGACATGTCATTGGCATATTTCTTCTTCATTAGCGTTGTAAATCGATTCGTTTTATCAGCTTGTACAATATTTACCAATAATCTATCGCAGGCTGTCGTCGCCAGATGGAGTTGCTGAGCCAAGTTCCACATCTTTTTTACTTGGCTCTTTGCCGAACTAAGAATTAAGGGCAACATGTGTTAGAACGTTTTCCGTTTTTAAGTCTGAGAAATCAGTGAGATTTTCTTTTAAACGAATGGTATAAACTTTTTATAGTATATTTTGTTCTAATTGGAATAAAATAAAAATAAAATAATTAGGTACGTAGTAAAATCGTGTTTTTATTGCAATTTCGTCAAAATGCATTAGAAAATAATGAATTTATAAGTTTCAACAATATTAAGGTTCTATTAATAATCTATTTTCAATTTGATCTCAGACTTTAAAAATAAATAAAAGAGTATATAAGCGTGTGTTTTTCATTTATATGGTAGTGTGTATAATGTTTTTTATTGATTTAATGATTTTTTTATGCATAATAAAAAAGATATATTAGCATTCATCGCTCCTTCTCTATATAAACTAGGCGTACTTCTCCGTCCGCGCAATTTTCGTAAAATAAATATTTACAAAATTATATAAGAATATAACTTATGAGAGCGTATTATAAAAAAAAATAGCTAGCAAACGAGCAGGCGGGGCATTTGACGCTAAGTGATCACCGTCGCACATGGTCATTTTACCAGATGTGTTACCAGCTAAATCGGAATAAGACATGAAAGGGAAGGAATGAAGAAAATAATGGGGGAGGGGGAGTTTCAGGCTTTCGGCTCTCTCACTTACCGTACGAAATGCAGCTATATTAGGTAATTAACACCGATCTTATGTGACAACGAGCTGCCCTAGAAGGTCGACCCAGCCTGTGTACGAGTTGTACTTAGAAGACTTCAGCTAGGCTCTTCTTTTCTCTATGTTGTAAATATATTCCACACTCGTACGTTGAATATTGGGTGCTAATGCACTAAACATAGCTCCCAACTAAGTGGCAATATATCGTATTCGCAGCAGCAATTTGTTGCGGTCACGATTCGTGGAAACCCCTCGATAACTAGGAATACGAAACATCCCTATTATATTTATCGTTACCTCATATTACATATTTGGAACTGTGGTATTCGCTAATGGCAAAACTTAACCCCACATGCTTTAGAATATAATCCTTGAGAGAAACAAGAGATAATATGCATAGTTGTACCCTCTTGTTTAGCTTGACAAATGTTTAAGTTTTACTTAAAAATTGTTTATTTCATTGAGAATTCTTTGTTTTGGGTAATTTGCCCCACTGCAATGACATCGACAGGTTGTTTGGTTTAATAAAGTTTTTAATTCTTCTATTAATATTTTTATTGTGATTTTCTTTTCCCATGTTTTTTTTTTGTATGATTTTGTTAAATTGTTAATTGTAAATCAGTAAATAAATAAATATATTTTTTAGAATCTTATACGCTGCTATACCGTTAAACTGATCGCGATAATATTTTGTCAATTTATTGTTTGCACTTGCGAGAAAGCTAATAGCATAGAATAATAACCTTATATGTAAAATAATTAACTTCTTTTAGGTGGAGCACTTGTCGTACCAGCAGACATATGGACAAAAAAATTAAGGTTTAGACGATGGTCCGACATAACAAAAACTAATTCAACGCATTAATGCGAGCGAAATTGTGTGAAAAGATATTTACATATATGTAGGTAAAAGGCATTAATTTTAAAGCGTACAAAATTTTAATAAAAATGGAATCCGACTTCAAAACCGATATACGTATTGTGGTTTACTGCAAATACATAATTATTTCAGTTAATTTAATTTTAAATCTTTAACTTTTTGTAAGTGAAGTCAACCCATTATTCAGAAAAAAAAAACAAGAACAAACTAAATCAATCAAACCGTTTTATAGTAATTTATTTTTTTAAGTCAGTTAAAAATAGTAGTTCACTACAACTTATACATAGAAAGTAAATGGTAATTTAAAAGGAATTAAAATAGTACCGGTCGTCTTGAATACCTCAAATAGAATTCCGTAGTTGATGAAAATAATGTTGAACCGCAAACAGTACTTTGTAAGGCGCGTTCTCCTTTAAAGTTTACATTCATGTGGTCGTAAACGAGCACACTTCGTACATGTAGCTACTAGTATGTTTTAGTTGGTCGCTAAACTATATTTTAAATGTAATTTTAAGTCTATCTCCGTATATTTGTCCATTTGCTCGACAAATATTACTGTACTTTGTTAATTTTATTTATTTAAATTGTGTTTGGTTGTCAGAGCGGGAATTGAAAAATTCACCACTGTCATGAAAATGTAGAATGGGACAAAATAATGGTTTTTTTTCATTTTATGCACTTTCAGTTTAAAATACGCTTATTTAAGAAGTGGATAACATTTTTGGAATTTCATTAATTAATCTTGAAGGTCGGTCGAAATATTTTCATGGATTAAAGACTCAGTTTTGCAATAGATACTTTATAATTTATCTCGTTTCCCTCGTTCATCTGCTATGCCGTCTAATAAGATGTTTCCTCGCTTTTTTCTTGCAATTAAAGTTCCCTTAATAATCACTAGTTAACTTACCACTTATTTACTTTAATTAATCGTATATTAGTTAACTTTTTTTTCTATTTAAAGTTAAAAAAAACACTACTAAGATTTTTCATAAGAAATGAAATAAAGAACTAGGAGTGTCTGTTATTCATTTTATTTGTAGTAGTTGGCGTAACTTCTTATATCGCAGATATTAAAACAAAATATTATTTAGTTTATACGACATTTCAGTAAAAGTCTACTTTAGTATTTCAGATTCGTAATAATTAAAATAAAGATAATTATGACATGTACCACCAGATTTGCTCGCAGCTTTGCTAGAGGTAATTGAGATATTGTTTTAAAATAGTATGCCTATGACCATCTAGAATAAATTACATAATAAATAACAAAACATAATTTTTAAAATAGGTTCAGTTGTTTTTACTTCGCTCACTATTAAATTATTATTGTTACAGTTTATATGTCAACACATATTCAAGTAAGTACATTTTTATTGTTATGTTACAAAAAGTTTTTATCATATCGTAAACTGTTATCGGTTTGAGAGTTGTTAATTAATCAAAAATTATATCGTCGCAGTGTCGTTATTCATGGAAAACTTTTCCAATGTAGCACTGGAAGTTTGACGAGTTCTGCAAAAACTTACTTTCTGAAGAGTTGCTTTAATATATTGCTGTGATAAAATATGTAAAACGAAATAAGTGAAGTGTCTTAAAACAATGAGATATAGAAGTTCAATGTTTTCACCATATTAATAATTTTGTATAGAAAACATTATTCAATTTTGTTTTAATTCTACTTGTATATAATTATTTGTTGTAGAAGTCAGATAGTTATTTACACGAAATAAGTAATTAAGGGAACTTATTCCATGTTTTGTGTATAATTCGAATTTGTTAGGTATGTTTTAGTCGAAATACAGTCAAATTTTAAAGTATATTTAAACCGGCATTAAAAAAAGAGGAGGTTCTCAATTCGTCGAGGATTTTTATCTATATACACTGATTACTTATTTTTTGTTTCTTTATGGTGTATTCTTCCATTGTTCTCATAGAATTTTCATTAAAATCGATTCACTTTAGTTTTTAAAAACAAAATAACTAGAAAAAGTATGTCATTCATTAAACGAAATTATTATTATTATATATTTGAAGTTGATTCTTCCTTTTTGAAATTTACATCATAATTTAAGACCGAAAACGGTTCGAAACATAGTTTTAACCTCGAAAAATCGGTGAAAAACTCCATAGTAACTGTTTTAAAATAAAATTTCCAACCGCATATCGAAACATTCATTCGATTTCCGTACAAATCAGAACGGTAAGCTGAAAAGCAAAATTGGCGTATAGATATTTTTACTCCAGTATTGTTTCTGTGGCGAAGGAAAATATTACGAATTGAAAGTTTTATCCGCACCGCTTCACTGTTCACATCGCGTTTGACTGTTTATTTACTTCGTGTTACAACATATGAACCATACAGCATATATCAAAAGGTATTGCTTTATTGAACTTGTCTTTTAACTTTTAGCGTAAATGTACTTGAGACATGTTGATTAATCTTCATATATGTTTTATTTTATTAATCCAATATCGCAGAATAAGAACTAAATAAACGTATATACAAAAAAAATGAAAATTATTTTTACGTACAACTGTCTATAATGCGGTCCTCATTGAACTGCCAAAAAAAAGGGTATAGTATTTTTAATATTTGACTAATTCTAAAGAAACTAAATCGTATTAAAACCATTTTCTATAGAATCCGAGAAAGATATTATGAGTATCGCTAAAAAAGTAAAATTAAAGATAAATAAATAGATACGTTTATCAGATTCTTATACCGCGATATACTTAGTAATTTTTCTGAACGTAATTCTTTTTTTGAGGTTGATTATAATACAACAAATTATAAAGCGAAGTTATAAGTACTATGAATGTTTATAAATATCAAAATCCAGATTGTACCAAATCAAAGTTTTGACGCAGCGGCAAAGTTTAATCAAGTCTAAAGAAACGTAGCAGTGCGTGAGAAATCTTGAAAAATTATTTTGATAAAAAACGCGAAATGAAAAATCCCTCATTGTGGGTTAACGAACCGCTGGAAGGAATGAAGTTAAGCCTCCACAATTTTCTTTTATTTGGAACAATGATGATTTGGCTTTTTTGGTAAATGAAAATTGTATATCCTTTTAAGCATATCCGATGATTAAAACGTTTGTGTTTTCTTAACCAGATTTGGCTTTTTACGTTTTCAGTTAAGGTTGGTCTTGAGTAGCTATTTGTCATTCATTTAATACAATTTTAAATAGTAATTAATTATTTAAACTTATTTAAACCAATACTATATAAGGTATTCGTTATATTATTGAATCGATACTTAAAAAAAAAAACAATATTTAAATTGAAAAATCCATTGGACGATCACAGCTCTTTTAAGCAATGTATTCGAGAATTTTAGGTTACAAATTTTGAATACAGTGTACAATAAATAAATGACCTACTCTAAGATAGAGTGTCAAAGGTCCGGTATCACACTAACAATTATGTCTATTAGAATTTGTCCTCAGAGCCATATTTCATGAGGAGAATGTATAGTTATACATATATAGGCATTCGTTTTGCTTCTGCTCGCGACTTTTAAAGGGAATATTTCCAAATGTTTTATTTTCAGTCTAATTGCCTCTACTGGTGACAGATATGTATTATTTACTGAGAGAATCAAAATTGAGATTCAAAGGGGAAACGTTGTTGCAGAATAATGGCAAGAACACCATTCTGAGTATCATTTGTACAGTAACTAGTAATTTTGAAACATTTAAGTTTCTGAAAATAAGGTAGTAGTCTCTTATAAAATAAATTTTATTTGGCTTTTCTCCCTCTCTCTTTTTTTAGAGGATAATTACAAATGTAAATAATGCACTTTCCAAGAATTTAATGTCCATACTTCATTAAAATTGAAAATTTCACCAATAATTAGTGTGGCATTTATAGAAATTAGTAAGAATGAATAAAGAAATGTGCAATACGATTGTCTCCGAGGTTACTATTATGTATTGTTCGAATGACATGTCTTTGTTGGGTTACAATGAAATAATGAGATTATTAATCATATAATGAGAGCGGAGGTCGCCGACTGCTACGACTATTGTCACAACAGGAATAATATTTATTATGAAAGGATAAGACAAAATAAAGACTTGCGTTATCTAAAACTTAATTAAATTTATAAAGATATCTAATTATTATTATTTATGACAAAAAAAATAGTTTGTCATAAATACATACGAGTGAATCAACACTAATCATATTATAATTTGATTTGTGATACGAGTAAAGCAATATAGATAATTTTATGTAAACGTATGTTCATGGAAAATTGTATGTAAAACAAAAGAACGAGTACGAAGAGTGGAGTGAGAAGAGAAAATAATAACACCTTCGTATTAGCATAGTGATGGTTATTTAAAATACGAGTATGCGTATAAACACAGTAGTTGCCAAGCGCAGAGTACGCTTCACTCTCAAACAAATATTAAAGCTAGAGAAGAGGAAATAAACGTATACGCATTAAATACTAGATACTTCACGGACAGAATACTTATTAAGTAGTTTTTGTTATACAATTTAAAATTATTGTTATTATTAAATATGCCACATCTTAGCGGTTAAACGGAGCGGTTAAAAATAAAATAAAATAAAAATCAGCAGGGTTATTACCTTACACTATCACTTTTACAAACATTCTTTATAAAATACGACAAATAAAATATATTAAGACCTTTTTATTCGAGCTTATACCCTATAAGGGTTAGGTTTTAAAATCAAAATAACTTAAATAAACTGTGTCATTAAAGAAAACGAATTTATGTAGTTTGTTGTTGATGTCGGTGACTTTGTTTAAAAGTCTAAGGGCCTATTTTACCGGTTCCTGTTAAAATGACAAATAGTTAATCGACATTTAACGATAACCAACAATTAAGGTTTGACTATATTTTTTTTGTTTCGTCATCGACCTCCCGGTATATTAACTTATAAATAAATTTACTTGGCATTTATAATTTGACGGAACGGCAACGTCGCATTTAAACGTTTCAATACACGGTTCTCATTTATCTTTATTTAAAAATGTAACCATGTTATAATTTTAATAGAGACTTTTGAAGCCCAAAATTGCAGTTTATTAGGTGGATAAATTCCGATTAAGCTACCGTGATCTCAACCCGTAACCGGTGAAATAATAGGTCCTTAATGAAATAATTTACCATGCGCTTCGTAGATTTTTCCGACGCGACGCTGTATCTTTTCACGGTGACGTGTTATAACGAGCAATGGCGCTACATCGGAAAATGATTATTTATTTCGAGGGTGATCGTATTCGCCATTTTCTGTCATACTACAAAAGACGCATTAAAACCATGTTCAACACGTGTCTAGCTAAACAGTGTTTTAAAATTAAACATTGCTTAAAATATTATCTAAATTACTTAACAGCGAATAAACTCTTAAAAAAACTCATCGATAAAATGTTATACGTTATATTTGACAGCTAAAATAGGTTTCAGACATCTATTAAACTCACTTAAACGTTAATCTATATCTAAAGCATGTTTAACTCAAAACTGTGCTTAGACGCGATTTTGTAGTACGGATTTTTTTTAAACACGCGTTTAACGTCTGTTTAAGTCTTTTGTAGTAAGGCAGTTAGTTTTTAAAATTGCATCGCTGTAGGTTACTGTAGCTTGGGATAAGAGCTATAGTCATTAAAACTGCTATTTGTTGACGTAGATATATCGTCTTTTGAATTAACGAGATTCAGATACTTAGACACTAAGGGCCAGTGGCCAGGGCGGAAAAATTTGGGGTGTGAGAGATTTTTTTAAACATTTTCAATTAGAATTAATTACTCTGTACTTAATATTATACAATTTCTTTATTTTTTAAAGAATTCTTTTTGTACTACTAAATTTACATAAGTAATGATTTAGGTAAAGGGGCCGGTATTTTGCACTGAGCCCCAGGGCGGCACTTAGGGTAAATTCGGCCCTGCAGACACTATTCGTATTTAAGATAGAGTTATTTGCTTAAATAGTGCTTAATATTCTAAAACATAATAAACCATGGTAATAGAACTTTTTAGATGTATTGATGTTATAACAAATATATTAAACTCAAACTCAAACTCAAACTCAAAATATACTTTATTCAAATGGGCTTTAACAGCACTTTCGAATCGTCAAGTTACATGTCATATTTTAATTTTTATAAAGCTACCACCGGTTCGGAATGTAGTCTCTACCGAGAAGAACCGGCAAGAAACTCGATAGTAACTCTTTTAAAATAATTTATACATAATGTATTTTTATTACATTTTAATTATGTTATCCGGATAGAAAATCAACGCTTATCAAATCCACGCCTCTTTGTCGTCAAAATATTCTTGTATGGTATAATATGCTTTATTTATTAAAGATTTTTTAACGTAGGCTTTAAACTTATTAAGTGGCAAATGTAAAACTGTTTGCGGGATTTTATTATAGATGCGAATACCAGATCCCAGAAACGATGAACTGACTTTATGAAGACGAAAGTTTGGTATGAAAAGTTTATTTTTTCTTCTAGTGTTTACACAATGCCTGTCACTGTTCTTAGGAAAACCATCACTATTTTGAAAGATATATAAAATATTAACGTAAATGTATTGTGACGCAACCGTGAGAATATCTATCTTCTTAAATACATCCCTAAGGAAGTCTCGAGCTCCGAGACTATATATTGCTCGAATAGCTCTTTTTTGTAAGACAAATACAGTCTCAATGTCTGTGGCATTACCCCAAAGTAATATACCATAAGACATAACACTGTGAAAGTAACTAAAGTATACTAGACGAGCAGTATCAATATCAGTTAAATTTTTAATTTTTCTAACAGCATAAGCTGCGGAGCTGAGTCTTCCTGCAAGGGATGACAAATGGGACTTCCACTGAAGTTTTGAATCTAAAGTAATGCCCAAGAATACTGTACTATCAATTACATTAAGTATTTCATTATTCAAAACAAGATTAAAATTTTGTTTATTAACGTTAGGTAGTGCAAATTCGACACATTTCGTCTTTTTGGCATTTAAAACTAAATTGTTTAGAGTAAACCATTTCTGTACATGCGATAGTGCATTGTTTACGTCGTCATACTTATCTTTTTTTCTGTCGACTTTAAATATTAATTAAGTATCATCAGCAAACAACACAATATCACAAATATTGTTAACATAAAAAGGCAAATCATTAATGTAAATTAAAAATAAAAAGGACCCAAAATTGATCCTTGTGGAACACCCATTTGGAGAACAGATCCAGAAGACTTTGTTCCGTTAATAGTAACTTGTTGAATTCTACCGCTTAAGTATGAAGCAACTATATCAAGAGCTTTATCTTTAATACCATAATAATTAAGTTTCTTCAATAGCGTTTCATGTACAACACAATCAAACGCTTTTGATAAGTCACAAAACACTCCGATAGCATTCTGTGACTTTTCCCAAGCATCATAAATATGTTTTAGAAGGGCCACTCCCGCATCAGTCGTAGAACGACCTTTCGTAAACCCGTATTGTTCACTATGGAAAATATTATTAGCTTTAAAATGTACTAGAAGTTGATTTAAAATAATTTTTTCGAAAATTTTACTTAAAGATGGGAGTATAGAAATTGGCCGGTAATTACTGGGATCGCACTTATTCCCTGTTTTAAAAAGAGGTATTATTTTACTATTTTTCATAAGGTCAGGAAACGACCCCGAATCTACACATGTATTAAAAACTAAAGCTAAATGAGGAGCAATATCATTAATGATAGTACTAAGTAATTTGACTGATATGCCCCATAAATCATTGGATTTTTTAATATTTAACGATTTAAATGTTTTAATAATATCAGAAGGACTAACGTATTCAAACGAAAAACGGACACTACATAGAGCGACGTTATTTTCTAATAATGTGGTAGCCTCTAATGTAGATGAGTTTAAATGGGATGTTACCTCGTTAGGTATTTTAGCAAAAAAATTTTCAAAAACATTTGCCACTTCTACTTCCGAAGTAATATTTACTTTATCTACCTGTAGTTTAATCCTTTTATTATTATTCTTTCGCTGTCCCGACATACTATTGATAACATCCCATGTAGCCCTAATTTTATCGTCCGAACTTAAAATTTTGTTTTTAATATATTTAGATTTTGCGTACATGCAAACCGATTTAAAAATTTTGGAATAGTTTTTTACATATTCTTTAAATTTAATAAATTATTAAATTAAATAATCGGTTAAAAAAGTAACATGATAATGATTTTGAATTTAAAGACCGAATATCGCAAATACGCCATTACTAGAAATTTAATATAACTGATGGTAACCCTTCGTGAGTTATTTTGTTTACGAACTTACATAAATCTTACGTAAGTTATTTATCTTTATACCTGCTATATATTCTGCAATAAAAATAAAGTTACATAATAAAAACCTCCCGCGTGATTCCTGCTTAATCTATATCTACAGGTTGATTCATGAAGATGAGTTAGTGAAGAGACATTTGAAGCTATGAGAACTAGAGAAATTTGTTAAAAGGAACCATGTTATCGTTCTCGAAGTAAAAAAACAATCATAGAATCGAAATTGCGATTCAAACGGGAACCAGAAATTAATTATTATTATGTAAATATTTCAGTTTATCTTATTGTATAAATGAAACTATTGCATTTATTTATATAATAACATTAAAAAAAGAACGTCTACATTCAAAGAAAGTGCAGAAAAACTCCATATAGCTCGGGAATTGAGTCTGATCATTAAAAAAAATGTTTTTGGTGTTCTTGTTACTTCTTTTTGCGTAAATTAATAGCGTAGGTCATGAGGAATAATAATGTTAGTATGGCACCCTAAGTGTACAATAAAAAGATAAAGTTTTATTTTATTATTTTCTTTATTTTAGACGATGTTTCGAATGGTAGTAATTTTGACGGGTTTTAGTTTTTATTATTCCATATATAAAATTGAAGATTTTAATTTGTTTGTTTGAAGGTCTGATTTGAAAAACAATATTTGCGTTAGATTGTATACACTGAACAAGGTTAAAAGCTACAACCCATAGACTATAGAGCCGGAGCAGTAACCATAAATGTCACGGCATGGGTGTACACAAATTTAACGCGGGTGAAACCACACGATATACATAGCTAGTACTAGTATAGTACATAAACCTTACAACAAAATTACACATGTAATTTTATCATTGTATACACTGATAAAATTACAAGGGAAATTTTGTACATAGTACATATGTACGTACATATCTTCGTTCTCTTCATTTAATTAACGTAAGGGTGTCTCATGAGATATAACAGCTCATATATGAAATGTTTTAAACTCCAAACTCGTGTCGTATAATATCTGGGTTGACCTGAAAATAAAATGTATTTGCTTAAGGATCTCAATTTTATTTTTAACGAGATATCATCGCGATTTCGTCGACTGTGGACACAAAGATCCACATTTTTGTTTTCTCAGAGGAAACCTTTTACCGCTATGAGAAATTATATTTGTCCCTAATTTGAGATTATATTTACGTTGAGCTTAATTAAATTTAGTAATAACGACAAATATGAAGAAAACAAATAGACCATAGCTTAATACAGCTGCGTTTCGTAATATAAGTGAGAGAGCCGGAAGCCTGAGCCTCTTTATTCTTCCTATTTCCTTTAATTTCTTATTGCTTTATAAGCTGGTAACATATTTATGGCTTAGCTGCAAATGGCAATGGGCGGCAATGATCATTTAACATATTTTTTTAGCTCAGTACGCGACGCAAAGGAGTAATGCGTTTATCAGCCTATGTATGTATGTATGTGGGTTTGTGTCTTTGACACTATTTAGACTAAGCGCGCGGGCTGATTTTGACAAGTGAGACGTCGTTTGATTTATCATGATGGCGCGAATATCATAGAAATAATAAAAATGTTAAAAAATCAAAATGGCCGATTTCGAATGTCATTATGTGAAAAATTAAAAAAAATAAAAACCAACGAATGATATCAAGTAGGGTGTAGTTAAATAGTTATTTAGGAATCATTTTCAAGTTCAATTAGACTTACCGTTTAGGATTTATAACGTTTAAAAGTTGATTAGTGACTCACTTATACACTTTTAGACAAAACTTTTTTTTTCTGTTCAGTTTTTAAATGAAGCTCATTCCCTTTTACATAGTTTGGTTTACATTAACACACAGTCTGGTTTTTTAATTTTTTAAATTAATTTAACAAGCCTTGTTATAAAAAGGACGGAAAATATAATTATTTTCTTAATTAAACTAACGCTTTTTTTTATATAATATCACCTTTCTACGATACCATCTGATATGTTAAATTAAATCGCAATTTAAGTAATATTGAACATTAATTTTGTATGAAATGAAGACGATTGACAAATTCCTATACTGCTTATTTTGTAATATCACAGCTTCTACAATAATATTGCGACATTTAATAGGGTTCCTTACACGAAGGGTGCCATTGGGAGCCTATTACTAAGCCTCCGCTCTGTCTGTCTGTCTACTTATCCATCTATCAGCGGGTATCTTATGAACCCTTATAGTAAGAGGGTTAAATTTTTTTTACAGATTTTATATTTCCATTGCGGCTAGAATAATAAATAACAACAACCGACCAAGTACGAATCATACACGCACACGAGGGTTTAATATATATTATTATAACATCTCTATTGTGAATCCTAATTGGTAGAGTGTTGATATTTTCACAGAATATTTTTTTTTTATTTCCGCTATAACAATAAATAATAAAAACCGGTCCAGCGCGAGTCGGACTCGCACATGAGAGATTTATTTCTTTGTTAATTGAATGTACAAGAACAAGCTAAATTATATTGTACAAAATACGAGCTAATTACTGAAAGAATCTTCTTTTACTAACCTTAGAATAAAAAAGAATAGAAAGAAAAGGTAAAGAGCATTAACTTTTGTAGGTGTGCAAAATTTCACTGCTTTGGTTAATGCGATGAAACGATAGCTGTGGCGGACTTACTTAAATAAAATTTCCACGTTACTTCTTATAGCATTTTTACCTAATAAATTATTTTAACGTATTTTGAATATTGGTAACATATCGGGACTAATAACAATTCGAGTATTGATGAGTAGGGAATATGGTTCTGACATTTTGCCACCGACAAAATCTGTCGTCTTCGACGTAACGGCATTGTTAGTCAGAAATCATTCTAGCTAACTTTGTAGCTAAAAAAAATAGTCAATTTGGGACAAAATAAAGTAACATACAATGCAAATAAAGATTGATTAATATTTTAAAATAATATGTTTATCAAAAAGCGTATACCAGAAGCGTACAATTATTGTCATTATTGAATAATGTATGTAATGGAATAATTAGCATTTCACATTAACAGAGCTCTACTGAATATTTTGGCTTACCTATAACTTGTCATTATTGGATAATTGGACATATTTAAATAACTCGTATTATATATATTTAAAATAAGTTTTAAATTAACACAGGGAAGTTCAATTTAATTTAATTGTTAATCGAGAATAAGAAAATGAATCATTTTAATACACCTGAAATAACTTACTGTCATTGACTAATTATTTGAAACTCACACTTAACGTATAGTTCTTCTTCTAGAGCCGTCTCCTAACGAAGTTTGGCGACCATAAGGCTAATTGAATTTTGTTCACCGCTGATCTAAACAGTGATGCAGTACTCATATTAAACCACTGGTGCAGGTTTTTAAGCCAGGAAATTCTAAGCGGCCAGACCTACGGCGGCCTTTACTTTCCCTTGTATAGTTGTAGCAGCTCGTTTTACGTATACTTGGAGTGTAAAATTTACTAGTGTAATTCTCGCCTAAAAACAATCAAAAAAGTTGTAGCAGCTCGTTTTACATATAGTTGGAGAGTAAAATTTTCTGGTGTAATTCTCGCCTAAAAACAATCAAAACTATGCATACGTGTCAATGCATATAACAGCGCAAATACATGTGCAAACAATTTTTACACATGCGTATTCATGAAGAATCAAAAATGTTTAACGTAAGGCTGAACAAAAATAACAAGAGCACAATTTCTTTCTGCCTTGTAGTCTGTCTGTCATTAATTAGTATTAAGTGAAGGGTCCTTTGATGGGTCTCAATATGTTGCAGCTGACCGCACTGACCCGGCCCCTCTTAACGAGATTGCGAGTGTAGATGCTTGTTAAACTAATTTTATAAGGCTTCGAAATAGCTTGGACATTCATTCAGCAATCTTGGTTTTTCAAGGCATTTAATTTAGGTAAATTATTATTATTAACATTGAATTGAAAACTCTTTACATGCACATATCTGAGCTGACGTTTAATATTTATACTTTTTCCTTCACACGACTTCGTCTGCTTGGAATAATTATTTTTGATAGACAAAGATTAACTTAATTATACGTTCATATTTGATAGACTCTATAAAATTTTTTATCCCTTATTTCACCATCTTTCACTCAGTTACACTTTCGCAAAAGTAGGCTGTCTCTTCCTCCAAGGTTCAATCTACATATATATCAAAATTGATTGAGCAGCTTATGTGTGAAAAATAACAAACAAATACACAGACGGAATTACTTATAATATTACTATAGATTATTATATGGAGATAAAATTAAATACTAGAATAGTTAATAATAGCATCAGTACTTATTCTTTGTTTATGTTTGTTCATCATGATTAAACAATTGGTCAACTAAATATTCCTCGCCGATGTTATTTCCTTTGCGTAAGCTGAATAATAAAATCTTGCGCTATAAAAGGGAATTATGCGTTTCTTCGTTTTATGGACGGAGTGTTCAATCTCCGTTTCTATATTAGAAAGTTTAGTAGGGATTCGAGTGCGTATTACTTTTTATAGGCCTCTCATGTGGCGTTGTAAGATCAGGTATATCGACTTCAAAATCTATATAGAGGATGTGATTTAAAACAACCGGAGCATTAAGATAATACTTATGTAACTTTTGGTAACAAAGAAACGTTTAATCTACGTTATTTTCCTCCTGATTTTCAATGGGTTTATTAATTAATAGGGACCTCTCGCGGTTTCACTCGCGCTTAAAAAAGGGTTTTATACAAACTTCCAACCCCCGTTTTAACCCTTATGAGTCGAATTATGCAAAATCCCGTCTTAGTGAACACGTACATCCTAAAAAGAACCCCCATGCAAGCAAACTCCTAGTACTTGTAGTTTCTGAGATTTCGTGACGAGTGTGTGAGTAACCTCTCGTTTTTAACATATAGATAACTGACTGAAGCGCTAATGGTTACGGGTTCAATCCCCGCTCACGGCAAACATCTTGGTCATACGGATGTTTTTCGTCGTCTGGGTATTTGTATTTGGACGCTGATAAGCAATAATGTGTCAACCCACAAAAACTCAAATTCGGATATAATGTATTTTGATACTGCGTCTCCTATTTAATATTATTCAAAAAATTCAAGTGATATAGACTAATTAAGTACGGAAAAAATGTTTCTTAATTTAATGTTCTGAATTTCAAGGCCGTTCCATATTTTACAATTTATACAATAATCTCAAATATTTGAAAAAGTTTTTATTTGCTAACACATTAAATATCAATCTGCTTTTAATTCAATATACCTTTTATCAAAATAGAAAAGAAAAGATAGATATATACGTCTTGAAACAAATTGATTGACGCCGACGCCATTTTCTCAAAATGGAGTTTATGAGGCTTGACGCAGTATTGCTTATCAGCATCCATTTGTGCTGTATGTTGGCTACACAGGATTATAATATCCTAATGCGGTTCTTAAGAGTCATGCGTTTATTTATTTATTTTTATAATTCTGTCATTATAAAAACAATTCAACTCATCATGATGAATGAGATCATTTTTGAAAATTGTAATACATAAGTCCAATTGCTTTGATATATACAAATGGATATGGTAGAAAGAGTTACACAGTGATCTATATTAGGAGCACACGTGCGTAAGAGTCGGCCCAGTCTATAATCGGGATCATAAACATTAAACATGCATTAAACATCTAAGTATAAATATATTAATTCGAAACCATGTTTACTATATGTAGTTCGTTGGCATTTTGTATTGAAAAAAAAATGATTTTTAAAAAAGGGGAACAAATTTTATAAGCAAAATTTCCTTTACTTGAATGACAAACTTATTCTAGTTATTTGGGTTTTAAAGCCAAACTACTCAATCAATTTTAATACATTGTTTGGGACCAATCGGGGAATTTTAAACAAACCATTAATTTTTAAATAAAAAAAATAGTGCATTATTAACCAAGGGATCAAAACAGGAACGTTTTTGACCGTGTGTATAATTTTGACAAATACCCGGGTAATTTTAAATATTACGATTTTATTATTAGGGTAATAATAACACATTTTTTCCCGCATACTAGTTTCTTACCCGTTATAGTACTTTCCTCCTTGTTATTTCTCGAAAAAATGTGCTATTTCGTTCCCGCAAAGTTGGGCGCAAAATCGAACTTCCGACTGTGATGTGGTAAAAGAATTAACCAAATTAGTACAGCTGTTTTAATTTTAATCGGTGAATATACATAGAAAAGTCCCTGACGAAGACGAGAACCTTCTCCTTTTTTGGAAGTTGGTTAAAAATCGCCAAATGTGTATTCGCGCATCACGTTGGAACACCTATTTTGATAATTCTTTTTGAGAATTTTTATTTATATTACCTCAGAATTCTTCTTTACTGATTTAAATTCTTTTTTTATTCGAAAGGGTAATAAAGGGTTATACTTACAGATTAGTCTAAATAAGTTTTTATCAAAATCTGTTCAGTACTTTCATTTTGATATCAAAATAACTGGAATTAGTATATCATCCAAGAAAATGAAATCGTGTTTTTTGCTTTATTATTTTTAAAGCCTTATTAGTTGTTGAGTTTTTAATTATCAGGACAAAGTTTGTGTGAAAGGAAATGTTTGAAAAATCTTCCGGTGAAAAAATTGGGTTAAAAAGTGTGAAGTCGGGGCAGCTACTAACCAAGTATTAAGTGTATAAATCATACTTTTTTTTACATTATACCATTAGGAAAACTGGTGTTTGTTTTTAGAAAACGTTGAGAGAAAATTCTTCACACAATGAGATTTTTCTTTAATTACTCATTTTAATTAAGTTGTTTGAAATAAATTCGTCGAAAGGTAACAGACGCTCGTCTAGACTAAGATAAACAGAGCCGTCAAAATAATTGTGATTATTATAATAAATGATTTTCATTTAAGCAAAGAAAATAGCCATTATTATTTTTCTTCATTTATTTTTTATCTAAAATAAATACGTGGATTTAATTGCGTGTTTATTCGTTATACTATTCGAGACCTTTGATGTGTGGCTTCGGTAGAACTCTTGAAAAGAGCTCTAGATATTAAGGTTACATTCATAAATGAGAACCGTAAGTTGAGTCAGAAGGTTTAATAAGATCACACTTAAAGTCAATAGTGTCATAGCTATTCACATTTCTTCCAGTGGTCTTATATCTTAATTGACCTCCTTCCGTTGTCAGATTGCCAAATGTATAACAAAAAGTAAAGCCCGTTAATATCCCCAGTTAACCAAGAGCCTCTTTTCTGGTTTAAGGAGAGGATTAAGAGCTTGATCAACTACGCTGCTTAATTGCATTAGCTATTACGAATATAATGTTACATCGGTTCATTAATAAAATGTACTTATACGTTTTCTATGTCATCATATATAAATAACACGATTATAAAAAAGGGGAACCGACTTGAAAGCAAAATAATTAATCACATTTATTGAATTGACAAACTACTGAATCGATTTTGATGAAAATATTATAGGACAAACCTGAAAGTATATAGCGACAGTAATTTTACGTTTTTTTGAAGATTTATTCAAAGGGACAAAGCAACCATTGAACGTAATATGGATGAGTAAAGTAATTTAAATATGTTGACTTAGTGCTCGTTATAGAATGTATTTTTAGTTATTCTGTAGGGTGAAGGTATTGTTCTGTTTTTTCATAAATTAGATTTAGAAGGAAGGAATTTTCTAGTCTTTCCCATTGTAAGTACGGCACTTTATAAATTGATAACTCTGCATTAAGCTTGTTATACATAAGGCCCAATATAAAAAAGAATTGCTTAGTAAAGGTGAACTTTGCATAATAAGATTATAAATTCTGATTACATGTCGGTTTTTAAGGAAGGTGTCCTTTTATGTCGCTGTAATACTGTGTATAATATAAAAAGTTGTCTGACATTAAGCTTCCTATTTTTAGGGTTCCGTAGTAAAAAACGGAACCCTTATAGTTTCGCCATGTCCGTCTGTCTGTCTGTCTGTCTGTCTGTCCGTCTGTCCGTCTGTCTGTCTGTCTGTCTGTCTGTCCGTCTGTCCGTCTGTCTGTCTGTCTGTCTGTCCGCGGCTTTGCTCCGAAACCCTTAATACCAGAAAGCTGTAATTCGGTATGAATATACATATGAATTACGCCGAGAAAGTCGTACAATAAAATCTTAAAAATATTTTTTTTTCAGGGTGTCTTCCCTATGTGTTAAGAGAGACCAAAAATTTTTTTTCTCATTTATCCCATGTTGTGGGGTATCGTTAGATAGGTCTTTTAAAAATGTTATAGGTGTGGGAAAACCATTTTTCCGAACGACGTACTGTTTCCGAAATATTAAGCTTTGAAGTGTCAATTTTTCTTAGAGTCAAGTGTCTCCCCCCTTTACCCACTAAACTGCTGCGTCTAAAAATATGAAAAAATTCACGATAGCGGTACATATAATGAATTTAAAAGGAAAATTATCACGGCTATGTTGGTTCTTATGGTTATCGAGTTATAGATGATCTAAGTAAAAATAAATATTTCACTTTTTAACGCATCACATTATGTAAATATTAATAATTTTAAATTAATATATGAATTTAAATGAATAAATAAATAAATATTTAATAAGTTTAAATTAAAATAAAATATAAAATAAGGTATAAAACAATGTCTTAATAAAACGTGTCGCGAGTGATTCTGAATCGCGCTTATGAAGTTTTCAACCAAATCTCCATAGATTTCATAGGCGCTAATCAGGAAGGAAATTTATCGGCGCTAAGTATATTTTACAAGTGTTAGAATAATAAATAATTGACGAACATTTAATGTTCAAAATCGTTAGTATAATTCACATTCAAACATTTTTACGAAAATAGGTACTCGAAGATTGCTTGACCGATCTTGACAATTCTGACAACTACGGAACCCTACATTGTGCGTGGCCCGACACGCACTTGGCTGATTTTATTTACATAATAAGGTGATTTGATATAATATTGGTCGAAATGTTCCCACCTCCTTCGAAATGGCTCGTTATTGGTTTGCTTGGTTTTAATATGGTTTTTGGGATACCAACCCAAGAATAGATACAGTATGAGAATATAGTTTGGTAAAGAGCAAAATAGACATTCCGAGTTATAAAACGATTGGCAATATGTCTTATGGTTTTAAAAATAAAGATTAATTTACGCACCCTGATTGTTAGTAATTCAACGTGCTCTTAAAATGTAAATGCTTATTAAAGAAATTTACTATCTAATAAAGGCTAGGTCGATTATATTGCCTTGCTATATCTGTTTTTACCTAAGTATTTATTTGATTTTCATACATTTTAACATTATAAAATTATGTTATGCTTATTTTAAGTTTACGCAAACATAATGTTATCTTAACTAGATACAGTACATCTTATATTTGATTAGTTGACTCCCGTGAATACCTTAGAGTATAATAATTATTTTCGGTAGCCTCTTTCTTTGATAATTTTTGAGTTATCTCTGCAAAACTTACATCTGCACATGCACCTTCTTCAAATTTTATTTCCGTGATAAAAGTAGCTTACGGTTCATCTATATCCAAATTAATCAATATTTGTTCAGCTGTTAAAGCACGAAAATGTGGCTAACAAACATAGAGAGACAGTTACTTTCACGTTTGTAAAATTAGTGTGAAAAAGAAGTGCAAATACAGTTTGAAAATACTTTAGAAATTAATACAATATAGTTAATATTCTTTTATTTGTAAAATATCAAATCAAATGTATTTCGGTCTGTTTGGTATTCCTATATACATTCGTAATGATATTAATTCAAATTATTTTCACATCGGATTACTTCGATTATACCCATTTTAAATGGAATGTGTTGGAAAATGCCAATCACTTTTACGCTATGATCGTACTTTGTTGCTTAAATATGTAAATCGCTTTATAATTGGATGTCCGTATTAAGTGACCTAATATATTTGTTATTAGTCGCGTGTGGTAAATTTATTTACGTTATACTAGCTACTCGCCCCGGCTTCGCACGAGTTTTTCTGCGAATTATTAGGACTTATGTACCCTCTTCGTCATACAAAAAGCAAAAAAATAAATACAGTAAGTTCATTCGGAAAATTAATTTTATTTATATATAGGTATGTAGATTTGATAATACTAGTGATCGCTTCGTGGTCGGAAATAGAACGTAGTTCAATACATTTTTTACCGACTTCGAGATTAACCACAGATAATCAATTTGGCTACAATTTTTAATTATAAACAAAAGTGTATATGTGCAATGTTTTTTTAATTGTTTTAATGTATTTTTATGCATAATTAAAAATATATTAGCATTCTGTACTCCTTTAAATAAATTACAGGTATGCGAAATTTCATACTCTTTCGTTTGTGCAATTTTGTTAAAAAAGGTGGAAAGTTTTGGCTTCACGATTGACAATATAGATTTAAAAAAAAACCATGGAATAAGCAGAGCCTTGTAAAACTGTGAAAATGGTGCTAAGTAGATTTGATAACATGATAATTACACAATTTAATGACGCTAGAAACTAGAAGCACAGACGAGCAAAAAGGTTACCTCAGGAAAAATGAAGACTAAAAAATACGAGTAAAAATATTATTTTTTGCTCTACCTAGAGACATTGGTATTGTCTGAGATGCTCGCTTTCTATTCTTATACACTATTTCTTATCTCGCAATTCCGTCGTTAGCTATGAAATCTATTGTATTGTATTGTACCTATATTGCACTGGCTTACCAATCTTTTGAGGTGAAATATAGCAAAACATACTTATTTGGAGACAGAGTACAGTACATACAGGAGTATTGTACAACGGGCAAAGCACATACACCTGTGACCTTATCGCGTTATAGTACGTTATGTTATGAAACGTTACGATATCGCGTCATAAAAATATACGACGTGCATAAGTAATCACGACGCTAAGTCCCAAGGTGATTTTTTTATTAATTTTAAATGAAGAACCATGTCATCTTACCACAACGTAAAATGTATACCATCTTGCTATAGATTAATATACATGGATTTACCATGGAACTATAAATAACTTGTTAGTGCCTGCGACTTCGTCTGCGTAGGATTAGTAGATATTTCGATTACCTTATTTTATTCTCCAAGCTCCTATTTATCTTTATATCAAAATTCATCAAGATTGTATATTTTGGACAATTTACACAAGTTCTTTTAAAAATTATAGTATATGTACGATTATTCGCGTTTATAATATTAGTAAGGATTTTGTATTACAAAATAATGTATGGTCTTTGTTGCCTTTGAGGAGACATTATCTCTTTTAGTGTTTAGTCATAGTGAATAGGTTGCTTACGTCCACGGAATAACCAGAGTCAAGCACGTGTCCCTCGGGTGGTGTGGAGTAACAAACTGAACAGACGTTCGGGACACAAGTTGTTATAGCAGCGAATTTAATAGAATTTCTCAAATTATAATTACGTTTCTGTTTTGTTAGATGATTGTTAATATTACTTTACGAGAATTTGTCTCTGGGCGTAAGTTACAAGTAATGGTTTTTCATTTTACTTTTCTTTATTTTTAATCAAACCGTCTATTTGACTTATGTATATTAATATACTGCCTAGATGACATAAGGGCAATAAAAAAAATATTTTAGTATCTGTAGTATTGTGTAATGTGATGATTTTTTTATATTGAGGATTCTATATCTATAGGATGCTAATGAGATCCCAGTAAGCCCATGTCGTTTGTCAGTCGGTCCGTCCGTCTGTCCTATACTTAAAGAACTGTAGCTTTTAAAATAATATGGATATTCGATTCAAATTTTTACAGAATACCTATTGTTAATGGAACTGATGTACGTGTGATTAAGAGATTTTCCTAGCAACGGGCTATTGATATTAAGGGAGAGTTTACGTATAGTATTACAAGAATTCGAAAATAAATACACGGACTATGAACATGTTATTCACTGGTGGCAGCTTTAAAACTATGTATTATAATGGACTTGCCATTATAATACATAGTAAAATATAAATCCTACATTCAAAAAGAAAATAAAGTTAAATAGTAAAAAATTAAAAAGGCTCTACATGCAATAAGCGTGATTTTTCAGCGTTTCTGTTCCATCATAGAATCAGTCATACCATGCAAGCGTTACCGATAGTACAAATTCTAAAATAAAAAGAAAAACAACAAAAAATCTAGTCAAGCGTCAGTGAGGTATGACTGATACAGAACCCTCGATGCGTGAGTATGACTCGCTTTTTGCCGGTTTATTTATGTTTACATAGACAAGGCTTTGTTACTACGTTGTATTGTTAAATGAATGCTGAAAGGTTTATACATACTGTTATGATTTTACTCCGTACAAAATTAAATCATTAAAATTTTTTTCCAATAAAATATGCATATTTTTTTATGAATTTAATACAATATGCGCTAATTAGAAACATATTGTTTATAGTAAGAGATAGCCGGAAGCTTTTATCTATCTTTTCCATTAATTCGCTTCTTACCTTATTCCCTTTTAACGCGGAACGGATTTGTTGCTCTGGAGCTGAAATCGTTCATAGATGGCGGTGATCACTAAGCACCAGGTGAATCGGCTTCTCCTATCGGCTATTATCATAAGAAAAAAAAAACGTAAGTACGTTTTTGCTATTAATGCATTCAGTTTTTAACCGACTTCCAAATAGGTTCGTTTCGTCGGGGGCTTTTTCGCTTTTATGTTTTTTTATTCCTAAACGGGTGGATCGATGTGGTTAATTCTTTATTTGTTGGAAAGGGTACTTTTCGATTGGTTTTATTGAATTTTCATCAAAATCGGTTCAATAGTTTGGATTTTAAATCAAAATAACTTGAGCAAAGTTTATCATTCAAGTAAACGATATTACGTACTTTACTCTTGAAGTCGGTTACCCTTTTTTAAGTCTTGTCAAGTTATTTGCTCGTCCATGACCTTTATAAAAGTGTTCATAAAGGTATACGTCTGCATAGTAACTTCGTAAGCCCTAAGGCCTCATACACATAAAAGCGGTGACGATTCTTGTGTATAATAGTCATTTTCGATTCAGTACAGAGCGGAATTTATACATTTGTGTGTCAGGGTTTTACCAACTTTAATTAGGTTAATGAATTCAATTATATTCGCAACTCTATTTGAATTAATTATAATTTTTTGTACGTTTGTATCTAAAAGAAATACGTTGGATAGACAGTTTAATAATAAAGGCATATAGGCTATATTACATCACGCTAAGACTTATAGTACCGAAGCAGTAACTATAAACACGAGTAAAACCGCGGGGGCACCTAGTATGATATAAGATCAGATACAAATAGTATATTGCAGACAGAGTACTTAATAGAATGAAAGAAAAGTACCGAACGTGTTATACAAATGGCGCAAAGGCTGCCTTATCGTGTGAACTATTACAGCAATCTTAATGTAAGTCTAAATAAGGTGGAATAGACGGAAAACTAAGCTAACACTATTCTTTTTCGTTCAAAATCTTTTTTTTTCGTGTGATCTGTACATATATACATATACAGATAAAATACCTCAAAGTGCTATAATATCATATCTTTTGTGAAAATTATAACCAGATACTTATTACAATTTTAATGATAAATAATAAATAAATAAATGCATCACACTCAACGGCCAGACCCAGACCACGACAACCATCCGTATGGCCAGTACAGACGTTTGCCGTGAGCTAGAATCGAAGCTGCGACCGCAAGCGCTTCAGACAGTTGTGACCCCAGCGCCAACGTGTCTGTTTTGACCGATAGACGATGAGAATAAATAAAAGATGTAGACTTAGTAAACCGTGCCGTTTGAAACCCTGAAAAAGTTTAATTTCACTTTCGAAAAATCTATTTTACCATTAATTGAAAAAAAATACGCAATCACACACATTACAAATGTTCACATATGTATCAATATAGGTATGATGTCATCAATATACACAGTTCTACTATTTCTTCGAAACGCGTTAGCAGATCCATGCGGAATTTCCTCTCGCCTAGAACCGAGATCTATCTTTCCGGACAGTGATTCATAGCTTTTATGCAAATACATGAATCATTACAATACATGTTAAATTTTTTGCGCTTGTTAATAATATCGATGTAATGATAATTGTTTTCGTAATAAAATATAATCGATTTCAAACAAGACTTGGCTGGATTTTATGACAAAAATCGTAAAGAGCAAAAAGGCGCGAATTTATAATAATGACGAAATCAAATCGACCCTATTTGTTTCTAGCTAAGAGAGGCTTACAGAAAATACGAAACTCATGAAATAAACCAGGAAATTCGTGTACAGTGTTAGGCAGATAATTTAAGCAAACCTGTTACAATCTTGTCACGTGATAATTGTTATAGAGAATCGCATCAATCACAGGTCACGTGCTGTTACTTATTGGAGTTTCATTGTCTATCTTCGAAGATATTCATTAGATCCTAATACCTAAGTTATATACTAAAACATCCCCTGATAACTATATATTACCACCATCCAAATCGGATCTTTAGAAGATTCAATATTATAAACATTAGATTAAGAAACCTTTTTTCCATAATTATTTAGTTTAGATGACTTGATTTTTTTTGTATAATGTTTAATACGAATTGCATTATCAGAATACATAAACATCTCTAAATTTGACTTTTTGTGGGTTGACACATTATTGTTTATCAGCATTCATGTTTACAGGTCAAAATGACATGTCATTACTCTTTTTTAATCCCCGACAAAGAAAGAGGGGTATTATAAGTCAGTGTATCTGTGTATCTGCATATCTGTATGTCTGTATATCTGTGTATCTCTATATCTGTATATCTGTGTATCTGCATATCTGTATGTCTGTATATCTGTATATCTCTATATCTGTATATCTGTGTATCTGCATATCTGTATATCTGTGTATCTGTACATCTGTATATCTGTATATCTGTATATCTGTGTATCTGCATATCTGTATATCTGTATATCTGTATATCTGTATATCTGTATATCTGTATATCTGTATATCTGTATATCTGTATATCTGTATATCTGTATATCTGTATATCTGTATATCTGTGTATCAGTTTATCTGTATATGTGTTTATATGTATATCTGTCTGTGGCATCGCAACTCCCTAATGTATGGACGATTTTTTTTGTTTGATAGATGATGTAATCGAGATGGTTATTAGCTATAATTTATGAAAATCTGTTTAAAAGTTTAAAGGTTATCAGCCCTTTTCTTGTTGTTGACAGAGAAAAAGTCAGTGAGAGAAATCCAGTGTATTATTAAGCATATTAAAATATAGTTACATAACCTTGATCTGCTGCAGCAGCAATCAGCAACTTACAGCAGAAGTACGGATGTACGTATTGGGGCTCGTTGAAATAGTTTCAATCAGTAGATTGGGATTTTTTTTTATTTCAATTTTATATTATAGTTTTTCTAGCTACTTTGTCTTAGTTTGTTCGTCTACTAAGCTTACTTATGTTAGTCAGAAACGATTTGAGATTTGTACCGTTAATTATTTGGAAGCTTCTGTTAATTATTATAATTGTTTAATATAGGTTTGTGTACATTAGTTAGTGCTTCTTAATAAGTTGTACATAATTACTGTTTGTGATTCGCAATCATCGTAGTGCTATATAAGTAAATAATCTAAAATATTACATCATTGTCTAAATACAGTACAGCTCGGAATGTAATTAAATACCTAGATTAAAGATAAATATTTACCTGAGTATATTGTATTATTTTGAGCCGTAGATAATATTTTTTTTAGTTTTAGTTTTGTCGAAGTTGAATGTATGAAATAGAAATCGAGAGAAAAAAAACTTACATAATATTAGAATTATGTTATGTCACTTTATAACCGTTTTATATTTAAAAATCTAACTGAGGTTTAATAAAACCAATTAAATGAGTATTGACTTCTGAGAAGCGACTTTAAAAAAAAACTATGATGAGTTTTAAAAATCTACCGTCAGGTCGAGGTCGTCTTGTCCGTTGTGATTAAGACGAAGGATTAAAAGCTTAATACTTTAAGCTACTTCATTGCGGGTAAATATACAGGGCTCATTTTTCCATTTTACTGATATAAATTTTACCACATACATAAAATGAATTTTAAAACTCAATCGACGCACTCGCCTCAATCGACCTTGACAGGTACAAGCAAGCTATACACTTGTATGAACACCGTGGTAAGATAGCGCGTTGGACTAAGTTCTTATCCTTTTTTAGACCAGGAAAAGAGGCTTTCCCCTGATCCTGGGTTATTTACAAGCTATTATTGTACCGTTCCAGCGACAAAATACGAACTTGAACGGACCAAAAATACGACCGGTGTGTAAACACCCTACACATTTAGATACTTTAAGGGAAATTACACTTGTAAGTTATGCTCTCGTAATTGTTATAATACAGTTAGTTAATGTCCAAAAAGTAATAATAGAAAATTCTTTCAAGTGTAAAAGCAAAGATTAATAATGTATGTAAATTTTGTGGAAATTCATGAGGCAAATTTACAAATATAATTCTCGCCTTCTGCACATGAATTTACTATCTTTGAACATCGGTTGAGTTTATCTTATGTCTTCCACTACTATACTATCATTCACTAGGCGATGTTAGTTTAAATATTAATTACTTTAGATATTTTGTAATTCTATGAAGTACAAAGTAATACATATACATTAATATGTTTTTGAGACTTATTTCTGTTTTTCATAAAAAAATGTAACACTTAAAACTATTTACTCTATAATAACTCGGTCATTAGTTACATCACAAACCTAAAATTGAAATCGCAAGTTTCCGCATTCTATGCTTTCTATAAATACTATTGAAATTGATTATAGATAGTTGTCCCTCGCGGTTTCGCTCTCGTTTATGGTTACTGGTTCACTCCTGTGAGTCGTAGCGTGATGTAATATAGCCTATAGCCTTCTTTAATATACAAGCTATCCAACACAAAAATAATTTTTTAAATTGCTTCAGTAGTTTCAGAGATTACCTGTTAAATACAAACAAAAGTATACCAGGTCATAATATTAGTTTAGATAGAGTTGATTTTTTAAATCTAAAATGGTGTGTAATCAGAGTCGAAGGTGAAATATAGTACAAGGTCGCGCAGGAACTGTAATGATACATTATCTATGTGCGCACATATGGCGTGCTAACAATGTGTCATTGTGCTAACTATTAAGACATTAACCTACTATATTTGGACGCTGATAAGCAATACTGTGTCAAGCCACGCGGACTTCATTTCGAGAAAATGCCGTCTAAACATGTCAAACTTTTCCTAGTAAATTTGTTTGAAGATGTATTTATCCATCTTTTCTTTTAAATGTTAATAAAAGGTAAAATTAATTAAAAGTAGATTGATATACTTAATATATTATCTGATAAAAAAGTTTTTCAAATATTTTAGATTATTGTATAAATTGCAAAATATGGACCAAACTTGAAATTCGAGACATTCTATTAGGAAACTTTTTTCCGTACTTATTCAGTTTAAATGATTTATTTTTTTTAATAATGTTAAATAGGTGACGTATTATCAGAATACATCAATATCTCCGAATTGGACTTTTTGTGGGTTGACACATTATTGCTTATCAGCATCCATTTATGGTATGCCGAGTTTGTCTAGTAGGTAGAAAAAGCGGGTCCTAATAAGAGATCCAGCAAGCCTGATATTTTCATCATGGGGCACTAACAGGGCATATTATTATTAAGCTGTTTAGCTATGATTTTCTGAATCACGTCGTCAGTCTGCCCAGTCGTCTACTCGACCTTTGAAGACCTTTTTTCTTTTGAACTGGTATAGTTATCCCGTTTCAATTTTGAGAAATTATGTGTCATTGTGATATTCTGCAAAAATTATTATAACACCTGCTAAGCGTAAATAGAAATCCTTAATGTTACTGTCAGTGGTACAAAATTTTTGACTTTGCTTTCAATCTGACTCGCTTTTAGCCGGTTTATTACATTTAATTTCGTGTTCAACACTAGAAATCACGGGAAACTATACAAATATGTACATCGATAGAATTTCTAAGGACTTTTATTGTTAATATAATTTCATTTAGTGGAACGTGGTGGATTAAGCTCCTTATGGTTTCCTTAATAGGAGATGCAACATTTGCCTCGTGTTAAGATAATAAGAGACGTAATATATAAGCATTGTTTATAGGTTTTTGTAACTAATGTGTCTAACCGGGGCTTTTTATATAAATGGTATATAAAACTCATACACTTACTAAATGACAGACAACATTTATTTAAAGCTACCTATTCACTTAACATGCGCTACTTCACTAAGCTACGATTGTATGGCAAATTTACCAATAGGAACAACTGATTTTCATAGTTATTATACATATATTATAGTACACATGTCTGGTCAGCTCTTAAATTGCTCGCTAATAAAAATTAAATTCCTTTTTTATAAAAAGAACGGGCAAACGAGCTGGTGGGTCACCTAGAGTTAAGTGATTATTACCACCTACGAACATTTTCATCACCAGAAGAATTACATATGCGTTGCTAGTTTAAAAAAGGAATAATTAATTAGAGGGAATAGTAAGTAAGGAAAGGAATGTATAATAGTAACTCAAAAAAGAATGAAGAAGAAATAAAAAAAGATTAGGAAATATGGTGGGGATGAGAGGAGGGTTACAGAACCAGTTTCACATACAAACAATTTTTTTTAAGTTATATAGACATAATTATTAAGAGACATAAATAAATAAATAACATTCAAGAATAGATTTTTCAAATTTAATGACGATGGAAATTAAATAATGAGATGAAATTGGTATGAGATCTTTCATTGAACACATAGTTAATAGTAAATGTAACTTTAGATCTTTGGTGTCAATAGTAATATAGGTTACAAGTTGCTAAGCCCAGTATAGCACGGTCTCGGTAAAGACTCGGTAACTAGTTAATAACTAATTAACTAGAAACTTGTCTTAAAGAGGTGAGTTCAGTGACGATGTTGAGTGTTTTTAATTTATTGGAAAATGAAAAAATAGGTAAAGCTTCTGTTTCATTTATATAAATAAAAATCATTTCCCGCGCGTATGAAAGACATTTCACAACGGCTTGACCGATTTGGCTTTTTCGTCGTAGTTTGAATGAAAATTTTTTTTGCAAAATTTACCAAAAAGGCGAAAGTTGTATATTTTTTTATGGAAATCTCAATAAAAATGTGACGTTTAGTTTTACAGTTCCACTTCTACAACTAAATCAACAAAACGTAGGTAGTTCTTAACATTATTATTTCGATACCTCCCACGTAAGTTGTTGTAACCCCAAAATTACAATTTTACAGTAGAGCACTTTTAATCCGTTTTAGTTTGAAAGTTACAACAAAATACGCCTTTTTTCAGGCGTATTTTGTTGTAACTTTCCTTGAAAAAAAAAAAAAGATTTTTGGTATTTTTTCACTTTGAATGCATTAAGCAATGCAAATTTCGTGTAGTATTCAGTAAAAACGCTAACGGCAATTTTGTGGCTTACAATAACTTACGTGGGAGGTATCGATTTACTTTAAGTTTTACGTTTAGTTACTCAAAATTATTAATTTGTTAAGTGCACTTCTTATTTTCTTCATTAGTAAATTATAAACTTGCGAAGTCGGGGCGGGTCGCTGGTTTAATATATACGAGTATGTACATATCTTATACATACTTACATATGAAATCCCGTGTCACACGATGATCATCTGCGATAACCTCCGTCACTACTTAATCGGTACATTATAAATGATTTGATTCAACTTAGAACATATTGAAGGTTTTTAGTTTTTAAAACGATTTTCTTGAAACATAGAACAGAATAGCTTTAAAAAATGATTAACAAGGAAGGTACAGGTACTAAGAACCGATTTTAAATATTTAATTCCGTGTTCAATCTGAGTTAAAAATTAGTACGGAAAAATCATAGCGCGAGCGAAGCTGCGGCCAAAAAATAGTCTAAAAGGTAACCATTTAACATCACCATTTAACATCAGGTGGTCCATTTCCTTAGTTGTTTTCTCGCTATAAATTAGTAAAAGAAAAACAATTCTATTCGAGATTGGTATATGGCAGGGCACATACTATCTGTTGTTTTGATATTTTTTCGCCACTTTATTTATTGCTAATCTACGTTTTGGCAACAGAAATAAGAGAGTAGTTTAAGTTGTTTGATTACATTAAAATGACTTCCGAGTTTATCTTAATGGTACATTTACTGTTCTCTCTTGATACTTTTATATAATTAATATAGTATGTAAAATATTATTTAATGTATGTAATAGTTATGAATTGTCAAGTAAATTATGAAACAAATTATATAATTTATATTATTATTTTTTATGAAACATAGTAATTTATATTATTTGTAAATATATATTTTTTTAAGTAAGACTTCGTCATGAATAATTAAAATTATTTTAGATAGTAAAATTAGCAAAATTTTCTAATTGATTCATAAATATAAAACATATATCGAAAACGAAAACAAATCGCTTACCAATAATTTTAAACAAGCGACAAATCACGGCACTCATAAATTCCGAAAACCTTGTCCAAATTCAAATCACTAAAATTCATAAAACTCAACATACAACATTACGCGACGTTCAGAATGTTAACATTTCCACAGCATCACAACGTACGTTATTACGCTGCAAGAGCTCACACCGTACTGAGTTACGCCTAATATTGGCCTCGTACACTGTTACGATCTCGTAAACTTTCATTCGACGATAATTTCACACCAGATATTTTTACATCATACACTGCTTATTTGAACGTCTGTGTATATCGCATTGTGGATGATTGAACGCAATGAATGTCGAAATTAGAAATTATTTGTGCGTTTAATCATGTTTGGTTAGACCACTATGTTATCTCTCAACTGAAAACAGTGAAGCACGTTGCACGACGAGTCGGACGGTTTCCGGTCATTTGTTTCTGTATTTCAGGCTACAAGATTACTTGAGGTAAACTAAGAAGCTTACGTGAAGTGTTCCGATTTTTAAAATGTTCTTGTATATGAACGAAATGTCGTTTCTTTCGTACTTATTTTTACATTTTATTTATTTTTTTTATAATTTTAGTATACGATACTGAAATTATAAAAAAAAATTAAATGTATAATTTAAGATAAATATATCGATATATATTCATAATATAAGGGTGTCCCGAAAGTCAACGATTAAATTGAAATGGGGTATAGGTAAGGTCATAACGAGTCTGTAGATAAAAAATCGTTTTTGTAAAAGTCCCTTGGTTTCTGAGATAGGAGCCATTATGTGAAAAGTACGAAAAATGACATCTTTAGTAGGTTTTTTGACTGCCATGGCTACACATTTTAAACCTTTCTCAATCGTTGTTACTATTTCTTAAAGTTAAATAATGCATTTATCAAATAAATAAAATTTCAGGGCTCTAAGTCTATCATGTGCGAAAAAAAGTCACTTGAATTTCAATTTAAAGGTTTTTGTCTTTTGCATCACTATATTTTGAGAACTCACACTAAAAAAAAATGTACTACACAGAATCTGGAAGTTATCTCAAAAATTGGCGCATTTAATGTTGAATCCAAGATGCTAAAAAAAATACCACATTGAATCATTGAAAAAAAAAAAGATATTGGTAATTGATTACAAAAGGTACCTAGGTAGCTTTAAGAAACAGTAGCATTAAGAAACAGTAACAACGATTGAGAAAGGTTTAAATTTGTAGCCATGGCAGTCAAAAAACCTACCAAAGAAGTCATTTTTCGTACTTTTCACATAATGGCTCTTATCTCAGAAACCAAGGGACTTTTACAAAAACGATTTTTTGTCTACAGACTCGTTATGACCTGGCCTATATCCCATTTCAATTTAATCGTTGACTTTCGGGACACCCTGTATATACATTTTGAAATTATTCTATTTCTTTTTTACACTGAATATTTACTTGTTTAATTATTACGTTACTTAACATCATGAACTTTTTAATAGCTTTGTTTTGTATAAGAAGAAAATATTACGTTTCGGAGAACTTAGGTATTTAATTGTACTGTTTCTTAATTTAAACATTGTGGTTTATTTTAACCCGCCGTAGAATGGTTATGTTTTTCGAGCGTATGTATGTATATGTACATTGTTTAACGGATTTTAACATTTGAGTTGTTGGAGTGACATAAGTGGAAATTTCGAAATAAAATATTATTTCGAAATTTCCATGGAATTACCTAGGAAAATATTGATATCCAGTATCACTTATCTGGTTCCAAAACTTATATCACCCATGGAAGTTACATAATCGATGTAGGTATAATATTTGTAACAATTTCATTTGGCAGTTGATTTTTTTATTACTTGAGTCATGTTGTTAAAAAAGAATAATTATGTTTATGTGCCTTTACGGTATTCGCGTCACTCCCATAGATTTTAATGTTATGATATATAATTTATAACAGTTAATACACAATTATCGAGCTATTTAAGGTAACAACAGTTTTTTCAATGGTTTAGATATTTTTTATATTCAACAATCGAGCAAGCGGGTCACCTGATATTATCTAGCTATTCACGAACTCTTGCAGCTTTAGAGGGGCCACAAATGCGTCGCTCGCTTATGCAATAAGTGATGAAAGAAGAATAGGAGACAATAGAAAGTATTTCAAAGAGCTTTACCTAAAAATGAATATGTTTTAAATTTGGTAGTCGTTAGTGTGCTTTCGAGTTAGCTGTACTATACGAAACGAAACTTTTTTTTTTCAATTTTCTGTTAGAGTGCGGTAATAATTAGGTATATACGAACTGAAGTCAGTGGGTTACAGATAGGTAAAAATATCTTAACTTCCGTAGATTCAAACATCTTTAATAATCCCATAATTATTTTATTAACCGATTTTTAAAATTAAAAATGTTTGTTAAACATTCGAAACAACATTTCCCATGCAAGCAAACATTTGTGTAAAATTTGTTAAAATAACAAGAGTTAAATAATGAGGTTTACGTATTTGGAAACAAACCCGGAACGTGCCTGCTACGTACTGACCAATGTAAACAGCAATTAGTACTGGGCTTTCGATGTATGTACGCATGTACGCGCGATGCGTAAATTTTATGTAAGTTAATATTACATCGATCTGTAATTTTGAAACAATTATCTATTTGTATATCATCGGAGAAGTATCCCCGATAAATTTTACTGTAGTAAAACCGCGTATCCAGGTTTTCCTATAGTCTAAATTTCAATAAAATACTAAATTATTGATAAAAATAAGGCGTTATAGACATTTTCGATTACGAAGTGAATTTGTAGTCATCGACGATATGAGAGAACATATTTACGTTAAGTATTAATTTTAGATAAATAAATTATATAATTTTAATATTGAAATTTAATATTTGATTAAAAGATGGACATTTTTACAAAATGTAGTTACGTCATTTTGCACTATCCTCGACGATATCTTAATAACGAGACTTTTTTTTAATCCAACTTCAAAAGTAATCTACAAAATTTTAGTCAGTTTATTTGAATGAAAAATTTATTGCAGTTATATTGATTTTAAAATCAAAATACTAAACCGATTTTAATGATAATTCTATGGAACCAATCAAGGAGTACCTATATGGTTTTAGTTGTGAGTATATAATATAAAAAATGTATCATATAAAGAACTTAGTGAGGAGTAATTTATAGGCTACTTTTAATCTCTCGCATATAAAAATTTATATCGAAAAACAAAATATTTTTAAAATTGCAGCCAGAATTAATTTTTCACTGTCGTTGCCAAACCGAAGTCAACGCGACACCAAGGGCTTAACTTTGTCGTTAATACTGTCATGTTATAATTTGTGGGTTCTTAATAGTAATAATTGATTATTGTATATTTAGTAGATGTATTCATATCACATTTAGTAGGTGGTTCTGAGGAATAATATCTTAGATAGAAGGCTTATGATGTCAGTGCAATCTATAATTCAATTATGACAACAGTATACGTAAGTGTAGACATCTAAGTATATAATTATAAAAGTTGAAACATTGTCTAAAAATTATTTAATTATAAAATTCTACACGATAAAATAAAAAAACATGAATGAAAGTCATTTTCTTATATACATTTTTTATTAAAATATTTAATTTATAACTCTATAATATACTCGTATATATATATACATAGTTTTGTTAAGGTAGAGTCCTAGCTGTAGCCTACTGACTATAGCACGTAAAAGGGCTGGCTCGACCGGGGCAGTACCTCACTCTCACAGATCGGCATGAAGTAGATAATATAACTGCGTTTTTACGGTAAGTGGGAGAGCCGGACGCCTAATCTTCTCCTCACTTCCTATTCCCTTACATCCACTATTAATTTTCAAACTAGTAACTCATTTGGCTATTCTAGTGCTGCACAAGACTTCGGCTGGCGGTGATCAACTATCCTGCTGTTTGCCACCTTTTTGATAAAAAATGTATGTTAGTTTATTTTTTTAATGCATAGTCTTTAATTAACATTTCATTAAAAGAGTATATTTTAAAGTATTGTATACACGAGGAGATTTTTGTCATATGTAAATATTATATTATTAATTTTATATAAACACTGTGTACATAGTTAAAACTATAATACAAAAATACAGCAACTGCGTTGAATGTAAAATACGCTTAATCGAAAAATATTTTTATAAAACAACATAACTTGAACTTTAAATAAATTAATGAAAGACTCGAATCGAATTTCCGACGAGCAAGATTCAGTTAGCCGTAAATCTTCCAGGGATCCTATTCGAAGCTCGGCTTCTATATAGAATAAAATCCTAAACCGCAATTTTCTCTAAGTTACATTTTAGTGAGGTGTGCGCGATGTAATCTAAAATTTATTTTAAATCACCTTAATGGCTCTTATTTTTTTAACTAGATGAAATAATATTGCATACTTGCAAAGTCATGAAGGGAAAAACTTTCAAAACCTTTTAATAAAGTAAGTTCAGAATTAGACTTTAGTTATATAGCTTCTATTTATAACTGGTCTACTTAGAAAATGTACAAAGAAGTAGCAGCCAAACATTTGTTACAAAGAACAGTTTAAACTTCGTTACAAGACCAGAGACGAGGAATTCTGTCCGCTATACAATAAAAAGGCAAGTGTCATCAAAACTTTCTCATTGTTTCTTGTTGCGGAGAAAAATAGGCAATCTGAAGGGTCGACCATTTATCTTCTGTATTGGTGTTTCAATTTTACTTCTCATGTATTGTTAGGATTATGCTTATAGGTTAGTAACTGAAAGTAATGGTATACAGTTATCTATTTTGTCACACTGCCCTTTGTCCTTGGTTTTAGTATTATTGTTTATAAGTTTTGTATTGCTAGTGTGCACGATAGTAGCGTTATCTAGTATAACCCTAAATATTGTTGATATATAAATAAATAAACGCATCACACTCACCGGCCCCCATTAAGATCGTGTGATCTTGTTGTATGGAAACACTCACAACACAAACACAAACACCCAAACCACTACTAACATCCGTATGGCCAATACAGACATTTGCAGCGGGGATCGAACCCACGACCTTGAGCGTTTGAGTCAGTTGCAGTGACCACTGCGCCAACGTGTCTGTCAAACATTAGTTGTTTTTATGTCTCAGTGAATGTAAAATCATTTATTGTCGTGACTTGATCCGGAAATGTCGCTGCAATGTTGCAAATGATTTGGGAAACCCCACCACATTCTTCAAAAAAAAAAAAAAATTTTTTTGTTATATTAATATTTTGATTTTTTTTGTATCAACCGTAGAAATAAGCTTATTTCTTGCAAATGAAATAAGAAAGTTATGGAGTTATTACTGGTAAGAAAGCTTTAGCCCGCCAAGCTATTAGCGCCAGGGACGAGAAACAACAGCGTTGTTATTACTTGCGAACAATTAATGGAAATAAAACAGAAATGTTTCAAAATGTATAAAGTCAGCACTTGATGAAATTTCTGCCTTGTTGACCTGCTTGACGTTGGAGCACTTCTTATTAAAATTATGATCTTAACCTTAGAACTGTGAATGGAAGTGACATTTTGTGTCGGACAGCTGAATCGATGGATATAAATATTATAAATATGTCTATAAATATTATAAAACCTCAAGTGCCGAATGTATGTCTATTCTTTTGTAGTTTATAATTGTCAGGACTAGGTGAAAGGAAAAGTGAAAAATTTGGGTTAAAAATCTCCATTAAAAATGGGCTTTAAATGTAAGTCCCGAGGTACAAATAGTTGATAAAAAATGGTATACATTACATAATGTCGTAGCGCTTATTTTTTATCTTTATCATATCTCGCACGAAGGTACGGGACCCTTTATGTGCAAGTACGACTCGCACTTGACCAGTTCTTATTTTTTTTTTTTTCTAGCTGAAATAGAAATACACATGCTGTAAAAATTTCAACTCTGTCTATTACGGATCATAAGATACAGTCCCCTTACAGACGGACAGACAGACGCCCAGACGGATAGCGGAGGCTTAGTAATAGGGTTCCGCAATCTTTGTTAACGGAACCCTAAAAATGAATAAATTAATTAATTATGTAGATCATTTTATTAATTAGAAGTTCGAAAGCTTTTCCTTAATAATGATTGTTCTGCGATTTTGAATATTAAAGCGTCATAATTAGACTTTATTGCTAGACGTAATTATTTAAGGTTACAGCTAAATAAATATAAGTGGAAATAGATACATTCAATGATATTATATATGTATAAATATGTTATAGGTATGGCTATAATACCCAGGAACCCAGAATACCGACCACTTTGGACGAGGTAGCCTAGCAACCAGGAGGTCACTTTATATTTAACTGCCAAGAATATCTTTGTGGCAACATTTCAAATGATGAGCTTGTCAAAATTGGTAATTGGTACAGATTTTTATGTTAATTAGTATTAGCGTAACAGTTTTTTTGTAACCTATATTTAAAATATATGTACCTATAAGTATTTAATAAAATTATTGAATTATTGAAATGTGCTGTGTTACTTTCTTTCTTTCTGTTGTATAATTGGTTTCCCTTAAAAAAACACAAGAATTTGTTTTCTGTAATTTTTTTCAATAATGAATTGTTTTAATTTATATTATTTATTTATTTTGTATCTACATTAAATAAAAAAAAAATCGAAATAAAAAATATGATATGAAACAACGTACAGAAGAATATTATAATACTATTTGGACAATAGAATAGTATTAAGATATGATTTTACTTCTTTATATTTATCCAAAATAAAATAAAAATTTCCTAAGTTCTGTACATTCATTATCATCATCATCTACCTAGTATTTATCTGGGTTATACCAGACTCTGCTTATTAGGTACTTTAGTCCAGTTACTGGCAAGTAACTAATTTTTACACAGGGCGATTGCCATTTGACCTTCGCAACCTCTGAAGGCATGCCAGTAACCATTTAGATCAGAATAATCTCCTTACTAAGCGTAAAGGTAAACAACCGGGACCGACAGCTTTACGTGCTCTCCGAGACATGGTGGGGAGACCCACAAGGACAAACACCCCGACCTAGGAACAAATATTTATACAAATATCAGAGCCCCACGCTCGAACCTAAATTCTGTACATTATTTTTACTAATATTTCTAATCGAATAGTGGCATTATACATTTACTCTTATATTTCTTATATTATTAAAAAAACCGTAATTTAAAATTGTAATTCTTACACTTTACCTACTTCTAAATCTTTGTTTCAGAAACGATGGCACGCGGTTGATTAACTAATTACTGAGATAATTCGTATATGTATACAAATTTCATAATGTGTACCAAATTTACTTCTTATAATGCTTAATTAAATAAATTATGTTGATTTTTTGTTTTTTTGCTTACTTGAAATATTTATAATGATGTTTTAATACTAATAAAATAATTCAGAAAAATTTCTGTAGATTTTACGTACATAGTTTTTTTTTTCAACGACGAAGAAACGTAGATACATTTAAATTTATATAAACTTATATTTATGTATATTTACTGTTGATGTATTTATAATAGAATACAAGAATAGATAAAAAACAAACTTATTTAAAAAAGCGCTTTCAGTTTCAGGACAAGAATCTTAAAATAAAGTGTACGATGACTTTCACAATTTCGTTATAACAGCCGAGGGAGAAACTCAATACACTGTAGGCCTCGCTTTTAGCTCTTTTACGAATAAAAGTAAAAACATATGAATGGCATTCCGTTTCAAGGAATCCATTTGTATCTGGTCCTAAGTGCCGGATGAGCTTAAAAAGGATTGTAACACAAACCAACTTTCAATTAGGTAAACTATATACCGTAACAAATTATTTATAGAATGAAGATTTACTAGTTACTTTTACTTCATATTTTCTGTTTTGCTTTTATGAATTTATTGTTTTCCTTATACTCCGGAGCAAGGCCGATGGTCCTAATTCAAAGGCTAAATGCTTTGGAAGAATGAAATTTCATAAATACAAATCTTAAAAATGTTCTTGTAAAATATACTCGATTCAAACTTTTTATGAGGAAATATTTAAACGCTATTATACGCTATGTATAAAAGACACGGAATTCATTGTTCCATTTTAATATTCTGGTAAAGTTTAGTAGCAATAAGTTAAAAAGTATACTTTTAGTAGACGGTGAATTAAATATACTTTAATATGAATAAACTCAGAAGTAAATTTATTTCACTTCCAGGTTCCAGAACATACTAGCATTTCTGTAGGTATCAATAGCCTTTTTCATTGCTTCTACGCACGCGTGCATGTGAATGAGGATGAAAGTATTTAGTAGTTTTTGCGTAAAAGAGCAACAAATACACTTCCATCCATCCTCACAAACTTTTGTATTTATAAATGTAGTAGGAGTAAAAATACAAATGTTACTTACTTCTACTTTACGTAAATCGGACTTCATTTTTAATTTCACGGTCGCTTCTTGGGAAATGAATAAGCTGGGTAATAATTAGTATCTCGAAAAATACAAATAAATTGTTCACATTTTGTAAAGAGCGCACATGCGGGCGCAGTACAATAAGAAACAAAGGAAAGTTTAATAATGTACGTGGCGAGAGACAGCCTCACTTCTAAGCCGTGTTCCCTCGCTCAGGGCAAATACGCCATTCGTTTGGGAATGGAGTTAGAAAACATATTCACACTGTTTTGAGTTGAACTTATGACTTATATAAGTTCATTTTCAATTAATTTTTATTAATATTTTTAGTAAGGTTTTTGTGACTTTCGAGTAATAATTATTTTAATTTATATTTCTTTTCGCCGTGTAGATTAGATCATATCGCTGGTATGTTCGTGCTTATAGCGTTTATTAACTTAAGAAATTTATTTATAAAAATATTCATTTGATGCTTTTGCTCGCGGCTCGTGTATGTAAAACTTTGTAAGATATTGTATGTATATATAACTCGGCTTCAAGAAGGCGTATCGAAATAAAACAGACAACAGATATTAAGTAAGACCATATTTAGATAGTTAAAATCTTAAAAGTGAAAAAAATATTGTAAGTGTAGATGTAAAAATCATTAACTAAAGCATAAAACAACTTCAGTTTAATTACAATATTAACGATTTTATTAATAAGAGAGCTTAATGTATGCTGTTGTATGTAATATATTATAATATTTTCTGTGTGCATTTTGAATAAAAGTTCAACGTCTTTGTGAGCTTTCATGTAAATATGTAAACGATTTCCCCACTGGCTTAAATTTTGTATTACCTCGACAATAATTTTACTACGGAGAGTAATCTTTCAAATTATAGAATCAACATATAGTATACTTACATAAGGGTATATATCAATCGCACAAATAACTTAGTTTAATATATGTATGTATGAATACGGAGTGTACAAGGTAATTGTAGCTTGATTATTGTAATTGAGTTGAGTTGAAAGCAAATGATTATTATAATTGATTTGAAACACTAATTTGGATGTGTTCCTATTTATTATACCGAAACTCACTTATTTTTTTTTTAGAAAATAATACACAAACGTTCACACATTCTTACAGAAAAATGGAAATATCTAATGGGTATGGCTGAGCTTTATACGGCGATTAAGAGAGTTAGAAGCATAACTCCTTGTTGCATTCTCTTTTTTACTTCGTTATCCCTTATTCATCAACTTTTCAGAATACTTTAAGAGCAAAATGTTACTAAAATTATAAAAAAGTTTCAAAATTACTTTTACCTAAAATATATAAGTAATACGTATTAAATCAGGTAGGTAGGACTAATCGTATTACGTAAAATTAAGTTTAGTTGGGTGAATTTCTCTACAATTTAACTAGTGTAATATAACAAACATTATTATTTCAACTACGTTTGAATAGTTTAAACTACAAAGTGCCGTTCTACGCAAGCACTTGTACGAACTTTTGTGTTCCGTACGTCTTTCAGGCGTGCGGTTGAATGTCGTAAACTTTAAATATATAAAGTTTGGAATGTAGTATTTTCTTGTTATAATTCCTTCTATGGGGCAACTCAAAGAAGATTATTTTATCAAGATTTTGTTAGGTAAGTAACATAATATTAAGTGTTTCCATGTTGAGTAAAAGCTTCCTCATTTAAAAAAAATTAAAAAAAAACGTATTTCCATTTCAGCGCCGCCTGTGGACTTTTTCGGAACCATAGTTTGATGCTAATTTAATAAGGAATGTCAGAAGTAAGAAAAGGTATAGGGCCCTCCCCCATGTTGTGGGTTAGGGATCCTCTCATTCATCACACAAAACACAGCTATATCAGCCATGTACTTCACGCTGATATTCTGTGAGAGTGAGGTACCGCCCTACCCGATCATTATATTTTTCCTACATTTCAATATTATATGGGTTAAGGCAGCGCATGTAACAGATGTTTTAAACGGGCTCCTTAATCCAGCATAGTGCATGTTTTTACAGTAAACGTTTCAGACTAATATACGCGCCGGCACACTATGCATATCGTTTTCCTCGCATTTGCATGAGTCTTTCGGCTTATAATAAATCTGTCCGAAAGTATTATGATTGTTGGATAAAGCTCATATAAGTATAACTTTATGCGAGTTAGTTTATTAATGTTTTTTTTTCAGGAGAACACCTGATATTACCATCTGGAGACCCACAAATGCGTTGGCAGCATAATATAAGTAAGGATAAAGGATGAAAGGGTATAGAAAGTAATTAAAATCAATGGAGAGAGCCGGAAGCCTAACGAGAGGAGTTACGCTTCTAGCTCTCTCACTCACCATATGAGTCGCAGGTATATTAAATTATATACTAATAATATATTGGAATGTAGTATTTTCAGGTTCTAATTCCTTCTATGGGGCAACTCAAAGAAGATTATTTTATAAAGTTTTTGATAGATAAGTAACACAACGTTAAGTAAATGTTTCCATGCTGAATAAAGCTTCCTCTTCTAAGAAAATAATTTTCAGCTCAATTCAATCAAATCAGCTAGGTAGGTACTTCACGCTGATCTCACAGAAGGTGAGAGTGAGGTACGGCCGGGGTTGACTCAGCCCTTATATGAGTTGTAGTTAGTAGGTTATAGCTAGGCTGTGCCTCAGTAAAAAATATTAAAAAAATCTGTCAGAAAATTATTGTTGTTATAACGTCACATAGGTTAGTATTTATAGGAAACGTTTTATCTCGAAAACGATAATAGGAATAAAAATCGAAATTATAGAAATTAAGTTTATTTATTTTTGGTATCAGTAGCCTTATTTGTTTTTTTTTTTATAATTGTAAAATGAGCAAATGAACAGACAGTTCCACTTGATGTTATGTGTTTACTATCGCGTATGGACATCTGCAACTTCAGGGAAGTTTGTGTTGATATTCTTTATTTTCCTTTACGACTTAACTTTTTATTATTATATACCACTATTATTACACAGTACCTCATTAACTCGACTCCTATACGATAATTATTTCATTATATTTACCCATAGATTATAAATTATATTTAAGATTTGCCTCCTATTCAACCATTCCGTTTACGATAAACGATCCATTATATCAATCAAAACTTAAAACATTGTTATAGTAAAAACAAATAATACATAAAAATCGTTTAAGTCTAACGAACCACTCAAATTGTACTTAAAATAGCGTTGAGTCACGCAACATTAGATGGGAAGTGCACTTAAAACTTAGTTACGAGTTCGAGTCTCGGTCCAAGCCATCGAATAATGAGGGAGAGCGGTCGGAACTTCCTGTACCAACAATAAAAACAAAACTTTGCAGTTTAGTCCACATAAATTGGGATAATTAAGTATTTTGCAGGCCTTATTCGAATAAGTTAGTATTCAATCGCATTTATAGACCTTATAAAAACATATTATTAGTTACATATGGACATGGTTCATATACATCAACTATAGTCCAATCATTAATGCGTTGTTGTGGTTATATTAATAATATCTATTATAGACGGCGCTATCTTTTGAAGATGACAAAGTTTGTTGAAGTGTCGTCTCAGTAATTTGAAAACTAGAAACTTATTTATAATAAACCCTTTTAGTCCTATAAAACATTAAATCTATAAACGCATTACACTCAACGGCGCCCATTAGGATCTCACGATACTGTGTTGGGGGTCCGGAAACACACACAACACAAACACAAACACCCAAACCACGACAAATATCCGTAAGGCCAATACAGACGTTTGCCGTTGGTGGAGATCGAAACAGCGACCGTTAGCGCTTCAGTCAGTTGCAGTGACTACTGCATCATCCATGCTATTACTTAAGTTTCAATAAAAAATTTAGAGGTAATTAATTAAGATAAAAACTGTCCTATCTATTAAGTTGGACTCAATCACATATAGTGTGCAAAATTTTATCAACGTTGATTCGGTAGTATCTAATTTTATCGCAGATAAACATCGTGACATGGAATTTTCATATGTAAAAGAGATAAAGCTGAAGTGTTTTTTTAAATACATTAATACTAGAAACTAATAGTCCGACTTCAAAAAAAAATAAGACAATATAACGCAAAAAGAATTTTTCGTTTATTGAAGGAGGTATTAAGAAAGTAGAGCTTTACACATAAATGGCATCTAATGTTGCAAGTACAGTAGTACGAATTTTAATTCTGGAGAAACCGCAAGACGAATTTTGTGCGTGCGAAGTAAACTTTGCAGCCACTGAACTAACTTTAAAAATTATTGTACCATTTGAAAGGTACATTATTCTAGATGGTCATGGGATATATTTTGTATATATGCGTATTATTTTAAAACAAAATCTACATTAATGAGAGCGAAGCTTAGAGCACACTATCTACACTAATATTATAAATCTGAAGAGTTTGTTTGTTGGTTTGAACGCGCTAATTCTCATATTTCTATCACACATTCATAACGTTACACGTTTTTTACATCTTTTAATTATTATTTACCACTTTTTCGTAAGGCGACAACAAGTTATGGATTTTTTTTTCTATTTTTGTATCTTTTCATTAACTCGGCCTTGAAATTTTATTTCCCATCATTTTGTTACCCATCTTATGATTTGGAAATCGTTAATTTTCTCCATCTCCATCTAAACTGACAAATAATAGTTTAAATAATTTAAAAGTACATATTAATAGTCCAAACATAATATGTGGATGACGTAAAACAACTTCAAGTCTGGTGTTTTCAGTGTGTGACAAATTAATATTTCGGAGGGTTGAGTACGACGTACAGAAATGTTCTTAAGCGACATCTTGCGTGACATTCCATACAAGGGTTAGGAAGAGTTAGCTGAGTTAGGATTAGGGTGTGACTAGCACAATTTTGTCTTGGTAATAGGATGAGTGCAGTGACTTTTCAATTCAATTCAATTCTTTGGTAAATGGCTTTCGTTGTGCTGCAGTGACTAACAGTCACATTTAGTAAACAATACTTAGTCGGACTAGCACATGAAGTGTTCCATAGAATCGTAGAAGATGTAACTATGCCCTTTTTAAATAAGTGCATATGTAAAAGATAAAAGAGGTAATACAACAATATGTATTATATAACTCTCTGTGTACGAATCCAACTCACAATTGACCGATTCTTATTATTTATTGTTATAGCGGAAATTGTAATACACATTCTGTGAAAATTTCAACTCTATCTATAACGGTTCATAATAGAAATTCTATGACAATATATAATAAATAACCCTCGTAGGGAATTCGACTCACACTTGAACTTTTATCATTTGTTGTTCTGGCGGCAACAGAAATACACATTCTTTAAAAATATTATCACTCTATCTATTACGGATCCAGATACAGCCCGCTGACAGACGAACAGCGGAGACTTAATAATAGGGTCCCGTTTGGACCCTTTCGCTACGTAACCCTAAAACACCTTTTAAACGATTCGTAAACTTATATCCAAGCTACTGTTGACAAGTTTGTCATTATTTGAAAACCTTTGAAAGATTATATTTGTGCAGTCATTCCAATTTCCTGTAAGCCAAACAATTGATTTATTTGAAAATTTTATTACATTCGGCCTTTTAATAATCTTTTGTAAAAATCCTGAACATAAATTACAACATAAAAATAAATTATAAGGGGTTTTAATTCGCTCCACGACCTTTACGTAACACAGAATGTTAGGTACAAATGCTAAGGATATTTACGTTCGCTCCTGTACTTTGTTTCGTTCCCGCTTTATGTAAAGTGCGAATGATAAGGAAAATCGATGTGTAGATTTGCTCACCCACCCGTTATTTTTTATTTTCACGAACGCTATCTAGTATTTATATATTAAATAGAGGAAAAACATAAAGAATAATATTTATAGCGTCTAAAGAATATTTTCCCTTTTGTGAAAAAAATTCGTATTGAATAGGGATTTTTGTTTTTTTTATTTTTCATAAATATATTTTTTGATGTTTTATTTTTTGTGTTGTCTGTTAAATTTTTCTGTGTCATTTTTTAAATAAACATAATTTGTTTAGACAATAAGTAAAGTAAATATATCTGTATATATAAAAGGCAACTGTTACTAACTGACTGATCTATCAACACCTTTAACCACTGAGCGGACTTAGCACTCGGAAGGTATCATATTCACTAAAAGGATTCTCAAATTCACCCCCTAAGGTGTAAAACAAAGGGTTAAGGTTTGTTTGAAAACATAACTTGGATGTTTTCAAGGACGAAGCCGCAAACAAAAGTTAGCAAAAAAAAACCATCAAATATTTTTACAAAAAAAAGATCAACATATCGTACAATAAAGTATGAGTCATATAAGTGTAACATTTTATTTTATTCGCGTATATTAAGCGAAATATCGCCAGGTGTCGAATGACGCAGCTTTAGCGTGCTTGTTCAATTATGCAGGTATTCCCGAAATATTTGCTAGAATATTTCGATAAAGGCGCGTTCAACATGATTACTAAAGCTAGAGTTAATCATATTGAGACAATTGAGTCATCGTTGTATAGAAACTGTCGTTTGATTCAGAAAGACATTGTTTAATAGTGTTAACACTATAATATCAATTTCGTAGAATAAAATACAACAAATGCTTACGGATATAATAACAGTTTTAAAAATAAAACATTGTTTATCCTACTTTAAATAGCAAATTAGGTATTCGTTAATTTAAATTGAGAATTACTAAGGGCTTAAATAGGTTTATTTAATTGACGACAGAGTAACCTATGGATGCTGATAAGCAATAATGTGTCAACCCACAAAAACTCAAATTCGGAGATATTGATGTATTTTGATACTACCTTTTTACCATTATTCACCATTTTCTCAAAATAAAGCCCATGTGGCTTGACACAGTATTTTTTATCAGGATCTGTTATATAGAAGATAAATTATATCACGAAAATTGCTTCGTTTCAATCGTTGTTCAAAATTCAACTTCGTGTAACAGTTTGAAACATGCCTAAACGTCTGGCGGCTGTGATCGTTATATTGAAAGTGACGTAGCAAAATGTACATAGCTTATATGTTTTTATGTTATAGAATGTGTTTTTAATTTTCATTTTGTCGTGTTTTCAATAAAAATTTATATGATTTAATCACATCGTAAAAAATTTAGGAACGCTGTCATATTGTTTTATGATTTTAATTTTCAACTGTTATTTTTATTATGTATGTATATTTATTATTTTATATTTGATTATTGTCATCCACTATCTGGTACAGTACCAGTGAATCTGTCTTTTACATGTTGTTGGTAAGAGATTTTTTCGCTCGTCAGAAGTGTCGATGTACACAAAAACAATAAAATATTATAATTCTTTTTTTTTTTATTTTGAAGATTAAAAAGTCTTATTATATTATTATTGCTAAATGAGAGTAGTATGTTTTAATGTAATGATGAAAAATTTTTTTTTTTTAATTTATCATATCATTTGACAAGCAATTCTGTGTATATTGATGACAATTATTTATTAATTAATAATGGTGACGTTACAAAATTTTTGGCATGTTATATCAAAATGTGCATTGTTCTTTCGAATAATTAATTAGATACTGAAAGTCGGACTTCACAAGTCATTGTAATGTTTAACTTTTGGTAGTATATAATTAATTTGATTTTGATGAAATTTGATAAAAATATCAGTCATTTTTATATTCGTTTACTGTGAAATAAAGTTCATAATTCGTTTTAAAACTCGTACTTACGGTAAAAGCATTAATAATAATGATCGTGGGAAATTTGGAACAAACCAGAAAAGCATTTGGAACAAACTCTATTTATCAAAACTATTTGGTTTACGTATTGGAAAACTTTTACGTTTGATTTTCAGAGCTAACCAAGGGCCACTTAAACGTTAATAAATAAATTGTTATTGGTAAGCTATTTAGCAAGTTACCAACTTTAAATTGTTTATTAACTGACTTCTAAAAGATCAAACGAAGGTCGTAAATTCCCAGTGTTTATCTTTTTTAAATTTTGGTCACCTTCGAACTCATTCGTAAATCGATTTTGAAAATCCTTCTTTAGTTGAGAGGATAAAACTCAGGTTTTGAAATCAAACTGAAACCGAAATAAGTAATCGTATACTTATTTCGGTTTCAATATCCAGTTTGATTTCGTCCAAGTAGACGAAATTGCATATTTTGCTTCTGAATTTGGTTCTGTTTTTTTGAAAGTCACGTTTAAACTAAAATTTCATGATTTTTTCACACATTCGTTAGTTAAATTGTAAAGGTATTTTAGGTATACATTATAAGCACATTATTTCATATCAAAAAGATTTATATATAATTGATGAATATATTCGATATTGAAATGTGTTTTATATTCGTAATTAACAAAAACAATTAATCAGAATTCTATTTAATTAATATAAACCTATACCTAAACTAATAAAGCTGGAAATTCGTATGACTGATAAATACTACTAAATTACTTGTCCACTTAAATAATTTATTCTTCTCTACCCCTAAGGGGATAAAATAGGGGATGATAGTTTATATGTAACTTTGTCAATTTTGAAACAATCGGGCTGAGACTTTGCATGCATAAAGCTAAGACATAGGCATCACATACACCGCAGACGAAGTCGCGAACGCCAGCTATTTAAAACATAAGGTCCAAAACGTCTCATGGTACGTTAAGGCTTAGAAGGTACGACATCGTATCGTGAATTTCTATTCCAAATAATCACAACGCGACATCGCATCATGGTATGTTTGTATACATTTTCATTTAAGAACAAACACAAAATGTCGTAACGTTAATGTCCTAACGTGTTATGTGTTTAGGCCGAAATTCTGTGATACCTATATAAAAGGAGTTAATATTGTAAGCGCGGGTCAAGCTGATTTGGGGAACTGGAAGAGCAAATCATAAAGAAATTAATGTGCATGTTTGAATTAATAGTGTGATGATATTATTATTACGCTTATGCGTTTACTATGATATTATGAGACCACGGCTTTATATTCACTAAGCATGCTCCTCTACTTATGCCCTTGTGACAGCGACAATGACTAATCACGCTACGCGACAGGGGAAATTATTTTGATTGCCTTAATGTTTACAGTTATATATATTTTGTTTACAGTTTAAGCAAATTGCTGAAACTGTTCTTCAAAAAATAGATGATATTTGATTTAAATGTAATGTAAATGTAAAAAATATGCGTCTGGTTGTCTCTTTCTTTGTTCTGTTTTCACTTTTAAGCTGCGAATCAATTTTAATGAGTTTTAGTATAAATATAGACTGGACCTTGAAAAAGGAACTAGGGAGTTCCTAGATATTATTTTCTGTTACGAAAATAAAACTTAAAGACGGCGATGTAGATGACGTAATTTTTTATGGAAAGGCCATCAAAATATTAGGCAATTCACAATTATAAAGTTTTTAATTGCTTCACACTTGAAAGAATTTTACTTATTTTTATTTGTCAGTGCCTTTATTTTTGACAGCAACAACTCTCGTACTATAGTACTTTAATACTCTCTTAATTCAATAGCATAGCAAGATACGATATTTTTATCTATTGCTTTGATTATAAGTTAACGTTTTCATTTTGTATACAGATCATTAATTTTTTTCTCTTCTAACATCTTCACCGCACTCAAGTCGGGGATTTGATTCAAAACACTTGGAAACATTTGGCTTGTTCAAGATCGGTATTAATATAATAAAGAGAGAGAGCGAATTATGTATGTGCAAATCAAACTCCGGAACAACTGAACCTATTTCAAAGATTATAGTAACATTTGAAAGATACATAATTCAAGATGATCGTGTTGATGCTCATAAGCTATTTTTTTATGTATGTGTATATTCGCATATTGTTTTAAAACAGAATCAACTTTAACGCGAGCCAAACTGCAAGCAAAAGCTAGTGTACAATAATTATATTGATTTAATTAAAACTAAATTATTATATAATTTTACTATTTATGTAATTAATTGCAATTAATAATTCATTATTTCAAATCCCAGAATCCACTGCTAATTCTCCGTAGTTCGCTTAAAACTTTTATTAAATGCTAAGGGTGAGACTTATTTGAACAGGATCTGTTAGTGGAAGACAAAGTTTGCGCAAACTTTTTTCTCTAGATAGCTCAAGTTGTAAATACTCGAGGCAGTTTCCTTTACCTTTATTTACTTGTAGTCTGTAAGAGCTATTTATCTTTGCCATCGATCTGTGCAGTCTCTTTACGTAACTAAAAAATAAAAACTGGTCAAGTGCGAGTAGGACTCGCGCACCGAGGGTTCCGTACAAACTTATAGAAATCTATATAAGACTAACCCATCTACGCCATTTGTGGTCTTCATCATCAGTTCCAACACAAGTTACTATCAAAAATATGTACCTAAATCGGTATAGGCTTGCCTATAATATTTGAGGAGTTCCCTCAATTTCTCCAGGATCCCATCATCTGATCCTGACCTGAAGACAATGGGACCACCTTGGAAGTAGACCTTTTCAAACAAAAAAAAAAATTGAAAATCGGTACACAAATGGCGGCGTAATCGGCGAACAAACATAAAAAAATTAAATACAAGGTTGAATTGAAAACACTCCTTTTTTAGAAGTCGCTTAAATATAATCAAATATTATGTAAATATGGATCACGTCCCAAAAACTTTTTTGAAACTACTTAGGAGCACTTTAATTTAAAACACAATCATGGATGCAATCCATGGAAACACGAAATTTTATTTTAAGTACTAATACACCTTATACTTTCAAAAAAGCAAAGTTATAGCGCGATTCAGGATACATCCAGCGCCATCTCTTGACAATTTCAATGAACTAACTTGTTGACTTTGACATTAACAACATAATTATATTATATTTTATTCTTGTTTTATTTTTATTTATATTCTACTACACTCCACTACCTCTGCGAACGCACCTAGTGTTCGTAAAATATTTAGATTTACATTATCAATCAAAAATCAAAATATATATTAGTGTTGCCAAGACGAAAATAAGTAGTCCTTAATTCGAACAAAACTAATTGTTTATTTATAAATAACTAATTATATTACTAATAACCAGAAGACTTATATGTGTAGATAAAGAAGTAAATTAAATAACTCGATCTGTTTGAATTTAATTTTAAAATTTTCGTACTAAGTCAATACGAGTGCTTAAATCAAATCGCGTGAAGCTCTTATATTGAATGTTAATTATATAATGACGTTATAAATCGACGATAAAACTTTTAAATGAAAAGTTTATTTTATTATTTTTAGCGCGTTTAAATAATAATTAAAATAAAAAAAATTATTAATCGAGCAGAATTATATCACAGTTAATGTCATAATGTTGTAATAGATGGCATTAGCTGTACGCTACCTCGCGCTATCATTTTGTTAGCTGCGATATATAGATTGCATTGCGTTGTTTATAAGGTTTGCTGCTTTTTAATGTTTTCGTATTGATACAAATTTCTTCTCAGTGTTTGTAAAGTTGTTTTTTTGACCATGGTCAACTTCTATGTTAATTTGTTACAAGTACATATAATTTTAATTCTAAGATTAATATATGTATTTTCCGCTTGATCAATTTACAACTTGATACATTTACGCGTTCCTGAGAAAAAGGTTGAAAGACAGACGTACAGACTGACAGACACACGAACAGAAATTTACAGTTTTCGGATTTTTTCCTTTATGTATACTAAATGACCTTTCTCCTGGCCAAATTTCATAATGCTAGATCAATGGGAAGTACCCTGTAGGTTTTGATTCCCCTGCGAAAACGTTAAAAACGCTAAAATTCTTAAAATATGTGATATAAATGACCGTATCTTTTGATTGCGTTAAATTAGAAGTTTGATTTTTTCACAGCTCTTAGCAATTACAACTCTGAGTACTTGACGTTGATATAAATTTGTTACCTTCACGCGTTTCTGAGAAAAAGGTTGAAAGACAAAATTACAAACAGACAAACATACATACAAAAATTTACAGATTTCAGATTTTTTCCTTTATTTGTACCATAAGATCTTACTTCTTGCCAAATTTCATCGTGCTAGGTCAATGGGAAGTACCCTATAGGTTTTGATTCCCTTGCGAAAACGCTAAAATGGTCAAAATATACGACATATTTTTTTATTAACTTTTGATTGCGTTGACTTAGAACTTTAATATTTTCACGGCCGCATGTCATCGTAGACTTGAGTATATGATATTAATTTCAACATGATACGTCCTTGCATTTCTGAGAAAAAAGGGTTGACAGCCCGACAAACAGACAGACAGACACACAGACAGACGGACAACAAAGTGATCCTATAAGGGTTCCGTTTTACCTTTTAAGGTACGGAACCCTAAAAATAAATTAATTTTATATTTCGAGCACGCACAAAACCTAATAAAATTATTTAGCGGTGCGTTAATAATGATAAGTAATAATTTACAAGTAGGTATACACTGTTGTGATTTTACAGACAGGTATTTAAATATTTTTGAACATATATTCATATAAAATAATAAAATTTTAAATAACTACTAACTTGGACCTGAAATTATTATACTAAAATTATCTACAAGTATGTAGATTGTAGATAGATATTTTTTTGTAAGGAAATAACTTGCATTGTTTTTCTAGGAAGAATACAAATGATTTAAGTATCTGGGAGTGATGTGTCAGCTCTCGCCGGGAAAGCAATTTGTCGCGGTCACGATTTGTGGCCTCTGCCTTCTGCGCCGAAATCAATGACTATTCGAAGTTATCATTCTAATGTATGCTACATTTCAATTCTTATATAGGTTTTTTAAAGTTTAAGTCAAACATATTTATTAAGAAGAATATGATATGATGAAACTTGTTATATATTATGTTAATTGTGACAAATCAATAGTAATACAGCCATTTAGTGGTTCATCCTGAAAAGTTTACCGGAAATTGAAAAAAACTAATGATCTTATAGATTTTGACGCGCTCATTCTAAATTTCTATAGTCACCTCTCCAGATATTTTAGAAAAATGGCACTCAAAAACAGTTTTATGACAGTATTACCTTCCTACTTAATTTTTTTTGTTTGAAAGGATTCAGATGAGGACCTTCAGATTGGTCCCACAAAAGTTTCATCAAAGCAGTTTAGTAGCGTGGGGATCTCCCACATATTTATTTATATATTTTTACACATATAAATATATATATATATATATATATATATATATATATATATATATATATATATATATATATATATATATATACATGTATATATATATATATATATATATATATACATGTCGCACACGCTCGCGCCGCTTACCTTTGTTATTCGCCTTCGCTAATCAATTGTCACACGTTACTATACGTATTGTTTTGATTTCACTTCCACTCCTTCTAACTTTTTCTCTGTGCTGTGCTTTTGTGCTTTCAATAAACTATAAACTGTTATCTGTGTACTGTGCTTTATTATTCTACCCGCTTTACTTTATCATCTGTTTACGGATCCTCCGCCGCAAGGAGAATATAAAGGTAAAGTATACAACACATTAATTTTTACCTACAGTAGAGATTTGAGGATTATTACGACGACATACCGCTAGCGCACTGCGATACATTTTGACAGTTGATTTGTTTCATTTTAGTACAAAAATCAGAAACCAACATTCAAAACGTATTGCAATAGCGATAGCAAACGCATAATGGCAAACCTCTAAAAGTGTCGTCCCAGTAAACGAAATTGAATATTTTGCTTTCATTTCGAGCAAAATACGTTTTTTTTTAGTTTTAGCTATGAAATAAAATGTCCAATTTAATTACTAATTAGGAAATAAACACAAAACAAATAGAGGATTAATAGGCGCGAAATCAATTATCCATTTCGAGCCCACATGATTGCGATGAAAATTAGAATAATTTATACCGTTTTTCATTGGCGTAGGCTATTGTTCGTTACGCTTCATATTCCGTTGGATATTCGCCAAAGGCTAAACCGTTACATTATACGTTTTTGTGAATGTAACTTGTCAAATTTTAAGCAGCCTGCTTTTGACTTATGACCTTTTATTTTTTGCTGGATATTGAATAATTTTTTTTTTTTCAGTTTCATCCGCACGGTTTGATAGTTATTTGTTTGAGGTTAATTGTTGCTAGCTATGTATCTGGTTGTCGCAAGATTCGAACAAACGAATAAAAAAAATAACAATTATTTTTTTGTATTAATATATTTTAAAAATGGTTAACGCGTGTTCGTCTGTGGTTATTGTTGTTTCCAAACGATGAAAACGATTTTTGTGTGGTTTGTTTCTGCTTCAAGGATATAAAAGTTTATAGATACAATTAAAATTTTACAATTATTAGACTTGCAAGAGTTTTACGTTAAAATTATCTTCACAATGCCTCTATCAACCCTGAGTCTCGAGTTCTGTAACTCTGTGGTAATTAAAACCGTCACAAACGAGTACCCGCAGGAAAGTTGAATAAAGTTGGGAAATCTTTAGATGTCAAATCAGGATGCTTTTAACCTTTGAGTTTCGTGTTTAGAAGTTTCTAGGCTCTTCGATTCGACTACTTGTTTAGTTTTAATAGAGGAAAGGTGATCCCCGCAGATATTTAGGCTGCCTTCGACAATTATATGTTACAATAACGGCGTCTAGTATAATTCAGGCGCAAAGGAATCCTCTCACAGTAACACAAATTTTTTACCTATTGTATTTGTAAGAAGCTGTCACGTTTGTTCGTTATTCGATTCAATAGAAACTCGCGCTGTGATAAAAATTGTATAATTCGCGAAAAATAGGGAGTTTTTTCTTTTTCTTTCTGACATTTTGTTTGTTTAGCTTTCCTCTATTAGATTTAAAGGTAGTTATGAAATTAAACATTCACGTGATATTTTCTGCTTGTTTGGCTAAACAATAAATCTGGCTACATTACCACCTTTTTCTCTAATAATTGTAATTGGGGACAGAGTGTACTGAAATGCTAATGGTCGCATATACATAACATAGGATATACGGATATTTGTTGTGGCCTCGGTGTTTGTGCTTGTATTCTGTGTATTTTTGGACCCCCGATATAGGGTTATATATAATAGCTTCTTAATGGGAGCCGTTTAGTGCGAAACGATATTCTTTTTTTTCAATAATAATTTGTCTGAAACTGACGAAGTTATTTTTCTTAAATTTATACTAATATAATTATATTATATATATTTATTTTACTTATATTAATAAATTTAATATAATTATTTTATTTATATATATTGTAATATATTATTATCGAAGGGAGCCTATATATCTGCGGGGCCACATTACCTTTTCCTCTTTTAAAAATGAATAAATTATAACAAGGTTTTATCTAAAATATCAGAAGATCGTATCTTATACGTTGTCATTTATACGATTGAGATAATACTTTGTCAATTAATTGTTTCTACTTGCGAGTAGGTTATACGCATAATATAATTACCTTATATTTATATTAACTTCCAGTAATTGTATCTGCTAGACATAAAAATATTTAAGGTAGGTCGTCCGGCATAACGAAATTTAATAATGCAAGAGTAGGTGCAAGAAAAAATTACTGTTATATTTTATGAAATATAGATAATATTTTCAGCGCTATCAGCAAACTGAAACATATGCGGACGAAGCCGCTGTCAGAACTTGGCTTTTAATACTTCAGCACACAAACTAGAGAGAAACGGTTCCTTTAAGTTGTTCCTATAGTTTGAAAATTCTCCTACTTTCTGATGATTTAATTATAATTTTCCTTGGAAAGTAACTTTTGTTAGCTCTCTTTACGAAGGGATAACGAAGTTGAAATAGTTTAACTTTCAAGATACACGTGATGCTGCTTTATGAATGTCATAGTAGTTTTTATTTCGGTTTGCGAAACGGATCCAATCCAAAACATAAATGTGAAATGAGAGCCAAGTTCAATATTATGATAAATGCCTTGGTGGTAGACTTCAACGACAAAAGATGTGAGATCTAAATAGGTGCCAAATTCAATGGTCAGTCCTGAAATTTATATTTAAGTAACAGTATAGCATATCATATCTTCTTATAAGATAATGTGTTGTAGCCTAAGGTCTGTCTTGGCTATATATTAATTATAGCCTTCGCAAGTTCTAAAAATGCATACATACATAAAAATCTAAAATATAACATTTCTGGCTTCAACCAAGTCGGATTAAAAGACAAATTGTTTAGTCATTTACTTTAATAGCGAGCATTCTGTTACTATTGTCTATTCGTGCCCTCTAATAGTAACAGGAGACAGAAAGTAGATTTACATTACACTAGCGAACGGTGTAGCACATTAAACTCAGCCATGTTTAATGCCGAGAAAGAATTTTACAAGCCGTTGAAGTCAACGGAATCGTGATCCTACTAAATAAATAAAAAGGCACTGAAAACGTAGGATACACTCGTGATTCAATCAACAAGGAAAAGGAGAGAGCGGTAAAATAATGTCGGAAAAGAAAAATCAAGGACTTTTTAAAAAGATATTTTTAAATTCAAGGAGGATTCGAAATTGGAATTCAACTGAGATTATTAAATAAATCATTTGATGTGTTGTAATGTGGATAGCATTGCAGCAAACGTTATGTAAGAATTATTCTTGTTAGTTTTACCATAATAACTGATAAAAAATAATTCTGTCATTTGGAACAGTTACCTAGGTTATAGGTTACCTAGGTTATACAGTTACCTAGGTAGGATAGGCGTGAAGTAGCTAATGTATATTCGTTTTGTATGGTACGGAAGCCGGAAGCCTAACCCCTGCCCCATTCCTTTATTTTTTATCCCCTTTTAAGCCGTGATGCATTTGTAGCTCCCTGAGTGCAAGAAACGTCCATGGGTGGCGGTGATAACTTAACATCAGGTGTACCGCCCGCTTTTTCGTCTGCTATTTTTTATAAAAAAATATAAATTTAATTAATTTGATTGATAGTCCCTAAGACGACCGTTGAAATAAGTAAATTCTTAAGCATATTTATTTAGATATACATAGGTTACGTAAAAAAAACTTAGGCAATGCAATTTAAAGAGAACCAGTGATCTACTTATCTTACAAGATAATATTAGCCAAATATTTAAGAAATTACTTATAAAATATTAATAGGATACATCTTTTCATATCTCAGTAACATGACTAATTAATGAAATTTATTTCAACTAATTTTAATAAAATGTATATTTAGCAGGCTAGTAATTTAATAGTAAATGAAATTTATAGGCAGCAAACTTATTGAAAATCTAAATAAAGATTATAAAGCACTGCTATAAGCTCCCTGGGAGTCAAGCAAAGCTAATCCAACCCGGACAAAGCTGAACGAAACTGATAGTCTTATGTAATACTCCCTTTGTACGTAATACTGACAGATAACGTGCTTACCAGGGATGAGGTATACGCAGCAGCTCGACGTCATCTTTAGGTTTATTTAAACATCTCCCAAATATTATAGTTTTAATAGGAAATATTGTTATGATCTATCATATTATATAAAGTTGTAGCATGTAAGTATAATTTAGAGTAATACTTTTTAGAAATACATATGGACATTGATAAGCAATACAGTGTCAACCCACACAGACTTTATTTTGAGAAAATGGCGTCTAAAGATGTCAAAACTATTCTTAATAAATGTGTTTGATGAAGACGTATATATCCACCTTTTCTTTTCTTTTTTGATAAAAAGTATAATTAATTGAAGCTGATTGGTGTAAAAGTTTTATCCTAACTCTCATTTCATTGTATGATTGATTTTACACAAGTGTGTTATCGCAGGTTATTGCAGTGAATGAATGGTTTCGTAATTATCTATCGTATAGAGCAGTACGTACAATGATCAATGTTCTCACTGGTCAAGAATATTATATTACAACACTAGGAGTGCGGAATGGGTCGATATTCGCTCCTATATAAGTAAATTCTATACAATATACAAGTACACTGATGACATGTGTGTATTAAATACTCCAAAAACTATAAAGGAGCTTAAAAATTATTAAAACGAGCAAAACAAAGAAACAATTAATAATAAAATAAAATGTGCATGCATATTTATTCGCCACACAAAAGAGTTAGGGCTGACGAGTATTCCAACACATTGTTAATCAAAGCTACGAATGTTTACATGAAATAAAAAAATCACGATGATATACAAGTAAACAATAGCATTTGTTAATACATTTACAAACACTTCAGTTGGAATGCGTACATAGAGGCAGTATGCTCTAGATTGTGGGTAGTCAGACGTTTAAGTAAACATTGCTTGTCGTTGCTTACGCACTTGCGGACTTGATCACTAATACTATTGTAATAAAAATATATATGTATATATCTCCAAACTTTAGACAATGTTTATATATTTAAGTGTATTATTCGATTTACATCATGTAAATGGTTGTAGACTCTGAACTTATTTTAGAAATTATGGCACTACTTAAAAAGCTTATTATTCTATATGGCCAAAGACAATATAATATCTAGAAATGCGTGATATTTTCAATCAAAAGCTACGTTAACGTAAATGAAGCCGCGAGCAAAAGCTAGTTTTACATAAACTGTATTCCAATTGACATAAAACAATTTCTCCTAAAAATTTTACTGTATTTTTCCGGAGTACTTTTTTATTTAATATTTGGTCTTACAGCGTACTCAGAAAATCATAAAACAATAACATTATACAAATTTATTTCTGTAACGCAAATTAAATGTTTTACCCATTCTTTCTATTTTCAAAATTACCTTAACTTAATAACAAACAAGGTTTAAATTTAAAAAAATCAACGCAGTTTTTTTTGATTCAGTAAAATGCAAAATAGAACAATGTAATAAAAACCTGGTAATTTCATTTTGTTTCTCCGCGGACCACGTCCAAAATAATATGATAGATTGGTTTAGTTATCTGAGCTACCTAACTGTGAGGTTTATTCTAGGATTTTTATATTTCATAACAAGCAACCATTTGTCTTAAGTCGGGCTTTATATTATTATTTGGCATCCTTTTAAAATTTGTTATTAATAGCTTTTTTGTTATTTTAGAACATATCGTATTAGAGTTCGTAATAGTTCGATTTGAAATAATTTTAAAATATTGTTTTCCTTATATTTATGAGTACTTGGTACCTTGGTACTTTATCTCTATATCAAAAACCATCAAAAGTGGTTTAGACATAAATATGCTAAACAGACAGACATAAAGACAGAAGTCATTGCGTATTTATTATATTAGTATGAATTTAATAAGCACACTAGTGTCATTACATATTAATTATCTCAAAAATGTTTTAATAAAAATAAGAGTTTAAAAAGTATTAGAAACAATAGTATCCAAAGTCTCATTAGAAAGACGTTCCAAGTAAAGTTCAGTGAAAAGATAGTAATTACTACACAGTAGACTCGTTCTATTAAAGCTTACATTTTACGAACGAAAACAGCTGATCCTAACATGTATTCAGACATATTTCAAATTAACGTTATTCAGTATTAGGTTCAATAAATAAATCGCATTTATTTATGAAAGAAGTAATTTTACTGGAACGGTTTTTATTTGAGCTTGTCTGAATGTATTTTTTCTTGACTTCAAAATCGGTGACATGGTTGCTTTCAACATTTTCTTGCTGTCATTATTATATAATATATTATATGTCCCACGTGGGTTTACTCGCGTTCATGGTCATCTCCTATAAGTCGTAGCGTCATATTATATAGCCTATAACCTTCCTCAATAAAGAGGCTATCCAACACAAAAATCTTTTTAAAATCAGATCTTTAGTTTCAGAGATTATACAAACTAACAGAATATTATTATCTCTTAAAATATTAGTGTAGATAACAAATGAATAACTTTTGACTCAGTTTATTTATCGAAAAATGACTTCATATTTTTTTTGTAAAGCGTTCAAATCTCTATGAAATTACTCTAAGAACTTAACAGTGCAACGTATCCTTTGTTAGTTATAAAATCAGAACGAACACGAAGATGCGGATACCTCATTTAGAATCTAAACAAAACTTTGAAGCTTCCGAGAAAAAAAAACTTTTTTTTAATCATATGTATATCTATTGTGCATGTATGTATGTATATAAAGAATATTAATTAAAGAATATTCAATTTCAATTCAATTCTTTGGTTTATGGCTTTTAGTTGTGCCAATTAGACACATGTTATTTCGCCAATGTCACGTGGAATGGAGAAAACACGATGGAGATTGATCGGTGGGGTCGAGAATCCAACCTTGACTAAATTTTGAAAACACCCTAAAATAGTGTGAATTTCATTGTTAGTCCTAAAACAACACAAAAAGGAGTTATAAATATAATAAATATATAGTATAAAAATACAACTAATAATAATGGGACAATCACATGTTTTATTTACAACTTAATTTTATTACATTTAATATATTTACACAGAAACAAACACAGTGGACTAAACACAAACATCAATAAACATTCAACATTTATAGGACGGGGGATTTTAGGAGGGAGAACGTCATAGATGGGATGAAGAAGTCTGGGACAGTTAAACAGGATATGGGATGGGGAACCTTCGTCTAAACCGCATTCGCACAGTGAGTGGTCACAAACTCTAATTTTAGCCAGGTGACTGGGAGTACATGTATGGCCAAGACGCAGACGACAAATAGTGGAAGTGACCCAGCGGTCAGCACGTCTAAAAAGAAAGAACCAAGGGCGTCTTGGAATGTCAGGTTGCAAAGTAGCATAATATTTACCCTTAACCGATTTTGATGAAATCCAAAAAGATGTCCAAGATTTGGACAAACGAGTATTCGCAACAGCACAGAGATCTTGTGAAGAATTTTTGAAGTGCTCTAAAGAACCAAGCTGAATGGCGGATTTGGCACACGAATCAGCAGTTTCGTTGCCAGGGATTCCAGAATGGCTGGGAATCCAAACTAGCGAGACCTGCAGTCCCTTTTGATGACACAAGAACAAGGCCTCTCTGATCTTTAAGATAACGAAAAACCTCTTTCTACTACGAAATGGGTTTTCCTTGATGGCTAAAAGGCAGCTTAAGGAGTCAGTCAGGATAACAGTCTGTCTTAAGTCATGGGAGTGGGCATATAAAATGGTTTCCAATAAGGCGATCGCCTCATCAGTGAATACTGATGATTCAGGTGGGAATTTAAATTGTAAAATAATTTTGAATTTAGGAATCCAGCAGGCTGCACCAACACAGCCTTCTGGAGATAGTTTAGACGCATCGGTATAAATGAGAAGATGATCTGACCAATTTTCATGAAGTATGCTATTAAAAAGAGACACAGTATCGGGTGAGTCTTTAACGAATCCAAGATTCGTTACAACAGGAGGTTGATGGACAAGGGCCTTATAGGGGATGGAAAAAAGAGGATTTAAAGGTAGTTGAATAAGAGGATTCGGGAGTTTAGTAAAATAAAGGAAACTATTTAAAAGACAGGATGAGGGTTTGCTAGGATTAACAATTTGGGACAATTTATTTAAACGATTCCAAAGAGGATGGGATGACAGCTGTAACATCTTGCTGACGAAACGGTCACACAAATACTGTCTCCTTATTTGCAAGGGAGCATCAACGCATTCAACCTGTAGAGCATTCGTAGGTGTAGATTTCATAGCACCCAGAATGATTCTAAGGCATTTAAATTGAATTTTATTCAGCTTATCAGATGCTGATTTATTTATTGGTTCCAAAACAAATAAGCCATAGTCCATATGGCTACGAACTATGGCATTATATAGGAGTTTAAGTGAATATGGGTGAGCTCCCCACCAAACGCCTGACACCGCACGAAGGACATTAATGCCCTTCTCACATTTTTTAATAATATGCTCTGTATGAGAAAATCCGTTCAGTCGGTTATCGAGTATGACTCCTAAAAATTTAGCCTTATCTACAAAGCTAATACGTTGATCCCCATAAAACAAATCGAAGATAGGAACTATTCTTTTTCTAGAGAATGCAACTGCCTGACTTTTGGCTATCGATAGAGATAGGCCATGATCAGACAGCCACTGGCCAAGATAATGCAAAGCAGAGTTGAGACGAAATGTAATATCTTCTACTGACTTTGATCGATAATAAATTGCAATATCATCAGCATACTGTAAAATGTTGCAAAAATTGTTAGCAGATAATTCGAGATCGTGAGTGTAAATGCTGTAAAGCAGAGGACTAAGGACAGAGCCCTGGGGGAGACCTTTCCAGACAAATCTGGGGGGAAGAGATATGGTTTGATGTTTTACCACTATAGATCTGCAAAAAAGCAGATTACATATGAAATGAATCATCCTCGGAGGCATACTCAGCTGGTGCAATTTTTGCCTGCGTAATGGGAGAAGAACATTGTCATATGCAGAAGCTACATCCAGGAAAACACCCACAAGGTACTCTCCTTTTATAAAGGCTATTCGAATATCTGTTGAAATAATGCTGAGACTATCGATGGTGCTCAATCCCTTTCGAAAGCCAAATTGAGAGGGTGAGAGTATATTCCTGCTTTCCATTATCCACTCCAGACGGTTCTTTAACAAATGTTCAGTTATTTTTGCTAAAGTGGATGCCAATGCAATGGGTATTAAAGAATATACTTGCATCGAGGTATAGACAGTTGACAAATTAGTACATCTATACCTATTATTTAAAATACGAGTAACAAAAATAGTGAGAATTTTTTATGAGCGAAATTAAAAAATAAAACTCAAAAACCATCGAAACATTTTTTTTAAAATAAGGTACTATTTAAAAGGTGCATTATTTTAGATGGTCATAGGCTTCTTTATATATATATTTTATATAAAGCATGTAAATAATTTATTTTTACTGTCAATTAAGACTACTTACATAATAAGAAACTGAACAAATCTTCTTGAAAAAAAAAATGAGATAGGATTTAACAAATATCTAATTTTAAAAGAAAAAAAACAGAGATTAAGCATTTCAATTACCATTTAATGAATGTCTGTTGATGTTTCAATTAATCCAAAGATAAGGAGCGAAGGAACGATAATCCTCAAGTGTAAGGAAGTGGAAAATTGCAAACCTGAGTAAAAATTCTTTTTTTAAAGTGCTTATGGAAAATAATTAATTCAGATTTAAACTGACAAAGTGAAAAAATCAGCTAAAAAGTGTAGAAAACAAATTATTAAAGAGTAATTTTCAGGGAACCAAAAAAATGACGCGTAATCCACAAGAAAACAAGTTTAGGTGTGTAAGTTGTAAAATATAACGTAATATATTTTTATGTCTTAAATATAACATTTTTCTCGATAATGCCAGGGTGTGCTTATTATTTTACTTCAGATATTGATAATATACTGATTTTTACACAGAGCGACTGCTATCTGTTCTCCGCCACCACTGAGGGCAATACAGTAAGTATTTAGACTAGAATATTCTCCCGACTAAGAGGGTCATAGTCAGGTTATTGTGATAACAACGGGAACCGACAGTTAAACATGCTCTCCGAGGCGTGGTACTTAGATCCACAGGAACAAACACTCAGACCTAGGATCAATTATTTATACAAAAATATATATCCGCTCCGAGCAGGCATCGAACCTACAACCGACGGCGTTAGAGATATGTACATTCACTAACCTTATACCGCAGCAGTCGTCTGATGTTTTAGATATCACGTGCTACATAAATTCACTTATAAAGCACTACTTTATGAAAAAAGGAATTTCGGATAAAATGTAAAGGACATTTATGATATTTCAAGTCTGAATTAAATTGCTTGTTTTTATTATAACATTTAAGTCTACGAGCCACTACGGGTTCAAAAACTTGTTACATTAAGAAATGTACTTTTTACATCATTTTTATCGGATAGTTAGTAAATAAGTCTTTCTCTATTTTAATATTTGAACCTTATTGTTAAACGAGTCTCTAAAAGCCTTTAAAGAAAGTTAAAACCGATTTAATTAAAATACTTTTTAGTATATTTTTTATGTTTGAGTAAGTATGAAAGGAGCTGAGTGTATTTTGTTATTGTAATAAATTGTATTTATGTAGAAAGTTTATCTTTTCACTTTATTTAATTAAAACGCAAGGGTTTACATTGCGCTAAGTCTCAGTGCACATTCATGAGGGTCTCACAAATGTGTATACTTGCATGAATGTAAATGTAGTCGCCATGACTGGTCAAAGAAGCTTTAAGTTAAGTAAAAATCTTATTACAGAAAGAATTATACGGTACTAATAATAAATAAAACACGTGATGAGTCAACTTTGCATCACTCGTAAACTGTTGCTGTTGAATTTCACAAAAGAAAAGGCGTTCACAAATATTTTACGAAATAAATAGTTTAATTTATTACATACATTTTCATTGAATGAGTAGGAAAGGAGATGTTATCAAAAACTGTTTTTGGGTGCCATTTTTAGGGTTCCGTATTGTCCGTCTGTCTGTCTGTCTGTCTGTCTGTCTGTCGGGATGTCAACCCTTTTTTCTCAGAAATGCATGGACGTATCATGTTGAAATTAATATCATATACTCAAGTCTACGATGACATGCGGCCGTGAAAATATTAAAGTTCTAAGTCAACGCAATCAAAAGATAATGGCAAATATGTCGAATATTTTGACCATTTTTTCTATACGGCGCCGCGTCCGAACACAATACGAGGTGGAATAGTTCGGAAAAATTCGGAAAACATGTCCTAATCTATAAGATCACCAGTTTTTATAATTCCCGGATAACTTTCTAGATAACCCCTTTTGTTCGACTATATTATATAGGGTATGTTCCGAAATATAATCCAGCATACTAGCCATTATTATTCGCATATTTTTTTCTCATCTAATTCAGTAGTAGACATTTTTAATATAAGAAATCTTTTCAAAGCCTGCTGCGAATGATTTTTGCCTTTTCAAATAAATATTTGTATTGTGGAATAGGTAAGGGTAGAGTAGTCACAGGCGAGATTGAGATTGATGTAACCTTTTCGAATATGATGGAGAAGAAAATATGTAATTTATAAGAATCTAATATATATTCCCTTCATAGAATTTAAATTATAAACTATTTGAATTTATATGTTAAAGTAACACGAAATAAAAAATACTAACAATTTAAGGACTAATTTGAGAATCATTTCGCACACAAAATGATCATCTATTGAATACAAAGTCAATTCGTAAACTCAACATATTTTTACCACTTTGCCTAAAGATGACAATTCAAACCATTTACCTTAACAAAAGAAATAAAAAATATCGATCAATCCGTTGATAGACGTGACATTTTCCTGTAATAGTTTTCGGATATTCAAGAGCAAGAGCCGCGTTCGTTAGCGGTCGCTTCAGAGCTTCTGTCTGCCTCGTTGTGGCGTATCCTCAATATCGAACAGCTTGATAGTCTATTGTGTATGCCTCAAGGCTTCGCTCTGGAGAGATGTGAAGATAACTCACAGGGTTGGATAGGTACGGAGATTAAAATATTCAACGTTCACGATTGAAGTATCTTTTATTGGAATTGATGTTTAAAAATATATAATTTAATTTTAAATTAGTATTAAGCATCATCCATCGCTTAGTCTTTGTATTGATGAAAAGTAGTCTTTCTGTTATTCTGATACACGAGCTGCATTTTAGTTATGTTACATTAAAATTTATTCAGTAGTTTTTGCGTGAAAGAACAACAGATTCATTTATCCTCATCGACTGTCGCATTTATAATAATAGTATGAAAGTAGATTTTTTTATATACAGACACGTGTCAGGAGAAATTTTGACATGTACATTATAGAAGTCTATCCGCTATGTAACATCATTATGGATTAAGCTCCATATATTTCTCTTGGAAAAGCCGTTGTCTAGCAGTTGGAAATTTATATTCAGTTATTATACAATAGTTGTTAGTACATTGACAACGTGTGATATTTCAAATGATTCGAAAAAAAATTGGACGATTAAATATCATCTAATTACACGTCCAACAAGTAACAGTGGAGTCAGTCACTTTTGAAGCAAATATCAGTAACGAAGTTATTTGGAGACGGTAAGCCAATAATATCTCGCTGCCAAATGCAGGATCGTAAATGGTTGGCTTATTAACTGACAGAACAGTATTCTGAGAAAATTATATTAAGAATCACGTTGTGATTTATCTGACGAAAATCACATTTTCAAATTATAAAATTATTATACTAAGTAAATAGTTGTGCCTTATTATTTTACCACTGACAAAAAAGTGTTAAGCCAGATATAATTATGTTTTAAGGCGGGACACCTGATGTTAAAGAGCCAAGATGTCCTAGTGGTTAGAAGACGCGGAACCCATTCGGTGATCACGGATTTTAAGCCCCGGCTAGCACTGCAAGTTTTACAAGTGCTAAATTTGTGTTTAAATTTATCTCGAGCTCGGCGGTGGACTACATAACGACAACTACTATTACTATGTATTATAAATACGAAAGTTACTCTATCTGTCTGTTTGTCTGTTACGTTTTCATGCTTAAAATACTAAACAAACTATGATCAATTTTTGTGAAGAGATTGATCCTTGGAGCTTAGAGAAGGACATACGTTTTCATTAAAAAATGTAAAGGTGAATTATTGGAGAAAAGCTTCTACTGAGATGGGATCGTTTATACTATTACTTTTATTATACTCGTGGGATATTAATTACAAAGAAAAATGTAAAATGAACAAGTATCGTTAAAGACATAAAAAAACAACACAATTATAAGCAGAGAATCGCGCAAGTGGTATACCTTTTGATACAAAATAACTAGTTTGATCTTGATTACTTCATAATAAACGTTTCTTGCCTGAAAGGAATGAAGTACCGTTCATTACAAAGTTCTCTAATCTCCTTTCACTCAGCTTTTCTCCAAGAGAAAAGTAATTAAAGTTAACCCTTTGTGTGAACTCGGTGTATGGACTCGGCTTTTTAATAGCCGCAAACTCGTTCGACGCCATTTTGGAAGGTATTCAATTTTACACGAGGAATCGAAGTATTGGACGCTGTTCAAATAAAATCCTTACTTTTAACCGTTATCTAGTTTCGATTTCGTTGGATAGGGTTTTAAATATTTGTAATAGAAAGTGAACGATTTGAAATAAGCTTTGAGAGATTTTTTCAATAGTAATACAAAAAGAAAACAATACATATAATAAGTAGGTAAAGATAAAAACAGTTAAGTTGTAAGTGCTCTGAGTGTGGAATTATTGTGGGATATTATAATAAAATACTTATTTATACTATATTACGTAATAATTCACAAAATAGGCCATATTAAATATTTGCTTATTTAAATAATTACAAGAGAAGCCCTATTAAATAAAAAGAAAAATAATAAAAAAACTTTTTTCTTTTAATATAAAACGTTAAAAAAAATGCAAAGAATAAAAATATCTTTGTAAAATGAATAAAAACGAAAAAGTATGGAAAAGTTACTACCATCTTAATTTAACATAATCCCGATCAACATTACTATTTATGCATAGAATATCTAATTTTTACCATATAAAACTGTACCATTCCTAGCCTGCCAAGATAAGCGCGGTTTATGCATTGCGGTAAAATTTATTACAGTTGTTGGGTGAACCTTTTTGTAGGCTTACGTTTCAGAATTTCGAGCTTCATAGATACAGAACATAAATAACTAGGCTATCTTTTAAACCGGAATAAATTATGAAATAGACTTTGTTTTCTTATTTAAAATACAATTACCCTGTAATTATTCAACGTGGACGCGATTCATTATACAATACGAAACGGGGGTAAAATAATTATTTCTCGATTAAAATTAAACAGACCGCTATTTTGATTAAAATACAGTGAATGTTTATTAAAATGTATATTCTCAAGTTACTTTCCTCGCGATTTAGTTCGAATGGAGGTCGAAAATTGTTGAGGATTTAATAAAAAACATTGATTTCCTTAATTATAAAATACATCAGGATATAAACAATAACCATTATTACACCGTGTTAAATTCGCCCATCATCATGTAACCCAAGATTTTTTTTGATGACTTAAAATAGCCAAAAAGACAATGAATAGTAAACTTAATAATGTATTTTTGGACTTTGCATTTACAAAAATATTACCTGCGGTTAACCTTTTCCAAAAGTATTAACCGTCTCTTAAATAAACTATATAAAATTACTACAAGAGTTAATTATTATTATATTATATATTGAAAAGATAATATACATAAGTTTATTATCTATAATTGTGTCGCTGGAAAAATCGTAATACTAAAATCTTTGATATAAGTATTTGACACGTTGGCGCAGTGGTCACTGCAACTGATTTAATCGCGGGTTCGATCCCCGCTCACGGCAAATGTCTGTATTGGCCATACGAATGTTTGTCGTGGTCTGGGTGTTTGTGCTTGTGTTGTGGGTGTTTCCGGACCCCCGACACAAGGTCACGACCTTAATGGGGGCCGTTAAGTGTGATGCGTTTATGATGTGTTTTATCTATTAAATTATACATCTACATAATTAAATATGTATATGTTTGAAATAAATAGACAATATAATAAAAAATACTAACACATAATTAAAGCATTTAATTGAAAATTATTGAATTATAATAAAAACACTATTTTAATTATCAAGTTTGTATAATAGCTAATATTTTGATCAGGTGCGGCCGCAACTTGAAATTTGGGAGAAAAATAATAACTATAAAGACTGAATTAGACTATACTGTTTGCTCTTAATCAAGATTTAACACGCCATAGCGTAAAAAATTTCAAAATAAAATGCATGCGGATAGGGTCAGAAAAGGTTTTTTTTTAACAATATTCGTAATTTTTTAAAGATTTTTCAACTTGCGTAGATGATTATGGGGGGTCGTTTCCTCCGTAACGGTCCCACCTCGGACCACGCCTCATTCTGATATTATACAAACAAATTAAACGATTACGACAAACCGCTGACAAAAGCACATGATATTGTTTAAACCAGAACAATTGTCCGTGTAAACTCAACCTGCGGACAGCTCCAATAGCTGACAGCGTTATGTGGTGGCGTTCGTTCATGCTTTAATTAATTATTCATTTGTAATTATATAATTATATGCTATAACAATATAATATTCTCAATTAATAAATTTCAATTTACATTTATAATTCATATTTTAATTACTTATGATGATTTACTGGTGCACATTTAATTTTTACCTCACAGAGTACAGCTGTAGCTATTGCAACGTACATACATACAAGATACATTATGACATTTAATTTTAGATTTTTTGTTAAAACCAAATAAATCAACATGTACCGCGTTGCGATAGCGATAGATCTGCGTAATAAGCCTCCAGGTTTTAACTGAAAAGTATTTTTGCTTTAAAATGCCGTTTATTGGAGAGTTGTATAAAATATTGCGGCTTCAGTATCCATAAACATTCAATTATTTGGCATGTATCAAAATTAACAGCGGAACAATCCGCGTGGAACCGTTAGTCTTACCTATTATTGTGAAGAGGTAAAATTTAATTGTAAGTTTGTATGTAAGGATTAATGTCTGAAATTATTGAAACGATTAAAAACAAATCTTTTTGTCTTTATTGAGGACAGTAGGCTATATTATAACACGCTTTTAAGGGTGGAGCAATAACCATAAGAGCAAGTGAAATAGCGAAGGGTAGTTAGTATGTGATAAACAGAAACATAAGGACATTATATGTGCTTCGTGAGATTAAAGAGAAGTATATATACATTATGGCCACTTGTCGACATCACTCAAATAACTTTTCTGTATTGAACTTGACCCAGTAATATTTCGCTCACATACAATTAAAAAAATACTGAAATAGAAATATGTAGTTGAATACAGCAAAGATCATCTTTCCTTATTACGAGAAAGAATTCATAATACAATTTTAAGCAAAACTTGAAGTTACTGTTTCATATATTCTGTGCGAAGCTATTTTAGTTCACAATAGTAAGTACAATGCCTCTTCCCATCACCTAAATATCGACCTACTTCGAGCCTTTATTTGCTACTAAAGGGTGCCATTCCCTGCCCTCTTTTCTTGGATTGTCATCGACCTTAGTTTTGACATATTTTAACTTGGCTCCTAGCCGAACAACGTTTACGTCGTTGGTGATTTATTATAATCAGTATCGGAAAAACAAGGAAAATTATAGGTACCTGCTACTGCAAGCAAATAAAGTAATCATATAGTAAGATTGATGACTAAATATGACACTTTTGATGTTGAGATATATTGCTACTAACTATTAGTTATACTATAATAAAATTTTAAAAACGACTTACGACTTTATCATTATACCTTACATATTAAGAAACAATGCAACAATATTACATTCAAAATAGATTATATTCAAATATTGTACAGAGTGAAATGTATGGGTATGTCTCGATAATGTCATTTTAGTGCTTAAAATTTAATCTTTTCATTTTCCTTTTAATCAAAAAGGGGGTGTGAAATTTGTATATGCGAAGTAAATTTTAAAACTACTGCATATTTATAAATTGTATATCATTTGTACTGAACATTATTTTAGATGCTCAAGGGCTGTATTTTATGTATATGTGCGTATTATTTTAAGACATAATTTACTATAACGCGGGCGCAGCCATGAGCAAAAGTTGGTAGGTTATATACGTATAAATTTAAGGTAACATGACGTAACGTAAACGTTATTTATACAAATGTTAAAAGCTTTGGAAATAATGTATAAACATTAAGGTTTAGATAATGTGAAAATAATACTTAATAAATAATTTAATTAATATAAGAATTTATTATTATATTCTCACGAATTTAAACGAGAGATTATTGTTAATTAATATATAAAATAATTGTAACTTTAAACAAGCGATTGTTACAATTTCTTGTATGATTACAGTTGGTGACGTCATAGATGACCATTGGGACAGGTTTATTTGTTTAGGCCTTAATTGGTGATATATGTACATTGTAGAATGTAAACACCTACGGCCTGTATGCTTTACCAATTAAGCATACTAGGCTGAGTTATAGTTGGCTCAAAATTACTTCACTTCACGTATTTGTAATTGCCAAATGTAAGGTCTGTAGGTTGTCGTGTTTCCACAGTAATAAAACATTGTTGCGGTTCGTATTACACGTGTATTCCCTACAGAGGGCTATATTTTCTACTACCTATGAATACATTTACGTAGTAAAAATAACATCAAACTTCTAGTAATATCCACAATCTAATGCTAATGCTTTAATTACAGGCAATTAATTTCACGTAAACTGAGGTTAATGGTTTGTTTGGTTTAATTTAATTTTAATATTGAATAACTGTTAGTTATAATATATAAATATTCGTGATCCGTCGTGTCTACACCGTGCAAAATTTTGGTTAAAGACGAATTAAGACGTTTGATGTATTATTTATATTTGAAAATTTCGTCGGTCTATTTATTTTGTTGAACGCGCTAATCTCGATTGTATCTTGGAGCAACCAACATACCTATAGGCTTACTTTTAACAAAATCTTTCTTTTACATTTTAACAAACAAACATTCAAAAGTGTAACAAACTAGTATAAAACTGATAATCTATGGTATTACTTACGTAACGGGTGAAATTAGGGAAACTTACAGTATAATATCTCTATAAAGATAGTTTTAGAGCAAAACATCTCTTAACATTTGTCAAGTCGTATTAAACTCTCTCAGCGTATACAAATTATGAAACTATGTAGACCGGCAAAAAACTTCTGATGGCGTAATTTTATATGTTCCTCTGTGTATCAAAAATTCAAAATATGTGTATATCTCATAAGAATGAACAAATAGGTACTCTTATTCTTTATAGTACCTAGTATTAGGTTACGTGTTTCACTTTTTTAAGTTCTAACTTACGAAATTGTTTAAAATGTAAAAGAATATTTTGTTCTGTCCGTTTTTTTTTCAACACATCTCCAGTTGCCCAGTTTCGATGTATTATTAACGGAGCCCTCCATCAAAATGCAAAAATCTCGCGATGAATAATTCAATGAGCTCTCGTGATCCGCACCCGTCGATATTCGAGGTAACGAACGTAATTTCAAATAACCGTGTAGTACCGATAGGAATACTCGCGAAATTTTCAACGATTTTAATTGAAGGTATGAATTGATAAAATGATATGTCGTAAAATTCTAACTTCGAGAAGACTGAATTTAAAGTTATGCTAACCATACATAACGTATTAATGCGTTTATCCATACTGACTGCCTTACTACAAAAGATTTAAACGTATGTTAATCGCATGTTTTAAAAAATCCGTACTACAAATCCGCGTCTAAGGACTGTTTTGTTTTGTTGAAAGTTTGAAGTGCTTTAGACGTACGCTTAACAGATGTTTAAAGCCTGTATTCACTGTAAAAAGTAACGTGTGACATTATATTTATAAGTTTTTCATGATTTTACTATCTGTTAAGCAATTTTTAAACACTGTTTAGCTAGACATGTGTTGAACTTGGTTTAATTACGTTTTGTAGTATGGCAGTTAGTGTTTATTTACTATCAAAAAATCTCTTAAATAGCGTCAAATGCGAATGTTTTAAGGTTTAAAATTGTTTGTATGAATAAAACAGCATAAAATCCGATATGCGATCTATCAATTTTTACCACTCATGTCTTTAATTGATATTTTTACATTGCACCGGCGCGAAGTAATATTTGGTTTTCACGTTCAAATAAGGGATGACGTTTTCGTAACATTATTATTTCGTTTCATGTTTTACCGCTTTATTTATTTTATTTTATTTGTTGAAATAAAATTATGTAAATTATTGTTGTGATAAGTGGATTTTTAATAATTGCAAAAGGTTGGGTGACGCTAGTATTGTATAGATATTATTAAATGGACTGTTAGGCGATACGAAGTTCGGGTTGGCTAGAAGTATAAAAAAGTCTATACTATAAACTTAAAACCTCAGTGCACAATTCAGTAAAGGCTTAACGCAAGATTTACCTGTGCAGATAAACAAAAAAATTAAATAATTATTGGTCTATTTGATTTTTATTTTTAAGAATTTCAAACTAAGTAAGTAAAGTAAATACGAGTACTGAAATCTCGTGTCAAGCTTTTATGTCATATAAATTGTGTAATCACGTTATAAGTTGATAGTAAAACTTTTAAAGGAAAATTTTATTGTATATGCTTTGTAGAGCGTGTTTAAATAAAAGCTTGTTTTTAATTTTTTTTTACTTACATTGCCCATATTTGTGCATCGTTATATATTATTACGTCAAAAATTGTTAATTATGAGTTGGATTCAGTATGACGTCATCAAACATCAAATCAAAAATCGAACTCGTTTGGTTTATATGTATACAAAATTTCACCTCAATCGGTTGAAGATGTCTGCTTCAAAATTGAGTTGCATGATTCCGAACAAATATAGTTCCAATCATACAAACATACATTGCAACTTAAATAAAAGTTGTAATAACATACGCGTGTCTATAAAATGTAACATGCAGGTTGCAATATTCACGCTTGGGTATTACGGAACAAGTATTTTCAATATTTATTGGATATTGTAACTTATTTTTCTTGTATTTTATTTTCCGCTCGAGCGATTTAATAAAAAAATACTTGTTTTTATTACTTTTATTATTTAATAGACTACGAAGCTTAAAACGTACTGGTATTATATAAATCAATACTTACTATAATAATGAGAGCAAACTTTTATAAGTGATGATGAGAACGTACAAACATATATTTTTGTCACATATTCGTATATATAATTTTATATCTATAAAAATAACAGAAAACAAATAAATGGAAATAAATTTTTAAATTTCGCATGAAAGTATCTTTTATACCTACGAAAAGAACAATTTTTAAAATGTTTGTCTATTTAATTTGACTGTTTTGATTTGTGATCTTCGGAACGGTTAATGAACGAACGGTACCCCATGAAACTGATATTGCTAAGAGTAACTTAGGCTACTTATATTTTAAATAAGGGTTCCGCGCAAAATAAACTAAATCCATGAAAATATCAGTCGCAGACGAAGTCGCGCCTAGAAGCTAGTTAGTCATGCAAGATAATATTGAAAATTTTAATCTGCAGCATCAGATGAAGGTAACGCATCTATATTATTTCACAATATAGTAAATTTTGAGTTGATTAGACCATGAGCTCATAGCCTTTCAACAACTAAAAAGATAACTTTCAAACGTCTAAGCAAATATTCATAAATAATTGCTGAGAATTATCTCGATAACATCAGCTTTCAAACAAAATAAATCGCATCACAATCGGTCCATTCGTTTAACGTGACAATACCATAACAGACACACAGATATACACACGTCAAACTTATAACCTCTCCTCTTTATGTGTCGGAGGTTAATAAATACACATAACTCCGGACACAATGATTAGTGTCAAGTTGTCACGTTAATTAGATGGCATGACACCGACGTGACCTTTACTGAACATGCGGGAGATGATTAATTAATCATATAGGGATGAATATGACAACATTAGTAAATACGCATGTCTTGTAGATGTAACAATGGCGTTTAAAATATGTAACAATACATATTGCTGTGCCCCGCTGTCACCCGTGTTAATTTGAGAAAAAAATGTATTTATATTGGATATTGTTTACTATTTCATTGACCTTAATTTTGTTCTCGATTAACACTCTTTTGTATTTACTAATTAAAATAAATAACATTTTTAATATAAAAGTTAGGCTAACTCTTTTTGTTACTCTTTATAAAGTTAACTATCTGTGAGTTCAAGTCTCGTCAAAAAACATTTTAAAAATTGTGTTTTTGATTTATGTACATTCATACATTTCATTGTATTAATACATTTTAATGTATATAAATTTAGGTAAGAGCAATTAGTTTGTAATTATAAACAGACACTTAAATTTTATTTATTTATTTATTTATTTATTTATTTATTTATTGGGAAACAAACAGTATTACAACCAATCAAATTGAATAATTCATATAAAAATACATAAACCAATTAAGTTTCCACCGATTACAAGTTCATTTGGAGCTAAGAAGAATAAAACGTATAAACACACGTTGGCTAAAATATAAAATAACAGATTAAAATTAAAATACAAAAATTGATGACATTGAGCAAAATAATAAAATAATCAATAAAAATTATGACAATTATTAAAAAAAAAAATAAGAGTTAAACATAAATTAATAAAATAATATTTTTAAAAATAAATTAATTACAATTTACAGGCTATTGCATTACTAATTTCTTTTTTAAATTTTTTTTTTGTACACATTGTAAAATCTATATTAGAAAAACATTTATTATATTTATCACAGGCACGGAAAATAAAAGTATTTTGAGTATATTTGGTTTTTGTGATAGGTAAATGAAAAAGGGACTGATGACGCGTATTTATTTTAGGACATCTAAAGCATATATTTTGTAACAGATAGGGTGAATCTACAAAATTTTGAAGTATCTTAAATAAAAACAATTGATCTCTCTCCATGCGACGGTATTCTAAAGACGGAATCTGTGAAATATCCTGATTATGCGGCAAAAACTTATAACTCAAATGTCTAATGAATTTGCGTTGAATTCTCTCTAATTGCATAATATGGCATTTATAAAAGGGGTTCCAAGCAGTTGAACAATATTCAAGGACTGATCTAACAAACGAATTATATAAAAGTATTAAAGTATTTGCGTTTTTAAAATCCCTACCTACTCTTAAAACAAATCCAAGCATTCGGAAAGCTTTAGCTGTAACGTAATTAATGTGGGACTTAAAAGTTAGTTTGCTATCAATGTAAATACCTAAGTCTCGCACCTCGGTAACTCGTGCAATAATATTGTTATTTAGATGGTAATTGAAGTTAATGTCTTTAGTTTTACGAGTGAAAGAGATAACATTACATTTCTTTACATTTAAACACAAATAGTTGTCTGAGCAGTACTTACATAATTTGTCTAGGTCATTTTGTAGAAGTCTGCAATCAGAAGTTTGAGTTACTCGTCTAAAGATTTTCATGTCGTCAGCATATAGAAGAATATTTGAATTCTCGAAAACTATTTGTATATCATTAATAAATATATTAAACAGTAGAGGACCGAGGTGCGAACCCTGGGGTACACCGGAAGATATAGGCACGAAAGAAGAAGTATGTCCTTTAATTGTTACAGCTTGACTACGATTCTCCAGGTAAGAAGACAGCCACCGAAGTAGATCGCCATGCATACCGATTTTCTCAAGTTTATGTACTAATAATGCATGTGGTATCTTATCAAATGCCTTAGAATAATCGGTATACACGACGTCTACCTGGTATCCTTGATCCATTCCAGTAGATATATGATGGATAAATTCACATAGGTTGCTTTCCGTGGATTTTCTGTTTATAAACCCATGTTGCTGATTAATTAGCATTGGCCTAAGACAAGGATAAATTTGGTCATAAACAATTTTTTCGAAAAGCTTCGCTATAGTAGACAATTTTGAAATTGGCCTATAATTTTCAATATTATGTTTCCAGTCACCAGACTTATATATTGGTACAACATAGGAGCGCTTCCAAGTGTCGGGCATAATTCCAGAACTTAACGATTTAGAAAATAATATTAAAAATGGATAAGCCAAAGATTCGCAACATGATTTCAAAAAAATAGGCGGCAAACCATCCGGCCCCGAACCCTTGTCTATTTGTAACGCTTTCAAATATTTCTTAATGATGTTAGTATTTAGTGTAACAAAACCGATCGATAAATTACTGAAGCAAGAGGCATGATTACTCGATGTTATTCCGGGCGAGCTAAAGCTGGTAACAGGCTCTGCATAAACCGACTTAAAATAGTCATTAAATAACTGACATATTTTGTTACCATCATTACCCACCTTATTCCCAAAGAACATGTTATCAGGTATACCAGCAGCAGCCTTTTTAGACTTGACAAAAGTCCAAAAAAACTTGCTGTTTTTATTAATTTTTATCTCAGACTGATATATGTATGTATTATAACAATCAGTTTGCACTTGTTTTTGACGATCCCGTAAAAGACTGAACGTGTCGTAGTCTGATGAACGGCCATAGATCTTCCATCGCCTATGAAAGTGCAATTTGTTACGAATAATATTAATTAATCCGCGAGAATACCAAAAGGGGAAATGTTTATCGCCTTTCATAACTTTTGATGGAACATATTGAGATATTATAGAGTTAATAGTTTCATAAAATATATCAACGGCATCGGAAACATTACAAGCGCTCAATAAGTCATACCAATCGGTTCTGGCTATAATGTTATTAATTTCATCATAGTTGGCTTTTTGAAATAAGCGAATTTTACGAGGAACTGAAAAGTTTTGGGTAGTGTTGGAAAGATTTATTTTAATATTAAGTGTCGGATGGTGATCGTCTTCATTAACGAGATAAAAGTCACTTGGGCATACCGTGCAATGGGTGTTACATATTACTAGATCTAAGTATCGTCCGTTAACATTAGGAACACAGTTAAACTGCTTGAAATCAGTAAAGTTTAAGAAATTAAATATGGAATCAATACCTGGGTCGTTATCGTTAAAATTACGTAGATTCATAAATTTTCCAACTCCATCCCAAACAGCATTAGATATGTTAAAATCTCCAACTACTAAATAAATATCATCAGGATACAAAAATACTTCATTCGAAATAAGTTCAAAACAATCACAAAGACATTCACTATGGTAACTGCCATGAGGGAAATAACAACAATAAACATGAAATCGTTTTGATATCGGTTCTAAGTCAAGTGCGATGGAGACCCTAATTATCTCGGCTGCATGATTTTTAAGCACAATTGATAATGAAGACCGAACCGATATCTCAGACTTCACCGCAATTAAAACGCCACCACCCATACTATCACCGCGCTTATCATAGTTACGGTCGTGTCGATAGACTGAATATCTAGAATCAAAAAGTTCTTCACTAAAAATACCCTCACAAAGCCATGTTTCGCTTAAACAAACAATATCATAATCAACATTTATTATTTTCCTGAAAAAGGAATTAGTTTTTGTACGTAAGCCGCGTACATTTTGATATAAAATGGAATAATTTTTAATCACTGTAAATATAAAGAATAATTATCATGTTACTAGTTTTTATAAATATATTCGCAGGAGAGAGCGTATTTAGGTATTTGTTTAATATTATTATCAATAATTTTTTATGTCCAAAATCGTGTTCAAAATAGTAAAATAAAATAATTTGACGTCCCATAGTTATACTCAAAATACTTGATTGCAATAACAGAATTATTAACATAAATAAAATAATATAAAAAATTTGAGAAAGACAAACAAAGCTACTTATACAATTTTTTTTAAATCACTAGACTTCACGAAATGCAAAACCGGACTTGTGTTAGAACGCCGGGCCATAATACTGCAGTTTTTGACCCACACGAACTCATAATTTTTTTCTTTTGCTGCTTTCTTCACAGATTGCAATAAGGCTTTATTTAGACTAGTGAGGTGGTCATTAAAAAATATTGAGTTATTGTTACCATTGAAACCTATATCACAACATTTTAGTTTTAGTTTCCTAACCGCGGACAAGAATTCATCTTTTTTCCATCTACATATGAAACGCACAATAATTGGTTTAGATTTCCTCACGTCAGTTTTTTTAGAAGCAACTCTGGTGATGAAGTCTATATCCGTATTTATATTAAATTGTAAGTTTGTTTTATCAAAAATTGTTTGTAACAATGAGATCATGTTTTCATTTTTTCTTTCTGGAATTCCATAAACTTCAACATTAGATTTTCGGGCCCACTGTTCTCGGTTATTATTATGAAATTCAATTTCTTCCACAGAACTGCACAGCTTACCGATTTCCATACATTTTTTAGTTAAAACATTCATTTCTCCTTCGCAGCATTCAATTCGTTTATTAATTTCTTCAAATTTTGAATTTATAAAATCCAAACTTTCTTTTATTATTTGAAATTCTTTTTTAAATGTTTTTAACTCTTCTTGAATAGGATAGATAGAAGTTTTAAAGTCACCTTTTAAACTGGCCAATTCTGTTGAAATTATGGATCTAATCAATTCAATAAAAGATGTTTTATCAGCAGTATCCAAAACAAAATCCTCATATATACCGGAAGCAGCACCTCTACGCGGGTTTACATTACTTTCACAGGTCTGTACTCGCACTGGTGTACTATCATTTCTCGCAGTTCTGGGTTGATTTATAGCGCATTCCGGACAAATCCAGTGTTTTTTTAATTCTTGAGATACTTCCTTACGTTTTTCGGTTGGGTGTAAGCATCTAAAGTGATAGTTATGACCACACTTTGTACACAACAAGCAGTCACTAGCGACACCTGTCGTCAAATTGCAGCAGGCAAACTTCATTTTAATTTGTCTTACAAATAATGCAACTCAGAAATTATTGTAATTTTTAAAAACGTACATATATCGGTTCTAGTGGGGTTTGAACTCGGAACCGCCACGGTAAGTGAGGAACTCAAAAAGCAAGCACGCTCTACGCTGGACCAAACGTTCTTTAAGCTATCACTTCAAAACTTGACTACTTATAATAATTAAGGCGAAGCTCAAAGCCGGGCAGATCATTAAGTTCTTTTGTTCTTAAATGGTCACTCTTAAGGTCACTGCAAGGGCACTGCGTATTTACTAAATACGATCACCACTAAAACTATAAAATACTCCTCTCACATATAGGAACGCTTGTTAAATTGCAGTTCAAACAAAACTGTACGTATGGTATTATTGTATTAACAACATTACAAGAAAAACAACACAGTAAAAACACTATTTATGCGATTAAAAGACGGACTAATTTAACAACGTGTGTGCTCGCGTATGTTTCTATACAAAAACTTTATTTAAATATATATTTATCTATATAATAATTATTTTAAGAATGAATAGACCGTTCAAGGTATGAGTTTGTCTCAGTTCTACTGATGTTTATATTATAAAAATGTATAATTTGTTTATAAGTTTGTATGTAAGAGGTAATATCTGAAACTGCATATCCGATGAAAAAATCTTATTGCTTTAAATAGCCCATATGCTGAGGATAGTTATAGGCTATATTACATCACGCTACGACTCGTAGGAGCGAAACAGTAACCATAAGTCCGAATAAAACTGTGAGATGCAGTTTGTAACTAATTAAATTTAATAGTAGGCTTGTATGTAATAATGTTTATGTTAAAAATACATTTAAATTTACTTTTTTAAATAGACAGAGGTGAATAAATACATGAGAGTGCTTTTGAATGAGAAGTACATTTTTTTGTTTACAATAAATGCCTGTAATAAATGAAGTGTAAATTGTTATGTAAGTATCATATTGAAATAATTCGTGGTACAACATTCAATTTTTACCTATAGTAAATTTATGTAATAATAAGATTTTATAAACATTAATACAATTCATTAAATTTAAAAATATAAAGTGTTCCATTGCAGTAAATACCTATTTACATAAATAGTGAAAAAGTTACATTTTAAGTGAATATGACGAACGCAAAATTTGGGAACTAGCAGAGTTTGTATGAAATGTCGACCTCTCATCAACGAAATACTGGATACTTTTGAGACGCAAACTGCGATTTTATGCAATTAAAAATTTTTTAGTGAAACACTTTACAAAATGACACGTTTTGCTTTTAACTTATGGTATATTTAATTATCATTTTTAGCTAAATTTTCTGAAATTGTGTATTAATAATGACGTTTCAGTATAATAAAAATTACGCATTAAGAGTAGCTGTTAGACGAGAATTATATTTTTAATTTTTACTATCGCAAGTGATATAAAACAACTCTGTAACCTGTTTCTTCATATCGAATTTTTTGTCTGAAAGCTGTGAGTCTGTCAAAAATAAGGCACTGGCAGTAAATTCATCCAGGCAATGCGTAAACAACTTGCGTAAATTTTTATGAAAATCTGAAAGCGGAATTGGAACAAGATATTTCTCAACTTAAGGAAGATAAGATTCAAAGAATCAAAAAAAGAATTCATCGCGAGCTGGTAAGCTTAAGACAGATATGCAGTTTTTTATCGCAAAACAAAACACGAGATATATTCCAGAAAAAAAAACAATAAACCTTGTAAAGAGCCCGTGACCATTTTTAATGGCTTTCTCGGATCTATTCTTCAATATTAATGAAAATTTAATATTTATTTCACGCATGTTACGTCCCTGTCATTAAGTTCGGGGTATCCTTAACGTAAGAAACCCCGATGTCGACCGCTCGGCGACCCGCCCTAACAAGATTGGGGGATTGTAACACGAATTTATTGGGTCCTTTCAAAGGATTTATATAAGAGTTCACAAGCACTAGAACAAAAGATGTGCGAAGTAACGAATTATGTCATTATAGGACATTATACTTCGTTACTTAATAGTGTTCTGGAGAAATAAAAAATAAAACATTTTTTATGTTGCAATAATATTTTGTTTGGATTGTTGAGATACTATAATTTATCATTATTCTATTTATTTATTCTATACATTTGTAGTGTTATGATTTATAAGAATGATGATTTAATATGACATATATATTTTACCGTATAATGGAAATTCGAAATATATACCTAATTTTCATGTTGCGTTTTTAAATTTAAATAACTCATTTATATATTTTAATGCAAAATATTCTATATTATAACCGGCTTTCGACACTTATTCAAATAAGTTGGTAACAATTACTATCATTATCCTCATTTCAGAAAGTCATAATACGGAAAGAAAGATAATCTTTTCTATAATAATTTATACGTGAGTACCCGTCTTATCCGACTCTATTATTTACGACCAATCTGTTATTCGAGGGCCACTGGTAATAAAACCAGTATAATGGCAATACTTTCCGCAGATCGGAATATCAACAATGATGGCTGAAACGCAGGAATAAGATCTCATCGTAAATAATACGTTATGCGCTATGATGTATAAATGACTACTGTATAGCGATATCAATAAAATAATATTACGAACTTGTGTACGCTTGTATCGTGTTTTTATTTATTAATAAAATATTGAGTTTAGATTTCTTTTCAATTTGTGTCCGACCATTTTGTGATCCTTAGTACATTAGGTGCTATCCACTTTGTTATTTATTTAGCAAAAAAAAAAATTTTCTAAGTGAGTTTCAAATTTAATTACATTCAGTCATTATAAACATTGCACTCTCATTGCATTATACATAAAAGTGATTCCTATGTGATAATTTATTTGATTTCTGTTTTCTGCAAGAATAAAAGTTTTAATTTTTGTTGCGAGTTGCAACCAAAAAACTTTTAATATTGCGATATTGATAAAACAAATAAATACGTTTGTACGTCTTTCTTAATATTCTAAATGGAATACTTTTATTTAGAGCATTTTAGTTTCGAATAGAGTTATACAAAGCGACGAGTTGGAAATTTGATTACTGCCAGTTTGTTAATAAGACGGTAAAAGTATAATTCTGTATTCAAAGCAAGTGTAGGAGCGCTGTCAATTTCATTTCAGTCTGGAGTGCGAGCGAGTGTGAAAAGATGCTGAAATTGGTGTCAGCTCTGCAGTTTCCAGCGTCAAGAGAATACTTCATGTGTAACGCAAGTGTAGACAAAGAGTTTGTTTTGCATTTCATTCTCAAATCAAAATGGCGGGTCGAAGTCTTTTTGAATTGTGCCATATGGCAGAAACTTTTATTTAATTTCGCTCAGTGAGCTTTATTATTATTATGTTATACTCGTATATTTATTCTGCGTTTTCGATAATAACAGTAATATTTTTGTATTTTTTTAAAAGTTATTAATTATTACTTGTTAATTATTAATTAATTTGTAAATATATGATAATATTTATCTGATTTAACTATTTGTAAGAATTTAATTTGAAATGATGAATTTTATTTGAAAATTATTTTCCTATACGACTTGAATCTTCAGGGCAATAAAGTTAAAACGTCGTTATTATAAACTGTTTCGTAAAAATATATTTTTCTCTTTATAAAATTGTATCTTTTGTATTGTTATTTTTTAATATTTTTATTTCATATGTTTTGAATGATTGATTTTACTTTAACATCGTTATTACTACTATTTTTGTAATGATTTTAATATAATATTATTTTTAAAACGTAAAATATTAAATGCCTTCAGTGACGACAAATCCTACTAAATTATTGATCGGATTCACGATATTAAATATACCACCGTAAAGTCAGAAGCAATTCGAAGGCTGTCGAGGAGTTCCATACGTTCGCTAGCACTTAGCTGTGAGACTATTGACGCGTAATTGAGTTTCTAACACCATCAAGAATATAAGACCTTATTATTATGAATTTTATAAGGATTTTTATTCTTTATATATAAGATTGTTTTTTTTAAAGGACATCATTTCGCTTTACTCTATTGTGACAAAATTTTAATGAAACAAAATTTAAATAATTTTTTTTATTAACTATACAACAACTCTACCTACTTAAAAATCTGAATCTAAAAAAAGAACTATATAGGTATGCAAAATCAAATGAAATTCGAATCATATTGATCCAACAAAAACAAAACATTCGGTGAGCTTCCCACTGCTGGGTAAAAGCCTCCTCTTCCGTTAAAAAGAAAGTTTAGGAGCTTAATGCTATCACGCTGCTCCACTGTAGGTTGGCGGATAATGCTATACGCTTTTAAAATATGAAATATTATATCTTATAAATCCATCGTTTTATCACATAACCCTTCTATAAATTTTGTAATTGGGTTAAAAATTAACTTAAATCTTTCAATAATGTTTAATATTTTGTTAAACTATTGAGTGATTTGTTTTCATTAGTCTTTAACATATAATTTGATAAAACAAAATTTCAGCGAAATTTTTAAATATTCCTATTTCCATTTCTTTGTACATATGAATCTCATTTCAATGAAAAGAAAATTAAAAATGATATTGCTTCCATATCTCGGGAAAATACAATAGAAGAAAAGGCAAATATATCTAGAAGCAACAAACACAACATTAACAACCCAAACTGAATGTTACAAAGGTATTATTGTTACGAGAACGAGCAATTTTCGTACAAATGTGAAAGGGGTTTTAACGATTGTTTGTCTTTGATTTTTAAGTTTTGTTTTTATTTATCATTTATAAATGAATTCCATGTTATTGTATAGTAATTTGGTGCTTAAAATAGAGGTTACATGGAAAGTGAAAAATGTATAGGGGTTTTAGAGATTGGTCATTTCATAGATTACAACCTTCTCTTTTAAATTTCAACTTTGCCATCTCGTATTTTTGTCGGTCACACCGCCATATTGGAAATACCGGTAGAATGCGAGTTTGATTCGCATACGAAGGGTTATGTTTATCGTTATATGAGTGGGAAAAAAGATATTATCAAAACAGTGTTTTAGGCGCCATTTTTCTATTATGGCGGCGCGACCGTCAAAGATACGAGGTAAAAAATTAGAAAGGATAGACCACATCTTAATCTTCAAAATTAAAAATTTTCAAAACTCCTGTAAAACTTTCCATCTAAAATTAACAAATGTTTATACTATTATTTGAATAAACTATGTCATTAAAAATTGGGATTGGCATATATAGCCAATCCCAATTTTTAATATAACATATTTATTATTTTTTATTATTATTTATAAGTGACAGCAAAAAACAATGTTATTTTTTTAATTTTCAAAAGTAATATTAACTTCTTTCATAAGCGTAATACTCAATTAATATCTCTTCATCTACGTTTTTGTCTGTACGAGTATTAAGAGAACAGCATGCATTTTCAATTAGGTAGTGAAATGTTGAAGCGCAATTTCATGAAAGAAAAATTGGATTCAATTAAAAAGTAACATTTAAAGTGGACGGCTTTGAAAAGATTTATCTGAATAAAAGGCATTTTGTTAAACTTCGAGCTTTGAAGCGAGTTTCGATGTTGTATCAAAGAGCTAAATTAGATACTTTGTAGTGCGGAAAAAGTGAGCGTCACAGAGAAATAGTAAAGCTCTTTCGTTTAAGCCTTCAGTAGGTTTAATGATTTCGCAATTATGTGACAAGAATAAGAATACAACATATGTATGTAACTTTTCTTATTATGTAACGTTTCTTACAATACATACCTACATATAGTTAAGAAAGGCCGAAAAGGTTATTTTAAATATATATTTATCTTTGTCCTAAACGAATATAGGTATTTTAGAAAATATATAAAAAATAAATAAAATTTTCTTCTTTTAGTTAATGTTGACATAATTAAAGCTGGCGTGGTTACGTTGCTTTCCGAAACACGAACAACAGTGAACACTCCAATATACTAAAATGCCTTGCTCCGGACCTACATATATTAATTTTTTTAAAAGCTTTCCGTTACCATTTCACCTCAAGCAAAAAAAGAACGACATTTAAAAAATGCAAAAAAAAAATCTTATCGTATTTATCTTTTGTAAGAAATAAAAGGATAACTCGAGTAAAAATTCGAAACAAACAAACGTCTTTTTTGTCTTTGTATTTGTTGATATCTATACAAATATTATAAAGCTGAAGAGTTTGTTTGTTTATTTGTTCGTTCGTTCGTTTGTTCGTTCGTTCATTTCATCACTTCATTTCATCAGTTTGATTTAACGTGCTAATCTCAGGAACTACTGGTTCGCATTGAAAAATAATTTTTGTGTTAGATAGTTTATTTATTGAGGAGTACATATTAAAAAATCCTTAGTAGCTAAAGCATATTATTCTGTTCAAGATTATATAGATGATAAACATCCTTGGATTTAGTATAAGCTGGATTCACACAGGGTATTTAATATATTTGTAACTCATAAATGTATGTACCCATCGTAAAACTTTTAAAAAGAGTAACTATCGAGTTTCTTGCCGGTTCTCCTCGGTAGAATCTACATTCCGAGCCGGTGGTAAATTAATTAATTAATTAGTGTTTAGTTTTCTTTTGTTTTTGTATTGACGATTCAAAAGTGCTTGTAAAAGCCTAATTGAATAAAGCATATTTTGATTTTGATTTTGATAGCCTATATCACGCTTCGCCTCATAGGAGCGATACAGTAACCATAAATACCATAGTGAAACCGCAAGGGAAAGCTAGTTTGTACTTAAAAGAAAAAAGAGTGCGCAATTAAAAACACTGGTTTTTAATGCACAACGTACATGCTTCTTTTAAGACACTGTAAATGTATTGTCTCTTGTTATTCTAGTTTAGATCCTTAAAAGATAAGATGTCGAGAAATGTAAAAGGATTAATTAGTGGCGGACAAGATAATCTTTTTGAAGCGAAATGTTCAGTGCTTTAATGTAAGTCATGCCACAACCCTTGTATAATTGTATTTCCACGGTTTTTTAATTAAAATTAATTTCATTATGTAAACAAAATATTACTAAAATGAAATGTCCGCCTTTTGTTCTAACTGTGTAATTTTTGTTGGCCAATAAAATTTCTTAAGTAGCTATTACTTTTTTTTTAATAGAAAGTAGCTGGCATGGACACCTAATATTAAGTGTTCATCCCCCCATGGACATTTGTAATCTTGAGGAACCACATGCATTGCCAGCTCAAAAAGGAATAAGGGGTAAAAGGGAAGAGGAAGTAAGGAAAAGAAGTGGGAAGGGGGTAAGGCTTCCAGCTCTCTCACTCACCGTACGAAACGCAGCTACGTCAACTACTTCACGTTGATATAATTATATATGTGTTTACATATCACGATGACAATAGTGAGTGAATGACTTAACATGAATTTATAAAAATAATAATGAAAACTCGAAAACAAATTCTTCTTTAAAGCTGAAAAATGGTAGGTCAGCTACATACGGATTTTCAAAAACATCATCCCTAAAGTAGTAAATAAATAGTTTAAAATTTGTATGAAGTAATCAAACTCGGTACGGCCGAAGTCGTTTGCGTAATCAAGTTTTTTTATATTACCTACTACAGTTATTATTGTCTTCATGAATTAAAACATAATTTCTAAAAATGCTTATTCAATTTACTAAGAGTACAAAATTTTATTGATGAGAGAATGTATTTTATATAGAAAGGAATAGTGGAAAGGTCTTTATCCAACTTCGTAACTTTATACAGAAGTTTCATCTTAATAAGGCCTTAGGCTATTCGATTCTACACGGAATTCATTTACGGTTTTTTTTTCAAGGAATAAAATTCTGATAGAGTAACCAGTAGTATTCTATGAAGAAATGTTTCTGTGAGATACATATATTCTTAAAATATATAATAATTTGTATATTTATGAAGATATCCGTTCTTTAACTCTAAAGAAAGTGTTATTTAATTTCAGCTTATATCCCATCTGCTTATTTTATTAATTTATTCTGTCATCATCAAATCAAATAATATGAAATGAAATAAAAAAATCATTTTATTTAAAAATTGGATTAGGTTTATTATTAAGAGTAGTCATTTTGACGATATTTCAAAAAGCACCCTTAAATTTTTCGTACATTAAAATGTTTTTTTCTAACCTTTTCTCATTTTAAACTTACGGAAATATATCATAGACTTCTTAGTTTTGTTTTTTATTATGTCCGTACTTGATTTGAAACTTCCATTTTTTTTTATTTGAGTTTCGAATCTCTATCAATGTTTGTGTGCTCGACGATCACGTTCAAAGTTTACGTAACATACATACATAGATAGAAAGATAGGTAGATCAACAAATGCGTGCTAAAAATTACTATACAATTTAAAAGATGCATTATTGCATTAATAAATAAATCAGTACTACTTTTAATAGTATTTTTAATAAACTATTTGACTACAATAAAGTCTTTAATAAAAAAAATATAGTTTAAAAGCTATTTAAACTTTTTTGGGTCACATTTCTTCCTCTTTAAAATATAGCATCATCAGTTCAAAATGCGTATAATATCGCAGTTTAATATTTGGCGAACATCCAAAGAAATAAACTGAGACTAAACGAAACCTAATCCCTCTAACGCGACATTACAATGATATTATTATGTTCAGGTTTGTGGTTCTCCGTTTATGCTATATTGCTTTTCTTTTAATGTTTTATTGTATACGATTTTCTCCGTAGAATATTTGTGAAGACATTTTATATTAACAGAATTTTCCAATAAAATAAACCTTTTTTTATTCCATTTCTAAATAAATTGTGTATATGGATTACAGGTAATTATATGCATACCCCGCCTCTTTAAAATACATTTAAAGAGGGTGCGATACGTATGTGGACAGTCGAATATATATAGACTTTGCTGTCACGATTTTTTAGTCTTGGAATCGATAGTAATATCACTAACAAAAAATCATTTTTATCTTCATTGTAAATATTTATGTTAAGAATATAAACATTTTCAGAGCTTATGCTCAGGATTTCGCTCGCATTAAATTTTATAGCTTGGTATCTTTAGCTAGCTACAATGTAGTCAGTCTTTTATATAAGCCTTTCGACTTTTAATTAAGATTCTTCAAATAGAAGGTTTGTAACAAAAATAAAACATAATCTAAAAATCATTTTTTTTTTTACTTATTTATAAAATATTTCAATATTTTAGCACTGATCTTTCTTAAAACGGAATGTGATTTATAACACTTGTAGAATATCCCATTTGATGGACCTTAATTAAAAGTTGAACGTCCTTTATTCCTATATATACAGACTACCATATGTTTTGTAAATATCTTGTTATTTCAATGTTTATGTTTCTCTGATGTGAGTGTGCTATATTGTAATTAATTTTTCAAATAATCTTCAATTTCCTACCAAAAACAATACTGGTATTAAAGGCGCTACCCTTTTTATCATATGTATATATTCGTTTTCTTGTCATTGCTAACATAAGACCAGTTAGTTATTTAATTAACAATGAATAGTATTCCGAAACGTTAATTTCAACGGTAGGGTAGTCATTGATTACAGCGCAGAAGGCGGCGACCACAAATCGTGACCGCGACAAATTGCTTTCCCGGCGATAGCTGACACATCACTCCCAGCTACTTGAATCATTTGTGTCCTTACTAGAATAATAAGCGTTCTATTCATTCTTTTGTAGTATGACTGTGAGTAAAGCCTCACTATATTGATGTAAAGTGAGAACGAAGTCAAGCCTCTATATGTAGTAGATGTTTATAAATATATTTTTATTGATGGATATTTAGTACTATACACAAATAGTAGCTGTTTTTCATTGCTTGAAAACACGGATAAAATGATGTTTTCTGAAAATGAGACCTGGCTAGATCGATTAATCACCCCCGAAACCCTCAACGTAATATTTCATGAAAATTGTTGGAGCCGCATCCGAGACTCGGATTATATATAAATATACATATATACAAGAATAAGTTGTTTAAAGGTGAATTTTATTCAGAGGTTTTTGTATCTTGTTGTTATCATGATTTTTTGTGTTTATGGAAACACTACAACTACCACGTCCAACCTACTTTAGGTTCTCTGAAACAAAGTCAGCGTTATTAATCGGCTATGCTTTAACAATTACTGTTAATTAAATACTATTGTGTTGTTGAGATTTATCCCAAAATTCACTTGTCGAGAACTAGCTTAACTTGTTATCTGTCTATACATTTCTTGTCCTAAATGCAACGCATAAGCCGCTGTGGCAACTAAATTGAATTTTTTATAGTTTAGGTGTTTTATGCTGTAAACATCAGCAGAGAAAGGATTTTTCGACTTGTGAAAGAAAAATTAATAGTGAAAAAAATTAAAGAACCCGAAATACATGCCAATTTCTAGAGATTTTTCAAATGGCTATATCTTTGTGAAAATCTTCGTATCGAAGTCCTGAAAAAAATTATCAAAAGCTTATAGTTAGACTTATTCAGTCTTTTGATAATCTAAATGTATAACAAGCTAAAATTGGTAAATATTTTTAAATCCTTTATTATTTCCCGCTAGGTTATATTGTTGACAATGTGAATATAATGTAACGTTATCAAATCAAATGTTACGGATTACTAGATGAAATAGATAAAAGAAAAGCCATAAAAACTAAAGCGAGAATTACTTTTAAGTTTTGCTCTAACCTGATCTCACTGCATTACACCTGAAAGAATTTACTGTCAGTACTTTATTTTTACATTCACTACTTTCGTTACTACTTACGAAGTATCTCTTAGAAGGTTACAAAGATCTTCTATATCGCTCTCGAGAGTAAATTTAAGAATGTAATTCTTGTCTAAGAAAGAAAAGTTCTAACGGAGCAGTAAGTAATAAATGTCAACCAATCTAGCAAATATCAAAATTAAACGGAAGTGAAACTGAAAAGCAGAGCTAATATAGTATAAATATGTCAGAAAATAAAGTCAAATTTAATAAGTAAAAAGTTTTTGCTGAATAATTTGATTATCTTAAATAACACAGGGCAAAATCATTAGCTAAAATAAACAACTCAACTGTCGGAAAATAAACGTAACGAAAGCAAAACTGCCCGGAGGTTTGTTAACGTAATTTGACAAAAACGTACGCAAACTTTGTCTCGCTGATACGAAACGTACGAACGAATAACCAAGCATTTACATTGTTGGTATATAAAATTTATCTACCAATATTTTAATTTTTTCTGATTGTACATAATGGGTAACATAAGAAAATGTTACAGCAAGAAATCTAACAGTATTAAAGCTAGACAGACTCGGTGTAAGAAATCAATACACCGATTTCAAAGTTAAAAAAATTGCTTTCAGAGATTTGCAGAACCATTGCAATCTGCATTTGATTTTTGCGTACATTGGACACTTTGGACATTAGGACCCCGTTTATACTTGGGGAGTGATTTTTTGTTAATCCCTTTTAAACGGATGCCTCACACCTGTACACGATCATTGATGTATTTCACCAAGAAAGCTGTCACAGGAAAAATTTTTGGATGGGACCATCAGATTCGTCGTCGCCACGAAAAGAAGATGCGGATGCCTACGTCACAATTGCTACCTGCATGGCAAAAATCAAACTAATCCGTTCAGAGGTTTGGGCTGTGAATATAGATGAGTCAATCAGTAACGGAGGCTGTTATATATACATAGCGTATCTTTACTTATGCTTTAACAACGATTCCACGTTTTAATGGTTAAATGTAAAATGAAGTACTGTGCCTCTTTTTAATTACTAATGTTACTTATAACGCATTTTTATGTAATGTAATGTAGGTATTTCAGAATTCGTTAATAATATTAAAGATCCATCAATAATGTAGTTCTGTTATTAATTAGTGCATTTCCTCTGGTACTTGTGAAATTACGATTTATTCGTAACAATGCTTAAGGATATTTGAAATTAATTTTATACAATTTTAGAGACGTTAATGTTAAAATTTTGTTTGCGGTTTTAGATCTTGAGGCATCATTAAAAGGCCGAAGTGGAGTTTATTTTTTTGTCCTTGTACGCATCAAAGCCTCAACCGCTTGTAATGAAATTCGGTACCTACTTACCAAAATTATTTGAGACATCGACACGAAAATACGTAACGTCACGATAAAATAAGATAAATGATTTTTTTTCTTGTTCCATGTACGAGTATGTTTGTTAAGTATTGTTCTTCATCTTTACCGCTTCGCTTTCGTAGCTTCTGGTTTTTATTTCGTTTAATTTTTGACGTCATAAAACCACATACATCTTCATCTATATCCGTACTGGCTTAGAATATTCAATACAGTATTATGGTTACTGTTGTATATATAGAGCGAAATATGATTAGACTACTAAACTATCATAAATAAATGAAATATCTAACACAGTAATGTAGACTAATGACAAATTGGAGGTCGCAACAGAAGAGACTACGAGAGAGGTCTATAATTTTTTTTTTTAATTAAATCGACTTCAAAAATGAACCTAAGAGATACAAATGAGCTAAAAGGTATAAAATAAATGTTTTCTACAACATTATGAAGTCGGTGTCTAGTGAAACATTCGAAGTCGGCGTCAAGTAAGATCTGCTTCGTGTTATTTAAAGGCAGAGTAATCGGTGAACATCCATAAAAAAGTCCCCGACGAATTGAGAACCTTCTCCTTTTTTTGGAAATCGGTTAAAAAGGAGGTGGCGCGAATGTGTTGAAGAAAATCTGAGGCCTATAGGAAAGTTTTATAAATGAAAGGCCAAGGATCGGAGCGAGTGGCAATCTATAGTAGATGCTGCCAAGACTCACTAACGCTAGTTGCACCGAAGAACTAACTACTTATCAAATAAAGTATGAATTTTACAACACAACTGATAATTTGATACGTGTAATAAAATAAATAAAGTTACGAACAAAAAATATTTTGCTTTATATTATAAATGGATATAGTTTCCATTAAGAATAATCAGCGTAAGTATAACTTAATAGATAATAAGACTCATGTTTAATTCTTTTCCTTATTTTATACATCTTTAAATACATTTTGTATAAATAATATTAAAAAAAAATTAAAATTATAAAAACAGTGGCAGAATGTGAGCCAGGCCAGCGGCAGCTAGGGCTCCAAGTTGAGGAATCTCCTCACTATATATGCCGATTCGTGTGATACTGCCTTCTGTTTTCAGCCCTTGCTCCAACAACGAGAGTTTCTGAAAATGTTGGCCAAAACTCTTCGCTAATAGGCCGTTAAAAATAATTGTTGACTCATTATATTTATATTATTATCAGCAATAATAGTATACTTTTTAATAATTCCAAGAAACTCAATATTTTTATACAATTATAATTGGATGCTGATAAGCACTAATGTGTCAACCCACAAAAAGACGAATTTGGAGATATTGACGCATTTTGATTCAGAGACACCTATTTAATATTATGAAAAATGAATTCAAGTCATTTAAACTCAATAAATACGAAAAAAAGTTTCTTAATTTAATGTTCAAAATTTCAAGTGCGTTCCATAGTTTGCAATTTATACAATTATATTAAATTTTTGAAAAACCTATTATTGGATAACACACTACACATGTTAATCTGCTTTTAATTCATAATATATTTTATCAAAATAAAAAACAAAAGATGTATAAATCCGTCTTTAAACAAATTGATTAAGAATAGGTTTGACATCTTTAGACGCCATTTTCTCAAAATGAACTCCGTGTGGGTTGACACAGTATTGCTTATCAGCATCCAATTACAAAAGTTCTTCAAATATTTATAAGGAACCCAATACAGTTAATGGATAAAACACATTTATTATAATTTAATTACGGAATGGTGCTTACTTTACGACTATCCTTAGTCCCATTTCTACCACGATTAGTTATAACGCAGCTGTAATTAATGAGTTGACTAAGTCCTAATACCGTCTCACAATCCATTTCATTCCTTACACCATAATGGTCTGGATAAAATATTATAGCACGAATTACCCGTTGAAGATAATTTTAATAGACGTTTTTAATGTTAATAAAATTAAATTCTTTGCTATTAAATATATTCCTATTAATATAATTTGACTTAATTCATAGTATAGTTAATTTTAGATCAGACCAGTAGAAGTTGTTCAGATCCACGTCTGAACATATATCCACAATTTATAGATAATATAAACACATCAATTACATTCGCTTTTAAACAAAATTAAACCGCATCAAAATTGGTTAACTCGTTGGGAAGTTTCAGTGCTACAGACTCATATATATGCACACGCCAATTTTATACCACCGTTTTTCTTTGGGTTGTGGGTTTTAAAATATATAATAATATATATTAAAGTTGTTTTTATAATAAAGTAGTTAAACGCCACATGCTTGTTTTTGCACGATTACCGCTACCCCTAGCTTGGAATTGGCTTAGATGTGGCATTAAGCTCGCCCGCCCAACTTGTTACGAAGTTCTGCTTCGCTGCCGTGGCTACGAAGTGACGATCTATTATGAGGAGGTACCGCGTTCCTCGTTTGAATATTCATGTAAGTAATAAGGATACAAACTACGTATTAGTTTAATTACGATTTTGTAAGAGTTCTTTATTTTTATTTGTGAATGTTTTCCTTATGGTTGTTTTTTAATCAAAATTTGAAGTAGTAATAAAAATTTAAAAAGGTGAGATATTTACGAATTACTGTTTATTGTATCTGTTATTTGAACTTAATATATAATCTATTGTTGACTTTAGTATACTAAAATGTGTATTCATTAGTTATTAATATTGAGTAACGTTGTTATTATTCTTTCCAAATATAAAAATGTACAAACATTTTAAAAATGCTGAAACTGTAAAAATGTGTAAAAATAATTTATTATTTAAATGTAATTACATTTGCACTACAAATTAATTATAATAAATTTGTAGTTAATTAATTATAATAATAACTAAATATAGTTATTAAAAATATGTAAAGAAACGTAATATGTTATATGTCATAAAAATTATTATCAATATTAACTAATTTTTGGTTAATATATGTAGATGCCGGACGAACAATTAAAAAAATATTTTCCTACGCTACGTGCTCCACAGAAAATTAATTTTAGTTTCTATGCCTAAAATCTTTTCGCAAGTGCAAACAAAAATTGACAAAGTTTTATCGCAATCGGATGAACGGTATGGCAGTGCAGAATCGTAAGATACGAATAAACAAAAAAATATTATTTTCAACCGACTTCAAAAATCAAGTATTCAATTCGTAGCTTGTTTGTTACCTCATAACGCCGTCATTTTTAATTGATTTTGAACATTATTTTTAATCAAAAGTGTACATACTTTCAGATTAGTATAATGGAATTTTTATCGGTTCGATAGTTTGGTTTTTAAATCAAATTAATTGGAATTAGTATGTCATCCAAGCAAACGAAATCTTATATTTTACTTTTGAAGTTGGTTTATTTTTAGGGTTCCGTACCTAAAAAGGAAAAACGGAACCCTTATAGGATCACTTTGTTGTCCGTCTGTCTGTCTGTCTGTCTGTCTGTCTGTCTGTCTGTCTGTCGGGATGTCAACCCATTTTTCTCAGAAATGCATAGACGTATCGTGTTGAAATTAATATCATATACTCAAGTCTACGATGACATGGGGCCGTGAAAATATAAAAGTTCTAAGTCAACGCAATCAAAAGATAATGGAAAATATGTCGTATATTTTGACCATTTTAGCGTTTTCGCAAGGGAATCAAAACCTATAGGGTACTTCCCATTGACCTAGCACGATGAAATTTGGCAAGAAGTAAGATCTTATGGTACAAATAAAGGAAAAAATCTGAAAACTGTAAATTTTTGTATGTATGTTTGTCTGTTTGTAAGTTTGTCTTTCAACCTTTTTCTCAGAAACGCGTGAAGGTAACAAATTTTTATCAACGTGAAATACTCAGAGTTGTAATTACTAAGAGCTGTGAAAAAATCAAACTTCTAAGTTAACGCAATCAAAAGATACGGTCATTTATATCACATATTTTAAGTATGATAGCGTTTTTAACGTTTTCGCAAGGGAATCAAAACCTATAGGGTATTTCCCATTGACCAAGCATTATGAAATTTGGCCAGGAGCAAGGTCCTTTAGTATACATAAAGGAAAAAATCCGAAAACTGTAAATTTCTGTTCGTGTGTCTGTCAGTCTGTACGTCTGTCTTTCAACCTTTTTCTCAGGAACGCGTAAATGTATCAAGTTGTAAATTGATCAAGCGGAAAATATATTAATCTTAGAATTAAAATTATATGTACTTGTAACAAATTAACATAGAAGTTGACCATGGTCAAAAAAACAATTTTACAAACACTGAGAAGAAATTTGTATCAATACGAAAACATTAAAAAGCAGCAAACCTTTATAAACAACGCAATGCAATGTATATATCGCAGCTAACAAAATGATAGCGCGATGCAGCGTACAGCTAATGCCATCTATTACAACATTATGACATTAACAGTGATATAATTCTGCTCGATTAATAAAAATTTTTATTTTAATTATTATTTAAACGCGCTAAAAATTATAAAATAAACTTTTCATTTAAAAGTCTTATCGTCGATTTATAACGTCATTACGTAATTAACATTCAATATAAGATCTTCACGCGATTTGATTTAAGTACTCGTATTGACTTAGTACGAAAATTTTAAAATTAAATTCAAACAGATCGAGTTATTTAATTAACTTCTTTATCTACACATATAAGTCTTCTGGTTATTAGTAATATAATTAGTTATTTATAAATAAACAATTAGTTTTGTTCGAATTAAGGACTAATTATTTTCGCCTTGGCAACACTAATATATATTTCGATATTTTGATTGATAATGTAAATCTAAATATTTTACGAACGTAGTGCAGGGGTAGTGGAGTGTAGTAAAATATAAATGAAAATAAAACGAGAATAAAATATAATATAATTATGTTTTTAATGTCAAAGTCAACAAGTTAGTTCATTGAAATTGTCAAGAGATGGCGCTAGGTGTATTCTGAATCGCGCTATAACTTTTTTTTTTTTGAAAGTATAAGGTGTATTAGTACTTAAAATAAAATTTTCTGTTTCCATGGATTGCATCCATGATCGTGTTTTAAATTAAAGTGCTCCTAAGTAGTTTCAAAATAGTTTTTGGGACGTGATCCATATTTACATAATATTTGATTATATTTAAGCGACTTCTAAAAAGGAGTGTTTTCAATTCGACCTTGTGTTTAATTTTTTTTTATGTTTGTTCGCCAATTACGCCGCCATTTGTGTACCGATTTTCAAATTTTTTTTTTTGTTTAAAAAGGTATACTTCCAAGGTGGTCCCATTGTCTTCAGGTCAGGATCAGATGATGGAATCCTGGAGAAATTGAGGGAACTCCTCAAATATTATAGGCAAGCGTATACCGATTTAGGTATTTTTGATAGTAACTTATGTTGGAACTGATGATGAAGACCACAAATGGCGTAGATGGGTTAGTCTTATATAGATTTCTATAAGTTTGTACGGAACCCTCGGTGCGCGAGTCCTACTCGCACTTGACCAGTTATTTATTTAAGTATTAAATATTAAATGTTAAAATGTCTTCAGTAATATTAACTTTTAATAACATAAAGCGACGGAAGTTTTCAAAACTGGGGCACGTGCTTAGGCATGAACGATGTGGTCTGACTGCTTATATTAATGGAAGAAGTTGCCAAAGTGGACAGGCATTGCAAGTGCATCAAACTGTTCCGCAGCGAAAGACAGAGAGATTTGTAAAATTAACCTAATGTAATTTTAGAGGCACAAGGAAATGGAGACTGCAATAAATCTTTTTGAAATGAATATAATTACTGGTGAAATTATTATTTATGCTTGCTGGAAAGACTCATACGTTACATCATAATATAAGAGACATCAGTAGTATAAAAAAAATTATTTCTCCAAGATCAAAATCTGTTATGAATAGTTTTTTCAATATGTAGTAAGCGTTAAAATCTGAGAAAACCATATCGATTATAAAAGTATTTAATTTCTAAAGTAAATAATCAAACATTTTTTTTTTCGTATAAAAATCACTAACGATAGTTTTGATGATGTTTACTGTGCCTATTTACTTCGTAGCAAATATGTTTCGTAGAGAATTATTATTTATTTTGTCACACTATAGCTATTAATCTTTTCTGCGTCAGATGAAATCTCGTAACAGCGTTGGAAATCATTAATCAGTGTGAAATGTTTTCGCGACCTCCAGAAATGTTATGCTCTTGCTCGAGAAGAAAAGAGGTAAAGATAAACGACAGAAAAGATAATATTAACTTTATTATTTTAGTAAATGCATCAATATTAATTTTCAATTATATAAAAAAGATGATCTATGTATGTATATTTTTGTTCATTATTTTAAAACTGTTAGTGATTTTGGTGAACTTTTTAAAGCAATCTTTAAATAAGATCAAGGGGGGGTCCTGTGTTTTAAAATTTGGTAGCAATTAAAGTAGTAAAAGTAAAAAAATGTGCTTTTTTTGGCTTTTTGGCTAGGGCTAGTAATCTATATCTATAGAAACAATAAAAATATTATCATTAAATCAAATTTTGAAATAAAAATAAATGCAACATGTAATATTTTGTATAATTAAACCTTAAACATGATTTTTACCGGCTTTTAGAAAGAAGAGAACATTCTCAATACAGTTGATTTTTTTGTGCATTTTTTACGTAAAATCTTCTTCGATATCTTTTTTAATAGAATTTCAAGGATGATCGTATTTAAATTCAATCAAGATCCAATGGAGACCGCTAGACCATACAGGAGAAAGAATCTTTTTAACACACGATAGATATATTTTCCGATTAATGTTATCATAGTAAATAATACACATTTGAACAGGCAATGTCGCGTGTATCAAGACGAATACAAAGGTTGACAAGAAATTAAAGGAGCATTATATTTCAATAAAATATTATAGGAACACTAGAGAAATCTACAGACGTTGTCGAGTTTAATGACTGCATCACATGTCGTTTTTAATTGTGAATTTTAAATATCTAAGACCATTAATTAAGATTCACAATAAGACAGCCCAATACTCAAATACCCAAAGAAAAAATATAAAAATCAATCCAACTGCTTAGAAGTTCATTAACACATATGTACATACATCATACATACATCCATGAACAGAACAAATACATATATATGTTTAATAAGATTAATCATTATTAAAGAATTACAAACATAATTATTTCTAGTTATTCAATAAATCTTTATAAAGTAGACTTAAAAATGGTACTCTCGGGAAATAGTCGAGTTGCGCTATTAAAATTCTTTAGACAAGATTTTAAGCAGTTAACAGAACGGCGTCTTGCTCTCATTTAAAATTCACATTGAGGTCGGACTTTAATTCCATTCATATACAATGAGCCACATCAAAAACATTCAGATATAATTGATGTTTTTTAATTGAAACTATTAGTTTATTATCGCTTAAATATTCCAAGAGGATTGATGTATAAGTCATGTAGTTACAATTTTTTTAATTTTTTTATTGACAATAAAGTAATTTGTGTAAAAATCATGCCGCGCGGAATGGTAGCAAAAATGATAGCAGCATTTAATAATCACAATATTAAGACAATAACCATGAGATTTTCAATCCGGGGGTCTTTTTAATGTATGTTCATCGATTACTCGAAAACGCCTTGACAGATTTGGTTAGCTTTTGTTTTGTTTCAAAGGGTGTAGGGCTCTCCCGTTAGTCTCAGAGAATTTTTATCAAAATTGATTCAGTTTTAAAATCAAAATTTTTTCCAATGAAATTACGTATTCTGCTTTTGAAGTCGGTTCCTTTTTTTCAGTCTTGTCACAAATGCATACTTAATTTTATTCAGTACTTGTCCTAACATTGAAAAACGTTTTAAGACACTCGTTTCGTCTTTTTATTTAAATATTAAGCAGTTTAAGTTTACATTAGTCTTAAAATAATTTCCTTGTGTGTGTTGACACGACTGTGGCGAAGCTCAAAGGAAGGGTTATGTGTTTGACCTGTATACATTTGTGTTTTTGTACATTTATATTATATTCCTACGATCGTTCGTAACTACTCAATAGCTGGAAAGATTTTGATAATTGATACGTCATTTGTTTTGTCTTGAAAACGCAAGTGCCACTATAAGTTTTTTTTTATTTTTTTAATTACAAAATCGGGTTTTAAGCGTAGATATGTGCCAGTTGACGCGTTCAGTCGGTTTTTAATTTTTCTAGTCTTGTTAAGGGCTCTCCGATATTGCAGTATAAAAATGTTATTCAATATAACACGGTTAACTCAGTTGGCACTATCATCCGAGGCTACAACATACTGACATGTCACCCGGGAATAAGGGAATAACTCAGCGTCGACTATTCCCTTGCGAGGAGCGACAAATGTTTGAAATCAAAGGCTTACAAAGCCGACAGAGAATGACAGTAAAAAACGGATAAAATTCCAATCGTTCTATCTTCCCCTAATACAATGCAAATATGTACATACTACGTACGCTTTCGTTTACGTTTATATGCTCATACATATTGGTTATATGCTTTAAGCTTTCGCGATTTATACTATTCATATTTAATATAACGGGTCTTATCGTGATAACGACGAAGCTGCATTCATCGGGGTCATGAGCTGACTGGCGTAACGCGCGCGCTCCGGCGGCGAGTGCGCGAGTTTTTTTCGCCTACCCTCGCAACATCGTTGGCACGTCGGGCAATAAAAAGCTATTACTACCATTAGTTATTGTGTTAAGATCCGTTATATTAAATATAAATATATACTGGTTACTCTATAAAATAAAATTGTGAATTTTATAAAACCAGACAATGCTGCAACATCAGGTCAAGATTGTACAACTATGTTAATTTAAAATCGTTCTTAGTATAGTAAATTTCGAGTCGATTAGGCCCATAGCAGTTGTTTAGAAGAAATCATCATAAATTATAGCTAAGATCCATTCCGACATCAGCTCTCAAACAATTTGTTTAATAGCTGATGTCGGAAAAAAAATCGTATCAAAATCGATTTAGGGAGGTACGATGCCTCAGACAGACACAAATACACACGTCAAACCTATAACCCCATATATTTTTAGTTGGGAGTTATAATACGTAAAAAACATATTTAGGTAAACGGATAATATAATATTTAAATAATATAGTAGTTAAAACATATTTAAGTAATGGTTGGTCAATTTGTCAATTTCTGGTCTAGAATTGTCCACACAGCTAAATATACAAAAGAGGAGCAGGAATACGGTATAAATATTCCTTTGTTTACAAGCCCTATCGTATTGCGTCAGCTGTTTGCGAAGCGCAGTAATTTAACTTTGCACAAAATGTAAGCCTTTAAAACGTGAGAGTTCACAGCAATTAAGAAGTAATTAAAATAATAACCGTATTTTCAAATCATTTTAGTTTCAAAGCGCCATTAAAACTAAAACTTAGTCAAGCTTTTAACCGACTATTAGGTAATTATCATGAACCTTTATTTTTTAAGGAAATTTTCTTTACAACTTGCATTATTATTGTAAGTTATTGAATGGCAAACCAAACGATTTACAATAAGTTTTTGAAATTTTACTTATCGTTTAAATTGACAATAGGTTAATTTAATATTGAGGTAGAACTTAACTGTAGCCTAATGACTACAGCTCGTATACGGGCTGACTCGACCGGGGCAGAACCGCACTCTCACAGAAGATCGCTGTGAAGTTGCTTACAAAGCGTGCGTTCCGTAATGTTAGTGCGAGAGCCGAATGTTCATCGCTTATTCCTTTCCTCACTTCCTATTCCTTTAATAAAGACTGATTATTCATATTAAGCTGGCAACGCATTTGTGTCTTCTCTTGATGCAAATGTCCCTGGGTGGTGCTGATCATTTAAAATCATGTGTTCTGCCTGCTTGTTTGTCAACTTTTTTTCATAATAAAAAATAGATATATGTGGAGAACTATTATATTCTTGATTAATTTCATATATTTCATACTAGCTCATCTCAATGTATAGCTTGTGTAATAACGTTGTCGTAAATCTCTTTTTATCAAACAGATTTATTCTTCACAACTGTGTATCAGTTCAAATAACCAAAATATACACGCAAAATAGTATCCTTAAAATGTTCCTTGATAAAAGGCAAAGCGAACTCGTATTATTTACACCCTTTTAAATCAGAATTACGTTGAAGATATCATGAAGTTTATGGGGAAATTCGAGCAAATCTTGATATAGAGGTATCATATTTCTGGGTCTTGCCGCCTGGACTTGTAAATATCGGTCTCAACACAAACGTAGCAAGAAAACAATATTTATATTTATGTATTTCAGAAATATGCTTCATGTAAATGTGCTCCCAAATCTAGTTCTACATATAATTTGTACTGTTACTGTTTACTTGACTTTAATGAAATAAAGCATGAAAATAGCTTAAGCTTTAGGAAAAAAACAATTTAATAATGTCACCCCTTAGTATTGATTCAATTTTAACATTAAAAAATCAAAAGTAAATAAAGCATAATAAACATTTTAATTTTTAAAAACTAAAATGTTTATAATACTTCATTTACTTTTGTTTTTAAAATATTTACTACTATAATTTATTATATTACTGTAAACGACATAACGGACACAACATTTTACTATTTATACAAATAAATAAAATAATAGTGTCTCTTTGTAATATCAAATTAATGGCTTTTAACGAAATTCATATGAAAGTATACACAGTATTTACAGCAAAACACAATTTTTAAAATTTTTGTCTGTCTGTCGTTTATTTGTTCCGGCTAATCTCTGAAACGGCTGGACCGATTTTGATAGGACTTTCACTTACAGATAGATAATGTTATTAGAAATAGTTACTTCGTAGGCTACGTAACTAAAACTATTACTAAAAATATATATATATATATATTTGATGAATAAATAAAAAAGGGTTACGCAAAAACAAAATTGACACCAATAAATAGTGAACAATATATAAATATAATTTTCATATCATTATCAACGCGGGTGGAACCTCAGGACACAGCTAGTTAATAATAGAATAAAACCATGTATTTATGTTACAATTCAATACAAAACAGATTGAATCGTCCTCAGTCGAGTCTTACTTATTCAATTAAGCATGAATAACTCCTGAAATACTGATGGTAGAATTTGAATTATTCATTTTGTAATTTAGCATTCAGATGGAAAACTTCTGCAATAAGATACTGAAATAATATACCAAATGTGAAATGGATATGTTGTTGCTTCACATTAGTCCTTTTACGTGACTACGCGACAGGGGAAGGATAATGAATTTAGCGTTCTATGTACTCTTATAATTGTGACTATATATGTTGCATCGTGACTCGAAACTACAGAACTGAATCGACCAAATTATAAAAACATTAAAAAAAATACTTCAAAAACGAAAGAAGTAAACTAAAAAACATATAATAAATATTTTCTACAAATATTTCAAGTCAGTGCCAAGTAAAACTTTTTGCTCGTATTTACTTGCACTGATGACAATGAAGCCGTCTTGGAAGTATACTCTACAAAACAAAAAAAAAATCAAAATCATAAAAAACATACAATAAACAATAATAATAATAAACGCATCACACTCAACGGCCCCCATTAAGATCCTGTGACATTGTGTCGGGGGTCCGGAAACATACACAATACTAACACAAACACCCAGACCACGACAAACATCCGTATGGCCAATACAGACATTTGCCGTGAGCGGGGATCGAACCCACGACCGTTAACGCTATAGTCAGTTGCAGTGACCACTGCGCCAACGTGTCTGTCAAACGTGTCTGGTTCGAAAATTCCTTTCGTGTTAGATAGTTTATTTATTGAGGAAGGCTATAAGCTATATTACGTCACGCTATGACTAATAGCAGCGAAACAGTAACCATAAACGCGAGTGAAACCGTAAGGGACAGCTAGTATTTGATACAAGAAAAATTGTTTGCCTAAATCTCAACAGCCTGTCGGATAAAATTGTACGTCGATAACATAACTTGATACTCACAAACAGCCTCCTTATATTTCACGTTTATTATAAAATACATATATGTATATAACTCAAAGGTGACTGACCGACATAGTGATCTATCAACGCACAGCCCAAACTGGACGGATCGAGCTGAAATTTTGCATGCAGTTGAGATGTTATGACGTAGGCATCAGCTAAGAAAAAATTTTGGTTAATTCTACCTCCAAGGGGATAAAATAGGAGATGAAAGTTTGTATGAAACTTTGTTAATTTCAAACTGTTTGGGCTAAGACTTTGCATGCATAAAGCTATGACGTAGGCATCAGACATCGCAGACGTAGTCGCGAACATCGACTAGTATTGTATAAACCTTATATTTACCTTAGCAAAGTTGCATCTATATCGGGGTAAAGTTATAACTCCCTGAGTGATACTTAGCAACTCTATGGTAATTTAATCCGTAACAAGCAAACGCCTGTAGGATACTCGTCGATGGCTTTGCATACTTTGATAGTAGTTGCTTTAACGTTTAGTATCTTTTCCAACTTCTCATTTACATATTTGGAACATTTTTGTCGGTTCGTATTATGTTTTTATTATAACGCTTACTTTTGCTCGCTTCTTCATTCGTATTAATATAGATTTTGTTATGCGGTCTTATACTTATTTTTCTGTCTGGCCGGTACGACATGCGTCATCCACCGGAAGTTAATTGTACCTATAACCTTATCACAAGTGTAAAAAAGAAGTCGGTAAAATTTTATTGTAATCGCGTAACAAACGAAGAAATAAATAAAAAAAAAATATTCATTTTTGTGTATATAGTAGATATGAGTAGCTTTAGTTATGGATGCTACTTTAGGAATTTTTTAGTTTTATCATTTATTGAAATAAAAATATATCATTAGTAAAAGTATATAGTATCTCGTGCACTAATTAAATATTTTAGAGTAAAGTCTTTATTACTCTAAAATATTTAATTAATTTTAATTTTAAGTAATAAAGACTTTACTCTAAAATATTTAATTAGTGCACGAGACTTAATTTGTATTATAAAAAATGTATTAATATATTTGACATTGATATGTACTTTTTCTGTCTCAGTTATTAAATACTTTAAAAAATTAATTTCAATGATGATTATGTGATTTGAAGAAATTATAAGTAGGAACTATGTTAATAAATTTTGAAAAAGTATTTATCATAAACATTAATAACATGACACGAGACAACGTAAGCCTTTTATAGGCTACGAGCACAGAATTACCCTCTATTACGCGATTAGGTACAAGCGGGCGACGGTTTAACCAACCAGTATACGAGAAATGTAAATTAAATCGGTCGAATGAACTCTAAAAGCCCGTGAATATGGACGACAGGCATATTTATTAGCCCTATGTTTTAAAAGGACACATTTCATCAGGGATAGACGACGGCCCAAAACACATTACAACGATGCGAAGACGCATCGTAACACGTTACGAGGTCGGAAACGTAACGATGACGCGTCGTGGTAAGAATATACGACGTACTAAAATAAAAATAAAAAATTACTAAAATAATATACCACGTTTTGATTCAATGTGTTCGAGTTGAGGCGGAGAGTCAGATATTTTTGTTTAAAATAATATTAATTTAATCGATTTTCATGAATCTATATAACGTAGCTTTAAGCAATCCATTGTCCTTAAAAGCCATGATGCTTTATAAACTGCACAAACAAGCTACTAAGCGTCGTTAATATTAAGATATTGCTTATATTTATTGTATGAATAAACCCCTAATAAATAAATAAAGATTTAAAAACATATATTTCGCGGCGACGTTATATAAACAAATAATCCTTTGTTATTGAGTTTAAGTCCAAGCGGATGTCATTGGCCAGCAATGAGACATCTACAGGATATTATAGTGTATAAACGATTATTTCTCTCTTGATTGGATTTTGGTATCATTAGGTAGATAACGTGAGCGAAAGAAAATAACTAAGCATTAGTATATAATTCATTAACTCGCCAGAATTATAATAATAGTTTGATATTTTCAAACCACACTTTATCTAGATATAAAATCTGGTAACAATCTTAATACATTGTCAAAGTACGCGTTATTTTGTATACTATTTTTAATTAAATGTTTTATTATTTCTCTTTTTCTCATATTATCTAAGAGAGAAAACAAATTCCTTTCAACAGAGAAATTTTCATTAAAATACATATGACAATTTTACGTTCATACGGAGCTTAAGGGTAGCGATGAATAAGAAATAAAAGGAAAGTTTAATAACGGTACGTAATATAAGTACTGAGAGACAACATTCACTTTAACAAAGAGCGCTCTTCTCTCTGAGTGTAAAAATAGACTGCATTAAAATATCGTTATAATTGTTGGAAAATAAAGCTGCATATATGATCAAGATTAAAGAATCATTTAGTAATTTAAAAAATTGCAACGAGGTTTTTAAATTGCCGAATATGTGTATAAATGGATTAGATTCTTATACTAAGAAGGCAACTATAGTGACCGTCTACTTCCAGCGCTGACAGTCGCAGGTTCAATCCTTGTTCACGACAAATATTTATATAGGATATAAGAGCAGAAAGATAAAATATTATATGCTAAAGAAATCCATTGATTGTCTCGCGAAATGAAAAGAAAATAACAATTTAACCTATTGTAAACTTTTACGATATATGTACAAAGGACAATGGCGAATTGCCATCTCTTATGGGAATGATTAAAAAAAAAAATATACATATAAATATTCATTTTGTCCCCGGTGAATATTAGGTACACTTTGCCTGAGGCTCACAGAAAGGGAATATTGCCAAAGTTTGCTAAGGATTACTTTCCAATTTTACATTCATGAAGGTTTTTATCGCGACATAAAACCGCGAAATGTTCTTTATTTTTGTGTATTTTATCACAAATTAATACTTTTAAGTGATTAAAATTCTTAGACATGGTTATCATAAAAACACAATTATGTTTTATAGAAACATTGATGTATTTTTCGTTTTTGTGTTTATGATGTATCTTTATTCATGATGTCAAAACTATTTTGATGGAAAAGCTTAAAAAAAAAGTAAAAAAAAAAATTCTTTGACACATATTTCTTAGATTTTAATCGTCAGTGAATCGATAGTGACGTCAAAATGTCACAATACTTAATCTGATGAGATGTAGCGCGTCGCGTCGTGAGACGTTACGACGGCGCATCGTGAAATCCTACGACGAGAATCTTAAAAAAATAACGATATAACGCCAACACAGCTACGCAAATTGCAATATGTAAAAGTATGTGTTTTTGCTAAAAATTATTGAGTGTACATGACTTTAAAAAAAAGACCCGACTTCAAAGCAATTTCGTTTATTATAATAACACTTTTGTCAGCGATTTCGATTTCAAAACCAAATTAATAAACAACTGGGTGTCAATAAAATTTCTATGGGACCAATCTTATAGCATATCTTTTTATGTAAAAAAATAATTTTCAAAATCAGTTAAGAAATGACAGAGTGATGAGGTAAAAAACGTTAAAAAAAATGTTACGAATTGAGAACCTCCGTCTTTTTGAAGTCAGTTGAAAATATACAAAAATTATTTTCCAGTCCAAAAGCAGAACATAAAAAATGTATACTTAAAATATTTATTTAAAAGGTTGATATATTGCGTATTTTATGGAAGTAAACACATGATTAAATCAGAAATTGAAAGCTGTTAAAACATAAAAGATAATAAAATAAAATTCGGCGAGCCCTATAAACACGACGTTCATGTTGTTTTTGTAGCGGTGAGGAAAATTCCGAAGAGAAGAATTGCTTCATTAAATCTACGATAACAGCGTAAAGAAAATCTTAAAATTCAAGGAAGTGGAAAATTACGACTCCCTGAAAATGAAATTTTGTTTAGTTCAGCGGATAATGACAGCGCTGTATATGATATCGTTTTATGACGTCAGTTATTAATTTCTTAAGTATAATGTTTTTAATTTCTTAATGCATATATCGGTGGATAGGAAATTCCCTAAGTGACATATGCAAAACTGGCGTAGGAAAACCAATTAAATTTAAACGAAAAAGTCGAATAACTTGAAGATGTTGGGAATTTCCTAATAAATAGAATTTAATTTATTCTGTGATTCCCATTTTAATGAGATATACGGTATTTCTGCTAATCATTGCTCTTCTTTCTTTCCTTGGAGTGTAAAGTTTTTTATTGCATTATTTGTTTGTTTTTTATTACACAAAACGGAACCGACATTTAATTTCTATTATAAAACACTGAGATACGGGAGGATACGATGTTTAAATTAATTAATATACTACCCATGGTTTACGAATAAAAAAAATCTTAACACACATAATTGATTATTTATTAATATAAATGTACAACAAAATTGAATAGATGCTATTACTATAATTATAAGTGAACAAAATATTTCTATGTAAGCGCTAACTCTCACAATAAATAAAATTATTATTAATATTATTTAATTCCAGGTAAAGTGACTAGTAGAATTCGAAATTAATAAATATCCATAATTGAATTATCCAACGATAGGACAATAACACTCACTTAGTTGCCATTTTCAATATCCAATTATCTATCGATGTCGAGGCTATCAATGTTCAATAAAGTAATATTATATATTATAATATATATTTCTATATCTATGAAAGTAAATAAAATTGAAGTGTCTGTTTGTAATTTCAAATTAACAGCTTTAACTAAATGCATATGGAAGTATACACGGTACTTACATCAAAAACACAATATTTAAATTTTGTGCTATTTGTCTATCTGCCTGCTTCATTCGGGTGATATCTAAAACGGCCGGACCGATTTTAACGGAAATTTCTCTCATATATAGCTAATGTTATAATGGGTAACTTCGGCTATTTTTATTAAAAAATATGTTTTAATTAATAAATAAAAAAGAGGGTTACGCGAAAACAATATTGAACCAATAAACAACAACTAATTCAAGTAGGGAAGATAAGCATTGTTTAAATATAAATTTTTCTCAAATAAACGCGATTGAAACCGCGGGGCATAGCTAGTTATGCAATAAAAATGTAACTGTATGAACTTTGTTTGCGCTTCAAGCAAAACCTTCTACATTAAATTGTATGCGGTTTTTATATTTAGATTGGTACTGGTTTAATTTAATATTTATTTCATCTTGATACGCCAAAAAGCCAAATTATGTCCAAGTTTTACGTAGAGCTAGCAAAAGCTATAGTATAATATAACTGATATTCCTGGCGTCAAAATTTAGACATTTTTGCATTGATTTGTTTAATCGATAACAAAATGATCCTTACAATAAAATATTAATAAAAAATTGTACTAAAAATGATTTTTTATGTAAATAATACTTTATCAGAAGCATTTACTTTAAAAAAATGTTCTGCAGATTGATTACAAATAGTAAAAACGACGAGAATGTTTCAATAGAACAGATTGCAAATCAGACAATGGGAACGTAATGAAACAATGAAGTCAATTTTTTTCCAGCATTTCGTGCGCTAGGAGCGTTAACAAAATTGTAAAGACGATGTAAGGTTCTTTCTTGTGGCAAATTGTAAGCACTGCGCATTTTTTTCTTAAGCAGAGAATAAAATAATGAACAATATTTCTAGAAAAATATTAAAAAATTTTAACAACAAGGAACTTGCAACTTTTTTGCTAAAAAAACCCAGTATTTCCTGTCAGCTAAAATAACCGCGGATTACGCGCGGTAAAAGTTTTTAATCTTGTTAAGTCTGTTTTGCATTCTTACATTTTATATTTCTGTAGTAAATATTTCAAATTGTAACACATTTTTAAACCAAGTCTAGCTACATGAGATTTTACATTTTTATCGTGGTATGGTTTTTGTTGTAATACATTCGTAATTTTCATACATCTATAATCTATAAGAGTATAATGAACAAAAAACGAATATTGTATCTTATAAATAAACTCAGGAACCACCGGAACACTATTTAAAATATGATACCATTATTTTGAAAGGCACATTATTCTAAATAGCTATATTTTACAATATATATATATGTGTGTATTATTTTGTATTTCTTTTTATATTTGTACATTTATTTAGTTATATAATTTCAGAAACTCCTGTTGTTTCTGAACTTAATTTTCAGTTATTAAAAATAATTAAAACCTAATTTGAATAACAGTATCCTTATAAAGTGGTAAGTTTGTTTGTTTTATACAATTTTTATATTTATGATATTTTGTATATTTCGAACGGACAGGCTTCGTAGAATATTAATATTGTACAAATATATTTGAATAAGATCTATCTAATTAATACCGAAACAAATATTATAACATCATAGGAGAACTGTCCCGTTGGTACAGACTCGCAGTTGACTACGAAGAGCTATTAAAATTATCCATAATTCCATAATTAAATAATATTGGTCAGATTGTGATATATTACAATAGAAGTCATGGTCTGATAAAGTAAATAATTATTTGTTTGTTCTTTAAAAGTACTTTGAAAAGGTTTCATATTTTAATACTACGGCAACACATATGATTTTAATATTCTAAAACTTGCTTAATTACTTAAATTCAAACAATAATATTTATTGCTCAAATACATAAATACAATACAAAAAAACAATAAAATTAAACCTCAAGTAGGTTTAATGTTTAACGTTCAAGTTTTCTATACGTTAATGCGCTATTCAATTTTTTAATACTTTAGCAAACGTAGATATATGTTTAACATTACTTATGCAGTCTGGTCCATTATAATTGTATTTTACATCTTTTGCAATCAGTTCCGCTTATTTCAACCCTCACCACTTCCGCTTATTTTTTTTTCATTCTACATTTAAATTTATTGTACATCTGATATTACAGACAATAGATGTGGTAGAGTTAACTATGCATGTATATGGAATTATTATTGTAGCTTAAATTAAACCTCATTATATAGGTATAATTATCAAGTCGTTGAATATACCTAAAACATATCATAAAGTTAATTGATATTGATACAAAATAATGGGAAAAGAAAAATATTGATGAAAGAAATCGTTAAAAAGACTTTATAAGTCGATGTCATTAAGGCAAAATGCCCAAATTACTGGTGGAATATTATAGCTACATTTTATAGTATGTATTTTGAAACTATATTAAGACGATAGAATCGGTTGCCGTTCTCTACCAGGCAATTGCACACTAGTTTGTTGTTAGACACTGTTAACTTGTTAATATATGAAGTGAAAATTCCCATAAAGTAATTTCTATATTAATATATAATCTATACTAATATTATAAAAGTAAAAAGTAAAGTTACAGCCCGTTAATTTCCCACTACTGGGCAAAGGTCTCCTCTCCTATTAAGGAGAAGGTTTAGAGCTTAATCCACCACGCTGCTCCACTGCGGGTTGTTGGATATACATGTGTTAGAATTTCGCCTGGTAAATGTAGGCTTCCTCGCGATTTTTTTCTTCACCGCCGAGCTCGAGATGATTTTAAACACTAATTTAGCACTTGAAAATTCAGTGGTGCTAGCCGGGGTTTGAACCCGCGATCATCGGTTGAGATCGACGTATTCTAACCACTAGGCCATCTCCGCTCTAATATTATATAGAGATCAAATTTGTTTGTATGAAGGATATAATCTCTGAAACTACTGATCCGTTTTCAAAAAAATCTGTTTTCGTTGGATAGCCCGTTTACTAAGGAATATTTAGGCTATTTTATATACATCAACGAGTCAAGAAGCGAGGCAGTAACCAATATCTAATGACATCACGATGGTGAAGCTAGTTATAAATATATAATTGTTCATGTACAAATTATTTAAAAAGGCGGGCTTAATGCCCAAAAGCATTTTCTACCAGCCAACCTTAGGGAGGTTGCAAATTAAGAATTAATAACAGAGAAATATATATAAGTTGTTATTTATACATACTACAAATTATATTTAAATATATAACAAAATCACTACAAATAAAAATATAATATATATTAAAATCATAATAAAAATGCAGAACAAGTTATGTTAGAATCATTAGCTACATTAGCTCGAAGTATGTACTTCTTTATTTAAATTAAAGTAGCATTAAACGAAGTGCTTTATCTTACCTTCAGCATATCGTTTCTAAGCAGACAAAGCGTTCTTGATTCACACAATTTAACTAAACAAATACTTGGTTTCCACTGTTTGACTTGCTCTCCTCGCCTGTCTCATCTCATTTATTCTTTAGACCATGTTAATTTATTTAAAATACACTCTAATTTTAAAAGTTAAAATATAATTACACGCGATTCGTATACACTAGATTCCGCTCGCGGCTTTAATGCAAATATACCGGATGACCGCTTAAACTTTTCTTCTGCCTTTGACCATAACTTTTGTGCAAGTACCGACAATAAGTAGACAAAGTGTTATCGTAATCGGATGAACGGTTTGGCAGCGTGTAAGATACTAACAAACAAACATTGCTTTTTATATATAAGAGTAGCCGTTTCAGGGATTAACCATAACAAAGAGACAGACAAACAATAAATAAATTGTGTATTTGACGTACATAAGTATCGTATATACTTCCATATGAATTGTTAAGAACTGTTCGAAATTACAAACAGCCAAGACAATTTTATTTATGAAAATAATTTGTATAGATTATTTTTAATGCATATTAAAAGCGATTGTTTTTATATGAATGCATGTGTAATTAATATCATTTCATTAGTAAGAAACTATGTGATGTATTTACATTTTCAGCGCAAGAACTGCGTTGAAACTAATTAATGCAGAGTTCGCCTACATTCCTGATACTAAAATTACAGCCACGATATGCTACGATGTATCTGACTTGATAAACGCTTTGCACAAGTACAACTAAAACATATCTATAAAAGATAAATGGACGCTGATCAGTAATACTATGTCAAGCCACACGGACTCCATTTTGAGAAAATGGCGTCTAAAGATGTCAAACCTTCCTAATAAAATTTTTGAAGACGTATATATATGTACATCTTAACTTTTCTATTTTGATAAAATGTATGATGAAATAAAAGCAGATTGTTATCATAAAAAGATTTATATAATAATAAGTTTTCCAAATATACAGCATTATTTTGTAAATTGCAATATATGGAACACACTTTAAATTCTAAACATTAAATTAAGAAACTTTTTTCCGTTTCTTATTTAGTTCAAATGATTTCAAAACTTTTTGAATAATGATAAATACGTGATTCATTATCAGAACACCTCAATATCTCTAAATTTGGTTTTTTGTTGGTTAATACATTATTGCTTATCAGCATCCAAATACATTTGAAACGCGATGTATTTTCTAACTATATGGTGACCAAGACTTCGTCTGTGCGGAATTATCTACTTTATATTATTATTTACCCCTATGTCAATCTAACCAGCCCCATTTTTGTATTAAAAAGTGGTATTTGTCCTTTCTCAGGCTTTAGACTATCTCTGAACCCAATTGCATTAAAATCGGTTCAGTAGTTTAGGCGTGATTGCGTAACACAGACAGAGTAAGTTTCGTATTTATAATATAAGTAAGAAATCATTACTATATAACTAGTCACTTTTAAGTGGCCTTTAAGTCATAATTCATTTTAGAATGACAGTTGTAAAAGGGAACATAATGAGCAGAATAGTTTGAGATTTCATAACAACTTGAGTAAAGATTTATAGCCTACTTGTATATGTGTTAATCCTTACTAGCTTTACAATGGAAAATTAATAACAATATACCGCTACTAGACCAGGGCTACTCAAACTTCACTAATCCCTGTTTAATTTAAATTCCACCCCCCAACTTCTTACGTTTTTACGTTCACTTATTTAAGTATGTAAAAATTATGCAAGTAGTGTCTTAAATTAAAAAAAGAAAATTTGGGTAAAAAGCTGACTAACATACATTTTTGTTGCCGATTCACATAAAAGTACTGGGTGCATTAACAAAATATTTGAGTTTTTAATTAACAAAATTCATAATGAAGAAAAATTCATTCAAGTACAAATACATCTATTTCATCTCAAACCCCTACAATTTAAGGGGCGAACCCCAGGGGATCACGAACAGCACTTTGAGAAGCCCTGGCTTAGACGAAATAAAAAGACCGAAGAAATAAGAATTGGCTGATATTGTATCTTAACAATGCGTGCTCTTGCATAAATGCATACATTTGCATATTGATGAAGAAGCCGATCATTCGGCTGTTAGAAATAGTAACTACCCTACGAGGGTTAATATATCGTCTATGTGATATTAATATATTAAAAAGTATATTTAGTTAAAGATAGATAATTAGAGATAGAAATTAAAGAGTATATTTAGTTGTTAGTCACTTGAGATTAGTCGTAGATAGTCTGGTTATTAAAAAATTAGTCAAGTTCGAGGCGTATTCGCAACCAATTGGTTCCATAACATCGTACAATATGTTATACTGTGTACTACTTTAAAATGTTTGGCTTCAATTTTTTTTGTTCCATGTATACTTTGTAAAGTTTAATACTATTTCGCTGATATAATAGTAATACACTCGCTGTGAACATTTCGGGTTAATCTTTCGGCTCTACTACTTGTTACTAGTGACTTACTCTACGCCGATTTTCTGTGAGTGTGTGGCACTGCCCCAGTTCAATCTAAGATAAGTTGTTATCATTTTGAGCAACACTTTACCACAGTAAAATATTATATATAATAGTCATATACATATTACGTTTCAATTGAATTCAAAATTGTAATCAGTAATGACAATAAAATTAACTTATATGTTATTGCTACGCGCAGCTACAGTAATACCATAGGCATCGTGGTTATAATCAAACGTATATTCCATTACCATTTGATGTTAAGCGCAGTAATAATAGTTTAACGCGGGCTTCAATTTATTCAAATGAGGCATACTTTATTTAAGTAGGCTTTTAGGAGCACTTATGCATAGTAATTTCGCTAGTTACCGTGTTAAGTTTACGTGAAATGCAGAGGTTCGGAATGTATTCGAAGTCTCTCTATCGTAATGTTTTACCTAACTTTATATTATACTGCTTTTTTCCTTTGAATCGTAGCGTGATGTAATATAGCCCGCAACCTTCCTCAATGAAAAGACTATCTAAAGATTTTTTATATCGGACCATTAATTTCAGAGATTACATCGTACACCCAATAAGGTTATCAACTATATTACTCCTTTATAATAATGGTGTATTAATTAACAAAGTTAGATTTATATTTTTTACAATAAATTAATATGAAGTGCATTTAAAATATTTTCTTTTTAACCAACTTTTAAAAATGGAGGAGATTTTCAATTTCTTAAGGAGCTTTACGATGTATGTTTTCGTAAACGGCTGAACCGATTGGGCTAATGCTTTGTTTAAAAGGGTCTCTCCCATTGGTCCCATTGGTTCGAATAAATATGTCAACAAAATAGACACCATTACATATTTTATATAATTTTGAAGTCAGTTCCTTTTAAAAATAAATCTTGAATAATTTTTCAAGAAAACAAAATGTTATTTTATTCAAGAGATTGAAATTAAAAATATAAAGATCAATTATGGAAACGTTATATATAAGTCGTATACACAAGATAATAATAATAATAATATCAAGACTTTTAGTAAATAAATATAACTTACGAATTGCTTTAACAGATGCAGTGTAATTCTATGTAAATGAATTATGAATCTACCTACTATAGCCTAATTTGAATTGATTCAGAATTCTGGATGGTATAGCATTATTATATTTACATGCATAAGGTACAAATAGATCCGGTAATTAACAGCGCATTGGCTTCTGAATGTATTTAACGATACTAGTCTGTTACCTATTTGCATTTCCTCTACTGAATAATATCGTAAAATACAAATTTCATTCTTTTTTGTCTGACACGCTATAAAATTATTATTTTTCGATTTTTTATCTAAAATATTAATAAATTATTTATGATTTCGGATAATGTATACATTTTAGCCAACCACTAATAGACTGTGAATGCTACAACTGGAGATTATACTCTTATGAATAATTATTATACATACACTAGCCGCCCCTTGCGGTTCCACTCAAGTTTACAGTTACTGTTTCTCTCCTGTGAGTCGTAGAGTGATTTTACATGGCCTATTTCCTGAATAAACAGGCTATCCAATACAAAAATACTTTTTAGATTACGCCCTACATTTAAACTAACAATGTTACAAACTCAAACTCAAACTCAAAATATACTTTATTCAAATGGGCTTTAACAGCACTTTCGAATCGTCAAGTTACATGTCATATTTTCATTTTTAATTTTTATAAAGCTACCACCGGTTCGGAACGCAGTCTCTACCGAGAAGAACCGGCAAGAAACTCGATAGTAACTCTTTTAAAATCATTTATACATAATGTATTTTTATTACATTTAAATTATGTTATCCGGATAGAAAATCAACGCTTATCAAATCCACGCCTCTTTGTCGTCAAAATATTCTTGTATGGTATAATATGCTTTATTTATTAAAGATTTAGAAACAAATTTTATCTCTATAATATTAGTATAGATGAACACCACTACTTTCACTGAGCAGCCGTGTTTAGGTGTTTAAAAAAAAACACCGTACATATGAGAGAAAGAAACTTAAAAGTAGTAACATTTGGCAACATGTCACTTTGTTTCCAAAAAGACAATAAGTCAACAGTGTGGACGTATCACGTAGCTACAGCCCGATACGTGTTGGTGTTACGTAAGGATGCTGACTTCGATGTTACGAGTCTTAAACTTCACGTTTACGTGCTGGAGATATTTTTTGTCTGTGCCCGTCGTCTTTCATTAATTATGCATACATTTATAGTACCTACGTGACTTCAGTTCCCCAGTTTCAATGTGTTTAAGAATTTCTCCATCAAAATACAAAATCCCGACATGAAAAATTAATTGTAACGCTGTTTTCAGCGTCCGTCGATGTTATTGATAACGAACGTAATTTAAACAAAACCTGAGGGACATGGAAATTTCGGAAAATATTCGGATTTTATAATTTTTATTTCGTTTTTAATTAACGTTACTTTGAAGAGAAGTATTTTGGTTTATTTTGTAACGCTGCAAATGCGATTTCTTTGCGTTATATACAGCTGTTGCATCTGGTTGTCTTCGCGGGAATTAAAATTTTCTCTACCATTTTGCATTATTCCTATTTTCCCGTTCCACTATTAGTTTATTTAATATTAACTATTAAAACTACTAATATTAACTATTACTAATTTTTAATTAATAATTATAACAATTTTGTGGATACTTTACTTTATTTACGAATTGAATTGATTTAAAGTAATATAAAAACTGCTGATAATAAAATTAATTAATTATTAGACTCATTATTATTAAAACTACTTAAAATAAATATATAATAATCTTATTGTCAGATTTATTTGAACGCTGCATTTACTCGTAAACATGTATCTAGAGAAAGTATAAAGAACGACTTATTTAACTTTGAATTATTTTATGTAGATATATGAATATATAATAATAATATTTGAATGAATATTTATGAAGCTGGTATTAATTGATCATAATTAATCACCTCTGTGTCGCGATAATTAGGACGACACCGGAGCAAAGACCTGTCACCTACATCTGCAAGATGATTGATTAGAAAATAACATTTTCTGTCAAACTCCTTGCTTTAAAAATCTTTAAATATTTAAAAATAGGTTTCTTATTAATTTAAATTTGCTATACTACATGCAAAATAAAAGTCATAAAGTCACATACGTATATACAAATAAATAAATTGAAAGGTCTACTTGTAATTTCAAATTAACAGCTTTTAACTAAATGCATATGAAAGTATATACGGTACTTGCATTAAAAACCACAATTTTTTAAAGTTTTGTCTGTTTCTCTGTCAGTTTGTTCCAGCTAATCTTTGGAACTGTTAGACCGATTTTGACGGAACTTTCACTACAGATAGCTAATGTTATAAGGATTAACTTAATCCACTTTTATTTTAATTATTATGTTTGTTTTAATTAAAAAATAAAAAGGAGAGTTACGCAAAATAAAATAAAACCTATGATATAGTGAATAAATATCCGATTCAAGGAAAGGTACACATTATATAAATAATTTTCCTAAAATTAACGCGGGTAAAAGCGCTGGGCACAGATAGTTTTTAAATAAAAACATGAGAAAAATGTTTTCGTCGTCTTGAACTAAAATCATTACTTATCTCAATTTTTCAGCACGTAAAAGCTTCTATTGTGATAACAGCGGAAAACCATCTCATTCAATATTTCGACCTATATCGAAACCACATAGATCTGAAAACAGGGTAACTGATTTTTTTTCCCAAACAAGATACATGTATTAAATATAATATTCATGTATTATTTTATTTCTCACTTAATAAACACTTTTAAAATGTTGTTCTATTTTTCTTCATAAAATATTATTTCACTTGTTATTCTATACGGGTGAAGCTAGATGCGAGTCTATGTTGTAGAAATCGCGTTAAAATAATGTAGACAAATCAACATAAGTTCCTACAGTAAGTAGTCATAGATTAAAATTTATTATTAAAATAGGTGTTACAATTTTTCAGAACAAGCAATCAAATTTTAAAAAATCAACATTCTAAATACATACTTTTACAGTGGTAGCTTAAATCTATAACCAATGGACCTGGGACTCAAAAGTCCTGTAAAAAGCCTATTTGAATAAAGTATATTTCGATTTTGAATTTGATATACATATCCACATTGCGTATTTAGGAGCTTTCCCGTAACTAGGTCGCATATTACGTGACATCATTGCTAATTCAATTTTTTATTTGTTTATTCCATGAACGTAATGACAATAAGCAGTATACTGATGTATTTTTACATATAAGACTATTATCAACAATTGTTTTATATCCATTACGAGTAGACGACGCATCGTCATTTTTATTATAGTAAACGTACATAGTTGAATAGAATTATCTTTAAGACGCCTGAACATACACGAACAAGATAGCTTTTTGAATTAAAATATAGGACTCAAAATCTTTATCGAAAAATTGCGTGCATGCTTATCCATATAAAATCCGTCACGCGTAAATTTGGGTCATGAATTTTTAGGATTAAAGTTTTCGTGATATAAACTTAGTTTATTATTCTAAAACAAAATAAAATTCTTTAAATTTCATTGGTAATACATATATGTACAATTGTAAAATAAAGTATGGTAAAATATTAAATTTCTAAAAAGCCACTAAATGTATAAAAAATACTATAGCCTAAACTGATACAGTATTGGTAAACAAAATATTTATGATTATAGATTGGGTTAAAGTGTAATATTTTTATAGGAAATATTTCCTAAGTGAAATCTATAAATCTCTACATCTAGCGTCAACAATCACGTGTTTGCAGTACAAAATAGTTTTATAATATATATTACTTACAAATGTAGACAATATAACATAAACCTTACTTACCTTGCTGTGAGTTTACTAAATAACGATATGACCTAATTTGATAAAATTTATACAATTTTGATCACGTCTATCATCAAGTTCAATCAAAGTTATGAAAACTTTACATCTTAAAAAATACAGAATTTAAATATATAGTTTTTATAATTTAATAATAAAATTAATATCTTATAACATTGCTTACAAATCTTAACTGTTCTCCTTTTGTTCAAAAATCCGATCAGGCTGAGACTTTTCATGCATAAAGCTACTATGACGTAGGCATTCCGCAAGAAAGGATTTTAATAAATTCACGCGAATTGTACAGTTATTATCGTCAAAACCAATCCTGTGCAGACGCAGTCACGTGCACCAGTAAAATATATATTTTCTTTACGTTTCAATCAATTTTTAATTCTGTGGTTTCACTATATTCTAGATGTTGGTACACGTCCAATTGAAATACACTATTCGTATAAAGTAACGGTTCGACAAGCACGTGATAGCATTGGCCGCGGCAGCGCGGTTTCCACCCTCAGCTCGCTCGTCATGGATTACGCTCTTGTAAAGAAAATTCTGGACTTATTTCAAGTAAAAGCTTTTAGATTAATCAAAATAACTTACCATGTGCATTCAATAGTATTGATAATTTGTACACTAATCACAATTAGCTAGCCTGAAACGGATACTTATTCTCAAAAAAAAAACTTGACTCAATGGACTGCATCTGTCATGGTCTAATGATCGCTTTGGAAGTTGTATCGAACATTAGTTCGACAACATTAGTTAGAAGAACAAGACTAAATCAGGTTTATAGTAGGCAAAGGCAGTAGGCACGAACAATAAAAAAATACTACTGAACCATTGCAATTGAATTGAATAAATTCATCTTTATATTATTGTTTTCAAATTGTAACTGTATTGAAACTTGCTCGATTATATTGTTTATCTCTGTGGCTTGTTTACTTATATTTAATATTACGCTATCTGTAAACATTTAATATTGGTAAAGAAGCTAAGCGTATTTCGCCATACATTTTTATTATCTACCGAAACCCCAACTATTCTTTCGTAGTATTATAGGCTTGAATAGATAAAAAATAAACCACAGATAAACATGTTTAATTTATTACCATGAATAGATCTAAAAAATCACAATATTCGCGAACATATTTCATATATTTTTTTCTTTTTATCCCCGTCATACGTGACATGACATTGGCAAAATATTTTGCATACAAATAGTGCGGATATATACCACAATTCGTGCAAAATCACATTTTTCTTTTGCCATAACCGAACACCTATTGGAAAAACCTATCGAAAAGAGAATGAAAATATGTGTGAACGAATTAAAAAATATATTATTTCTTTTGTACATATTATTATATTATTTATTTATGTTCGTGTGATAGTTTAGTTAGGTTCTTAATTGGATGCTGATAAGCAATAGTGTGTTAACCCACAAAAAATCTAAATCAGAGATATTGATGCATATTGATACTAAATAACCTATAGAACATTATTAAATAAAATTTCAAGACATGTAAAGTAAATAAGTACGGAAAAAAGTTACTTAATTAATTGTTTCGAATTTCAAGTGTGTTCCATATTTTGCAATTTATACAATAATCTCAAATATTTGAAGAACTTTTTATTAGATAATATATTAAGTATATCAATCTACTTTGATTTCATTATACCTTTTATCAAAATAGAAAAGAAAAGATGGATATATGCTTCTTTAAACAGACGCGCTAAGAATAGTTTTGACATCTTTAGACGCCATTTTCTCAAAATGATGTCCGTGTGGCTTAACACAGTATTGCTTATCAGCATCCAATTAGTACGATGATATATGCAAGAAAACAAATTTATAAATATATATTCTCATGTTTTATCGGCCTTGTGTCCGATTTGTAGGTCAACAGTCGACCAGTTTGTTCAATGTGAGATACTCTCCGCGAATTTGTCTATGTAGAAGTTTTCATCCCCTATTTCAGCTCTTTCAATTTTTATTTTCTAGATAAATGTATTCTACGTCATTCTTTAGAAGCAAGGTCCAATATCTCCAAGGTCCTATATCTGTATTAAAATTCATGAAAAGTTTTGAAATGAAAACCGAATAGACAAACAGAGACAGACAGAGTCACTTTCACATTTACGTATATTTGTCTATAATGCACTTTTTCATGGGACCATACTGGTCATATTATTCAGCTGAAATAATTATCACCCCTTTCATTAACGAAGTGTGACATAAAGAAACAAAATGTTTTTAGAATTCCTTAAATTCATATAAAAAGGATTAATTTAAAAGTAGCACTTTAAATAAGTTCTTGTAAGGTTTATTTCAATAAAAGTCTTTATGAGACCACGAGCTCCTGAAAAGGTTTCAGTGCGATATCAAAGTCTGACCAAATTAGGTAGTTTGTGGTGACAGCGAAGAGGAGTAGAAGTATTTTAATTTAATTTACGAATAGCCTACAGTCGGTCGTTTTACGAATCTATAACAAAAGAGGCACGTTTACGATATAGAAGCGAATATGTGTGAAAGGAATAGACCCTTATATAAGGCCTGTGTATATTTTTGTTCATTTGTTTCAATACATTTTGACTATAATGTTTCGAAAAATGTGATCATTATTAGATATATTTTCAATCTTATTGTTTTTCTTTATTACGACTAAAATAATTTTAATAATGTATCTGCACTATTAAAATGGTTTTTAGTTCATAAGAAATAATCCCTTGTTGGTATATTCCTGGAAAATTAAGCTCAGATTGTTTTAATTTTTTTCTAATCCTCTTTGATTCTGTTTTAAAATTGTATAGCAATAAACACTATATAGAGAATACGTTAATGTTATGAATAATTTTCACTCGACTAGGCATCGCGTATCCCATGTCATTGAAACGTGAAGGAAAAATCCAATTTATTATTTTGTTCCACCCTGGTATGGCCCTTAGAGTTTTTGTAAATGATTTTCTTTACCCATTTCACTCAGAAGAAAAACAAAACGCGAACAATTTTCATTTATCTTTTGTTAGATATAATTGAAATAGAATAATAATTTTAAGTTGAACGAAAATATATTTCTCAACTTCATGTATTTTAAGATGCCTTTTTACCAGACTGTAACGGAGTCCAAAAGAAGGGTTATATGTTTAACGTGTATATTTTTATACATGTCCGTTCTTATATCTGCTGGAACAAATCAACGACTATAATAGGTTTTATTTTGATATACGGTGCGTCATTCGATTCGTTTTGATGGCGTGCGTGACACTGGCTTCCAACATAAATTCTTAAAAACCAAAATGACGGATTTTATAGGCTTTAAAGTGCGAGCTGAAAATATTTATGGGTAAAATATAGAAAAAAAAACTTATAACAATATCTACAGTCGGGTTTTAGATATTTTTTTTCAATTTTCGTATTATATATCACGTGTCTACGTTTTCAAATTGTTTTTAAAATAATCTAAGTACTAAGTACAGACATGATATATTAAAGATAATAGATATATATTGTATGAAACTCTTAAAAGCGCTAATATTTTAAAACATTAGTTGTCATTAAATTTAAGGGGACAAAACTTTAAGGTTCGAAATTAAATATCATTTAAGAATTAAGTCCTTATTTTATTAATGATATAAACTAATCATTTACAAGTGAAAAATACAATGACGAATAAAAAGAGAGAACTTAATTTAGTTCATTTAAAGAATAAAATTCAACTTAGTAGGAAAAAGATAAAGGCGATCTGGAAATGTTGAAAGCACTAATTAGCGGCGGTCACGAAAATCTCCGAGAAACGTCCGGAACAAAAGTAATTAATTAGAGAAGTTCTGTCCTTTATTTCAAGAGTCATCCCGCGAATATCTTATAATACAATTGCATTTAATCCCGCTTAAGATATTAAGACATTAAGAGAGAGGTATTATAGTATTGTATCATGAAAAAAAATCACAAAATCTATACAGATGAATAAAATTGAAGTATCTGTTTGTAATTTTAAATTAACAGCTCTAAATTAAATGCACATAAAGTATACATAGTACCTACTTACAGCAAAACGCAATTTTAAAAATTTTTGTCTGTTTGTTCCAGCTAATCTCTGGACCGCCTGTTCCGATTTTTACGAGGCTTTCACTAGCAGATAGCCAATGATATAAGGAGTAACTTAGCCAAGACTCGAACCCGCTAAATTTGAAAAAATACACATAGGTACTGTATTAATTGCACCATCGAATAGTGTCACGTATAAGGTTTTATTTCTGGGAAGTAATAGTATACGGCAAAATAAAGGAAAACGCAATTTTTTTCACAAAAAGCTATTAATGAATGCGCGTAAAATGCTTCTTACCTGAGACGCACAGCCTTGGTTTATATGAGTTATGGCACCCTGTAGTCCGCGTGAACGAGGCCGCGGGCACAGCTAGTTACTTAAAATGGATTAGCTATTATCTAATTCTTAATATACATATATTATCCTAAAATTATCCTTTTCATAATATAATATCCTTGTATTTTTATTTAAATAAAAAAGCAATTATTTTATTTATATGTTGCTTTATATTAGAACGTTAATTTTTTTCATGTATATGGATTCCAACATACCTGAAGGTACCCTAAAATTTAGTCTCCGCTATTTGTACGCTTAATTCTCTTTACGTTCTGTCTGTCTGGCAACGTACAGCACGTTGCCAGACAGACAGAACGTAAGGCCGTAAATCTCATGAGCCGTAATAGGTCGAGAATTGATGTTTTTACATAATGTGTATTTATATTGTCCCTACTACAACAGTCAAGTGCGCGGACGTAACAAATTTTTACTTACTTAATAGCGTTTTTTTTGTTTGTTTTACAAAAATATTTAAGGAGTAAGTAAGTTTAAGCAGCGAGTTTTTTAAGCACATGTGCGCATGTCATTCATCCTTTTTCAAGTAGATCGGAACAATTATTTCTTAGTATGTTACAACTCGAAGCACCTAGTCTAACTCGAAAATAAGGAAAGATATTTTGTATTTTATCGACGAAAGTAAATTGCTGTTATCAATCTCCTCGGGATATTATTTTAAATCACGCGATATTTTCCTTTCAAGAATGGAAATCAGAAGCTGTTGAAATAATATTTCTAAGGCTTAAATATTGTATACAATTACAAGGCTTTAATATGTCTGTAATCTATTTTTGTTGTAGTATTATTAAAGAATATAATATATAAAAATAATATATAAATTTACACGTGGTTTATAATATTAAATATTCCGCCAAGATCGAATTAATCTTGCAATAAGTTGGTAGTTTTAAAGCGGTAAAATAGAATTTTAAATAATGTTTGGTCCATTTTATTCTATATCTAAATATATATACATAGGCTGGCAAACGAGCAGATGGGACACTTGATGTTAAGTGATTACCACCGCCCATAGACATTTGCAACACCAGAGGAGCCACAGATGCGTTGCCAGCTTAAAAAGGAATGACGGATGAATTAAATAGCAACTAAGGAAAGTAAAGAGGGAGAGGTTTAGGCTTCCGGACAACTTCTCACTCTGTATGAAACGCAGTCGTGTTAGCCAATTCCCACCGAGCTCCTGTGACAGTGAAGACGGCCCTGGTCAAGCCACCCCATTTAAGAGCTGTAGACAGCAAGCTACAGCTAGGCTAACAACATAATTTCCTAATTATTATACATAATTAAATAAAAAAGGTGAAAATACTATCTAATAATTTATAATTCTAGAGGAGAATAAAACTCTAAAACTTTTCAATTGTCGAGAAAGATATACGACTTAATTTTATCTAAAAAGGGTCAGTTGAAAGACCTTTTCTAACTTTGTAACTTTATATAGACGTTCCTTCTTAATAATAACGCGTAAAGTTATTTTCGTTTCCACACTAATTTATTAATTACCTTACTTTAAGGAAGTTTGGGATATTCAATATCATTCGTAATTTGCATAAATAAGTTACTGTGTAAGTAGTTTATACTTTATTTTTTGTGTATTTTGAAATAATTTACAGGGTTCCGTATCAGAAGCTAACGGGAGCCTATTACATAGTCTCCGCCGTCCATGTATCCATCTGTCCGTCTGTCAACTGGCTGTTTTTTAGAGTTCCGTACCTTAAAAGGAAAAACGGAACCCTTATAGGATCACTTTGTTGTCCATCTGTCTGTCTGTCTGTCTGTCTGTCTGTCTGTCTGTCGGGATGTCAACCCTTTTTTCTCAGAAATGCATAGACGTATCATGTTGAAATTAATATCATATACTCAAGTCTACAATGACATGCGGCCGTGAAAATATTAAAGTTCTAAGTCAACGCAATCAAAAGATAATGGAAAATATGTCGTATACTTTGACCATTTTAGCGTTTTCGCAAGGGAATCAAAACCTATAGGGTACTTCCCGTTGACCTAGCACGATGAAATTTGGCAAGAAGTAAGATCTTATGGTACAAATAAAGGAAAAAATCTGAAAACTGTAAATTTTTGTATGTATGTTTGTCTGTTTGTAAGTTTGTCTTTCAACCTTTTTCTCAGAAACGCGTGAAGGTAACAAATTTTTATCAACGTCAAGTACTCAAAGTTGTAATTACTAAGAGCTGTGAAAAAATCAAACTTCTAAGTTAACGCAATCAAAAGATACGGTCATTTATATCACATATTTTAAGTATTTTAGCGAATTTAACGTTTTCGCAAGGGAATCACAACCTATAGGGTACTTCCCATTGACCAAGCATTATGAAATTTGGCAAGAAGTAAGATCTTATGGTACAAATAAAGGAAAAAATCTGAAAACTGTAAATTTTTGTATGTATGTTTGTCTGTTTGTAAGTTTGTCTTTCAACCTTTTTCTCAGAAACGCGTGAAGGTAACAAATTTTTATCAACGTCAAGTACTCAAAGTTGTAATTACTAAGAGCTGTGAAAAAATCAAACTTCTAAGTTAACGCAATCAAAAGATACGGTCATTTATATCACATATTTTAAGTATTTTAGCGTTTTTAACGTTTTCGCAAGGGAATCAAAACCTATAGGGTACTTCCCATTGACCAAGCATTATGAAATTTGGCCAGGAGCAAGGTCCTTTAGTATACATAAAGGAAAAAATCCGAAAACTGTAAATTTCTGTTCGTGTGTCAGTCAGTCTGTACGTCTGTCTTTCAACCTTTTTCTCAGGAACGCGTAAATGTATCAAGTTGTAAATTGATCAAGCGGAAAATATATTAATCTTAGAATTAAAATTATATGTACTTGTAACAAATTAACATAGAAGTTGACCATGGTCAAAAAAACAATTTTACAAACACTGAGAAGAAATTTGTATCAATACGAAAACATTAAAAAGCAGCAAACCTTTATAAACAACGCAATGCAATCTATATATCGCAGCTAACAAAATGATAGCGCGATGTAGCGTACAGCTAATGCCATCTATTACAACATTATGACATTAGCTGTGATATAATTCTGCTCGATTAATATATTTTTTTTAATTTTAATTATTACTTAAACGCGCTAAAATAATAAAATAAACTTTTCATTTAAAAGTTTTATCGTCGATTTATAACGTCATTACGTAATTAACATTCAATATAAGAGCTTCACGCGATTTGATTTAAGTACTCGTATTGACTTAGTACGAAAATTTTAAAATTAAATTCAAACAGATCGAGTTATTTAATTTACTTCTTTATCTACACATATAAGTCTTCTGGTTATTAGTAATATAATTAGTTATTTATAAATAAACAATTAGTTCGTTTTGTTCGAATTAAGGACTAATTATTTTCGTCTTGGCAACACTAATATATATTTTGATATTTTGATTGATAATGTAAATCTAAATATTTTACGAACGTAGTGGAGTGTATTTATATTCTACTAGAATATAAATAAAAATAAAACGAGAATAAAATATAATATAATTATGTTGTTAATGTCAAAGTCAACAAGTTAGTTCATTGAAATTGTCAAGAGATGGCGCTGGGTGTATCCTGAATCGCGCTATAACTTTGCTTTTTTGAAAGTATAAGGTGTATTAGTACTTAAAATAAAATTTTGAGTTTCCATGGATTGCATCTATGATTGTTTTTCTAAGTAGTTTCAAAATTGTTTTTGGGACGTGATCCATATTTACATAATATTTGATTATATTTAAGCGACTTCTAAAAAAGGAGTGTTTTCAATTCGACCTTGTATTTAATTTTTTTTTATGTTTGTTCGCCGATTACGCCGCCATTTGTGTACCGATTTTCAATTTTTTTTTGTTTGAAAAGGTATACTTCCAAGGTGGTCCCATTGTCTTCAGGTCAGGATCAGATGATGGGATCCTGGAGAAATTGAGGGAACTCCTCAAATATTATAGGCAAGCCTATACCAATTTAGGTATTTTTGATAGTAACTTATGTTGGAACAGCTGATGAAGACCACAAATGGCGTAGATGGGGTAGTCTAATATAGATTTCTATGAGTTTGTACGGAACCCTCGGAGCGCGAGTCCTACTCGCACTTGACCAGTTATTTTAACCGTAACAGATAGAGAGTTGAAATTGTCAAAGAATGCTTATTTCTTACTGGATTCGCAATAAATAATAAAAACCCGTCAAGTGCTCGTCGTCGTGCTACACGAAGTGTTATAATATATTGCATATTTTTATTTCGCCTAGCTTGTTTCTCATATAAGTATTTAATAATCAGATAGTGTTATACTGTGTATGACGTTACGAAACATTTTATGAGGTAACAGATAGTTTTGATATCGACTAAGAAAAGATTTTTCAAAATTAGTGTGAATTTTCGAAACTGGGTCCAAGGATTGCTTGGAGAAATCGAAATTAAAACTCTAAATCTACTAATACTTTTATCTGCGAGTAAAAGCTATTCGTATTTGTATAATATTATAATAGTGCAATTCATGTAATATTGTCTTATGTTTAGATTGTTAAATTTATTTTAATATGAAAAATTAATCACGTGTGTGCACCGCGGTAAACGAGCGGATTATTACACACTCGAAGCACGTTTCGCAACAAAAATGGAGCCTTCTAAAGCATTATTAAATTATAGCGCTTTTCATTTTATGGACGTATTTAACTGAAACATTCTCAATCTGAATATACTTTTAAGCTATCTAAATAATAATTGCTATTACACTTATAAGTTTTACTTACAGACGTCCATAAAGATTTCCATAAGTTGTTTTACATTGCTTTATAACTGTAAGAATTTACTGTCAGTGGCTTATTTTTGATAGCCACAGCTCTCGTAAGGATACCTAGGTAACTGTTACCAGGTTACAGAGTTGCATTATACCAATTATGAGAGTAAAACTTACATATGTATTTCTCGCCTAATAACAGATCTCACGGACCTTAGCGGTAAGATATTCTCCATATCTCATACCGTATTTCCGTAAAAGATTTACGGAAATACGGTATGAGATATGGAGAATATCCACAATAAAGTTTCTTTCGTATATATAAATATAGTAATTATAGTTACGCGAAAAAGTGACATGTCAACCAAATTTTGTATTATAGTAGAAAAATAATTTTAAAAGATCTACTCCACATTTTTAAGTACCGGAAACGTAATAATTTTAACATTTTATTTATTTATACTGTGGTAGTACCTAGCTGAAGCCTACTGACTACAGCTCGTATACGGGCTGACTCGACCGGCGCATCACTTTCACAGGAGATCTGGGTGAAGTAGCTAATATTTATAGCGTTTTGTACGATAAGTGGGAAATTCAGAAGCCTAGTCCATTCTCCAATTCCTTTCCTAAATTTCTATTTTCTATCATCCCTTCCGTTTTAGGTGGGCAACGCAATCGTGGCCCCTCTTGGGCTGCATTTGTCATTGGGCGGCGGAGATCACCTAGCAGCGAATGAGAGCCTGCTCATTTTCCAGTTTTTTTTTGATGCACAAATTAAAAGTTCGCTAAAAAATAGCTTTCAGTTTGTCGGAAAGGTGTGCTGGATCCTCAATATACGCATTACGAGTTTTTTATTCACTAACCGCGTCAACGATTTATATCCACAGTGTCGATTTAGACTTCTGATGAAGTGCCCGAAATGGGTGCCAATAAATAAAAATCCTAATGGAATCTCGTCGAAAAAGTTTTCGAAGGCCACAAATCTTCAATTTATTGGTCGATTCGCAAAGAGCTCGAGATAAATCTTATAATTCACTGCCATAAAATAAGTCTTTTGTATTTTGTTCAAGTCACATTTATTACGCACCGGCAATTATCTTTCTATACGTATACAAAAAATCTTTCTAAGAAAATTTGCGATTTTGAAATGAAACATTTTAATATTTTAAATGAAAAAAAAACGGTTTTGTATAAAAGGTGTGGAAATTTCAAACAAATATTTTCTATAAAATATTGTCTTTAAAAATATTCAGCTTCGTAGTAAAAAGTTATCATACTTGAATGTAAAAATCACTTCTGTTACTTTCCACTGCGAATGCTAAAATAGAAGTTTGTTTGATAAAAGTAATAAAAATATACTTGAGCAGATATTTCTTTAATATATTTCGTAGAAACTATTTCATGTACACAATGTTTTAATATTTTAACACATTAAAACTGCAGCTTATGTTTATAAAATATATAAATCAACTAGATAAAAAGTCAGTGTAAATACTAAAAATTATCCAGAAATCTTTACCTAATTTATTTATTCTTTTATGTTTATGTAATATTGATATTTTTAGTTTTCGATAATTTAAAAACTTATCGATAAGGATTAAAATTGTCTTAAAAATATATTTACATATATATTTGTAGCTTTTCGCGATTGTTATTTAAATGCCTTTTATTAACTTTTCAAAAGAGTTTTACCTTTATTTTATTACTTTTTAACTCTACACTATTTTATAATGTTAAAAAATATAAAGATTTATTGGCATACAAAATATTTTGCGAGTGAATACACAACCAAATATTAGTTACTAGACGTATGTCACGTACTTTCTAGAAATTTATCCTTATTTGTGACACTATCTATTGGTTCATCGAAAATGTCTACTTAAAGATTCTCGGTCTTTAAGTATTTTTCGTTATTCGTAAATAATTTCAAATTAAGACATACATACTCACTAAAAAAACATTTTGTATATAAACTTTAAAAGCTTGGGCATAATTTGTATGACTTCGTCACTACAAAAGCAATTAAATGATTAAGAAATCAAAAGAAATATATGGTATATTTACCACTGGTGCCTTAAAAGTAGCAGGAAACTACGGCCTGGCGGGACTTTAATCAAGTATTACCATGACAGAACAGAATTCAAAACAGGGATTCAGAAAGTGGTAAGGTATGTTTTTGCCTTATTCTTGATCTCCACTTTTTACAATCCCCATTTAGACTAACATTAAATCGAATTTATTGAAAAACAATTGAGTCTAGTTATCTCGCAGTCGGCTCTTATGCTATCGCTATTCTATCGACTACGTTTTCTGCATGACTTCTCTGTCGAGTAACTCTGTCGAGTAGGTTATTATATCTAAATCCTTGTGCTAGTTCGTTGGTTACCAAATAATATTGGTTTGAAACTAAATTGTAAATACTTTAATATGTAGATGGGTTTAATTAAATCTACCTTCATAATAGTTAAAGCAAAGTCGTGCTCAACTGGACTCAACTTTGTGTTAAATGTTGTGTCTTTCTTATGAGAATTAAAGATATTATTTTAAACTTTCTATGTACTAGTTAAAATAATGGTACTATAATAAAAATACGAAAAATTCTTTAACACAAGAGTGAAAGGAGTAATTAAATCAGATTTTTTAATTGCAATAACTTGAATAACACTTAAAAACAAAGCGTGTGTGTCTATTTCAATTAAATTTACATGTTGAAGTATCTAAGTATCTTTTATCAGTAACTTGATTTGAAATTTCTCGAATTATTTACCATTTGTTTTCAAAATTTTATACGTTTATACTAAATTTAGACAACAAGCGAACCGAACGTAATTCTATAATGTATGAATGTAGCGTCTTCCTCTGATTATTATCATATACTTACGAATTGTATATACGATATTCAACAAAACTTGATTTTAACAAATGTCATACAGCCGAACAATTTTGAACTCTCTATATTTATTTTTTAGATTTATTTCTATTAAAAAAATAGTAACATTTCATATATATGTATTATTGAATAGAAGAAGTGTTCTACTAAGTAGAAGTTTTTTTTTTAAATTAGTTCTGACGTTATTAGTCAATAACGTTTTAGGAAGAATACTTTTCAAATACGTAAGATCGTACCTATACGGGCTAGCCCGACTGTGTCAGTACCACATTCTTACAGAAAATCGACATAATGTACCTAATATAGCTGTGTTTCGTACGGTAAGTAACAAAGCCGGACTAACATATCCCCTTAATCTCAAACCAAAAATACTTATAAAGCTGGCAACGCTTTTGGATGCTGATAAGCAATAATGTCTCAACCCACAAAAAATCAAATTCAGAGATATTGTTGTATTAATGCGTCACGTATTTAACATTATTAAAAAAAATCAAGTCATCAAAATGAAATAAAGAAGGGAAATAGGTTCTTAATTTAATGTTTCATATATTAAAGTCTATTCCATAGTTGGCAATGCAGTAATATGATATATTTGAAGAACTTATTATTAGATAAATCTTTTTATCATACCGATTTGCATTTATTTCATTATACATTTTATCAAAATGTTAATACTAGTTTCGATATGTTTAGACGGCATTTTCTCAAAATAAAGTCAGTATGGCTATACTATGTAGTATTGCTTATCAGCGTCCATTTGTCTGATCCAGTCATTTAATACTGCAAAGGTTCATGGGGGTGGTGATCACATCAGGTGACGTACGTAATTAAAAGTTGAACTGAATAAGTGTTTAATTGTAATTTATGATACTTACCCTTAAAGTCAAATAGAGAAGTTAATTTTAACTTAAGTAATACTAATTACAGGTTTCAGACGGAGACATTCATGTAATCTACGAAGACGAATTAATTGTTCCATCGAAGTCTATTTTAGAGTGTTATGCAAATACCTTTGCTGAGGCTGGAATATATAATCCATTTTGTGACGAATAATTTTATCATATTATATGTGTGAACGATTTTAGTAGACCCATTGTAAGGTTAGGAAATCTATAATAATTTTATCTATAGTCTATTTTTCTTTTCTTGTCTTATTTAGCAGACGAATCGCGTAGTTCTAACACACATAATAGTTAGAGATGAGAAATTATCGACTGAATGATTGAACTGGAGCATTTTTTATAAATAAAAATTATAATGAAAAATAATGTTCGAAAATTTGTGATTTTCATTCCGGTATTGTTACTAAATAAGACAAGTGAAGAAAAATAGACTGTATATTGTATAATATTAAACAAAGTAAACATAATAAAAAACGTTTTATACTCAACTTCATTACGATCTTGTGTCGAGATTGCGGAAACATACACAACACAAACAAAAATTCCCAGATCACAAAAAAAATCGACACAAATATTTGCTGTGAGCGGGGATCGAACACGGGACCTAACGCTTGAGTCAGTTGCAGTAACTACAGCACTAACCTTTCGTCAAAAAAAAAACTTTTGACTTGCGCTGTTAAGTAGGTTTTGTCCGCGATTTTTGTCCGTTACCAATATAATTAAGACTTTTTTTAAATAAGCGACTGGCTTTGAAATCGAATTTTGTTTGCTTGGATTACATATTTATTCCAATTATTTTGATTTAAAAATTAAACTACTGAACCAATTTTAATAAAAATTCTATTGGACCAATCTGAATTTCGAATACAAATAATTTTCAATATCTTTTAAGAAATGACGATGATCTGAGTTAACAAAGATTATTAAAACATACACTATGAATATTGAACCTCCTCCTTTTTGAGGTCGGTTGAAAATCCGTAGCTTAGGTACTCCGATACTTCGTTTACGGTACTTTTAGTCCCTCGGGTGCGTAACGCGATACAGTTCTATACGCTCTATTTCGACACACACAAAGGTAACCCAAACATTCTACCTCGTTTGTGCAGGTGAAATATCATTTTGGTTTAGATAACCAGTTTATTGAGAATGATAATAGGCTAAATAATTGTTTTCGTAGAAAAATATAACCGACTTCAAACAGATCTGTTGTTGTACAATACAAACGTACATACATACATGTATAGATACAAACACACACATACATTCATACACACAGATCGAACAGAGAAACTAGTTTTTGGAGTCAATTAAAAACATTACTGCATGGCTCATAAAAGCGAAGCTATAAACGATAAACGCCAGTCTGAGAAATACTGAAATACGCGGGTGAAATTGGTGAGGCAATTTAATATTTTATTATTTTAAGGTTTGTACTTTTGTGAAATGGACCGGAGCCTGAAGGTAAACATCATTAAAATAAAACCCTATTCAAGATTCAAAACTAATTAAATATATTTTTTAGTCTAATGTAATTAGTTTTCCATAAATTAAAATGTATTAAAATTATTTTTGAATTCCTTTGTTTATCTACTGAGTTTTCATTAATAAAAGTGTAACATTATTCAAATGAGTAACATACATTTTTCATTGAAAAAAGAAATTCCTTTGCGACTTTACGAGCGTACCGGCCACGTTACGTTGAATGATCATCACTGCTCATAAACATTTGCGGCACCAGAGACGCTACAAATGTGTTAATCTCTTAAAAAGGAATAAGAAATGACGGAGGGCGCAGAAGTTTCTCATTCAAATCAACTGTCAAAATGTTTTCAACTGTCAAAAGCATCGCATTGCGATAGAGCTCAATGTAATTAGCCTGCTGGCCCATACGCTGGATAACATATTAGAAGAGATCCGATATAAATGCGATTTTATGAATTCCCGTATTAATTTTCAAGTTCTAATATGTTAAATTATTCGCCCAAGCATCTAAACGTAGCTGAAAGCAGAAATACGACGATTGTAGTTAGGACCCTTATGATACAATTGTATGGTAAGGTAAAGTTAAGATTAGATGAGATTAATTTCGAAATCGTATAATCATGTAATATATGAACGCTAATACCGAGTCAAGCCACATGGACATCATTTTGAGTATATGGCGTCTAAACATGTCAAACCTATTCTTAATAAGTTTAAAGAAGTACATATATATCCTTATTTTCTTTTCTATTTTGATAAAGTGAATTAAAAACAAAATTATAAAAACTTTTGTCTATTGAATGTTTTTAAAAAATTGCGATTATTGAATAAATTATAAAATATGGAACGCACATGTAATTCGAAACATCAAATAAAGAAATTTTTCCGTGCTTATTTCGATTAGACGGCTTGAAAAATTATGGAATAACATTAAAAAAGTAACGCATTATCATAATACATTAATATATGTGAATTTGATTTTTGTGGCTTGACACATTATTGCTTATAATCATCCACGTATACTTAGCTATTACGCAGTAGAGGCTTTAAGTGGAAAGATCGGGATGGGCTGCTCTTATCCCTAAATTATATTTCTGAAAATATCTCCAATAAAGAAAACTATGAAAAAAATAATGAGAATAAACTTACAACAGAATATGTATATGTATTTAATAAGATACCTCCATAACTTATATTTTAACTAGTAGTAGCTGCAAACAAATTTGTTACATATTAATATTTCAAATCAAATTAAGGACACCGCGCCATCTGACTGTACCAGACCGAGGGATGAAAATTGATGTCCGCCTATTATAATATTGGATACGATTTTTAAATCAAATGTTATTGTATATAACTCTTTGTAAATTAACACAATAAACTAAGCACATAATGATTAGTCAAATATTTTACTTTATTTGTTTTACTATTAATTATTATTTAAAATTTACAGCATTAATATGTAAACATTAAAAATGAAATGATATTTTTTGATACAAGGACATAAACGTATGTTCCATTATGTCTTGTAACCTTTCACGCGTCAAATTATGTATGACAACATTCTCGATAGCGAGCCGGCTCACAAGTTATTGACATTTCATTTCAGGTAAAATACGGTATCATTTTAAAACGACTGAAAATTTTAACTAAACTTTTTAAAATAATATAATTATCTTTTTATCGTAACTGATATCTATGGATGGATGGTCATAATATGCCGCGGAAAATGTACCTATTTCATAGATTATCAATGAAAAAATGTCTTATTTCTTGTGAACTGGGTCACAAGAACACAATGCATAGCTATTGCTGTACTGTAAGTTTGTCTTGTTAAAAATAAATAAAATTCTCATCGAGAAAAATTGCAGAATTAGATTGATTTTTTTACCTGTCATAAAACCCATTCTCAGATAGAAGACTCGTTAATCCTTCGGCTCTTTGCCTATTATTCATTAGACGACAATTAGTCTTATATGTTTAACTCACCTTACAAATCTTTGACGCCAAATTGAAAATTTCAAATTGATTCATATTTTTAAACTACCAGCTTAAGTGAGCACATCTACATTACTGTTACCGAGTCACTCTATTACAATAATAATATTAACATATAAATCGTAAATAGATTACGTTATTAAGTTACGAGATTACAAATAGAAAAAATATAATCCTCTCTGTAGGACTATAGTTTAAAGGCGTCGTCTATCATTCTGATTTTTTATTATTATTCACTTCTCGAATCTTTAAAAGTACATAATGCTTATGATTATGAATATAAAGTATTAATTTTCTTATAGTATCAGTTCTTTATATAGTTTCAATAGATCTTCGTATAATTTAAAAAATCAGAGAGCACTTTAAAACTTAGAGTTTTAAATAATGAAAAACGTTATCTTTCAAATTACACCATCCTCAATATTTTAAATAGAAGCAGTTCTACAATTACACGATTTCTATCCAATACACATCGTCGAACATGAGGCCCGGATGTGAATGCGAATGTTTGCAAAGCCTTATTGCGCTGCGGCTTAACGGCGCGTATATCGGCTTTTAATTCACAATTCCCATCTGATGCTGGAGTACTTTTATATTGATTAGGATTTAGCGATGCACGAACAAGAACTGAAATATATTTTGTGTTGTGTTTTTATTTCATTACTCTTCATATTTTTCTTTTATTAACTGACTTTTAAAGTGGTAACGTAACTTCGAAATTCGTGGCGTATATTTGTTTTTAATTTTAAAGTACAGAAGATCGTTATTTATTTCGAAATTTTAAAATTATATTTAATATAAGAATCAGCTTAGTAGTTTTTATCAAAATAACTAGACTGTATGTTTCACATACATGTAAACGAAAACTCTTTAATATATGCAATATACATAAGATTCTAATGGGGGCCATTGAGTTTGGTGTCTTTAACAGTTAATTATAATTTTATAAAATCGTGATATTATCAAACAGAAATATTTCCTGCTCCAGCAATTCCATTTCTGCACACGCTAAACAACAGATAAATAGAACAAATTGCGTTCAAAAGTACATTTGGAAAATATCTTTTATCGCTTTAGGAGCGGAGCATTTAGATGGAGGATATAATATAATAGTTTCCTTGTTTACTCAAGTTCGCTAAACGAGACAAACATTGGGAGCGATCTACTCTGATTGATGGCATAATTGTTACTTGTTTACTAAACTATTTTTTGTAGTGTGTTTTGCGTAAATATACATTTCCTTCACTTGATTAAGATTGTGTTGATTTCGAGCAGTATATGGCAATATATCTCTATATATAAATAAAAATCATATAAATTGTGTATAAGCACATCACTTTCTACCTAATTGATTAATTGTTTTTTTGTTGTGTTTCTATCAAAGAACAAGGCTCATTAGGACAAGGTTTGCATTAGGGGAAATGTTTGAAAATTTGTACACAAATAAAATTTGGGTTTAAAATAACATGGTTGTCAAGAGAAAATTTGATCTCATTTTATTTATTGGTAGGAAAGTACATCTATGCGAAGTTGGGGCACCCAGCGTGATCAATAAATATTGGTATGATAAATTAGAAATTTGATAAATCAACACAAGATTATAACAAAAATTTCGTAGAAAAAAAGACTGTTCTTTTAAGTTAGATATTATAATAACTTTTTGTTATATTCGTTTGAAAATTTTCTATTTTAAAACTTTGGTTTTAAGTTCATCTGCTAACACTCACAAAGTTAGCGGAGATTTAACGATTTAACAGCTTTGTGTACTTTGAACATCTCTTTTCTTAGAGTTTAGAGGTTTAGCTCAGTTCAGAAAATTTGTGTTAACTTAAGGATTATTTTGATACCTTTTATACATGTACATCCTATACTATTAAGCATTATCTTATTACATTAAATTATAATCACATTGAAAAACAGGATATTCGATTAAAACATCACATTCTGAATTAAAAAATCACTTTTTTTGAATTTTGCTAGCTTATCTTGCGCGCAATTGTAATTATGACTTATATGTTCATTAGGAAGTGTTTATGTTTTTCTTTAATCAATTACGGAATAAGAGAAAACTGATCTTGGGAGCAGTGATGTTTAAATACTTGAATATTTTATAAGTAAAAAGAACCCGTGTGAACGACTTAAAGAACCCCCCATTTAAAGGATCTTAATTTCTAATCACCTTATATCTCGAATTAATCTATTACTACATACTGGGAACTCTTACACAGTACACACAACATGCTGATCTAGAGCACCGAGATAAATCATACAAACTTGACATACTTGGCGAAATCCACGTTTTCTTTAGAACGTTTAACATCAAACGTGACCGCAAAAGCGGACAGCACATAGACTAGTCGCTTTAAAAATTAGGAAAAAGAGGAATTACCTAGAAATATCACTATTTTTTCCTCAGCCGGAGAAAAATTAAAGAAATGTATATTATTAAACAAATTCCTCAGCCGCGTCTGTCTATCCGTCTGAACACAATAAACTCAAAAACTACCGAACAAATTTCTATAAAGTTTTCACCTATGGATACTGTGATTAATGAGAAGATAACGAAGTATAATTAATTAAGGTTTTGTATGATTTGTAAAGAATTATCTTAATGATATGGTAATGATTGTTGAAGCTATCAAAAATTCATGTCTACTTCACTTCGTTGACGATGTATAAATCGATAGAGTTTTATGAAGTCAATATATTATGGAATTTGTTTATATTAGAGTTCAATAAAGCGAATGAAGTCGCGGGTAAAACCACTATAAAATTATGACTATAAAATAACATATACTTAAGTTGCTACCAAAAAAAAAGTTATTATGATGCTATCATTCAACTTTATCTGTAGAGACTACAGATCACGTAGTTATAATTCCCGGTCATTAGTGTTAGGAATGTAATTTATCGTGAGCGGTATTGAGGGCTATGCAAAGGTATTTGTAACATCTGCGGGATAATTAATCGTATTAGACACGTAACTAAGGAAACTCGTTCAACGTAAAAACTTGTATCACAATGTGAAAGTCCCTTTCCAATCAAATTCTCCTATTTGTTACTATCTTAAACTATAAAATATATCAAGATTTAAATGAATAGGAATTTAGGTATTAACATATCTAATATATAACAAGTAATGTTCAATTATTAGTTTGAGAATTTACTGACTGGAAATTCTTTAAGGTGTAAAACAATGACAAACAACTTACTCGTATGTAAATCTTTATTAAAGTCTACGAGCAATTAATTTTCAGTATGTGGCGCGCGTGTCATATTGCCCAGACTGAAAAAATGTGGTGGTCGTCTACCATAACAAAATCTGCATTAGCACGAGCGAAGTCGCAACTAAACGGCAGTATTTAATAACAATGTGATTTATAGTGTCACCCAAATATAAAGTAAAAAAAATATACCTTCATATGTTGCGAAAACAATAAATTTCACTCGCCGTTGGTATTTGTAATTAATAGGAAATTAATTTAAGGAAATTAAATATTAATTGATTTTATTGGATTATAATCATAGTAAGGGATATAATTTAATGAGTTACAACAAGCATAAGGAGCGTAACAACTAACTTCCTATGGATTGTAGAATGGATTTTTGTGTTTTGTTTTACGTAAAAAGAAGTCTTTCTGATTTGATTAAGATCTGGCTGATTTCGATTGGCATATTGGTAATAATCAATATATATATTGGCAAACTCACGAAGTTTTACATAAAATATATATCTGGACATCTTTCATTCTTGACAATATTTTCATATAGAAGGAACGAAAATTCTTTTCATTAATAGAATACAGTATATGATCCTCCCAAACAAAAAATCACTCAGCTTATGCTGATGCCGACTGGGATTAACTCTAACGTACTGAAACCAGTGGTTACCGTAAAAGTACGAAAATAATAACTAGAAACTGAAAAATATACATGTACGGACGTGAAACACATATTTGATTCCGAATTCAATGGTCGATCAAAATGTGTTGCTTTATTTTATTTACATACTTTCTAAGTATAATGATAGAAAGTCCTATTTTAAGACTCTTCTATTGTAAACAAATTTAGAAAAGGTAAAAACAGTTAGTTACATATTTTTTTAATCACAGAATTAATAGCAAAAATGTACTCGTATTTCTTTAAATTCAGAATACCTTGACAGGGCAATAATATTCTCTAAAACAACAACAATTAAATATAATAAATTATATTCGTTACAATGCACGAAAACACGCGCAATTCAAGCAATAATTTTAAATTATCTAAACCACGGTAAAGGTTTCCAAACAATTTCGGGAAATCATTCTAAAGTGCTGCTCGTGCAAACTTTATGACTTTTATAACTTGTGGCGCGTTATCAGGCCAATTAATATCGACTAACATTGTTACATTCGCTAAACTCCACGTTTTCCGCGTTTTATGCGCGTCTATCTCAAGTAAGAGTTGTAATAATCAACCGATTTCAAAAAAGGAGGAGGTTTTTTTAAGTGTTTGTTATCTTATAAATCGGCAAAAATTCAGATTAGTCTCATAGAATTTTCATGGATATTGGTATAGTGATTTGGTTTTAAATCAAAGGAACTGGAATGAGTGCAGATTCCAAATGAACAAAATTGCGTCTTTTGTTCTTGGAGTCGGTCTTTTTTTTGTTTAAAATTAGCTGACAAACGAGTATGGGACATCAGATGGTAAATGATTATCGCCGCTTATGGACATTTGCAGCACCAGAGGAGATAAAAATGCGTTGCCAGCTAGCCAGAATAAAAAATGAAAGGAAATAAGAAATGTAAAAAGTTATGTAAAGCGTTAGGCGTCCGGCTTTCTCACTCACCGAAGGCAGCTATATCAGCTGCTTCACGCCATTCATCCGTGAAAAAACTGCCAAAGTCAACTGCTGGACATAGGCCTCCCCTAAAAATCTTTTAAGAGTCCTTTTCGAAACGGCCTACATCCAACGTCTTCCAACGACCTAAATGAGGTCCTCTGTCAATCTTGTAGGTGGAATCCCCGGTCAAGACAGCTTGTATACGAGCTGTAGCCTGTGGGCTACTGCTATCCTAAGTGAAAAGTTTTTTGAAAAGTGTTAGTTATTTTCGATAACGAAATTCTTGATCGGTATTTTTTGACTAATTTTGCATTCATTGAATCGCAGCGCCTCTACCTTAACGCTCTACTGGTATCGAAAGTTGCCTTACCGAAAACTATTAAAACTCGTACTAGGGAAACCGTTTAGATAACACCTTGTTATCTAACATCGCTACGTGTCTGCATTTTCATTTATTAGCATAATTCTATTATGCTTTAGTTACAAAAAAATGTATGCGTATTATACACCATTTTTAAACGGACATAGTTTTCATCAGATATAAAAGTGCAACTTTGTCAGTCTGCTGTCTGTTTGTTTGTTACATTATCAAATTTAAACTTTTGAACTCATTTTGGTGAATTTTGGTATAAATATATTTAGGTCTTGGAGGAGGTCATACGGCTTTTTTGTAGTAGTAGTTATCATTAGAGAATATTCTAGGAGCAAAGTCACTAGCTCAAGGTCGGCAATGCCTCAAGGCAAACTGATTGTTTTTTCCTTTATAATCAGATGGGTATTGGAACAGATGGCGAGAAATAACATATTGAAGTAATAAGTATAAAGTTGCTCCAAATAAATCCAACATCTTTTACAAGAAGAGCTTAAATCTACCATAATCATTTTCAAATTGTAGACTGGTAAATATTATAAACAGTAAAACAAGAAGACAAATCAAATTTTTAGAAAAGGGGGAACTTACTTCAAAAGCAATATTAGTGATTTTAAAATCAAACCACTGATTTAATATCTAAACCGATTTTGATGAGACGATTGGTAGAGTGTACCTTCTCAAACAAAAACAGAATTTACCAGAACAGTCAATTATTCAGTGAAACTACATAAAAAATAATCCGACAAATTGAGAACGTTCTCCATTTTTTAAGTCGGTTAATAATAAAAAAAAATTAAAATTAATATTACCTAAAGTAAATACACGATCGAAGAGAGAAGAAGAGAGTAACATCTATTTATCTTATAACCATAGTTTTTGCTTTGCAAATATTTTTAGCGTACTTACACAGAAACATTGATTTTATTTTTTTATCTCGAGACCATTGTATATTTAACTCTAATCTTATGACACTAATAATACTGTCTATGTGGCTTTTCTCGCGTAAATTTTTATAATTTGAAAGATATACGTAGGAACATTTTCTTTCGCGGTTTCTTCTCAGGTCTGGGGTTAAACTTTTCTGAAACTTTGGTACCGAAATTTGCTTAAAGTTAGAAAAGAGAATGTAAATTGCTATTTTGATTGAAAATATTTTGATTTTTTGATTATCATATATTAATGCTAATTTATAAGAAACAGACTATCAGTCAAGTGATTTCATCTTCTGCACTCTAGTATAAAGCTCTCGAGACCGCTAGACCTCGTTATATGGATTTATTGGGTCCTTAAAGGGAACTCACACTTTTTGCCAAAAGCACCCACTTATCTCCGCCATCTTGAGCGCACTAACTTGGCTAGTTGACATTTTTATTAAGGTTTAAGTATTATTAAGATATTTCATAATCGCTACAGATCATAAAATAAAAACTTACTCGTGTCTACGGTCTATCTGTGTTAGGTTATATTGAAAATGAATATTGTATTTTTTTATCTATAAAGATAGGCCGCACACTGTAAAAAAATGTTATACAAATCTAACGACATTGTACATATACATATATTTGCGGATATTTTCGGCCGGGTTTAATCATCGTTCAATAAGTATATTTTGTCAATAATTTAGTGAAAATTAATCAATAGAACTATATCAAATCGCTTGTAGGGAATTTGTAATTAAGATAACACAATTCCATATTTCAAGAACTCGGTACAACCCGGACTGAAATCTAGTATATTCTTAAATTAAAAAAAATATTTATGATATATATTCTCATTACGAGTATTTCTTAAGCTTTTAGATCGAGGAAAAACTTCAAGTTTAAAGGATAAACCACGCTTTTTGCAAAAGTTCGAGTTTTATTGAATTCCAATATCCTCGCCTACCAGCATTCAAGGAATAAATTTATTCTCTCTGCCGAAGATTTGTGGTATGTCAAAGAAAATAAAATGGTTCGGTTTATCCGAAGCATGTTCTCACGTCGACATACGTCTATTCGCGACATCTGGTGTATTGTTCTTGAAGTTATAACACTAATGCAAATTTTTTCCTCGTAAAATGTAGGGTAGGATATAATAAAATCAGTGTCGTAAAAATTTGTCGAATAAAATAAGATTTTTGTTTCACCCCAATCTACCTTTAGGGGCATAAAATAATACAGTAACGACGTCGTTTATTTTTATAACAAAAAATATATATTTTTAAAGAATAATCGTAAGGAACGGTGTCGATGTAGAATCTTAAAATACTACTTTTTTAAAACATTATTCACCAATTGGTTTACTTGTGTGTTGTGATGAAAAATCAGTAAATAAATAGTTTTTATTTCATATAAATAAGGTAATTTATTAAAATTTTATGATCATGTATGTTTAGTACTCCGCTCACTCTTATTGTCTTCTAATAATATTATGTTTTCAAAATTCTAATTTATTATATTATTTGATACTCGTAGTAGTATATTAGTAATAAGTATTAATCCTAATGGATCTAATGTAAAACTATACAATAAAACTGTTTAATAACTAATACCAAACACTTAGTGTTGCTCCATCAACTCTTTACCATATGTATTATGCATAAATTGCTCAGCAGTCATATTGAAATAATCGAATCGCAACCTGTGTAATACGTGTTTTTGAGTAGTTTCGGTGGCCATCTGATCTATAAGCTCTTTATCATCAGTTCCACTTGAACAAATATGGCTTATTAAGAGCAAATGCACGAGTTACTATCATAAATTCTTAAAACGGTATAAGTGTATCTATAAAATTCAAAGAGTTCCCTCGATTTCTCCAGGATTCATCATCAGATCCTGATCTGACGACAGTGAGATCAACTTATAAGTATACACTTACAAACAAAAAAAATTCAAAATCAATCTACAAGATGTAGAAATCGGTAAACACACATAAAATATAAACACAGCCGAACATAGAACCTCCTACTTTTTTAGGTCGGTTAAAAATAGCTCAGTTTAAGCTGATATCATTCTTGTTTTAATGGTCGTTGTCATAAATTCGCTCAGCTGCCATTTATATATATGTATATAAATATATACATATACATATGTATGTATGTATAGGATTATTTTTTCGTGAAAAGCGGTCAGTCGGTCTAAAAATAATTCCTTAGTTGATTGATCAATGCAAAGTATGCTTCGATGCTTACTTCTCTTTGAAGTTGTTAAATTAGATATGATTTTTTTGTTACCTAAATATTTTTTTTCCATTTTCAAACAGTAGTTGTTAGTGTTCCTGTTATTTTCTTTATAAATGTTAAGCGTATCGATTTATTATTACATAGTAGTGTAGACACAAGCAAAATTAAAAAATTTACACGATTTTATTTTATTTTTTTGTTATTGGAAAGAAAGAAGAAGAAATTGAGGTGTGTGTACACATTTAAAATAATATAAAAAGAAACACTGGTATGCGAGTCGAATTCCCAATTAATCATACACTATGAACTTTCTAAATACTTTTGTTTAAAAAACGAGACAAGCGTTATAATATGTAATAAATAGTATCTTTATGTGCAAGTTAACTCGCACTTAATCGGGTTTTGTGTAAAGATTTCCAATATAGAAGGCGCATGTGAAGGAGATACGAGGTTAGTAAAGTAATATACAAAGAGCACATCAAAACCTACAAAATTACCATTTTTCAAAACTCATATAATACTTTGCACATAAACTTACCAAATAGCTGTACTAATAGCACGTACTTTTTTAAAGGAAACAGAAAAAGGCGGTTTTAACTTAATAAACTTATTATATGGCAAACGACGTTTTCTAAAAATAAAACCTACTTATTCATATTTAGTATAACGGGTCTTATCGCGATAACTAATGGTAGTATTACGAGCTGACTCAGTCAGCTCGTGACCACGACGAATGCAACTTCGTCGAAACGTCGGGCAATAAAAAAGTATTACTACTATTATTTATCGCGATAAGACCCGTTATATTAAATATGAATAGTATAAATCACGACAGTTTAAAATATATAAAACCTAGCTAGATTGATTCATCGTCCCCGAAACCTCTGTATACTAAATTTCATGAAAATCGTTGTAGCCGTTATATATTATATAAATATAAATATAACAATTTTCAGGAACTAATATTTTAAGGTATTATATATAGGTATAGTAGTTTAAAAGTTTCAATATAAGTTATGTCATGTTTCTCGTTTTACGACAACGTACCCCGTTTTTTTATGATGATCAAAAAACTCTTTCTAATCAACTAATAGACATCGTAAAAAATATATAAAAACGTGACTTTTCTTAAGAAACTGAATTTTTAAACGTACTCAACATTTTTCGTCACAACATTTTAATTCAATAGAAAAAAATTTAAGCCAATAATGTCGCACACGTTTTTCATTATATATTATGGTATATTGTTTTACGCGATTAGTTTAATAATAATAAAATTAAATAATAAGCACATTTATTTAATTACAAATTTATATATATTTAAATATTTTAAACCTGTACACCCAGTATAATATAATAATAGAACTACGACAATCATAATGTATTCAATTCAAAGGAGACCAAACGTTAGAAGGGGCTAATTTTGTTATAAGTTTGAATGTTACTATTATAAATTTATACTAATTTACTTTAACTAAGTTACACATTGCACTGAGCGTCCGTGAAACTCTTGCTTCTACAGTTTTGTGTAAGGATGTATGTATTTTAGGCTTGCGGCTACGTTGAAAACTTGCTGAGTTGAGCTGGTTTACGGCATTTGTTCAACAATATAGGCATTAGACACGAATGTAATATCTACATGACGATTAAACTATTTTTAGGTGATGATTCCATTTATCTACCCTATAGTGTCCACCCTATGGGGGATAATCGGTATCGCGTGTCCGTTTGACCACTCCGGGCAGAGTGTATAAATAAACGGAATTAGTGCATTAATTTTCGTCCGATTATCGATATGTATAGTCAATAACACGATAAATTAAATTAATCAATTCATATGATTAATATTATTAATCAATTTGTCAAATTTTGTTTAAGCTCGTTATAAAAATTAATTTGGTTTATTATGTTTAACAAAATCCTGTTAATATGTATGTAATACCTTACTGTACTCTGGCGTGGAAGATTGGAAGCGGAAGAAAAATGAAATTCCGTTTATCGGCCCCGGCCGGAGTGGCCAAACGGACTCGCGATTCTAATGATTATCCCCTTAGGGTGGATACTATGTGATGGATAAACGTAATTTTCTCTTTTAAAGAGTATAAAATTTAATAATAATAAGACAATAGATTCCATAGTCCATGTTTTTGCCAACTCTGGTAATGAAAAATTGCCATGTTCTTTTGACATCAACAGCCCATTGCTAGGCAACTCTGCAAGTCATTATTTCCATTAATACTCGTTCATTTGAATATAACTACAATGAAATAATTAATACATTTTTATGTAGTTTGTGAGGTATAATATGTATGTTTTAATCAATCATTAAAATACACATTATATTTCATTAAAGTAAAAACTACAAGAAAATTCTTTATATTTTATAATTGCAGTATAAAGATTAAAGAAGTATCCGTAAACTGTTTTAATTTTATTTTAGAGTACTGTTTAAATATATTTTATCGTATGTTATGTTCAAATTTTGACCAAATATCCATTTTACTTCATTGTTCAATATTTTTGTAAAAAAAAGATGAATGAAAATAAGATGTAACTAAGTGTTAAGTGAACCCAAATTATTAAATTAAAATGTGTTGGCCATATCGATATAAAATTGTCACACATAAAATGAATATAAAAATATAAATATTTTAAAATATTGAACTTCCAAAAGGCTGTTATTCTATTTTTAACCAACGCCGAAAAATAGAGGAGATTCTCTGAACGAAATTTCGTATTTTGTTTTTGAATATGTTTCCTCCTTTTTAACAAAGTCTAGTAATATAACTAAACAGATAAAATGTACTATTTAAATATATTATAAAAAAATGCCGTGACTTGTAAACCTGTATTGAATAACATATTTATAAATATTTTCTACAAACCTACTATCGTGTAGACGCAAAAGAATTTCCAGAGGCCCATATACGTTCGTAGACTACTTTCGACACTTGTCGCGCTGCACTCATTAAAATGAATTACTAGAAACTAAGATTCTCTACTTGTTTTTCCTTTCGTTTTTAACCGACTTCAAAAAAAGGAGCAGATTCTCAGTTCGTCGGAAACTTTACACACACACTATAAAGACGTGTGTGTCTGTGTATCCATGTATTTGTGTATGTCTGTGTCTGTCTATGGTAGCTACCTAACGAAATGGACCAATTTTGTTTGAAAGCTGATGAAATCGAGGTTCTCAGCTATAATTTGGATGCTGATAAGCAATAATGTGTCAACCCACAAAAAGTGAAATTCGGAGGTATTGTGGTATCTCTATACGGTATTACCTATTAAACATTATTCAATAAAAATAAAGCCATATAAACTAAATAAGTACGGAAAAAGTTTCTTAATTAATTGTTTCGAATTTCCAGGTCGTTCCTTATTTTGTATTTTATTTAATAATCTTATACATTTAAAAACTTTTTAGATAATATTAAATAAACCTGCTTTTAATTAATTATACCTTCTATCAAAAAATAAAAGAAAATGTGGATAAATACTTAATCAAACAAACTTATTAAGTATTCTTAATAAGTTTGTTTGGTTTGACGTCTTTAGACGCCATTTTCTTAAAATGAAGTTCGTGTGGCTTGACTCAGTATTGCTTATCACCGTCCATTTATGAACATCCATTCAGACGTTTGTAGGTTATTAGTTTTTTTTTAGTTATTGAAAGGATTTGAGAATTTCTACTGGTCTAATCGACTCGAAATTTACTTAACTATAACGATTACATATTTACATAACCTTACCTAATACTGCAACATCTCCAGTACACACAACTAACTAACGTATGTTGCTGATTTCAAGCAGAAGTTCCTTGTTGGGCCTCATTGAAGTTTTAAAAAATAGGCTTGAATTTTTTTTAATTTTAGTTTTTTTTTGTTTTAAAGTAAGAATCATATATTTTTTTGGATTTCTATACTAGACTACATAAATTTAATTGAATAAGAATCAATACTATATACTTATGTCAGTCGAAATAGTTTTCTATTTAATTATATTTTTAATTATAATAATTAAGTAATAAATAAAAATCTTAATGGTTAACACGTAAAAGCTTCATTTTAAATAAAGTCGATTAATAAAATCATCGGTAAACTTTTAGGTGCTGCAGTTTTTATTATTTTTCTTTATTAAATTATTGAAGTAAACCTCTATAGAATAACAACTAGTTTAATAATGAACTACATTTTTATAAAGGTTTTAATCTAATATCAACAGAGATTTGACTTGAGTTTTATAATGAAGTAGTCAGAAAGTCAAGCGTTTCTCGAATATTTTATATTCAAATGAAAAAAATATAAGTATTCATGTTATCTAAATAAGAGTTATTATACAACGTTTTCTGTATCTCTGACAATTATTGTGTAAAATTTAAAGATGTTTGCTTTGACATTATCAAAATCCTTTAGTATTCGTATTTTGCTTGCTATTATTTTGCATTTATGTATATATTAATACGTGAAAGAAAAGTCTTGTATTTTTTTTTTTTACGAAAATTGCTTGGACTTGGAGTTTTATCATCAATTATCGTTAATTTTATCGTCATTACATAATTTACATTAAATACAAAAGCTTCACGCGATTTGATTTAAATACTCGTATTAACTTAGTTCGAAAAGTTTTAAATTAAATTCAATCAGATCGAGTTAATTAATTTTTATTTAATATTTTGCAAACTTATAGTTAATATAGAGAAGGAGTACAGAATTCTAATTATTGTTTTAATCGTGCATAATAAATACGGTAAATCAATACGCACACGACCATGTATTTGACACACACACATAAACTTTTGTTTGTTATAAACGTTTGTGGTCAAACTTGAAATTGGTCGAAAATTTAATGAACTACGGTCATATTTCGTTGGCTAAGCGACTACTAATAATATACTTTTTAACAATATGGAGATCAACTTTAACTACAATTAATCGCTTGCACGAATCCTTTTTTTTACCGCCAACATCATTAAAGACAACTTAAAGTTTTAATTGCATCGGAAATAACAAGAAAGAATATATTTTTGTTTTTGTAAAATATATTTTAATGAGGTTAAATAATATATAAAATAAATGTAAAATATAACGTTTCTGTTTTAAATAATAAAACGCCTTATTTATGCTATTGTATTATGTGTATTATGCTTTAGTCCTTTTAGGTGTAACGAGATAAACGTTGTAAAGAAGCCGCGAAATAGAATTTTCCAGTAAAGCTTTTAACACCTCGAAATATGAGCAAAATATAATTTCAGTTGAAGCTTATGCCAATAGTATTTTGTGTTTATTAATTTTAACTATGCTCGGCTTCGTGTGTACGAATAAACATTTACTGAGTTTTTTTAAAGGTGATATTTTAATCTAACTTCTTTCGTCTTCGTACGATTTTTCAGAATGTTTGAATATCATTTAAACAAATCTTGTCTTGACAATCAATTATAAAGAAACAAACAGAATTAGCCAAATAGCTGCAACTGTTCAGAAATAATATGCTTTCACATGTATACATGTAAAGCCTACACAAAATTGTCATGGCCTGCCCTAACGTAAATACATATACCAGAGATACTAATGTGCAATTGCAAAAATTTAAAAAAAATACTTTGCTTGGACTAAGTGCGTACATATGTAAACTAATAAAATAACTTATATAAGTAGGGTTGTGATAAAGAACACGAGGTATTTCATTGGTACCTTAAACTGAAATAATTTTGTATTTTTATTGTATTTTCTTTTTCTGCAGTCATATATATTTTAAAAGAATATTGTATTTTACTTAGGGTTTTATTGTGTGTTGTTTTGAGCATTATCCGTTTTTTTTTTCAATAATATACCACTTTGTATAATACGTAATGACCTCTAGAAAAATATCAGTAAGTACCTTTTAATACAACAAGTTGTTATCCCAGCCCCAAACCATATGTTCGTAAAGTTTATATACACAAATCAGTGTTCACGACACTCAACAACTCTTCCATACAGTTCATCTATTTACGTTCAAAATTCAAAACAAAACCGTAGTAACAAACCAGAAGAACATTGTCATTCATCGGCTCCGAGTGTTTTGGATAGAATGACAAAGTAAGCGTGATAACGTTACCCGCGATACCGCTGTACTGAGTTCATCTACGTTTTGGCATCTCTACTATCATACTAAAATGCAACTTCACAGCCAATCCATGATAACAAATCCTCAATGTGTCCTATACACTGAGGGTCTTGAACTATAAATTGAGAAAACATGTCCTCGAAAAACAGTATTGAACATAAAAACCGAAATTGTAACGGTTATTCTGGATTTCTAGGTGAATTGATCTGATCCCATCAGCTGTATTTCGTGTATCGAAAAGTTCTCTCTAGTCATTTGGTTGTCAAATTTGTGCTAATGCCTAAAACCCGTACATGGCTTTGAATTTTAATGAACTGCTACCTGGCTTGTTCTATTTTGCAAGTTAGAAAGTGTTGACTTTACACAATTCGAAATTCAACCAAAGACATTTTCGTCAAGTTAGTAAATTAATCTTGTATGCTAAGAATACAAAAAATCCTAAAAATATAAATTATATTATATTATAAGTAGACATAAAATGAAATGAACAAAACATTATACAATAGAATAATGAGGAAACAATCTTCTATGCAAAAGTATTCACGTCGTTAAAGAAAAATAGGGCCTTTGTAAACAAATACCTCTACGCTACATCTCTGTGTGTGTTATAAAGAAACGTGTTTGACTTAATATCTTACTAGCATCCGCTTGTGACTTCGTCCGGTTGGTGCGCTGATAAAAAGTAGTCTACGTGTTATTCTTATATATAAACTGTATAATGGGAAAGTTTCATCGCAATCTCTTCAGTAGTTTATCGTGAAAGAGATCTATCTCTCGTTAAAGAGCAGACCTCTATCATTCTAAAACTCATCCATCCTAACAAACTTTTGCATCTATAAAATAATACTAGTTAGGCGAGATTTACACTAAAAAGTTTCGCTCTCAAACTTTCATAAAGATTTAGGTACATAAGTTGATTGTCATTGCTTTACATCTGAAAGAATTTACTTTATTATTTTTAACTTACAGCTATCGATATAGCTATCGTGAGTCTACCTACATAAATGTTACAGAGTTATTTTATATCACTTACGAGAGTTGAACTCTATCTTAGAGGATATTTTTTCATATAATTGCAGTATAGTCGTATTTTGTAGCAATATTTTTAAAAATTCGAATATAATAATATCATGTCTTATCTGAAGCTCTTTCAGTGGATTGTGGAGGGACGTTTTATTTTAATTTCTTTGTTGTCATAACTCGTTTCCAGCCGCAATCATTTTAAAACCGCTTTTGCTCGAAAAGTATAAATACTTAAAAACGGTTTCACTTGGAAAATACGAAAAACGTGAAAAAAATTATAATATTAAATGTTTTGTGTTTTGTAGTTTTGTACATTATAGTATGTGTTCTACTTATGGATGCATATGATATGTCCAAATCTTAATACTCATTAAACTATTACTTTAAGAACCCTTAAGTTTTCGTATTCAGTTTCATTTTTTTGTATATCTGAGATTAGCGCGTTCAAACAAACAAACAAACTCATCAGCTTTATTTTAGCTTTTTATATATATAGCATATATATATATATATATATATATATATATATATATATATATATATATATATATATATGTGTGTGATTATAACTCTACCCTAAACTTTGTCTTTAAGCTCTCATATACAATATTTCATACAGATACGTATATAATATCTATGTATTTATGAGTTATATTTTATGCATATACATATACATTACATAAAGCGTTAATATCGTGTTTCTTGTCGACTCGGTTCGATTCGGAGAAACCATATTCCGAATCGGTAGTAGCATAAAAATATTGTGAAACTGATTTGTGACTTGCCGATTCGAAAAAACCTTGAAAAAACCAATTTGAATAAAGTATATATTGAATTTGAATTTACAGTATTGCATAAAATATCGTAGTAAATTGTACACATCAAAAGTACAAGTACTGCTATTTTCAATATTTGTAGCCGAAGATGGCAGGTTCCATGTGATCTTTGTGAATGCAGTTCTGCTAAAATTTTAAAGAAAAAAAATGTTGCCATATTTCCCGCGTAAACTAGACACCTGCCCTAAATTTAGATGGGCGCAAGCACTTTTTCACGACATCACGTTACAAACCATTGGATTTTCCGACTTTTCTCTACTATAAAATGTATGCATTAAACATAAAAAACCTTTCTCTTGGACCACTCTATTTATTAATGAAAATTGCATTAAGATCCATTGAGTACTTTAAAAGATCTAAGCGCACAGACGGCAGGAAGCGACTTTGTTTTATACAATGTATGGATGTATAATAAAAACAACAAATTCTTTAATATTTCAAAACTAATATTATATAAAAGTTTGTGAGTGAAAATTTATGCTTGTTTCATCTTCACGCTACAACGGCTCAACGGATTTAAGTAATATTGGAAACGGAGGTAGCTTTCATTCTGGATTAACGATAACGATAAATACATAGATTATTTTTATGAATTATGTGAAGCCTCGGAAAGTAACTTATGTATATATGTGATGATTACAACATTATGCTCTGCTACATACTGCCCGCCCCGACTTCGCAACGGTGAGCAGGTAAAGCTAATGAAAGCGCGTTAAAAAGAAAGTAAGTCTAACCCTGTGTCTATTTATTTATCTTATTCTACATAACAGTCTTTAAACGTTATTTTAACCCACTTCAAAGTGTGAAATTAAATTGAAACTTTGCATACAAATCGAAGACCAATTACAATAATTGTATATAAAAGCAACATTATAGTGCTGTGGATGGAGATAGAGGTGTGTATTTGATGAATGAGCTCGAACTGGTGGTAGTCACAAACCATTCAATATTTCCAGAAGAAAAATAAATGAACTAAAGTTTAGCAAAACAATACTAGAAAGGTACGAGGTAATATTTCAATTACCTAATAATACTTACAAGTCAAGTCCATGTTGAATGTCGTTTACGAAAAATTCATATTTGTAAGTGTAGATACACTTATAAATATGATTTTTTCTGAGTGAACCTAATAAGTTGGGTAGCATTTAGTATTAGAGCTGATAACCATTTCATTGGACTGAAACCAAAAATAAGAGCACTGTTTGGTTATAGTATCGCGAATATAGGAGAAGGATTCTTGATTGATCGAACCAATAGAACTAACCAGCCAACATAACTTGAAAAATTATTTGACAAATTCAAATTATACATTATTGAAAATGGCTTTTTAAAGCACTTTCGAATCGTCAAGTTACAGGTCAATTGTTTTAATTTTTTTATAGCTAGCAGTTAGCACCAATTCGGAATGTAGTCTGTATTCTGACAATTAGGTTTATCCGACAAAGTATGACCAAATATAATGATTAAATCATTCAAGTAGAACCCATTTCATTTCAAACACGGTAAACGTAAAGTTTTACGAGGCAACCTACATATAGTACTAACATGTTCCACTAAAAGTATTAATAATAAAGTAATATTTAGTTATAAACAAAAGTATTTACCGCCATTTATTTCACTTTGTTTTGTAAACATAATTATTTTATAACAAACAGTTAAAGTTGATTTAAATCGAATCTCCGATACACTTATTCAAATGCAGATTCGATTCATTGGAACTGGAGCTCTGTCAATAGGAAAGCCGGAACGGAATCGAATTAATCAACTGTTTTCAAATTTTTAAAAAATATCGCTTACATTATTGTAGAAAAAAAAACATTACGAGACTATTCACTTTAATCTTTCTTTTTATTTCTGTATATGAACTATTAAAAAGTAGATACGATGTAAGGATTGTTTCGAAATTTTAACATCCTAGTAATTGAAGGACCTTTTCTTGGTTTTTGCAGGGGAAATTTTATAAAAGATACCCGATTCCTGGGAAAAAGATCGAGTTATATGAAGATCATCCTCAAATACGGAAATACGGAAATAAAGAGACCGCGAGATCGCTTGCGCATGAGCATCCGCTGCTTCTCTGCGTGCGTGAATCTGCTGTCATAATTTCGTTGTTAACCCAGGGATTGCATGAAAGGATTTTGACGCGGTTTTTTTTGTAACCTGATGTAATCGGAATGGTTCTTAGCTAAGTTGTGAAGATCTGTTCAGACTATTGACTCTACCTCTTTTATGTTTGTTGAAATGATCTGAGCAACTTCTACTGGTCTTATTTACTATACTGTGACTTGATACTAAAGTAATATAGCTACGTAACCTTGACCTGATGCTCCAGCATCATATGCAACCAGGAACGTACAACCGAAGTATAGTTTCGAGGCTCGTTGGAATTAATAAATAATGATAAAGTCTTAATTAATGGATTGTCGGTGGTGATCTTATTCAAATTGATTTATTATTATTTATACATTTGAATTTTAAATAGATTTCTATGAATGGTTACTTGGACTTTTCATTGCCTTACTATCTTATTGCATTAGAAGCTGAATGCACGTACTAACAACAGCACAATTAGGTAGTTCTGTTCGTAGTTATTAATAAGCGATTTTCGTACAACTTCCGACTATCGAGTGCATTGTTAATTTTATTTCTCATACTAACAGCGGAAGCTTCGAGTTATTTTTGACTTTTGTGCTAAAATAAAACAAATTAAGGCTGTTAAAATATACCGCGTTGCAATATCGATAGCTCCACATAACTCTAGGCTTCTATTTTGAACAGGTATTTATAATATAAAATATTGATAATTAAAGTATTAAAACATCTTGAACATTACGCCTTAAGAATATCCTTCTTACTTATCATTTTAGCTAACAAAAATGTAATATTGCAAAAATTTGATTTTAACTGTTTGAATAGAGATAACATTAGATACATATTTCAAGCGGGGGAACAAGCAAACAGGCTTATAATACACTATTAAATATACGTATCATATTTTTTATCTCGGACATTCACAAATCAAACAGTTTTGTTCATTTCACTAGCTACTTACCCCAATTTTACTCTAGGTAGGTAAGGTAATATTCGAGGCAAGAGTGGCCTTTGCCATCACGAGGCTCCGAGGCGTGTCCCTTGTCTTTGTGGAATTAGTTTCTACCTCCAAAGGTGCTGGTTCTAGGTATATCCCATAATATCACCACACGTTTTTCATAATTCTTCTAATAAAGAAAAATTAAATTAACGAAAATTTTACATGAATTATTTCTAATAGTTTTTGTATAAATCTAAAACAAACTAACAGAACTTCGTTTTTATAATATTAGCGTATCATTGTATAAAATTCTTGGATAATTATTTTTGACACCTTACATAAAGTGTTTTTTAGCGAAAATCCTTATAAATACCCGCAAATGTAACATCTGCATATAACGTTACAAATACTTTAGCAGAAAACAACTCTTGTGCTGCAAGTTTAGCGAGACAAGCGACGGTCTTAGTACTTTTATACTGTGAATTTCAACATTATTTTTATTGTAAGTACATTTTTATACACCATATTTTACATACCATTTTTATTATAAGTAATATAAACATAAGTATAAATAAATAGATTAATTTTTTGAATATTTATTAGATATAAAAATGTCATCTATTATTTAATTTATATGAAAATTGTATATTAAGTATCATTTTAGGAAATGAGTAAGGAAATCAAGGAAACAAACGATATATTGATATTAGACAATGCAACTCCAGAAGATGTAGCTAAAGCTATGATCGATAGCGGGCGCCAAAAGGAACCGTTTTACGTATTCGATATGGACGAAGCTTATCGTCGCATTCAACATTTTAGGGAGATAATGCCTAGAGTACAAATGTTTTACGGTAAAGACGATCAAAATAATGACTAATGAGGAGAGAGCGAATTTTGTATGTGCGAAATAAAGTCCGAAACTATTGAACCTATTTTAAAAATTATGGTACCATTTTAGAAGTTTTATTCGCGATGGTCATAGGCTATATTTTATTTGTATAATTAGAAACAAAATCAACATTAGCACGAGCGATGCCATGTGTATAAGCTAGTAATTAATAAATGATCTAAGAAAATTGCTTTCAAATGAAAAAGGAACCTTCAAACTAATTTAAAAAATGTAAATAATTACGCTCATTATGTTATTACATAGTCACACTTATTTTAAAATGATTATTGTACAATATGATATTTGAATTTTCACAAGTAATAAATAAAATGACAAAATTTTGACTTCACGTTATAATAATTTCAGCTGTAAAATCGAGTGACGACGACAGACTACTGAAACTATGCGCTACCTTAGGTTTGGGATTTGATTGCTCGTCGCCTGGAGAAATAACCAAAATACTAAAACTTAACGTATCGCCAATGTACGTATTTCAACTTATTATAAAAATGAATGTCCCTGATTCCTCTCTATAACATTTTTCTTTAAATAACTTTATAATATTTAATTATATGCGATATTTTTAGTAAAAATCATATCTATACAAATGTATATTGTAAATACGTGTTTGTTTGTAAGTATGTGTGGAGGAGGTAATATCTAAAACTATTTTCTTTATCCTAAGATCAACGCAGATATTCTAGAATATGTGACCTACCTTCATATACCTTCATAATAACGAAATATAAGAGAGCGAAGAATATTGATTACATATTTAAAAAACTACTTTATTTTGTAATATTCGTGATCTAATCACTTACCTGGTGGGTAGTTCAGTTAAGTATTATATGTGTGGTTGAATCTCGGTAAAACTTGTTTTAGTAGAGTCGAACTGAATTAATCATAGTAAATAGAATTCATGACGTTTGGTCTTAAAGGGACTCTACTGTGGGTGACTCACAGAGTCCCTTCAAGTACGAGATCATCGTTAAGGAGCCTCTTCGCCCAACGCCTAAATACAGTCAACCACGCCACAGCGTGTATTACATACTTTATATAAAATTACACTACTTTGATCATTTTTCATAATATTATTATGTAACGTAGAATTAATGTTAATAAATAAATAGGATAAAAATACAGCATATTTTTACAGGAGCATTATATTCGCGGTACCGACAAAGGCCCCGTACTGGATGACTTTTGCTCGAGAATCTGGCATTCGTTATACAACAGTCGACAGTTCCTGTGAACTGAAAACAATTAAACAATACTGGCCAGAAGCTAGGTAATTGAAAATTAGAAATGATTAAATTTTATGAATATGCGAATCACTGGCATTGACTTTTGTAGTCTGCCGAATAAATAAGCTTTTCGAATCGAAGTGACAGTGCTTCAAATAAATAACCTTAAAGAAACTCTTCAGCTTTCAATCCCTTTTCTATATATATGCTTAGAAAATTCCGTTACACTGGAAGGTCACTTTATTACATACATCAATTTCGTAGAAATACTACGTTGCACTTGGCAGACTATGATACATCAATTAGCACTATCATTTGTCTAACTTGCAGCTGACATCTGTATTAGGCACTGTATCAACATGCCATCATAAGACCTCGTTACTTGATAATGATAACTCAATTTAGCTTACTTAATCTACATATATAGGCATATTATTTGTCCAAGGAGTTTTTTGTCGTTTTTAAAAATATCTCTCTTAATACTGCATTAAAGTAACGTTTGGTTCGCCAATTTAAAGATCGTAAATTAGATAAATATCCCAAAATTATGGTTTTTTTTTTCTAAACAATACAATTTGCAAATTGTTACGGAAGTAATTAGTTAATTTGTAACAGTGCGGAGAATACCTACGAATCCCCAGTTTGTTTTACCTATACATATGTACGCCACTTCTGTGTTCTACTATTTCTTTTAAAATTATTATTAATTTGGAGCCCAAACTATTATTCCTACTATCGTTTTAATATTTATTTTGATAAGTTAAAATTTATAACAAAAAATATGCCTATTTAAGTTGTTAAAACACGAGTACGTTGATTGTGGTGCTCAATTTTAAAACGCCTGTATAAATATTAAATACGTGTATTGAAATCCTGCGTTGCTATTATTTTTGCATACTGTTTTAATTTACTGCCTACTTTGCTTTCAGGCTTTTGATTCGGGTTAAAGTTGATGGAGATAGCACATATAATTTAGGTGAAAAATTTGGATGTGATTCTGGAACAGAGGCTATTGAACTTTTAGAAGAAGCTGACGCTTTAGGTTTAAAGGTAATGTACCTTATTATATATTAGTATTTATGTTTTTTTTATCTCTTTATCTGTACTGGTGACTTAAAAGTTAAAAAGGCGCTTAATAATACTGCAAAGATTCGGACACCTGCACAAAATATTTACCAACACTTAAATCAAAACTAATTGGTTTATCCGCTTTAGTAAAACATATTTGAGTTGTTGAATGTGAAGTGTTCAAAACAAACCGCATTTTAAAATATTATAATAACACGACAGAGGGACAAACGGATGGACAATAAATTCTTACTAACATAATATACTGTCTGTAGACAATAAAATTTAACACATCAAAACAATTGTTCTTCTATTATACCATATATTATTCTTTTGAGTGCATTAGAAGTTATTTCAGGTGGTTGGGATATCGTTCCACGTGGGCAGTCCATGCTCTACGCCTGACAGTTATAAGAATGGCTTGCGACAAGCGAGGGCACTGTTTGACCACGAGGCCCGAGCTGGCAGGGAGATGAGTATCGTTGATATAGGAGGAGGATTCTTGAGCGATCGAACTGATAGTATTGACCAGGCAAGTGTGTGTGTGTCTCCTAAACAGTTTCATCTTCGGTGACTGTGTAACTGGACTAGTGATATACATTTATTTATTTATTTATGTAAGGGCTTCATTATTCTACTTTTAGATATGTTCTTATATGACTTATGTACCCAATTGTCTTGGTAAAGGTACGACTGTATTTCGGAAATGTCGAAGCTCAAAAAACCAGGGAAATAGCTTACCTGCAGGACTAGCAAAATTTAGAGGGTTCAGACAAACACCGTCCCGCACCCACCTGCTCACCCTTTCTTATACAACTACAACTTACTTATATATAGGTACATAAGACGAATCTATGTTACGTGCACGAGCCACGACAATCGCGACATCGCCATCAGTTCTTTCCCACGCTTAAAAGACTGTTCTCTATATAGTTATTGGATTTTTATTAAAAATTTCCTCGTTTTTAAAAATCTTTTTATCAAAATTATCTAGCATCAATAGATTTTAAGAAATATTCATAAAGTTGGTCCTATTTTTTTCCTTTCGTTTCCTCGGATGGAACCCTCCCATGTGAAAGCTATAGCTCCTTGACCTACTCTATGTACAATCGACTGCTCTTATAAGTAATTATTCAAATAGGTTCTAATAATCTTTATTTAATTAGGCATCAGAAATAATAAATAGCGCTTTGGAAGAATTATTTCCGGATCCTAACATCCAAGTTATCGCGGAACCAGGAAGATACATTTGCGACACATCTTATGATTTGTATTGCAGCATCAACAATGTGCGAACGGTAAGATTAATATTTATTTTAAGGAGTAGAAGTGTATTATAATATGTAATCGCATAAAATACTTCTAACTCTTGTAATATATTCCCGTTTTATCTCTGTTGAAATCAACAGCCTGTGGCTAGACTGCTCTCCAAGTCACGTGTACAGCCTCATTAATGTTACCTATTATTCTGTCAAGATATTTTTTATCGTTATTAAATACCTTCATTAAAACTGAATTAATATTTGATACGCCGTCTTAAATATAATTTTTTGATTAAATGACGAAAATTAAGGAAATATCAATTATAGCTTAAAATTATTAAGTTAAGTTACCTAATTAAGTACTGATTGATGGTGGGAATTCGCACGCTTCACGTATCAAGCGTGGTTTTTTATAAACGTTTAGTTACAATATTAATGTAATAATAGTTATATAATTATTCAAATATATATATATTTGAATATCAGCACCCAACTAATATTTAAGTAAATGTTTTTAATATTTCATTTATGATATTTTAAGTATTCGAATTAATTTATATTTAAACAAAATAAAGCAAATATTTACAACTATACGAATCATGTCCACATTAAGAGGTAGCAAGAATGCTAGAATTTTTAATCCACTCGAACGACGTTGGTATAGCACATGCGTGAAGGTTATTCCTAACTTCAGCTGTTGATTGCGCTGTAATGACTGTTCTTGATGAAAAAAATAACTAACACCAAAAATATAACCAAGCAACTTCAAAAGTATAATGCGAAATTTCGTTAGCTTGGATGACATACTTATGCTAGTTAATTTGATTAAAAAAATAAACTACTGGACCGATTTTTATAAAAATCTTTGGGATAAATCGGAAAGGGTATCTCTTCGAATAAGAAAAAGAATTTGCAAAATCGGTCAAAAATTACGGAGTTCTGAGATAAGAAACATTGTAATAAATACACTACGAATTGTGAACTTCCCTCCTTTTTTGAAGTAGGTTGAAAAATAGTGTCGTTATCGCTATCTAGATAGATAGTAGTGAAGATAAATCTAAATGTTTAAAACTATTTAATATTGAGCAAAATGAGAAGACAAGATCAAATAATAATATACATTTATTGAGTTAGAAAAGCGATAGTCACATATGATTTAATGTATAGAACGTCAAAAGATATAAAATACAAGAAGATTATACATTATTTGAAAACGGTTAGTTTATATAATTATTCTAACAAATACGTCCAAAGCCTTCATAGAAGATAGATTTATCACAAATTATCTATAATAAATGCAGTGTTTGTCTTTTTATCAGAAAAAGAGGAGAGGTGAAGTAGTGAATATGATTTATATGAATGACGGGTTTTATGGTTCTCTGGGAGCCACCGAGCCGTGGCACACGGTAAAACGACTCGAGGTAATTTACATTCTTGCACATTCTCTAATACTATTGATTAAACAAATGAATTAATGTTTGTATGGTAAAGTGAAAATTTTGTGTTACAAAATCTTTACTTAAAAATTAAGTAGCTAAGTCTTAATAAGTACACCCCTGCAAAGCCGAAGCGGGCAGCAAATAATTTATAAGGAACTAGCCGCCTGTCGCAGTTTCTTTTTTGTTTTCGTAACGTGATGCTTTATAGCCTAAAACTTCATCAAAAAATTAATTTTCGGTTGTACCCAATAATTAATTTTTTAAATCGAAATTTTGAATGCGGAAATGTTCAAGCACTTCGATAATTGTTATTACACTGAAACACCACGAAAGTTGGCCGGATATAGCTAGTTTTGTATAAAGTCTAGATATTAAACTTAATACCATTTTCAAAAAATGTGTTTAATGGATTCTACGATACGATAATTTTTACGATATAAGATATGTTCTTTTTTTCAGAGACGAGCTGATAATATAACTGATAAACTTGAGAAAACCATTCTCTGGGGGCCTAGCTGTGACTCCCTTGACCGCGTGATGCGGAATGCGGACATCTCTCTGCCTCGCTGCTCGACGTTTGACTGGCTTGTGTTCCCCAAACAGGGATCGTATTCCTATGTCGGAGCGAGTATGTTCTCTAGCATAGAAAAACCTCTGATTCGATCCGTTATCAGTCGAAAATTATGGTAAGGGATACATTATAACAGGTTTGAACGTATCGTGGAAGAATTTAGCTTGGAAGTCGAATTTAACCAATTTTTAAATTATATCTGATGATAGAACTAGGAGGTGGATAGTGAAAAACTTCAATGACTTACTACTACTACGCTAGTAAATAAACCCTCGAGTTTAGGTTTCCTTTTCAACCGACTACAAAAAGGAAGGAGGCTTTCAATTCGTAGCATAAGTATACATATATATTTAATGTTCGTTACCTGAGAACTCCGCGATTTCTTAAAAAAATTAACCGACTTCAAAAGCAAATTACCTTTATACCTTTATATTAATTCCAGTTATATTGTTTTAAAAACTAAACTACTAAACCGATTTTGATAATAATTCTATGAAACCAATCTGTAAGTATCAAATCAAACAGAAAAGAATATTCAAAATCAATTAAGTTTTTATTACAATGAGTTCAATACATTTATATACCTAGTAAGGAGAGTCTGATAATCCTGAGAGTGGATAGCGTGATTATATTTTTTTTATTACATTTTTTTGTTTATTACTATAGTCATCATATACTGCAATTTACAATACATAATTAAAATTCATACAATAATTAATTGTATACAATATTAGATACTTCTATAATAATTATTATATACAGCAATAAATCAGTATAGTTATACTGCCAACAAATCTCTAGTCTTTATGATGTTCCACAGATAATAAATCGGAACATATATGTAACATACTATATTATGTGTTTCAGGGAAGAAATAAAAAATAGTAAAATTTTTAACCCAGAAGAATTTATAAGGGACCCTGATATTTCGTCGCCGCTACCTTCAACTTTACCGCCCATTACAAAGTCAGCGCACATATTAACTTCGAATTATTATTTAAAAGCATAAAAACTATATTATTAACTATTTCCGCAGATATGTTAATGTATACTTTTATTAAACAGTGTTTTTTATTTTTTATTCTTAATTGTCCTATACTCTTTTTTGAACATATGTTCTTCTTTTTTTTATCCTACGTTCTTATTTTGGCAACGTTTATGCAAATTTTTATGATCATCGGATTGAGTAGTTGAGTTGTTTATTTTTAACTAACAAACAAATTAAACGAAAATTTATGATTTTAAATTTTAATAAAGCATATTATAATCTTTATTTTTATGTTGTTGTTTTTTATCCAGGAACCCTAAATTGTTATAGAAATACGAAGACGAATTAATTTTTCCCTTTTGAAATTTAGCACCAACTTAATAAGGAATGACTTTTAAATTACATACAGGTATTTATTTATCCACCATAAAAATATTTGTGATACGTTTAAGGTTAATCGGATAAATAAATATTTTTCTCCATACAAACTTCACCACCCCATGATACCTCAATGGGGAGTTAATTTCATAATTAGGAAAAACTTTACGTTAATAGTATACAAACTTATCTTTATTATTATTACTCGACTACGCGACGGAAGGAGGGTAATGTGTTTATCAGTCTATGTATGTATGTATGTGAGTTTGTACCTTTGTGGCAATATTTAACGAAAAGCCTTTCATTAAACGTTGTTTGATTTGTCATAACGGCGATAATGTCATTTCTTAAAAAAAAAAAAAAAAAAAAAAAAAAACAGATTTTTAAAGCAAATTACACAATCTCATTTGCCTAGTACTAAACCAATTTTAATAACAATTCTATTAAACTATACTAAAAGTATCAACTCAAACAGAAAAAGAATTTTCAAAATCAATTAAGTATTAGTTGTAACGATTTCAATGCGTTCATATGGCTGAAATAATCAAAATTGCCAATTTTTTACGCCGAAAAAAATCGTTGAGTAGGTACTTAAAACCCATTTATAAGTTTCTCGTATCGTTTTTTATTATAGTTACCGTTTGGGATCTATATCGAAGTAAAGTTGGTTCGTAACGATTTTCACTGCAGATGGTATTATAACGCAGTCGGACTTTTGACTTTTTAAATTAATTATTTCTTTTTTTAATTTTATTATTTGTGTGGATATCCTTGTGGGACTCCTCACCGTACCTCAGAGAAAATGTAAAGCTGTCATTTCCGGTTGTTTTTCATTAATTTAAATACTTTTTGTTTTTTTTGATGATTCAAAAGTGCTTTTAAAAGCCTTCTAAGTATAAAGTATATTTTTATTTTAAAATTGAATGAAGAAAGACTGTGACTAAAATGGGTATCAAAGTTTTATATGAGTTTTGAATATTTTCCTTAGCGCTGTATTTGCTCATAATCAATACCATCAAATTGAAAAAGACAACATAAATTAGATTTTAATTGTCACATTAAAAATATGATACAATGGTATTCATATAAAAAGATTGTATAAATCATAAAATATAATTATTTAATTAAACAACTTGAATAATAAAGGAATAAATCTTCACACATAAATTATTTTCTACTTGTTGCATATTTATATGATCTTAGGGCGTTTATAAAGCCGACGTTTCACTTAATCTTAACGATGAGTTATAGAAATTATGTCGTATTATGTTCGTATGATACGAAAATACGCTCAGTATGTAAACGTATTTAATGAACTAGTTTATTTTTAAGCAAATATTTTTATGAACTATCAATTACATTTAATTCATAAAATTACATACATTTCTTTTTACACGTTGCACTGTTCACTCAAAAATGATATAAACAATGACTGCGATACAGTGTCGGAAGGCTGAGGGGGGCGCGGAGTAAAATACACGGCTTTGATTGGATGCTGACAACGCTCGAATTGGCGACGAGATTTTACTTATTACTTAAGTTCCTTTGTCCCAAAGATTGGGTAGAGGGATTCACAGTGCTACGCTAGCTGGTTCGGTCTTGAGCTTCGCGCTTAATATCACTCGATGTCTTGCCAATGATAGCCGCTTCTGCTTTGACGGTGCACCGCCAGGATTGTCACGGGTGGCCACATTTTCGCTTTCCTTGGGTATACCAATCTAGAGCTTGCCTCGGGATGTGTTTGGGATCCAGTTTCATTTGCGACGTTTGATCTGTAGTTAGATCGGAGTCTCACCGCAGCATTCCCATAGGTCTATTGGAGATTTTCTTGGGCCAGTTTACACCAAGAATGCGAAGAAGGCAAGGTTTGACGAAGCCTTGGAGCCAGCGCGAGATGTCTTTGGTGACCCTCCACGTCTCGCATCCGTACAGCAATACAACAGTGTTTTTATGTTAGACCGGAATATCTTGAGCTTAACGCTTCTGGTCCGCGATTGCCACACAGAACGCAGCTGTGCAAAGTTTGCTCTCCCTTCGAGTTTTTGGTAGTTAACTATTTATAATTAACCTTAAAATTTTTGTTTTGGTTTAATTTATTATTTGTTTGGATTCGAAGTTTTAGAAGATGTCTTGACTGACTTACTAATTCAACAACGCAGAACCTAAACTGCTGAGGCTACAAACTTGCGATTTTGGCAGTTTATGCCTTTTATGTTATAAGCATACACTAAAATATATTTGGACATTTGTATGAAAGTCCGTCAAAGTAAGCTATATAAAATTTTATATGATTACTTCTGGTTAGAACAAAATCCACATGTATATCGGCGTTTATTAAATTTTACCCCAAGGCGGGTAAATAAGGGGTTGTAAATGTTGTTCGCATAATTTTTGGGTTAGTCGATTTATAATGTTAACTTATCAATTGAATGTATCTTTAGTTGTAATCTGTTTTGTGAACCATAAATAAATAAATCTATATATAGCTCGGTCGAAGCCGATGCGGGCCGTTAGTAAAATATAAATCTATAAACGACAAACGGACTAACCAACAAAACTTCGTCTTTGTTATATTACTTAGTCAGTGTTAAAATATTTGGTCTTATATTTTTTTACATCTTATCATATTATAAATTGTAATGGAAGCGAAATCCATTATAGCGGCTACAGACTCACGCGAGAAGTCTTGCCAAAATATTGCGCTAGAGCCGAGAAGGTATTAACACTCCTGCGACTGTCTTATCTGTGTTCTCGATCGTGGTTTATAATTATCGCAAACGAAATCGGAATTAAAATTAAGAAAAAAAAGAAGGTCTAGTCTGTGGTGGATGAAACAAATTCATAGAATTAGAACGAGGTCAGTAAATCAATTTCTTTTTTTTTATAATAAATGTTACCTTCTGTTTTTTTTTTTAAGAATAAATATCTAATTGATTGAACTAGTCGCTGAATAATTATATTTAATAATTATAATACTGTAATTATATTCTTTTAGTAGCAGTTCTACGGTCGCACTGAGTTCGAAGAAGAATATGATATGATAATCTTTTATTTCCTTTTTCTTATCCGAAACCTTTTACAGTAATCAGAAGACCTGACAGCGTTCGAAGAACAGACTTCTCGACTGTTCTCGGGAGCTCACAGAGTCTGGAGTTACCTTGTAGCCGCTATAATACAAAGTTATATACACATTACCAAAAAACGTTTCAAGTTATTGCAATAAGTTTAAAAGACAAGTCAGTCATAAAACGATTTACAGTGCAAATTTTGCTAATATTTTTAACACGCACTAAAAGTAAGTCACGCGTAGCTGTAAATATAAATTTCATTTTACGTAAATTTTGTTTTAGAAAATTAAAATATATGTGTAACAAACAATTTGTAAATAATATTTCAGAAAATGAGTAAGGAAATCAAGGAAACAAACGATATATTGATATTAGACAATGCAACTCCAGAAGATGTAGCTAAAGCTATGATCGATAGCGGGCGCCAAAAGGAACCGTTTTACGTATTCGATATGGACGAAGCTTATCGTCGCATTCAACATTTTAAGGAGATGATGCCTAGAGTACAAATGTTTTATGGTAAAAAAGATTAAATTTATTGCTAGTCTTTAATACTCGTAAACAAAGCCAAGGATGAGTCGGGTCACGCGAAGTCTAGGGTTCCGTAGTCCCTGTTATACTAGTATATACGGACTTCCATGGTTCTACGGATACATGGACTACCAATTTTACTTTTCTATGTAGTTATTAATAAAATTGAAACAAAAGTTTGCTCTTTACTTCTCTAAATATATTTTATGAGTTGATCCACTATTACTTAAGGCCTACAGAGAGATAATAGTTTTCTTTTTATATGCATTATTACTAGTATGACCGTGAATTTATTCACAGATCTGCAAGCAACAGTTTTATAGGGAGTAGGGTATGAGGTATAATTAGTTTTTAAAGCTTAATATTTTGAAAAATGGTTCCGTAAATTGAAAAAAAATTGTAATAATGTTTCATCCACATTTTCAAAACCTTTTTTAATTTTCATTTTATTACTTTATCGGCTACATCAATATGTTAATTCATGCCAAATTATAGCTATCTAGTACTTAGATTCTCTGTGCTAAGCTGCAGATAGACAAGCAGATAGACTGACGGACATAACAAAACAATTAGGGTTTTTGATTTACTACTGACTCCTTAAGACTATCGTTATAATAAAAACAGTCTATGGATCTAATTAAACAGAAAAAAATAAGGCAAAATATTCTTAATCATTAAATTTTTAGGGTTCCGTAGTAAAAGACAGAACCCTTATAGTTTCGCCATGTCCGTCTGTCTGTCTGTCTGTCTGTCTGTCCGCGGCTTTGCTCCAAAACCCTTAATATCAGAAAGCTGTAATTCGGTATGAGTATACATATGAATTACGCCGAGAAAGTCGTACAATAAAATCTTAAAAATATTTTTTTTCAGGGTGTCTTCCCTATGTGTTAGGAGAGACCAAAAATTTTTTTTCTCATTTATCCCATGTTGTGGGGTATCGTTAGATGGGTCTTTTAAAAATGTTGTAGGTGTGGGAAAACCATTTTTCCGAACGACGAACTGTTTCCGAACGACGAACTTTTTCCGAAATATTAAGCTTTGAAATGTCAATTTTTCTTAGAGTCAAGTGTCCCCCCACTCTACCCACTAAACTGCTGCGTCTAAAAATATGAAAAAATTCACGATAGATGTACCACTATCGTGAATTTTTAATAATGAATTTAAAAGGAAAATTATCACGGCTATGTGGGTTCTTATGGTTATCGAGTTATAGATGATCTAAGTAAAAATAAATATTTCACTTTTTAAAGCATCACATTATGTAAATATTAATAATTTTAAATTAATATATGAATTTAAATGAATAAATAAATAAATATTTAATCAGTTTAAATTAAAATAAAATATAAAATAAGGTATAAAACAATGTCTCAATAAAACATGTCGCGAGTGATTCTGAATCGCGCTTATGAAGTTTTCAACCAAATCTCCATAGATTTCATAGGCGCTAGTCAGGAAGGAAAATTATCGGCGCTAAGTATATTTTACAATTGTTAGAATATAATCGACGAACATATAAAGCTCAAAATCGTTAGTATAATTCACATTCAAACATTCATTTTACATTAAAAATATTTTAGTCTCTTTAAGAGAAATTAAAAATAATTTTATAATAATAAAAGGTTTAAAATTGTAAGTATGTATATTGTATAAAATGACTTAAAAAAGGAAATTCCCAGTTCGTCGTAAACTTTTTTACGAAAATAGGTACTCGAAGATTGCTTGACCGTCAAGATTGACAATTCTGACAACTACGGAACCCTACATTGTGCGTGGCCCGACACGCATTTGGCTGATTTTTATTAAACTATTATACTTGTATTGACGTGATTGTTTTATTTTTAACACAAAAACTTGTTTTCGACAGACACGTTGGCGCAGTGGTCACTGCAACTGACTGTAGCGTTAACGGTCGCGGGTTCGATCCCCGCTCACGGCAAATGTCTGTATTGGCCATACGGATGTTTGTCGTGGTCTGGGTGTTTGTGTTAGTGTTGTGTATGTTTCCGGTACCCAGACACAAGGTCACAAGATCTTAATGGGGCCGTTGAGTGTGATATGTTTATTTATTTATTTATTATTATAATATTCGATTTTAGTAACGATAAAATTTTAACGCTTTAACTTTATAATTTCAGCTGTAAAATCAAGTGACAGTGATAGAATGCTGAAACTAGCCGCTACTTTAGGGCTGGGGTTCGATTGCTCGTCGCCTGCAGAGATAGCCAATATACTAAAACTTAACGTGTCACCCCTGTACGTATTTCAGCTATTAAATACAATTTAAAAATGCAATTCTCCATTTAAACCTCAGGACTTTCACTGCTGAAATTGACTTGTGGATTAAAAAGCCATGATAATATTTCTATCCTTAACCGACGTATTTTTGAATTTCTTTGCTCCTAGAGACTCAAACACTTCTTTTTTCAAAAATCTGTGAATTTAGATATAATAATAATAAATCTTTATTGATAAATATTGCACTACATCAACAATCAATACCTACAAACTATAATTAAGAAAAAGAAAGCTAAACAAAAAAAAAAAAAAACAATAATAATAATAATGAATATATGTATATAATATTTTAAATGTCTGACTGATTAATTGAATATCAATAGATTGATTATATAATAATAATTACAAAAAATATAAAAAAAATAATTTTGCTGCAGTGCAGTAAAACCAAATGGAGATCCGCTCAGTAAAGGAAGAGGCATCACTGATGCTTCTATACTGATTTTCAGCGGTCTCCAGAAGGTGTACACTGACAGCTAAAAACAAAAACTTTAGTAGGAAGTAACAGTATAAAAACATATAAACCAAACAAACAGTAATAAAAAATAAACCAAAAATCGTAATACAATAATAAGTAAAACAGCATAGGTAATAAGAATATAAACTTTACGGAACGAACAACTTGGGAACAAACTAGGGATCAACAAAACGCCTTTTTATATTTTCAAGTTTTATTTCTATCACATTTTTTAACTTATAATTCAATTGTAATTCATAAAACGAGTGAAAGTAATGTTGTGGTCATATGGTGGTATGCCTATCCTTTTTATCCATTCCTATTCCTTTCATCCTTCATTTTCTATAAGCCCCACGCATTTGTGGTGCGGCAAATGTTCTACATGCTCATTTGTCGGGTATTAACATGCTATATTTTATTTTATTGTTATGAAACGCAAAAGAAATGAATAAATTTGATAAAAATTCAGGATATTTTTACAGGAGCATTATATTCGCGACACCGACAAAGTCTTCATACTGGATGACTTTTGCTCGGGAATCTGGCATCCGTTATACAACAGTCGACAGTTCCTGCGAGCTGAATGCAATTAAACAATACTGGCCCGATGCTAGGTAATTAAAATTAAAAAATGGTCTTTAAAATTTTATGTGTAAATGATTGGCCTTAATTTATTATTACTGATTCATTCCTGTGGATCGTAGACTAATGTTAACTTTAAAAATACCAAGTTTTATGCAGAAACAATAGCGGTACAGAGTCAAAAAAAAATTCTCCTACTGATGAAACTCTCTTAAATAATAAAACAATGTGCTTATTCAAAAAAAAACCTTTATTGTGATTAATTTATTATATTTTATTTTTTAGGGAACTATAATAAATTGTTAAAATTTTTTGACAGTTAATTTTCCGTTTTTTTTTTGTATATATTGTATTGTAATTTATTTTTTTTTTCTTAATTTATTTTTATTTGTATCTATTGTACATAGTCTATAATTATTATGATGGATAAATAAATGCATTAAAAATATTTAAAAAAAAAAATTAGAGCCCAAATGGTTATGTAATTCTTACTATCAAATTATGATATTCGGACCCCAAATCATAATCATTGACGTGTGTCCGGAAAACCGACAAGGCGATCATGCGCCATCAGAGGCCAAAGTAGCTGCCACTACATCCCTGCGTCCTCTACACGTACAGGCGTCGCGATGGCCTAATATGTAGGACCTTTCTCTAGAGATGACATTTAAATAATCAACGCGTGAATTAAAATCCTGCATTGCTACAATTTTTATATACTGTTTCAATTTGTTACTTTATTTTTAGGTTGTTTCTTCGGATTAAAGTTGATGGTGATAGAAAAAATAATTCAGTTCAAAAATTTGGTTGCGACGCTGAAACTGGCGCTATAGATCTTTTAGAAGAAGCTGCCGGTTTAGGTTTAAAGGTACATCATAACTTTGGAGGTTTTATATATTTTTTGTGATTCTAAATAAAATATATATCTATAATAAATCAGCAAAATCGATTTAAACTCGCCTCGTGTTTCGCACCACTTATTTCTGTTGGTTCAAAAGAAAAAGCAATCATATTAAATTACTACACAGTCTATAGATATTTAAATTTATTCCTTAACAATAATTATATTCTTGAAATAAAACTATTTTAAACAGATTCAAATCGCGTATATAAACTATTTTTATTATCCCGACGTTTCGAGCACTTTACAATGTTCGTGGTTACGGGTAGACTTCTACCAGCCTATCGTGACCCACGATTTAAATCCGTTTAAAATAGTTTTATTTCAATGAGTAATAAACGCGAAAATCTAAGATAAAATTATATTCTTGTAATTTATTTAGGTATATTTTAAGTACATTAAATATTGTTACAGGTTGTTGGTATATCGTTTCACGTGGGCTGCCCATGCTTTACACCCGATAGCTACAAGAATGGCTTACGACAAGCGAAAGCACTGTTCGATCACGAGGCTCAAGCCGGCAGGGGGATGAGTATCATGAACATAGGAGGAGGATTCTTGGGCGACCAAACCAATAGTATTGACGAGGCATGTATTATCCGACATTCCGGAATTCTAAAATTACATTATCATTTATCCTCAACATAACGACTTATATTATATAAATATATATATCATTTAATGACTCCTTTTTTTTAAAATAAAAATAAGCAAGTAAGTAAACGAGCAGATGGATCACCTGATGTTAATGATCAACGCCACTCATGAACGTTTGCAGCACAAATGCGTTGCCAGCTTACATTGGAACGAGGGCTGAAACAGAATAAAAAGTAAAGGAAGAGATAGATTGGGCTTCTTTTTATAGCTAGTTCACGCCACCGACTTTCTTTGAGAATCCGGTTTACCTCAGTCTAGCCAGGTTGTACACGAACTGTAATGAATTAGGCTCTACTATAATAAAAAAAAGTAAACGTAATTAAAAGCCTCCTACTTATACATATAATCGATTACTATATTCACACTTCTTGTGAGGCGAGAATTTCATTTGTAATTTTAACTCTCATGAGCGATGCATGTCAAAAATAAGGTACTGACTGAGAATTGACGTATGTAAATCTTCATCCAAGTCTTCGAGTAAAAAGTGTAATTCTCGCCGAACTTTATCAATAGAAACACTGACATTTGATTTTCAGCAAATTGCTGAAAATATGTATATCTAAATAAATGTGCTTTTTATTTATTTAGGCATCTAAAATAATAAACAGTGCTCTGGAGAAATTTTTTCCGGATCCCAATATCCAAGTCATGGCGGAACCAGGAAGATACATTTGCGAATCATCTTACGATCTGTACTGCAGCATCAACAGTGTACGAAGGGTAAGATATATATATTATATTTCTAAAAGGTATTTATGACTATATAAAATGTCTACCTTAAGACTGCATAAAAATCGATGTTTATTATCGTCGGGGAGTACAATACCACCTTAAAAGCTTTTACATAAGGTTCATTTTTTAACTATATATTAAATTTCATTATTGATAAAAACAATGTAGCTAAATATTATATACTCGATATTTGTAAAATTAATACTTAACATAAATAAGTATTGACATATCATTGTGACATTACAAATACAATTGAGTAATGGAAAGTGCTCATAAGTCCTCATTTTCATCAATAATATAATTTAATTTTTTGGTTCAAATTTAGACTCTTTAGAAAAAAAAGGTAGATACGCGATTTTGTAGAATCCACGATGATATGCAATTTTGAACTAAACAGCTAAAGCATTTAAAAACTTTTTTTTTTATCAGATAAAAATGGACAGTGAGGAAGTAAATATGATTTACATGAATGACGGGGTTTTGGGCTGTTTAAGAACAGTCGAACCCTGGCACACGGTGAAACGATTCGAGGTAATTAGCATTCTTCTATAATCTCCTAAAGTATCCATAATTAGCTTTTTATTATAAGTAAATATTTTTAATTAAACGGAACACAAGTTAAAAGTTTTGGTTTCGCGTTCTAAATTTAAAGAGAAAAAATATATACTGACAAACAAATCGTTCAACTAATTGAAAATTATAATAAATCCTATTCAAATACATTAAAATGCACGTAATTAATTAATCAAGGCAAAATTGGTCAAATCACTTTAAACCAAGGCTTCGGACAAACAGTAGCTTAGACAGAAATAATATTTAAAAGATAGTACTTTTCGTCGCAATTAAGCTGGTCAAAAGTTGTTCGTATTCAATCTATATATCTCTCAAAACTCTTAAAAATCCCCGCCTGATTCTTATCTGTCCTACCTCTAGAGTGTTTTTGTAAATTCGAAAGAGCGGCAGGGGACGCTCGTCTCCGCAGCCTCAGTGCGCTCCTTCCTTCAACATCCAGCCTCGATCGCTAAGGCTTCCACATTGCCTACGCTTTGTTAACTTTTCAGGTCTAGTCTAAAAATAAAATAAAAGTTTAGCATGACTCTCTTGCGGTCAAAAGCAATTTTGACTGAAAGTGTCAGTCAATATTTGACCAGAATTTTATACATTTTCAAAACTACTATTTAAAAAATCAGTCTAAAGTATTTTTGACCAGTTAAGAGTTTTGACATCTACATGTGCAATAAATACCATCAGTGTAATTTACCTATACAAACTAAACTCATTGCAACATCTTTATATAGGTACTTCCGTAATTAATTGAACATGGCGAGAGCGAAGTCACAGCGATAGCTAATCGAATCTATAATACTTCATATTTTTCCCAGAGTCGAAGAGACATTATAGCTGATAAACCCGAAAAAACCATTCTCTGGGGACCGAGCTGCGATCCCCGTGATCAAGTAATGGCGAATGCAGACATCTCGCTGCCTCGCTGCACGACATCTGACTGGCTTGTGTTCCCCAAACAGGGATCGTATTCCTATGTCCGTTCGACTATGTTCTCCAGCATACAAAAAACTCTAATTCGATCCGTTATGACTCGAAAATTATGGTAAGATATTTTTTACGTGTTTTTTTTAGCTTCACGTGAATGTATGTATGTAAACAAATATTTCCTAAATTTGTTCATAGTCGAATTTAATCAACTTCTTGGCATTACCGATGGCAACACAGTAATTAAGTTGCATCGAGCTGATCTGATGATGGAACCAGGTGGTGTTTATACATATGTACATACAATACTAGTACTTTCTCCCGGATTCGCCTGAATATATTTTCGAAGCGATTGAGTAAAATATCATTCTTCAAGGCTTTTAACTACTCAATGTTTAGAATACATATACAATTTGTACTGAATTATTTTTACCTTTATCTTTCAACTTTACCCTGTTGCACCACTGCAAGGGTAAATATTGAAACGTTTAGTGTTTTATATTTCATTATTAGCATCAAGAACTATGTATTCGTTTTTAAGTAATATGACGCCAGAATAATATTTTTCATACAAACGCACTCGTACTCATTTAGGGGTGAAATATTCAAAACTCTTTTCTAATCCATCTTTAATTTAATAGACTTTAATATCACCTAATGTCTCTCTATAAGGGATGGTTTTAAAATTCTGGTATACGTACATTTAGTTATTCACTGTAAGTAATATTTATGCTAAGTTTAAGGATAATCTTTCGAAAAAATACATTTATTCTATATAGTGGTAAATTCATTTGCTTGACGTTCAAAAAGATAATGTAAATTCCTAATTTTGAATAAAAATATATTGATTTTTTTTTTATAAATATCACAAACCCTTGAACCCCAATACGGGATGTTATTAATATATTTTCATTTCACATTTCATTATGGCCATCCAAAAATATTTGCATTAAGTTTTAAGTTAAAATGACCACGGATGAAGATTTTCTATACAAAAATTTTTACCCCTTTTCACCCTCTTAATGATAAAGTATCGAAAAACCGTTTCTTAGTAAATACTTACGATTTAAAAGGCATCTACTGCCAAAATTTGAAGTTTGTATTCCAACGCTTTCCACTTAGTGACAAGGTTCATAGAATGTATTTTAGTTTCTATACACTGTATACCATTTTTGTTACCCTCTACTAAATATAAGCCTTATGGTGTGATATTAAAAGATACTTGTGATTTTACTATATAACGTGATTCATATAAAATCTTAAACAAATATTTTAAAACCGAGTGATACAAAACAGTATCACATAAAGATAAAACCATTTAAGCAAGCATTATGGCAATTGTATACAGCAGTTTATTATATTCAAAAAACATACCACTATAAAACGTATACTGTTATATTAAATAAGCCTATTTATATACCTTTGATGGTTCTATGACGTTTTTGTAAAATTAAAATCATTTGAGTAAGTATTGTTATGCCTACTCCAATAGTTTTATCTTTTTGCTAGAATTAAATTTGAAAGTTGTACTCTTTTATTTGACATAAAACAATACTGTAAACTAGTAACAGCTAACTAGGTAACCTTACTAAAGCCGTTATTGTCAAATACAAAGACACTAATAATAAATTATTTCAGATATAACGTAATGACAATCAACTTATTTAAATAATTATAATAGTCTGAGAGCAAAACTTATAAGTGTAATTCTCGTCTTATGAAAAAGTAAAGAAAACAAATTAATTAATTAATTTTTATTTGTTTCAGGAATCAAATAAAAAATAATAAGGTTTTTAACCCAGAAGAATTTGTAGAGGATCTTGACATTTCCTCGCCGCTACCTTCGACTTTACCGACCATTGTAAAGCCTGTGAACATACTACCTTCGAATTACACTTTAAAGGCATAAAAATATATTTTTAATCGACCATTTGTCAGCGGCTTCTGTGGCGTTTATTTAAATTTTGTTATGCCGGACGGCTGTCTGATTTTTGGCCTACGCACTACTTACTGTAATTTTAATAATATGCCTATAACCTTCTATATAACTATGTCTATAACCTTTCCACATGAGCAACAGAATAAGTCGACAAAGTTTAATCGTAATCAAATAAAAGGTGTGGCAATATATAAGGTCAATAAACGATTATTATTATTTTTTACGAAATTTCTCATATATATTTAAAGACACAAGTTGTATTTTTTGTGATGTCTCCACTTTATTATATAAATAAAGTGTGTAATCTTTATCTTTGTTATTTTTCTTCTTATGAGTAAACTCTTAGTTTTAAAATGACGTTTATTATAGCATATGTAGTCATTTGCTGGACAAATAGTAGGGGTTACGAGTTAAGTTTTGCGGAAGTTTCGAATGTCTACTTTGCCACCTTATATCTTTCGAGGCGGTAAAATATCCAAATGATTGTTCTATCCGCAATTAAAGAAAATTTCTTTTTTTTTCTTGGATTTTGTCTGATTACTTTATTCAAAAGACCATAGATTGCACATGACGTTTTAGAAATAAACCTCTCGTAAGTCTTGAGTTTAAAAGTAGAAACTTAAATTTTTAAGCCCCACATTACCAACAGACGTAAGATTTACGACGGACGAGAAATAAATTGAGTGAACATAATTAAAACAATAATATAATTAGACAGATACCTCATTTGGGTCAAATTAAGTGAATGTTGCATACATGCTTTAAAGACAAGTGTTGATCTATTTATTTAAATTACGTTAACATTTACACTTTCTACGTTATGCGAATAACGATGTATTTGTTGCACAAGAAAAGTGGTCTCCGGCGACAAAGCAAGGTTTAAAACCTTCCTTTCTTGTACTATACACTGAGGGTGCAATACTAGAATTTATTCTTTATAATCTACTTTATTTATTTTTGCATCAAGAAGTTACAAAATAAGAAAAAAAAACACCATTCAAGTTCAAATTTTTCAATGTAGTATTAACTATAAAATCGGTGACGGTAAGGAAATATACTACATAACCTCACATTTTTACGCGCTTTAAGAAGTTTCGTTGACTCTAAAAGATTTTAAAAGTTTTATTATTTAAAAAAATTTGCATTTCCGCAAGTTGAGAGTATACTGGGGTGTTAAGGAGGTCCCCCCGTCTCCCCACACATAATTTTTTTGAGATTGATCGGTGGGGTCTACAATCCAACCTTAACTAAATTTTGTAAACACCCTAAAATAGTGTGAATTTTATTGTTAGTCCTAAAACAACATAAAAAAGTTATAAATAAAATAAAAATATAGTAAAAAATACAACTAATATTAATGGGACAATCACATGTTTTATTTACAATTTAATTTTATCACATTTAATATATTTACATAGAAACGATCACAGTGGACTAAACACAAACATCAATAAACAGTCAACATTTATAGGGCAGGGGACTTTAAGAGAGAGACCGTCATAGAGGGGAGAGCGTCATAGGGATGAAGAAGTCTGGGGCAGTTAAACAGGATATGGGATGGGGAATCTTCGCCTAAACCGCATTCGTACAGTGAGTGTTTACGAACTCTAATTTTAGTCAGGTGCTTGGGAGTAGATACATAGCCAAGACGCAAACTACAGATAGTAGAAGTGACTCAGCGGTCAGCACGAGTAAAAAGAAATAACCAAGGGCGTCTTGAAATGTCAGCTTGCAAACTAGCATAATATTTACTCTGAACCGATTTTGTAAAATCCAAAAAGATGTCTAAGATTTGAACAAATGAGTATTCGCAGATCTTGTGAGGAATTTTCGAAGTGCTCTAAAGAACCAAGTAGAATGGCGGATTTGACACATGAATTAGCAGTTTCATTGCCAAGGATTCCGGAATGGCTGGGAATCCAAACTAGCGAGACCTGCAGTCCCTTTTGATGACACAAGTACAAGGCCTCTCTGATCTTTAAGATAACGAAAAAATTTATATCAATTTGTGTTTTATATAATATGTTATATATGTATGTATATATATTATTAAGTTTGTACAACTCCAAACCCCTCTTGTTTAGTATTAAATGTCGTCTTTACAATGGTTGTCTTGAAAAGATCGCTCTTTTAGCGATAAGACCGCCTTTTGTGCACCATTTTTAGGGTTCCTTAAAAGGAAAAACGGAAGCCTTATAGGATCACTTTGTTGTCCGTCTGTCTGTCTGTCTGTCTGTCTGTCGGGCTGTCAACCCTTATTTCTCAGAAATACATGGACGTATCATGTTGAAATTAATATCATATACTCAAGTATACGATGACATGTGGCTGTGAAAAAATTAAGGTTCTAAGTCAACGCAATCAAAAGATAATGGAATATGTCGTATATTTTGACCATTTTAGCGTTTTCGCAAGGGAATCAAAACCTATAGGGTACTTCCCATTGACCTAGCACGATGAAATTTGGCAAGAAGTAAGATCTTATAGTACAAATAAAGGAAAAAATCTGAAAACTGGAAATTTTTGTATGTATGTTTGTCTGGTTGTAAGTTTGTCTTTCAACCTTTTTCTCAGAAACGCGTGAAGGTAACAAATTTTTATCAATGTCAAGTACTCAGAGTTGTAATTACTAATAACTGTGAAAAAATCAAACTTCTAAGTTAACGCAATCAAAAGATACGGTCATTTATGTCACATATTTTAAGTATTTTAGCGTTTTTAACGTTTTCGCAAGGGAATCAAAACCTATAGGGTACTTCCCATTGACATAGCATTATGAAATTTTGCTAGGAGCAAGGTCCTATACATAAAGGAAAAAATCCGAAAACTGTAAATTTCTGTTCGTGTGTTTGTCAGTCTGTACGTCTGTCTTTCAACCTTTTTCTCAGGAACGCGTAAATGTATCAAGTTGTAAATTGATCAAGCGGAAAATATATTAATATTAGAATTAAAATTTTATGTACTTGTAACAAATTAACATAGAAGTTAACCATGGTCAAAAAAAATTTACAAACACTGAGGAGAAATTTGTATTAAAACGAAAACATGAGGGCAGCAAACCTTTATAAACAACGCAATGCAATCTATATATCGCAGCTAACAAAACGATAACACTATTTAGGGTACAGCCAGCGCCATCTCTTGACAATATTATTACCTATGATAAAATTCTGCACGATTAATAAAATTTTGATATAATGTTACCAGAGGTAACATCATTTTAAAATTTAAAATTTTAGTTAAAACAAATAAATATTTAATCTTATTGTTTTCATGAAAAAGTTTGTTAATATTATTTTAAATATGAAAATAAAGATATAATAAATTAAAAATATTATTTAAACGCGCTAAAAATAATAAAATAAACTTTTCCTTTAAAAGTTTTATCAATTATCGTTAATTTTATCGTCATTACATAATTTACATTAAATTAAAAAATTACAAAAGCTTCACGCGATTTGATTTAAGTACTCGTATTAACTTAGTTTGAAAAGTTTTAAATTAAATTCAATCAGATCGAGTTAATTAATTTACTTCTTTACCTACATATGTAAGTTTTCTGGTTGTTAGTAATATAATTAGTTATTTATAAATACATAAATAATTGGTTTTATTCGAATTAAGGACTACTTATTTTCGTCTTGGCAACACTAATATATATCTTGATTGATAATTTAAATCTAAATATTTTACGAACGTAGTGCTGAGGGAAGTGGAGTGTTGTAGAATATAAATAAAAATAAAACGAGTATACAATATAATATTATTGTTGTTAATGTCAAAGTCAACAAGTTAGTTCATTGAAATTGTCAAGAGATGGCGATGGGTGTATCCTGAATCGCGCTATAACTTTACTTTTTTGAAAGTATAAGGTGTTTAGTACTTATTGAATAATTATGATTTGCACCTATTACCTTGTTGTATATTAATGTGCTCCCAAGTGGTTCTAAAACAATTTTTGGGACGTTTTCATATGTGTATAATAATTGATTATTATTAAGTATCTTCAATAAAAAGGAGTGTTCTCAATCAGACCGCGTTTTTCTTTAATTTTGTTTGTTCGCTGATTACTCTGTCTTCAGGTCAGGATCTGATGATGGAATCTTGGAGAAATTGAGGGAACTCCTCAAATATTATACCGATACCGATATAGGTAGTTTTGATAGTAACTTATGTATTTACCTTCAGAAAATCAGTTTTGGTGAAATGGAACTGACGATGAAGACCACAGATGGCCACCTAAACTACTCAATAACAAGTATTTCACGGCTTGCGATTCGTTTATTTCGATAAAAATGCTAAACAATTTACGTTACAATGACAATGCTCGTTACAATGCATATGGTGAAGTGGAGCTGATGATGCAACACCAGGAGAACTCCTTAATAATTAACAGCCCTGCATCGGGAAAAGATATATATTGTTGACGGCAATGAACAGTTGGCATAAGGCTATTGTAACTTAGGTAAATCAGTTAATCTTACTATATTCGTAACTCAAAAGTGTGAAATAGTTTTTTTTTTTCAAAAAAATTAAACCGACTCCAAAAACGAACCTAAGAGATACAAATGAACTAAAAAGCATAAAATAAATGTTTACTACAACATTTTGAAATCGGTGCCAGTAAATAACACGTAAGAGGTTTTACATGGCGCCGACTTCGAATGTTTTACCTGGCACCGACTTCAAAATGTGATAGAAAATATTTATTTTTTACTTTTTAGTTTACTTGTTTGAGTTTATGGAGGGCTGAGACGTCGCATCGGTTGGTGTGCCCTTTGATGACTATTTTTTTTCGCAGATGTGCACTTTGGCTATAAGTAAAAAGACTATTTACATAGTTATATTTTCGAAGCATAGGTGGGTTGGTCTTATATATAATTCTACAAATTGGTATGGAACCCTGGGTGCGCGAGTCCTACTCGCACTTGACCAGTTATTTTTTTATTTATTGTGTTGTTGCTTTTGTTTTTTTTGTGTACAATAAAGTATATTTATATTGTATTGTATAATAATTGAACTAAAATACACCATTGTCAACAATGCAATGTGACATTCCAAGATTTTTCTTTGTCCCCTTCAATTATTGTTGTTTACAGACTGATTTAATGATGAGTGTTTTTTTCTCGTTATACATATGTTAATTAATTCTTTGATACAGATATTTATTTGTACATTATAAGGAGTGTATATATTAAGTTTAAATTGTACCCTAATAGGAGGTTATAGCGGTGCATTTCGTTTGTTATATTTCATCACTAGCTTAGAATGCTTAGCATATCTTATGCAAAGCAAGGCTCTTGTCTTCGGTGCCTCTCAAGAAAGGAGCTTTTTACTTTGGATTTGGGAATTTTCTGGTTGTATTTATAAGTAGGCACTAACTCAGACACGGAATTTCTCCGCGGTTTTCACTTTAAATGTTGAAGAAAAGTGTTTTGTGCCAGTCTTTAAAATTTCGACTGTAAAACAGTATGTTCCCGCCTAAGTTCTCCTTGTATTATATATCGGGTGACTTTTTTAACTGGGCTTGGTAGGCAAAATCAGGAACAATAAGGAACCACAAAAAATACTTAAAGAACTCTCGTATCCGATTTTGATAATACCTAAAATTACAGCATTAGTTTTTTGAAAAATTGATTTTCGTAGCCAGGTATCGAATTCGTTGATTTTTAAAAAGTAACCCACTATTACTGCACCACTTGGTATTGTCACTTAAATGGTCAACTTCTGGGAAGTAATAGTAAATGACAAATTAAAAGAAAAGATTTATTTTTACAAAATGCTATTAAATCCATCCATATCGTCGAGACCCGTTATGTCTAGAAAATAAAATATATTATTTCGAACAATTTGTCTATAGGCTGCATCAAAATCCTAGTTATAATGCTAGTCTAAAGCAACGAAGCAGGGCGATTTGGAACATTACAATCGGACATCTATAAAACAAATTGTTTTAAACTTTTAAGTTACGAACATGGTAGGTGAGGCAGTACCTAACTGCCTAAATTACAGTAGCCTAACGTCAACTGCCTATCGCCATTAACAAAATATAGTTTTTCCCGATGTAGGGCTGTTATCCTGGTGTTGCACCATCAGCTCCACTATATCATATGATTCTGACTATCGAAAATAACTAAATCAGTATAGGTGTGCTTATAATATTTGAAGAGTTCCCTCGATTTCTGCAGGATCCCATCATCAGATCCTGTCCTGATGACAATGGAACCATCTAGGTAGTTCAGGTATAAAAAAACCTAAATCGGCGGAGTAACCGATACACATCAATAAGAAAGTCCCCGACAAATTGAGAACATCCTCCTTTTTTGGAAGTCGGTTCAAAATGAATAAATAACCTTAAAGTAATAAAATTGTATTATGTTTGTTTATTTTTTTCTATATGTGCTATACAAAGTTGATAGAATTTGACGTTTGTGTTAGTCCTCGTCACCCTACTCTGTTACACAGGTATATTTAGAAAATTTTCGAAAAAAAAGCTTAAAATATATATATTTATTTTAAAGTGGTTATAGTTTATCGTAGGATTTATAGTTCATCTTAGTTTATTAAATGAATTTTAAGCGAAGTACATTGTAATGATTGAGAACAAATAAATTGTTGCGAGCTAATTTAATAAGGCGATTTATTTCGGTTTATCAATAAATTATTATTATTTATTCATTTTTAGGGTTACGTAGTAAAAAACGGAACCCTTAGAGTTTCGCCATGTCAGACGGACAGTCTGTCTGTCTGTCTGTCCGCGGCTTTGCTCCGAAACCCTTAATACCAGAAAGCTGTAATTCGGTATGAGTATACATATGAATTACGCCGAGAAAGTCGTACAATAAAATCTTAAAATTTTTTTTTTCAGGGTGTCTTCCCTATGTGTTAAGAGAGACCAAAAATTTTTTTTCTCATTTATCCCATGTATCGTTAGATAGGTCTTTTAAAAATGTTATAGGTGTGGGAAAACCATTTTTCCGAACGACGAACTGTTTCCGAATTATTAAGCTATGAAGTGTCAATTTTTCTTAGAGTCAAGTGTCCCCCCCCTCTACCCACTAAACTGCTGCGTCTAAAAATATGAAAAAATTCACGGTAGTGGTACATATAATGAATTTAAAAGGAAAATTACCACGGCTATGCGGGTTCTTATGGTTATCGAGTTATAGATGATCTAAGTAAAAATAAATATTTCACTTTTTAAAGCATCACATTATGTAAATATTAATAATTTTAAATTAATATATGAATTAAAATGAATAAATAAATAAATATTTAATAAGTTTAAATTAAAATAAAATATAAAATAAGGTATAAAACAATGTCTTAATAAAACATGTCGCGAGTAATTCTGAATCGCGCTTATGAAGTTTTCAACCAAATCTGCATAGATTTCATAGGCGCTAATAGATACGGATTACGTACCTATTTCTTATTCTCTTCTTAAAGAGAAATTAAAAATAATTTTATAATAATAAAAGGTTTAAAATTGTAAGTACGTATATTGTATAAACTGACTTAAAAAAGGAAATTCCCAGTTCGTCGTAAACTTTTTTACGAAAATAGGTACTCGAAGATTGCTTGACCGATCTTGACAATTCTGACAACTACGGAACCCTACATTGTGCGTGGCTCGACACGCACTTGGCTGATTTTATTAATTTCATAATGTACATTTGACAAGGTGAATGTTTGATAAGGTAAGGTCACCACCTTAAGGTGATTCAATTTTAAATTATTTTTCTCCGATGAAAAAGTTTAACCTAGTGCTTTTTTCGATCTCGGTACTTATGTCCAATTTACTCTTAATATTAAATATTTAATACGCTTTCGTTCATCTATTGAAAATACTATTACATGAGAACTCGAAATGGATTATTTCATGCACGTTCTTTTAGACATTATAATATAAGTCATATTTTGATTTAGAAAATATAATGATGATGATGATTTGATTTAGATAAAAAATTATTATATCTTATATAATAATTATATCTTATATAATATTTTTTTAGTTTTTAGTTTAATAAATAGCGAAATAATTGAAACCTTTAATTAAAAAGTAATTACCGAATTAAAATAAAAGATTGGTGTAATCAATTTCAAATTTTCAATAATATAGGTACGTATGTGTATATAATTCATAAATTTAATGTCATTCATGGTACACAGCTACCCCAATACCCTCTTATTTTTAACATAATCAAGTCTTCAAGCTGCGAAACTTTCTTAGAAATTATTATAGGCACTAAAAATATTTTTTATATAATGGATGTTTTTTTGTTTCATTTTCTAATTAGCCTCGTTCTAATTTTGAAACTTAAATTTCCACCTTTGCTTCAATATTTTATTATCTTCATATTTAGAGATCGTATTTAAATTATTTACGTGAAACAATCTTTGAAAAAATTGACAGACATGCATCGTGATGATTCTCTTAGTTTCGTTTTCTTTCTCATTTGCTTTTCAAATATTATGATTTCAGACAGTCATTTTACCTTATAACATCATTACTAATGTATTAAGGAAGGATATTTCACCATATTTACTTTTAAGAGGAAATAATTTTACTTTTGGAATTCTTTGGAACACCATTGTAAAAGTATTTTAAATTAGTTTTAGAACTTAAAAAGTACGCTGTACTAATTATATCGTGGATCATTTTAAATGAAATAATAATAATAATTTCATAAGAATCTCAAGACGCTCTCAACGCTTAGACATTAGTAACAAAATGGCGGGTAGTGATGGAGTTGTCCAATTTTCTTACTAAAATGTAAACGTATGGAGTTGTTCAATTTTCTTGTTGGACGATTTTTCATAAATTATTGCATCTAGGATTTTTTTTTAAATCCATTTATGCGTTATTATTTTCTCTATCCAGCTGAATATAAAACTCATTTTCGCCAAAAATGGAGTTAGCGGGTTAACAAGTTTACCCGACGATATATACTTTCATGCATTTAGTGAAAAACAGAAACAAATGTTCCACGTGACTCTTTAAATTGACATAACTTTTTTTGTTTATGAATCGATTGACATAAAACATTTACACTAAATGTTAAGTGAAGCTTACTACAATATATTAGTGAAAACCTCATCTAAATCGGATAAGCCGTTTCTGACATTAGCGTGCACGCACAGATAAACAGACAAACAGATACATAATCAAACAGACAAAAAATCTAACAATCATTGTTTTGGGTATTGCGTTGGTAATGGCCTCCAATAATATTTGTTTTCATAAATCTTCCATGTAAAGACAGCGTCCTGTTAGAATTTTATTATATGTATAAATATAAGATCTTATAATTATCATACGTCATGGCAGTGAAATTCATTATAAATACACAACATTCAACGCAGTGTTGCATATTCACATTTACAAAACACAGTTGTAAGCTTAATAAATAAGTGCGAATTTCAGTGTACCTTTAAATAAGGGTCTGTAAATTGTAAGTATAAAAATCATTCTATCTAAATTTTGTTTGTAAATTTTTTTAATTTTATATGTAAACAATAACGTAGCTAAAAATCGCTAAGCTGCTAACTTCAATTTTGGCGAAAATGAGTTTTATATATTGTTGGATAAAGAAAAATAAAGGAATGAATGGATTTAAAACAAAATATTTAGGAAATATGCGATAATTTATGAAAAATCGTGCAATTAACGACTGTCTAAAATTATAATATTTGATAATCAAAATAGAAAGGCAACGAAACTAAGAGATCGTCTAGACGCATGTCTGTCTGTCACTGAAAATTTTTCAGAGGTTACTCAGATGCTTGAAATTCGATTTAATTTGAATATGCATCCAAATAGGAATACATGCATTCAAATAGGAAAATATGGGAGAATAGGTTAAAAATTTGGTTTCAAGGTAGGTTAAAATTAGGCTTCCAAAAGGAGATTAGGCTTAAAACAAAAAAATAAATAAATTATCCATATAAACAAATATATAAATTTCTAAATATTTAAGTTGCAGCTTGAATACTTGAAGATGATATATAATTTAAACGTAAAATCTAATAAAGAACAAGCTTTTATTTAAACGCGGTGAAAAGTAGAAAAAACTTTTAACGTCATTGCACAATTTATATGATATACTTTGAAAATTTTGAAAATTAAAATCTATGAGATCAAGCTATTTAATTTACTTGTTTATCTATAAAGATAAACACAGAAATATGACTAACCTAAATTTTTCATCGGAGAAAATATATTGAAATTTGATAAGTACCTTAAACGTCGTACACAACGAAATTTAAAAGGAACAAGTAATACTAAAATTATTGAGAAGCCGACTAATTATATCGCCTCACTGGCAGTTGCTCACGACTTCACCTGCGTACGGTTTGGAATTTAATATATGTACATGTTTTTCAAATCATTATCCTTTTGGAGTTTATCATTGACTATGGTTTACACTTAATGATTTCCAGCCATTATCTGACTTATTAGCTGCCTATCACAATTTACAAAATATTGCTTTTCCCGATGATGCTAATTATTGAGGAGTTCTTCTAGAATTGTACCATCAAATCCAGTTTACCATATGTATTGTGACGAGCATAAATTGCTTAGCAATCATCTTGAAGTAATCGAATCGCAACCCGTGAAATACTTTTTAGTAGATAGTTCCGGTGGCCATATAAATGGTCTTCATCATCCGTTCCACTTCACCAAATAAACTTTCCAATAATCGAGTTACTATTAAAAATTCCTAAATCGGTATAGGTTATAATGCATAAAATATAATAAAAAGAATTTTTAATGCCTATAATATTTGAAGAGGTCCCACGATTTTCCCAGGATCAATATGAAAGTATAATCTTTCAAATAAAAAATAATCATAATTGGTACACAATTGGTGGAAAAATCGTTGAACACACACAAAAAACCTACAGCCGAACATATAACCTCCTCCTTTTTCTAAGACGATTAAAAATGGACAACTCCTTATTTTTAACATAATTTGAAAAAAAAAATATTTAAAATTTTAAATTGATTGTAATATACTATTCAAAGGGGATATTTTAATAGTTTTATATCATTTTGGGGTTAGGGTTCCGTACCTAAAACGGAAAAATGGATCCCTCATAGAACCAGTTTAGTATCCATCTGTCTGTCTGCCCGTCAAGACCTTTTTCAGGAATGCGTGGAAGTATCATGTTTGAATTAATATCGTATACTTAAGTATCACATTAGTTAGTCAGTTAAATTAAACTTTTAAATCGACGCAGTCAAAAAATAATGGCATTTATATCGCATATTTTGTCCATTTTAGCGTTTTCGCAAGAAAATAAATTGTATAGGTACTGTCATTAACCTAGCAACATGAAACTTGACAAGATTTTAATACTAATTAAGGAAAAAATCCGACAACTGGAAATTTCTGTCCATCTGTATGTCCCTACGCTGTCTTTCAACCTTTTTCTGAGAATGACGTGAATATATCAAATTGTAAATATTCTACTTGTACTAAATATTCAGAAAATAAAGAGATTTAATATGTAAATATGCGCTTTCATTGGCTAAAGGGACTTACTGAGGACGCCGTTTAGATACTTGTAATTTCTGACCGAAGACGACTTGGTTTAATTCGCTGATTTCCGAAAACTAAGAGGTTCTGAATTCGTCTGGGATTGTCACCGATTACTCGATAACAGCTTGGCCGATTTGGTATTTATGTTTAGAAAGGTTAACTCTTCCATTGGTCTGACAAAATATTCATCCAAATGGACTCCGAATTTGGATTTTAATATCAAAATAAGTATGTCATTCGAGAAAACAAAATTACATATCCGACTTTTGAAGGCGGTTTGACTTTTTTAAGAAGTCTTGTTTTCATTCCCACAAGTTTGTACAAAACCCTCAGTGCAAGAGATCTCAAAACTCGCAATTGGCCGGTTTTTTATTATAACATATAAAATAATACGCATACACATTAAGAAAGTTTTTCGGCTTAGCTGAAATATCATCAATTTGGAGTCTTAGTTCTTTTAGCTAACGCTGCTAATTATTTTTTTAGAAAATGAGTAAAACAATCAAGGAAACAAACGGAATATTAATATTAGACAGTGCAACTCCAGAAGATGTAGCTAAAGCTATGATCGATAGCGGGCGCCAAAAGGAACCGTTTTACGTATTCGATATGGACGAAGCTTATCGTCGCATTCAACATTTTAAGGAGATGATGCCTAGAGTACAAATGTTTTATGGTAAAAGAAAATTAAAATTACTACTAATTGAAGTCGTAAAAAAATTATTCAACGATCAATTTATTAAAGTAATAATTTTATACATTTAACTTTTTGTGTTATTATACAATTCAATTCAATTATTTGGTTTATGGCTTTTAGTTTGTGTTATTATTTCAACTGTAAAGTCGAGTGATAGTGACAGACTGCTGAAACTAGCCGCTACTTTAGGGCTGGGGTTCGATTGCTCGTCGCCTGCAGAGATAGCCAATATACTAAAGCTTAACGTGTCTCCCTTGTACGTGTTTTAGCAATTAAATATAATTTACCAATGTAATTTTCCAATTTAACCTAATTACTTTCACAACTGAACACGACTCGTGGCTTAAGAATAGATCACGATATAAATCCTTTAAATAACTTTATAATATTTTTATAGTAGGTTAGGCTTTAACAAGAGTGTTTTTGAATTTTTTTCTTCCAAGAGCTTAGTTTTTTAGAATATCTATGAATGTAATTCAAAATATTAATATAATGTATACAAAAATTAGGAGTAGTCTCCTAAGACCTTTTTACACAAATAACTTAGATTGAACAACGGACTAATATATATTTATTACTAAGGGCATATATTTTTAGCATTTTTTTAATCACTTTCGAAACTAAAATGTAACTTGTTTATATAATAAGTAGTATAAACTGTCAAAATGTAACTTGTGTAACATTTTGACAGTGTCAAATGTATGGCAGTGTGGTGGCAGTCGGGCACCGTAATAATCCTTCAAAATATTTTTACAGGAGCATTATATTCGCTACACCAACAAAAGCTTCATACTGGATGACTTTTGCTCGGGAATCTGGCATCCGTTATACAACGGTCGACAGTTCCTGCGAGCTAAAGACAATCAAACAATACTGGCCAGATGCTAGGTAATAAATATTTAAAATTAGTGATCAAAGTTTGTGTACATTTACAACACGCAGGTTTCGACGTCGCATAGTATTTTTTTCCATTTTGGAGCAAATTATTCGTTTGTATAATACAATCTCCCAAAATGTTTACTGTTTACAGTGAATAGATTTAAATCATATCTTATAAAGGTCCTAATAGCTAAAGCATATTATACACATATATCTATACAAGATTACGTTGACGCTAAAGATGCGTGGATTTAGTCTACGCTAATTATTATACAGGATGCGTTATAAATTTGTACTACATAAAAAAAATTGTACTGACATAATTAAAAAAAAAATAATTTTTAAAAAGATCATTATAATTAAAATCCTGCATTGCTACATTTTTGGATACTGCGTTAATTTGTCATCTACTTTATTTTTAGGTTGTTTATTCGAATTAAAGTTGATGGAGATTGCAAATATAATTTAGGTAAAAAGTTCGGTTGCGACGCTGAAACTGGCGCTATAGAACTATTAGAAGAAGCCGCTGCTATAGGTTTAAAGGTACATTAGTATTTTTAAGGTTATGTATTTTTTGAAATACGTATATAACAATATTGTTTAACTCCGGGATTTTTCCTAAAGTCTTAAATAAAACAATGACTTCATCTCACTAGTATATTATATCAAAACTTATAAATTTTCTTAAGCTTAACAATGTTGCTTTTTTACATTCGCAGATTCAATCATTTGACATGTATCATAGTTGTAATTAAAAATGCATAGGTTTCACTTAAACAAATATTTATAACGAACCAGCAAAATCGAATCGAACTCACGCACCGAACGCTTCGCACCATTTATTGCCGAATCTTGCTTAAACATATTTTGCCAAAATTTTAACTGTCACAGTTCAAAAGAATCCCAATTAACTTACTGTCATAGTTTATAGAGATTTAAGTTTGATACGCCATAACAATTATGTTATTCTATTATGTGTTAGTATATTTTAAGTAAATTAGATATTTTTACAGGTGGTTGGGATATCATTCCACGTGGGCAGTCCATGCTCTACACCCGATAGTTATAAGAATGGCTTGCGACAAGCGAGAGCACTTTTCGACCACGAGGCCCAAGCCGGCAGGGCGATGAATGTCGTGGACATAGGTGGAGGATTCATAAGCGAGCGAATCGATAGTATAGACGAGGCATGTATACAGGAATTCAACTGGTTATAAATCATAACAATTTGTTTTCCCAACACTCCGAAATACTAAAACATTCCCATTATCCTCAACATAAGGACTTATAATTTTTTCCACATTATTTATTTGTTTTCTAGAATAAAATACAAGCAAGCAAACGAGCAGGTAGGTCACCTGATATTAAATGATCAACGCCACCCATGAACATTTGCAGCACCATGTTAACTAGAAATGCGTTGCTAGTTTAAATTGGAAAGAGGGATGAAGCGGAATAAAAAGTAAAGAAAGCGATAGGAAAAGAATTTGTGCTTCCAGCACTCATTGTAGGAATGTAATTACATATATTGGCTGCTTCACGCTAACTTTCTGTTAGAGTCGTGTGTACGTACGAGCTGTAGGGTAAGTAGAAGCTGTAGTCAGGGCTGCAGCTAGGCACTACCACAGTAAAAAATTTTGTAAACATAATTAAAAATTTGTAGTTATCCATGTGAGTAAAGTAAAAGCCTGTAAATATCCCACTGTTGGGCAAAGGCCTCCTCTCCTATTAAGGAGAAGGTTTAGAACTTAATCCACCACGCTGCTCCACTACAGGTTGGCGGATATACATGTGTAAGAATTTCTCCCGGCATATGCAGGTTTCCTCACGAAGTTTTCCTTTACCGCCCAGCTCGAGATAAATTTAAACACTAATTTAGCACTTGAAAAACCAGCGGTGCTAGCTGGGGTTTGAACCAACGATCATTGGTTGAGATGTGTTCTAACCACTAGGCCATCTCGTATTCATGTAATCCATCATTAAATATATATTTTTGTGTGACATAAACTTTATAGTAGTAGTAACGACATTGCAATTTCAACTGTAATTATAAATAATTGTTTAAACTAAAATGTGCATTTCCTCATTTATTAAGGCGGCTGAAATAATAAATAGTGCTCTGGAGGAATTGTTTCCGGATCCTAGCGTCCAGGTCATCGCGGAACCAGGAAGATACATTTGTGACTCATCTCACGATTTGTACTGCAGCATCAGCAATGTACAAAGGGTATTGATCTATATACTATATTATTGATATTTTATTTTACATAAGTGTTCTTGTCTTAATTAAATATCTCATTTAATAAAGATCAAATTTAATATTTTATATGAAAGAATAAACTATATAGGTAAAGCCTATATAGGCGATGTTGCCATCATAATTTATGATATGAATAAAATTCGATGTTTTTCTTTATGTCAGACCAAAGAAGAAATCACGGTAGTGAATATGATTTACATGAATGACGGGGTTTTTGGTACTTTAAGAGCTCCCGAGCCCTGGCACACGGTAAAACGATATGAGGTAATTCACTCTATTCTAAACACTTCTACAGTAATTAATAACTTATTATTGTATATATAAAATACATTTTAATAAAATATTCATAAAAAATTATTACAATAAAAATATTAAAAAATATATAAAGGGAAAAAACAATTACTATCAGTTACGGAAAATTTTACGTTTTAATTGGAAACGTCAGTCAAATAAACATAAATAAATAAACGCATCACATTCAACGGCTCCCCATTATGATTTCGTGGCCTTGTGTCGGGGGTCCGGAAACACACACAACACTAACACAAACACCCAGGCCACGACAAACATCCGTATGGCCAATACCGAGGTTTGCCGTGAGCGGGGATCGAACCCGCGACCGTTAGCGCTCTCGTCAGTTGCAGTGATCACTGGGCCAACGTGTCTGTCCAAACTACTTATGACATTAGAAAGTTATTTTTTAATAGTTAAGAGCACAATAAAAAATATCAGTATAATTTAACTATACTAACCAAACTCATCGAATCAAACTTGACGCGGGCAAAGTAGGCGATATAATCCTCTCAATAATACTTCATATTTTGCCCAGGGTCGACGAGACATTATACAAGACATAGCTGACAAGCCTGAAAAAACCATTCTCTGGGGACCGAGCTGCGATCCCCGAGATCAAGTGATGGCGAATGCGGACATCTCGCTACCTCGCTGCACGACATCTGACTGGCTTGTGTTCCCCAAACAGGGATCGTATTCCTATGTCCATGCGACTACATTCTCTAGCATACAGAAACCCCTGATACGGTCTGCTATCACTCGAAAATTGTGGTGAGAGATGTTTTTACATGCTTTGCTACGTAAATGTAAATAATTATTGGAAGTCGAATTAAATCAATTTGTTGTATCGATTTAAAACGATGCAAATGTATGTAACCGATGACAATATAATAATTTGGCCGCATCAAGCGGGTGTGGTGATGGAACCAGGTGGTATATATATATATATTATACGTCTACAGTGGAACTCTTTAATGGTTCCATACAAACTCCTCGAATTTAGGTTAATTTCGTTCGTCTTAACTATTCCAACATTACACTTTGAGTGAGAAGAGTTATATAATATTCCTGAAAGAAGATTGTATGGTAGTTTGTACTATAGTTTTTAAAACTATACCATTTTTATTACACTCTATTAAATATAATTCTTATGCTGTAGTATAAAAAGTTACTTGTGAATTTACTACGTAACGTAATTCAAACCGAGTCAGACAAAATAGTATTTCATAAAGATAAAACGATTTAAGGAAGTATGACAATCATAAACAGCAGTTTATTATGATGTTGTGTACGTAATCTTAGGCAAACCGGTGCTGTCAAAAATAAAGGTACTGACAAAGAATTATTTCAGGTATAAAGCATTGACAAACAACGTACGTAAACCTTTATTAACATCTGTACTACTTATTAGTGTAATTATTGCCTTATAATGATTAGATAGTAAAATAAAGAAAACAAATATAATTAACTAATGTTTTTATTTATTTCAGGAATCAAATAAAAGATAATGAAGTTTTTAACCCAGAAGAATTTATAGAGAATCTTAACATTTCCTCGCCGCTACCTTCGACTTTGCCGACCCTTGTACAGCCTACGAACATACTACCTTCGAATTATACTTTAAAGGCATAAAAGTATATTTTCAAACATTTGTCAGCGGCTTCGGTGGCGTTAATTTAGATTTTGTTATACCGGACGGCTGTCTGAAACTTATTTTTCGGTCTGCGCACGCGCACTACCTTTTGTAAGTTAATATTGTATGTCTATGTCCATAGCCATCTCGCAAATGTAACACGAGAAGTTGGTATAGTTTTATCGCAATCATACGAACGGTAATAGCCTAAGATAACAAAATATACAAGAAAATATTTTTACAATTTTTTTTATATATTATCAACATATAAAGCCTCTAGTGTTGTGATGTTTTCGATGATATATAAATAAAGCGTAACCTTTATCTTCGTGTTGTTTACTTTTTTATTAACTAACTCTTAGTTATAAAATGACGTTTTCGTCATTTTCGTTAGGATTTTCCTGGTACTTTATTCAAGAGAAGAGACTATAGATTGCACATGAAATTTTAGAAAAAAAACTCTCGTATATGTTTCAAGCAAATATTTCAAATTCAATCCCCTACATTAACAACAGACGCAAGATTTATGATGGACTAGAAATAAATCGCGCGAACATAATTAATAGACACGTTGGCACAGTGGTCACTGCAACTGACTGTAGCGCTAACGGTCGCGGGTTCAATCCCCGCTCACGGCAAATGCCTGTATTGGCCATACGGATGTTTGTCGTGGTCTGGGTGTTTGTGTTAGTGTTGTGTATATTTCCGGACGTGAATGTGTGTGGGTATGATAGTCGAGATTAGTTATGTCCAGAAAAAAAATTGCATTGTTTTAAACATTTTTTTATAGACTGCGTCAAAATGCTAGTCACTTCCTGTAGCAACATAATTGAAAAAGACTTGGGGAATAAAATAATCACAAATCTATAAAATGAATAACTTTATTAATTACTTCTTTCATGTTTGGGTAATTTTTTTCCATGCAAGGTACATAAAGTTCATAAATTAGACACTTATTTTGGTCCTCGTCACCTACTCTGTTACCTCAGTATGTGCATTTTGATAAAAACTATAGTTATAATTTGTACAATACTTAAAATAATGATTAAATTTATTGAAAAACAAAATTTTAATTTTAAAATCTCTCTGGATGCGACTACTGTACCAAGTTTTCACTTTTGAGGTTTGATCATTTCTTTGAAGATTTGTCTAAGAAGTAAGTACTGAAAGTGGAATTGATGTATGAATTTTACAGCATTTTGTTAAAAATAAGCATTTTCCTTTATCCGTATTCGTTTTCCGTTTATCGTTTAGTTTTTATCGAAATCGGTTTCCAGACTCCTTTTCCATTTGGCCTACCCAGCCCAGTTAAAAAACTCATTCTGTAGGTATAGTCCGTACAGGCACAACACACGACCTTTTTGCCGTAAATGTTATTAGTTTTGCTAATATCTAAACCTACATGCAGTGAATATTTATGTATGAATATATACATATGAGTAGAGTTTTTGAAGCTCTCGAAGAGTAAAATCATTATAGTGGTTCATAAACAACAATCACCTGTATCCTAACCTAATAATAGATGACGATACACAAATATTTGCAGCGATCACTAAAAAGTAAAAAATAAAAAAAAATTATTTAAATCCAACTAAGTTGGACAGCGTTCAGGAAATTACGAAACGTCTTCTCAAACAAAATACCACAGTGCCTCAAGACGAAAGTCTTCAATCAATGTGTGTTACCAATAAAAACTTATGGCACTCAAACGAGATCTATGACTGTGGGCCGTATAAGGCTCTCAGTCGCTCAACGAGCCATGGAAAGGGCTATGCTCGGAATATCTCTACGAGATCGAGTCAGGAATGACGAGATCCATAGATGGACAAAGGTAAGTGACATTGAAGTTGAATTGAAGAGTTGAAGTGGCAATGGGCAGGCAACATAATTCGAAGAACCTATGTCCGATCGGGCAAAAAGGTTCTCGAATGGAGACCATGTTCTGGCAAGCGCAGGCGAGAACGTCTACCCACAAGGTGGACAGGCGACCTTATTAAGGTCGCTGGAAGACGCTACATGCAGGCCGCTTCGAAAAGGTCCCTTTGGAGATCGTTAGGACGTCCTACGGCTGAAATAATGATGGTGATAATTTATACGCCCTAAATAGAATACAATAAACTTTTCCTTTCAAAGTTTTACTATCAACTTATAACTTCATTCCAAAACTTATGTGATGAAAAAGCGTAAGTCAAGCTTTGTAGATAAATAAGTAAGTTAAATAACTGTTTATTTTTTATTAACTTTTAAAACATAGTAAATACGAGTGTTTAAATCTCGAAATGCTTTGAAAAGCCTATTTGAATAAACTATGTTTTGATTTTGAGATATGTATATTATAAATGAGTATTATAAAAACAATAAGTGTAATAAATTAGTTAATAAGAAATTAGAAGTTATTATTTTTATTTTCGTATTCGTTTGATATGATTTAACTATATATAGTACCTCAAATAGTCTACGAAGCCAGAGAGAAAATCCGCTTGAAGCACATTACTGCTATAAGCTCGCAAAATATAAAACCCAGCAGTTAATGTCAAAGCTTTGTATGAGAAATTTATTTAAGATCCTTACGAAAAGTCTTTGTTACGAAACGACGTTTAAAATTTATAAAAATAGGACCAAACAAAGTCCCCGACGAATTGAGAACCTCCTTCTTTCTTGCATGTCATATAATAAAAATACCAACTATTCTCTAGTTGTAACAAATACGACTCTGTAAGAAATTTTTTAAAATCATAGAATATTTCTTCTTTAAAAACTTTTTTAAATGTATAAATTATTTAAACATATCCAAAATCAAAATACCAAGCTGGCCAGACATTACTTGCTTATTAGGAAACAAAATGTGTACGATTCGGTAGCGTTAGTATGTACATACTTCGAACGTACGCATACGAATAAGTTCGATACAACGCCGACGCTCATTGTTAATTTACTAATCATAGATAAAAGGTAAATTAAAAAAAGGTAATTTAAATTACTATTTTTTGTATATTTTACAGAAAGATGGCACAAATTAATACTACAAGACATTTTTCGCCGCCATTTTATTCTCACCAGACAATGTACGACTCGCAATAAAAAGTAAACATTTTTTTACGTTCTCCTCAAAAAAATATTACAAATCCCTAAATTTCACAAATACAATTATCTTCTTCGAGCGGAAATCGAACTCGCAACCGTTGGCAATAATGGTACATCCAGTAGCACTACACAACAAACAGTAACAACTACACTTATGAAACACATTTCATTATTTATCATTTACAAAAAACATTCGAAATTGGTGCCAAGTAAAACGTTTTAAGTCTTCTTTACTGGCACCGACTTAAAAATGTTGTAGAAAATATACTTTTGAGTTTACATACTTATATTAAATTCGTTTTTTAATTCGGTATATGTTTTTAGGTTTTTATTTTCAACTTTTTTGTCACACATACATATAGCAGTTGAGTAGTGCCAGTGGTCATCTGTGGTCTTCATCAATTCAACATCACTAGATAATACTTTTTGAGACCAATTGCACAATTTTTTATAAAAAATACGTAAATCGGATTAGATGTGCCTATAATATTTGAAGAGTTACTTCGATTTCTCCAGGATCCCAACATCAGATCCTGACCTAATGATAATGTGACCAACCATTAAAAGCTTTACCTTTTCAAACAAATTAAAAACCGACCTACGATTGGCGAAGAAGTACAAGGCGGTGAACGAACATTTACTGCAGTTAACAAGGAAACTCAAGGAATGACATATTAATTCCAATTTTGATTTTAAAATCAAGCGACTTAGTGGATTTAATTAAATTTTATGGGATCTATTTAAGAGCATACCCTTAAAAATAAAAAAAGAATTAATCAAATCGGTTAAGCCGTTTTTGTGTAATCAGTGAATTGTGTGTTACTTATTTTTCTGTATGCCTGGTGGAAGTTAATTTTACTATGCCTATAGCTCTCTTGGGATTGCAAATAATTTATCGACAAAGTTTTAAGATCGCAATGAACGGCAGCTCATACAACACGAAACAAAAATAATTGATATATAAGACAAGCTATTCGTCACGGGTTTTTTGGGTTATTTAGAATAGTAATACTAATTTGTTTATTTTGTAATAATAATTTAGTAATAATTGATACACTTTTTCATTGTTAACATTTTTAGCCCCCGATCCAAAAAGAGGGTTGTTATAAGTTTGAAGCATGTAACTGTGTCTATATGTGCTATTGTAGTTCCCTAACCAATGGATCCATTTTGATGTGATTATTTCTCTGTTTGATTGCTGATGTAATCGTGATGGAGATAATTTACGAAGATCTTTTCGGACGTTTCTAGGTTATCTGCTCTTTTTCGCGGTTGTTGTAAGGATGTAAGCAAATTCTACTGGTCTAATCGAATCGAAATTTACTATAGTACTAGACTTCAATGGAACTAAAATAACATAATTACGTAACCTTGACCTGTGGCTGCAGCATCATCTGGAATCAGCGGAATACACAACTTAAAGCAAAGTATTGTGTTGGCTCATTGAAATGGCCTCAATGAATAGACTGTCGCGCGATTTTAATTTTAGATAATGAAAAAAATAAACCTTAACGCTTTCTTCCGCAGAATATGATAAAAAATAATAAGAAAATATAATTTAATACGGGATTCATTTTTGTTAAACGCATTTTATAATACATAATTAAAATAAAATGAAATTTGCATAACAATAATTTATCTTATCATATTTATATCAATCATCCTTTTATCAACCCTTTGAGATACATTTTCTTTTTAATAATAATCATCATCTACCTAGCATTTTTCCCGGTTATACCAGGGTCTGCTTTCTATTCTAGTCCAGATATTGACGAGTTACTGGTTTTTACACAGAGCGACTGCCATCTGACCTCCGCAACCCCTGAGGGCAAGCCAGTAACCGTTTAGACTGGAATATTTTCCCTACTACCGACAGCTTTTTAATAATAATATAGTGAATATATTACTAGCGAACTGCGCTGGCTTGCTACGGGTGCAGCCTAATATTTATAACATCATAATACAAATCTTTGAAATTGTTGCCTTTTTCTGGTATAATATACATGGGTCCCTGCAACACTTTATTTATTGGTGAAAACCGCACTAAAATCCGTTGTGAACTATTAAAGATCTAAGCGGACAGACAGCGCGAAGCGACTTTGTTAAATACTATGTAAAGATTGTTATGATAGCGAAATTCTCTACAAATATACGTAAATCACATCTACATGCCGAAGTCACATCAATCCATATCAAAGACTACTTACAACATAGTTAATTGCAGAGCGTGTAGCAAGACAAACGTCGTCAGTTTAAAAACAGTTAATAGGTGTAAGTCTATAAGTGACTTTTAATAAAATAGGGTAAATTAATCGTGAGTTTAGGTTTACCTTTTTTTAAAATTAAATAACATAAATACATATAAACATTAAATAAATTAAGGCAATGTGTTTAAAATTTTATTTAATTTTTTTCTAGCTACACTTTTTTTTTTCATTTTAGAAAATGAGTAGTGAAGTCAAAAGTACAAATAAGACATTAATTTTAAACAATGAAACATCAGCTGATGTAGCAGGAGCAATGATTCACAGCGGGAACCAAAAGGAACCGTTTTACTTATTCGATATGGACGAAGCTTATCGTCGTATACAACATTTCAAGAAAATGATGCCTCGAATACAAATATTTTATGGTAACGAATATTCGAAATAGTAACAAAAGATATCAAACATGTTCTCTTAAATTTTTTACTATGATATTGATAAATAATTGTGTCTCATTCTTTTGTCATGTGATTCCATAATAATAATTTCAGCTATGAAAGCAAATGACAGCGACGAAATGCTAAAACTAGCAGTTAGTCTAGGGTTGGGATTCGATTGCGCGTCGCCTGGAGAAATAACTAAAATACTAAAGCTGAACGTATCTCCTTTGTACGTATTTCATAACTAGATAATTAAAAAATGCATTCCTGGCCCTGAATTAATTATTAGTATCTATATAAATTGTTTTTACAGAAGCATTATATTCGCTGCACCGGCAAAGACTCCATATTGGATGACATTCGCACGAGAATCTGGAATTCGACATACAACATTCGACAGTTCCTGTGAGCTGAAGAAGATCAAACAGTATTGGCCAGATGCTTGGTAACAGAAAACAAATAATTGTGTACATTTATTACGTACTATCTATACTAATAATAAAATTCTAACGGGTCGCTGTATGTACATGGAAGATATATAAAAAAAATCTTACTGGGGGCCTTTACCAACGCAATAGAACCCAAAACAATAATTGTTAGAATTTTTCTCTGTGTGTCTGTTTATCTGTGCGTTTGTGTCCGCTAAACAAAAAATCTAAAAAGTTCTTAAAAACATTACGTGATTAATGGACAGCCCCTACAGCTAATATTATAAGAATTAACTTGGGCTACTTTTATTTAAAAAATATATTTATTTTAATGAATATGTAAAAAAGAGAATTACACGATAACAAAATATTGTAGACATCAATAAAATAGTGAAAAATTTCCGATTTAAGAAGGGAAGGTATACATATATACAAATAAATAAAATTGATTTGTCTGTTTGTAATTTTAAATACATGCATATGAAAGTATACACGGTACTGACAACAAAATAGCATTTTTTAAATTTTAGTCAGTCTATTTTTCACTCAGTTTGTTTCGGCTAATATCTGAAACAGTTGCACCGATTTTGACAAAACTTTCACTAGCAAAAAGCAAATGTAATAAGGAACAAAATTGACACTAATGAAATAGTGAATAACATCTGATTCAAATATATATATATATATATATATATATATATATATATATATATATATACATATATATATATATATTTTATATATATTATATATAAATATAATAATTTTAAGAAATAATACATTTACTGGGTAATTTTTTTACTGGATAATATAGATCAAATTCGAAACGATAAGCAATAGCGAAAAATAATTAAAAACTAAAACTATATTCGTTTTTTGAAAAAGTTTTCCTAACCAGAAACGAACACGTTGATTTTGCAAAAATTATCATTCTGTATTATTGCATCATCTGATACTGTCACACATTATAAGGATTAACTTTTGGGAGGTAATACTATACAGTTAACTGCAACAAAAAGAAAAGGCTAATTTTTTACAAAATTGTATCAAATTCATATATAAATTAAATCTTTAGTAATTCTTCAAAAAAGACGATTAAACCTAAAAGTGAAATTTTAAAATTATAACGGGATGTTGCAACGCTAATAGCGGGTGAGTACAATAGCAGATTCAAGTGAAATAGATTTATACTTAGGTTGGTACAAATGAAGTTACTGTGAGTTATTCATTTTATATATTTTCGATTGTATTGTTCACACTCTTCCTTACTTTCGTAGGTGACTAGCATTTCGATGCAACCTATAAACATTTCGTTCGAAGTAATGCAGACTTTTTTTTCTAAACTTTCCGGGACCCATGACTTATCCCACGTATTTGATTATGTCTGTTTAGAATCGATTACTTAACTTCTAATTCATGTATAGATTTAATGTTATTTTGTAAAAAATAAATCTTTTACTTTAATTTGTCATTTGTTACTATTACTTTCCAAAAGTTGATTCTTACAGGTAACACTATTAGGTGGTGCAATTATACAGAATGTATTATATTTTTTCAAAATTAGTGGGTTCTATTCCTGGCCAGTATAATCATGAAATCAAAAAAACTTATGATGCAGTTTTAGATTTATCAAAATCGGACACGATACTTCTTTAAGTATTTTTCGCGATTCCTTATAGTTCCGGCCTATCAAGCTCAGTAAACAAAGTCACCCGATATATAATATAAGAAGAACCTCGGCGGGGACATACTGTTTTACAGTCGAAATTTTAACCAAAATTGTACACCGCATACCATATATACATAGCACCGCCGACCTTATATTGAGCATGAGATATTATAACCTTGCTTTGCAGGAGACATGCCAAGCATTCTGTAATCCACGCGAACGAAGTCGCGGGCACAGCTAGTGATGTAATATACTTAACTAATTACTGAGTTGCCAGACTGTGTATCAATTATTTAACCACGGTGCTTTGTCTAACTTGCGGTTGACGTCTTTATGAGATTCCAGTTTATAATTTGACCTAATTACTTATTTAAGTTATATTTACATTTTTTGTATTATTTGTTCTAAATAAAGAGTTTTGACAGACACGTTGGCGCAGTGGTCACTGCAACTGACTCAAGCGCTAACGGTCGCGGGTTCGATCCCCGCTCACGGCAAACGTCTGTATTAGCCATATGGATGTTTGTCGTGGTCTGGGTGTTTGTGTTAGTGTTGTGAGTGTTTCCGGACCCCCGACGCAAGGTCACGCGATCTAAATGGGGGCCGTTGAGTGTGATACGTTTATTATTATTTTTTTCACTTGCTACGCCTTATTTTGAGAACACTATATAAAATTCATGATCATAAAGTAGATGATATTTAATTTTTATTTATCTCTTTAAATAGTGGAGATGCGATAGATCTATTTGGAGTTATGAAATCACGTCTTGCTATATCTTTTTGAATAGGCTTATTTAATATCTATTTTTCTTTTTTAGCTTATTGATTCGGATTAAAGTTGATGGAGTGAGCATTTATAACTTAGGCGAAAAATTTGGTTGTGATTTTGAAACTGAAGCTGTTGATCTGTTAGAAGAAGCGGCTGCTTTAGATTTAAAGGTAAGGTTTTTAGTGAACAGGTATTTAAAAAAAGTAGTGAGAAAAATTTGTATATCATGCGATAAAATGTATTTGCTATGGGCTGAGTTCGGACGGATATATTTACGAATCTGGTCGCTGTACATATTATCAATCAAATTATAATGACTTCTTGCGACTTTTACAATTTGATACAGCCTTAATTTGTATTATACCTATCTACCCAATCAAGGCAGAATCTTATATAAAATAAACAAAGCGTACCACGAATATTGAATTCGTCATTTTAAATTGTATTTACTATCTGCAAACACAAATTATTTAATTATTTTGAGTAAACGAAATATTACTACAGGTGGTTGGGGTGGCGTTCCATGTGGGTAGTGCGTGCTCTTCAGCTGACAGTCACATGGTTGGACTGCAACAAGCGAGGGCACTGTTCGACCACGAGGCGCGTGCCGGCAGGGGGATGAGTATCGTAGACATAGGAGGAGGATTCTTGAGCGACCGAACCGATAGAATTGATCAGGCATGTAGCATATTATTTTTATTTTCTACTAGCTGGTTTCCGCGTCTTCGTCTACTTAAAATACTTGTTTGTGATAGCTTATTTCTTTAAAAAGTCATGTTTTCTCCATACAAACTTTCATTCCCTATTAGGTTCGAGACAAAATAAATAAAAAATGATAATAAAAACATGATATTCATAAACATATGTTAGAATTCTATTTCTATTTCTTTAGGTATCGCAACTAATAAATAGTGCTTTAGAGGAATTGTTTCCGGATCCTAGCGTCCAAGTTATCGCGGAACCTGGAAGATATATTTGTGACTCATCTTGCGATCTGTACTGCAGCATCAACAATGTACGAAGGGTAAGATCCAGCTTCAATATTTTATTAACATTTGATAATAATCATTTAAATTAGAATAATAATATTCTATGTCACATTCATTGAATTTCAATTTTGTTTATTCATTTAAATGAGACAAAGATACCAATAAAATTATATTCAAAGCCATTACCCTAAAGAATTGAATTGAATTGAACCCAATATATAACTTTCCATTTTTGAAAGAAGTTTTTAAATCGGATAAGTGGTATTGGAGATCGACGTTTTCCGTGTCATTTCAATTCCCGTGGAAATTCCGGAAAAAAGTAGTATACCTACCCGTGTCAGTTAGATAACTAAAACAAAATTCATGACATCTCATTTATTGAATTCTGTTAAGCGGTTTAGGCTACAGTGTAGACTGCGAAAAAATATAAGACATACGTGGATACAATCAAATTCTCGTATAACATAACCTTCCTACCGTGTTTTAATCGGGTAAAACAAAGTATGAGTGTTTTAAAAAACTATCTTCGTCTATGTTGTCAGTTTATCCTTAAAGAAAATGGAGATGTACATTTAAAATTAAACCTTATTTTAGCCTCTAAAGGTAAAATCAGTGCAACAGCTATAAGCTTTATATACCTGTTATAATGTATACTATCGCTGCCAAATCATACTATATTCTGAAAGTTTCATATTGATTATTGCATGAAAACTGTCAAAAATTAGAAATACTTTATCAGTTGACTTTTAGATAATTAGACCCAAGGTCGCATCTGTAATATAAATAAAGACGATGTTTAAAATGATTATATTACTTACAATAATAATAATTCTATAAAAGCCTTTACAAATATTATACACACAGATATGATTTAAATGCAATGTTTGTTCGTCTTATCAGGTGACGAAAGACGGTGAAGTAGTGAATATGATTTATTTAAATGACGGATTATTTGGGACTTTGAGATATAATGAGGCCTGGCATACGGTGAAACGTTTTGAGGTAAATGTTTTCGTCTATTTTGTCTAAGTTTAATCTTATTTCACTTTTGTTATCCGAATACATACTCTTGCTTATGTTCAATCAATAAAAATACACATATTTGTGCTATGTGGTCTTAACAATTTTTGTCTCTTATCATTACATACATAAAAATATCTTAATTATTAGAATAATGAAATCCCACAACTTCAGTGATTTGATTACTTTTTTTTCCCCAATTAAATAACTCTCGACAGAAACTGATTATAAAAATATAGTAAGTATTATAATATTTGTGAAAATGTTCACGAAGTTAATTATATTCGTACTTTTAATTATTTTTCTAAGCAAATAATTGCATAAATTTAATTTTAAATAAGTAACATGATTTGACCTTCTAAGGGTGTTTATTTTTCGTTCCCTATACTGCGCAAACTATATTTAAGGAATGTGTGCAAATGCGAACATAGTCGTTATTAAAAGTTTGACTTGATACAAAATAACGCTTTTTACCACTAAAATCTTTCATAGAACTACAACACCAATCTATACAATTTAATAAAATTGAAGGGTCTGTTTGTAATTTCAAATTAATAGCTAAACTAAATGTACATAAAAGTATACACGGTACTTACATCAAAAACACAATTTTTAAAATTTTTGTTTGTCTGACTCTTTGTCTGTGATTTTGAAGAGACTTTCAGTCACAGATAAGGACAGACGTAGGCTAATTTATTTTTAAAGTATTATTTATTTTTATTAATAAATAAAAAAAAGGGTTACACGAACACAAAATTTAAACCAATAACAGTGAACAATTAACATGTGTCTAATTGGCACAACTAAAAGCCATAAACTAAAGAATTGAATTGAATTGAACAGTGAACAATATCCGATTGAAGTAGGGAAGGTAAACTTTATATAAATATTTTTTTTTCTCAAATAACCGCGGGTAAAACAGACGGGCATTCTTAGTATTCAATACGCTGCATTTTAAACATGATAACGCAATTCTTTTGTTTTTTTTTATTCAGAGACACACAGACATTATAAACAATGAACTTGAAAGAACTATTCTTTGGGGCCCAAGCTGCGACTCCACAGACCGCGTGATGCAAAACGTGGACATCATGCTCCCTCGCTGCACGCCCTTTGATTGGCTAGTATTCACCACACAAGGAGCATATACATTTGGCTTTGCAAGTTCTTTCTCTTGCTTGGAAAAACCATTGATTCGATCGGTTATTTCAAACAAATTGTGGTAAGTGTTATTTTTGCGACTTTAAGGATATACTCAGAACTAGCTTTCCGCCCCGACTTCGCATGAGTGTACTTATTAATTAAAACTTATTCACTTTTTTTATGGACCACCATAAAACGACATATTCTTTCGTCACATTCATAATATAATATGATTCATTTCGTGTTTTACTAACTTAATTATATATTTTAAACTTTCGCGATTTATACTATTCATATTTAATATAACGGGTCTTATCGCGATAACTAATAGTAGTAATACCTTTTTATTGCCCGACGTTTCGACGAAGTTACATTCGCCGTGGTCAGCTCGTGACCACGGCGAATGTAACTTCGTCGAAACGTCGGGCAATAAAAAGGTTTTACTAACTTAATTTTATTAAACAATATCACATATCAAAGATATAATTAATAACAAATACTAGCGACTCCCCCAAGTTACGCACGGGTGCGATGTAGATTTTTACGACATCACATTACAAATCTTTCTCTGCTATAATATGCATATATTCTATATATGAAACTTCCTCTTGAATCATTCTATTTATTAACGAAACCGCAGCAATATCCGATGTGTAGCTTAAAAGATCTATGCGTACAGACGGCGGTAAGCGACTTTGTTATACTATATAAAGATAATAAAATAGAAATGTCTAATAATGAATCGATCGATTTTTATAAATAAGTGTTTGGTTTTTTGTTTTTAGGAATAGAATAAAAGATGGTAAAGTTTTCAACTCGGAACAATTTATAAAGGACCCGGATGTTTCGGCGCCCCTACCATCAACTCTACCGCCAATTACAAAGACAACGTACATAATTGGTTCGAATAATACTTTGAAGGTATAAGATCATTTATAAATAAGAAAATATACAAATCTTTGAGTTTGTTTCACATAAATATATAATGCGAAAAAGTTTTTAATGTTTTTTTTTCCTTTTTTCATTAAATTTACATTTAAATTTAGTTAACCATTTTATTATTTATTCTTTTTAAATCAACATACAGTAATGCCCCCTACAATCAATACTGGTAAACTTGGTGGTTTAAATTAAAGCTTACAAAATAAATCTTGAGATTTTGGGAGCAAATTACTAATAGGATATTAACTTCCGACAAACAGTTCAAGACCATTTAATCTTACACCCAACATTCACAACAGACGCGGACTTAAAGCGGGATTAAAAGGAAATCGTGTGAACATAATTTAATAGAATTATATAATTTTACGAAGACATGCGTTCCCACACATTCACGACAATTTCATCTGAAATTATCCACTTATGGAAAGCCTCACACTGTTTCAGGGGAAATATTGTACAAGGGCAATTTACCTTAAATGTGTTGGGCACCGGGTCGAAGTAATAAATGTTGAGATAGGAGGGTCTAGATGCGTAGGGTCGGAGCTGACTCAGCCTAATTTATAAACAGTTTAGCCCGACTTAAGACCAATAAACCGTCTAAGCTTTTTCCGATAATTGTGATGTGCCCCTTGATAAGGTGTGGGTTTAATCTGTATATTGAATATGAAGGAGTTGAAAAGATGTGTCTAATCGTTTAGAGTTCATAGCGTGTACGACCTCTACCGACTTGAGTAGATAACCGTCACTCATAAGACATTAGTAGCATCAACAGGTAAACGATATCCAAACTCCATATACTCGTAGATGAGTATCGTGAGTTTAATCAGAATTACCGGCTCCTTGAACTATTATTGTACTAACTCTCAACATAAACTTAGCAAGTAATTTTCCGTTCAGCTTATCGTATCGAATGAGCTATATGGAATGAATTTATTAAATATTTCAACGTTTTTTCGTGGAGACTTATATATGTATAGATCTTATTTAATTACATGTTGTAAAAGTAAGAAATAGACATAAATAGAACTTATTTAGAACGATGAAATTAGACCATTTAGATATATTTGTTAACAAAAAACAACTTGTCTAAAATAAAACAACATTTAATTATTATAAACGAATGGTATATTTTATAATAAAAATTAACATTTACATTAAGTGTGACAAAATATTTGTACGAAATAAAGTTTCTGAACTCGCAGATGTGAGATGGCAATGCGAATCGATGGTGGAATCTTGACAGGGCATACTACGCCCTTCGTGATGAGACGTTACCTTTACATCCTAATGGCTTATGCTTATGCTGTAACAAATAGTAAAATAGTTATTTAAATAATATCACTGTACATACCTAATCAAAAAAGGTCGTTTTGAGAAAAAAATTAAAATTTATTATTTTAGATTTTCGTATAGTTTTTCTATTTACTAAAGATTTCATTATATTATTCATTAAATGGCCTAAAATTACTTTAATTTTGAAATGTTCCCTGTAACAAATCGCACATAAACCACAAAAGGTTTTATTAATAAAGGGAATATTCGAATCATTAAACGACACACTGACAAATATTGTAAATAAATAATTTAAATGAAACTAAGGTCCAATTTTATTGTTCTCAAGAGCACTACATTAAAATGGTATCTAGAATTGTATTCATGTTTATTATTTGCAATACTAAAAATAAATTACTCACTTGCGTTACTTGTGATAAGGAAACCCATATATGTATTCAATTTTGAGTATTAGCCTAAAGAGGTCGTAATCGTTATTTTTAATTGGTCGATTATTTTTTCTTTACGAAGCAATCCCTTAACATTTTTTACACAAACTAGCTTTGCAAAACTTACTATACATACAGGTTCAAGAGCTCTCAGACTTACTGTCACATTTAATTTCCTTACTTCTTTTCTTCCTTTATTCCTTTTTAATTTGAATTGTCGTTTCTGAATCGTCTGGTGTTGCAAATGTTCGTGGAGAGCGGTGATCATTTAACGTAAAGTGAAGTGCCTGCTCATTTGCTCGCTATTTTCATTAAAAAAATTATAATGATTCGTTGACTATAGGTATTCGTTCATTTACCACGTACAAAGATTACGTTGATATGTTACTTTTTTTTATAAGTTTTTGTGTATCTATTTATGATTAATTGGCGTTCAGGATTTTAATGTTTTTAAATGACCAGTTTTTTTTTCTTAGATATGGTTTATGTATGTTTCAAATTTTAATTTAATTTTTTTCTTCTTTACCTCTATTACAAGCCGTGATGATTTTATAGATTCTTTATTCATTTATTATTTGTGAAATAATTTTATTTGTTTTTGTTCTAACCTTTAGCTGCCGCAGGCGCTGCCGCGGGAGCTGAAAAAAAAAATAATTTCGTTTAGACAGAAGAGTATTTACATTACGTGATATTAATTAATACACTATATATGTAATACTCATCTTTGTCCTAAAATCCCGTTCATGGCTACACCTTATTTAATACTAAATCATATAATAATATGACCTACATTGTGATTAAAATAGAATATGCTCGTATAAATGTTAAAGTAATAGCCAACAACAAGATTTATTATGTGTTTTCCCTACAATAGATAAGACGCTTATGTCACAAACCTTGACTAATGATTAATTAGCCAGATATGTAGAACTGTAGGTATATGGCACATTATACTAATTGGTAAATGTGCGAAATAAGAAATAAATAAAGCGCTGAATACCACTACATTGACATTCATAATGTTATCTATTCATACCTTCTAATTTCTCATTATATATCCATGGTTTATAAAATTATTACGTTAACAATAACACTACAAGTAATAAATTTAAAAAATCAAAAGCTCGACTGCCTAACAAGACCATCTGCGGTCAGCAGTACCATGTCAATACCAGTTCTGTCTAAAAGTCTATAAATGAGAATCGTTACTAAACAACTTTAAAACAATAACCTAATAATTAGATAAACCTAATAATGATTTTTAAGTACCTATTCAACGATACCACACTTGACACAGTTGATCGATTTTAATTTTTTCTTTATCATATTATAGCGTCCAATATCGGTCATTTTATTTATTGAAATTTTCTTGTTATTTGTGTCATTATGACGAATCAAACTACGTATTATTTTTAAAAATTACGTTTGGTCTAAATTGTGCCACAAGGGTACAAACAAACACGCATACATACATACATACAAACATCCATACATACATACATACATAGACTGATAAACACATTGCGTCGCACAGTCGAGTAAAAACATTAAAAATCTGGCATCGTTGCTGATGCTGAGTACATTTTAAAGCGAAATCCACTACTTCTATACTAGCATGTCTTATAATCTTTTAACAATCTGCATCAAAATATGTACCTGCTCCAGCAGCCGGAGTCGCGGGTGCATCAGCCTCCTGTAATATTAATACAATTGATATCATACAAGTTTTCGTGATATTCTTTAGACGTATAACACCTCTTTACGTGCACTAATGTTAATAATTAAAAAAAAGGAGTTGATATAAAGGAGAAAGAAAGCCTTAATAACATAGAGATTAGGAGTACATTGTAAAATGTACAGCGATTTACTGCAAAATTGACTGCTAGATAAAAGTTTCATTCTACGTTAGTATTTCAAGCATTTTTATAAAGTCAGTTTAACGAAATTTCTTTCACCTAAAAATATAAGAGTAAGAGATTTCTCCTAAAAATAAAATTGAATGTTTTCTGTGTTTATGTTCAACTCTGTGTATGATTAGTATTCAGTGATTCTTAAGTAAATAACTAAATATTTTTTTCAAAAATTACAAAATTAATACAATAATAATATGATAGTACTCATATGTTACCTATTTCAGTGAAATAATTTACAATTGAGTGCATTAAATGAACTTAACTCGATGATACAATAGCGCGCGCAAATAATTTAATTTATAGAAGCCAGTCCAATTAAGCCGCTATGAATATTAATATTCAATGAATGTCAATGAATTTTATAAATACGGCTATAATTATATACGGCTATATTAATTTTTTAACCTAATTTACTAAAGTATTAGTATCACTCGTTTTGTCTTGCTATCAATAAATATTAACTGTCTACATTTTTTGTTTATTTTGGTTATTAAATAAGTACTAAAACACATAACAATTATGGGGAGCCGCGTCGTTGCACGCTACGAGATCGCGTCGTGAAAAAAATGTCGACGTCGCGTTACGATATACGATAACGATGGATAATTCCGTGTATCCTCCTCAAAATATCCAACCTAAGAAGGATAATTGGGATCACGTGTTTGTTTGACCACCCAATCGGGGAGCATAAACAGGATTTGTGTATTGATTTTCGCTTCTGATTATCGCCCTCGACAATGTTTTGTCAATAACACGATTTTTTTTTTCAATTTAGATAATATTATTTATCTTTAAACACGTAACTAAAGAGCATTTGGTTTGTTTAGAAAATCTCTATTCTAATGTATTTAATACCCCAGTATAACCTGGGGTGGAAAATCGGAAGAACGATCAGAATGAAATTCCGATTATCCACCCCAGCCAGCCATTAATAGGATGGATAAACGAAATCATCCATAACGATAGATTTCCATTGTAGATGTTGTCACATCGCCTAACATCGTTTACAACACTTAAAATTAAACAAAGAAAACAACGTCCTCGTCTTAACGTACCACGACGCGATGCCATAACATTTGATTCATCAAAGTATAAACTTCGTTTTCTATAGCGTAGGCCCTTTAAATTAAATGTGATATTAAAATATTTAACGTCAGCGATAAAAGCAACAGATTTCAAATACTTTTAAGAATACTTACCTTTAATTTTAACAGGAATTAGGTCTCGTGTATTATGTTGAGTCTCGGCCGCCTTATGATATTATGTAGCTCGTATATAGTCGGTGAGTGTGATGTAAAATTGCATTTGAAAAATTTAGAAGTTTTAAGAATTTCATCTAAGGAATTTTAATAAATATGTTTGTAAAAAATTCCAACTCTTTCATCTAAATCAACTTCATAAAACTACTCGATATCGATTTTATAATTTTGAAATGTAAATATTTCTTTCGATGCGGATAAAGACAAAGTAATAATGATTGATTTAAAAATACAAAATTATATTAAAAAATAACCGTGTTATAAGAGAGATTTATTTTTACTTTAGATATAATGAAAAAAAAGTCCTTGATTTCTGTAATTTCGACCCTTAAGCACGTTCGTCCATTTAATTAAGTTGAAATGAAGTCTTCTATTATAGAGATTTTGTCTGCGACGAATAGCACCAAATATAATGAAAAACTACGTGAAATTAATGTAAGTAAATTATAATTTATTAATATTAGTTTTAAGTAATTTTAAAATTATAATTTACTTACATTAATATAATAATGTTTTTCTTTACTGGAAAAATCAGCGGTGCTAGCCAGGGTTTGAACCCACGATCATCGGTTGAGATCGACGTGGTCTAACCACTAGTCCATCTCGGCTCTTACTTAATATAATAATAAAAGATAATTGAAATAATTCAAGTCAGCTTGGGTCGAAACTGCCCTAATCCCTGCCCTAATATAGTGATTTTGACAAAATAAAAAATAGAAAAAAAAACTGTTTTAAGATTTCAAAGGATATTTTTGCATCCATAATTTTGCGTGTATTATCGTGTATATGTATTTAAAATAAAAATAAGTTAATGTAGGGACTATGAAAATTGTGTAAAAAGGATCGTTGCATAGTATCATTTGATTAAAATGTATATATTTTTTAAAGAAATTTTTAACGTGTGAATGAGTCACCTCAAAATGACTGAACACGTCAACAGTAGTATTGTAAAGTTTAGTATTGCAATTTCTTTTATTTAATTGTCAATATTTTTTTTATTAAACTTTAATTATATAAATTAGTTTAGTTGAATATTCTGGTTGCAGTTACTTACCCTATACAAATATCGTACTGAAAATTTCTGTTTCAAAATGGATGAAAAAGAGGTACAAACATTATTATCAAAATATCAAAGACAGGGAAACATTCGGTTGTTACATCAGGCTTTTGTGCTTTATTATTTGTATAAAATAATTAGTAAAGGGAACTTGTTGTATTTTATATTCAAATGGAAAAGGTAAAAACGGACGGAACAAAGGAAAATGACATCGCAACTCGTGTAATATAATACAGAAATTAATTTTATTTAACGTATTATTAACTTACAAAAACATTATTTATAAATAAATAATTATAAAAATTGTTTTGATGTTCGAAGTGTCATCAGAGAATATATATAGAATGATGTAGGAATTTTATCAAGGAAAATAAAACCCTAATTGAGGGTCGTATCGTGCTTGAAATGCGTTTTTTGGTCAACTGATACAAAGGTCACATATAGTTTATGATAGGGATAACACTTCATGCTTCAACTTCCTCCTCCTTTACCTTCTGGTCTCCTGGCTTGCCCTTGGACCAGTCTGGCTTTTTCTGTAACACAATTTAGGCAAATATTAGAACATTACGACGTAACAGTAGCATCGACAGCAGAAAACTACAGTCAATCAAAACCAAAGACGCTGTCGACGATGATATATATACCTGAATAAGCAGGAAATTCGATCGTTCAAAACTATAGCATACAATCTAAATATGCGTTCAGACCTTTCAAATTACAATCCTTATAGTCTGTATTTATATTTAAATTGCATATAAAAATAAGCACGGATTTTATATACAAGATAACGTGTAGTGTACGACATTTGACAATGCAACACACTACAAGTCTTCAAAAGTGCTATAAATGATTAAAACAAACGTCTTCCTTGTTTTATTTATTATGAAATCTAAAAACATTGTGAATGTCTGTAACAACTTTTATTAAAAAATTGATAGAGCGGTTTTATTGTAAATATATTTTTTATTAAGTCGTTTGTTTTAAAATCTAAATAAGCCCAAACTTTGTATAATCATAGAAGGAATTTGCATTTTGTATTTACTCCATTTCGCTGCTAAAAGTCTATAAGGCAATGCAAAATATGAAAAATAAATTTTATGAAAAATTTCGAAAATACAACCATAATATTGATAACATACAATATCAAATATAAAAATAGCGAAGTTAACAGCTAATAAGTTGGTAAGTTAATGCGTAAGTCATTAAGTTGATAAGTAAAGTAGGATCAAGTCTATTTTTCGCCTTCTTTCTTTCCTCACGTTTGATATGCGTGAAGCTTATCTGAAGAATTAATTTAGAACCTTAGTCTGACATTTAAAATCACCTTGTCTATATATCAACTAAATGACTTAACTACTTACTACTTGCCAATAAATCTTAGATAGTATAAACCAGGCTACGCTACGATATCTATAAGAAAGAGCCAATATAAACGCGAAATCAATTCACAACACAATTTTTTCAGAGTAATTTAGACAGGAACTGTCAGAAGACATTATGTGTATTTTCAATAAATACAATTGGAGAGAACATAGCAGCTTAATACAGCATCAAACAGTTTAAAGCGGTGTTTCATAAGCTTATGATAGGGTAGGAAAATCTGTGGCGCTATCAAAAGTAAAACGTGCTGTTTGGGAAAAGGTATATTTATATTTCTGTTACCATTCTGATTTCGATTAGCATATTTATGCTACGTTTAATATCTTTAATATCTTTAATCATTTTCAGAAGGTGAACAGTAATATAAAAGTCTACGTGTTCAAGCTGTGTGGACTTTGATTTTGCTGGCTGTGTGTCAAAACCTATTTCATACAAATTCGAAAAAAAAAACAGTAAACCCAGAATTCTACTTTCTGTAGAATAATTTTGAAACGAAGGAGGCTATGAGATCGTCTGACCACATCGTATCACGTGTCAAAGATCTCCAATAGAAATAGAATGAGAAATCCAAAATTGCACCTGGCAAATCATTTGCATCTAATCAATACTAAATCTTACATATACTACGTTTTCTAAAAACAACATTGCTCTGTTTGACAGGTCGATCTATTTACCTTGGCACCAGCACCACCCTGTAAATATCGTATTAATTGAAATCGAAGATAGTGACAAAGCGTCATATGAAAAGTTTTAAATTATTAAACATTGTATCACAGTGTTAAAAACATTTAAAAATATTATTATTCGACGTTCTGTTATAGTTTTAATGAAAGAAGATGTAGTGTTAATCGTGGGAAATGTAAACGTTAGCATTGAAAATTGAAAACTTGAATCAACCCTGAAATATATAACTCAAGATTTGCGAAGCTGTGGAGGTAATCGCCTGATATTAGAACATATTTATTTTTAAATCCATAACTCTGGCTTAAGCTCTAGTGGGATTTTCATCAAAAAATGTTATTAACACAATATTCACAAGTCTCAGCTAAAAAAGGAAAGCCTATTTATACGCGCGCTTCAAACTAATCTCACCTTATTTCCCTTATTTTTTAATTTGATGGGAAATGTGAAAACCAAATAAACGATATATATAATTTATTAAAAAATTAATTTATAATTAAAGTAAATAATTCATCAGGGATCGATGTGATGGAAAACATTGTAATCGTAATTCTGAATACAATTCATGCGTGAAGCTAAATCACTTCTTTCCGATAGCCCAATCAGCTTTCTCTGCTTTCTTAGCCTGTTGGAACACGATGAACAATTGTACTTTATTGTCCTTATGATTAAAATTAAGCGTAATGATTCCTTTAAATGTCCAAGTATTTTATCACAGGGCCTATGATTCTATGTATTTCTAAAAAACTATCACTAATGAAAAGGAATCTTGTCAACTAATACTGTCCTGTAGACAGTATTTTGGAATATAATGGAATAAAAAAATTTAAGGTGTACTTTGATCAATAAATGAATTACTATCAATTCTTAAGTTTCATCTAATTACAAAAGAAATCAACAAAGAATAGAAGATTACACAGACAGATATGATTCTTAGTGTTAAGATGATTATCACTTAGATTTTTAATCTTCATGATAAAAAAATTATATTCAATTGTAAAAACAGAAGAAAAAATATGATCGTTAATAAATATGAATTTGGTTGTTTACCTCTTTGTCTTCTTCTTCAAGGGTGAATTCCTTCTTTTTGACAACCTTCAGCTGGTTACGGAAGTTGAATTCAGCTGCCTTCTTCTGGAGCTTGGCGAATTTGTTTTCATATTTGGACACCTTCTTGAGTGTTGGTTTGACGCTATACAATAATAAAATCAATGTATGAAGTAATTAATACATATGTATAGTACAATGATTCTTTAAAAATATTAACAATAATGAATTAAAATGTTTTATTATTAAACAGTTACATAGAAAAAAAAATAACCCAGAATATACCGAGTTTACGAGTAAACCTTATTTTTGCGGACATTGTAGACAATTTCAAACAACTTTTTTTGTATTTGTAATATAGGTAAGCATATTCGAACGCAAAAAGATTTAAATGAACTAACGTCCATATTTAATATAACGAGACTTATCACACTAACTAATGCTAGTAATACTACTCGTGATCACGAGCAGTCAGCTCGTGACCACGGCAGATGCAACTTCGTCGAAACATCGGGCGTTATAAAAGTAAAAATATTACTACCTATAATTATCGAGATAAGACCCCTCATATTAAATATAAACCGCGAAATTTTAAACTGTATAATTGCACTAACGTCCTTAAAGATACATTAACATATTTATAAAACAAGTGAATAATCAAAAAATCCACGAACATTGACTCACTGAAGTTTCGTATTACAGTAAATAATTAATCAGAGGTAATAGTCTAAATATGTCTGAGGTCGCTAATAATTTCTATAACAAACAGTTTAATAACCTTGTTAAGTCATCCCTTGTGGGAATGTATGTAAACAATAGCTTCTTGTATTAATATGAATTATTAATTTAGTAGCATTATTAACACTGAAATGTACAACCAAATGCTTAACTGAATCAATTATTTTGTTCTGTGAAAATGAACAATATACATTGTTCTATACAAAATGGTTACTGTAAAATGGCGCTTAATCTGAAAATGTTTAATTAATTTTGACAGTGTTTTGGCTTCAAATAAATAGCAGGGAATGTTTTAACGTTATTTATATACGACTTGACCTTACTGTCCCCGCAAGTTAGTTTCGTCTGAGAGTTATATATGTATGTGTTTACATTTTTTTATATCGCAACGATATCTTTTTTCTAAGACAAGTGTCCTGAACCCTGAAACCCATTACAGTAAGTAATGCTTCTGGATATAAACCCTTACGAATTATATGACATAATTTAATGAATTATCAAAACAATATGTCAACAAAAGTATAAATTAATTAATGGTACTTACAATTTGCCTCTGAGGTCATTGACTTGAGAGTTCAGGTCAGCGATCTGGTAAAATAAAATTGTGTGAGCAAAAGAATATATAAACAAAAAGTCCTTTTTATTTATTTTTTGTTATAAGAAGTAATATTTCATAATTACCTTTTTTATTGGAAAAAGAAAGTTAAACGAAAACATGTGAGTAATACTTCAACAATAATTATTGAAAGTAACAAAGTACAATAATATATTAATGTCTGGTATAAAGAAATAGTGATTACAAGGTAAACTATACAAACAAGTTAATAATCTTAAAATTAAAGTTGTTCAAAAGCATGCAATACAAAGAAAATATAGTATAGAAAACATCAAAAGCGCAAAATTATCATAAGCTTTAGAAAATGGAAACAAAACCTGAGTTATTGATTAACTATTTCGCAATGAAAATAGAAATTAATAAAAATAAAGTATAGATCTATATAGGTAAAGAGCGTAGATTAGGCAGTGTTATTTGCGAGCTTTAGATCAGTTATCATTAACTCATAATCTGTAGATTTATACAACAAATCTTCGATAAATAAATCCATGTCGCTTGTAATGTCTATTGCCATTGCTCTTCGCCTAATGTATTTTACACGTCTAGCCACTAAGTGTGTGATTTTTTCTCGTGCAATTTCCTTGTGCCCTGTGCCTGGTTGCTGGTCGCTTGCAGCACCTTTCGTCTATATGACACTATGTGCAGGATATATTACAGGTGCAAAAATAGCGCTTACAATATTTTACCTCTTCGTTGCTTTTCTATAAGGCTAGAGAATCTCATACTTTTAAGCACACTGAATACTATTACATACAATATGTAAAGAAAAGTACAAACAGGTTTATGGACAAGAAGCTGGATATTTTTGATACGATTTTCATATCATCTAATCTACATGAAATCGGTAAAGATGTGTTTTATGTAATAGCAATCGAAGTTGTAATATATTCAGCACTCTATTGCTATACTGGTCATTTACAATACAATACCGGGTTGTATAACATCAGTTCACCACACATACAATAAAGTACATTGTCGTCACAAAGTGTATGTAACAGAGTGATGGTGCAAAATCGATCGCCTCAATATGTATGTAAATGTATATGGTATGTGGTGTCTTAGGTTCGCATGTATGCTGTGTATTTAATAATTACACACAAAATAGTGAACATGTATCCGAGTGAGGGCGCCACTACCTCGGACTCGACAGGATAAGGGAAGGATATCATCGACCACAGCATGGCACTTTCAATTTTTTATTACTTGGTGTCCAACTATAACATACGGATTTCACAAATGGTAAGAAGTCACATAGATATCAGCGACGGAACACGCAAACAGTTCGCGCGGAGTGTAACGGCACATACATGAATTGCTGGAGATTTGGAACAAGAAGTTTGACTTACACTTTGCACTTGCGTGTGCTAATAAAGGAACCCGTCCATCGTTCCAATTCACATCGGTAACTACTTGTGTATCATAAAAAGAGAAAATTCAGTAAGGCCACTAAGCTCGCCATCACACATGAAGCGTCACACGGTCAAGGTTGGTCAGTACTCGATTTATCATTATCGAATATATTAAAGTGCCATACTATCATATATCAGGGGTATTAATTGGGACTCTAAAGCCATCTAAATATCATTAAATGTTTTCTATGTCATGCACTAAGTAAGCTTTTACGATCGAGTCTACCACATCGTCCGACTCTCTGCTAGTAGAAGGTCCTCGCATCGATAAATCGCTACAGATCGCTATAACCGACTCTATGACTTAAATATCCAACGGCGTGAAAGGTGTATATGACATCGAGGGGTGAAATCGTTGATGATTTAATGATTTGAAGCAAACATGCAGATGGCCGAGCCCATCAGTGGGGAATGATTGCAGTGTCGTAGCGCCGATGGTTATTATTGGCGTTAGTGTAGTTAATCGTGTAAGCTCCATGTCGGATGACATCACCGTTAAACGCGGCAAAGATCGATTTTGCACCTCACGCCTTACCGTGGCTGGTAAACCCGAAGTCCACGCGCGACAACCCTCTACTTCACGCACAGGCACACACCTGCTCTACGAGTACACCACTAACCCGCGCCTCGACCGTTATTTACAATCCAACAGCAAACAACCGAAAACTTACAAAGCATTATATCAAAGTGTAAACACGATTGTCACACGCGTACGTTTGTTACAGAATCGATGACTGTGATATTCACAATGGTCATAAAGTATTGGTCAATACCTCATAATCTCTTTTCCTGACTTCATGTTCCAAATCCCACTTCTGGCCCTCACACACATACATGCGGTCATAATACTCCTGTATTATATTCTTGAGCTTTTCTAAAGAAAAAGGAAAGATAGATTATTTAGCCGGCACAATGAGCATGGGCATCTGTGTGAGTAGCCTGCGTTTGTCGACGGAGCGACGTGTGCATGTGTGCGGTGAGCCGTACAACTATCATGTCATGTCGTAAAACTAAATCATTATTAACTCATATCACGTCATACGCATTCCCAATCCTAATATGCAGTTTACCTCCATTTTCCTAATTTCGATAGCTCGTTCTAGTTCATATTTATCCCCCTCAAGGTTGTATATTCTGTGCCAGTACATTTGACATATCGTCTGCAGTTCCGCTAAAGAAAAACAATCACATTTTAAGGTTTAAATAATTTTGAGCGTAGCGCTAGGTAGTGTAGATAGATTCTTATGGTATTGAAGCGTAAGCGAAGCTACATGATAATATAGGTGGATCAGATGGGCTATTCGATTTTTTTTAATTCATTGTTAACTCGATGGAAATATCTACAGTTGTCATCTATTGCTCCATTCGAAATAACGGGACGATGTTATTTAGCGAATTCAAAGATTTATTTTGTTATCCACATTAGTTAAGGTAAATTTTATTTTCAGCTGCCTAAATGGTACATATGAGTCTGCTGTGAAAACAAAACATTATCTTTTACTAGTCACATTGTTGGCATAAACTACTCAAACGTAGAGCGTAATACAAATTGCTTTTCGCCCAAACCAGGTCAGACCTCGAGATCTCTGCGAGCCACTTCCATCTCGTGATCGTACTTCTCCTCTTCGAGCTTCGCGATACGCTGATGATAACCGGTAATGATGCTCGTGAGAGCCGCTACAAAACCAACCAATATTACTCCCGCTATCTAAGCTCACCGCCTCCCTAATGGTAACCGTCTTCGGCAACGCTCGCGCATATATTATGTAAGAAGTGAGTAAGAGTGTGAGTCTCAGATAGAAATTTAATAAATTATATATAAGATATGTGAGTATGGCGTGTGAGTTCAACGACTACAGCTAGAAGAAGAAGACGCGATAGAAATACAAGGCCGTTTAAACCAAACGACCTCTGTCATCAGCGGATCACAAGATCCGATGTTAGAATAGACGAAATAGAGAAACACGCACTTCGACATCACAACGTTAAACAAAGAAATTATAGTAAGTTTTGTAAGTTTGTCAAAATATAGGGCCTTCGTCGTGGCTTGTTTCGCTACCTCCATATCTTTCCTTTTAACGATGTATTCCAGATCAAACTTTTCGTCTTCGAGCTTGGCAATGCGGGTGTGGTATTCTTTGCAAACCCTCATAATAGCATCTATAATTCGAATACATAATTTATATGGGTAATGGTGTTGCAATCACAGAACGTCCTGTAAATTGCCATATTGTGTAGTGTATATTTATGATACTTTTGAAACCTGGCTACATACATTGATGTAATGGTTTTCTGTATTTATACAAATAAATGGTAAATTAAGTGATACAGTATCGACATTGGTTTCGGAACAAACATTTACCTTCATTTGCGTCATCAGTGTTCTTGGGTTTACCGCACCTTTCCTCGATGATGCGCCTCCTTTCTGCTGCTTTGCGTTCCTGTTCTTTCTTTAATTCTTCAGCGGCTTTCTTACGCAGAAGCAACTGTTGGATATATTTTATTAGTATAAAAATACTCACTGTATAATTACGACATACAAAATCCGTGATACTTACCCTAAGCTTCTTCTTTCTCTCGGGGGTCATGAAACCTTTCTTCGCCTTCTTGGCCTTGGAGGCTTCCTCCATGCGCTTGCGCACCTCAGCACGCTTGCGGTCGATTTCGGCCTGTTTGGCCTTCTTCGCCTGAAGATATTGTGATAATAGTGATATAGGATGTCATACGTGGTTAATATTTTGTGAAGAAAATTTATGAAAACGTTATAAGGAATATTATTAAATTCAAGTCTGAAAATTAATCAATTTTGATATAAATATGATGAATATAAATTAAACGAGCAATTTTATACAATTATATATGTATATGATAAGCGAACTTTATTTAACTTTACATATTTCATTAATGTTATATTGAAATTGATTTTTAAATATGAATTTAATGAATATCTGAGTTAGGGAATGTTTTAGAAAGTTTGTGTTCTGTTTCAGGTTCTTCTCTACTTTACCTCCTCGAGACGCTTTTTCTGTAATAAAAATAAAACATCATTAGAAATTGTCCTATTATCAATCAAATGTTAATATGCATTTGTGATTTAGTGGATACAATTTTAGCATTAATCAAATTTCCTTAGTCTATAAATTATAATTATATTAAATGTGCTCCTTTGTGCGATGCAGATTAAATTATGTGAAATACGTATAGTGAAATAATTGTAACATTATAAGTGTGGCTTGCGTTATAGTGCATTACCTTATACATTTTTACATACTAAATACTTTGCATTTAATATATTAGTGTTATTGTGCTTAATTTTAAAGATGCAGTGTCCATAATTTGTATTACTTGTGCGAGATTATAGCTACAATAAATAGTGTTACGAATATAATATATATTATATATTATTGCCAGGTCAAATATTAGGCTTTAGCGTGTTTATATCAACATTTAAGTGGTATTATCGAATCGACCAGCAATAACTTACGATATTCTCACTACTATATGTATAATAGAAATTCTGTAAAGATAAACTCTGTGAAAAATCATATTAAATTATATGAATTTTCAAATTTCATCATGATCAGCAGCGTGGAAAATATTAAACTATAATAGCATATTATTTAATAAAAGTTATTCTTTTTTTCATACTAATCAAAATATAAATCTTCGTATTTTTAATGAAAAGCCTAAACAAAAGATCCAACATGATCACTACGGATATAGGTATAATACATGTTTGTTTGCTAACATAGATACATTTAGATATCTCTACTGTCACGAGAAATGAACTTTACTATACTGGATACAAGAGTTCTGTAATAGTATAAATTTAAGAAATCAGATATAATTTTGGAAATTACACCGTTATTGTCAATACACAAATATGTTTCTTATTGATCTTTCTGTGAAGTAAATGTGTGTAAATTAAATGTTAATATTATTAGTATCTCACCTGAGTCTCGAGTAGATATAGAATTTAATACTGTTGAGAGTAGCCGTCCACCACAGCGTTGATAACATCCAGCGTCAAGTTGGAACGATGCAGGACCAAAATGAAACAGAAATGATAATAAAAACAATGTTAGTGAGTCGAAAATTGTAACAAAGGTCAAGTAGACATAAAATATATTTGAATATAAATCAAGGTTACGCTCCACGTCTAAACATAATATATACAATAGATTGTTCATGTAATATCTGTAATAATACACAATAAAATACAATACGTAAAAATATATACTAATAAATATGTATGTCATAATAGACGATATGTCGAATATAATTAATATAAATATATAAAAAACATCTAATCTATGTAGCCGTCCACGCACTTCTACTGACCTCGATTCGATGTACGAGTAGGGTCAAAAGCCTTATTTGAGTGTAGTACAATATAAGGAACCTTACAAAACGTAATCACGTAGAACCGTCGAAATTATTTCAAGTCTTACCTCACTTCATCATCCGCCATTGTGTATGTGTTGTTTGGGTGTCCTGGAAGAAAAAAACAATATGTTTAACGATACTGTAGCTATAGCTAAACAACTTAACACAAAATTTTTCGTAAGTGCTAAGCCTGAACTGTTGAACCTGAACTATTTAATTTTCGGATTAATTGTTCTTACATTGAACAAGAAATTGAAATAATAGTCTCGTTGAGATATATCAAAATAGATCCAGTGGTTTGAATGCCACATGCTGCAATTAACAAGGCATTGAAAAAATATAATAAATAAAAATATTTTATTTCAATATGTGTAGGGGTTTATAAAAAATCGTGTAGAGATAAAAGTGCAATAGAGTCACGCCCCTGTTATATGAAATACAAAAAAGTAAAACGTGCAAATTGTTTTAGCCTAAAAAATACTATTATTTCGTACTGTCTGTAGAACGCTCACGATCAAGTTCATTAATATATTTTATTTTTGAACAAAAACCTTTGCTATCTACCTTCAGAAAATTTCAGGCTACCTCATAATTGAATTTCTGAATATGCTTATGATTTCCTCCGGGAGTTTTAAGCTTTGAAGAGATTATTAAATTCGAAATGCGAAACATTTTCCAAATATTATCAAACGTTCAAAGTATATCTTTAATATTAAATATAATATTCTTAAAAAACGAGCTATCCTTATATTTGTATCAGTTAATTAGCATGCGGTCTAATAATATATACGTAGTTTTATAATTTTAGAAAATAGCTAGTTTTCCGATGTGCTGAACTGTTATTTGAAACTATTTGGACGAATGCCAAATTCCTAGACTAAAACTGATATTTGATATTCCCGAAGATATAACGATCTGCATAAATTTCATGAATATTGTAACCGCCAAATGTATTTTAAAACGATTTGAACTAAATTATGGTAAGTAAGGTCGGTGCATTTACAATCTAAATTAAATCAAGACAAAAGTTAAAATGGGGTTGTATAAAAATATATTCATTTTCCGTACACGTATGCCGCTAACGTAAACGTGTTCCGTAATTAGTTTCGTGTGTGTTCGGACGGTTTCGCGCGCTTTCATCACCGCTCGGGCAGAGCGCGCGCGACTGAAATAGGCTGGTGCGCTCCCGCGCATCCTAATTTGGTCGCAAACGCTCTACTTCGGTTACACGCGCTTCAGACGTAGTGCTTGCTAGACGTGAGATGTAATAAGATATTAATTTATTAAAATTGCGAAAAAAAGTGCATTGCTTTTCATATTATTAATTTTTTGTATTAAAACAATATTTTGAATTAAAATGTAAAAAAGTAAATTAATTATTATTTATTTACTCGTTTATTTACAAATTACTAAGTAGAGATTAAAATAAATAAATTACTTCAAATCATAAAGAATTTAACCGCAAAAATAATTGTCCTCGATCTTTTTTTTATTTGACCCATCGAATTCACTAATTATTATTAATTTGATGTTATTTAGAAGACAAAAATATTTGACGAAAGGAAAGTTTTAAAAAAGTCACTGTTACAACACCAGGTATTTGATTGCAAGGTAATCACAATACTTCAATGCCATGTCCTGAAACCGGATGCTCAGGCTTTTACAGCATTTAATCTATAATTGTCTGTGACGTCATATTGTTACATTTATTGTATATTAATAGAAACGATGTAAGGAATGCGTTTTCATTGACTGACTCCAGTTAGGTTTTATTAAAGCTGTCTCCCGGATAAACGCACGAACGTATGGTACCACATATACACACACGGACCGATGCATCACGGCAATCCATTACGGACGACGTTGATATATCACTTCACTGAACGGTAGATGCACTCAGAAATATTTGCGCATTAAGTTAGTAAAAATTAAACTTCACGAAACTCACCTACTGCAAGAAAAAGAAGATGGCCCTACGGATGGTTCAGCCAACACGAGCCACAACTGCTGACTGGCGGTCGGCGGGCGGCAAGGTGCGGCGGGCAATGCGTGGGCGCAGCCCCCGCGCCCCCCGCACTCACCCGGACTCCTCCGCACTCCTGCGAGACTCTATCAACCCCCCGGCCTCCTTCGCTTGCGCACAGACATTTTTAGAGCAGTGTCGTTTTGACACCAACACCGAAATAACACAACGTCTTAGCTCCATTTGAAAATCAGATATCTAGTAAACATACAGCGTGCCGAGCCGCTGCGAAATAATGTTATCTTTATGCTCTTATGACTTATTGGATAATCGTCAAAACTCATAGCGTCAAAGCCCAAGGTTTATTTATTTTTATCTTAAAACATTTACGTACTTATTAGATTGATTTAAACAACTATTTTTTCTTTCTCAAAGGTTCGTCTAAACCTTTTTCTATCAAAGAGGTTAGGAGCTTAATTCGCCACACCGCACTACCGAGGGATTGTGGGGTTAATTTAAATAACGATATAACACAAATATGAAATTGAAAGAACGTCATATGAAATATCAAAACACTGTTCTTTCTTGTAACAACAAAAATAATAAAAGTACAAGTCATTATTGTGCGCTAATTAAAAATAAAGGTGCATAATCAGATATTAAAACAGTTTTATCATATTATATACAAATGTTTAGCATTCTACAAATAAACGATTAGAGTTATGCGAAACACATACATCCGGATGTACGTTTAAAACTAAAACTAGTTAAAATTGGTTCTGATTAATTTCCGTTGGAATTGAAAATCGATATTTTTACTTCGCAGAACTGAATTCTTACAAACTATGTAATATCTTTTTTCGTCACTTAAAAAATTTTTAAGTGATTTCAATCATGGTATAGTATTTTCACCCAACTTTACTAGGACCGCTAAAGTCCGTGTGATGAAGTGATGATGTAAATGTCAGATAGTCAAAATATACTTAAGATAGAAATTTATTATAAATCAAATTTGGAAAATCTTATGAAATCAGTTTAATATAGCATAACATAAGGGATAACAAGGTGATCTAATGAAAAAAACTTAAATATTATATACATATATATATGACTAGTTGATCTATGCGACTTCGCCTGCGTAAAACTGTCTTTGAGAAATTATAGTTTCTCCAAGTAATTTTTCTTCTAGTATTTCATCCTCTCAAGTTTTATATTCCTTACAAAAAGCCTTTGTCCTTTTCTAATTTATTAGAACTGGTTCGACGGTTTAAACATGAAAGTATAACAAACAGAGAGACAGAGAACGTTTTTTTCACATTCATAATATTAATTTGGATACCCTAAGTAGACCCGAAAAGTTTTTTGCTATAAAAATAATGCTTCTTTTGACTTTTCCGCAGAAATTACAAACTTTGAAACTGAACAGAAGTTGTCCCAAGACAACGATAAAAAACGTATAAGCAGCGATAATAAAATTCTGGTCCCGTTTAATATTTGCTGATTCTAAAATTATCTAAAGTCTGATGTTACGAATCCATTAAAACATTATCCATCCCTCAACTGTTAAAAATATTTATCCATAATAAAATATATATAATATATAATAAGTAACGCCTGATTCAATTAAATATAATAAAATATTGTGAATATAGTTATGATTTTCAATGTAAAACGAATATTTTCGTGTAACTATTTAGTTATAATAAAAAAATTATCAACTAAAAACTAAGAATTGCATTTGTTTAAAAATTGTGCTTCGGATCAGGTATGAGTCGGTATTTTCTTGGTGCCCAGGGCGGTGTTTTTCACGGTGCCCCAAGGCGTAAATTCGGCTCTGACTATACATAGTTTATGTTTTAGAATCCTTATATCTGTATATCTATATAGATATACAGATATAAGGACCGAAGTCGCGACCAAAAGGATATCCTTTTGGTCGCGACTTCGGTCGCGTGAATGTAGATTTTGTTACGCCGGACGACCGTCCAAAATGTATTTTTCTGTCGAGCCATTACATTACGTTATGTATGCACGTCACCGGAAGTTAATTATACCATGCCCATAACCATCTTGTAAGTGCAATCGATAAGTTGAAAAAGTTTTGTATATAATCTTTTATTGATATAACACCCAAAAAAACGAACATTATTTTGCATTCCTATATTGCTTTAATTAATTATCTAGTTTATCTAGCAAGTAACTCTATATTAAAATCGAATGTACCTAGACCTTTACAGTGAAATTTTAGGCTTTGGTATTTATTTCAGTAGTTGTTGTAGTATTTTTACCGTATTGGCAATGTTCCATTCGAATCAAAATAACAATGTGTACTTATTCATTGGCTGTTAAGCTCAGTGTCATAAATCTTTTAAATATGACGCAGTTTGTAAAAATACCTTTAAAAACCATCGTTTTAGGTACTTCCACGTAATTTGCTTAATTTGGCCTATGCTATATATTTTTAACTTTATTGTCGGCTTGGAGGATAGGTTCGGAGATGAAGTAATAAATGTTATTTTCCTTATTTATTATAGATTACAACAAAATTATAATAAATGATCCATGCATTCACCGGCTAAAGATCGCCATCTTTCACTTATAGGTCGCTTACATGAATCTTCAATGATCATCATCCGAAACCATCATACGGTTCTAAATGAGACTTAGTACATTTTTAATCAATTATTCAATAAAATAATCTTTGTAACTTTAGTTTGAAATAATTTTAGTGAAATATAAATTAACGCAAAAAGTATCGCCTCGCCCAACAGAATCTAATGAAAAATGTCGATTTCAAAACAAAATCCTTTATCTGTCCCTAGTTTATTGTAACTGTATTCAGGTTATTTTCTTATATATGTAAGTGTTTTTTGCTTATTTTTGAAATGAGCCATTATATATACTTAAATGTAAAGAAGCAAAGATAAAAAAAATATGTATAGGATTATTTTACACTAGCTTCCCCTCTCGATTTTACTCGTGTTAATAGTTACGTCTTTATACAACTTACTTTACCATAATATAAAATTGTATAGATAGATATAAGACTAAAAACGAAAACCGAATTAAAACGTAACGCGATCCTTATTGAGAGCATGCTTATCTGATCGTATTGTTTTCATATACGAAATGTCTTGTGAAGAGTATTATTACAATAAAAATATGATTTGGGTCTCATGAAGGGTAATGAAATTATTTTAATCTTATGTTCTGTACAGAAGTTTTGTTACATTATTAATTTGTCGATATAAAAATGATAAAAATATTTTATGAGTTTAATATCAAAGCAACAACACCATTTAACATAAAAATAAAACGGAATTAAAAGTCAAAACAACAAATCATAATACACATTTCAAATTGGTTTCTTCGTTTAAGCGGTAGAAAATAAAACGTTCCTTTTTCATCGATTTGTAAACGGATCCAAGCCACTCCACAAGCAGCTATTCCACAATAACCGTCTGTTCTCGAACTTTCCGCAAGTATTGATATGAGAAAATTCTCAACACGTTGTAGCAGAATGGTCTGTTAACTCTTTGTCTATGTCCAAGCTCACTGGACCGAACATTTTCCATTAGGTGTATCCGAACCACAAAAACGACTGTTATTTTTATATATATTTTATTTAACAAAGAACACATTTTATAATATCTTACAAAATACTATATTATTTTATCACAATATGCCTGTATATACGTGACACCATAGTTCAATAGTTATTCTTTTTTGTTTACATGATAAATAAAATCTAATTAGATTTTGAACAAATAAATTTATTTATTCATTTATTTCTTTTTCTAAATGCAAAAAATAGGTACCTAGTTAAATGTTCATGGTGACATTTTGTTTTCCGAAATGAAAAGTAATATCTCTAACGTTAAAGCTCAACAAATGTTGAATTTCAAGTTTCTAAATTCAAGATCACAGAGGTCGTATCATTGTTTACTTTATCCGTTGAAAACGTTGAACGTTCGACATTCATTAAAATTCTACCAGCCGAAACATTGTAGTAGCAAACACATATGTATGCCCATGTGTTAGTGTCCCAGGCGTATCCTTTTAAAAGTATATAATTAAATTAATAACGAATACACAATGCATTTTACTAAAATTATCACAAAGTGAAATATAAAAAAATATATATATATACTTTTAATTAGCATTATCATCATAACATTGATTCGTGTCAAACAATATCTAAACAAAAGTATTTTCGGGGAACATTTATGTGCTTGCAATTTTCTAAAGAATTTTATGAATAGTAGTTTCCATGAAATTCTTTTACACCTTCTTTCTATCTAAATTTTCAGACACCGATGTCCAAACGCCTCATTCGCTCCAGTTCAACTTTTCGTCACATAGGATAAAGCTGATAAAAAAATTAAATTGAATCTTCATCCTTTCTTAAATAAAATATTATTTTATTAAAGCAAGCAATTATTACAAGACGAGAGTTACACTAGTAAGTTTTGCTCTCGTTATTAATATACAACAATTCAGTAACCTTGTAACAGTTACCTGAGTAACCTTAGGAAGATTAAGTTATAAAAATGAGGAACTAACTATATTATTTAGATGTAAAGCAATGACAAAGAACGTATGTAAATCTTTATAAAAATCTTAAAAAAAAAGTAATATACCAAAACTTTTTCCTTCCCTTAATTATATATAACCTAAAAATACATAGATACGTCGTAAGAAGTTACAAAAACTATGACTGTCAAAAATAAGCCACTGTCAGTCCTTCTTTCAGGTGTAAAGTAATGATAACCAACTTATGTAAATCTTTATGAAAGTCTGAGAACAAAATTAACAAATGTTATTCTCGCCTCTACATGTTCTCTTATTTTATGATTTCGACAATATAAATAATAAAATTGACTAAGAAAAACTAATGTACTTGTTCATTTTAAAATAAAATAGAACATGAATTATTATTTTGTATGAAAACAAATTTAGTAGTATTTACTTAGAACACTAATTAACAAAGTAAAATAGAAATAGAATGAAAAAAATATTTTATACGATAACATTAAGCGACAGTTAAAAATCGTTTATGTTTAATATTGGCCCCGATAAAACAATTATGGCAGGAATCGGAGACCATCAGCTGAAAACATTAAAAAGTAATATTTATTTTGAGAGCTTTGCTGTAGTGATAAAATTTAAAGACATCATTTCAAGATGTTCAATTTGAAAAAAATACGAACCATTAAAATTTTAATGCTTCATTTTCGAATAAAACAGTGTACTTTTATACTTTTTAATAATACATAGCCAAAAGGAGGCCACCTGGTTGTAGGGCCACGTGGAGCTTAGACATCGAAAATCTTTCTTTGCCGTCGCCGCCAGCCATTATGTTAACAAATAATCCTTGTATTATTATAAAAATGACGGAATGCTCATTAACTTGATGAGCTTACTAGTGTAAAATTAATACAAAACTTTAAAATAAAGTACATATATTTTTAACAAAATTCGACCGTATAATACAGAACAAAGTACACAAGTAAACGAGTACAGAACAACCTCGAAAAAAAGCAAGTTTATTTCTTGCTATCTCCAACCCGCGATTTTGTCTTCAGAAAAAATACATATAAAATACAAGTCATATTTTCTATTTAATGCTAGCCCATGAGTTTTGTCACCCAGAATGCCGACCAGTTTAAACGACGTCTCTTAGCAATCACTATTGGTTGAGTTTGAGAGGCGAGAGTATTTTTGGGCCAATAATTCAAAGTTAGTAATAGGTAATTTTTTTTTTTATATCAAATAATATTAACGTAACATATAAAATATGAGTGATTCCAGAAACTTAAATCTGTTGAGATGTGAGCGTAAAGATATAACAAACATAAACCATTATCCACAAATATTCGCAATTATTACCTAATTTGATATTAAATATTCAAAACAAACCAACGACTACTTTTTGTAAATCAATCAAATGTAAATATTGTTTTTTCAAATTGTTTCCAATAAAAGCAAACATTTCTCTGTCTGCCTCAGGGACGAATTTAGGAGGGCATATCGGGTTAACAGATCCGGCTATAAGAGAATAGCCCACATATTAAAGATTTAAAAAAAAATCGGATTTTTGTATTTACTATATGTATATATGTACATTATACTACATATAGTAAATATTTAATATATATATTTTTAATTTGTTCACAATATTTTTTTAATCCTTAGCTGAAAAAAAACCGTTTATTTTATTCGAAAAATAAGTCCCCCAATCCCATAGTGCCGCAGGGTCTGCAGGCCTCCAAATCCGGCCCTGGTTTGTCTTATAATTTGAAACCAGCTATTGCATTCGCTATCTATGTCAACAAGCGTTATTGGTATTTATTTTGGAAACAGGTGTACGTTAAAACGAAATCAATGTTTCGACTAAATAAAACTTGTCGAACCAACTATTTATTAGTTCCTGCCCACTGAACTGAAATCTGTACATTAGAGATCTTTTGTGAAAATGTTACCTTTTTATATATAAATTATTAAACATATTGAAGTATTATATATAAAAAAACAACCGAATTCAAAAGCAAAATACGTAATTTCGTGTTCTTGATGACATGATTATTCCAATTATTTTGATTTTAAAACCAAAGTACTAAACCGATATTGATAAAAATACAAATAAATATATATACCTGTCTACAACAATATATAAAAATCAGCCAAGTGCGTGTCGGGCCACGCACAATGTAGGGTTCCGTAGTTGTCAGAATTGTCAAGATCGGTCAAGCAATCTTCGAGTACCCATTTTCGTAAAAAAGTTTACGACTACTTACAATTTTAAACCTTTTATTATTATAAAATTATTTTTAATTTCTCTTTATATTTCGAGACTAAACTATTTTTAATGTAAAATGAATGTTTGAATGTGAATTATACTAACGATTTTGAACTTTATATGTTAGTCGATTATTTATTATTCTAACACTTGTAAAATATACTTAGCGCCGATAATTTTCCTTCCTGATTAGCGCCTATGAAATCTATGGAGATTTGGTTGAAAACTTCATAAGTGCGATTCAGAATCACTCGCGACATGTTTTATTGAGACAATGTTTTATACCTTATTTTATATTTTATTTTAATTTAAACTTATTAAATATTTATTTATTTATTCATTTAAATTCATATATTAATTTAAAATTCTTAATATTTACATAATGTGATGCTTTAAAAAGTGAAATATTTATTTTTACTTAGATCATCTATAACTCGATAACCATAAGAACCCACATAGCCGTGATAATTTTCCTTTTAAATTCATTATATGTACCACTATCGTGAATTTTTTCATATTTTTAGACACAGCAGTTTAGTGGGTAGAGGGTCCCCCACACTTGACTCTAAGAAAAATTGACACTTCAAAGCTTAATATTTCGGAAACAGTTCGTCGTTCGGAAAAATAGTTTTCCCACACCTATAACATTTTTAAAAGACCTATCTAACGATACCCCACAACATGGGATAAATAAGAAAAAAATTTTTGGTCTCTCTTAACACAAAGGGAAAGACACCATGAAAAAAAAATATTTTTAAGATATTATTGTACGACTTTCTCGGCGTAATTCATATGTATACTCATACCGAATTACAGCTTTCTGGTATTAAGGGTTTCGGAGCAAAACCGCGGACAGACAGACAGACAGACAGACAGACGGACATGACGAAATTATAAGGGTTCCGTTTTTTACTACGGAAACCTAAAAATGTGTAGTCTAACTCACACTTAACGAGTTTCTTTTATTTAGCAGTCCAAGAAGAAGCAAACACTTTGTTAAAATTTCAACTTTCAATATCTTTCGGTTTATAAGACACAGACATAAATAAAAAACATCTAATACGTTTTATTTTCTTATTTCTCGAAAAAACATGCTCTAAATAATAAATAACTCATCGAGTGTACGTCAGAACGTAAGGTAATTTAATAACCTTTGTCCATCCAGCTAACCCTACATCAAAATATTCTTTTTTGACGTAAAATAAATTACCCTTCAACGGAAAAATTGACTATTGGAAACTAGATTGTTCGCAACATAACAATAACGTTGTAACGTTCGTAGGTACATGCTTTTAACTACGCATAAACATCGTACATAGTTCAACAGTGTTGTATATTAATTTCTAGAAAGTTATTACGAATTGTTGGCTACAGAACAAATGAAAGTACGTTCTCTATATTCGGATCTATTTGGATTCCAAATTGGACTACTTGAGCCCCGGGCGATGAAAATTATATACAAGATATATTCATACTCACATAATATACCGATTATACATTGAACTAACTTTATTTAAACACTATACGTGCTTCGCAGTTTTTCTCGCATTTTTGCTGTCCTTGCCAGATTGATTGACGTTTCTGTGTCGTAGCATGATGTTTAATAATTTTACTTTTTACAGTTTTTTTTAAATAACTAAATATCTATAAATATATAAATCAATTTCCCTCCGTTCGTCTTGCATCAAACAATTGTTTTTTTTTTTTTGTTTTGATCGTCTTAATTCAGAGGAAAATTAAGAAACGCCAAAAGAAACAGCCGATCGAAAATCAAAAAAATCATAATAGGCAATTTTACGTGACACAAAATTCCTGGTGAATTTCTATCCATCTAGTCTATGAATATAATAAAGAGAGAGCGAATTTTGTACGTGCAAAGTAAACTCAGGAACCACTGAACCTATTTTAAAATTTATGGTATCATTTGAAAGGTACATTATTCTAGATGGTCCTATATTGTATATTTTTCAAGAGAGATATAAGGGAGAAATTTCAAGACCTACGAGTATGATAACTTTCTTTCAAGTCTTCCATCAAGGGAATTGGTTATTCTCGCGAGGATTATATCAAAAAATATCTTTCTTCAATCAACATTTGATTGATTTCAATTGGGCTACGCACTAAAAGGGGGCTAATGGACCTATAATACAACTGTCTAGTGTATCTGTCTTTCCTGCCTTTAGAAGATTGTATATTTTGAATCGTGATGAGTATTTAGTTGAAATTTTAACAGAATAGATACCTTTTCTTGTAGTGAATATCCCAAGAAATAATAAAAATCAGTCAAGCGTGAGTTAAATGTCAGTGGCATGGAAAATTCGGTGCGCAATTCTTACTCGTGGTTTACCGGTTTTAGGATATTACTCGTGCTTTACCGGTATTAGGGCCTCATCTGACAATGATAACTTTTTAAATAACAAATCGCGATTTTTTAAAACCTTCTTTATGTTTAATGGGGGATTTAGCATGGAACATTTAAAGTTTATATTAAAATAAAGAATATTTAAGGAAAACTTATATTGAAATGACTTAAAAAGAAGAAAAAGTCTTTGAAGGAATCAAACCGAAACATTTTCATTTATAATAACTAGTAGTCGCCAATTGGTCGATATTCAACCACAATTAATTTATAATTTTAAACATTTTTAAAGATATTTATTAATATAATCTATTCTCAATTTGACTACAGAATTAAGCAATGTACAAAAAAGTATCCCTACGAGTTTATGTGTGTGTGTCTAATACATTGTATTTTGTGTGATGTTTTATTATTTTATTTAATGTATTCTTTATCCATAATTTATAATACAAATATTAGCATTCCTCGCTCCTTCTCTATATAAAATATGAGTGTGTGAAATTTCATACTCATCCGACCGCGCAATTTTCCGCAAAATTTCGCAATTGACCGCGCAATTACATTTTTTAAAAAGCGGTACGATTAAAATTAAATATTTTAAAAAGTTACCTCACATGTATATCTAATAATAATTACAATTACAACAGTACAACGATATTAACCCATTCATATATGAATCTTATTTACATTATTAGGTTTTTATTATTAATTGCTATATTATATAGTGAGGGTGTATATTACTGGTAATATAACACAACTTCGGTGATTCAGAATATAAAAACAGCAAGTGGTCTGTTACAAGAGGTTAGGCCGTAAGATATTATGTTAACTTCGCAAATTAAATACGTAGCTTGTGTAGCTTCGTCTTATTCTTATTATCTTTTCATCCTTTGCAAGATCAGATTAACTGAATTCGATGCAATTTCTAAATTTTACTTTGAGCGATTGTAGTTTGACTTCGGCAAAACTTGTAAGAACAGTTAATAATCAATCGTAAAGATAACAGAAATAACTGTTCCTTCGCGGAAATCAAACCCAAAACGTCGACAGAGTGTGAGACACATTACCACACCTTCTAGTGTTTCATTTCAGTTAGTAAAATATAAGTAATAAGTATTAAGCATCTAATATATAAATTGTATTTATTATTTATAAACCTCTATAATAATAATTAAAACTAATCTTTTTAGAAAATTCTGTGTGAAGTTATTATCATAGTTTGTAATTTATATTTTCCGCATTTATTTTTTAATGCGTTAGAATATAATATGCACGCAGACTTTGTCCGCGATATAATAATACCAGATATTTAACATATTTTCATCTCCTGCCGATGAGTAGCAGATGCAAACTAGCCCATGACGACCTCATTCTTTCTTTTACTGTCGCTATTTCAAGCGACGCGACTTTAGACAGATTAAAATAATCTATAACGTGCGTATCTAACTATAATTAACCTTTTTTTTCAGTATAAAACCGGTAAACCTGAGATGAAATTGTGGTTGAAACACGTCGATCTTAACCGATCATCGTGGGTTACCGGCTAGCAAAGCTGAATTTTCAAGGGCTAAATTGTTAAACAGAGCAGCATAGTGGATTAAGCTCTTTAATACGTAATAACGCCCTTGTATAACAGGGAGACATTACCAGGCTTTTACAGAGAAATAAAACCGATAACATTTAAAAGTAAAACATAAATTAAAACATAAATTACAAACCTAAATATTTATCAACTTCCCCAGATATATTTATGTTCCGTCTTCATTTTCGCGGGATTTATTACAAACCAAATTGGGTAGAGCAGAGGAGTTCATATTTCGCAGCAAATAACAAGAGTAAACTTGTTTCGTTAAAACCGACGTTACACCGTAATTCGGTAAAGTCTCGGAAACGTATCCTCGTGAAACGCTCACAAATAAAAGCCTTAAATCTCCAGAGAAATAGCTTTGAAAGGAGACACAAATCCAACAGGCTTTAAGGTAAAGCCAAACATAATTTCGACCCATTTGTCATAGTAACGATTGCTTTAAGTAAAAGAAATATAAAGAGAAAGTATTTTATGTAATGGTTCAGCTCGAGGCGAAATGAAATCTGACAATCACATGTGTTAGTGTGAAATATAGGGGATATCAAATATAATAAATGCGAGGAGTAAAGACAAGCACGTGGAGCCGACTGGCGCTGGATCGAGCCGATACACTCGGTTTTATTGTTTGATTTATACCCAAAATATTTACATAATACAAATACAAAAAAATAACTTTTATTTGTTTCTAAAAAATTGTAAAACAACACAAGTATTGTTTGATTTTCGTATCCTGTCTTACAAACATTATAAATGTGAGTGTGGATTATTTGTTTCTTTCGCTTTCACGTCTCAACTTCTTAATTGATCGTCATGAAATTTTGCATACGAGCGTACAGAAAAAAAAACATACCTTTTATTAAGAAAAAAATATTTTTACCCAGTAATAGAAATTTAACATATAGAGAGACCATCAACATAAACATTAAGGCGAACGAAACCGCGACCAAGAGCTCACACTTAATTTTATAAATTTGAAAGTAACTCTCTCCATCTGTTTGTTACGTTATCACGACTAAACCGCTAAACCAAGTTTGATGGATTTTAGTTTATAGAGATAGATGGCATACTTTGTGTCGTGAAAATAAAACGTTAAGGGGGTGAAATAGGTTACGATATTTCTAGGCAGACGAAGTTGCGGAGACCAACTAGTCCAATACAAATGAAGCTATTACAAGATAAGATTTAATTGACGACCATTCTTTGCTTGCCAACTGTGTCGATCTAAGCATCTAATTAGCAATTCGACCCATTTAATACGTCTCTATCATTCATAAAACTTCTTTCCGATGTAATAAAGTATACAACAATTTAATATGGCACAAGATTTATAGGTATTCGAATTTTGCACACAAATAGACAAAATTACTTTCCCATTATTATATTATTTATAAGTAATACAATATAAGCTGCAATAGTATGGTTATAGGGTAATTTTACAAATTGAATTTGTTTTTTTTTATTATTCCGTACTTTACGTTTATGTTAAAATTTAATTTTATTTCGAACGTTTATTTTCAATATCTATTCAGAATCAATGAGTAAAAGTCAAAATCTCTACCTTTAAAACAGATTTTATATTATTACTAAAAATAGCATTCGCAAAATATTAAATTACAAAGTCGATACGATAATTAAATTAAATACGCTGCAGACTACAGACTAGATAGTCTGTATTGAGCGACATCTTAGTTAAGACCTAATTAGTATACCAGATAAAATTAAAAAAAATGGTGGGGCTTTGTTTTTACTTATTGAGACCAATTCAACGAGCCCCAACACAATAGCTCTGCTGTAAGTTGGGAAAAAATTGCCTGCTGATTCCATATACTGCTGCAGCATCAGGTCAATGGTACGCAACCAAGTTATTATAAAATCATTGTATAATATCATGTAATAACAGTGTAGTAATTTTTCTGTCGTTTAGACCAGAAAAAGTTGTTCAAATCCTTTCAACAACTTACCTGCAAACGTCAGAACAGATCTTCATTAAAAGTTAAGAACGATCACGATACATCAATTTTCGAACAAAAAAATACGCATCAAAATTGGTCCATTCGTTATGGAGCTACAATTCCACAGATTGACTTAGACACATACGTTAAACTTACAAAATATTGGCTGATACCGAATTATAATAATGTGTGCACTTTCTTTATTCTACACACTAATTAAAAATTAATTTAATCTTTTTGGATAGTAGGTAAGTTTATAATCTACGGGAATCTGTAATGTTGAATTTTCAATATAAAACAAAAAGAAAATTAAATGGTACTATTTTAAACAGGTTTAAATTGCGTATAATAATGATTTTCGTCATCCCTAGTGATAAAAGTAGTTATTATCGATGTGTCCGTTCAAATTATATTTATTTCAATGAGTATCGCGAGAATGTAAGACAATACTAAATTAAGTGGATCATATTTAAAAACATGAAAGACAAAAATTATTAGATTTGATAAGGAGTAAATAACACGAATATACTTTCAATAAGATAAACTTGATTACGAATACTGAATTGTTTCGATATTATATAAATATACCTTAAACAAAAATAAAACTGAGATGAAAGCTTTGTTGATAATACATTATTATATATCATGATCTGTATTCCTCTTAAAATTAGTTTTTTTCACGGGAAAACCCGCCCGCCCGTGTCCATAGCATAGCTTTTAAAAATATTATATTACAATCTTAAATTACCAGCACATTCTTAGTAAATATCCGTTTGAATTTTTTACCAGCGCCATCTCATGGCAATGTTTTGTATTACGTAGGTGTGTATTGTAAAGCGACATCTGTATTAAATATTCAGAACTAAAGAACTTCCCTTGATTATTTTGGTAAAAGTTTCAAGTAGATTCCGATTCATATCTTTTCTCAAAGTTTTTAATATTACTACTAGAGGGCATTTTTACGAATTTTGCTTTTGAACAATACATGATTATTATAATATAGATGTTTAATGAAACAAAGAAAGTACTTCTATTTATACATAAAAAGTAAAGTTAAAATTGTTTATTATAGTCATGGAGCAGGGCCCTAACTCACCAACTACCACTACAGGCAATCCATACTAGTACTATTATAAAACACAAGAATACTCTGTCTATATGTGCGAGAGTATGAAGATATAGTCTAAATCAGCTTATATAATATATATAATTCTGAAAAAGTCTATAATAATAAATTAACCTCTAAACGCATCGACTTAGATTTAAAATCTATTTTACGTAATCTGCAGGCTTATCACCGTCAGTTAACGGTACGCGATACATTTTTACAGACATTTTACAGTTAATTTCTGATTTGTATTAAAACGAAACATATCGTCATGTATCGAGTTGCGATAGCGATATCTTGGCATAAAAACCATTCTGTTATATGCATTGCTTATTATTGGATAAAAGCTTGTTCTGATGAATATTGGAAATATACGTTACTAGCTGTTACTCGCGACTTCGTTTGCGCAGGAGTAGTTTTGGCGATAATGGCTTACACATAATAGATGTATGCTATCACAGCTTTTTTGTAAGAATATTTAAGATAAACATTTTCATTGTACATTACACAGGTGTAACTCTAACGGTTTTTGCAGCGCACGCCAGAATGGCTCGCAGATCGCAAGATTTTTTCCTACTTATTTGACACTTATCTTTATATTTCACTGGAATTTAAAAAAAAATCCTTAGGGGACGCCTTCATCATAGAAGCTTTATGCATGCAAAGCCTTAACCCGATCAGTTTCAAATTGACAAAGTTTCATACAAACTTTAATCAGCAATTTTATCCCCTTGGATGTAGAAAGAATCAAAATCCTTATTGCAGATGCCTACGTCATAACATCTACCTGCCTGCCAAATTTCAGCCCGATCCGTCTAGTGGTTTGGGCTGTGCGATGATAGATCACTATGACAGTCACCTTTGAGTTATATATATTTAGACAATGAGAATATAAGATAATAGATAATAAATTTATCACAGAATTCGACTTTTTGTGGATTAACAAATTATTGCTTATCAGCATCCATATATAAAAAAAGTTCCCGGCGAATGAGAACCTCCTCCTTTTTTGGAAGTCGGTTAATATAATACAGAATAAAAAAAAATGTAACTCTGTTTTCGTCATACAATATTTTGTTATGGGTTGCTAGATTCTATTGGAAAATTTTCAGGTTTTATTAAAGAGTTTTTCATTAAGAAATGTTTAGAGTTACAAGTCATTTTAATTAAAATGAAATAAATCTTAATTATTTTTTGTTTCGTGTCTTTATATTTGTTTATCTGATGCTAAGCAATAACGAACTATTTACAGGTTTTTGTGAAAGTAACGTATATAAAATTTAAAATTGTATAATTGTTATAGAGTTAAAAGGTTTTTAAATAAAATTAACGTTTGATTTAATTAAAAAAATAATTAAATATACTTTTATTTTATGTATTATTTTTTCATATTTTAATATTATATTTAATAATAATGCAATAAAAGAATAAAGCTTTAAATGAAATAGGATCTATATCCTAGATCGGCTCTATAGCCGAGATGGCCTTGTGGTTAGAACACGTCGGTCTCTTCCGATGATTTGTGCAAAATTTGTGTTTAAATTCATTTCGGGGTCGGCCGTGGAAAACACCGTGAGAAAGCTTACATGTGCCGGGAGAAATTCTGACACATGTACGTATATCCGCCAACCTGCAGTGGAGTAGCATGGTGAATTAAGCTCTAAACCTTCTCCTTAATAGGAGAGGAGACCTTTACCCAGCAGTGGGACATTTACAGGCTATTATTTTACTTTTCTTTTAAATGAAATAATTATTTTTCTAAATAACAAAATTCGATCAAGCTTATGTTGGATTCGAACACTGAGATGCACTAAAAATTGATAAGAATGTGGTATTTACTTATTACTTTTTTTTTTATTTATGATATCATTTTTTTCTTCTTTTATAACCATAATTTATTATTTATGTATCTTTCAGAGATAAGGATATCATTCATCATATTTTTATTCCTCCGCCAATTTTAAATTCATATAAATATAACATGGATGTCAAAATATTGACAATTTACTGTAAACAAAATATTTATTTAAAAATCAAAGCATAGGGTCATGTTACAAAGAGAGTGCAGCTCTATGGTGCACAGAGGGGAGAGGTGGGCTCCGGGTGGAAGAGGACTATGACGTCACAATCCTAGGCTGCGTATACAGAGCAACGCCTCTATTCGGGTCACCTATTTTAGGATGCACTTAATGTGTGGGGGTGGATCTAAAAATAAAACCATGTTCGATTTTTAATTAATTGCACGTGAATTTACCTAGAACAACTTGTGTTCATCGTTAATTAAGGTCAAAATTATATTCTTGCGACAAGCTTTTACGTCATATATAATATAACCAAAAGAGTTTACTTCAAAGTTTATTTTTACTATTAATTTATTATTGTAACAAAAATTGTTGTATCAACTCTCACACTGATACTCTATCTCAATAAAATTATTAATAATAAAAGGTAGATAAAAATAAATATTATCTCTGAAGTATTACTAAAAAAATATTTGTCGACAATATAAAATAGGTACACTATTATCTTAACGATTTTCAACAATGTATAAAATACTTACCACACAAAAATTAACATCATACTGAATGATTTTTTCCAGCTTTGACGCTATAATATTATTTTATAAATAATGTAAAGTTAAGGGTTACTTATCGAAAATTTTTAAATTAATAAAAATTAAAATATAAAAGTATATCTTATCTTTATTGTTACTTAAATCCAACGGTCTGACTAAAAATATCCCATAAAAATAAACTTCGCCAAAGATCATACAAATATATTACAATTAAATAATATTTCGATTTTTATATCAAAACCGCTTAAAATATTTTTGGAGATTGTCAAAACATTTATTTTATCCTAGATTAATGTAAATATACAAATTTCGTATATTCCCGCATAAATCGAGAATCTAAATTCAACCTGGTAGCTTGTTTAAAAATAGCAAATCCTATAATCGCCTCAATAATTAGTTTCAACTAATTCCCGTTCGATGTGTCCCCCTCCCCATGCCCCACCGTCGAACCTGTTTCAGAATGAAACTGACCTAATTCCACCGCTGCAGGCCCCCTCCGCACTGACTGACGTCATACTTTAACCCAGAAACGACAAGTGCATATCCCAGTTTTACGAGACAGCCGATTACAGTGATAACGTTAAAAAATATAGAGACGATTGTTCCGTGGCAGAATATTGTCCGTTACGTCGTGTCAGTTTTGGGCAAGTAGAGCTTGGAGTCAAAAACTGGGTCAGGCAGGGTTGCATTTATGAATCGAAACACGCAGGGCGACCCGCGTTCATTCTTGTCTACTCTTGTTAATCGAACTCAGCTACCTGCTTTGGACGCATGAATCAGTTCATATATCTAGGTACTACGTATTACTGGTACATAAAAAAATATATTATGACATAATATAACATAAAATTTAATGAATGGCTTATATTATGATATTTTGAATAAGTACTTAGACTTCCATTGAAGTAATCTCGGCAAATTTAAGAGTGTGAAGTTTCTTTAGAAAAAATAGACGGATTATTAACATTGTTGATATAATTTATAATAATATTTTAGAATTATTTTATATTACGTATAAATATTAATCTAAGTATTTCGGTTTCCTAATAAAAATAAAACAAATAATGTAGCAACCAAAAAATCTCATTAACTGCCGTCTTTGAAAGGCCAAAATTAAATATAAACTTTACCTATCAGATTCAATGTTTTAATGAAAATTAAAGCTTCAAGGTCAAACAAACCTCATCATCGCCCGTGAGTTTAATAGTGAGATTAATAGTGTAACGTAAAACAGAACCAACAATTCAGCTAAGCAAATAGCCCTAATATGCTTAATGTGAGGTCGAAGGGCGCGTCCTTGACTATGACGCACGACTCTGCCTTGAGTGTCAATGAAATCTAGTTACTTGTTACACTGTCAAATGATTTTTTTATAGAATATAGCTAACAAATGAGCAGGCGGAACACCTGATGTAAAGTACCACCTTACCGCCGCCCATGAACATTTGCAGCTCAGAAGAGCCTCATATGCGCTGCCAGCTAAGAAGGGTTAAATGGAAATAGGAATTCAGGAAAGAAATGGAGAAAGTGAGAAAGAATGGCGCTAAAAACTTTGTTACGGATATATTATTTTACTTTTAAAATTAATCAAATATTTCCTTTAGTCTCCTATATTACCTTTAGTCCCCTCATATTTGTACAAATCAAGTCTTTCTAAAAAAAACAAGTGCGAGACGAACTCGCGCACCGAGGGTGCCGTACGAACTTGTAGGAAGATAAAATTAGATCAAGCCAACTACGGTCGGAAATTACAACTTTAAGCAGCGTCCTTACTTATAACCAACATAAATATTTACATATTTTAGCTCTTCTTTTCATATTTAGAACACCTAATTTTAAACCAATTTTAATAAGATAACAAGAAACAATAAGATTAACTATTTATTTATTATTAGCCAGATTTCTAATTTCCAAAAAATAATTGTTAACTTACTTAAAAGTGGAAACAGTAACTCTAAATTTATTTTGAATTGTAAAACTATTTTAGGTACGTTGAGTTATGTCAGTATTAGTTATTCGTAAGAAAGTGATTCTATAAGAGTACTGTTTTTTTTATTTTTAGGTACGGAACCCTAATGAAATACTTCGACGACATTATTATCTCAACATCTGGCTCCTGCGTCTACTTACGCGAATTTTATTCCCATTTACAACAAATATTTGCAGTGACCTAGGTTCTGATGTAACTAAATAAAATAGAATACATAATTTTAGTATGTTTTTCTTTTAATGAGGACAGCATTTTAATAAATTCAATAACCATAAAAAGTAATCGTAATACAAATAATTAATTATAAGTTATTTTTAACTTTGATAATACGAGTCTGTTATTTTATTTTTGATCTTCTATTTTTTTTTCCTTACTTAAAAGATTCATCAACAGAAAGTTTATATTTCATTTTGATTCGCTTGAATTGGCTCCTTGAATCACAATTTTAAAAAGTATAGCAGTTTACATTATAAAAGGGAACCTCAAATATTTAGTTTCTTAAATTGTATTTTAACGATTTTATAAATCCTTAGAAATAAATCTAAATAACAGCAATAAAAATCCCAACCTAATATAACGTTGTAAGGCCATCTAATATCCAACATGTCAATTTGTCCAGTGTAACGTAAGGCCGCGTCCTTGGCTGTGACGCACGCCAGCACCTTGGCCAGTGAATGGGAAGCGCCCAAATTCATTCACGCCCTATAAAATGTATATACCGAAATTAATATGACAAATAAGATGTAAGATCAAAAACTGCGGAACTACATAAAGTTAAATGTAGTGACGGACAATTACTTTATAGGCATGAGTAGATATTATGTGCTTTCTTGGAATCGATTTTGTTAATCTTTAGTTCGGTACTCAATATTCTGTAAGCCTGTAGAACCCGAAAAATAAGTTGAACGAATAAATTTCAATAACTTTAATACTGAAACGAAAAATCAATATGAATTAATAATTCAATAAATATAATATCTTAGTATTGCGAAGAAAATTAATTGTACTAGTCGTTAATTGTGTCGTAATACTTATGAATGCTTTGTTAATAAATATTGATACTAATGTTATGTAGCATTTCCAAAATCTGCATTGTTTTTCTCGTATTAGGTATATTAATAAACGTTCTGTTTGTAAATTTCACTCTTACATATTATAATTTTGTTTTTTTTTTTTTTTTAATAACAGAATAAAGTATATTATTTTTATTTATTATTTTTATCGTTTATTATCGTCATATCCTGATAAGTTTGCCTAATTTTAAATCTTAAACATAGGGATAATATTATTTAATCCTTTGAAATTTCAAATGAACGAGCTTTTATAAAATAGTCGATCAAATTAATTATTACGTATGTTACTTAATTTTCAGTTTGCGTCTGGTTGATATCTATTATATTGTGTCATTCTTACGTAACAAAGTAACGGGAGACAATTCAAAGGTCCTATCCATTTCCTTTGTCCATGCAGTCAGGCCACAATGAGTATTATATTTATACAAAAGGAGCTGTATTATTTCTTATAATACCGTAAATATGTGTTATATTTTTATTAGGTATAATTAAATAAAATACAAAAAAGCATTATGCTTTACGTTGACCCATATTAAAAACTCTCTGCCGTTCGAGGTTTCACTCGCGTTTTTGTTACGGCTGGGTCGTAGGTGATGTAATATAGCCTATAACTTTCTTCAATAAACAAATTAAACAACGCAAAAATATTTTTTTCAAATCAGTCTTATAGTTTCCGAGACTATTGAAAGCAAACTAAGAAACAATCTAAACTTTCCTCTTTGTAATATTAGTGTAGATAACTCTAGACATCTGAGTAATTAAGTTCGACATTTAAATAAGTAAGGCACAAAGTACTAAATATATGTATATATTTTACTTTGTAATATAATAATATGCTATATAAATTATTCTTAAAATAATACGCTAATAAAGTATACTTCATATATTCGTTTATAGAATTATGATTGAACGAATTATAAAAATGCATTTAAATAGATAGACCAGTCCATATTATATAATTAAATATCTCTATTTTATTACAATGACTAGTTAATCAATAAACTGCAATATAATAAACCGAAAAGCGTTTTAGACCGTATATAATTTTCTCCACAGGAGATGTACTAATGCGATGGGTATGGCGTTGTCGGCAAATGTCAAACGGCCAGAGTCGATACACTTGTTGCTGACCGGGTCAGCGGGGCGCGGGGGGCGGTCAACGACCTATGCAGGCTATTTCAGGAGCCTGCATAGGTAAAGTTCGAAGGTCACGCGAGATAATTTTAGATGACTTTTTTAAATTTTGCAAGCGTTTGGATAAAATGCTATATAGTGTAATATGATTTGTACTACATAAGGAGATAGGATAATCTTAATTATATTTAATAGAAGTGTAGTTGAACATCAAAATTAATAAATGTTTTTTTTTTTTAATTTATGCTTAAACATTTGCGTTATTATTTTATTAATTATGTATGCATGGAATGGTTTCCTTTGTTTCGCTTTGATATCGTACAAAACCTAGTCATTCATTTGATTTTAAGACAAAGGATATTTTACTTAAGATAGTTTAATAATTAATATTAGGTATGTAATTTTAAGTACAGAAGAAATTTGAAAATGAACTTATTTCAGATTAATCATTTTTGATTCTTTTTTTTTTGTAATCATTTTTTTGTCATACTGAATATAGAAGTAATTTGAGTGTTTAAAGCGCTGACTGTTTGAATACTATTTTTCATTTCATTTAATAAAACTTTAATTATTTTAAACATACCGGTGCATCGTTTAAAATATTTTTTACACATTGATATCTCGCCACCAAAATTCCTATTCGTAAGAAATCGTCCAAAGCTCCTATTATAATCCAAAAGCTATCTATTTCAGGCGGGTTGCATAATGTGACGTCAGGGGGCACGGCGCGGGCGCGGCCACTCATTCATGCACACACACATCCGCATCCGCGACCTGGCACATGGCGGTGACGTCACTCCTCTCCACCAATCACAGCGCGGATCCATTCAAGCCTAACTCCTGAAGGGAAATTCGTCGGATGTAGAACCAGTCGACGAACGACCGCCGCGGACCATGGCTGGTGGCACTAAATTCAGATAAAAGAGAAGAGTTTATTTTCAAATTTTTTCATTTAAAATTTTAAAGTTTTTGAATTTCATAATTGGCATGTTTCGTGATTTAGCGATAGTTTGGAATAAACGATGGTAAGTTTTAGCTTTAGAATAAGATTTGTTTATAATAATTTAGAAAAGTTTTAAACGAAACTTGAAAGTGGCAATCCTGAGTCCTAACTATGTAAGCACGTGTCTACAGTTACGCTACGGCACGCCTACGCGCCGTCTGGCTCGTAGCTTCGTAGACTCGCCCACGCAAAGTCTGCCTCAACTAAGCTTTTGTGGTCGAAGTTCTTATTTATACTTCAAAGATATTAATATCATTCTACTAATTCAATATGGGTGACAGTTAAAATTAAATTTACATTTCAATTTTTTCAAATATTTACGTTATTTGTAAAATTATCAATGAAAAAAATATAATACAAGAAAGATTATTTATCATAAAGATAAACAAGAAATACTAGTCAAATACATATACTTAATTCAGTCTTAATTGTTAGACAACTATTACTAACGACTAGTTAAAGTCGAATTTTAAACATACCGTCCGTTGAATAGTTTAAAATATTTTTGTACACATTGATATCTCGAAACATGTAACAATACATGCGAACTATATTCTAACAAGTCTCGTCAATACGACGCACCCGAAGGTCGCATAATTGATATAAAGATATCTTAATTGAAATAGTCACAAAGATATCATAAGTAGATAAAGAAAAAACTTTTATAAATAAATTAAATATGCTATACTCTGACGCAATTGCTTTCAACATCAATTATTGTGGATTCGATTTCCCTTCGGGACGGATACCCAGGAGCCTTACGATATAAATTTTATCGTTATGGTCTCTTTATAGATTATGAAGAAGATCAGTCATTGTAATGACTATTCACACAAACAATCACACTGTCGTCATTGTTTGTGGCATGTCACACATGTCAAACATCTTAATAATATTTAACAACTTCCAGTAAAGTTTAGTGTTGAATAAACTGTGGGCACGATCACAAAAAGGGCTTAAGTAACAATTTTTTTACAAGAACGAGTCAGTAGTTATAACAGCCAAATATGTAGATTAAGAAATAAATTGTAAATGAACCATTGGAAACGTAGAGAAAACATATAAAAAATTATAAAAAACATTAAAATTTAACCATCACTGATTCATTCGAGATATTTTCTTGTTTTTATAAACGAGAAACATTTAGGTAAGAAAAATAAAACACTACTAGAAAAGATAACATAGGGACTTGTATATAGTATTACTTATCTTCGTCTCGTGTATAGTCCAAACCGAATGTATGTATAACAATAGAAGACTTACGACCGCCGTTATCATTTACATTTGTACAAATCGTCGCTTAAGTCAAACCCTAAATCAAAATTGGGAAGTTAATGAGAGGAGAAAACTGCATAATTTTAAATATCGACGGGTATAGTGCAAAACCGCGTAACTAGCTTTCACAATAAGTTCCATATTTGAATCATTTGTTAAATTTAACTTTAAAGCTAAAAATTATATAATATATATTTCTAAAATAAATACCTAAAATAAATTTTAGGTATATCTTCGGTGAGACTACAAATACAATACACTGCGTAATGGCATATGCTCATAATGCCTTATTTTATCAATAATATTCTTTAATATTTGTTTTAAAATTAAATTTGTATTTATAAATGTAACAGGAATATATGACATTTAAAATAGCATATTATTATATATATGTATGTCTATTTGAAAATATTGTTTTTGCAATAAGTTGCTAATTTTACCATACGTTATGTTAAGTTATGTGACGTATACATTTTTAGGTAAATATACATATTGACTAAATAAAGATTATAAATAATTCTGAATAAGTCAAATGTTCCTTGAAAATCTTAAGTTTAATCTTAACAAAGATTAAACCGAAATTACGCCAATGTTCTCGAAACTACTAACTTCATTCACATAAGAGGAACTTTACTGATAACTTTAAACAAAGGACACATACAAAACTGAACATACAATAAAGAGTATATTTCTTTACTGTTTTTTTTTTTTGTAGTATGTAATAATCTTAATTTTTACTAAGCTTAAAATCATAACCACAATTGTCTTTCTTAAAATTTAAATAGCCATACTGTAATGAGAACGTGTTAAGTAAAATAATATTTTATCAAATAGCAAATACTCCGATCTAAATATTACAAAGGGAATGTTTTACTTTCATTAGTGAAGTATGAAACAAAGCTAGCCTATTGTTCGTAACATCAATCGATACTTTGAAATTACAAATCCTTGACATGCTATTGGCAATAACATTATAGATTTCTTCATAAATGACTCGAAAAATCATTATTCTGCTAAAATAATTGTTACAATTTTTTCACAACACTTGTAGCATTTTTGTAAGGATGTCCTTATATATAAAATTATAAACAAAATTAACTAGTGAGATAGTAAAAGTTCACTTTAGTATGATCTTAAAGCTGTTAAAAAAAACTTGTAAATTGTTTTTTGTGCTCCAAAAAAATATTAAATTTCTTATTCCCATATTTAGTAATACTACTAAACATAATACTAAAAGACTACAAAGAAACAATATCTATAAACCTGGATCTATTTGTATGCGGGGGGTGTGTACAGAAAAGGGGAGGGGGGACGGTCTCTTTGACGTCAGAGCTCTCCTGTGACGTCATGGGAACAAGCCACACCCGCTTTGACGTCATCGCGAAACGTACCTAGGTCGACCTAAAAAGCTACGTAATATTTTGTGTCCCATTCTTCTAGTATAAACTTTAAAACAGCTTCGTTTAAATTTTTAATTATAACAAAACAATAATTTAAATTATAAAAAATAAAAATATATTAGTAACAATTTAAAAGGAAAAGAATACGCAAAAGTAGTCGCTTAATTCATATTTAGTGACTAAATAATTCATTAATATTGTTTTTTTTTATGACAACAGTCTTGTACAGATTAAAAAAGAACAGTCTGAATTGCACGAAAGCTAAACGTTTTGCTTTTATCTATATAATTCAATGAACGAACTTCGCGACGTCACAGGTTCTGCAGGCTGTGCTGTCATCCTTTTCTCACTTAAGAGTTTTAGTGTGTGCAAGGGAGAGGCTGTACGTGACCTAGTTTCTCGACCTCGCTCGGGAGGGACCCGTCTATTTTTAATCTGAAGGTCGATTTATTTATAGAGCTGGGCGTGCGGCGGGAACTCTCTCCCATTGTAATTAATTGTTGCCGTTTTCTAATTACAAATTTATTTCATTTAATAATTTATTTTGCATTCCTGTGTAAGTTAATTAATAGATAATATTAATACGATAGACTAGTATTAATTTACAAACTTTAATTATTTTTGTCTTTCAAATGTTTTACATATTGTCTATTGGCATTATTTGTCAAATCACAGAATTGAAGATAATTATGCTATTTTCGTATTAAAAAAATACGTCAGTATATACGTCGTTGTAAATCAATAAAGTTGAATTCGATTTCATTCATCAATTTAGATACATTAAAGCGTCTGATTTTTCATATATTTTTATTATGTTTTTAATCTTTTATAATAATAAAAACAAATTTAAATATCAAAAACACTAAAACAGTTTTTCGACGTCAGAATCGTTTAAAAAGTTTTTTTAATACTTTGAAATTTTCGGTCGTTTAACAAAATACAATATTATTGTATGTCTTTTATGAAAGTTGTAGAACGAAATAAATCTCGTAGCAAATAAGTTATCACACTTACTTACCGTGAAGACAAACTTTCGACTTCAACCTTCAGCACTTAGAAAAACGTGTTTCAAGTGTTAAAAGAGTTCCTCAGAACATTAAGGAGGGTATAGAAATATAATAATAATATATAAAATAAATTATAACTACTTATCAGATACTCCTTTCTATATAGTTTTGAATGGATGGCTTTATAATATATTCTTCATTGCATAGTATGAGTTACAAGATACTTCAGCACACTTCACTTCATACACTATTAATTTGTCTTTGATAATAATTCATATTGTGGAATGTCCTTTACAATTATTAATTGTTTTGCAATACCTTTTCAATTTCTTAGGTAAAAACATCGGAAACGTAAACCAGCGCGTGGGTGGAGTTTCCACGTATAAAACAACACATAAATACTAAAAATTATAAAAACTAAAGACTAAGACCGAAACGATTAATAGAACACGTTGATCGTAACCGATGATCTGGGATTCAAATCATAATGAAATCCATACTAATATTATAAATATCAAACTAATTCTATCTGTCTCTTTGTTTATTATCTTTTAACACCTAAGCTGCTAAGCCAATTGTGATATTTATATAGATCACATGTTAGAGAAGGATTGGAAGTAGGCAACTTTTTGGGCCGAAAGTAAAATTTTACGAGGGTAATTTCTCAAAGGAATAAGCTAAAATAATGTGAATAAGTCGCGGAAACCAATTAGTAAATTTTAAAGGAATAAATTCATGTGTAATTCAAATTAATCAATTGGCTCAGCTATCAAGGAAAAGCCAGAAAACCTACATGTTTCGGCAGAATTTTGTGACAAGTGTGTTCACCTCTCCGCAGTAGTGTAGCGGGTTAAACAACGTATGAGTAACTGTAACAGACTGGCCCTACTCTGGACACAGGCTGTAGCTATAGTTGTTCTTTAACTTGAGTTTATATTCATCTTACTAGATATTTTTAAACGTAATACCTTGTATTAAAAAAATACAATTGTTGTTTTTAGAATATAACCAGTTTAATTAGTATAATTATTATATTATAATTGGAAATGTGTACAGATTTTTAGCGTCTTATCTAATACCTTTAAACGAGCAATTTTTTTATACATGTATATATAATCTGAATCTCTGAAACTGCTCCAACAATTTTCATGAAATTTAGTATACTATAAAATACTATAAATGAAAATCTGCTACTATTTTTGTAATTTGCTACTAAAAAACATTTTATCTTTTAAAAAACATTTGAAATATTCTACAACTGTTATCGAATCATAATATTATTGATATCTATAATAATTGATATTTACGATATTTAACGAGCTTTTTCACGCGGTTTCGATTGAGTTCACTATGCAAATTTTTAACTTCCATTTTAATGTTTTGGGGGTTGTATTTTAAATAATCCCTATTTATATTAGATATGTGGCAATGAATATCTGTGTGTCAAATTCCAACCCAATCCGTTCAGTGGTTTAAGCGGTTCGTTGATAGATAAGGCGCTGGTCTTATGGCCTACGTTTCCTGAATTTTTAAAACAAAATCATTTAAACGCTGCAATCCTTACAGAGTATAATAATATTTGAGGTTAAAAATTATTAATACTTCCCCGATGCATGTTTAATTATCTTTTATTGAATTAACGAACCCGAAAGACATTATCTCATCTAAAGTAAGGAATTACGTATTGTTACTCATGCCACTAGGAAACAGTACTTTTTCTCTATAAAGGTACCTTATGTCCTTTTCCATATCCTTGGAAACGTGTATACAAAATATTATTAAGATAGGTTGAGTAGTTAAGACGTGAAAGAATAAGAAATAACTTAGATTCGCTTCTATTTCTTTCGCGATGGTCTTTACAACTGCGTCTGCGAAAAAAATTGACATCTCCTATCATATACTCTTCACGTTTTATTTTCCTAACATACAGTCCTTTGTCCTTATCCAATGTTTAATGTATATCTATACCAAAATTCATCAAAATCAATTCAGAGGTTTAGGCGTGAAAACGTAACGAAAACGTAACAAACAGACATGCAGAGTTACTTTCGTATTTAAAATTTCAAATTATTATATCGATTTTAAATTAGATTAAATATGATACCCAATAATTTTAACATAGAAATAAAACATATTTTTACGAATAATAATATTTTTTTTTAATATTTTAATACTAGATAAAAGTGATGAAATTCTAATCACCTATTGAAAACGCCATCTATTGAAAATAATTCGAAGATGCAATTTCCCTACAATGATACCAATTTCGATTTTTCAGCTGTTCTTTTGGTTTTTTTTTTCATTATTTTCATTTTTCTTAACCACCTTACTATTGGGATGTACAAAACATTAAAGAATATTCTAATTAGGTATTTAATCTAGCATCTGCCAATTCAAAAAAACCAAAAGCGAAATCTTCAACAAAATATTAAAGTAATTTTTTCCAATACTTTCTACGTTGTCTTTTAGGTATGAAAAATATGATACATATGATGAATTTTAATTAGTTTTGATATAGTTCCAACTTACACCCTGGAATACAAAAAACGTCCAAAAATAACTTCTGCGTCTCAAAATTCAATGTGAAAAATTTAGTGCACGCTACACGCAATCAATAATAAAAAAATAATTTTAAATCAGAATAATGCAATAGGTATAGCCCTTATATGGAAATTCGTCTGATTTACTTATAACATCCCATTTTATTATTCCCCTTTAGGGTTCCGTGCCTAAAAGGTCGGAACAATATGACTAAGCTTAGATAGTACGTTCTTCCGTTCAATCTTTAAATTATTATTAATATTATATATTTATTAACCGTAATCCGTATTCGGTTGAAATTTAAACAAAATATGTGTTATTGTGGCGGATACCCTAACACAGTGATTCCGAATTGATGATTAGAAACAAGCTAATGAAATCAAGTAAATTAACAAATAAATATTTTTAAGAGCGCTTCGTTAAGCCGACGTCGCTTAGATTAAACTCATGATGTAGAGCGCTAGTTTGACTATACATAAAGCCTGCGAGAAATGCACGTATTTATTATTCTTACGAGAAGGGGTACGCGAGTTCAAGATTTTTCATAAGAAATACGTAGGAAAAACTAATTAGAAATCCTTGCCCTAATAACAAAAACTTACCAAGCGTGAGTTGGTTGTAGTGGTACGGAACAATCTATTTATCAAGCTAACTCACATTTACCGGTTCCGTAAGTTATTGGCTCACCGCCGTTACTGATAGACGACCATATTTATATGTCCCATTACCCTAATCCCGCTATGTTTCTATTGGATCTGAAGCGCTAAGCAACAGCGACCCGCTTCGTATATATCATTACGCTTGGGCAGACGGTGTCGGGTGGCCGGACACAACTTCCGCGGGGCTTCGGTCTCGAATATCTAATCTATTACCTGTGCTACGTCCACACCACCCTCGCCCCGGTGGAGGATACGCTTTTTATTGAAAATTTAATACGATTGAGTACGGCTCGTGTGACCCATCTATGATGATTGACATTTTTATTGCCGTTTAATTTTTTTTTCAACGAGTGTGTTGACTTTATTTTATTTGTTGTTTTATTTTATTAGATCCCTTTTAAAAACGTTTTTATAAACTTGATCTATACATCCAACTAAAATGTAACTATGTGAAGAAATCCTATAATTTAAATGCATTATAACATAATTATTTTATTCTACTATTATTTTATTAACAAAATAGAGACTCTAAAAAAATCGAAATTACGGAAAATAAACCTTAAATAGTTTAAGTTTAAAACCGCAACATTTCAATAAGTCAAGTAAAGTTATTCCGAAAACTTTAAAATATCAATGAATAAATATCTATAAAAAAAACAATTGGCAAAAATTTAATTGATTGTCTTAATAAAAATATTATATATATCATTTAAAAATCCATGAATATGGTGACAAACAGATGGATTAATAAGCGTTCAGGATGAAATACCTAAAACCGTAAACTTTTTTATGGACGAACCCTCAAAAATTATATATATTTATATCAAATATATTATATACATTACTAAATAATAGATTTTTTTCATGAAACAAAAGAAAAAAAAATAGTTACAAGCTTTCACGCCCAGCTTCACTCGGTTAGTGTACATTGTTTTAAAATAATACGCATTTTTACATAAAATATAGCATATAGCCATCGAGAATAATGTACCTTATAAATTGCACCATAATTGTTAAAATAGGCTCATTTGATCCTGAAGTTTACTTTGCACAAAAAATTTTATGTTAAATAAGTATGGAATCCAAATTGAAATGATTTTTTTAATAAATAATTTTACTTTATTTATGCAGTTTATAATTTACTTAATAGTAAAAACTTAAAATGAATTTTATTTGACGACGTCCGCGTACAAGACGCCGCGCGTCGACTGTTAATTGAACATGTTTAAAACAATATTTATAAGACACAAATTGCATAATAATAATTGCATTATAATTAACCTTGTACTCGCTAAGACTATTATCAGCTGGATTTAACCACGTAACATGGTACGGTTAGATGGCAGGTTTAAATCTTGGTGGTTCCATAATCCTGTAACGAGGGAGGCGCCGACCTCCTTACTAGGGCTTCAGTGCCCTCTGTACATTCCAGCCTTTACCATTATTTTATATTTTACTATTTATCTATTCCTTTTTTTTAATCACTTAGAATTTAAAAAAAAGTAATTGACTTCAAAAGCAAATTACGGTATTTACTTGGTTGACATATTTTTTCCGTTATTTTTTTAAGAATCCCAACTATTGAACCCATTTTGATAAAAATTGTATAGGGCCAATCTGAAGGTATTTTATATACCTTCAGATTGGAACCATACCATATATTTTTTTTAATTTGTTAATAAATGACAGAGTTATAAGATATTTTTTAAAAAATCCTTTCGAAGTACCAGTGTAAAAACTATAAAATTTATAAAATGAAGTCCTTACCATTTATACATTTTTTATTCTAAGTACATATTGATTGAATTTAATTAATTCTTATTGTGAAAAAAAAATTATAAGTGTAAAAAACTGTTAGGATCTGTTTCTGTGTTATTTTACTCTTTCGTTTAAAAACTACCAACCGAATTTTGATGAAACTTTAAAATATTCATTTTTCGCAATAAAAACGATGCCTAAAATCCACAACATTTCTCTTAGTCTAACAATAATACTTCATAAACAGCACTATTTTTTTCGAATTAAAGTAATATATAAATAAATATAACATATTAGATAAAGAAAGAACGTAATAATCGCGTCAGCGGCCCACCCCGCCCTCCGCTTATAGCTTAGGGCGGAGCAAATTAAGGGTGATGGACACAGGTCCGTTTTGTTAGTTATAAGGTAGCTCCGGTGTATCGCCTCGGCTATTCATTCGCACCCCGGCTCGTTCGGGGTGCACACGTTCCCTTGTTTCTTTACCTTTTTAATATTAAACACATATTAGTAAACGCTACAACCAGTGACGGCCGCTACGATTTGTTCTTTTTTTTTCAAATTTAAATAGTTTTTTTTTAGTTGTGTTGTTTTTTTTCTTTAACAAGTGAGTATATTTTTGTTAGCTTTTAAATTATTTTTTTTTTATTAATAATTTATAATCGAAAAATTATTTTTATATAAAAAATTCTATTAATAATCCTACTACGGTATAATTTTAATAACTGTCCTACAACGTGATAAATATTATTCCTTTTTGTATTTAAATTATTTATTTATGATAAAACATTTTATATTTTTATTTTTTATAAATATATTAAAATTTTTATACCCATATTATTTTAAACGTATGGACGAATCCGTTTAATATTTGTACAAATAAAATAATGGTTTACCAAGCAAAATATTATAATAAATTAAAAATTAATTCATAATTCAAATAGCTTATTCGATTACCTTGTTTATAACATAATATACATATCAATTATTAATTAGCGATATCATCGCATTACCGCCGTGCATCGGCTTAAGCCGGTAGTATGGTTTCCGAGCGATGCAGGGCTTCGCGCCACCCGACACCGTGCTTTTGACACGCCATCCGTTTTACCCCTCAATAAATATGTGTTTATAATAAATTTCGTATCAGTTACAACTGCAATATTGTGACAAAAATTATTTTTAATATTTCTATTAACAAGACTTTTGTTTGATTCATGAAACATATAATATAATTTACAATTAAAAACCAGTCCCGTTGAGCCCTAGCAGTTCTTTATTAAAATAAACTACGTTTTTATTTATTGATAAAAAGTATAAATTAATATTTTGGATTTTTTTTTTTGTTTTTCAAACTCAAGGTGTCAAATGTTTATTCAATTTTGTTTCTTTCGTTTGTATTTTGCATTGTTGCGTATTTTATATCTACATTGCCAACTGCAGCACCAACGACGAGCCGAAATCTAATGAAGTCCAAAGCAGCTGCTGGCCACTGCACAAGATTAGTATATACTCTTGTGCGTGTGACAGCGGCTATTGCGGACCTTTCATAAACAACATTTGAAGACCAGAGTATCAGCATTTTGAAATTCTACGATATCGACTTTCACTTGTAACTTTTATCCAATTCGAAATATTGTAGACAATTGACTTCATCATTGATTCAATTATTTTGTTGCGTATTATATATTGTATATTGTAATGAGATTTCATAGCTCAAGGTTGACGAAAACTGTCAATAGCAACTACGAAATCTTTATAGTGACTATTATTAATTCATTATGTCTTAGAGAGTTAGTTACATTGTTAGAGCAAAGTGAGTAAGATTAAGTGTCGCATTATTTAGCTCTCGTACACAGTACTTTCTATCCGCTGATAGCATTGTGGAGTTTTTAATCATTATATTTACACAAGTACGCATAGTATTACGATTTGATAAATTTAATGGCCATCACAATTGCCTTAAAACTAAACTTGATCAACTGCCGGTCAATTTATTTAGTAGTTATGACAATATTCAACGTGCGCACGCTCATCGGTGGTTTAGTTCAGCCTGGCGGCCGATAGAAAATCAGTAGTCTACAGGCATATTCTTTACATTTTTTTATTATGAAAAATATTAATTTCACACTTTTCATTAAAATATCAGGTCACTTAAATACTCACTTTACTCTATTTATGTATTGCGTTTAGTAATAAATAAATTAATGTAATTAAACTCGTGCTGTATTTTTTACTTATACGAAAACAATATTTGTATAATAGGCGTCAGCGATTAGCTAACTAACTTTAATTTTTTGGATATTAAGATTACATCAAAGCAACAAAAATTATTTCACTTTTAAATGTATAAATTACTTGATACATAGTCTATTCTTCTTTACTTGTTTTATTTAGCAGTCAAATATGGCGTATTTCTAGCCACACATAAGAGTTAATAAGAAATTATTGATTGGATGATTGAACTAAATCAACTTCTATAACGAAAAATTATAATAAAACCAAATTGTTGGAAAATTCGTGATTATTGTTCGGGGTATTGTTATCAACTATAGACAAATAAAAAAATAGACTATAGTATTTTATTATTAAAGAATTTTTAATATAAATTGTTCTGGAAAAAATAGTAATTTTTCCTCAAGTGTTAATTTTCATTAGTCAGTCCAACACCTATTAGATATGAAAGTAAGCATTTGGTTATCGAATATACTAATTTATGTCTTAGATGCATTATACATTTGCATAATACTGTCAATATCTAGCTTTGTGTTTTAAATATGTAGTGTGTATGTATACATTTGTGTGATGTCACCTAATCAATACGAACGTAAATTGGATTACGTTTACTTAGTTTCTTACATCTTTTGTTTATTTTTAATTGATTTCGAGTTAAACGTGTCCTGAAAAACTGTATAAAAACTACGTCAAATATGTTTTCTAAAAATTTGAAGATATGTTCATATGTATTTCTGAACGTATAAGTTGAAATCATTGTTACATAAACCTCAGAATAAGGAATACATTAGAAATAATATCAACTGTATGTAAAACTTGCACAATAAGCACAATTGATATCGAAGAAATCTATAATTCCTACTGTGTTCCGATTTCTGAGATTATAACTGTACTCGGCATATCTTTTTGTGTTTAAAATGTTTAAAATTATGTCTTTATGTAAGTAAAAAATATTAAATTTTGTTATATATTTAGAAAAATGTTTAATATACATGTATCTATCGTGTACCTAATACAAAGTTTTGTTTTCAGCAAGATAATTCTGAAACGGAGTCATCAAAGAAGATGCAGTCATGAAGCCCAAAACAACTATTGGTCACTGCACAGGACTAGTAAACGTGTTATACTCTTGTGCGTGTTCCAATAGTTATTGTGGGCGGTTCATATTCTTCGAGACGTGAAGACTCACAAGTGATAGTGAAACTCAAAATATGATCAAGACTTAATTATTGGCTTTTATTTTTATTTTAAATTATTCCAAATTTGTTAACATTATTAATCCGTAAGTATTAGAAATAAGTTTTGATTGTGATAACTCACACGGTAGAGAAACTTATTCGGCTATTGTCAAAATTACGCATTTTGGATTAGTAAATGTTTTTGTTTTTTAAATATCCTTACCAAAATGCCCTTGTTATACATGAAAGTTTTATGATTGTTATATTTATGTACAATGCAAATGACTCGTTAAGTTTTATTTAATTTCAAATTATTTTGTTTTTTTTTTTTCAGTTATATCAGTCATTTCACTTAAAACGTGCCACATCGCGGATTTAAATGTAACTATGTAAAGAATATTAGAAACATCTGGATAGAGCAGTTGATAGCATACTTTGTTTTAAACTTAGTCACTAGATGGCGTTTTCTGAACCATATTCGTTAGTGATTTGCAAAATATTTGAGTATCGGTTAGAGAAATTAAAGCGCATTCCATTTTCATCGATAATGATGGATTAGAGACAAAATGAAATAAAACTGCAATATAACATTCAAAATCGTCTGTATAATTTAAAGACCTGTTGGTCAAAAATAAAAATAAACAAGTTTGGTCAGTCTTAGTACATTGTACTACAAGCGCAAATTAACATAATTTTTGTTACAACATTCAAACTGAAAAAAAAGTAAAATTTTAAAAACATTAAAAAATAATTCAGCAAAGGCATTAAAATGAACACGACCGTTGCGACGATGTTTGCGTGTTTAAATCAAACTAAAAAGTCAAATTCGACAAACGATAACTTCGACCACAAAGCTAAAATTTCATTGACCCGTATTAAGTGTTAAGCTGAATAAGTAATATTCATTAAAAAATTTTTCAATAACAATAGACATTTATAGACAAAACTCGGTAGGAACCGGATATCCTTTGATACCCGCCAGATAGAAAGGAATGATAATGCTTACGTAGCTAATCCTGCTTCATCAGTATTAAAAATCGCCCATCGATTCTTCAAAAAATTATTCTTCATGGTATTCTAAAGAACTTATAACAATAAAACTACATGCGATGTTATTCCTAATAGATACAGTTTTGTAATCGAATCTATTCCCCCTTCCCTAGTATAGTAGCAGAAAGGGATGGAGAAGGGGTAGAAAGAGAAGATCTTTTCTATCCTTTGCAGTTACGGCAATTGTTACTAAATATTGGGGCATCAGAGTTATACATTTTAATATACTGAGTTATTGGAATGATTACGTCTTTCAGGCGGAATACCTTAAATTCTAAAAAACTTGAAACATCTTTAATCAAATCTGCTACATATGCTTATTTCTAGAATACCCATAATTTGGACGCTGATAAGCAATATTGTGTTAACCCACACGAACGTCATTTTGAGAAAATGACGTCTAAAGATGACAAACCTATTCTTAACAAATATGTTTGAAGAAGTATATATCCATCTTTTCTTTTATTTTTTCATAAAAAGTATGACGAATAAAAATTAGATTGATATATTTAATATATTATCTAATAAAAAGTTTTTTAAATGTTTGAGATTATTATATAAATTGCAAATAAGGAATGCACTTGAAATTCGAACCAATTAAGAAACTTTTTTCCGTATTTATATAGTTTATATGACTTCAACTTTTATTAATAATGTTAAATAGGTGATGCAGTATCAATATACATCAATATCTCCTAATTCAACTTTTTGTGGGTTGACACATTATTGCTTATCAGTATCCATTTATTAACTGAAAAATGGAAATTTTATTCTGTCTAAGTCTTTATTAAAACGTGAGCTATTCCTGTAATATATTATTAAATTTACAAAATGGTATAAATTTTTAGATTATATAATATGCTAACTATTTTAGTGGAAGAAGCTATTTAGAATGTCAAGACGTATACCACTTTCCATCCAGATTTTTATCACAAATATAAGTTACACAAATTTTTAACATAAAAATCACAATAATTTCTTAGGTATATTTCAGATACATGTAGTTAAATATAGTGAAAATACTCAAATTATTGAATATTATAATTATAATTTATTCTTCCTTGGATTTCCCCTGACTATCTCCATAGAACAGAAGACACATGGTGGCATGAAGACATGCCTTGGCCGGTATGAACTTGTCATCTATGGCGAGCGCGTAGCGATACATCCATACTGCTTGTTCGTATTCAGCCTGTTTAAAATAAGTCATAATTAAGACCTAAAAAAAAAGCACCCCACTTAAAAATCAAAGTCATAGTTTCGTTCACTTGGATGACATATTTATTCCAGATATTTTGATTTTAAAACCAAACTATTAAACCGGCTTGGATAAAAATTTTATATACCCTACTTTTGGACATATAAAATTTTTCAATTGCTTTCAATTATACAAAGAATTTTAAAATCAGTTAAAAATTATGGAAAAAATTACATACACTACGTATTGAGAGCCTATTGTTCTTTGAAGTCGGTTTATAAAAAGTAGAAAATATTTTTAACAGCATTTTGTGACATTTTAGAAATAAATATTTAAGGTCACGTTAAAAAAAATCGCGTGAACGTTATTTTTAATTGAACTTCAATATCATCCAGAGTAAAGCAAAAATAGGTAAACATAAGCTAGTAAAATAGACATTAAATAAATAAATGAACCGCAAAATACGCTAACGCTACCTTATTTTAACTAGCTTTTAAGTGTCATGTTACTCTAAAACAAAAACATGATGAACAAAAATTTGAAATGAACTTAAACAATAAGTAGTATTTAAGAATTTAGCCATTGGTCTAGTTGATATCAAAAAAGGTATGATAATTCTTTGTTCTCTTTTAATACAAAGATTTATTTTTATTAATTAGTATATATAATACTTACGAGATAGGAATGTGACACAGCAACTAGGAACGTTTCGATTTTACTCTTTGGTGACATATAGAAGGACAGATAAGCCACTTCCTTTGCTTCTGATTGTTTGGACTGCCTGAAATATCAAGATAAAAATAATAAAATAATAGCTAATACAACATAGGGTATACTGTTATAAAACTTACTATTGTTATTAAAAAAAATACATTTAGTGCTGTTTTTAATAAAGTATTTTATTCTCTTTTCAGGACATCAGAAAATCAGCTGGGTGGCAAACTAAACAAATTCTTTATATTAGTCATTATTGGATTCATTTCTTTTTATTTTTCTTTATGGCATTGAGTATAATTAAATATACAGTTATTAAATTATTATATAATCTTTACAACAGTTGATACCAATTTCACTAACCCTCATAATCAAGTTGCATCAATGTTACAACAATCAAATCGTGGCTAGATCTATTTTTTTTTTATCACTGAATCCACTTAGACTACTTCTAGTGAAACGTACTATTATAATTTTGTTTTTATATACCTACACCTCCTTACGTCTGTCGATATTTATATTACGATTTGATTCCGTGGCTAAAACAACGTTAATTTGACAGGTTAATATCGCCTCGAGTGGAAGGTAAGAGATTGACTTTAGAGGAGAAAAGAAAATAAAGAGCAATAATTTGAGAGCTGCTACTCTCACTAGTACTGTGGCCTCTTTCGTGGTTTCGTTCACGCTTTTACCCCCTCCCTTCCACGGAAAGAAGCAAGAAATAGAAATTACAAGATTCGATTTCCGAACCGGGTATTCCTTCTGTATGTATGCAGAATTTCTTAAGTTCCGAATCGGTGACATCCTCCCAACTGTCTCATCGTCATGAATCGTCTGTATAGTCCATGCTCATAATTGAAGAAATATTTTATCTTAAAGAAATAACATTATGTTTATACGCTGATAAGCAATATATGTCAAGCCACATTGGCTTAATTTTGAGAAAATGGCGTCTATAGATGTCAAACCCATTCGGAATAAATTTGTTTGTAGTAATATATGTATATCTATCTGTTCTTTCTTATTTTTGGTAGAAGGTATAATAAGTTAGTTAAAAGCAGATTCATATAATAAAAAGTTTTATTTAATAAGTTTTATTTGCTAAAAATGACTACTAATTTGACTGTTTGTGGGTTGACACATTATTGTTCACCAAAACACAAATTCTAAAAATTTATAATCAAACGTTTGTGAGAAGAGGTTATTATAATATTAAAGATTTTATAGATGATAACACATCATAAGAATAAGGCGATCGCTCCCAGACTGTCTCAATACATTTTATAATTTGTAACTATTTTTTTTTAAAGTAACAAAAAAGTCCCGCTGAATTTCATTCACACTTACTCATCAGGTCTGATGTTCAATTTTTCCGAACCCTTCGATTCATTTGTTTGAAGTTCAAAAAGAGAATGGAAATTCCTATTTTGAATTTGAGAATTCACTTATAACTTTTGTATTTATACAATTATGTCAACTTGCACGCATGCACATGCGGTTGAATCGATATTTAAGTGAAGTAAAAAAACTGATTTAATTTTATTTCCATTTTTTTTCATATATGACGCTTATACGTATATCAATTTTTAAATTCTATAAGATCCAACATTTCGATAAAAAAAAAGTTTTTTTTTTAATTAAAAAATAGTTAACTTTTTTTACACCGTATATACTTACATGTGCAGCAACGCGACGAGCGCCCGCAGCGCGTAGTGGCGCTGCGGCGCCGGCGCGAGCGCGTGCGCGGCGGCGAGGCAGCGCAGCGCGCACGCGCCGCGCCCGCCCGCGCCGCACCACCAGCCCGCGCCCAGCATGCCCGCCCACGAGTTCGGGCGCTACGCACACACCATAGTCTTACACTGCTGATACACTTAGAAACCCCATCGTTAAATATTGTGCTCGTCTGTTGCAGTCTATATAAAAATAAATAAAGTTAAAGTTTTTGTTTGTAATTTCAAATTAGCGGCTTTTCAATTAATGTATATGAAAGCATATACGATGCTCACATCAAACAATCAATTTAAAAAATCTGTCTATCCGTCTGTTTGTTCCAGGTAAACTCTGAAACAGGATCGATTTTGACGGGACTTTCACTCACAGATAGCTAATGTTATAAGGAGTAACTTAGGCTCCTTTTTTTAGGAATTTTATTTATTTTAATTTAACGCGGGCGCAGCAACGGGTAGCAGCTGGTTGTAAATAAAAAAATGGTGTAATATATTCATAAAAAATGTTTCTTAATTAAACAACAGATTAGCGCAATAACTGGCGATGGGATCTTAAGCTAACTCAAATAAATAATACCACCCCCGTCTGTATGTAACATATACATTAAAAATTAATTTGTAAATTAATACTCTACAGAGTTTTATATGAAATTATAAACCTATTTTAAAGCAATAAAAATATTGAACCATTGACTAGATCTTTTTTTATTCCTAACGTTAAATATTTACTTACCTATATTATAAAATTGAACTAATACAGAAAAATTACACATCTGTTGGAATTAAGTGTGTATTTTTGTGTTGTACAAAAGATACATATGCACATTATATTACAATTGTATTTCAAATTTTATGCTATAAATAAATAAAAAATATAAATAAATCACAAAAACCCCTTAAATTCGCAATTGCTGATATTTCATTTCCAAATACTAAAACCAGCTATAACTTCTTTAAAAAAAAATAATTAACTTACCGAATCAACATATTTAGCAATCTTCGCTCCGAGTGTGACATAATCGAATGAGTCGAACATCTCAGCGAACTGGTGCATGAGACTGAGCACGGGCTCCCACTCTTCCGTACTGACTCGAGTCAATTTCTCCGTAACAAAATCTTCCATTGGATCACCAATTATCCGACATTCTGGCACCTTTTTATGTGACGGCATCATTACTTCTATTTCTGTTGGAAGCCTAAAATTATATTCAAGTTCAAAATATACTTTATTCAAGTAGGCTTCAATACACTTTTGAATCGTAAATTTACAATTTAGTTTTTTATATATAACTCTATCGCAGTTTTAGAATGTAGTGTCTACGAACAGGTTAGCGCGATATTTTGCAATGGGATCTTAACAACTCGAAAAGTACTCTTTTTAAATCAAAATTATAATATATATAATTAAGCATTATCCTGTGAATACTTTTTGGCGTATAAACGACTAACTAGTGCTCGCGAAATGTCACTGGAAGTAACATATTGCTATGCATTTTAAACAGGCGCTGAACATTTTCAATTATCTTCAAATGACGATAACTTTTTTGTCAACATAACATTTCAATGAAATATGCCCTGATATATAGTTTTAAGTATTTGTGAAGACCGCAATAAAATCCGCAAGTATAAAATGCGATCCGTATATAAATTGCGTAGTTTTGGAGGAAATATAAAATCTACTTTTTGTGTTTTATTACTCTTCTCTGATCGTTAACATCCTTTTTTATGAATTTATTTAATCTACAGAAAATAACTTTCTACTGATGTATTATATGTATATAGATGTTGTTATTAATTTATATCCTTACAATATTTTACTGATTGGTATATTCAATTTTATATAATAGTGGGCAAACGAGCAGGCAGATCGCCTGATGTTACATGATTGCCGTCGCCCGTGGACTTTTGCAGAACCAAAGAAACCAACCACAAATAAGCTAGCCTAATAGGAAATGAAAGTGAATAAAAGTAATAGGGGAGAGAATTAGGCTTCCGGCTATCTTGATACATATATACAGTTACAAGTCTTAATTTCGGTTTTTTTCCTATAAATTTTATTTTTAATATTAATGAAAAATGATTTAGATATTTTAAGCTCTTGAATTAAAGGTTTACACAACTCTTAAAACTGAACCACAAATATTATAATTAAAATAACTTACTCAACATTAGAATCAGTCAAAAGTTGTCTAAAACTGACAATGTGTAGCCAGTAGCCCAATTGAAAGTGATGGTACGCACAATCTTCCTCTTTCATCGACATATCTTCTGGTTTGAGATCTGGAGAATATTTAAGTTAGTTATGCAGGTTATTGAAGAATAGTTACAAAAAAATTGCATATCAAAAATCGAAATACGCATATAAATTTTTAACTATTCGTTAGATGTTAACGCGGTTCACTCACAGAATTACATAAGATTATTTACGGTTTTTTACTAGAAAGAATTTACAATTACTTATTTATTTCCACTCACAGCTTACGTAACCTAGCTAGGTAATAAAAAAATTATATTATTTTTATTTCAAATTGTTGGTAAACGAGCAGGCGGGACACTAATATTAAGTGATCACCGCCGTCCATGGACATTGACACCAGAGAAGTCACTAACATGTTGTCAACTTAAAAAGGAATTAGGGGAGGAGTAGAATAGAAAGTAGGGAAGGTGATGAGGTAGAGGTTTGGTTTCTAGTAGTCTCACTCGCCATACAAGACATAGATATCTATATTAGCTATTTCACGCCGATTTTTGGGAGAGTCGGGTGTAGTACCTCACTCTCCCCGTCAAGCCAGCCTATATACGAGCTGTAGTGAATGAGCTAAAGCTAGGCTCTACCTCAAAATAAAATCAGCTACAAGAGTATAACTTATAAATGTAATTCTCGCCTAGCGGAAAAAAATATAAACTAAAAAAATACTAATTTTTCGTCCTAAACACCTGTTGATCATAAGAATTGTACTATGTAAGATATAAGCATATAACAATAATAAAATTATCAACGTAAAAAATGCAACTTTGGCCCATGGATCTAACATTATTTTCATTTAAAAAAAATTAATCCTAGTCAAACTCACCCCGGCATCCCCCCGGCCCGCAGCCGTTTAACGCGCTTTCGATAGTTTTCACCATGTTATCGTAATTTGCGTGATGCGCCAGTCTATCCGCTCTATCCGTAGGACTGTTGGCTATGAAGTTGTCGAAAAAACTCGCGTCCAAATTATCGAACATGTGATGTTTGTCTTTCTCTTGGAGAAGCACAACCAATTTGCTTGTATCGGCTGAAAATTATAATTCAAAACGTTAAAGATTTCTTTTTAATTCGAGATTGTGAATAAGAATAGTTACAATGTATATAAAGACCTCAATAGATGGCGCTAGGATACCTCATTGTAACCAATATTTTTTTATTGCAACCAATAAAATATTAAGACTATCTACTAACTATGATACTGTCTATTACAACCAGATTTTTTGAAAATTTTAATTAAATTTAGTAACAGTAAATGTCGTCTTGTAAATAAATATATTTTAATTTAAAATTACTTTATAAAATATTCCATTTAATAACAAAATTAAATCATAGCTTGAATGAACCACACCGTAATTTCAAATGCTCGAATTACCTTTACAACAAAACAAAAGAGACAGATCGAAAATCAATATAAAATATTCTTGCCTCTATCATGGCTGCTAAAGCACTGTATGTTACTCATTTGGCAATTTTCGCTATCTTTCTCGCACACCACATTAACCATCGGCTTTACGTGCGTACAAATATCGCCCTCTCCCAAATCTGCGAAGTAATATGAAAATACCATCAATACAATTATCAAACTATATTATAAAGGCATAATTTCGCAGTACTGAATTTACTTATCTCATCTCAAATTTAGAATATTATTTTTGGTCGCTTACTATAAAGTATTATACGTATTATATTCCAAGTGATTTTCATTTTAAATATTGCCTTGATTGGCTTAACCAACAATACCTGTTAAATTAAAATGACTCTCTTTTATTGTATATGATATCTTACCCATCTCTTTTAAATTACTGAGCTGTTTCATAAGACAAGCCCAGTTTGTGAGCAAGTTTCGTGCGAGCCCGTCCATATAACCTGCCTCCACGCGCAGCGTTTGTTTCAAGTGGAACATGTGCGTATTGTGGTTCTTCTTCATTATATTTATCTGAGCCAGTAGAAAATTTGTTGCTGGCTGAAATTATATATTTTGAAATTAAAAACCTGTTTTTCAATAACACTTAAGACTGTAATTTTAAGATTAGTATAAAGTTAATGTTATTTTAAACACTTTAACACTACAAAGTGATTATCGGGTTTGAAGGACCAAAAAGTTATCTATACCTAACCTCGTATAAACTAAGCCGAAAAGCCGCATCAGCAGTCGCCAAAGCTTCGTCGACGTAGCCCATTTCGAGATACACAGAACCCAATGATACCAGTACTAAATCTTTGTACTCTTCTTGCACCCACCGGAGAGCAGTGTGGAGACAATGAAGAGCATTTACATTGTTTTGGCGAACTCTCCAATAAAGAGAAGACAATGTGAGTAACATCCATTTCGGAGCCAGTTTCTGCATAAATGAATATTGAAATTGTCGATTAGATATCGAAAACATCTCATAAAATATACAACTGATTATTATTAATGAAAATCGATTTTGTTGCCATAATTGGTCTTACCTTTTTCATAGCAGCGTAAATTCGCTGGCCAATTTCAGCGTCTTGCATATGCTTAGCCGCATCAACATTACCATCACTCACATATTCCAGAAGTTTTATTCGCAAATAGCCCGTATCTACTATATCAGGAGTGCCAAGTCTGAAAAAAAAAGTGATTGATAAAATGTCTAATGCACGAGAACAATTCGGGTATGTGCGCGGCGTCGCGGTCCTGCGCGCTCACGGGGGGGTGCCTCGACAACTCGTGCTCCTCGTTCTGTCACATGCAGTCTCTCCACCAGCACTCTACTCCACCCGCTCACCTGTTCCTCTTGTGCGCGTAGTGCGCGGCGTCGCGGTCCTGCGCGCACACGGGCGGGTGCCACGGCAGCTCGTGCTCCTCGCACAACGGTACACCCAGCTTCTCCGTTAACAGGGACCTCATTCTGTTGCATTAAAAGTTTTAAATTTTATCCTGTATGGTTACGACATTAACTTAGAAGGTACACATGCAAAGGATTTTTTTGGAATATCAAAGTCAGGCGCAGATCTAGGGTTTTATGCGCTACAGCATTGTTGTAAAACGCGCGTAAACTAAAAAATCTTTAGAGAAGATAACGTCAGGCGTGGATCCACGGTTTTGCTTGGGAAAAAGCAATTTCTGTATTTCTATGTTCAGAAGAGAGGACAATTTTCGGATAATTTAAAATGGAAGGAATTGAATATTCTTCTACTTTGTATAAGAGATAAGACCATATTTATATGTATTACATGCACTATATACTAATTACTTTATTTAATATTTACACCCAATCTCACCTTATACCTTTGTTCTCAAAAGGCAAGAAAACTGGAATAACAGAGTCTAAATTTTTAGGCATCTTTGGTACAACTTTGCACAACTCGTCTGATGGCCACTCAACCTCTTTATCAAAGTCTTCCACATTCCTATTTATTGTCATTGATGCATACCTTAAAGAAAAAAAAATTAAAGAAATTAAAATTAGAGTTTTATATTTTTTCGTGTAATTTCGTAACCTAAGTAACTTAAATGTACATACATATATTACTATATATTGACATAAAATTAAATATTAGGTTATATGTTTCATCCATTAAAATATGCTAAACAGCTGGAAATAATTAAGTTTAATTTTTACCATAAATGTCAAAAAACATTGCGATAAACTTACATAAATATACCAGTTTCATATTCAGATTTCAATTCTCCTGGACTTTTGTTTGGCTTCTTTTCATTAGTGGAATGTGGCATAGTTTTAGTCTCACTAGGGAAAGGGTTATCTAAAATAAATAAATCATGCGAATAACCAGTAATATTTAAGATATTATTTGATAATAAATATGCATTCCGTCAATTATACCTGATATAGATGGTGAAGGTTTAGCATTAAAATTGTTTGTATCAGCTGGTTTTTCAGTCTGAAAAGATGTCTCCGCAGAACTTTGACCATTTTTATTAATGTGCTTTATTAGTCTCTCTAAACTATAAATGGTATCTATAGCATCAATGCCCTGTTTTCCTAACTTTTCATCACTGTACATTGGACCATCAATAAAATATTTTATTAATGAATTCTTTTCAATCTGAGTTTTTAATTTTTTTATATCCAAACCAGTTATTAATGCCATGTTTTCAGTATTTTTCTCTATATTTCTATAATCTGAAAGACAATAAATCTTACTTATATAGACTATGATTGTTTAGATGTATTTATTGTTTAGCTTTTCAATTTTATTACCAAATTCCTCTCCATTTTTTAATGTCCTTAAGAATTCTGCCTGCATTTTAGGCCAAACAGCCTCCTTCTGATTATAATTATTCAATTCCTCACGTAGTTTATTTAATGTTCTAAAAATTAGTTCCATTTTAATACTTTTTGTAAACAATGTTTTATAGACTATTATAACCAGCTGTACTTATAACTATGTTTGTAGTCAGTGGTCTTATAAGTCCAGTTATAATGTCTTTGCAACAACAAAAAAAAACATCATATATGAGCAGTCTTATTCATTTTTATTTCAAATATTACCAATTTTTATTATCTTCAAATTGGGGGTTCTTTTGAGGACCTAGGTCCTCACTAAGACAGGATTTTGCAAAGTTCGACCTCTAACGGCGTAAAACGGGGATTGGAAGTATATATGAAAGTCCTATGTTAAGCGCAAATGAAACCATGAGGGGCCACTACTATATGTATATGTAGATTATATTTGTGACACAAACTATACTTACTCTCTGATTTCTTTTATTCTAACTGCTAATTTTGTGTGACATTTCACCCCATATTTATGCCTAACTGCCAATTCCATCCTTGGATTCAACTTTAAGGTCTGATCGTAGAATTTTAATGAAGTATTAAATTCACCAATCACAGTATAAGCATTAGCAATTGAAAAATGGCTAACATAATTTTTAGGATCATGCTCTACAGCAGCATTAAGTACAATTATAGCATCATCTGTTTTTCCACTTCGATGCAAAACCATTCCAAGACTGCCAAGTGCTACATCTTTAAATACTCTGAAATAAAAAATAATACACTTATAGTATAGAAAAGTTCAGATTTTATATATGGAATAGAAATCCAATAATACTTTTGGGTTTTTTACCATATTTTAGGGCAATCAAAATTATGTAAAGTGTTTGAAAAATTACTAGTCATTTATAACATGTCATATGTCTATGAGTCTGTGTGAAAATTATTGAATTTTATCATTTTTATTTCAATTTTATCATAATATGGTTAAATTCTATGTTACACTGAACAAATATTTATAAAGTTGGTAACTCTGTTTACACTTATAATATAAAAAACAAAATATCAAGTGTTATATCAGTAAAATAAGGTCAAGGATGTAAGTGTCTAAAACAAAGCCACTATTTAGTTCATGCTCATAATTGAGGAAACACTAACAAAAAAATTACATCATATATTTTATACTTATAAGTTTTGTATTTAGTTTATTTATTTCATTTAGTTGATATTAATAATAAGACTGTTTTACCTGAATAAAAAAGAGAGTTATGTATTTAAACATATTTATGTATCTATATATGTATGTATAACTATTTGGTCAAAGCCTAAACCATTTGATCTATTTTAACATTTCAGATATCATAAAATTAGTCTCAGTTGTGGTAGTGAACTAGGGTATATAATTTATAGTATATTAAGCAACAATATAATATAACTACAAATATGTTAGAAGCCCATGGATTTAAGCACTTAGAATGCCGACAACTTAGGACAGTGTTGTCTAACAGCAAACTTGTGTTGTCTAACGCATAACACGCGAGAATATCATTGGGCCAAAAAGCCCATTAACAAGCTTATCATAGTTAGTTAAAATAACCCATTTGGGTTGATATTTTATATCAAATATGAATGTAGCATATCGGTAATTATAAAATAACATTGATTATTAATCACATATTTATTTGAAGACAATTAAATATTTGTTACCTTGGAGCATGATGTAAAGCTCTACGAGAGCACTCTATGGCTTTCGGTGCACTGCCTCTGACCCTCCAATATAAAGATGCCATATGGTAATGTAGCCATGAAGAACTATTACGACGAAGTACTCCAGTCAACCAGTGGCCATATTGGTCGATTGTCATAATAGGTGATATCAATTCTGGCAATACAAACTCAGGATTGGCTGTTAAATTTCCTCTTTGTTTCATACTCTATAAAAAGAACATATTTTTTATATTATGGATTGTTCTTTTAATAATATAGGCTAAATTTTTATTTAAACACTATAATAATAAGTAACCCTCATGATAATCTGAAAAGATAACAATTATAGACTCAGAGATACTAAAGTAAATTACCAATTATATTTAAATATTACACTGGTTTTTAAAAATTAACTTATATTTGTATTTATATTTTTTTATTTATAAAGATTGTTGACTAAAGTAAATACTTACTGGTAAATGCTCAAAGGCAAACATACTAAAAGTCAATGAAGATATTTTCTTGCAATCAGGTATATCACTGTTTGGACCATAATAAGGATTTGGGAGTAAAAATTCATTTGGATGTATTTTATTAGAACCATCTTCTAGAAGAGCAGCATACCAATCGATTATGTTCACGTTACCGGCTTTTAGGCAATCGTCGTCCTGAGCTATTTGCCTTCCAACATCTGTATATTTACCAACATCCGTCCAAAGCTTATCTATCTCTATTTGTCTCCTTTCGAGATCACCAAAGAGATCAAAAATACTATCCCAGCGTTTCTCCTGATTTAAAAATGCTAAAAGGTCATACGGGCGAGCCATATCAAACGGCGAATCGAGCTGGAACACAACAAAGTAATGTTGTGACGATAATATAAGATAGTTTCGGCATAATTACAACGATAATATTTACAACTTTGTTAATATCACTTAAAACGGAAACTATTATCATACCCTCGGCTGTATTAAACCACTTTCGGTAACCATCCAATGACTAGAAGCATGTATCTCGTAAAAAAACAATATGCACGCAAAAAATAAATGAGGAAGCTTATCGAACAACATAGTGAACATATTTTAACTTAAAGTTAATTTAAAAGTCCTTAACATTAATTTAAAAATTAAATAAATATTGTTTTTTTTTTTCAATAAAAACAAACAAAATTCCAATCAGTAGATCGACGCATGACAAACTGAGTAACTTTTATTGTAGTTAAATACTTGACATCTGACAATTTGACAGTGACTTTAGCTTACGGCATATATGTTGCTATATAAATCGTTATATATTACCTTTAATTCTATTATATAAGTAATTTGCAATCGCTTGTCTTTTTATATTACGTTGTTACTGTTTTTTATATTTTGTTTTAATAAAATATTGCTAAGCCCATGGAATAAAATTGTAATCTGTTTAGACGTTAAATACATAGATATCTAAGTGTAAGTTTAGAATAATATGAAATATGGCTTTTGCGTAATTAAAATAACTAGACTTTTTAGGAAATTAAATCCATATTATTAAAGTGCCTGTTCCAAGCTTTAGAACAACTTATTATTCTTAAAGATATTCCAAGGCTTGTAAAATATTAGGTTCTGAATGCGCAAGTCCAAATAACTTCATTCTATCCACGCCTCTAGGGAAGTCATTCGTTTTATCTTTGTATTTCATATAAAACCTTAAATCTTGGCACAAACAATGAATTACGTTAATACGAATACAAGTGTGCATTTTATTAAGCTTACAACCTGTTATTAATATGCTCCGCCTAACAAAAATATATAAAAGTGACAATGAATGAACTAAAAACAATACGGATCGGTTAAAGGTTGTTAATTAATTATGAAACTGATGGTTAAAATAGAGTGAGAAAGAAAATGGGAAATGACGCACAAGTAGAGATAACGACGAATTCAAATGATCGCGTCAAGGAACGCACAAACGAATTAAACATTACAAACAGAACTGTTACAGTTTTAGAGTACAAGGTAGCACATGCTATTACACAGTTAGTAAGTTAAAATACATATTGTTTATTTAATTCTTATTTTGTTTTTCCAGGGATTGCTATGGTCATGTTCTCTAAGAAAAATATGTTTAACTGCCCTCTGGCTTCCACTAGGTGCTTTAATGTTTTGTTATGTGACAGCGTCTATATTCCAAGCAGATGATATACATGAAACACATTGTAGGGTAAGTTATAAAGCAAAACCAAACTTTTTGTACCTACACCAGTAACATCATTAAAATTATGCAAACGCAATACTAAACAATAATAATTGCAGATTTAGACCGGATGTTTGATATTTATTATATTCTTAGGTATATAATGTAGTACCATCAATAAGTGCAATTACGGGGATCAGCCCACAAAGATATATATGGAGAATTTGCATTGCATACCACCTTGGACCAAGACTGTTAATAGGTTCACTATATTATAACTACCATAAAGAGCGCACTTCGTACATAAATGAGGAAAAGGTTAGTTTCACAATATAATTGATTTATTAGTCTCATTTGTTTTTACTATAATAAAAATTTTATATATTTTTTTTTTCAGATGCGTAATTTAGCGATGAAATTAGGAGAGGCATGTTATTGGTTAAATTTAATTGAATTATTTGCTCTCACCGGCGTAACTTACGTTTCAAACAGAGAAAATTATTGTAAGAAATTATTTTACTATTTTCATTTACCCAATTCACAAAGTAAAACGAAATACGGCTACGAAATGTTATTATAAACTGTTTTTTTTTTCAGTTATACATGAAAAAATTTTCATAGTATTCATGATAGCCAGTTTGCTTCACATGTTATGTCGCGCACGTGTGGGTTGCATAGGAAGTGATTCTGTGGAACCTGTCCGCACTAATAAAATCGTATGGATATTGTTCTTTGTGGCGATAGCTGCTACACTCGGCCTTATATTTTTTTTTCTAAGGCACCGGTTGCTCTGCCGACCACTTGGTGAGATATTTTTTTTTTATTCTGCAAATATAATTAGCGAAATAATTGGACTCAACAATTTTACGGCTTATTTAGATAAGCTTATCGATTTTATCGTGACTGTACATAAATTATGTCTATATACTTTTTGTAAAGTACTTTTAATTTTTGGTGCTATAAAAAATTTAAAATCTAAAATTTGGTTTTTGTTTACATTTCAGCCTTTACGTGGTTTTCCGTTTGCGAGTATATCCTCGCAACTGCAAATATGGCTTTTCACGCTGTTGTGGTACGGGACCTTCCTGTACACGAACTGCAAGTTATATGCCCCACTCATCACAAGACCAAGTAATTTATGAGTGATGTAGTAACATAGAATTAATACTAAAATAAAAAGGCATGTATAAATTCTTCAAAAAACTTTGAGAGTGAAAGATACGGGATCTCAATTTACCTATATTTTTATCCAGCTTTCGACGGAGTGAGCGTATATACCGTGAATGTAAATTTGTGGGTATGTATATTTCTTTAGCGCGCTCTATAGCCTAAACCGTTTTACGGATTTCAACCTAGGAGGTGTCATTAAATTTGTCTCATTTGTGGTAGTGACATAGGTATATTATTACCCGGAATCCCCCATGGGAACGGGAATTATATGGGATATACCAATCTTGAATACCCCTTATCTGATTTTAAAATTGGAACCGATGGAAAGTAATGTAATAGTCAGGGAGCGTAATATACATATAAGTATTCTAGTTTTGATAATGTACAAATATCGATGCTGTAACGTAGTTGGAAGTTAAATTCGACAGATGGAATTAGGTCCCTTGACTATATGATATTACCACTTGAGATGAGAGATTATGAGGGTACCACTTTATTTGGCCAGTCGGATTTTTTATTTTTTATATTACTTAAGTCTTGTTAAGTTTGAAAGTTTTAACTAATATATCGCGGTATAAGAGTCAAATGAACGTATCTACGTTTTAAAAATTTAACTTTTTCCTAATTTAGTAGTACTCATAATATAGTTTTTTTTTTGGTTCTATAGAAAAGTGGTTCTAATAATAAATGTAACGTTTTATTGGAATTAGTGAAATCTTAAATTACGTCGTTTTGCCATTTCATAGAAAACATTTTCAACGGTTTTAGTTTAAAAAAAGATTTTCGATATTTTGTAGATACGTTCATCTGGTTGTTATACCACGATATATATATATACTTTAAATTATATATTAGTTGCACGCTCAAGTTTCAGAAAAAAAACATAAGTTTAACATTATCAAAAAAAGTTAGGGAGACTAGTAAGGATATTATATTGTTATTATTAAAGTAGGTACGTTATTTTATTAGTAATTTATATTTTGAGTGCCTAAATAAAAATTGATACACTTTCATACAAGTATTTTATTGGTCAGATAATAATTGATGAAGTAAACGAATACTACTGCCTCTTATTCTATGCTATTAATCTAAACTAGGTGAGCTTTATTTATATATCGGTAGTCGGTAATTAAACTTTCGAACTATTACGTACCTTAAGTTATTATCTATGTTATAAGTACTTATTACTTAAATAATTATATTATTGAATATTATTATTCTAACGTTAAGTTGAGAAGTTTAGATTTAGGCACAGTTAAATAAACTTCACTTTATATCTAATTGAAACATGAAATCTGATTCAAACAACATTTTAGTTTATCAATTGAATCTATCAATTCTTTTTATTCTTTAAACGCTATTTTCAAACGAAGGCCGGCAGTTGCTGGTTATACACCATAACTTTTAAAATCTGTCAACTTAGAACGAGCGTTTTTCATAGATTTGCTTTTAATATAAGTTACTTTTGACCTTTGGAGCCAGGAAATACTCATCAACATGACTTTTCTCTGTGTCTTTAATATGAACTTTAAATGTATCGAATCAATAAAAATACAAATATCTATTTAAAAAACATTTTGTACAGATATGGTTATCTTTTTTAAAATGCGTAAATTATAACATAGTGCGCCTCAATCGCACTCGCATTTCAATACATGCCAGATTGATGATTATGGTTACTGCTCTGGTTATATGGTCAGTCAATGGTAACTTGTAACAAGTTTTGGAGTAATGTTTACTTTAAGTGCTGTTATATTTATTAAAATCAACATATTTTCTTATTGGTTATATAATTATTTTTAATATTGGCTAAATATTTTATGATAAGCTGTAACAATTATTTATTAAAAAATCGTAAATGCCACTGAATGAATGTAATATTTCTATACCTAATAAATTAATTTTAAAAACCTAGCTGTAATCCAAAAATAAATTAAAGTATAGCATCTTTTACCATAGGAAACATTTAAGCACTGTTAATATGATATTATACTATAGTCTGTTGAATTTATAATATTTATTATATATGATATTATATAATTATTATCTTAACATAATCTAATTTTTAATTTTTGCACTCTATTATTAAAATGCTTTTCTATAACCTGTATGTAACGTTTTAATTTTCACCAAAGTAGCGACAGCACAAAATTCTAAGTAACGTAGGTATTATATATGAATTATACATGTTCATAATTATTTTGTTACCAAATTTTATAATTTTTTATTTTCTTTACTTAATTAAATGCGTATAGTCGGTATAACCGTTTCAAATTCTCAATTAAACGACATTTTTATTTCTAATCCATCTTAGATATAACAGTTTTAATTTTTATATTTTCATATTTTATTAAATAATTATGTTATAATATGTTTTCGATATTATAACGCAAACATATCCTGTAAAAGTTTCGAGTAAGTTTTTATTATTATTATCTATCGATGTCAAACGAATTATTAAACGTTACGCGTGTACTATTAAAGTTTGTTGAAGAAATAAATTGCTGTACATTTTAAAATGTTTGATTTTCATTTGTTAACCACATATTATATATGTCATGCTCCTTATTCATAATTATAATAATTTTTAATTTATTTAGGTATGTACCCATACGTAAACTTCAAGTAAATTCGCAAAATAAATAAAGCGCAAAATAGCACAAAGTACCTATTTAATTTCTAATAATCATAATACTTTTCTATTTAATTATTAAAGAAAGTTGCAAACAATCATTACACAAAAGAACTTTAAAGTTCTAATAAAAGTAATAATTAAATATACCTACAATTTACAACTCTCTTCAGAATTGTAATTTAACCTTACAACGAGAAAGTGTATAACAATGACACCTAGTGCTAAATTTGAGCTTCATAAAGTATTCATTAGATGGCGTGAGATACCTTGACAGCTTAAAATAGAGAACGCTCGTTTTTCGTCGTAACTACTCGTAATAAAGATGGCGGCGAACAGGAGCTACGCAGGTATATTCTTTATTTGTGTGCGTGTATACGTGCACAAAATTTCACGTTTGACCACTCTAGTCACGCACACTAACAAGTAAAACCGGGTGTGCGCGGGGCAAGGGGAGTAACATCCATGAAGTTGTGTCAGCATATGCGCAAACGAGGTGCGCATTCGTCGCGTGCGTTGTCGGGATTCTTTGTGCCATTCTTCGCATACCAATAAGAGTATATTCTTTAAATTCACTCTTAAATTGACATTTAATCAAAATTCGCCCCTTCACTACATCTTCGAAGTTTGAAATAGGTGAGTAAAAATTATTTTATAGTGTTTTTCATACAACTAAGTCAAGATTTTGGTGATTTTTATTCGGGAATGTCAACAATGCGATCGCGATCCTGCAATATTTTACATAGTTGTCGCGTTTGCTTCGCTTCGACTTCCGGTCGTTCGGGTGTCGGCATTTCGCGATGTAAACATTATCTAGTTTTAAGTTTTAGACGTTTATGAAAGCTAGTAGGCATGAAGTGTGCTCAAGGTGTTTTTGTGTTGTTAAATTTTGCTCGAGTGTGCTTACTGAGATGGCGCAATTTTCGAAAGACGCGGTATGGTATCGTTCGCCCGTGATACACTTCAGTCGCGTTGGTGGCTGTATGCGATTTGACGTATTCCGCGCGCGGGGATGACACTTGTCAGCTTAATTTATGAAATGTCAAACGTTTTACATGTAATGCGCGAGTGAACGGTAAACAAATTAAAGAGTGAAATTGATATTGATGCAGTGATTTTTTAACGTGTGAAATGGACTGTTATTACTCGAAATTTTATCCAAGGCGTGAGTACTTATCACTATTTAGCAAAGATAAACAAACAAATTCCTTGAATATTTTTGTAAATTCCTAAGTCATGCCGCGTATTCTATCTGAACTTAAGTGACTTACAATATACAGGCGCGAGTAAAATACTTTTGACGAGTCTAATGTTAAATTTTTTAAATTAATTAACAATAAACGCGGCGTAATGGTAATATTTGATAGATTTTTTTATATTTCGACGAATTTATATTATTTAAAACGGAAATATAGTTTATCTATAATTAATTTATTATTTACTTGTAACTATTTTCTCAGGATCAAGTTCAAAATGGAACTATGTAGGTACTTTGAAACTAAAATAATAATTTGAGTCATGAATTAAAAATTTTACATAGATAATTAAAAAATCCAAATTTATTTTTTTAAGTCAACTTAAAACTAATTATCTTAATTAAGCAAAATATTTTATATATAGAATATTTTAACTAAATCTTTTAAATTTTTGGGGTGTTCAAAATATAAAATACATTTGTTTTGGTGAGTTTATTATTAAAATCTACGTATATATTACTTATTAAAATTTAAACCATTACTTCATACTGGCTGAGTAACACTATATTCCTAGAATTCATTCGTGTCTGTAATACAGTTTTAATAAGTGATGTTTCGAAATATATTTCATTAAAAAAGTAAGTAATTAAAAATTAACTAAAGATTACCTACCAATTTTGTCAATAATACAATAAAGTCCTCAAAATTTTATGTAATATGGCCAATTGTTTCTTTTTTAATATATATATAAATGAATTTGGCGCGAAACGATTAAAAAGGGCCTAGCAAGTCATTAGAATAATATTACGTCGTATCAATTCATTCCATTTGGATTTATCTTATAAAGTTTTAATATCAAGAATCATCACTAACGTTAGTCTACGACGATCATAGCCATCTAAAAACAAACTACAAGGAAAAAGTTAGCGAAGTACGTCCAGATCTCTAGTTTGTAGTTCTTCACTTTCGTATCCGTCGGTCTCTCGAATGGGTGCCAAGTTGGTGCCAAGAGTTATTTTGGTGAGCCCGCTTGATGTTTTTATTGCGCGTCGCGACGGAGCGACAAGCAATAAGACGTGTAAACTGCTGACACTTCGGGCCCTCACGCGGCGTCGCACCTAATGGCCGATCTAGCACGATTTATCACGTCGCTGTCGCAGGAATATTGAATTCACACGAATTTATTCCTCTATTATTCTCGTTTTTTTTTATTTTATTATTTTATAAAACAGAAATGTCAAACAATTAACAAGACAAATTAAGTAAAGGAAAACCAGTTATGTATCCGCTAAATCATTTTTATACATTTATATTCTTAGTATAAATCTTATAAATATAGTGCGTTACAAAATTACAATTCCATGGCTCTGTTTATGTGTAAACAAATAGGCCGAATGTAATGTAATTATGTTATAATCTGTTTCGGGTTCCGTACCTGAAAGGGTGCCAATAGGATTTTATTAGTAATAAGTTGTTATCACAAAGTCGTCCATCCGTCTATCAGCGGGCTATGGGTATCTCATTAATGAGAAATGAAATTTTCACAGAGTTTGAAATATGTATTTCTATTACAAAATGTAATAAAAAAAACGGTTCCGTACTGTCGTAGAAAATATTTCTAAGACTTTAATATTCTTTAATAAAAATTAAAGTAATTATTAAATATTAAATAAATGTCGGCAAGATTTTATGTGGTTCATATTATATTAAAATTGTAAGTTAATTGAAATTTCAAAACGTGTTTAATTTGATTTGGCCTATAAACAATGAATTTAGTTTGTCATCAATTGTTTATAATACAAGTTAAATTGAGAACGGTTTCCTTATATAGTGACTAAAGCGGCCACCGTGTGAGGTTACGCTACCTGCTCTTATTGACCTGTGGGTCTCCCTAATCCCCGAACAAACTCCCCGACCACGAATCAAAGCCATTACATGGCACGCATTACGAAGTGCCTAATAATAGCTTATTGAGAATACTCTAATCTCTATAGCAAACTTTTTAACAAGAAAATTTTATTTGTCGCAAACTATAAACAATTTTTGTTTTGTTACTGAATCAATAGTGTTTTTCATAGAAAAATGTACTAACTTCAAATAGAATAGTTTCTTTATTAAGTGGTGTTTTTATCTCTTAATTTTTAGGCCGGAGATATGGAAATATTTTCTTCAAATATAAATGGGGCTGACCTTGAGTATAACTAATTCAATTCACATTTCGCGAAGATATCGCGTACACAAAAAAAAATCGTCGACTTAATAACTCCTTCCTTTTTTTGTAGACGATTACTGAGACTGTATCTAATGCCGTGAATATAAATTTAGGAAATATAATTTTTCGTACAAATTTGAAAAATTTATATTGTATCTTATTATATTTAATGTACGTAAAACATAAACTAATGGTTCTAATGGTTCGCATGCCGTGTTGAAAAATTTTGTTTCGCTAGCTGGAGATATGATTGCGACGAGTATCCAGTAGCCTCGCTCTATTCTCGGACTCCTATTTGTAGATTACCATCGCATGAAACCCTCGTCACTGTCACTGCAAAATAAACCGTAAAATAACGTCAGTAGCGTATAAACTTTGTTAACCTTTGGTCGCTTTATCCGACCAATTTATACGCAAGAAAGATTTGAGCGAAAGGACCCACTCCATACCTCTTATTTATCTTAATTTTGCTCTCTAAAGAAATGACAAATGAGGATTATGATGTCACGAAATTGGTGTCATATAAAATTATTTGCGACATCTCTGCGGAGCGCTTACGTTTCTGCCTACACTATAAACGCCTTACGTGACTACTTAAATAAAATAAATTGCCTTTAAACAAAAAAAATCTGGGTATCGTGCTAATTATTTTTTAACTTACCTATATAAAAGACCTATTTTTATCGAGCTTCATCCTAAAATAATAGAATAATTAATAAAGCAAAACACCGATTACATTGTTAGTTTTTCACTAACATACTGTAAATCGACGATAAAGCTTTTCGAACAGAACGCTTTGAATGAAATCGTGTCTGAAATAAACGAAAAAAAAATGTAAAATAGATTAAAATAGCATTTAGTGCAAAACACATTTCAGTCCAATAAACTTCAGTGAATGCATCGTATAAAGGCAAAATTAGAAGAGTTTTGCAATAATTTTCACGATTGAACTGCGTATTGCAGGTAGCATTCAATATGAAGCTTACTTTGAGTTCACTTGTTAAACTATCGTTGTAGTTGGAATTGTTCCCGCACCGCTCCCTCTGTGCCGTTCTTGGCGATTTAATTAAACTTGTTATTTGTGCGTTTTATTTCACAATTGGGTCCGAGCTCGCTTTGATTGTCCGATGGCTCGTGAGAGAAGCTAACCTTTTGTCTTAGACGTTGCCAGTTCTAAACTAACTCGCTATGTATACAAAAGATGTCTTGTTGTACTGAGTGTTTTAATATAAAAAATAGCATTACAGGCCAATATGTCCTATTTTTTCTGTTAAATGCAATAGATTTTATTGACATGTTGTTTTAGAAGTAATTGCTTGATCGAGTGGAATTTCTTCCGTTAACCGTAAAAATATTTACATTAACATGAAATATGTCATAACAATGCAAGTGTGTATGTTATCGCTAGCATAAAGTTAGTATTTAATACATTGCAATTATTGATTATTTCAATTATTCACTAAACTTAAGTATGTAAAAGCACAATAAACAGTTTAACACTTCCATAAAAGCTCATATAGACAAAAAAAATTAAAACGCCAACTGTGGTACTGATAATTGTTTCAGTCTTATTGTCCTTATTTCAGTAAGAAACAACAAAATGTAAGTAATTAAATGCTTGCTTACTTATTTTATAGAAATTAACTGAACAACAATACATATACAATTGAAGTAATAATACTGAACGATGTACATGTTAAAATGCATTTCACATCAACTGCGAGAATATAATAATAATACTCCATATATAAGTAAGTAGTATATAATATTAATAAATTTAATTGATTAACTGTTTAGCAAAACTTGATAGACAATAAGTTTAATAACAATTTCAAAAAATGATGTGAGTACAAAATAATTGTGCAATTTATTAAACAATTGTTAATTCGTTTTATTTTATTTTACGTATACGTCTACGCTGAATTTGCTAATACGATACGAAATCTTTGACTGTTCGATTCAAGTAAAAGCTGCTAAACTGGCTCAGGGCAAACTTTTGCTCTCGTTTAACTAAGATTGGTACAATAAAATAGAATAACTAAGTTTCGTCTTTTTAAAATTAAAAAAAAAAAAAACTACACTGCGAATTGTAAAGAAAATAATTAATAATATTTTTTTTAATTGTGCGATATAAATTCATTTAATTTTGTAACGTCTACGTTAAAAAGTAAGTTGCTTAGAAACACACCATGTCCATGACTTCGTAATAGCACTATTAATTGTGTTTACAGTCAATACCATAGGCAGCAAATACCGGGCCTTATAGGTATTTAATAATAATTACTGCATCGCTGTAATTATCTCGATACTAAATTTGAATATCCTGCGGTGAATTACAAAGGACAGACAGCTATATAGCAAGAGTCCTTTGTAAATCATAACGTGATTATTAAAACCAATATTGTTTTTCATATCCCATTATTTCTCTGACTACGATAACTGACAATCATTTCAGAATATTTAAATTATCAAAAAACATGTTATTAAAAGCATTTGTAAAAATTTTCGTATTTCGTTATTAAAATCTTTTCAAATAATAATATATTAAATAAATATTAATTTATGTATCGTTAAAAACCTTGTTAGTTATACAACAAAAATTAATTTAATTGCATTAAACATTTATATGCTGCGCGCCGTAATTAATTTTTTATTCGTACACCTGAGATTTTATTTAAATTACCCAATGTATTTCAAATGTTACATATAACATTACAATTTAAATTTTTTGGGCATTCAACCAAAGCTCCGTCGACTTTTAGACGGTTCTTAGTCAGTTAAGATTAATGTTGCAACGCTTTTGGGTTGCTACGGCGAAGCGGCGCGGCTGTCGTACGATAAATTAAACGCAACTCATAATAGGAGAGTTACCTATATTAATACCTATTATCCCGCTCTAATGACAGAGAAAATCCCTAGAAAGACAAGGATATATAGTTAATAGCGTCATGGTCGGACCGCTTTTTTTGTTATTCCACGACGAGAGTAACGGTTAGCCGTAACTAAGTTACTTTAACGACGACTAAAGTGAGGACTATTTTTATTCCTTCAAAAATTAAAAAAAAAATCAAAAGTCCGTGAATCGTAGACGTAGCATGTCGTATAACATAAAACATAACAAGACATTTCTTCATAAATATATAGCTGATACAATTTTTAATTGAAAATAACGACGTAGAAACATTAAAATAAGTATTTCTTGCTTATTTAGGTTAAGTATAATATGTAGCAACAAGTATGCGAGTGAAGCGATCTGACCAGATTACTCGGCCGGCCCTGGCGTACCTATCTGCAATCGGTAAATGGTTACTTTAAGTCTCGATATGCGAAGTATTCCCCATGGAATGTCACCGTCAATGCACCGTACTTATATGTGCTCGGGCGGACTGAATTTTTTCTTATCGCCGTTGCATTTTCTGCAAGTTTTCAATGTGAGCGACATGAACGCGCGGCTTCGCAGCGATCTCTAGTCAACTCGTCCGCCCATTTTATGTTTCAACGAAGCACACCTACATTACACGTACATATATGTTGTATAATCTCCTGTATTCTTTATTAATAGTACAAATTTCAATATAATTGCATTGTATTATTACTAAATTATATTGTTATTACTAATCAAATTAATTAATTTTAATGAACACGGCTGTGTCTTCCATGGTTCATGTTTATTGCACTCTTATTATTTTTAAAGAAACATATAACTATATGTAATAATAAGTAATCTTACTACCTACTAATAATATAATCAGAAAAATAGGTTATATAAATATCGCTGCTTTTCAAGAATATCGATGCAACTAAAAATGATGAATTTTAGTGAATGGGGTTTTTAAATTTCTTTATTAATGTATTGGTGCATATTTGAAACGATCCCTTGTTGTCATAACTTTATTAAGTTAAAGAAAAATCATCATCGCAACTCTTTTCATGATAAAACATCAAAGATTTATGGTGTTTTGACATACTTAGTTCTATTTTTAGAATTTTGAATTACGACGATATTCTTGCAAACCAGCGATATACGTTATATTTGCAAAAAAATGTAGCCGATTTAAATTATATGATTACACACACGATTAGCCGCGTTTTTTCATTATACTCTAATTTTCTTCGGGTGTGGATATTAAGCCGGCAGTAATAACCCGCCCGACTCCCGCCATCCATCACGGGCGGTGCAATCGTTCCGCTGTCAGTTCTATTCCGGGACGCTACGTTTTCGCTAATGATTCCCTGGTGCCGTCGGATCATGCGACATTTACAAAAGCCGATTGTGCCGTCACCTCGCACGTGCATATCCTCGATACACCTGTCGGGGTGATCTAAAATTTATCTCAAGTTTCAGCACACATTTGAAGTTTATTCGAGCGTCGCTAGATTCTCCTAAAGCGGTGCAAGTTAAACGTGCGCGACTGCAGCGCATCCTCGCTGTTTATGAGCTTTATACAAATAAAAGTGTACATGCCGGATCGCGTTCCACGTGAGAGAGTTTATAATTTATTTGCTCGCAGTTTTCTGGCGACGATTTTCCCACAGGGGCGGTGTCTCAAACGAGCCGCACCCGCCCTTTATGTGGTTTTTTGTAGCGACACAAAATACCCCGGTGGAAAACATTCAGTGATAACTGGTAACAATCGCTGCCGCCCGGATGCCCCTGCCATTCCACGCATACCTCGCATTGGACCTCGGCTGTTGCTTTTTCATCTAGCACCGCATCACTGACCGAAACATCTGACTCGTGACTGGACAACTAATGAACAATGATTAATATATTTTATACGTTAGAAAAGTATATAAATTACGTACGTACGTAACGAAAAATAGGTATTATTAACATAGTTTTCAGACAAGATAAATAAAAACACCAAAAATAAAAATTTACCATATAACATTATAATTTTTTTTTATATATTATCAAATAATAATTAATTATAAGAAATATAGAAAAATGTATGAAACTTATAAGCTCTTAAAGCTTTCCGCTTGCGTTAGTCAATACAGACAAGAAATTGAGCAACTAAACACTTCAATAAACTGGTTTCCGTACACGTAATTTTGATCCTGCAATGGCTGAACTTAGATGTGAATTACTCCAAAATGGACGTAATATTCAATACCTTGTAAGATCATAATGTAGAAAATTATTTGCCAATAAAGTTGTATGACTATTAATTAAAATTATTTATTAAAAGATAATTTACTATAATGGCCGAATATATTATTAACTCAATTTGTTTTTAGAAAAAAAAAACTCGACAAATCATTTTCTGGAACATGTAAATAAATTTCTATAACTTTGTCATATTTTCATCCATAAATTTAAAATGATTTCTTAGCAACAAAAAAAAAATTATTGCTTTACCTCCGTAACGTAAACGACAAATTTCATAGAAACGGAACATTTTCATGCTTCGCACCAGTACAAATAGCATTTTTATTAATGTCCCATTGTTTCATAATCGCCGCTCTAGATTTGATACAGCGATAAGTTACCGCTAAAAGCATAATGTTAAGCTAAGCGGGAACGTTGCTGCCGTTTTCGACCAAAAACCGAAAAGCGGCTCCATAGATCTGAAGGCGGATTACGAGTATCTCTCACTTCGATCGGTATTTGAACGAAATCGCTCTCTAGTATTTAAAATGAACAAATGTCGATTTTTCAACTCGTATAGTTGGTTAAATGACGTTTAGTAAATACTTTACTGCCTACAAAAACCTTAATTAAAATTTCTCGTAAATACCTTCAAAAAAATTAAGAATATCGTCGATCGGTATGGAATTCTCTAAGTTAAATATTTTCTATAAAGTATGTGCTAAGTAGGTCTCAGTAATTTAGGCTTTATTACAGGTATTAAATGGAAGCGTGCTAAATAATATATCGACTTTACGTGCGGGTGAGAGCTCGTTATTACATGGTTATTACGCCATCGCAAGCTGAAATTAATATCCTTGATCTGCTGTATAGGTTGTTGAATCGAGATATAACGTTGTTTATGTGATGATATGGATTAAGTTCATGTTACACAGTAATGCACGCCATTAGATATACTAATTATACTATATTCGCATTCGGTAACTTCGCCTAGTTAAAGTAAGTTACATTACTTAATAATAATTTTATTAATGTACACTTTATGGCAAGTTTAATTGTTCTATATATATAAGAATGTATTTTTGACGTACAATTTCTTATGATCTCACAAAAGAAAAATTATAAATTATTAAAAATATCTGTACAGTACAGATAATAGATAATATAAATACAGTAAAGTTAAAATAGATTTCAATATTAAATGTTTTGTCGAAAGATTTGAAAGTTCGTCCTTTGTCTAAACACGGTTGACAAACACGGTCGAAATGGTGACAATCATTTTTAACTTTCAGCGTTTTCAACCATTCATAACATTACGACGAGTGACGTACAAATCTCGTGAGATATATTACCGTTCTAGTTAACTAACAATAAATCGTATGTTTAACGTCTCGGTGACTTGTGTATATAATTAACAATAATAGAATTATACACGATTTCCAAACTAAGCAGCGCAACGCAGATCGTTTGTCACGAAGTAAATTGCTATTTATTAGGATTATCACTAGAACAAACTATTTCGCCTCGTTAAAATATATTGAGCGTACACGCATTTATTTACGCAATGACTGTGAACGGCTACGTTTTAGAGCGGTATTAACTTCGCGTTTGAAGAATAAATGGGATAGCGGAAAATTCCTTCTCCAGACCTCTCACCTGTGCATTGTTCTGAACGCAAACAGTGCAGCTCATAAATAAGCCATAGCTATTTAGCTAACAATCGGCTCCGATGGGCATTTGGTCAGATTCCGAGGCAAGCAGCCGTGGAAGCCACGTGTGCTCGCCTCCGCATGCCTCGGCTTGAATATGCAACCCTAGCTTGAATTTGCCCCTATGCCGAATATTCCCTGTACATCGGACAATGTGAGCGCATAATTCAATGCCGAAATGAAATGTCGCTCCGCTTGTAGATTATTGTGCCATCATCGACGACGCTAACTGATAATAACTGTCAATAGTTAATTCCGATACAACTTATCTTTCTTAAAACATCAAATTAATCAATTATTTATTTATTATTCTTAAATATTATACCAGTTTTGTTTTGTTTCTTGTAGTCTTATTTTTATTTTTAAGGCCAGATCAGTAAAAAGTACCGAGGAAAGTAATAATTAATATTGTATTCAAAATCATTTAATTTCGAAATATTAAAGGCAAACAAAAAGTATATCAAGGACATTTCAACATTTTGCAAAGTTTTTATTTTATTTTTATGGTTTTATTTTGGTATGTCTCTTTTATTTTGTTTTGTTCGTTATAGGTAAGTGACAAATGGAAAATTTACTTCGGTGATCGTAACACTCATGATGCATCCAGCTGGGTACTACGCGAACCTCGGTAAGCTAACATTATACCATTCACATAAAACATAAGTACAATTAAATATGTCAGATATGCATTGCGGTAAAGGAAAATCACTAATGTTTATCCTTTTAAGTTCCAAGTGTTTTGATTGTCATCGCGCTACGTTCGTTATCGGTTCGATTCGATTACATTTATCTACTGTGGATTAAAGTATGGAAATGATCCATCGGACTCGTGTAGTTTAAGAATATGATATCCTACTTATCTATATCTACATTATTATATCAAAACGCTAGAGTTTATTTGTTTGCACGTGTTCATCTTATAATCTACCAGTGCGATTTTAAAAACTGAGATAACCCGTTTATTGAGGAAGGTTTTATATTTAACGATACAATATCCCGAAGAACGCATAGGGACAGTGACCAAAGGTGTTAAAACCGTAAGAGACAGCAAGTTTTATGAATAATTTGATATTAGAATTTAAATGGAATTTTTTTCACGGAAGTCGCTTTGCCAAAATTAAGCGAGAAGTAGCGTCGTTTTGTGTATTCTTTTTTGAAAACATTTGCTGTAACTTATCCCCTCTGGATAAATATGCCATTTAACAATACGGTAAAACACGAGATTAAAATTCCACAATACAGAAAGTTTTGTTTTAATTATAACTGTTTTTATTTGACCAGAGTCTGCAACGCTAGCGCTTATATTTAATTAAATACTTGTCATAAATAAATGCTTTATATACCTATTGCTACTTAACCCTTTTCACTCGAGAGGTAACTAAAACTCATATAATCTGGAGAGTTAGTCACCTCTCCAAGGCAAAGGGATGCTATACTATATATAAGTACAGAATACGCGTGAGTAAAAATAATTAAAATAGTATAGTAGTTTCGATTACATACAAACAAATTTTCTCGCAAACTTTCTTTTGAGCAATGTTATAATGGGTATTAAGAAAAGAAAGAAAAATTAAACAAAGAGTTGGAATGTTCCGACATTTTTAATATAGCTAAAAACCGTCTCCGTCGCCATTGCATTGTCTATTAGGAGTTCCAAAAAACGGTAATTAGTGGCTCAATGTTGTTACTCCTCTATTACGGCCGTTATCTGTCTTAATTATAATTCCTGTCCAATTCTTATCGCTGCGTATCTTTTCTGCGAAATTAATGATAACAAATTGTGACGTCATGGCTTTTTGTAATACAAATTGAGTATTTTCGTTTAAGCTTCCTTAAAATTGTGATTTCTAAACAAAATTTAATTTTAAGAAATGTTCGATTACTCGCTGAAATTTCAATATTAATTACTTTTAAATTTAGAATTAACATTAATTTCAAAATTGTAATTATGAACATTTAGATTAAAATTTTAATAACTTTACAACTATAAATATACATATGGATAGTGATAAGCAATAATGTGTCAACCCACAAAAAGTCGAATTCGGAGATATTGATGTCTTCTGATAATGCGTTAAACATATATTTAACATTAATATTATTCAACAATTTTTCAAGTCATCTTACTAATTAAATACGAAGAAAAGTTTATTAATTTAATGTCTCAAATATTGAAGTGTGCTTAATATTTTTCAATATGCAATAATCTAATATATTTGAAAAATTTATTAGTAGATAAAACTAATTATACCAACCTGCTTTTTATTCATTATTATTTGTAATATCATTGTTAAGACTAGAGTTAACATCTTTAGATGCCAATTTTCTCGAAATGAAGTCCTTGTGGCTTGACACAATATTGCTTATCAGAGTCCATATATCGTTCTATTTATAGAATTGAAATTATTTTGATTTTCTCAAATTTAAGCCTTACTTCTTATATTTTATACTAAGATTAATTTTAATATCTTCAAATATTTTGCTTGTGTTAGTGAATGATAGTTTTGATTAAGATTATCAAAATTTAAAAGAGATTATCAACTTGAAGTGTCGACTGGCACTTTCTCTCCCACTGCAGACGACACGAGGGTCGTGAAACCGTGTTTACTTGATTATATTAAATCAGACGTACAAAACAGATTGACAGTTAATTTTTAGAAATAATAAGAATATAACTTTATATCACACTTTATATCTTTTATCAGCTGAACGGGATGATGAGAGACCGAGCTGAGTTTATTGGTTAAATATCTTGGTAACTTCATTTCCGAGAAAAACTAATGAATTAAATATAGTTTGTGTTTAATTTATTTGTGTTAAAACAAGATTTCGAGGTACCTGCACTTATTTCAGAAGAAATTCTGATAGTTATAGGCATATCTAATAATCCGCTATCGACGACCACGGCGAAACTCGCTCCAAATTACCTGCCTTTTATTAGTAGTAAAACATTTTGGGCTTATTACGGTTTAATATGTTAAATCAGTATCTTGACATGTTAGTTTCTCTTGTAAATAAATATTATTCATTACGTAACCTTATACTACACTAGCTTCCGCTCGCGACTTTGTCCGCGGAATAGTTACTTTGGGCTCATAATGCATTATTTTGTAACAAATTTGGTTAGCATAAAAAAGGTTATAGTGAGCTAACCTTAAAAGATAGACATATGCTCTCGCGGACTTTTTTTTTATCTTTTTAAGGGAAACAGTTCTGTCATACATGATTTTTGCGAAACTTTAACCGTTTACGCAGCGCACGCAGCGTAAGCTCTCTCAATAAGGAATTATCCCCCCATTTTGAAACATTCTTCATTGGTGCTCCGCTCCTTTTGGTCTTAGCGTGATGATATATAGCCTATAGCCTTCCTCGATAAATGGGCTATCAAACACTGAAAGAATTTTTCAAATCGGATCAGTAGTTACTGAGATTAGCGCGTTCAAGCGAACAATCAAACAAACAAACTCTTCAGCTTTATATATTAGTACAGATTGTCTCTCGCGGTTTCTATATAGTAGCTGCTTCGTCCCTTGAAGCAATAGCAGTATGTAATGCCTTCCTTGATTAACCAGCTGTCAATCGCAGTTATAGTTGATATGCAACTAGCATTTCCTAAGATTGCAAGCATTCGGCCAAGAAGCGCCCTCTTCAGTTTTATATATTAATAAAGATATGTTTATTTTTTTTTTTGTTGCTTTGAATCATTTCATCGGTTTGTGAAAATGGCTAGTGTAGTAGAAAATACTCGTAGATTTATTTATTGTAGTTATTTTTTTTCTTCGTGCGTTGATAAGATTGGTGATGGGAATCAAGTTCAAGATTAAATTTTGATAAGACAACATATATGTAGGTGCGTTTCATACGTAAAAATCACATTAAGATAAAAAATTACGAGCTTGAACAAATATAAACGTATCTAATCATGTGATAATAACCATAACAAGTGTATAAGTAATTTTATTTTGAAGAATATTGTCCTAGTATTGTACACTATACATGGTAAAGAAAAGATCGATGTTTAAAAAAACTTTTGGGAAAAAGAGATGGTATTTGAAAACCAGATCCGTAATATATATAGAACAAGACGCAAAAGGTAGTCGAGAAATAAAACACAAAAAAATACTTTTCTATATGACTAAAACTCTATAAAACTAAAAAAAAATCACATCATTTCGCGTTTAAGTTGTTACGCGAGATACATCCGTTACGCAGAAACTAGTCAAAAGGCATGGTTCAAATAAGTTTACAATTATTTTTCTTTTTACTTTTTACTTTTATACAACATTATATATAATATTATATTTTATCTAATTAAATGAAATACTATATAATTATATTGTCAAAATTATCTACACTTTATTTGTTTTTGAGTATTTGCTACGGCTAAAATAACCACAAAAAAAAATCTCTATCAAAGAAAAATAAAAACCTACTCTACTTATTACTTAATAATGTTATAGCGATAACTTGAAGCCTAAGATATTGACTAATATATGCTTGACATGACGGTAGTAACAAATGATTCCTTCCGAAGAGTTAACACAGCAATAAATATGAACCATCATCAAATTTTGACAGTTTAATTTCGTAGTATGTACGTTAATTATATTTTAAGTATAATTTATATATGATGTAAATTAGATAATTAGCTTTAATTAATTAGTTTGTCCTAGAGTGATACTTTTCGCTTACAACATTCATGGTTTATATTTTAGAAATTTGATATTTCATGTAGGGTTCTTAATAAATAAATATGTATTATATTAAAATTTAATAATAATTTTCAAGACGAAAACGGTTGTATGAATTATTTCAGTAGGGTCCTGTAGTTAAAGAGAAATTAATTAAATTTATTACGTTACTTTCGTAAATAATTCATCTGCTTGGCAAAACCGATTGGAGTGATTTGAACCTGAAAACAAGGTTACTATATATTTTTTCCGTAAAAGGTTTCTGTCTCGCGTATTAGATAACCGCTATTTATAAATAAACGTTTAAAATGTGATAAGGCTCCGTCATAATTATAATAATAAACTTATTCAAACAACTTTTTTTTTTCACAAACGATATTTAGCTCGACCGGATTAATATTTTATCGCCGCGCCATTATTAAGGCCAATACTATTAGATTGTTTATTGATGTCTGTTTCTAAGTTACTTTTGATTCGATACCGTGAGAACATCGAGGTATATGCTGATCGATGTTAACGTCAGTTTAGATCGTTAAATTAAACCGATATTTATTTTTAGATATAGTCGTTTAAAAATAACGTCCGAATAAAGTTGGTTCACCGCCGTTCTATTTATTTTTTTTGATTGAATGATATATTTAAAAAAAAATAAATGAATACCATTGTTTTCCGTTAAACTAGAATATTTATTTAATGCTTTCTTTTTTAATTCAATTGAAAGTTAATGAGAGGATTGGAATAAAGTACGAAAATCTCCCTCCTTTGAATTCAGACAAATCGTCGGCGATTTGATACCATTAAATGGAGTTAATTGGTTTTCGGGAAGTTTATAGGAACTGATTAGCCAATTACATACCACACACGACTTCTTTATCTTTTGACGAATGATTTTTCTTAATTTTTTTTCTATTACTTTTATATAGGCTTATTTCTCTTTAAATGTTTGTTACCTCAACGTAGGTAAAAAACATTTAAAGAGAAATAAGTCTATTACATTTTAGGGATTTTTTTATTAATTTCTCCCTTTGTTAGCGCCAGAAATACTCAGTCCTTATCGCTTCGTATAACTATTCCCCAATTGGTATTTTTGCAAGGAAATAGACAGCCTGGAAATAACTATAAATATTGAAATCGTGCTTATTACTTTTGCGATTGAGTACGTTAATTTATATTAGCCATATTTTAAAATATCGATTGGATAAAAAGAAATACTGAATTGTGTTTAAACATGTTCTCTATGTAATCACAGTAAGTGAAAAATAAGAAATAACTCGTTCCCGGAAGATCAAAAAAGTAAGAGTCTTGTAAAAGCGCGCTCGAGTATTGTTCATCTCACACTGACCTCGGCTTCTTTTACGAACGTTAATAATAAAGAGTCGGGAAGTACAACGGATGCAGTGAGTGCAGCATGCGAGCCACGACTTCGGACGCCTCTATCGGCCCCGACGTGACATAACACCGCTCGCCCCGCCCACGCGCTCTCGCTCACCCGCCTCCAGTGCGAGGGAGATGACAGCATTCCCTCCGCCGAAGCCTCCACACCGTACTGATTCTAAGAAAAGCCAACTGTTATTATCTGACACGGATTGTTCTCGACCTCTCGCCGTTCGGCTCGGTCTCATGAATGAATCGCGGCGCCTGCAGGTGCGCACCCTCCAGCGCTAAATTTCGACAACAATTACCCACTTCTAAATTCAGGGCAATTTTCAGCACGCCACGGCATAATTTTCGGTGGCCGATTGCTTCGCTTTTGGCTAATTTCAATCGGACAGGAAGTCGATGTTAGGATCGTTGAGCCAATTTGATTAGCATATATGCGTTAATATGTTCTCCCGTGTCGATCTGCGTCGTTCACGTGTCCATCACGACCGATCAGGCATCAATCACAATTCTGTTGGCACTCGCACTTGCGATAATTTGAGCGTGCATATAAAAAGATTCATTGCGCTTTGCCAATGATTGAATAATCAATTACAATTTATACATAAATAAAAATAATGATGCGGATTTAATCGATTAAAATCGAAATTGATATACATGATTTATAACTGTAAGGAATATATTTCTACATGACAAATCCAAAACGATTATTTTATTAAAGCACGAGACATTTTGAACATATTCTTAAAAATACTCATTAATACGCAGAAGTTTCCAATAATTTTCTTCTGGAAAAAGGCACCACGCCATTATTAAATATACCCAATTCATTAAAAGAGATCAAACATAAATTAGCATCAATTGTTTTTGGAAGCGTGACAGCGAATTCATATTGCAGGAAGCTTAGCGTCTTGGCACGGAACCCAGCGGCCAATATTTACGAGTATACATTAAATTTCTGTATCACTTTAAACATGATATTTAATATCGTGTACTTCGATGATTCACAGTTTAGATTAGAATCCAACAAAGTTATCAACTCTAGAATCTTCTTCGAGTTATTTTAATGGCATTTGGATTGCAACTTTAACCTTTGCATCGGCGTTTGAAACAACGGCTCCTTGACCGTGACATTAAATTAAGACAATTTAGATTATTTGTGCTATTTCGTATAGTTAACTTCAATATTTGCTCTAATTTAGTTTTGTTATAAAATAAAAAGCCAGAAAAATAATATCATTACAGAATATTCAACAAAAACTTGAACTATTAAAATTAAATCATAACGCACAAAAAAGGCTGTTATAATAGTCGCACTTAACTGTATTGACATTAAAGAAAGCGCCATCCGTTAAAACCAGTGTTATCATCTGATAAGAAATTAATAACAATTTAAAACGCGATCGATAAGGGGAGAAAGCAATATGATCCTCAAAGGTTCTCGTTGTATAGCGTTCCCTCTGTCTATGGCGTTAAGGTTGAAGCAGTTGATTCGACAGAAGTGGTAAAACCGGTTGTCGAGGCACTGTCGTAACAGTAGCCTTAACGATAGTTGCCTTACAATAAAATTATGCCTTGTTCTGTCTTTATTTCTATCCCGGCACGTCTTTCACGGTTAAGTGGGTTTATTTCAGTTATATTTCTGTTAGACAACATTTATGTATTACTTACTTGAACTTTAGTTTTTTAGCGGATGAAAAAACTGCACGGAGTTTTTTAAACTTATGTGTTTTGAAGATGTGCTAGTGAAAAGTTTTGTTCTAATTGTTACTAGTTAAATATAATTTTGGTCTAGTATGGAATAAATATCTGTAAATTTTGCGTAAAGCTTTAAAATTAAAAATTATTTTTACATTGTAAATATTTAAGTTTCTCTGTTTTGTACCTGTAATACAACAATAACTACTTAAGTTAGTAAAATAAATTTGGATATGCGTTACTTTTTTTTAACATCAAATATACAATGAAAGTGCTGTTCTTCCGCGTTGTAAGACTATCTGTATTATAATAGTCCAGGTATCATTAAAGTGATGTCCGCGTTATTATAATATTAAATAATGACCACGAGATTCGAGACGGCGAGCGAAATCAGCCGGGCATGACGAATAATCAATACAACACGACGATATTCAGATTTACATCCGCTGTTGCCAACTAAGCGTAACATTTTTTTCTACCAATTATGAGCATTAGTTTTAATGTCTAAAAAATTGATTAATTCAGCAATAAAGTTTAGTGATACTGGATGTGCGGTATTTTTATTCATTATTCGTCGTTTGAAAATGCTTAAAAATTATTGACGCATAAGAAAATATAATATTCACTGTGCATCTTTAAAGGAATATGTCAGGAATATACCATTCGCTTCATAATATCATTCACACGTGAATAAGTACAAACTTGTCCACGGCTGCGTAATAAAAGTGGCCAACGACCGTCTATAAAGGTGCACTAGCAAAATTTAAACAACAATTTAAATTGCCACTTCAACGTTTTGTATCAAATGGACTCGAGCGTTTTCTCTACGAGCAGCGAGCTACAAAAACACGTAATGATTCACCGAGACGCGATGATTTCCACCGAGTCGGAAAATTCCTGTAATCTCTGTAGACTTTCTTCAGCGATTGCTACTCGCCTTGCTAATCTAAACACGCGACACTCGTTTCTGTTTGTACGCCTACTTACATTTAATTAATAGTGCTCGATAAATTATCGTCCATTGGGCAAGCTAATTGACGTTTCACATAATAGATGTCATATTTACAAGTAACAATCTGGCAAGTGCATCGTTTCTTAGCACACAAACGTAACAAAACATTCCTAACGCGGTGTTTTATCAGCGACACGATAAGCGGCTAAAGTAGTGGTGACATCACCGCTCCACAGACTGTAGATAAAGAAAGTGCTCAGTAGGTAACCCTATAACAGATAAGATGTCATTTAGCTAATTTAAGACGATTTTACTCAAAGACTCAAGTGAAAGGGCCGGGGCGAGATGTGACTAATTGCTTTAATAAGCATTAAAGGAAACATTTTAACAGCCTTAACGGCCAAACGGGGAGAATAAATCCTCATTTATTAAAGCTTATGTGAAAAAAGAAAAAAGCAAGTTCTAATTCTTCGTCCCGTTTTTTAAACAACAGCGGAACAGCTCTACTCAAGCAAAGTTGACTGAGACAGGAGCATATCGGATTGAAACTCGAAATCTTAAACCGGTTTTCTTACATCCCATGTCCTGCTCTAGCGAACAGTATAAAGTATGTCCCATCTCACTCAGTGAGTCACCGTTTTTACGTACGGCGCAGGCGACCGGCCGCTCTACGCACTTCATGGTCACTCGTCCAACTTCGTCACGCTTTGACTGCAATGACTCGACATTATGTGACACTATATTAATGTTCAAATTAATAAGTAAATATTACTTTATAGAGCATTATAAGAAACCTGTTTAAGACTTGAATTTTTACCACCTATTCGTTGAATGATAATAAGCTATGAAACCTCTATTTGAGGTTGTTTACACGCAGCAAAAAATATTTTTATTTCCGTTAGTAGCAATACAATACATAATTATAAAAAAAATTAATATATTTGCTAGTTTATGTACACTTAACCAAAACTAATTTCCAATTGATTAATTATATGTGTATTGTGTATCCAATTAGATTAAGTTTTTTGTTTCCATTTTAAATCTATTTTAAAGACAATCACTTATCCAAAGTGAGCTTGTAAAGTTAATTTTATTTGTGGTTTAATCAGGTGAAAGGACTTGTCGTGATTTTACCGCTTTTTAAGTGTTTATGTGCCATTTGGCTTGTTCTCGTATAAACAAAAACGTTACGCGTTCTCGACGAAAACCAGATATATTTAAAACCATGAACGGGTTATTGCACGTAAAGCTCTCAGTTTTTCGAAAGCACCTTTTAAAAGAAGCATCATTTGTAAATAAAAATTCCCACACAGTTTTGCATTATTTATTGAAATCGGTAACAATTTATTTACGGGCATGCTTCGTTTTGTTGGTGTAATGAATGGCCCCGAACCGAGTGCAGCACTCGGAGGTGTAGAAAGAGAAAGGAAACTTATTCAAAAGTAGGTAATGTTTTTGCTGTTCTCGTTGTGTTGAGGCAACGGGCGGCGCGGGCGCAGGCGCGGGTGCATGATTCATCGGCGCGTGGGCCGAGCTTATTATGTTCGCTTCTCTATTCGCATGATTACTTTTTCTTTTACCTTCATATCTAGGAAAGCTTCTGTTGTCTTTATTAATTTACAATGTATTACCACCATTCATTATTGTGTACTTACTCAATGATTCGCTTTATTAATCTACTACTGTATGTGCAAACTGATGTAAAGCACTTCAGATCGTTACCCAACGTACCGTAATGTTTGTTTTCCTTTATATATACCCACCCAGCAATATAAAATCTTAAAATGCCGCTCATTAAGGCGTTATTGTTGTGATCGTTGCGATGTTTACCTTTTGCCGTCGAGACTCTTGAGAACATGTAATATTATCTAACAGATCCTGTTAACTACCTGTGTTGTGTACAAAGCTGCATTTGAACTAGTTGTTCAATCGTCGACCCGTATGGTTTCATCTCATTTTTAACTTTCCTTTATTATATGTCGCTAGTAATTTAACGGCTCATTTTGTAACTTTTCTATTCATTTCTAAAACTAGTTTTTGTCGACTGTCGCCACCATTGTTATTTAACAAAAGGTTAAATTGTCGACGACTACTGCTTAAAATATTACTTATTGTATTTTCCACAACCTAAAACGGATAAACATTTACATAGGATTGTGAAATGGAATTAGTTGCACAGTAAAATATAAATTGAACTATAATTTTATGTGGTTGCGTTTATTGTTTAATGGCTACAAGGTATATATTGTTTTATTATTCAAATGGATTTCCCTCAAATAGATCTTACAAATTCAGTGCGACACTCAGTACTACAAATAAATATCATATTTATTAGAATTAGAAGTATGCTATTTTATGTGAGTAAAAGTGTTTTTCAAATTTTAAAGTTGTAACGTTAAATTGAAAATCGAACAAGTTTCTATTTTGAGATTTTATTTTCCGTTGAAAACTAACAATATTAGTAAAACATTGTTTAATAATTTATATAGAGAAATAATATTATTCGCATCGTATTCTAAACTACGCAGTTAAAAGGCTAGTACTAAGCTGATATTTAACTTTGACCTTTAAGATCAATCCTTAGTATCTATGACGCCTATCCTGATGTCGCAAACGCTGGGTCGCTCGAATTGTGCCGCAGACCCGGCGCCGGCGCACGAACGAGCTTTCTCACCGTGGCATTGTAATGTATACGTTCTCTTCTGACGAGACCTTTATGCTAATGTTTATACATACTGCACATTGTTGCCCTATATAACCTTACTCACGTTTGTGATTTTTTTATTAGGATTTCATTCATTTTTTCAATACTTGTGTAACATTTACGAGTAAAATAGTACTATTTTGTGCGCAAATTAAAACCAGTTGGGATGGAAATAGTCTAAGTAAAAGTTTACGATTCAAGCACGTTTTAAGCAAATTCTACTTTTCTATGTATATTACATATATATTTTATGAGCATGAAGTAGTTTCTAAGAAATAAGTACATTTATATCTTTGATGTTTTATGTCTCCGCGCGCACTGCGTTGGTGATTAAAATTTAATTTAAACAAGCAATTAGGAGTTGATTAATTCAGGTTAGAAAAAATGACCGATTAGCGTTTCTATCTAGAGAAGACTTTGAAGCCTAAATGTGAAAAAGATTTTATTTACATTAAGTATCACTTAAATTAAGCATTAACAGTCGGACAAATATAAAAGTTCTCGTTAAAGTTAAGTTTGCAAATTTAATAAAAATGTCTATATTTTATACAAATGGATTTTTTCATTGCTTTCATTTTGTGTTCAATCCTATTGTTATATAAAATAGTACTTTTCGTTTCTATTTAAAAAATATTAATTTAAGGTTTTATCAAACGATTTTATTTACCACTGTATGTATTTTGTGTGAATCATATTTATTAGTAAAGAAATGAGCAAAAACAATTCGAATAGAAGTCATGAAGTAACTTAAATCTAAATACATTGTTATTGTCTATATTAGTCACCATGTTACCGTATCTATAAGGCATACAACTTTTTCGAGACGAAACTAAAAAACTTATGTATTCGTGAAAACACTTCTGAGAATTACGCGGTCTCAGATTCTTTTCCAAGTTTGATAGAATTTCTAAACTTTCCCTTTTTTTCCTTAAAACTAATTAAATGAATTCTAGATTTAAAATAAGACAAATCTGTACAATACTTAAAATATAAATACATTCATTATCTTATTTATCTTTAGCTATTAAATCAATTTCCATAACTCTATATCAAATGTTTTAAATGAAAAAGTGACCAAAGTCAAGAACGAATGTCCATGAGAATTGTATTATAATGAGCTATTTATCACGTCTTTCATAATAATTGTATTAACACAATGTTTTTCTCTTTACTAATAAAATAAATACACCAAAAACTTACTTCTTTGATGAAAATATTTTATTTTTTTAGTTACGTATTATTTATCTTGATAAAATAATGTTCTATTATGCATGATATCTGAAAATGTCCGCCAATAAAAAAACAAGATGAAGATGTTTCTAGTGTACAAGACATTATACATACTTAATAACTGTAATGTACAAATGTGTAATACTCGCTAATAATTATATAACCGACTCTACGAGTCTACAAAAATAAAAATACTCTACTTATAAGAAATATAACTAAATGTTTAATTATTTAGTATTTATCCTTTATTAATCTTGTATCTATTTACGATTTGACAGATATCACTTGAGTCGATCTCTACCATTAAAAATCATGAACGTGTTACAAGCTTAATGAAAGTGAAAATAAACACCACTTAACACTATTACGCCATTAAAAGTATTCCAACAGAGAATATTTTTAGAAGTTGTGCTCTGGAACTAATGTGACTGTAACAATTTATGTGGTTATTTTCCTTAAAAAAAATTAATGCAATGGCTTTAAATTTGTTTTTTGTTTCGAAGGTGGAATAGCCGAATAAATTAAGCAAATCCACATTTTTATAGCAAGAATTTAGCTCGTGTCTGAAAACCACTAATTGGATAGTTATTGTCTTAAACATTTTTAACATGAGAACCGTTTTTTATTTGTAATTTATTTTGAGTAAATGTTTACTTCACGAAGTCGCCGACGTAAATCAAAATAGACGGGCTGTAAATGGCCGTACCGTTCCCACTTTGATTGCACTCAGTTTATGTACCGTTACTGCACTGGCGATCTCGCCACGTGTTTGTTTTAATCAACTCATTACTCAGCACGATTTACTTGAATATTTCATTCAACGTCTTATACAACGACTAATATTAATGCTATAGGTTAGAACGTTAAAAAATAATTGATTTCTTGCAATTGAAAACACGTTGATGCAACTTATGAAATGAGCTTCGAAAGATTTGGTAATTTCTGAAAACACTACTTTTGTTTAAATGGATATGTATATATTATATATTCATATAGCTAACCTATTTTAAACCTATCATTAATTGATTTGATAAAACATATAATTAAAGGATTCATAAATTAAGTTTAATTTTATTAAATGCTGTAACTGCAATTTAAATGTAGTTAAATCGTTTTAATACCGTAATAATAATACAGAGATAAAAATATAATATACTTTGTCATAAAAATAATTTTAAATTATCAGAAATAACATTAAGTTAACACCGGTTATTTTTACATAATTACACTCTTGTTTGTTTACAAAAATTATATTTAACTATAATAAATGTGAATATGTATAAAACATATTATTTCATCAATTTATTTCTATTATACTAAATATAGCGATGTGTATATTCATCGACTAAAACCAACCAAACAAAATATTAAATGAATCGCTTAAATCTCTCTTTCTACTACTGCGTATTCGTTTGTACGCAATTAATTATTTGCCCTTCGTGATAAAAATATAGGAATATGTCATCTGCTACGTGTACGTTTCTTAGAAACCGTTTGATTACTACAATGTCAACCAAATATTAACCAAAAGTTATAAATATATTATTCCGAATTACGCATTCTTAGTCACCGAAAGTTAAAATATTCTTTAAGTTGTGCGATGTATCCAAATTAACGGTATATAATGTTTTATTTATAGCGGTGAATGTTAGTCACTTTTGCGTAAAGCGCCAACTTATTACTGTTTTTAATAATTCTTAATAATTATCATTACATTATTAAGCCATAATTGACAGTCGATAATTTACATTTCAATTATTTACGATTATAAACGTGGTGTGGTGTTTATAACGTGAAAACAATCTGTAAAAAATAATATTAATAGGATGTGATTTAGATTTTTATGTTAGATACTTAAGGTGAATAGTCTTTCATTTGTTTTTGTATTCTAAGCCAGAAAAAATTATACCGAAAATAATTATATTTTATACTTACATTTAAATTTATTTGACTAATATTAAGTGATGAGAAATAAATCAGTCCTAATATACAATAACGTATTGTATGTAAAACATAAAACAACATGTAAAATATTGTTCAATAGTCTAAAGAAAATAATTTCCAAATCACTTTGAATGTTGTACTAACAATGATACTATTTTAAACAAGAATTAAAAAGTATCGATGTGATTTAATAAAATCTAAAAGTTGGTGACAACGGTATCATATGAACCTGTTGTCGATGGTGTAGCGTCGCGGCAAATCAGTTTGGTGTAAGGGAGGCGAGGTGGGGGCGAGGGGGGAGCACACATGCATTATTCAAGGCTCATTTCTATTCAACGGCGACAGGCCGCCCGATAAAAACTTCTCGTTTGACAACTCGGACGCCTGCACCCTTTGTACTTACGTCATGTACTCTAAGCTTAACATGCTGTAGTGTCTTAACGAATTCATAATACAAACAAACAAACAAGTGTCAAAAATGATGATATATGTATGAACAGTTGGTTCGATATATTCTATGATATAAAAAAAATGATATTCTTCATTACAGCCAAATTTAATTTCTATTTTTAATATGAATACATTTTTTTATAATTTTTATTTGATCTCAACAGACTAAAGCGCTTTCGCCTTTGTAATTTCTTGCTTTTAATATCGTTTAACTCTCATAGTTATCAAATATCTACTAAAATTATATTACAACAGTACCAAATCTTAACGTAATGTATACATATACAAACTTTAAAAATTAAAAGTGTTAAAATTAATATATACTTGCTTAGAGAGCGAGCGTTAGCAATAAGCTTAGTGATGAAACATTCGCAGAAATATCTTGTATCACGTCCAAGTTACTAAAAGTACATCCGGTATTAATACTATATAAAATGAGCGATACAGGCTTACATACACTCATTTATTAATTATATCCGACAAATAATATATTTTCTTATATTATATCTTCAAATAAAAATGATACTTTTTTAGACAGCTTTTTATCTTAAGTGTAATATTGTTTATTACATCGAGTTATATTATTTTAATCTGTTTATTTCATACATTAAACTAACCACAATTTATTTATAGCGAGTTACTGTACTCCGCTTTGTTTACTTAAACATGATATTTAGAAATCGTTTTCTATGTTGATCCAGGCTATAATGGCAAGTAAAATTAAATTCCGTTCAACGATTTCTGTATGGTGCCTTTTATAAGATAATGTAGCTTTCGTATTAAAAGATGCCCATCTCAGCCTCAAATTTAAAATTTTATGTAAAACTGTAATATTTTTTTAGTATGATAAAACTAATTATAACAATATTCACTGATAAAACTTGAATATAATAGCTACCTTGGTTATTTGTCTTGTGTTCTTTGTAGGATTATTTCATCGATTCAATACAATTTACAAGTCATTACAAACAGTCAAGAATTAAACCGGGGCGGCTCATCGATAATATCATAGACATGTAAATTTAGTATCAATAAGAACAATATCTAAACCATAAGACTTTAGTAGAGTTAATGTTTGTCATAAATTGGTAACCACAAAATGTTCATGAAACAAAAATAATTTTGAAATTTTCACGTATTAAATTGATTTTTGCAAAAATGTTTTTTTTTGCATAGCTAGGTATACCTTGAATTAAATAACCTTACATTTATTTAGATATACCTATATTTAAGAAAAGGTTAAAGATCAAGTAATCATTTTTAACCATCCTCAGGCCAACAAAAACCCAATCGCCGCGTGATCGATTTGGCCTACTTCTCTCAATGAGGTGTCTTCAAATGACTCAATTTAGCCACTAGTTATTCATTGTATCAGATGACTTTACTAATCAAAATTTTCTTAGCTGCAATAAATTGATTTTACATAAATGGTATTATAGATATATCTATTTACTTTAAACAAGGTAGAGAGAAATACTGTATTTGCCTCGTGTCAGATGTCAGAAATATCTCTTTGAACTCATATGGACATAATTATCTTTCTTGTACATTACACAAAAAAAATATTAACTCAAATCTTCGTAAAACATTTTTATTTTGTTTGAATTTCTAGCGTTTAAATTTCACGTTTAAAGCTATTTCGCCCGCAAAGTGACATACGGCTACTGGTTTTGAAAAGCTTTATGGCTTCAGATTAAAAAAATAAAAATGTTTCAAATTTTAAAAATTATATCTCATTTATCAAAATAAAACTAATAATGTCATCTAAACACTAGATGGGTTACAGCAAACATGTCAAACAAGTATTAGTAAAAAAACCTCCGAATTCGTCAACCGAATGTAAGCAATTGTTGCGGTTTCATGTGATTACAATATTAATCAAGTCACTATCGTAAAGCGAACAGAGGCACACGTAGGCTATCACGGTTCGTTTGAAAACCCTCAATTATTATTAGCCCGAATGACAAGTGGTCGGGCGACATCGTGCGGAAGTCGGGCTGGCTGCTGGCACACTGCCCGTGACCGAACCACTGTTACACGGTGCTGATCTGCTCTCGTATGGGCGATCGACTGGAAAACCGAGAACTCGAATAAATCTTTAGTATTTGCATACTTTAAACAAAAAAGTATCATTTGAATTGAGATATGTTAATATTCAATAATGGTTCCCTCATTGTATTTATCTACATAAAAAAATATTATTACGGACATTTAAAATTACTGGAAGAAGCACTCCACCTGTTATTTATTATTGGAAATAAACGTACTTTAATTTTTTGTTATACATCGTGCTAAGTAAACCGTTTTAATTACGACCGTATCATTCACTACGCTATTTGTTTTTTTCCTTAATATTTTTTTTTACTTTGATGAATTCAGTTCAATTTCAAGTCTACATTTAAAGAAAATTTAATGATTCGCCTCACACCGCCACGATGTTTATATGTACACAAACCTCTTTATTTTCAATATTAAAACACGTTTAAAATTTAAAGTAGAGTAAACTTAATGAACTCGAGTTTTGATCTTATCTTGTTCAATAATATGACCAGATACCTTTTGGTGTTTACTAGATTAATTTTTCATAAATGTGCAGTATGCGATGCTTCCTTAAAGTACGTTGTTTAAATCAAAAGTTTGGTTTTTCAAATCGTTTCAGCTCAGACAGCTAAATATATAGGAATAGCTCTAATAAATACGCTACCTGTGTACATAATGTTTACGTCAATGTTACCACAAAGTCTGACGCCATCCTAGCTCTTCACACGTGACTTGCTTTTATGTGTCGATTTAAATAAGGCATTTATTCGCTTGCTTGCTTAATGCTAGTCAATCACGAAAATCATTACACGTTTTGTTTTTAATTTTTAAAATAAATTTTAAAATAGTAATAATATTTGATTGATGATTGTAATTGTAATTTAAACAGTTTTTTTTTCTTTTCGAATCTCTTATCTATTTCTGATGTGTTTAACTGTATATAACAATAATATCAAATATACCAATTCATTATATCTCTAACAATAATCGAAATATTTAAATTAACACTTATAAGGTACTTAAATGGTTATTCGGTTCAATTTGGTCTAAAATATATGTTACATTGCTGGCAATAAAATTAGTGTTGTTTTTATGAGTTTAATTCTAAATTAGCTCAATAATTGTTTTTATATACATTAAGGAGTCATTTAGGACGAACAAGTATCATATGAGGTCAGATTATTATATACACAAGGTTGATGATAATCGCAATATTAATATGATGCAAGCATGTATGTATATATGTAGATCTTAACGTATACACTGAAATCAGTACCTACCCTAAGTCATACAGGGCAATCTGACACTTAATTATTTTTGCTTAATAATAATAGTGTTAAAAAATTTTATAGACACATAAAATAAAACTCTAACAGCGTTGTATTTTAATATTTAATTGTGGATGTAAATAACAAGGCTAAAAATGACACCGAAGCTAAATATTATTAATTTTCATAGTCTCATATAAAAATATATTTTAAGTTACGTCAAATGTTTGTCAACTTATTAGACATGACACAGACAAATTAAATATTTATTATTAGTTTATATTTCAACTAATTTGTTTTTATTTTTACTACTATTAAATAAAATATATATATTTATATAAAGTTATAGTGAACCTGTTAGACGAGATTTTTGTTTATTATCTACAAAGAATATCAAACTGAATGTTTATACTTTTTATTCAATAATTTATTACACATTAAAAGCGGATTTAATGCGAAAAAATCAAATATTAAAATATTTTATGGTATAGAAAAATGTGTTATGTGACCAATTTCACCAAAACGAAATTCGCAATTTCAAAATGATTCCAACTACGATAATGGATTATCTAGTTATGCAAACATGACAATTCTTCATGAATACCACAATAGCCCGCATAGTAACGCTGATTGCTTGTGTTGCAAGTATTCGCGACAACCGCTCATTTTCTAATTACGCTTCGCCTGTTGCATTAAAATTGCGTAAGTATGGCTTGATTTATAAAAGCAATTCATACAAAACATAGATATTGAGTAATATAATAATATATTTTTTATTCCTATCGTAAATAGCTAGAACATAGTGTAACTATTAAATTTCGATTGCAATAACTATGGCGAATTCTCTAAGTACTTACAACTTTACGAGAGACTTATGCTTTTTTATTATTGTTTTTTTTTCAGCTTTTATAATGAGTAATTTAATTTTAAATTCATGATCTTGTATTTTATTATCACTATTATTGCATCTTAATTAGCTGAACACATTGAAATAAATTTTATTCTTCACTGTGAACATTAAACACCCAATAAGGACGGACAATAAAGCTAGTAATTAAAAAAAAACTTATAAACATAAAAAGATCATTACCTCAATAGGTGGTGGATGCGTCAGGCTAAGCGCGTCGTATATGGCGATTCAGCAGAACGTACACATATGTCTCGCAAGATCCTTGTTTTTTTTAAACGTGTATATGCTATTGCAAGCGAGGAATTTTGCTAATCGTCGGTGGCAACATTTTGCGCGCGCTTATGCTGTCGCCACGGTAAATGAGAGCAATTTAAACAAGCAGCCTCCTTGACTAAGCTCATTGTGAACTACCATCGTTCGGAATGGGTCTGGTCTAACAGATTGCTCTCTAATTTGTGTTACGTGAAATTAAATATTTAAAGAAGATAATAATAATCAAGCAGGGGAATCGAGGATTAAGTGTTATTTCTTTATATATATAAGAGATTATTTTTAAAAAATCTTAATAATGATAGATGCCTTGTATAAGATGGTATTAAAGCATGTAAAAGCATAGGTAATGGGGAGCGATACAGCAGGCAGTAAAATTATTATGACTGCGTTTTTCCTTATGATTAATTATATCAAGTGATGATACAATATCCTTGCTCCTATTCCTTCTCGTGTTACGCAGTTGTCTCTAAGAGGCGCGATGTGCAGGTGTTATCGAGTCACTCCTCCCACGCTTTGACCCGAGACCCGAGTAAACCACCAACATCGGTAATGTAGTTAGCACACCAAACGTTCATGGTCAAGTTTTCGATTTGTTTTTCCGAAACCAACCGACTTCTAAAGCAAACAGTGCAACTTTTTTCGTGGACGACATATTTATATAAAATTCTTTGAGTCCAATCTAAAGATATAAAAAAGAAAGAGATTTCAAAATCGGCTACCTTTTTGAAGTCGGTTGAAAATTTAAAGTGCCAATGCTTAATAAAATGTTAGACTTTAGATTTATTTGTTAGATTTTATCAAGTCTACTGAAAATCCTATAAGGAAACGTGTTCGATGCCATTTCTTAGGGACTCTTTGTCTCGGTATCGCGTTATCCGTCGCGTTGCCCGACGCGTCGCCACAATCTATGCAAATCGCGGACTCAAACTTATTACTCTCGCCTCCACTCCTTTCCAAATGCATACTAAATAGCGCTGTGCCGCCCTTTGTTTCCACTTTTTCACTTAACCGCGCCGCGTTTCAATGGAAATGCTTTTCGTTTAGTATTTAAAACACCTACGGATTTATTTTTCGTCTTGTCCATTTTTTACGAGGTTCACTCGCATTCGTATTGGTTACGAGAGCGTATCGCATATAAAAAGATTTAACACTATCTATTTTTTTGTTCCTCGGACGCTCTGAAATGGGATCGTACTAAATAACTGTTTACTGATACTAATTAACTTTGAACATAAGTCACATTTTAATGAGATACCTGCGATTCAAGAGTTCGCTTTCATACATAGTATTCCCATGGCGTTCTCGGAACAAGACACAGAATGTAACTAGAGACGCGGCTCCCGTTCTTCCGCATACGTTCTCGCATTGCGATCCAATTATACGTGATACCGACGAGAAATAATATTACACTTATAACTACATAATTACTGTGAGAATCTTAATCGCACTTATTCTTTATCCATTGTCGGCAACGCGCGCCAAAAGCTAATGCTAATCCTGTATTATGGTACTTAATTACATGTAACAAGAATCGACATTGCAATATACTCGTGCACCCACATGACGTAATGCCTTATAAATCTTATGTTTAAAGTAATATTTATTTTTACGCATAAAATACACAATTATGAAAATTGTTTTATGACTGCGATAAGATATAGAAACATCGAATAAACCTTTTATTGCCGCTGAAACGATTTAAAATGGTGAAAATATACATATATCATCGACATTAACAATTTTAACGAAATAATTATAAAAATGAAATAAACTATATAATTTAATAGTAGTTATTATCGTTTTGACGCGACGACTAATTATTACTGCAGCTGCCACAAGATGACCTGAAAATTAAATCTCTAATAATAAAACTATAATGCGGAGCGAAATAAAGATCAATACAATTGAAAATATTGAAAACCCCCGATAATCATAGAGACATTTAAACGAGCCACAAAACAATACTACTGCTGTAAGTTGCTAAGGACTTGTGTATCCTGCTGATTCCAGATAATTCTGCGGCATCAGGTTGTGTAACCACACAACTATATTATTTCGTTATTATCGTTGAGCAACTACGATACCATAGACAGACACTAATACACACGTGAAACTTATACCAGCTCTCTTTTGTATCCTGGATTGATGAAAACATGATTGGGAACATTATACGTATTATTTAGAGGAAAGAAAAACACTTGAAAATTTTGTCATAACAAACATCACACAGAAAACACGGGAACTTAAAACAAACAATTTACCTCGGAATAAAGTAATAATCACAGATTTCAAGCTACCATAATTTGAGATTTGGGGCTGGATATATTTTTGTTTCGGATGAATATAATTTCAAAGTAAACAGAAAGTAATATAAGTTAACAAAAACTATGTCCTGAATCTATCCAATCAAATCACAGACACTGCCCGTTGTAAAATAATAAGTAAAATTTTAAATCTAATAAGCTTTGATTGCAAAACACGTAATTCTCATTAGCATAGATAAAAATTAAAGATCATTGCACCCTAATTTATCTATGCTAATAAGAAGCTATTTATATTTATTAGCACTTATTTTTCTGCGTTTTTTTGCACAGACGTTTTTTGACAGAGGAGTTGCGAAAGAAATAAGATAATTACTACAAATAAGAATGTACTTTGAACCGTAAAAGCTACTTTATCTCTTCGGGATGAAGATTGATTAAGATGTTAATTTGCGTAGAATTATAATTATATCCTTTTAGAATTATGATAATACATTATAATTGCCAAAAATTAAATTTTAGCCACATTAATATAAATTTAGTACTACGGACAATTTAAATCCAAAGCTCAATCTTAAAATAAAAATTGATCTATTGCTAGCATAGACGTTATAAATAGTGTGAGTGGTTGCACCGTTGGTCATTGAACCCCGCGAATTGTCGCCGGCAATTGTCTCCGCAGCTGGCCCTCGCGGCCGTTACCGCTAATTGCGATAGCTTCATCATTTTATAACCCTTTATGACGTACTTCCGCGGGTTAACACATAACAAACACTTAAAACTTTTTTTTTATATTTGTCTTATATTATCGAACAGTTTGGTATGTTATATAATAACATATTTATTATAAATAGAAATGTCTAATCTAGCTCACTCTTCTAATAATTATAATGATTATTAGAACGAATCCTTTATAACTTTAAATTAAAAGTTTTGTGAAATCATTTGAATACAAAAGGTGAATTTTAACTAAATTGTCTAATAATGTAATCATATGAATAACCTTTACAAGCAACCGTTCAGAGTATTCTCTTGTAAGGTTTAATTACACACGTCAAAGAACTTGCCCCCAATCTCTGTTCTAAAGCTCCTTATATAGCGTATGCACGTAAACTCTAAACGTTATCCGTTGTTCGGCAGCCCAATGAAACTACAACGTTATACACTCGAACAGCTCTATATGGCTTAACCGATTTCAAAGCACTCAAGACGTTCGCAACAAACTTGTTGCGCGCCGAGAGCGTACCGAGCATAGTCATAAACTAAGTTAAACCCTCTGTCGGCAACGTTGCCGGCTTCAGTGCAGTGAAATTAATTCGATTATCAGCGCACCTTGATCCCACTAAAGCTCACAGATTCCCTCCATTACATTCACGGCCTGTGTAGTTATAATCAAACGATGTCTTGCATGAACTAAGACAAGCTTTGTCAAAATTTAATCGTGAGTAATGAGTTTACCAAATCAATGTTTATGAAACTTCAATAATTGAATATTAATTTTTATCGTATTAAAACATGTTAGTCGCTTAAATTTGTAATAAGTATTGAAAATTCCTAATAATGAAAGGGTATTTGCAAAATTAACATTTATGAATCTATTTATAATTTTTTGAAGGTAAAAAACCTATTATTTCTTACAATATTTACAATTACCAATTATTGTGTGCCATAAAAATTTAAGGAACCAATATTAATTAAATATATTTTTTAAAGTAGCTAGTAAGCGAGCAGGCGGGACACCTAATGTTAAGTGATCGCCGCCGCCTGTGGAGCCAAAACCACGTTGCCAGCTTAAAAATAAGTAAATAATTAGGGATGAAAGGGTATAAGAAGAAAATAATGAGAAAGGGGGTTAGGCTTCCGGCCCTCACACTCACCGTAGGAAACGTAGCTATATTAGCAACTTCTCACCGATCTGTGAGAGTGAGGTGTTGCCCAGGTCGAGCCAGCCCATAGGCTACAGCTTGGATCTATCTCAGTAAATTATAATACATCTAGTGTACTGAAATAAAAATCGTGGTCACGGGTAGACTACCTGTGACCACGAACGCTGCAAAGTGCTCGAAACATCGGGATGATAAAAATAGTTAATATACGCGATTTAAATCTGTTTAAAATAGTTTTATTTCAATGAATAATAATCGCGAAAATCTAAGACATCTAGTTAGTGTATTTCATTTTCAACATGTTCTAAAATTATTTTAGTTTGTTGGTTTCTAATGTTGAAAATTCGGCACCACTGTCATTGTGGTATTATCAGGATCATTAATATATTCATTATAGGAATATAAATAATTCATTTCTTCGAACTTTTATAGTATATCGCTGTAACTCTGTATTCAGATGGCGGCCTCTGACGGCTCAACGCTCACGCACTGGACTGGAAGTTGGTCATGAATTCATTGTTTTTGACGTAGTCGTGTGATATTGAACCACAGTAGGAAAGAGTTCAGGTCACGTAACCAAGTCTGAACGGTTCGAGAATATTAAAGTTCAAATATTCAATGGGTCGAGTTTTTGGAATTCTTCCATATATATTTATGCAATGAATATTAAAAACATCGGTGTTTATTTGTAAATATTATACGTAAAACGATTTATTTCAATTTTATATTTGACAAAATGTTTTGCAATTTTTATTGTATATTTATTTTAAAAGAGAATAATATTTATTCAAAGTTATTTATAGATTTAATGTAATTATAATGTACGTTAGTTTACGAATAGATATAATTTGCAAAAGTATAGATGCATTCATAGTAGAATTAGACCTACATAACCAATGTAGTGTGTCTGCTCACCTATCGTATCGGTTACGTCAGCTCTTTATATGGTAAGATAAACGCTTCTGAATCTTTCTCATTTGCTTTTCATTTTACATTATATTACTAAAACAATTCACCAATTTAAATTAATTGATGAATGACTTTTGCTGTCTGCAACATAACCATCCTTTTGATCTCATTGACCAAATGCTCGATATCTATTTTATATTTATGTACTTCCATATGTTAATCTATTGTATCGGTGACTACAACAAAAGTAGAAACCATTGCTCGCGAGTGCGCGCACCTATCTTCGGTTGTTATCTTTAGTTACGATGCCGACGTCGCGCACCGACGCCTCCAGCTTACGCCATAAAATCTGCATGTCCGTTTTGCAAACATTGTTTAATCTGTTTTAATTACTTATATTAAAAAAGGTCATGGTTTTAAAATTTTCTGCTTTAATATTTTCAAGAATTCATTTAATATGATCTGATAAGGTTTTACTTATCTAAAGTTCATAAAAATCAGGCTACTGAAGTTATAAAATTTTATTATTCCTTAAATAAAACATAATTAAAAGCAATTTTACTTTAATTACACATTTTTAATTTTACCTAAAACTACTTTGCATCAGTTTCCGATAAAGTTATTGCATCTTTCACTTAGCACATATTATGTGCTACAGAATAATACTTTATATTCAGGCAAGCGGCCGACGGGCGTCGGCATACGACATTATTTACATATAAGCCGTTGTTCCTGCGCTCATTCATGGCCTGGCCCGCTCAGACCGTGCTGATTTATCGCCTTAATTTCATAAGTATCTTTTGTTACCACACCATCTATATTAGATATTGCTTCCAGTTTAATATCATCTTTACAGGTCGATAGTACCATAAATTCACGGATTTTTTTTTTTATATTTTAAATTAAAGTAGCATAGATTATTGTCAATATGCACATGAAGTGCAAATAGAATTTAATTACTTTGCTACAGTGATTATACGATTTCTAATTCCGTTGTTATATTTTGTATAATGTTTTAGTTAGCGAAGCGCTTTCTACGATTCATCTTGGTTTGTTTACGTCCTTCATCCATTGTTGTAATCGTTGGTGTACCAGTTGTGCAAGTTTTTATTTACGGCACACGATATCGATCACATTGCATGCTCTGCAAATTATTCGCGTCATAGTATCAACACAGGTGCACTCGTATGTTGTTTATTCAAAAAACATGTATCGTACTTAATATAATTATGTATTAATATTAATAAGTGAAACGTGTTTTTTTATTAATAAATTCAAAATATATTTCATTAAATATATATATGACATAGGTAACTTTATGATCAACTATCTAATATAATATTTACTAAATATTTTTAATATAACAATTACATTTAATTTTTCTTTTTAACGAGTATTAAAATAATAAAGAAGATTAAAAAAAACTATTCTAAATGGATTTAAATCGCGTATATAATTTTTCGATTTTGTCTTCACAGTGGAAACAAACAGACAAGGCAAGTAACAGGCAACAGCCTATTAATTGAAAACATTATTTTATAAAGTAGTGGTAAGAGAAGTTGACAACTGTTCTTTTAAAATGTATTTTATTTGGCCAAGTCCAATATTTTTAAAGTCCCAAATACACTTACGAGTAATGTATTGCTTACTATGAAAGTATACTCAGAGACCGTTAAACAAATTGGCAATGTTTCATTTTATTTTGAAATTAATCCACACAATTAAATAAAAGTAAGTATTTTTATTTGATTGTCGTAATATTGATTAAAAAAAAACTGGCTTATATATTTTTAGAATAAAGTTAAATACGAAAGATCGCACAAGGAAGACATACGAGTATGTTGTTTTTATTCTATGCAAGTTTCATTTTGTAAGATGAGCCCTGATATTTGCCGAGAACACTGCAATCTGAGTATTCATTCGCAGCTGGCAAAATGACCGATGATTCATTAAATCTATGTATAGCTATTATAGTTTTAATGTAGTCTTCAAATAAATTTACATAAAGTTGTAATTTGTGTAGCACGATCGGATAGATACGACTCTATTCTTGGCAATATGTTCAGTTGGCAGTGGTCTACGTGTGACTCAGTGGTGCGCTCCCATGATCATCTCTGTCGCGATTACTTCGTATTTGAGGGAAAAAATATCGTCAACACTCGCTAAAAAGAAGCCGAAAGTGACGATCATATTTCCGAAACGGCTCATTAGCTGCGCTCGAACTTTGATCTATAAAAATTTTCCAGCGCGAAGATTAACCGTCGCTATACGTTACATTTTATGAGCGTTGTTAAATAACGATTACTCATGCTCACATCACAAATCTGTAATAATGGTTGCGCATATGCAAACCGAGCGTTTTGTGTAACAAAACGGTATTGTGAGATATCGACGGTGACCGCTGACGTAGCGCTTCCAGTAGCGATGCGCGGCGGAGGCACGTTGCTGCATTCTGTGGTGGCGTCGCCGAGCGAGTACGTGCGTGCTGCATGCGCCACGTGGCCTCAACGCCGCACCACTAGCTCCGCACGACCGCACGTCTTATGCCGTTAGTAAACATTTACTCCCGCAGATAAACATCTTTGTGAATCCGGCCGCACGCGCGTCTTCCAATAAACACAACACGTCCTCTGTCAATATCGATTTACGCATCCACTCTCGATATGTTCGCATGGAGTATTAAAATCGAGTCGCCTCGTATTATCAAATAAACTGAGGTCGGTTAGAGCTGTTGAATAATGAATGGAGCGAGGGCCGTGATTCGAGTAACGTTATTGATTTGTGTTTGTAATAGCTCTTACTATTCGAATGTTTAACTTACTTAATTTCCTTTAAAACCGTTATAGTAAGAATCCCTAGTGTATTCGATTTTAATTTAATAATTTTAAACCAGTTGATTAATTTCAACGGTAGCTGTACCCTACCGACATATATAATGTTTCATAACGAGCAAAACTTTCCATAATTACACAATATCGTGTATAAACCAAAAATCGGTATGTCGCTCATTAAAAAGTGGAGTTATTGAGAACGCTAACGGGCCCTTTGTTATATGAAAATGTACGCAAACCGCATGGAGCGGGTGATTCGAGCGGTGTACGGTCAACCGAAAATTAATTAACATACTTTGGCGCGCAACCCTCGCCGGCGGCACAGCGGCGCACAGGTGGCCGCCCACGCCCTCCCCCGGCACAGCCGATACGGAAATTATTTCTCTATTTTCTCTCTCACTTTATTTCACTTGTTCACTTCGCCAATTTGCTGATGGATACGAATCCGCGGATGCTACGAGGAAGTATACACACAAAACCATATTTTGCGCGGTTCCGTTGTAGCTCCAATTTTTATAAACGTTTTTAATTGAAAGCGCCTTTATTGTTTACTTAATTTACAAAGTCAAAAATATATCAAACAATTAACGTACATACATAAGTAATCATATCGAGGTTAAACTTTCGATCGGGTTGTTATGATAATAAAAATTATATTAAACAAAATTAAAAAAAAAATGATTGCAAAATGATTTTGTTTTATCGAAATTGTTTAATTGCGTACTTTTACTACGTGGTCCTTCGTTAGCCTTCGTAATGGGCCGTTTACCAATTAAGGGTTTTCATTTTTAATCCAATGATTTTGGATAAATTAATTGATTATTATATTCGCATTACATATAATTTATGATTATTTTTTGCCAAATTAGATTTTGTTAATGATGCAGAACAAAAAATATATACATATATTAAAATTTTATTTTTCCAAAAACAATTATTTTTATATATTTATAAAATAGAAAATACAAAATTTATGGTTAAGAATTACTGAATGTTTTAATGTGTAAAAATATATGGAAAACAAAATAGGTATTTGTATAATAACGAAATGGGGAGCTGTGAAAAAAGCTTTCTTCTATTACCGCGGCAGGTACACGCGATACGGTCTAAACGCCACTAAATTACTGGAATTATTCCGCTGTTGGTATTAAATGCATTCCTGTTTCAGGAATCGCGTGCTACTTCTATAGCCTTGTTTCTGTAGAGGACAACACTACTCTTTTTACACAAAAAATAAGGTTTTAATTGTTTTTTTTTACTTACAAATTTTAATTTTAGAACGTGAGTCAAATATGAAACACTAGAAGAATTAATCTCAATTCTGTTGATATATTATTAAACAATAAATAAGTTATCGAAAAGCCGAACTGTTTTTTAATAAGCTATTCTTCGTGGCTTAATTCTCCGCCCCTAGAGGCAAAAGACTTTTTTAAATTTAACCAACCTTGAATAAAATATAATAATTATTGAAATCAGTTCGCGATTGGTGAAGATATTACATTAAAATACATACAGAAAATTTAATCGAATTTAAAACCTATATTAAAGCTAGCTAACAATATTAAATCATAGATTCACTTATAAAGCTATCAAAATAAGGTCATTGTTTTTTAACCAACAAACGTATTATCATCTCTATTAATATTAATATACGTATCATCCTTTGTGCAGACCAGCACGTAGACACTGCAATTCAAAATAATTATATCCCTACTGTTATTCATTATTAGGGTTGTCATATCGTTCAATTGTATGGTACTGTAATTATTTTATAATACGTCAAATGTCATGATCTAATTACAAAAAATTCATCATCAGTTCAATTAAACAGTTCATTAGATATCTCAAACACACGACTTAGTTCGTATATAACTTAAATCAAAAACGATCAAATACGAATCGGTCTGGCACATGAAAGGTGCCGAATCATCGTAGAAGCTACAAAATATAGCAATATGTACTTTTCATTAACTTATGTATTAACACAAAACAGGCGCTTTAACAATATGCAATATACAGCCTTTCGTTCAGGTATTTATTATTTGTTGTTCTAGCGGCAATAGACATACACATGAAAATTTCAACACTACCTATCACGATATTACGGTTAATAAGATTTAGCCCACTGATAAACAGATAGACGACCAAACAGTGGAGGTTAGTAATAGGATGTTGGCACACTTCGGATACGGAACCCTAACAACATATTTACCAGTTTTTACTATATTGCAATTAACATTTGCCATCGCGCATTACTTGTAACTATTTAAGTTTTTCCTATAAACAGCGAAATTATTACTTCAGTAATGTCCCGTTCCATGGCGACCCTGTACACAATAGAGAATAACTGTAAACATTCGTCCACAAAGGGTTCCGTTGACGTTATTACGTGTTTTGTTCTAATCTTACGCCTTCACCTTGTTGTGGAGTTATGAGTAACGCGTAATCATTTTATTTACGTTTTAACATGTGATCAATCAATGTTAGTTTTACCGGCTCTACCATTTACGTCGATTCTATCATTATCCATTCATTGTTTGAAATTCCATTTACAATTATTTTCCACAATTTTCCTATTATCTTCATTCGTAATAAACATTGTTTTTTTTTCTGAAATGTTGACTAATTTGATAAATACTTAACTACCGTTAAATTTATACGAAACTTATCAAAGTCGTTATCTATGTTAAGGGTAAGAATGAATGAATGAATGAACACTAATTAATAATTCATAGCAAACATTAATTTTATTCTCGTAGAGGCAATTAAGTACCTACCTATTGTATTAATGTATTCAACTAAATTCATGTTAGTTATAATAAATGTCAAAAAACCGGCTACGAATAAAGTAAAAATGTAACAAACTAATATTACATACAACAAATTTTAAATTAAACTGCTTCATTAAAAATGTATTTCTATTATATGAACAGATATGATCGAATCTTATAAATAATACATGACGTTCATCTCATTCTTTACCATAATATCAATCATTGAAATTAGCACTATTATTTGTTTTCTATCCGATCATTATTGAAACATAATAATGTCACCATAACGTACTACTTAAAAATTAAATTAATACATGTATCTTGGATACAATATGTAACCCCAAAGGTTACTTAACACGTGCATATCAGAATGATAGACATTGAAATATTTCAAATTCATTTCGTGAACAAAACGTACGTTGATCAGCCGACCCCACATGCCGGAGCGGGCCCTTATTGCGGACACTTGTCATATCACAAAGGGGGCCAGGGCTCGGGAGCGATGCTTTATTATTTTAATTATTGCACGTTCACAGCCCTTTGTCAGTCCAGACCGCCACTGTCGCCTTGAATTGTCCTAATTGAAGATCCTCGCTTTAATATGTGAACATAAATTAATAATTGCTCGGTATATGCGAATATTATTCAACTCGAGACGTTTGACTTGTATAAGTTACATTTCTATATTTTTCTCCATTTATATCTAACTATGTTAAGTTATATATATTTTTGATTAGTAATGTAAAGCAATTTTGCACAAAAAGGTAATCAACGAGATGCTAAACAAAGATAAAGAATATTAGAATTATTTGATAAAGCGAATCACAAGATTACAAATAGCTCAATTCAAGCAGTGCACGATGAAATACGTAAGAAGCTGAAAATTCAGTTGAAACAGATTAACAAATATTTCCTTAGAAGATCTGTAAGACGTTAAAGTATACGAGTATTTATCGAGTAGCGACGCCGGCGCGGGGACACGCTGGAAGGCGGGCGGCGCATACTTTTACTCTCTCCACTCGACCCGATCTTCATAACAAAATTCTCCGTTTTGATATTATATTTATATTGTTAACGTTCGTACCTGCATATTTCTAACGGTAAATATGAAAATTTCGAGAATGCCTACGAACTCCGCTTTCGCGTCCTGAACGAACAAAGCTTATTTATCTATTATGAAAATTTCGAATCTTAACGTTCTGGTTTTTTCTTTATTTACCCTTTTAATATAATATTTTTATTATAAACAATCTATGTCCTTAATAATAATCGATACACGGATAAAATAAAACGAATATAAGGAAACGAAAATGAAAAAAACTTATCAACAAATTGTTTACAAGAGAGGGTTTTGTAAGTAAAAATTAAAATAAACAATGAAACAATAAAGACCGTATAATGAACTCATTACTACAATTTTACAAACGTAATGGTACTTACACTAAATATAATTTAAGAATGTTTGTCGAGGTTTAATTAAGGTAACCTTATTGCCTACTTTAAAGTAGTAAATTGGACTGGAACTTTTTCAAGGTTATTTTTTTTACTTCGTACTACGAATTTAGTGTTCATTGCGTCTTATAAATTTATAATTAATTAATTTAATTAAGGAAAATTGTGTCATCTTCAAGAATAAGATTTTATAGGGAAAACTTTATTAATAGCGTAGAACCACAACTATATTCTATTACATGAAACACAGCAGTAAATCTTGTTTTTGCTTACATTAATGTATTAGTGCAAAGCCACAATACGATTGGAAGTTTACAAGGCGCGCATCCGAATAAGTAAGCAAACATTGAATGACGTCAGACGCGGAGCAAGTGCCACGATTAGTGTACAAACGAAATTATGTTGTTTGTACTTCTATACATAAATAAATATACAAATTATCAATTACTAATTTCACTTAAGACACAACTAAGTAGAGTAAGTAACAGCCTGTAAATGTACCACTGCTGGGCAAAGACCTGCTTCTATTAAGGAGAAGGCTTAGAGCTTAATCCACCACGCTGCTCCACTGTGGGTTGTCGGATAGTTATTTTCTTAGAGATGCATTCTTTTAAATCGTGATTTCTGTTAAACCAGTTATTTATAGTTTTAAAAGTGAAAAGATTCCCGAATTATATTTATTGCTTTGGCAATGTTTCATTATAATTACTGAACGATTAGAACTCTGAATTCTATTATACGTACCTTTGAAACGATGTTAGTAAAAAACAAAAAGTACTTATGTGCAATATATATAAAATAAAACATTTAATAATAAAACAGTTATTGAATATAGTAATATATAAAATAATATTTTGTATTGTTACAGCGAGCGGCGCGCTCGCAGCCGGCACCATTGCGTCTCCGTGGAGCACGGCGGCCGGCGCGCCCGACACCAATGGCTCGGGCGGCGCCGACGCCAAGCACCTCGATGTTGGCGAAGCTAGCGACGATGAAAAGGTAAACCGAATTTTTTAACCGAAGATTTTGGTCTTTAATCTATAGTATCTTCTATATATCGTATAGATAATATAATAAGAGTAACAAATTATGCATACTCGAAAGGGACTCTGGAACCACAGAACCTATTTTAAATATTATGGTACCAACTGAAACGTACATTATTCAAGATGGTTGTAGGTTATATTTTTTGTGTATATTTGTATTATTAAAAAAAAAAACCACATTAACGCGAGCATAAGTTAGTAAACACAGAAAACTATAGTATTAATAATATATATTTAAACACTTAGACTGTAAATGCTTTGTTTAATGGTTATGAACGTATATACTTATAACGTCGAAGGTTGCGGGTTCGATTACCGCATAATATAATTCTAGATCTGGGTGTCATTATTTCCCACGTGTTTTAGAAGTTTAGTTGTTGATTCCGGTTGTAATCACAACTTGTCACTGTCATTAACTGACATTTATATTAAAAAATCATAATTACCAATATTGTCTTTTTAGATATAAAAGTTACCAGATAAAAAATAATGGTAAACACACTGAAGGTTTCGAAAATATTTACTTTCATATTAATTTGGCACTGTAGAAAAGTTTCGAAACCAAAAAAACATAGAATATCATTAAACTAAAGCTGAAAGACAAATACAAAGATTAAATGGCCTGTAATTTCCGCGAAATCATCATAATAAAGTGAGTTTTCCTCGTTACATTATGTTAGTATCAATAGAACAAAGTCCCGCGAAACCGCGTGTCAATACGACGATGCAAATATTGGCGCGGATCAGAATCAGAAGCGCTGGTAGTTCCACGTAAGTGAATCACGATATTTCGCCCGAACGCTCGCTCCCGCCCGACGGAGTCAAGAGGCGTTATTTTTATTTTCTTTTGAGAATAGAACCGGCTCTATTAATTACAATGACGCACCTCTTCGCTTTCGTGTTCGAACTTATTTGTGTGTTCGTGTTACAGCGCAAATTTCAAATCAGGATGCGCCTAAAACATTCTCTTCAGTGTTATTTCAAACATTATGTAGCCTTTTATACGGTTAATTTAACTTTCATTTTAAAAACACACACCTTTTTGGTTCCGGGTTTGAGATAATAGTTTGATAGTTGATGTAATCGTGATGGTTCTAGGTTATTACCTCTTTTCTAGTTGTTAAGAGAATTTGAGCAACTTCTAGTAGTCTAATCCACTCGAAATTTTCTATACTATGAAATTAAAATATCATAGTTGCGATACTTTAACCTAATGCTGCATCATCTCGAATCAGCAAGATACACACCTCCTCAACAATTTACACCGGGTGGATTGTGTTCGGACTTTTAACAAATGGTTTCAATAAGTAGATTGTTGAAGGTTTATTAAAACATTAAATTTTTAATGTTATTGTTATTGAAGCGCATCTTCTTTAAGTTATTTTTTTAATGTATTTTATTACTTCAATTTAATTTTTGGCTTTATTAATTTAATGGATAACAACACCTACTAATAAAGAGTAGGCAAACCAAGCATTTGAGTCGATTGACTTTAATTAACAATTAAATTACAATCTTAATAATGCAATAGCAGTAAAAAACATAGTAGTTTATAAAGCAAACAAGTAAACAACACATTTTAGCGGGGCGTTATTAACAAAAACTCGTATTTGTTCACTTAACTGCAGCCTTCACGATATGTTTGCTCACAGACAGATGTTAATAGCATCTGGTTTGTGTGATATACCGATACTCTATTACGAGGCTCGTAATGTTTTGCAATAGTGCATTTTGGCGGGAACGGTAATATATCGATGCGTATAACGTATATTTTTGTATGACACGTTTAGTACGTTTTTAAAAATAAATCCTATATGAATCATGCTTTCGAGGAAACAAGTACTCGTATTTGAGGTTATTGTGGTAGAGCTTAGCTGGAGCCTACTGACTACAGCCCGTATCCGTATCTGGCCCGTATCTGGTTTGACTGGGGCAGTACTTTCCTCTCATAAAAGATTAGCAAATATAGCTGGACAAATCTAGAAAAACATTTCTTTTTTTCAAGTTTTTTATTATATATATATAGGAATAAGAAAAAAATTTTCAATATACCACCCCTTAAAGGTTTAAAAAGAGGTAAAAACCTTTCAATATACCTACCTATAACCTTTCATATTTATTTACAACTTAGTACAAATAGTTCTTGATATTAATAATGAAATAAAACATACAAAATTGACATGTATCTTACTTATCTTCTCTAAATACACCCCGTGATATAGTCAATCGACAACGGGATAGTGAAGTTCGTAAGCAAAAAAAGTATTTATTGTATTATTAGAGTGGATAACCCCTCTATCACTGAATTCTAAAATCACACATCTATTTAAAATTTTGTTTATATACTGTCTAAGGCAAACAATTCCATGCTTATTTAATGAGATAGAAAATTCATATCTTACAAAGGTGCAATACGATGGTAAGATCTACGCGTACAAAGGCGCGGGTAATGACCGCTTATGGCGGCCAAAAAAAAATTGTAAACCATGAAATTATTAACAAATTCCGATTCAAATAGGTAAATACATATATATTTTTATAATCTAATAACCTGATAAAACAATAATAAGATGGTGATGATTTATAAAAACAATAGATATTTCGTATTAAAACTTCTTCTTAACTTGGATAGGAACGGAATTAATTTTACATGATTTTTATAAATTAAATAGTCAAGTCCTTTTATTTTTAAAAAATCAATCTAATAAATTTTATTAAAGATATAAATTGCATATTAAAAAAAGGATGTAGGCTAGTTTATGTTGCAAAAACGAAAATTCATAAGCATCTTATAATGTTAAGAAAAGGATTATATCAATCAGCTTACGTCGAAGTTGTACTTGCTAAACTCTACCTACATTACTACCTAGATAACTCTTGAATTTGACCAGTAACGAAATGAAAGTACATAAAATTATTATTCATGTTTTACGGATTTGGTATGAAACCTTAAAATACTATACAGTTTTTATGGTAATATAATTTTTTATTTCATTTGTATCAAAGTTAATTACAGTTTATCGTGTCCGATATTTTCGAAATTGACGATACCATATACAGAAAGGAACGGGACACCGGTTTGTTTATTTAAGGCTTTTAGCGTAATACCTCGTACGATCAAAATTAAACAGGTAATTTTAAAATTTTGAAATAATTTTGCTCGACTTACTTTTTTTTCAAAACTTTTACTCGAGCGTACCGTGGCCCCTATTAATCGATACACGAAGGCCACTGGATTTAAACCGTTTTAATTATATTAATGATTTGCTAACAATAATTATTCAGTTGATGTTGACGACAATGACAAGCATTAATAGTTTTTTTTCTATGTGTAAGTTGGTATCATGCACACATGTTATCTTTGTAATTAAAATTTAATTGACAAATATAAAAATCGTTTATATTTATTTGAAAAATGTGTACCACTGAACAATTTTAACAGTATGATTTATATTTCGGAGACTCTCCCTACAAACAAACTCTTCGTTTTCGTAATATTAGTAAGAGTAGTAATACCCGCGACTGTACAGTATCTCAAATTATGAACACGGGAGGAAATAGCTAAGATACACTAAACCTCTAAATCGCTCCTGAGTGCACTAAGCTAAACAATGAAAATCCGGTCTGAATCCATTCAGTCTATTAGGGTGAATCCAGGTTACACGGACGATCAAGATGTTTTGGTTTCTTTTCCTTTAACGTCCGGTGACAGATGTTTGTATTTCAAAGTTTAATTGAAATACATAAAATACTTTAAGCAAATAGGCACTTTACAAGTACTTTTGAATACTTTTATTATGAGCATGTTCATTTATATTTATTTTAGTATGCAACTTCTTCCGCTTAGAAAACGGTTTATTCAAGAAAGTAGGTAGGAAGAGTACTTTAGAATTTAAATCTTAGATAAAGATTTTTAAAGCCTAGTGTACTTATATTTTTTTATATGCAGAAAAATAATCTAATTTTAATCTAACGATATAATTAAAAACATTTATATTATGATTACATATATATTTATACTCAATATAAAACATATTTCATTAATTGGTATTTTTATTTAAATTCTAATAATTTATATTTTTTCAAATTTTTTTGTTTCCGCTAATTATTATCTGTCTTTAATTTATCATAATTATCAGCATATAATAAAAATATATCAAAAAAATTGGACAATAATTAGTCGCTTTTACTAATGTTTCGTTTTCCTGTAAATTTTATGCACAAAAACAAATCTGTAGGATATCCGTAGTGGTCTAGAAATTATATCATTTTTATATAATTATGTGCTTTATGTACAAGGTAAAAAACAGAGATAACTTGTCAAATATTATTAGCATAAATTAATAAAAGATGCCATCAATATTTTACAGTTATAATTTAAAACTAAAATTAAATTAATGAGCTGTGATATCCCCGCACTGGCCTCACTCTACTAGCAATTAAAACGAGTAATTCATTTAGCATGTACAGGTGCCGATAGCCATTTAATTTGCATGAGAATACTAGTTCTGGGTATTGTGCAAATATGTGAAGGATCGAAGTTCAAGGTCCGAAGCGGTTAACCCACAACCTAACAGAACCCTAATACCACTATTATTTAGATACACGAAAACCAATATTAATTTTGCTATTTCCATTACATAAGCCACATTATTAATATTGAAGGACATAATAAATCACCTCTATATAGAAGGGGATAAATTGCGCCCGCAATATTTTAATGACGCGAAATTTACGCTCGTATAGGACGTTGATACATTCTAATTTAAACACAAAATTAGTATTCCAGTTTATGAGATTCGTTTTTAATTTTATAAAAATAGAAAATATTATATTTAAATTTTTCAATGTTGCTAAAGTTTCAATATACATGCAAATAAATTTACGAATATTTATTAAGCACTTATGGATTATTGATATTTAGTATTTTAATCAATAGGTATGAGAGTCAAACTTAATGTTAACACACTGCATATATATTATCTAATCTAAATCTAATATCTCATCTTCCTAAGCTATTGGATGAATGTTTGGATGCTTAAATGTTTGTTTCTCTTTCACGCAACAATTACTGATCAGATTATGATGAAACATTTCAATAATATAGCTTTATACATTAGTATGACATATAGGTTAGTTTTAGTAACAAATAATATAAATAAATAGTGATAATCTGGACTGCTCTTGACGAGTTTTTCACGTTTTTAAGAAAATTGTATAATACACCGTTTTTTACACCTCACTACAATATGACCGGATCTTTTGGTTTCTGGCCATTTCTAAAAAATCAGACTATATGTAGGTACTCATGTTAAAAATGTTTATTCCATAGTTATTAAATACATTTATTAAGGAGTTATTTGCTATAAATAGCCATATTTATATTTTAAAAGTTCACTTCCCATATTTGCCTTGCCCTTGTTTGATTGTTTTAAGCAATCGCCGCGTGGTGAAAGAAACGTGGAAGTTGCAATTTTTTAAATAACACTTATTATTATATCTTTAAATATATAACTATTTGAAAAAAGAATATATGTTATGACAATACGTTAAGAAAGTTCTTTATGATAAAGTGCGTTTGCAGGATATGTCGGCAGCGGATGCGGAGGGGGTGTGGTCTCCTGACATTGAGCAGAGCTTCCAGGAGGCCCTCGCGATATACCCCCCATGCGGCAGGCGAAAGATCATCCTCTCTGATGAGGGCAAGATGTACGGTGAGTCTGGGCATAGATTTCGATATAGGCTGGTATTTAGTTTAATCATTAAACTAATTGAATCGATAATTTCAAAAATCTCGTGAGTCACACAACTAGAATTTTTCAGGAGTCAATAAAAACCGTTTTTTAAAACAAACGAGTTCTAAAGGACTTTTTTCGCTTATTGTAGTATTTGAGTTGTTTGAAATATCGAATCTTCTCAATTTATTATAATAATAATAATGAAAAAAATCTGAAAAATTGTTCTTGGCTTATATTGTTTTTAGCAAAGAATAGTGTTAGCGTATGTAATTTAACCGAAATAATCGTAGTGATCATTCGATTTTTATTGCTATTATTGACAATTAATTTTAAAAATTAACTTGACGTGTATTCATTTGTCATGTTTTAATATCTTTAAAGTACGTACATCATACTCTCCATCATTGTTATCTAGATTATCTTCAACATTTGCAAATCTTCAATTCATATTTTACAAAAAAAGAACATTCTGGGAAAAATGTAACTTAAGAGGTTCTTGAAATGACCGATTCAATTCAACTTGTCAAAGAAAATTTGAAATACATACTTAGTAATATGAGATCACAGTGAACTTAATAAATATGCGTAAAATTCAGGACTTTTTTTTAAATAAGAATCTTTTATTTTTTTTAATTTTCTTTAAATATTATAAACTTTGATATGAGGAAACAGACCAAGACCAGATTTTATCAAAACGCAAATATACATCGTAAACAATACGTTTTTTGGGTCATCCGTGGTCATACCGCAATTAACTACCACTTTGTTTAAATAACTTTCCAATAAATACGCGTACATATCGATTTAATTGAATTATGAAGCGCTCTCAAGGCCATTCCTAAAATGAACAATGGTGTAGCACGAGACAAAAGGTACGGTAGGTATTGATGTGAGCCGACAAAGCGGTTTGCGCAATAGGATTCCACGGAAAGACGTGAACCGACAATTATTATCTCTCTCGATCGGTGTGTCGTCGATTCGAGGAAGCAAGAGTCGCGGCTTTGTTCAATCTCGCCTGCAATCTTCGAAATTCGCGAACTAGTTCAGAACATATGTCCCGATTCGACATTTGTTTATTTTTTAAATGGTTTAGTAAATGGAAGAAGTATCGTAGGATCGGAGGAAATAAATCTTGGAAAGACTATTGAAATAATTATAATTGTATTTTTTAAACAAACAAACCGTCTAATAAAAAGTAGTTAGGTATATAATCTTAGCGTAGTTTTCAAAACTCTATTAGCAAAATACTTTAATCACTTTTTAAATAAAATACCGTTTAACTAAAATGTTTCTATCTGGTACGCTGGTCTATTTGTACGCTAAAAAGTTGTAATAAATTCATCCAATTATCGTCGCAATAAAATCTCGATAACAAAAAACTTATTGACCTAATTTAAGCTGAGATAGGCTATCATCAGATTGTAATATAAGCTCAGTTTCTGTAAACTGAAGGGTGAGGGGAAATTTTTTCACGCTACAATGTTAACTAAGGAAGCTCGTTAACGCTACGTGACGATTACCAAAAGAAACCTTTTCCCTTCACCAAATTAACACTCGGAGTAAATCTCTCATGTTTCGACTTAATACTTTGTCAGACACTTTCAAAAATAAATGGATAAAGGTTATAATCGTCGTGTTCGTTCATGACTTCAACGTTAGGAATATTGCCAAGTCTCTGAGTGTTTTGAGCGTAATTTGGATTGTAGATGTCTTTTTTTCCAACAACATCGTTAATATTTTTCTCTGAATAATCTTAGTTTGAAGTGCAACGGCGAAAGATTGCGTCAACACCTGCATGCGGCTAGTTCGAACTGGTGAGATTGTATGATTGTCTGAATCAATTTTTACCGACTTTTGTTGTTATTTCCTTTGTAATAATCTATTATTTTATACATTACTATTATTATATTCAATTCTTAATTATGATTAATGTTATAAAAATATAGCTCCAAAACAGTTGGCAATTTTATACATTCCATTTTTTTAACATTTTTGATTCTGTGTATATAAAGTCTGGAGAATATTATAAAAATATGTAAGAGAGCTCAAATGGAAAATGATTTCTATACAATTCTATCATAATTTTGAGCAAGAAACTTACAGAGGGATTTTTATGGAGGAGAAGTACCTAAGTGAGGCGCTAATTTCAAATTAGTTAACATGATAATAAATATCATGTTTCTCTTTATTACATTCATAAATTTACATTTAGTCGGTAATTTCTAGTAGAACAACAAAAAATCATGTTACATTACTAGTATTAGTAGTAACTATTTCCTATGGTTAATTATGCTATTTAATTTACATAAAAACTTTTTTTCCCTATTTCACCCTCTTGATTTTTCATTTTCACGACATAAAACAACCAATGTGATTTTAAAAAGTCCACCAATCCAGCTCTATAACAAAATATAGCAAAATTCGAACACAGCGTTGAGACGTACATCGTAAAAAATAGACCGACAAATAAAGTGACTTTTGCATTTATAGTATTAGTATGGATATGTGGTTATGTCAAATAAGTCTGAGTATTAAAATGAAAACATGTTAATTTTACGTAATGAATGTTGCTAATTTTAAAAAGCGCCTAAAACTAGTCAGGTGTAACCCACTAAAAGCTGTAAATAATAATTCAGTGATCGGCTAATGATATTAATAGATTAGATTTTTTGTTAACAATATTTCTACAATTGATCGAAGTAAATCGTTAATTAACGTTGACACTTATGTGACGGATTAGTAATCAGTAACATGATCCAATTGTGACTAGAGTATGCAGAAAAGTCGATTAAAAAGATTACTGTTATTTCTTTTTATAAAAGTAGCAGACAAACGATTTTAAGAGAACACTGCCCGCCCATGGACATAGACGCACCAGAGGAACTAACAAATGCGTTGTCAGCTTAAATAGAAATAAAGAGGAATAAGAAGCAAGGAATAGGCGAAGGGGTTAGGCTTCCGGCTTTCTCATTCAGCTACATCACGTCGATTTTCTAGACGAGTGTGGTACTGCCACACAACCCAATTATCCCGTATAACAACTATAACTATGATATAGCTACTAGCCTATAGAAAATCCACATAAGGAAACTCTACAAACAACTTCGTTTTATTTAATTTGCATGGCTAGGGAACGTTACCACCTGTCTCATCAGGAACCAGCTTTCTCGAATATTTCATCTTACAATTTTATACGATAGAACACTTCAAGTTTACTAAAATTTGTATCGTTGTTATAACTAGCTTATGACTTCCCTCGCGTTAATGCTGATTTTGCTAACAGATGATTTATAAGGAGAATAATTATGAAATACATTGTTCTGTTGGTTTACGCCGCGCACGTCAATCGACATTATTTCTTTCGACATCTTCAATAATTAGTTACTCAATATTCCACATTTCAACCGATATACAGAAAACCTTAAGGAAATACACACCTAAACTTTCCTCGTGAGTCACTTCGTCCATTTCAAAAACACGGACAGACGCGGCGGGAGACTTTTGTTTTATGTATGTAGTAATGAACAAAAGATAAGTACAAAACTTTTTTTTTTAATGAAGTAACAAAATAGTAATTTAGATAAAAACCGTTGGTGTACAATATAACGTTTAATTTGAAGCGACTGAAAGCATAGCAATAAGTTTCTGGAGAATCGCTATTGTCACGTATGTTACTGGCACAATTGACGTGGAACAATTAAAGGCAGCCACTGCCATTACCCGCCGGACGCACATTAAGTTCGCGTCAAGCTCCAACATTATACCACCCAGCTTTAATTAAAGGACTGCCCGAGCTCCCGGGTCGGACCGGGTGGACGGAATTGCTAAACAAATCTACCGCAAGCGATGTGTCCACCTTAAGTGATTTAATAGACGGAAAGAAATGTGCCGGTTTAATCTTATCGCCTCTGCGGAAATAATCCTTTTAACGGCGTTACGTAATGCACTGTGAATTTTGTTGTTTCAATATTATTAAGATTTTTTTATTTGAACTTGAAATAAAAAGGAATTAAAATTATTAAATATATTTTTTATCGATTTGGTATAAGAATTACACTCTCAATAAATACAAACGCTATAAATAATTTTGAATTTATTTTATAATTTTTAAAACTTTTTATAATTGTTACATTGGCTTTATGGTTTTTATTTAGAATTTAGATCATATTAGTAATACCAAGATCTTATTACTACTGTAGAATGTAGATATGGTTCGAAAACCAGGGCCTACATAAGTATGTATTAATCGTAAATAATAAATAACAAAATTCATAACAGGATTATATAGCAGGTTCAATGATATTTGTCAAGCAATTTATTATGGTTGGGGCAGTTGTAAAAGAACACGGTACATAATTGCGGGCGCGCTCGTCCGGACAATATATGGGCGCATTACTCGCGGACGTGTCGGCCCGGCTTAATCTAGCCCTGAGTGCGTCACCGCTTGTCGTCCGTCACACCCTCGCCCTCTAATCTTCGAGAACTCCTCACATCACTCCCGATTCTACGATACAGTTTGTAGTTTTATTGCTTGTGATAAAATAAGAATTTGGAAGTTATATTCGCATATGTTTACACTTTCGTAGACGATGTAATGAATATAATTTTAGTCGTAGCTTAAGCGAAAATATTTTTGTGCTAGCTGCTCTTCGCAGTTTCTCTCACGTTTATGGTTAATGCTCTGCTCTTATAAATTCTAGCATGGTTTATTATAGCCTGTAACTTTCCTCAATGTAACAATCCAGCGTGAACAAAATCTGATCAGTATTTTCCGAGAGTACTCCCTACATACAAATTTACAAACAAGTTTTACCTCTTTATAATTTAAGTATAGATTATAGAATTATATAACGGGCGTTGAGTGCTAATTACAAGTGCTTGAATGGTATTAGCAAGGTAAAATTGCGCTAGTAGCTATTAATTAACAAGTTATTAACACAATATCAAATAATTTGCAAGACTACGAACAACAGTCACGTCACAACCAAAGTTGCTCAATATCAATAGACATTACACACGTGGGATCGGTATATTAATAATAAGTTAGAAGCCGTTAGACGGTGCACTATTGCAGCGCTGAGAGGACTTTACCTTGTCATAGAGGCAAGTGAGCAGTAATTTAGCGTAGCTCGAACGATGCGGTGAGTTGTTGGAAACAGTTTGCCTACAAAGCCAGCACCGGCGGCATCGCTGCAGGCGCGTTCGTGAGTTAAGACATTCAAAACCGCTCAATATCCTGGGAGTATGAAAGTTTCGTCGGCGCACGGCTTCACGTGGTCCGGGGGGCGGCAGGCGAGGGGTTCGCCGGGAGGGCTAAACTATGCGAAGAATGCGCAATTAGTGAGCGAGCGAGCGTGTAAGGGGCCCGGCCGCGCCGCTAGGCGGCGAACGCAGTAAGAAAATATAAAGAAGGCCCGCCCCTTCTCCCGCGCCCCTCGTTTAGCGCCCCGCCCGAAGGCATAACTCCCGATTGTCTCCCGAGAAATCCTCCTTAGACCGTCGAAACTCAACCCTTCTGCGAGGATTCGCCTTGCATATCTTCTGTTTGGGTCAGCGTGAAATTCTGACCCGACGCTTCTATCACCGCTCGTAATGTTTCTTTTATTGAAAACGACCCTTCTTTTAACGTTTTAACATTTACTATTCGTATTGCGCAAAGTTTAAAACTATCAATGTGTAAAATATATATTATATAAATCATTTGTATAGTACGCGGCAGACAAAATTACGCATTGAGTCTTAAGCGAGATTTACACTTGGAAGTTATTTCTCATTGCTTTACAATAGAAAGAATTTACTATCAGTGCCTTTACTTACAAAGTTACATAGGTAACAGTTACCTGGTTAAAGAATTATTTTATATCAACTACGAGAGTAAAACTTAGTAATATAATTCTCGCAATAAATATCTCAATGTAAGCCGTACGAAGAGTATGTATAATAAACCACAAATAATTACTTTTTTTTTACTTTATTTGAAATCTTCAAATTGAGTATAAAAGTATTGTAACATTGGTACACGAGACTGAAGCCTTTAAGGGCATTTTAAGTTGCGCAACTGTTTCAAACTTTTCAAAAGGCGGTCACGTTGTCATCGCCGCGCGTTTTATATAAAACAATATTTTTTTCAGGTCTATTTCGATATATTGACTTTAACCAGCACCTTTACCCACGTGAATTCGATAGGTTCTTTTAACCGACTACAAAAAAGGAGGATGGCCTATGTTGTATGTATGTAGTTTTTTTTACGTAAGTATCTTGAAAATAAAAATATGAAATCGAAATCGATAGAAATCCTTGAAAAATATAACTGCCAACAGGACGCAGACGGTTTGAATATAGATTTCATAGTTGAAAAAATGTTATAGATAAAAAGCATCCTTTTGAAATTTCCTTAAAAAATGTACAAATGACGATAAAACACTTAATTAAGTTTTTACCTCAACCGCGTTATTTGCAGAAAATATATTCAATTATTACCTAACCGTTTATGCAGCGCGAACTCAGCGGAAGGTCCCAAAAGATATTGTTTTGGCAATTTTTGCATTATTTTTCATTAATGCTCCGTTCCTATTGGTCATAGCGTGATGTTTCTCTATAAATGGTCTTTTTAAAGAAAAAATAATTATCAATTTAAAATGTTCCTGAGATTAGCGATTCCTTTTCAGCTTTATAATATTAGTATAAATATTTAAGACATATCACTTAATTATATTATAAACACGGCAGTTTCAACAGCTAATAATAGATATCAAATTGTTAGTTTTTTGTGAGACAAGGATGACAATATACGATCCCAAGCTAGCCGGTATCTTTTATTAAGGTTCGGTGTATTATATTTTCTATCGCGTACAATACATAATATATATTAAAAGAACATCAACTATTTTATCATTAAATACTTTATTGTGTTAAAATAATTTGTAAACAGACGACACATCATGATTTTTCTATAAATAAGTATTTATAACTGGCATTTGCTCGCTCGATTAATGATCAAAGTGACATTTTCCATGGTCAAAATAGAGTCCGGTTTTTGGTATCATAATTAAAGTTTTTAAAAATACATCATAGTTATAACCGCTGTGCATTACGGTAAAAAACTTCTTATCGTATACATGTGTACTTCCAAATTGTTAGAAAAGTTAAGCTATAAATAAACTTAAATGAGTTTAGTTTGATGATTCGAAACTTATAAATTCAAGTGACATTTGAATCACTTGTAAATAAGTATAAGTAAACAAATATAATAACATTAAATTTGTAAAAAATTTATACTTTCTTCAAGGTAAAGCCGTGCTTTGTAAAACCGTGTTTTTAAGATTTTGTTTGTATGTTACAACATCATATTCTTCGCCAATTGTTAACCGATTACAACAATTATTTTCTACCGAATTGTTTCAATGGTTGAACTTTGAATGGAAAAGGTTGGTCCGATTAAAATTTGAACAAAATATTCAAAAGTCAAAATCACTTATTTTAAAACTTTTCAGGTTAAACCACTAAATGACTTTACATATTAGTATGGCTATATAGCTTATTAGACAATTAAAGTCACGGTCGATGAAGATATCGCGTAAAATTCGTTAGTGATTAATGCAATCGTAGTAAAAGTACAGATTTCAACAGTGTTTGATTGAAGTCGGTTATATTAAATAAAATAGCTGTGTGAACTTAAAATATTGTACAAATACATAATTATTAAAATCGTATTTTCTTTCCTTATTATTCTTTCTAATATTATAAACGCGAAAGTTTGTGAGTATTAGAGTTTGATACTCTTTCACGCAAAAACTACTGAAAGGATTTTATTGAAACTTTACAATAATATAGCTTATACACCAGAACAACGCATAATTTATATCGTATGACTTGTCCAAAATATAATGATAAGTGTCAAGTAACTAGAAAAAGAATCTACTATCAGCGAGCTATTCTAGCGTGCGCTGCAAAAACAGTTATAACAGTATAAAATGTATAATGGAAATGTTTATCTTAAATATTCTTACAAAAAAGTCCGCGATGGCATATATCTATATTTTAAGTGTAAGCCATTATCGCCAAAATAATGTACCATAAAGACATATTTTATATTGTATTGTTGTAACAATTTGATCCTTATATCAAAACTAGCGTCTCTCGAAGTGACTCTCTGTTTATTATGTCTTCACGACTAAACTGTAGAGGCCTTGGAGAAGAAAATAAGCTACTCGAAATACTAATCCTGCGCAGACAAAGTTGCAGTTTCCAGGTAGTTCAAGCATAAAAGTATCAGTTTTCTCGTGGTTAAATCGAATATGAATACCTACATTAATCTGTCAATAGCTTTTACAACGCCGAGTCGTTGTAAAATAACATTATATTTGTTTTTCAGAATTGTAATATTCTACGGGAAACAGTTTTTATAAATATAAATAAAACTTTAAAGTTGGAATAAACTTTTTAAGCTTTTCCTTACCATAAGTCCCGATTACTTTTTTACATTACTTTCTAATATTCTATTACCTGAGGTTATGTCATGTTAAATATCACTAAGATACGACTTTTATCACAATTCATTTTTTTAGAGGATGCGTGTACAACTGACATACTTCATACTTAATACGTCTATTTTGCAAACATTAACTGTCATACTACAAAAGACTCATTAAAACCATGTTCAACGCGTGTCTAGCTAAACAGTGTTTAAAAATTAAACATTGCTTAAAATACTATATAAATTGCTTAACAGCGAATAAACTCATAAAAAAAACTTATTGATAAAATGTTATACGTTACATTTGACAGCAAAAATAGGTACTAAACATGTATTAAACTCACTTAAACGTATATTAATCTATATCTAAAGCATGTTTAACTCAAAACTGTCTATATGGATTTTTTAAACACGCGTTTAACGTCTGTTTAATTCTTTTGTAGTAAGGCAGTTAATGTTTTATCACAAAAATATATGTCACCTATAAAATACAAACTTAAAGACATCAAAACAAGAATTAAATTGAACATACAAGTTATATAATAATCATAAGCAAAAATTACACTTATAAGTTTTGCACTCAGACTTTCATAAAGATTTCCATAATTTATTTTTCATTGCTTTACACCTGAAATAATTTACTGTTAGTGGCTTATTTTTGACAACTCACAGCTTTCGTAACTACGTACGACGTATCTGTTACTAAGTTATAATGGCTACTAAGTTACAGAGTTGTATTATATCGCTCTCGAGAGTAAAACTTACAATAGTAATTCTCGCCTAATTATAATAGATAAGGAGCTGTTCTTCTTCTTCTATAGTAACAACTTAAAAATGTCCCACTGCTTGGTAAATGAGTTCTTTAAAAATAAGGTGAAATATTTTCTTTTACAATTTTAATATAAATAATTATACCGACCCATATCGATTAAAGTATCATCTAGTATTGAGGATGTATTTTCGCTAAACCTTCGAGGGAAAACAATCGGAAGGTCATAGCCGTTACGTTAATGTGTTTCTGATGGATCTCCGATACCTTCCCGCTTGTATAAATTATCTGTCTTAAAAAATAAATATGTACGTATATTTCGTTCGGGATTCTCGCGTCATTATAAATAGGTTCCGTTTAGAAATAAAATGTATGCAAGATCTATCTGGAAGTAAATTGACTTTTATTTAAAGAACATTAACTTCGCTTTACAGTATTTCTTACGCAATTAAAATGCTGCTGCGATAATTATTATATTTGATTTGTTTTAGGTGAATTTTACAAATTAGAATCGATTTTCTAATTAAAAATCTTCAAAATTACCTTAAATATCTCAATTTACATAATGTTTTATACAAGATAATAACTTTATTTACAGTTAGTATTTTGGCCTTCTGTAAAAAATTATGGATTAAATTAAGTCTAGCGATCTTTATCCTACATCCTACAGACATAACTACAAAAAAATATTTACTATCGCATACACTATTTCTAATTTGTATAAAGTAACACAACAACTGAATTAAAAAGACAATCAATATTCATATATGGCGGCAGCAGTCGGCTGCACGCACAATTTCATCCGCGTAGAGTGCGCGAGAGCGTAGCGCGTCGCTGGCACCGGACCAAATTAGCCAACTAACTAACTAATAAATAATCATCTCTTGTTTTTCTACTCGTCGCCGAATAGAAACGTTTCTACATGATCCTTCTCTGCAACACTATTTATAGAGAGATGCACACGACGTTTCGGGTGAAAGCACTCTTAATGCGAGATTCGCGGGCGCGGATGTCACCGTGTAGACCGAGGATGTCCCGCCGCGACGAGTAACATACGACGTGTTTATTTTTCACGCCCATCGTGTTAAAAGCTGTTTCTGTAGTAACCCCTACTAATTTTAACCTAATACCCGACGTGAAAACTTTATGAAACCGTGCCATAATTTTAGAGAAATTTCAAGAATGTTTTCACTTAGCAGACTTCAGAACTTTGTTTGCCGACTTACTACAACTGCCTTTCACTTTAATTTTAAACAAAGTTACGAAGAACTTAAGGTGTATTCAAGTCCGTAATATTATAAAATTTTATCGATTACTTATTTGAAAGGACTAAAGGAAGATTAGTGGAGTACTGTGTACTTTAGCCCTTCAATTTTATAACAAAATTATTACTTCGTTTTATCTAACATGCTTCACACCATCTAAAAAATTTGACTGACGATCTATATGAAAATGAATAGATATACGCACGCACGCCTCAACGAGCCGGCAAGGGGTTAATTAAATTCGCACCAGCCGTCTCTCGTCGCCATCGCATTCCCCGAATTCAATGAGATTTCAATTTACTTTGGTCTGGCCCAGTCTTGTTCTACGCCCGCCTCGAATTAATACACCACCATTGTTCAATTTAAACTCACATAAGTCAATAGAAAATTTATTATTGGAACTTTTCAATTCAAAAATTTAAGTTCAAATAATTTTAGGCGAGGAACGTTTCGATAGAACTGATCTGTTAATAAAATATATTTCATTACCGTGGCCGATCCGCCCCGCATTCCAGACCGACTGCAGTTTCAATAATTGAAAATGGCTATTCAAAATATTTTGAAAATTGTTTCATAACGAGATCGGCATCGAGGCCGTGCCGGCATTGCATTGTGCAGCGCGTTTTGATTTGACTATTTGGAATATCTCGCGGGCCATGACAATTGGCGCTCTTCCTGAATAACTTTTATTTGTAAATGATATTTTTTTAATTCGAATGGATTCTCCATATTGAACTATTTTTTGATTGATAAAAATATAACGGCAATTTTTAATTTCCCTTTATATATTTGCAGGACGAAATGAACTTATAGCAAGATATATAAAACTGAGGACGGGAAAGACGCGCACAAGAAAACAAGTCTCATCACATATACAGGTGCTAGCTAGGCGGAAACTTCGTGAAATTCAGGCCAAACTCAAAGTGGTAAGTACATTTCTATTTACCTTTCTCCTACAAACGGTTAAAATTTTAATTAAACAGGAGCTGACCTCTCGGAGAGTCTTAACACAACAAGTTCTCATACGATATTTTTTATTATAATTCATTCACATTGGTTTTATTTATTATAATCACGTCACGGGTCATTAAAATGTATTTCCAAAACATGAATTTGTATACAAACGATATTTGATATGTTTCGTCGAACACACGCTGAGAAACGTTTACGGTTATTAAATAAATAAAGTAAATAATTTTATATTTTAAAACAAGTTGTCTATTATTTAGTAATCCGTTGATCGAAACGTACCGATTTAAGAGGTGATAAACAATCTAGGACGGTGGTGTGATGAAAGAGAAGGCGATGCAGTCTATGAGCACGCTGTCTAGCGCACAGATAGTGGCGGGATTGCCGCACCCGGCGTACCATCACACGGTACATTTTGCAAGGCATGCCTTTGTGTTACTTCACACAAAAAACGCCTTTATTGTGTTGCTTCTACCAAGGCATGGCCGCATGCACGCTACGGAGATACATCAATATAACAATTGGCTTTTAATTTAACTCTTGCCGACTGTTTATTTGCGGCTTCTGGTCTTTTATTGAACGGATTTCGCGATTCCCTTAGCGATTAGCAACGATTTTATAGAATATAATCCTTTTAAAACTATTTCAGGATTATCATTGTTTAGATTGTGTTACTTAGATAATTGTGAATATTATTTAATCATGGACTAAAATCGTTATTAATTTAGTTTACTTTCGAGTTTAACTGATATATGTAAATTATGTATAAAATAACTGATTTTAATCATCTTTACTTAACCTACACTCATAAACATTTTAACTAAACATACGAATACACTAATAAACCTAAGGTATTTTTTAAAATTGTGTGAACACTAAGGTTCGGAATATATGGATCGCTTCGAAGTGAAAAGTGTGTAAACAATTTGCTGAATCTAACAAGTTGGGCTATTCATTACGTGACTAGTGTTTAATTATGTTGATTATTAATATTTAAAGGGAATTGTATTTTTTTTTCAGCAATTTTGGCAGCCAGGATTACAAGCGGGAACGTCACAAGAGTAAGTACTTTATTTTTTACTATATAACCGAAATAATAATATTTATATTCCTTAAGACGCGAGTAGCCACTAAAAATTTCTTGTGACTTTATAACTAGCTGTATCTTGCGGTTTCACTCGCGTTTATGGTTACTGCTTCGCTCCTATAAGTCGTAGCGTGATATAATATAGTCTATAGCCTTCCTCAATAGAAAAATATATCTGACACAAAAATATTCTTTTTTCAATTCGACCCAGTAGTTGCTGAAATTAGCGCGTTCAAACAAACAAACAAACAAACAAACTCTATAATACTAGTATAGATTTTGGAATATTATCTTTACTATAAAAACTTTTTGTTAGATAAGATTTAAAGAAAAAGTATTTTATATTAGAATAACGGGTAGTAACTGTTTCAAGTGCTGCTAGTTTTTCTTTTTCATAGACCATCATACTATAATACAAGTGATATTGTGGTCATACCATTTTATGATTGATTAGAATATAATCATTTAGAACATTTAATCCAAGTGTTTCGCCTTGGTTCCAATCAATTTCAGTTTAAATAGTATTAATGTCTACTCCAAACTTCGCTTATACTATTATAACTAAATAGCTGTCAAAGTTTAAGACGGAAAATTGAGAAATTGAAACTACAAGCTATGCTAATTTTATTATCTATTTCATCTTAAAGAAATTGACTTCTTGAAGACTATTTATCAACATAGACTAAAACAATTATACAACACCACAATTTGATGAAAATATTTCTGAGTTGCTGATTAATATCAACTTAAGACATGTTATAATATTTCAAAACAATTATGTTATACTGATATTCAGTAATATTTGGATGCTGATAAGCAATACTGTGTCAAGCTACACGGACTTCATTTTGAGAAAATGGCGTCTAAAAATGTCAAACCTATTTTTAATAAATATGTTTGTACATATATATCCATATTTCCTTTTCTTTTTTGGTAAAAGCTATAATGAATTGAAATCAGATTGATATATTTAATAAACTATCTAATACTGAGTTCTTTAAATGTTTGAAATTATTGTATAAATTTCAAAATACGGAATGCACTTGAAATTCGAAACAAATAATTAAAAAACTTTTTTCCGTGCTTATTTAGTTTATATGACTTGAAAAGATTTTTAATAATGTTAAATAGGTAATGCAGTATAAAAATACATCTATATCTCCGAATTTAACTTTTTGTGGGTTGACACATTATTGCTTATCAGCATCCATTTATAGTGAATTTTTTATACTGAGAAGTCGAGATCATTATCTCGTTAGAACACGTCAATTTAATTCCAGCTCCCTCATACCGTACAAAGCCCATATCTTAGTTACTTCAAGCCGATTTTCTGTGAAAGTGTGATATTGCCCCGGTCGAACCAGCCTGTAGGAGGCTCGACTATTGTCCGTAGTAAATATATATTATTTCAAAGAATTCGATCGAAAATTGATCTTCTTTTCCAGCGTGAAGCCATTCCCCAGTGCAGGTTACAAGGGTGTACCTGGCGTTGGTGGTGTGGGGGTTCCGGGGGGTACGGACGTCGCTCCACCACCACCGTGGGAGGGGAGAGCCATCGCCACGCATAAACTGAGGCTGGTGGAGTTTTCAGCGTTTGTGGAACACCCGAGAGACCCCGACACGGTAATTTGATTGTGATTAACTATTTTTAAAAGACTTCCAACAGGATTATTTAAAAATCCCGACTGTGTAATAAGACCATTTGCAGTCAGCAGTTCTGTCTAAAAAAATATAAGTGCGAATCGTTACTAACCAACTTTAAATCGTTAAAGATTCTAAACGGTAATCCTGATTTAAAAACAATATGAGAAACCTAAAAATGGTTTTTAAATACCTATTCAACTTTGTTTGACACATTATAACGTTCAAAATCGGCCATTTTGATTTTTCAAATTGTAAAGCTTTCTATGACATTGGCGCCGTTATAACGAATCGAACGACGTATTATTATCTAAACCCACGCGTTTGGTCTTAATAGTGCCACAGAGGTACAAACCCACGTACATACATAGACTGACACATTACCCTCCTTTGCGACGCGCAGTCGGATAAAAAGTCTTGTAAATACATAAAATTGGTTATAAAAGCCAATTTTAATGATTACTTCGAATAAAATTATTTAAAGACTAAAAATAAAATGAGTTAAATATATATTTAAAACGAAGATTAGATTTAGACAAAATATGAATATTGTTAATAGGTGCTTAATTTGTGGCTTAACGTCTCATTAAAACTTTAGAACCAATCGATATTTTCTGGCGACCGCTTGAGTAGTGAAAAATGTCTATTAGTCCTCGGGGCCAATGGATACATATTGTAGTATTTACCCAGTTGGTGCAAGAGACTAGGACAACGGTGATGAAACATAAATTGATGCAATTATTTCATTTCCGTAGCAGTTCCAGTGACTGTTGTCGACATGCATGCAGCTTCTCTTTGCTTTGCACGCGGAGAAGGCAACAATATACGTAAACATTATCAATATTGCGACCCGTATTTAATGCACGGGGTTATATTAAATCCACATTTTAATCGACTTTCAAAAAGGAGGTTCTTAATTCGTAAAGGTTATTCAGGTTGGTCACATAGAATTTTTATGAAATTCGGATCAGTACTTTGGTTTGAGCATCAAAATAACTGGAATAAGTGTGTCATCCATGTAAACGAAATACGTATTTTGCTTTGGAAGGTTTAAAAAAGCCATAATTATCATTCAGTCAATTTTTACCCTACATTTAGCTTGTTATGGTACTCGCTGTACTATATAAAAATGCATTATACGCACAGGAACCCGGAATATAACTATTTTTCTTTTCAAGTTCCGACATAATCGTTAATAGTTAAAATACTGTCATAATCCTACATTGTAATTATGCTATATTTATAATATTATAAGCATTACAAGTCATTACAAAGCGGATCAGTAAAACCATACATAACAAGGTTTCTTTATGTATTTAATAGTTCATCGTTTGTTCCAGTACCCGCCCAGTACGGCGCCGGCGCAACATTTATTCGTACATATAGGTGGCACTGTTACATACGCAGATCCTTTATTAGAGGTAAGTTATTATATTTTAGAATACGTTACGGTTATATTTACGGAATTCAATTCAAACTTAATTTTCGTTAATTCTTATTTGTTTATTTATTTTTGTATTAAACTTTGATAAAATTTATTAAAAGCCTAAAATAACTAATTTAAAAAACAATGTGCTATAAATATTGCCTTTTTAGTAATTTTTTTTTTTGAGTTAGTAAAACAACATTATACACGTACATCAATAAAACGACATTATACTTTTATTTATGTTAACAGATAAAGTGCTTAAAATGTACGTTTGTAAATGTGATGATTTATTTAATACATATTGCTAAGAACTACAAAGTTAAGGTTAAAAATGAGATACGACAAGAACTTATAATTTTAAACTAGATTGTAACAGTTATAATCTAATAAAGTCCATGCAGATAAAAGATAGGACTATAGATGGCGTCGCCTCTATTTACTTCTCGCTTACAGGCAAGAATTTACTCTCAGACGTAAGTTGTTAGTCATTACTTTACACACAAAAGCATTCACTATCAGTGCCTTATTTTTGACATTCAAAGATTTCTTAAGTTTACGTAAGTAACTGTTACCTACATAAAGATTAAAAAATTATAACACACAGACTGCAAGAAGAAGCTGATATTTATATTGCACTTGCATCTCCTTCAATCAATTTAATCACGATTAAAAGGCGTTTTTAATGTAAAGTCTTATTTATTATGTTTTTTTTTTAATTCACGGCCTTCTAGATTATAAAAAGTTATGAAAGTGATGTGCATCTTTAATATACTTTTTAATCAGTCAGAAATGTACCCCGTGTGACATATAAAGCAATTAATTAGTTTTTATTTGTTCTATAGAAACGTTTCAATTAAACGTCTAAATTGAAAACAGAGAAAAATTATTTATTTTTTTTTTCCAAAAAAAATTCATAGGATACAAATTAATACAAAAATTTAATTATGAACCACTATAATATATAATAATGTATGCTGACTGCTAAAGACTCACCAAGCCGTCTTTTCTAATCTTATTCTTTATCTGTACGGACTGTAACAATTTTAACAGAAGTTTTTATTTCAAGATTATTTTCTTTTTCAGTCAGTAGATGTACAGCAGATAAACGACAAATTCCCAGAGAAGAAGGGCGGTTTAAAGGAACTGTATGAGAAGGGACCTAGAAACGCGTTCTTCTTAGTGAAGTTTTGGGCAGACCTTAATACAAATAACTTAGACGACCCCGGGGCCTTCTATGGAGTTACGAGTGTGTAAGTAAATATATTACATATTAGCATTTGTCTGCGGCGTCGTTTACTAGAAATATTCTAGGGGGGTGACCAGATACGAGTGATTTAAAGTGATTTCAAATTATTATATTTCGGCAAACGGTATATTTACCAATGACATTCAGATGTTACGATATTTAGGAAGATTTTCCATTTTATCGTGAATCGTTTCACGCTTAACAAAATCCAAAATTTGGTCCAAAATTATCTTGATGCCTATTTTAGGCTTGACATATTCGTTGCTGAATTGCAAAATTGAAATTATTGAAGCAAACACAATCTTTAAGTGATCGAAGCATCAATGCATTCACATCGATTGACTATTTGATGCAGCTTCTAGTATGGCAGTATCATCGGAACTTATTTCATAAGAACAAGGTTACGCTATTGTCCATGGACAATCCTGGGTATATAGCGAAGTTAACCGAGTTTCTAAGCCAAGATCTTAACAACACCCATATATCCAAGCTGTAGTTCAAACGAAACGGCGTTATAAGTGGTATACTGTCATATCATGGCGAGCGTGAACTTGCTACCCTTCGATTATTTTCTCTGGGGCTACGACAAATCTTTAGTATATGCTAACAACCACTCTAAACAAACTCCGACATCAAAATTTAAGTCAATATCACCCAAACATAACCGAACATATGAAGCTATCAAAAATTGAACCAACTGCTTGAATGACTTCCAGCGAAAGCGAGTCCACAGTTGTTGATTGGTCAAATGACTTTTAAAAGATGGAATACATAATGGCATAAGTGTGGCTTCAAAATAAAACCAGAACCAATCGTCCTAATCTGGTTGCCCCTGCTTGCTAAAATTATTACGAAGAATATTTTCCAAAATAAATATAGGCGGTATAGTATTTTGATGCAAAATAATAATAATAATAATAGTATAATTTGTCTCCCACGTATATTTTGCGGTATGCGTTGCTTATCGGAGTGTACTAAAAATCATCAATCAAGATCAAGTAATCTACTTATAATATATGCTACCAGAACTATAGTACTTATTAGTTTTTATCAATATACATAAACAACTGGCTATGAATACAATTAGATCATTTATTTCTTATGGAAAATTGAGTTTTATGTTCAATGTGACTTATGACTGGCAAAATTAGCAAATTAACATTTGATTTATAAAAACAGCGGTATAATGAAGGCAACGCCTGATTTTAAGTGATCCTTGGTGCTGCAAATGTTCACATGTCCGCCACACGTTCTAAGTGTTGACAATTTAAAAAGAAATGTGGGATAAATGGGAATGAGAAGTAGGGGGTGGAGAAGTGATAGGGTGTGGATTGATTAGCCTCCTAAATATTTTCTCTAATAACTAGTATTCCGCTCGCGACTTATTATTATATTCCCACAGGGACCATGACATTTTTCTGGAATAAAAAGTAGCCTATGTTCAAAGTATGCAACTACATCCCTGTAAAATGTTATCGCAATCGGTCCAGTAGTTTTGAGTTTATTCGTTACTTACAATTGTACAAAGCACAAATCTTTACTCGTTATAATATTAGTATAACAATGACTGCACTTTTCAGATACGAGAGCAACGAGAACATGACAATAACGTGCAGCACGAAAGTGTGCTCGTTCGGGAAGCAAGTAGTTGAGAAAGTGGAGACGGAATACGCTCGCTTCGAAGGCGGACGCTTCGTCTACCGCATACAGAGGTCGCCCATGTGCGAGTACATGGTCAACTTCATACATAAGCTGAAACATCTACCCGAGAAGTATATGATGAACAGCGTACTCGAGAACTTCACCATTTTACAGGTATTCATTGAAAATACACTCTGAACTCATTTTGGAATAGATTAATCAACGAAATTTTATACGGATTTATATATAAATTTAATATCTTTTAACCTTTTCAAGGTAATATGATTCATGGTTTATACAATATAGTTTAGTTAAAGAATATAATATAGTATTCTACTCACTGAATTTATAAAATAATTGTCTAAGCTTGTTTTTATCCACTCTTCTTTTTAATTTATATGCACAGTACATCAACCCTCAGTCTTTGTTAGACTACATGAAATTAGAAAAAGAAATATAATTTTAAGATGACAACATTGAATGTTGCAAGTCTCACGCACAGATAGTTTTAGTTGTACAATATGTTGTCTTTTTGTTGTTTTTGATTCCCTATGAGTCGCTAGTTGTAGTAGAGTACGCTAACTGAATAAAAATTAAAATAGCAATAACTAAGACCTTTTTTATTATTTACGTTTGCTTATTTATTATCATTTGGGTTATTAAACGACACAGTTACCAGTTATTTTAATTTTAAAACCAAATTACTAAACCAATCGAATTAATATGTGTGACCAATCTGAAAGCATATCCTTTCAAACAAAAAATAATTTCCAAAATCGGTTAAAAATGACTGAATTATGAGGGAAACATTATAAATGAATAAAAATACGAATTAAGAACAGATGCGGCTGCAGCCTGAAATTTTGAGGGAATTGGAGTTTATTGTTTACTCTCAAGTCGAGTTTTTAGGCGCCTGAGTGTAGAAAATGGTCTCTCTGACATCACAACGAGTTGGCAGAATTTTTAGAATAAAATGCATGCGGCTAAAGTCACAAAATTGTTTTTTTTTTTATGGAAAAAATACCAGTAATTTTTTAGAAGATTTTTCTACTTAGCATGTACGATTTTGTGGAGCGCATTATATCACATGTGACCCCCTCCTTCGGTCCGAGCCTGTTTGATGAGAACCCTCCTTTTTTTGATATAGGTTGAAAAATCCATTTTTTTCAGGTGGTGTCGAACAGAGATACTCAAGAAACGTTACTGTGCGCCGCATTCGTGTTCGAGGTGTCTAACAGCGAGCACGGCGCGCAGCACCACATCTACCGCCTCGTCAAAGACTGAACTCACCACCACCAGCGCCCGCTGACCTCCGCGCCGCACGTACTGATAGGCATGATGATCTGATTTGAAGCGTTTCTTTAATCGAGTGACTCGAATCGATTAATTTATCGAGTATGTCGAACCATTAGATGATTTCGTTTATCAACCCTAAAGTAGGAACTACTACTAAAAGTGTAATTTTACAAAACTAATGGAGTCGACTGCATTCCAGTTGTCCTTCGAGTTACCGAAGCAATTCGTCGCATTTAGTAAGGGGCTGTCAATTAATCATTATTCACGTGATGCTTAAATGGGGGAAGAGGGGGAAGGGGAATACCAAATATTACATACAAATATTAACATATTACTTGTATTTATTTTTGAAACCGAAATACATTTGTTTTTATAATAAAGGATCTAAAAATTGCTAAAAACATAACGTGATTAATGGACAGCCCCTAAGTTTGTTCGATAATAAGCGAAAATTATCCTTGAAAGTTTTACTCTTATATCAATATAAGAAAAATCAATTATGAAACTGCTATCAACTACGTAAGTGTCTTGGACACTAAAAGTAAATTCTAGTATGTAAAGCAAAGATAAACAACGTATGTAAAACGTTATGGTCATCAAAAATTCAGAGAGTAAAGTTTGCTTGCATGCAACGCAATACGCGTTTGATCGCAATTGAAATGATCGGTTATTTGCTCTATATGTGTAATGTAAAATTATGAAATTGTTGTTAATTTGTATGATATTTAACAAACAGGTTTTCGCGTACAACTGGAGGTACATAAAAATCGATTCGAGTAACTAGAGTAATAAAACCGTTTTTGAGTCGCATCCACAAGACATGCCACTAGTAAAACTTATGGGCAAAATACTACTTCAACCGATCTGCAGAATTAAAGGGGAATTATTTTTTTTTTAAATCGGTAATTAGTACATATTTAATTTTTGAATTGCTTGTCGAAAATATACTTTATTGATAAAACGTCCTATGATTTCATGTTTAGTAGAGAAAATTCTGATGAATTTTTTTTCAACATATTGCAACTATGTAAGTTAACTGAAATCGTACCTTAATAATATGGTTGTGCATAGTCAATACACAATATTTGACCTAAATAATTCTGTATATCGGGTTGTATGTACGTCGCGTAACAGAGTCAACAGTCGTGGACCTAATCCATATAAAAATATTATTTATTAGTAAGTCTTGGAAATACCACAAGTGTCCATATCATCAGACACGGTTATTAAGTTAAAGAGAATCGTTATACATATTATAGTGATGCGAATCATAGCAAAAATGTGATCTGAAAATTACGCTACAAGTATTTTTGTAAATGAAAATTTATGTATAGCTCAATTTTTAATATCTATCATAGAGTTCTAATACTTTATACCCGTCTAGTGGAGATTATCGTTTTATATTTGACTCTATATTTATATTATATTTTTAACATTTTCAGTTGTAAAATGTTTTTTCGTCCAATACTTTCACGGAATATCGTTCAGTACCTATTACCTAAATGCGTGTAAAAATAACATTTTAAGAGAAAAAAATATAGATTTGAATACACACAGTGCCTCTATAATTATGTTACATTAACATAAATGAGCATATTTGATCCTTTCATTGTTAAATTAAAGCTAAATTTCTTAAGGACCGGCCACACCTGCGTAATCGAGCTAAATGAAACCAATCACAAAGGTTAAGATTAGATTTGTCAATGCGACAACACGATAGTACTTTGAAATTATACTTAATTAAATAATTACATACGTTATTGATTCGTCCGTATAGAAATGTATCAAATGTTCTATACTAAGATTACAAAATATAGTCTAATACAAAGAAATAGTATGTGATCGCTTTCGCTTTGCTCAATTACGTAGGTGTGTTTGAGCCTTAAATGTAGGATACTATTAATGAAAGGACCAAATCTTAGTGTAGGATACAGTGAATACTTCGTTTTAAGATATAGAGTTGTTAAGATATCTAGTGAAGTTTACCGTCTGAGTACTTGATGTACATTGCCGTTTTATCTCAAGGGCTATTCGAAAACGTTGCTTGTAATATTAGTTTATTACACTATTTTTTTCTTCCTTTTCTATTCTATTGTACATACATTTTAATAGCAGCTCTAAGTATATTTAGTTTCTATTTTAGTATGCAATATGCAAATATACTAAGAGATATATATAATTTCTGCACAAACAAGCAGCGTTTTCGCTTTTCTTTACATTTTTTTTTACTAAAACGTGGCAATCATATTTCAATACTTTCTCTTAATTCTTAATTTGTTTTTTTTTTCGCCACAGAGATCTTTGCCACATTTAATAAAATGTACATAAGTGTTCGTGTTTGTTATTGTAATATTGAAGAGAAATCAACGATACAAAACTGTACAGCTAAAATAGGTAGCGTGAAAGCCCTTGATTTTTTGGATTGAATTTACGATCTCGACTAAAATTATTTAAGAATTTTACAGATATTTTTTTTATTCAATGTCCTGCGCAAAATGTTTTAACATGTATTTTTACAACATATTTACAGAGCAACGTTCTTTATTTACATTTTATCTTGGCAGCTCATTCTTGCTTGAAATTATTTTGTTTTTTTTTTTCTATATTATTCGACATACTCGTTTATTTACTATTTTACTCTGAATATTATTCTCGTTAAATCGATTTTTATAATCAATTTATTTTTATAAAACAATAGTTCGCGACTATCCTTCATATAAAATTAAGTAGAAACATGAGATTTATAAGAAAAGCGCAATTCAGGTTGATTCAATTGATAAAGAAATATATATGTATATAATAGCTTATTAAAGCACATATAATAAGTAAGTAGCATATTATTTTTTTTTTGTATCTCTGACCAAATCAATACAACTTCATCATAAACACTTTACATCAACCAATCATTAATTTTTATCATATTAGTGCACACACACTGTACTAGAATAAACAATTAATGATAATTACTTGGATTAAATAAATTGATTATATTAATCGATAAGATGGCTTTACACAAGTGTCAAAAATAATTTCAATAGGTCATCATCAATCTTTGTGATAAGAGTTTCTAAACGTTTAAAGAAAAAAAAAACAAATTGCAAAATAGCTATAAATTAATAGTTCTCGTTTTTTTTTTCTAATTAATAAAAAAATCTATTTAATCTGTTTATTTACTTTTATAAAGAAGAAATATCAGTAAGAAAAATTTTGATTTCATCTTCATCTCTTCAGACATTTTTCAGTACTATTCTATGTTGCTTTCATAATATTGATTTTTACAATATCATGTATTATTATTAATAATTAATTAACGCAATAACAAATTAATACTCTTTTCTAAAGCTATTTTTTTTTGTATTCGTGTATTTATATTTTCTTTCGTGTAAAGCCGTCTTAACCACATCAAAGGCCGCTTTCATCATTCAAAGTACAAAAGGCGACTTTCGTCTCTAAAAACGGCCTGCCGATATAAACATTAGTTTACGTGGCAATTGATTTGATCTCTCTTTTAGTCAAATATTTTAAGGGTCCTCCCGTCTACGCACTCGAGCGCTCCTAACTTTAACATCGGTGTAAATCTTCATAGATGAAGCTATATGGTATATATGTAACAGTCAAAACTCTTAACCGGTCAATAGCACTTTTACATAACAAAATCAGTCTAAATTACTTTCGACCGCCGACTTTCCACGATAGTACTTTTGTGTAAAATAACAGTTAAACGTATCGTTGGGATTACATTAACCTAATTTATATCCAGGTATTTGATTATATTATACATATACATATTCGTTTATAAAAACACTAACCTATTTCGCAGGTTTTTGCAGCTAATATTAATTATTGAAATTAAAAGTACTTATTTCCACTGCTTGCGGTCGAAGGTAATTTTGACTGATCTTGTCAGTTAAAAGAACTATTGACCGGTCAAGAGAGTTTTGGCTGTGATATACGCCGAATTATGTGTGTGATATACACCGAAAATAGCACAAGCCAATGTCAAAATTATTACAATACTCGAGGTCTATTTAGTTGAATCGTTCGACGAATCGTGCGATTTATCGGACCACATATCGCGTCGTCTATGAAGGGTTTAATGTGCATTAAATAGCGTTTAGTTTCAAGACATGCGGTAGGAAAATATTATCTTAGTTAATTATAAGAGATTTTTGTATTTATTTCATAGATTTATATTAGGTAATTTGTAAAGTGATTAGCTATAAGCGTTTTATTTTTTAATATGGCGATGGTCGTTCAAAAATGTAGGTGAAGTTGTCGAACACTTAGTACTTAAGATCAACTTAATTTTTGTTGCTTTTATGGCTTATTCTTTGTCTCCAGAGTCAATCTCGAGAAGAATGTCAGTACAACGTGTCAATGATTGAGACAAGCGAAAGAGATCTGTCTTGTTGTGATTAAATAAAGTAATATTAATGTACTCAAATGAGATTAACTCGGCTCTTGCTATTAAGTTAACTTGGAGTTCTTATTGCGATGTTCGGTAGATAATGTCCTTAGAAGTTATTGTGTACATAGAATTATATTTTTAGTGCATTTCTTTCAGTTGTAGTTTCTAAGTGATTTTTGCTTCTAAAAGTCTTTCATATCGACAATCTGCCATATCAATATGAAAATAAAAATATAGTCGGTAGCATTGAAGAAAATCATTTGCGTCAAACATTTTTTTTACTTTTTTCATTATTATGTAATGTTTTCCAATCAGTCTTCAAGTTCATTTGTTATTAGCAAATGATTGCCTACAAAGCTAGCCGGCGCGTGTACAGTATTTTAAAGATAAATTACGTTAAAGATTTGTATGAAAATTTAATTATATTGTCTTCTTAAAACTACGTGTTTATCATTTTTATTGTCCTCTAATATTATTCGAACTTAATTTACCATAAAATATATAAAGAATCAAAAGAAGTATTAGGATTATTATTTTTCTCTATAGTTTTAGATTTGACTATCCACGTTCACTTTAATCGAAACAAATTTGGACCTCATATATATTTTTTATATCTACTAATATTACACATAGAGATATTTGTTTCTTTATCTGTAACTTATAGGAGGAAATCTTTGAATCTGAAGACCTATCCTAAAAAACGTTAAAATTGTAATCCGCCCTCGCGAGAAACAATTTTCCGAGTACTTTTTTGTCCGTCAAAATAGATCGCTTAAAACTGAATCGCATACGAATGACTATATGTACTACTTGCAAAAAGTTTGCGAAAACTAATAGGTACTTAATAAAACTATTTAAAAACTCTTAGGTGTTTGTTATATTTATGCGTAGAAATAAAGAGTGCTTTTAACGCCGATATCGCTTTATGTCGATGATGGGACTCGGGAATGACTCGCGCTCAGTGCAAGACATTTTAATTGTACAAATTTTTTATCTTAAGGTCTAAAACCTGGGTGTTTGTGCCTCTATGTCATCCCTTACTTTTCGAAAGGTAAACATGGTAAGCTATCGGTTCCGGTTGTTATCACAATCACCTAACATTGATTTCGTAGGAAAAGTATTTTTTTGCGCAAATTTTAATTGTCTTGTAGGTAGATTTGGATTTAATCTCTAACATTTGCGATTGCATCGTATAATATTTGATATATTATCTTTGATAATGTCATATACATGTTAACCAGATTTTTCCTGTTTTAAATCGACTGCCTAAAAATACTAAGTAGCTACTTTTGTTTTAATATTCTTATAGATATTTTGATACAAATATAAGTTCCTATAGAATATGTTTTTACGTTTTAAAACAGTTTGCTATATAAAATAAAACCGATCAAGTCCTAGTTGGATTCGCGCACGAAGGGTTCGTACCATAGTACAAAATATAACACTGTCTGTTTTGAATATTTACGTATGTAAAAAAAAACAAGACGCTATAACAATATTTTCTTCATGTGCGAGTCCGACTCACTCTTGACCAATTTTTATATAATATTTGTTGTTATAGCGTCAATAGAAATACACATTCTATGAAAATTTCAACTTTACTTATTACTGTTCACAAAAAGGATACAACAGAAGGCATACAATAATATAACCCTTCGTGTGCGAATACTATTCCCATCTAACAATTTTTTAATAGTTGTTGTTTTAGCAGCTACAATATTTCATATTCTGGAAATAATTCACTCTATATCTGTTACAGTTCATAAGATACAGCCTGCTGACAAATGGATGGACAGACAGCCAGACTGACAGACATTTAGTAATGGGGTTTTTTTGGCGCCCTTCGGGTACGAAACCCAAAAATATTATAACTTTTAAAAATTAGGTATCACATACAAAATTAAAAAAAATCTATCACGTGATCTTAAAAATATACCTAATTATATAAGAAGAAGTAAACATTTGTGAATTCCTAGCGGGACTTAATCTTTCATCCAGATGCCATTTTAAATTTCTTTATTATAAATACTTTTAAAATTGTAAGAAAAAAAGTAAATGCTTTCTTTTTTGCATCAAAATTTGTTTATAACAATAGGAATTTTTTAAGTGCTATAAAATTATTGATTTATTTTTTTACGCGTCATTTTTAATTCAATTACCTAAAGATCATATTTAGGTGCTTTATCAGTAATTAACATTATTCGAAATCGTTGACCGGACAAATAGGACAAAAATAGGAAGGTTGATAGCATTCATCTAAACCACGAGACTTTTTCCGAAATTGGAAACTACTTCCTAGAGGCCAATATACCTTAAAAAGGCAATTCATTTGGAACCTAAGGATAAACTTGAGAGATATTTCAACAAAATAGCATTCCTAAAACACATATTATCAAAAATCCTACGATTATTGAAATACAAGGCATTCGCTCTACTTCGTGCTTAAAAATAGTTTAGTAAGGATAAAAAAGAAAGTGTGCACAGATATTAAACATGAAAACGTTATTAAACAAGGTCGACCTATGCTTTGGTTGACACCATGAAATATATATCGCTAATCGCTAAGAATCTTGCAAAAATATTGCCTGATTAATTACAGATATCTTACTAAAATATTTAAGATAAGAACTAGTTATTTTGTTATGAAGCATATCAGGTATATTATAGCCGTATCTGGAAGCGGTAAGTAGTGTTTTTTAATTATACTAATTACAATAAAAAAATTAAATAATCGTATGCGAGGACAAACTTAATTTAATATTATGCAATAAGTAACATTTCATGCATTAATTTGTTGGTTTAAACCAGTTACGACTGCTTTTAAAAAATATATAGATTTTAAACAATAGGGTACGTATATCGCTTTGTTTTTTTTTTATTTCATCTCTATTATTAAAGACTAATATAACAATTTTTTAATTATTTTTATTTTAATATTTATCCCAAAACTGCGAAAACAATCGATAAAAATCTTTGAGAATATAATAGCATAGAAAATAATTTCAATATGATTATAGGCTTTATTCGGATGTGTTACTACTATTAAAATTATTATTAAGTATTATAAATGCAAAAGTTTGTGAGCATGAGTGAATGTTTGGTCCTCTTTCAAAAAAAAAAACTACTGAATAGATTTTGATGAAACCCCACAAAGCACCACTTATGCAAACAGGACTCAACAAAAATGGCAATAATTTGAAATACAATTTATATTTTTTTTCAAAATTGGTTTAAGTCATTTAAGTTAAAAATAATTTAATATTATTGGTTTTATAAAGTAAACAAAATTAATTTTAAAAAAATGTACTTAAAACTATAAAATAAAATTCCTTCAAAATCTTTCTATCTATAGACCTACAAGTTCATTAGCTTATTGTTATTTATATTTGTTTGCAGATGACCGATTATAAAAACATATGCAAGTTTTTAGTTATAGCGGTATCGCTTTCGTCTTTTTTAGTAGGAAAGTGTGGTAAGTTTTTAGAACTAAAATTTAAAATAAATAACTAAAGATTATGTAAATAGATAATACTAATAAAATGATTGTATACTTCTTTTTCCCTCTGTCAAAATTAAAAACATTTTTGATGCCTTCAAATAGTTCTATTAATATATTTTTTAAGACATGGGTTCATTTTTATCAGATCAACCATGCAGCGCTCGAGATGTAGGTATTGCAGGACGGTCAGTGGTCTGCGTGTGCAACGCTACATACTGCGATACCATTACTCGCGATGCGCCTGCGCCGGGTACTTATGTGGTTTATACTAGTAGCCGTGTAAGTTTAAAATAAGTATATTTATAACAATGCCATCATATCAACATTTTCCAAATATAATAAAATATTTATCATCTACTGTAAATTTGCAGGCCGGCAAAAGATTTGAAAAAAGTAGAGGCAATATCGGTTGGGGTGCTAAATCTGAAAATTATAATCGTTCGGACAAAACACGACGTGAGTATATACTATATAAAGGCCGGCAAAACATTTAGTAGCTCCTCTGGCGCTGAAAATGTCCAGAGGTGGCAGTATTAACTTTTCATCAGGTGATCTGTCAGCTCGTTTGCACCCTATCTTATAAAAAATATCACAACAATAAGACACTCGTACCTGATAGAACAGCAAAAATAAGTGAAAATAAATACTTTAATTAAATTACGAAGAAAGTATATAGGTACTAAATACATATAAGTACTGAAATAGATTTTATTATAAAGGACAATTTTAAGGGTTTATAAATATTTGTATTATTACACAAAAACATTTATAAACAAAATTGTTTAAACCTCATCATCAGAAATAATTTTGAATAAAAAAATTTTAAATGTGATTAAATAAAAATATACGTATAAAATGTCGTGTGTCGGTAATGCAAAAATAATAAGTTAATGTAATGATTTTAGCGCGATTATTCAATGATGCATCATATAGAATTCTCAGCAACAATATGCATCAAACAATTGAGGGTTTTGGTGGCTCAGTGACTGACGCCGCCGGTATCAACTGGCGTAAGCTTTCCGATCAAACACAACAGAACTTAATTCGGTAAATGTAGTAAGCTCTAGTAATATTTGAAAGTTTATCCCAAAATAATATCAAAATTGGGATATAGCTTATTACCAAGTGGTATTAAATTAACCCGTAAATTTTCTTTTTTTTTTCTTTATAGTAGTTATAATAAATGTTGAAGTTCATTAAAATTCTCATTTAATATTTTTAGTTCATATTTCGCCCAAGAGGGTATAGAGTATAATATGATACGAGTGCCGATAGCCGGCGCAGACTTCTCGACACACCCATACACGTACAACGAATACCCTTGGTATGATTCGGCCCTATCAAATTACAGTTTAAGTTATGAAGATTACTTTTATAAGGTTCGTAACTTCCATAATAAAATAACTCATGTTCATAATTTGATTGATACCAGGTTAACTCAAAAACTACTAATTTTATTAATATAGAACCAGGTATAAAGAATAATTAATGAAGTTGGGTCGGTAGGGCGATATCTGAAACAATACAAACTAAAGGAATTAGTTGAAAGGAATTACTATGTCACCGATATTGAAGTTAAAAAAGGTTTCTACTCTAATGATGTCAGCAAACAGAAATTACAAAATTAGAAAAAGAGAATTATTTAAAAAAATTTTTGGTCTGATTACTAAGCTTTTCTGTAAATCTCTGAATGCAGTTTTTCTTAACTTTAAAATGGGTGATACAGTTCCTTTCAACTAATTCCTTTAGCTCTCATTGTTACAGATATTTCCCTACTGAGACATTTTTATGAATTATCCTGTATATGAAAGTTAATAATTTCAAAAATTGAATTGGGAATGACGCAAAACGAATTTTCAAATCGGACTTGTAGTTCTCAAAGCTTTTTATATTGTCTTTATTATATTGTTTTTATAACAGCTGTTTGTAGTTAGGATTACGCTACGGGATCCCATTTAAACAACCATTTTTGTGTTCCGTGCTCTCAATGGGTTTATAACAATTTTAATATTGATGATGAATGACATTGTTCTCCCTAAAAAAGCTGAAGACCTTTGTTTATCACTAAAATATTACTTCTATACATAACAAGTTGGTAACCGTGATTTTGTCGGCATAGAAAATATCATTCTTTATTACACCACCTTCACGTTTTATTTTCACGACAAAAAATAGCTGACCTATCCTTCTCCAAGTCTACTCAATACCTATATCATTAAAATAGTTTCAGTGGTTTAAACGTGAAAACGCAGCAAACACAGACACATTTACAATATTAGTATGAATTATTTCAGCTTCCCATGATCAAACAAGCACAGGCAGTTTCGACAGATGAAATCAAAGTAACTGCGACCACGTGGTCCCCTCCTGTGTGGATGAAAACTAATGAAGCCATCACCGGTTTCGCGCAACTTAAACCAGAGTTCTATCAAGCATACGCAGATTATCACTTGCGGTATGAACAAGGAATTAGAAATATTTATATTAAATCAGATCAAATATGCCCTAGCTAGATTTCTATATACTGATTTAACGACGTGGTCTTACACAGTCCAATAAGTAACAGCAAAATTTAATCTATTTGCTTTTATATTAAAACAGCGAGCCAGGTGGTTGACCTGATTTCAAGTGATTATCGCCGCCCTTGCACATTTGCATCACCAGAGAACCACATGTGCGTTGTAGATCTTAAGAAAATAGTGAAGGGGAAGGAAAGGTAGGATTTCGTTAGCGAACGAAATGAAGCTTTACTAGCTGTAAATTACGCCAATTTTCTTTACGAGTGTATACTGGGCAGTAATACTCGAGCCAATATGTGTATGAGCCGACAACAGTAGACTACAGCTAGGCTCTACTACAGTATAGATATATCTATATCTATTCATCGGCATGGACAGTTACAAATGAAAATTAGGAAATGAAATCTATTTGTAAGCCTTTTAGTCAATCCGCTCCACATTCTAGGACAACTATTATAGTGATTTTCGGAACTACATATATGCTGGCATATTCTTATCATTATATCTAAGTATTATTTAAATTTGACTGCAGTTTCATTGAAAAATACAATAAAGCAGAAGTGAAGATTTGGGCTATCACAACTACTAATGAGCCAATAAATGGAATAATCCCCTTCGTTGACTTCAACTCTTTAGGATGGTTCCCGAGAGACTTGGTAAATATAATTTTATAATTATTAATATACTAAGTATACATATAAAATAAAATTATCAATAATCTAATTCATATTCATATTCTTAAATCTTTATGACTATACACATAAAAATAAAATTAACGAAAGCTTAATTTTATCTATTATACCTTAAAAAACCTGATATACTTAACTATTTGCGAAAATAGGAACTCTAATTATTATCTGAAAGTTCAACAGGAAACATTATTTTAAATATATAATTGACATTATAGGGCCGCTGGGTTGCAAGGAATCTTGGTCCAACGATAAGAAATTCACGTTTTAATGACACTCTTATTCTAGCAGTCGATGATCAACGGTATCTCATTGATATTTATTTAGGAGGCGTAAGTATTTCATATGGTAATCTATTCATATATTAAGTACTGTTTTACTATGCCAACAGCTATAGATTTCACTATCAATATAAATATTAGTTCAAATGTCACAACCAAGAATATATTAGTATCAATAATAACTATAATTTAAAAAATAGCTATACACTCACTTCGATTTATGTGTTACAGGCTTATTTTATTAAGGGCTCGTTTCACCGATTAAAGTCCACGATTACATTATCAGACCTTATTGGCCTAATAAACTACGACTTTTGTGTTTCAAAGATCTCGGAATAGAAAAAATAAATTAGCAAATGTCGGATAAGTTTATCAGGAACCGGTGAAACAGACCCTAACACATATTTCATACATTTTACATGCTTAAATGTATTGTTCCCTACCATAATGTAACTTAGAACATTTAAATAAAACTCTTGAGTATACTAAAGGAGTTATAAATGGAAAATTATCAAAATTATAATAATTATATATGTAATTCTTTCTTAGATGGCATTAGGTGATCCAAAATCTATAGAGTATATAGACGGTATCGCTATACATTATTACGGGAACTTTATTCCTGCGAGCGTTCTTTCGAACATTCAAAGCAGATATCCTGGCAAGATACTGCTCTCAACAGAAGCTTGCGAAGGTAAAACTGAAACTATAACTATGTTTTCGTTGAAAAATTTAAGAGAATTCAAATAGAACTGTTTTTATCTATCTATGAAGATTTTCATCAGCTCCTAATGAAGCACAAGTTAATTATATGATATATATATAAATATTTTTTTAACTAAACATCTCATCTTCTCCCTAACAGGAGAGAAGGCCTTTGCCATTTTTCAGTGAAACATTTACAGGCTGTTATAGAATATCACCTAAAGTAGCAATAATGTGACTTGCTTTAAGTCTCAAAATGTGTAATGATTGAAATTAAGAGTTTTCTTATTTATATTTTAAAACAAAAAAAGTTTGAAGAATTAGGTTTTGGTTTACAGGTCCGATGCCATGGGATGTAATGAGAGTAAAAATAGGATCTTGGGAGCGCGCTGAGAGATATACCACGCATGTTATGGACGTAAGACTTTGATTCTTTTAATGCAATGATATTATAAGGAAAAAACTTTATTTATAGTATCATTGGTTTTAATGTAAAAAAATATATAATTTTAATAAACCTGAATACTTACATAATTATATCTTAATAAAAATTTCTAATCTCACTGATATTGTAGTTAGTTGTTCACGCTAATAACTTCACTTATAAACTTAACAATATATTTCAAATCGACTTTCATTTATTTTTACTATTACTTGTATTATGCTAATTTTTTACATGTCAACGTTGCTTAAGGGTTTAAGATTTTAACTTTCAAATGTTCTACTTTTGTTTTTAAATTTTGTTCTCGATTCAAAAACCAATTTTTATTAGAATTTTGTCATGTTCCAATGTTCATTGATTTTCAATTTATATTTTACATCCACTTTTTTATAAAATAATTGATGATCTTATTTGCTTGAAACAAAATAAGTTAATTTGCTTAAAGTTATATAAATGACTAAAATTAAAATCTTTTAAGGATTTAAATAATTTCGTTGTCGGCTGGATAGACTGGAATCTATGCCTGGATGAAAATGGCGGTCCGAATTGGGCTCATAATTACGTCGACGCGCCAATTCTTGTCTATGGTGATAAAGATGAATTCATAAAACAGCCAATGTTTTATGCTATGGGGCATTTCTCGAAGTTTGTTCCGAGAGGATCACGACGTGTCGAAGTATTACGTACTAGTTTGGGACACATTAATAATGTTGGTTTTATAACACCTCGAGGTACTATCGTGATGGTACTTCTTAATACGTAAGTATTAGAGTAGAAAAGTACTAACAATAAGTCACAAAAGTCCCGTCCACAACAGTGTTATAAGCATAAAAAATTTAAACAGAAAAAAAAAATTATAACCCCGACGAGTTAACCTTTGAGATCATTTCAATGAGCCTCACGCAATACTTCTGCAAGAAGGTGGAGAGTTGTGTAGCCTATTAATTCCAGATAATGTTGTAAGATCAGATCAAGATTACGCAACTGTTTTTACATTCACAGTAGAGTATATTTTGAGTCAATTCTAATCCTTCCAACAACTAGAAGAGCTGATAACCTTGAAATAACTGAACAGATCATAAATTGAACCTAAGAACCATTACATCAGCTTTTAAATAAAAAAATTAGATCAAAATTGGCACATTGATATACACTTCAAACTTATAACACCACTCGTTTTGGATCAGGGGTGAAAAAGATTCTTTATAAATTGTAAGTTACATATCAATATTTATGTTTCAGGAATACCCATGAATTTAGAGTTAATATAGCAGTTTCCTTACTAAGATCTATCGAAATTACAATGGAGCCAGAATCAATCAAAACTATAGAATTTAATATCAATTAATCAAATTATATATTAATAGATTGTTTACATCTATTTTAAAGTATTACTTGTTGGTATATTTATATAGTCTTAACTAATATTTAATTTAATTTATAGTTGATTGTTATAAAAACTAAGAATAAATTAAATGTTGTAAATAAAATTAATTAATAAAGTTTTATATTTAAAATTAACCATCTTTATTTACAAATATTAAACAACTAACATAAATCAATCAAATTGATTGATTAACTAATTTAAGTCACCAATTAACAAAAAAAACTGACAATCATATTTAGTATTCAGTCAAAGAGCTCATCTTGTGTAACGGCCACACTCTGCAAACAACTCTACCACGTATCAAACCCTGTGGAACTGGGCCATACATTCTTGAATCTTTTGAATTATCTGAATTGTCTCCTTCTAACCAGACATGCCCTCTCGGCACAACTTGGCTTCCTCTAGGAAAGTAACCCTTCACTCTGTCTCCAGGTAACCCAGTTATTCTCTTACAAATATTCTGTTTAGGATCTGTGGGGCACTTAGCTGTAATTATGTCGCCACGACGCAACCTCTGAAGTCTAGGTGTTATGTGTTCGGTAAAAAGAATATTGTTTGTTTCTAGAGTAGGCTCCATAGATGGTCCAGAACACTGTAATAAAAGAAAGAATATTTGTAGTTAATATAATGAATTATATGCACGTTTTATATTATATAAGTATCCAGAAAAAAGTTAAAATGATCTATTTATACATGTCTTCGTTAAAAATATGTAATTATACATACCAATACAAAATCACCAACATATTCTATTAAACAATGAGTGATACAAGCTGTTTGTAAAACATAACCCATTAAAGCAGAAGATTTACTCATATACGTTTTAAAACTCATATTTAGATATAACACTTCCTAACAATATATTGAGTAGCTATCATTAATTTAAGTCCTTACTCTTAATCACTGTTTATTTTATGGACAACCTTTTTTTGAAAAAATACAAAATAAAGGTTTCTTTTTAAAAATATAATCATTTTAATAGAACCTAAATGTTTGGTACACAAATCAGTACATTTTTGAGATATTTTGATTTTGACAAATCAGCCATGCAAGTTTCAGCTGATTTTTTGACATTAGAAGAAAAATAGGGTTGCCAAATTGTGGAGAATTCCCTGAAATAAGGAGAATTTTAAGCTTTTTAAGGATTCATTGGACATTGGCATTTTATGTGGTAATTTTGAATATAGTCTGGGTCAAGTTGAAATACCCATTAAGTCCAAGCGGGGACCGTTAAAAATGGAGATTAATAACCATATCTTATCACTTTTTGGATACTAGTTAAATAAAACACTGGTCTGACAGTCTGTAACCCGAACATTTTTTTATTTGAAAAATTGTTGCATTATAAATAAGCATAATATTTTTTCTTATTTGATAGAGCTTGATCGGTAGACCAGGAAAATTTAGGTTTTACACCCCCAGTCTTTACCCATTTTAACCAGACTACCCTTAAAATATTGATACTAACGATAAATTACGCTATATAAGTAATAAGAAAGAATGAGCTGTCAAAATTTTGTTGACAAAACTTGTTAAGTATAAAATATATTAATAATTGAAATAATAAAATTACTGTTAAAATTTGTTACGCTATTTAACTAATACGATCAATATAATTGCTTTAAACATTTCTGATCAGCTTAAGTTAAGATATAAGTTTTATATCAGTTTTATAACTTTTTATACTGTAAAAAAAATTATTTAGATACTTTCCTACTTGAAAATTGTTTTATATACAAAAATGATTTTTTGAGGAATCACGAGATTTTTGTACCCAAACTGGGGAACTTGACTTGGTTTTTGCGTAATTTAATGAATTGGGATTGGCAATGCTGAAAAAGAGAATTGATCACAGACTAAAATTACATAAGGTGTAATAGTGATGTAATTTAAAAAATCTTTTCTATCGAACTATTTTAATTGATACATCGATTTATAATTAACCTTCTAGAGTACTACAAAAATTTAAAAAACAATGATTTCTCGTCAACATCTTAGTGATTATAAATAATAAATAATGATTACACGATAAACCTAAGAACAGTTTGAAATACTGCTATAGAATCAATTGGTCCAAATTTTTTAATAGTATGGTTTTAAAATAAAAATAACTGAAAAAAGTACATCATTTAAGTTAACGAAATCATTTATTATGTATTTAAATATAATAATTTACTTCAAATTCAAGGCTGTTGTTTTATTATATAAATAAAGAATTATTGTAGAGCACATTAAAAAGAAAAACAGAATTTAGAGCTGGAAAAATAATCTAACTGATTATTTATTGGTTTTACTGACGGCAGACTTACAACAACATAAACGTTAAAAACTTTTCTCTTAATGGAATTTTCTTTAATTTTATATATTCTTCTTTGACTTTTTTGTATTTTTAGTCCTTGATTTATATTTAAAATCCGTTGGAAAGAATTTTTACTCATTGTCTTTTATAAAGTTACTTATTTGAAAATTTAGTAGAAGAGATAAATTATGTAAAAATATTGGTATATAATCGATGCTATATTTTTAATGATGAGACATTATTTATTGATGAATATCCGATTGCTATTTAATATCCATCATTCGCAATTCGGTCCGTGCTCCATGCACTATTTGAGTTTGACAGTAACATTCAGACGGACCATCGTTTAGGTACCGATTGATCTCATACGAGAGTGGAATTTAAAAATTCATATTAAAACAAAGAAGTGAATTAATATTCGTCCTTTGTTAACGAGAAAAACAGATTGTTTCGTTTCTAGTAACATATTTGTTTTATGTTAAATCTCATTTTTCACGGTTTCCTAGCCTTCACGTGAAACCTTCTCTTGGATTGTTTTAAGGGAAATTTTATCGAAGTACACTAAAAAAAACGAATTTGTGTTTGAACTGTATACGGGTATTAGACCTTTACCATTTTAACCATTAAAGAACTTGTCTGTATTGCTTAGATGTTGCGTTGAATCGATATCGAATTGAGATTCACATTGTTGTCAAATGAGTACGCATATTTTGTGAATCTATTGCCATCCGAAAACCTAATGGGTTCGACTTTCTGATATACATCGTCGAGTTTCGGCAATCGTTTTAAATAAGGTGAGTGAACTATGACTCATATATATATACATGAGATTATTCAGTGTATATGGCCAATAACATGAGTAAATAGGAACTACATTAGTATATCTCAAAATTTATACCCTTTCTAAATTCTAAAAATCAGTTTTTGTCAAACTATAACAATTTTTACTAGTTTATTCTGTTTATGAACTGGTATATTGCGTTTTCACTCCTATTTTGGTTTGAATTCATTATGGTAGACTTTTATGTTTACTAGTATAAACCCACCTTACTAATTCCTAAGAAAATGTGTTAGTCATAAACATTTTATAAAACTTGTGATAATATTTTGTCTCATTCAGTCAAATCATCTTTCTGTGATTTCCAATGAATTAAATATAATAATTAATTAAAATAAAAAGTGTGTCAAATTAAAGTATTAAACTTTGTCAAAGTATTGTGTATCATAGTGTATTTTGTTTTTTTTTATTCAATATCTAGTCAAATATAGTGTCATTTTTTAAATTAAATTTTTGTTTAATTTTTTTCTTTGTTTTAGTTAAAAATTAAATTAATATTTACATTGTACGTAAAACATAAAGTTTCAACTGAATGATTTTTTAAAGTAATCTAATCTTAAAAGAGAACAGCTATGTAAATGATCTTAATCTTTACGACTTTCACCTTATAAAGAGAGAATAAAGCACAGTATAATATTTTGAAAGATATTTAAGTAATTTAATTATACACCTTAATCATTTTTCAATTTTTATTTTTATATTTGACTACACTTAAACACGTGGGCTTCACTTGCACTAAATATGATTTCTTGATACATACATATCTTGAACCGCCATCTCATTCCACATCATTAAGTTTTCAAAAATTTGTTTTTAATGAATGGTTACTATCAGTGTGCCAAATTTCAAACCAACCGTTCAGTGATTTGAGCTGTGCAATGACAGTACATTCAGTGATTCGCGGTTTTCTTTTATATATTTATATTTAATATGTAGAAGTTTGTTAAGTAATTACATATTTCTATTTTTAGCAGAAAATATGGGTAAGTTCTCGGGGAAGAAATGTCGGCTGCTATCCATGTTATGGCTGACAGGCACATTCTTTGTTGTGGAGTTGATAGTCGGCTATGTGACAAACTCCATGGCCCTAGTTGCTGACTCGTTTCATATGCTGAGTGATGTAGCTGCACTAGTTATAGCATTCTTATCTGTTAAGGTATGTTTCTTAGAATTATATTATACCCTTTTATTATGTATAATTAAAAGTGCTTAGTAAGCTTTTGTTGCTATGTTTATTGTAATGTAAATAATAGTAACTATTAAGACTGTAAATATAATGAATATGTTACCAAGGCGAATTAATCACAAATTGTCATATTATAATTCATTTAATAGTTTTCATACAAAATAATGACTTCAGCAGTCAGAATGCCTTTGAATATTAGCCTGTAAATTTAATGGACTGTATATCAAAGTTAGAAACATTAATAGAAAAAACAAATGAATAAATAATAAAAACCCTTAAGAAATAAAATTTTACGAGTTTCCTTTTAAGAAACATATTTTTATTAATTTTTTTTTTGCTTTATTGCAAAAACTGAAATGTGTAGGTTTTTTTATTCAATAAATGTGTGTTAAAAGGCAATTAATATTCTGTAATCGTATGACGTCATTTTACTATAAGTTCATTGCATATAGTTTTGATCTACCTTGATGTGACTCAACTCACTAAAACATCCGTAAAATATGCTTCGAGGGGATTTTCCTCTACGTTTTATGCTTCCGGTATTAGTTATTTCGTCCTATTCATTATTAAATAGTAAATTATTTGTCAAACACATTATAGAAAACAACATTTTTTTTAATTTTTAAGGTATAATTGTTAAACTTTTTGTTACGATACAAATTTTACGTACGTAAATAAAACGTTCTTTTTCAAAAACATATTTGTATTTTTCATATTTATATTACTTTGTAAAATAATGTAGGTATCAAATTTTAACCTTTGCGGGAATCAATCATTTTTAGTACTATAACATTGTATTTTGATAATAATACAATTAAGTTGTAACTGCCGAACACTTGTGGTTCGTAGCTCTGCGTGGGCTTGGCAATTGACACGAATATAGAACGATGCTCGAATTTACGTGATTGTTTCATTTTTGGCGGAATGATAACATTTTAATTTAATTTCGTAAAGTTAACAAATTACGATAATCTAAAGATAGAACAAAGATTAGTTAAGAAACGTCAATTATTTATAGATCATTCAGTATTTTTTAACTTCTATATCGTCGAAGATTATCTCCGTATTGTTTGTTAGTTGATAATGATAAAAATTACCTAACAATAATCTATAGATAAAAGAAATAAGCAAATTTAAAAAATTGGATTCAATCCCAACTACTCGCTATTCTCTCACGAAATCTGCTTCGCAGGATATAGAATATGTCCGTACGACCCAAGGGCATTACTAATTCATTGCAAAGCTCTTACATGTAGTATTGTATAGTGATTGTAAGAATGAATCATCGCAGATATTTATCCTTAATGTAAAGGAAGAGAGAATAAACTGGCAATTTGATCGAGAATTTTCAATATAAAAATCTATTGGCTCAGTCAAAGATGGAAATGGTTAATCGCCTACAGTTTTTAGAAAAAAAGCATGTATCATTAAATGTTTTTATTTGTCATAGATGTCACCAAAGAAATGGTCAAAGAATACGTTCGGATGGGCGCGCGCAGAAGTGCTAGGAGCGTTAGTCAACGCGGTTTTCCTCGTAGCGTTATGCTTTAGTATAACAGTCGAGGCCGTGCAGAGGTTCATCAAGATTGAAACGATTCATAACGCCAAGCTACTTGTAGCTGTAGGAACACTGGGATTGATTCTGAACATCGTCGGATTGTTTTTATTCCACGGTAAGATTGCTCCACTTATTACTTTAAAAATAATATAAAATCGATGTTTTTATTTTTAATATCGTGTGGGTGCTTTGTGCGTAATATATGCGCTATGGAAACAAAGTTATTTCTGTTACTTTAAACTGTTTTAATAGCACTATTAATGTATATGATAAACAATTAAAAATATAATATTAAAACTTGAATTATTTCTACAGTCAACTGTAAAAATTAGTATACGAAAATAACAACCCAATTGTTAAAATTCTAAAGATTTAAAGATTAACGCTTAAAACAAAGTTTTTATCAATGAGCACTTATAGTACTAGTAGTGTTATATATATCGTTATATATGCAATAACATATTCTGTAAAATTATCTATATATCAATTAACTTGTTTCTTTAAGATAAATATTTAAAGAACTTAAATAGTCAATCGAAATCTCATTAGTACAAATTATCTGACCTTTTATACAGTGTTATTAACACGTTAACATAATTATTATACGTATATTATACGTAATATTACAAGCTTTTGCCCGCTGCTTCGCTAGCACCAAGTTTGATTTCGTCATACAAATTTTGTAAATCACGTATAAGCTCTTTAAGAATTAAATATTTATAATTTCGTTCTTAGCGGTTCGTTTCCCACGTCGTAATAACTATGTGTATCAAATTCAGATCAAATCCATTCAATGATTAGAATTGTTTTATACTGACTGACTGATCTTGTCAATCAATCAGTCAGTGCCGGTTTTCCTTTATAAAAATATGTGTAAATGTACATAGTATATAAACCCATCCATTTACATTTAAGTGGTTTATGCATTCTTAAAACTGTTCTACACGTGATGTCTATAACGTTATCTTTAGTGTACAGTCAATTTTCATTGTTGTTTTGTTCATTAAACACGAAGGTGACTGTACCATCAACCTTATCACTTAGGAAATTAGTTCAACGGTACAACTATTAATTATTTACTTGCTAAAATGATTTCGTTTGCTATCAATGTTTGTGCGAATTGTAACACGCCTGCTTTATTTAATCAAATATAAGATGATCAAATAGACTCATTTTAAGTTTGGCGGTAATACGTAATCTTACTAATAAATAAACTTGAAGTGTTAGATCGTTTGCAAAGGCTTATCTCAAAAACGACCGATTTTAAGATTCCGTTTGCGTTCCATAGCCCGTTTATTGAGGAAAGTATAGATTTTGTAACATCGCGCTACTGATAAGAGTATTGTAATAAATTCAAACGACCAGTATTGCAAGTATTAAAATATAACATGGCATATTGAATATAAGTATGGTATTAATAGTAGCTTATTTAATAGGCGGGAATTTCACTTATAAGTTTCATCTCAGAATTTTATAATGATTTACATAAGTTCTTTATCATTGCTTTACACCTGAAAGAATTTGTAAGCGCCTTTATTTTTGATTGTCACAGATTTCGTAAGGTTGTGTTGGTGTTTTATGTCACTTACTAATATGCTATATGAGTGTCAAGTTTATCGATATCTGTTCAGTATTTTTGCGATTTTTAAAATAGCAATAATCATCCATATCCATTTATAATTACAGTAAGATTCAATATAAATCTCCGTGGCAACAGTGTGCATAAATAAAACAAAAGAGATGGTTCACTGAGGGTCATCCTTCATCCATCTTCCCCGAAATTAAAACGAGTTTTTCTTTTTTTCAAAATTTGCATGCCGATAATGGAAGATGATCTTGCGTAACTTAAGACGTGCTTTGTTTTTTTTCTGCCTGTTTGGCTGATTAATTTAAATTTGATATATATTCATTTAATATTGTTGGTATTTTTAATTTGAATGTTAAAAGTTATTTACATAAAAATTGAAAATGTAATGAATCCTAAAAATTCTTATGTCTTATAAGTTTGATTATGGAGTTTATTGATTAGTTAGTGCAATGTGTGGTGTTATAGAAAAAAATAGTTGACCAGGTAAACTTCGTGCCACCAAAAAATAATACAAAAAATTGATCAAATCGGACGAGTTTCCGAGATGAACGCGAGGAATTGATTTTTTATAAATGTTTAGATAAAGACTGCTAAAATTATATATAAATGATAATTTGACACCGGGTTGGAGCAGTGATCACTGCAATTGAATGAACGGTCGCGGGTTCGATACCCGCTTATAACAAACATCTGTATTGTCCATACAGATATTTATCGTGCTCTGGGTGTTTATATTATATTTTCCCATATCTTAAAAAATGTGGGACATTGAGTGTGAAGTGTGTTCATTTTAAGGGTTCCGTACCCACAGAGTACCCTATCACTGAGCCTCGTCTGTCCGTCTATCGCCCATCGGTCAGCGGGTTGTTTCTGAGTTGAAATTTACATAACAATAATTAAAACTAGTCAAATGCGAGTTGTACATGAAAAGTTTTTTTTTAATTTTCCCATAGAACATGGCAGCAGTCACGGTCACACACACGGCGGTGTACCACCACCAGCAAACGTCAGGCATCTCACGGAGCTAGTGAATAGTAACGCTGATATGGCATTAGGTCATGCTGCCACAGACACTGAAGAAACCGATGAAATGGTGCCACCAAAGATAGATAAGATACCGAGCAAGCAAGCTCCGAGAGCGCCCACCGACCCCGGACACTTGAACATGAAGGGCGTTTTCCTCCATGTACTTTCCGACGCATTGGGTAAGTTTTTGATGTCTTTTTAAACCCCGAATAAAAAGATATATGTTATAATTTTGACGGGTGTATTTTTATAACTGTGTGTTTATCGTAGTTCCTTGGAAAGACGACTAAGTTTTAGCTGTTTTAGTTTGTTTGAAAACTGATAAAATCGTGACAGTTCGTGGATAATTTTGGAGGTTTCGAGGTTATCAGCTCTTTTAAGGAGCAACTTCTACTGGTCTGATGGAATCAAAATTTACTATACTGTGCCTTTAGTAATACTTAAATAATATAGTTATGTTACCTTGACCTGATGCTGCAACGTCATCTGCAGGATATTCAACTCCTTACCAACTTACAGCAGAATTATTGACTTGGGACTCATTGAAATTGTCTCAAAGTTGTCTTGAAAATTTAAATAATTCCCCATAATCTATTTAAATAATTCCCCATAATCTATTTAAATAATTCCCCATAATCTATTATTATGGGGAATTATTTAAATTTTCAATTTAAGTCAATTGCTAACTTTTGTCTGTGGTTTCGCTCGCATTAAAGGCGTTTTATTACATCCTATGGGAACAGTACTTTTTTGTACCGTAATGGTACCCTGTGTCCTTTTTTGTTATCATGTGATGATCAGGTCAGTTTTAAGGCGTGAAAGCGTTCATCATTAGTTGGGATAAACAATACAAGATGAAATGGGTTTGACCGTATGTAGTTCAAAGGATTAAGGATAAACTGAAATGAGTAGGTGACAGTAGCAGGTATCTTCAACTCATAATGAAGCAGCTAGTTTAGTAAATATTTTTTTTATTAATTTGTTTATAAAAATAAACGGATGCTATTTAAAATTAAAATGATAATATTTAAAAAATGCATTTGTTATTGGTCCTTGATACCGGGTATTTTATACATTTTGGTAAACAGACGGTACTTATAGGTTAAAAACGATTCGCGAATAAGTTGAAGATTGGTTTAATATTGTAAAATGCACAATGTTTGTTTGTTGGTTACGTACAAAATGCTTAACTATTTTTAATGTTTATATAAAGATCTAGATGTACCTTGAAGGAGGGCTTTATGTCCCAAAAATAAAACGTGAAGTGGTCGAAATATGAAGTGAAAATTTGTACACAAACGAATTCAAACAGGTTAATAATATTTAGCTAAATCTGCAAATATAAAGCTACAGAATCTTTGGTTCCGTAGATAAGAATTAATAATTATATCATTTGCACCAATGGGTTTTCCGATATTGCTGCCGGACTTTGTAAAGTTAAATATTTTGGTAGAAAAAAATTACATTCCCAACGTCCCTTGTTGTTCCCAGGAATATGCTACTACCAGGCCGGCTCTTATTAAAACCTATTCCAACATTTTGAAGGCAATCAATATAATAACAATTTAATTCGTGTGGTCATCAAAATCCATGCGCTCTGCTCTGCTTTAGGGAACACTCAATGTATGTTAATACACAAGGAAATAGAAAACTAGAATCGCTTCAATAACAATATAAAAAAATCTATTATTGTAAAAAATACTTAATCAAGAAAATACTTAAAAAATAGCGGGAAAATTTTGTACCGATTAAAAAATTATCGAAAAGTAGATTTAGTATTAATAAGTTAAGGAATTTAGTATTAATAAGGAAGTTGAGAATTAGAAAAGCATGACAAAGCTTTTTTTTCGTTTTTCGTCAGAGACACCGTGAAATGTGATAATTAAATTTCAAATAAGGAAGCGTTGTAGTAATTGATGACTAATTTTGAGCGTTATTGGCGCTGTGGTAGAGCCTAGCTGTTGTGTACTGACTACAACTCGTAAGCTGGCTCGACTAGGGCAGTACCACATGTTAACAAAAAAAATGTGAAAGAGCTGGCAGTATAACTCTTCCCCCATTTCTTTTCTTACTCCCACTTCATCTCTCTTAAACTGACAAAGTATTTGTGGCTTCTTTGGTGCTGCAAATGTCTATGGGCAACGGTGGCAACTAAATATGCTTAAATTCAGCCTGCTTATTTTTCCTCTATTTATTATTATAATATATAAAAATCTGTATTAGTAGTCATTCGAAATGTGTTCCATTCATTCATGTATTCGTAGATACGTGTCTAAGCGTCTGTGCTTAGACTTATGATTGTTAAATTAATATTCAATCGTCTTTTAGGAATGTAAGAGGGTGTGTACTGTATGGACAATCGTTTATGTACGTCTGTTGTAAAGTATTTTGCATAACATAAAAGTGAATGACCCTTTAAGGTACCTTTGGCTTTGTACACGATAACCAATTAAACGCTTATGTTTGTCTGTCATGAAAATAATGATGTATTGTTAATTCTTATAACCCGGGATGGTACAGCGTCACGCGACGTTATAAAACATAAAAATAATCGATATTAAATAGCTATTTATCAGTTATAATCGATTTTACAATACTATGCACGTAGACGAACTCGCAAGTCACTGGTTTCTTATAAATATAGCAAATAAGTTTAAGCTATAATACTGCAAAGTTTCCTAATTTTTTGAGGTCGGTTGAAAACATCAATGACTCTTAATTCGTAGTGTATGTTTCTTAATTTAACCTTAGAACTCCGCCATTTTTTAAACCGATTGTTATTTATTTTTTATTTGACAGGGTATGCTATTACTTTGGTCATATAGAATAAACAAACAAAATCGATTTTTATAAAACATAAAATCGGGTCAGTTTAGTGTAAACGAAATTACCTACATATGTGCGTGCTTTCTTTTTCAAATAGTCTTAGTAATACAAACTTTCACATTTACATATAATATTAGTAGGATATTAATTAAAAATTTTATGAATTGTTAAGTTATTATAATGGTTGTAATAATGTCATTAATTTCTCGTTTAATTGTCATAGTTCATGGCAAATCTGATACTTGCCTCGGTTCGATAACCGAGAGACGCGGAATCCAATTGTACAGTTCGTCGAAATATTTCTCTTTAATATTTTTCTTTTATATATATTCTCCGATTACTCAGACGCCTGGACGGATTTGAAATTTTTTTATGTTTAAAATGATATATTACCGGAATTATTATTATCATCTCGAGCTTGACGGTGAAAACATCTTGAAGAAACCTGCATATGCCGGGAGAGATTCTGACACATGTTTATACACCAACCCGCAGTGGAGCAGCGTGCTGGATTAAGCTCTATCCTCCTTAATAGGAGAGGAGGCCTTTGCCCAGCAGTGGGTCATTTATAAGCTGTTACTGTACTTTACTCTACTTTTTAGGGTTCCGTACCTTAAAAGGAAAAACGGAACCCTTATAGGATCACTTTGTTGTCCGTCTGTCTGTCTGTCTGTCTGTCTGTCTGTCTGTCTGTCTGTCTGTCTGTCTGTCTGTCTGTCTGTCTGTCGGGATGTCAACCCTTTTTTCTCAGAAATGCATGGACGTATCATGTTGAAATTAATATCATATACTCAAGTCTACGATGACATGCGGCCGTGAAAATATTAAAGTTCTAAGTCAACGCAATCAAAAGATAATGGCAAATATGTCGAATATTTTGACCATTTTTGCGTTTTCGCAAGGGAATCAAAACCTATAGGGTACTTCCCATTGACCTAGCACGATGAAATTTGGCAAGAAGTAAGATCTTATGGTACGAATAAAGGAAAAAATCTGAAAACTGTAAATTTCTGTATGTATGTGTGTCTTTCAACTTTTTTCTCAGGAACGCGTGAAAGTAACAATTTTTTATCAATGTCAAGTATTCAGAGCTATAATTACTAAGAGCTGTGAAAAAATCAGACTTCTAAGTTAACACAGTCAAAAGATACGGTCATTTATGTCGCATATTTTAAGTATTTTAGCGTTTTTAACGTTTTCACAAGGGAATCAAAACCTACAGGGTACTTCCCATTAACCTTGCATCATGAAATTTGGCCAGGAGCATGGTCTTATAGTATAAATAATGGAAAAAATCCGAAAACTGTATATTTCAGTTCGTGTGTCGGTCAGTCTGTACATCTGTCTTTGAACCTTTTTCTCAGGAACGCGTAAATGTATCAAGTTGTAAATTATATCAAATATTCAGAGCTGCATTCACTTGAAGCTGTTAACAAAACCTAAATTATAAATCAATACGTATCCAATTAATTAAAAACGCATTATTTTTGGAAAATAAACTAAGTTTGTGGGTGAGATAATAGAGCGTATCAAGCGGAAAATAATATAATCTTAGAATTAAAATTTTATGTACTTAAAACAAATTAACATAGAAGTTGATCACGGTCAAAAAACAATTTTACAATCAATGAGGAGAAATTTGTATCAAAACGAAAACATAGGGGCAGCAAACCTTTATAAACAACGCAATGCAATCTATATGCCGCAGCTAACAAAATGATAGCGCGATTCAGCGTACAGTCAGCGCCATCTCTGGACAATATTATGACATTACGTAGATAAAATTCTCGATTAATGTTACTAGAGGTAACATCATTTTAAAATTTTAGTTAAAACTGTCCAAATATTTTAAGTACAAATAACAATTAATTTCGCAATAAGCAAACAGCCTATTGACAAATAAATATTTAATCTTATTGTTTTCATGAAAAAGTTAGTTAAAATTATTCTAAATATGAAAATAAAGAAATAATAAATAAAAAATATTATTTAAACGCGCTAAAAATAATAAAATAAACTATTCCTTTAAAAGTTTCATCATCAATTATCGTTAATTTTATCGTCATTACATAATTTACATTAAATATAAAAGCTTCACACGATTTGATTTAAGTACTCGTATTAACTTAGTTCGAAAATTTAAAAATTAAATTCAATAATCAAATCGAGTAAATTAATTTACTTCTTACTACTGTGTAGATAATACATGTAAGTCTTCTGGTTATTAGTAATATAAGTTTTTTTTATAAAAAAACAATTAGTTTTATTCGAATTAGGGACTACTTATTTTCGTCTTGGCAACACTAATATATACTTTGATTGATAATGTAAATCTAAATATTTTACGAACGTAGTGAAGTGGAAGTGGAGTGTAGTAGAATATAAATAAAAATAAAACAAGAATAAAATAAAATGTAATTATGTATATAATAATTGATTATTTTTAACCGACTTCGAAAAAGGAGGAGGTTTTATGTTCGGCTGTATGTTTTTTTTATATTTGTACGCCGATTTTTCCGTCATTTGTGAACCGATTTTCAATTTTTTTTTTGTTTTAAAGGGTATACTTCCAATTTGGTCCCATTGTTATGAAGTCAGGATCTGATGATGGAATCCTGGAGAAATCGAGGGTAATCTTCAAATATTATAGGCACATCTTTACCGATTTAGGTATTTTTGACAGTAACTCATGCATTTGCTCACGAAAAGCTACATTTGATGAGGTGGAGCTGATGATGAAGATTACAAATGGGTACCGGAACCATTTAATAACGAGTATTTTACGTGTTGCGATTCGATTGTTTCAATATGATTGCTAAGCAATTTATTCTCGGCACAATGTATACGGTGAAGTGGAGCTGATGATGCGTTACCAGGAGAACTGCCATTGAAAAACATGATATTAGTCTACCCGTGACCACGAACGCTGCAAAGTGCTCAAAATGTCGGGATGATAAAAATAAATAATATACGCGATTTAAATCCGTTTAAAACAGTTTTATTTCAATGAATAATAATCGCGAAAATCTAAGACAACTATTTATATTTATATACCTATTATTTCTAGCCAATATGGCTAAAGCGGCTACAAATGGTTTGAGTTTATGGAGGGCTAAGACGTCGCGTCCGTTGGTGGACCCTTTGATGACTAATTTTTATCGCAAATGTGCACTTTAGGTCTAAGTAAGAACCCTCTGTACGGAACCCTCGGTGCGCGAGTCCTACTCGCACTTGAACAGTTATTACTCTTATTGTCAACAGGTCAAGATCTGATGATTCTAGAATCTTTCAAATAAGTATAAATAGATACAGAAATAGCGATTTGAGTATTCTTTATATTAGTTTGTTACGCTTCGATATTTGTCATTTTGATCGTAAACAACAAATGTGCAAACACGACCGACCTTGAACTACTTTTGGCTAAATCTTATCATACATTCAGACCGGTTAAATTGATTTTAAGTTATCACCTTTAACCGTAAGCAGTGTGCCGTGTTATCGAGTAATCTCCCATGTAATTTGTCGCCGTTAATGGGACTGTAGAAATGTTTTTTTCGTGTTATCGGATATTGCTAAACCATCAAGGTTAAATGCTTTAATGAACTTTTTATTTGTTTTATGTTTGTTTGTGATCGTTTATCGTAAAATTAATTATAGGACTATTAAAATCTCTTTAGAAATCCATTTCAAATGCATGATATATGTAAGTTCAATTGATTTTTCTGTATGTAATAATTTTATGTATGTAATAAAATTGTGGTATAGTAGTTGTAGATCATAAGTGTACATATATATATATATATATATATATATATATATATATATATATATATATATATATATATATATATATATGTGTTTATAAAGATAAGTCGTTAGGACATGATTGTAGTTATGAGGACAAAACTACAACATATAATACGTATGCTTTTACCATTAATCAACGCACATATAAAATATATATTATAATATATATATTTTTTTTAATATATAAGAATTCATACACACGTAAATTGCTTAATCAATATCAAAATCAATTACGTACTTGCACTATAAATATATGAAAAATTAATGTTTTGGATAGTAATGTTAAATTAAACCTTAACGAGCTCAAAAGCTAGATAATGAATTGATGTTAAATAATAAATTCTGACTAATCGTTCATTATTTTTACGATACATTAACATGTGAATATATAACTTAGTTAATTATTTATTAAAAGTTAACTTCAATAGATAATAAAGTATTCGTAATGTGCAATTAATCACGGAAATAATACTCCATTACTTGAAAGTAATACGAAATGTTTGTCAAGGAACGACCTTCACGGACCGTTAGATACGAGTGGAACACCTTGCGAGGAAACCTTGTTGTCGAACTTGTAAACAATATTAGTCTCAGACTTTTAGAATATGCTTAAAGAGCTGTCTAGACGTGCTGCTATTGTTCATATTCTTTCTTACAATAATTTTAATATTGTGTATCGACAAATGTCCTCCTTCAGTTCTTCGGAGTAATTGTCGATTGTCAATTGCCTTCAAAATAAATAAATAAACGTATCACGCTTAACGTCTCCAATTACGATCTTATGATACCGAGTTTTATGATGTTGAGGTCCAGAAACGTATACAAGACATACATCCAGACATGTATCGAACCCACAACCGTTACTGCTTCAGTTAGTTGCAGTGACCACTACGACAAGCTGACTTTCATGTGACATATACTGGCGTTTGAAGGACGTTTTTTTTACTCTAAAAGTAAAAAACTAAAAGTAGACATGATACATTTTGCTATAACGGTTTAAGCGCGTAGTAGACGCGTCGCATCGTGTGTATGTATATCGAAATTGTATGGCGGCTACTAGCGAGCAACGTAGGATATCCGTAGAAAACGCGAGTCGCTTATCAGTTGGGAGAAAGGCCTAAGTTCGATTAAAAATTAGTATGTTAAGTCTTGAATTGTGTAAATGTCTATACAAAAATAACGAATTAGAAAAGTAGTTTTTAAATAATGTAGAAGCCATATCAGTTTGTGCGACCGGCCAGCGATGCGAAAATCGCTTGTTTAATCTTATTCAGGCTATTGTTCTTAATCCTTAGACGAGATTTACGATCATTTGTAAAAAAAATATATTACTCTAGTCAAGATAACTCACCGAGTAGGACACGTGGATCTTAATCGAACTCTTGGCTGCACATCCTGTAATACCTGAACTTTTCAAACACCTTATATAAGTTTATAATAAATTTTTGCTCTTCGAAAAAAGTATTTATAAAGTTATCTGCATTTGTGGTCGACACTTCTAGACTTAATAGAAGCTTTTACTTAACATTAGGCCATTATAGATTGTTGCCCGCTGCCTGTTTACCTGTTGTGACCCTATAGAAACTGCTTGTATTATACATATGTACATAATGTGAAGTATTACAATATTGTAATATAATCTTTAAAATTCAATATTTATACGACGATGCTATAAATCGTGTAAATAACAAAAATACATGGTAGATTAATTCAAAAATTATCAAATTCACAGTTATCCATTTAATACCTTTAAACGAGCATTTGTTGTACATAACAATAAGGTTCTTATGTATGTTTATATCATCTGATTTTAGACACGGCTCTAACGATTTTCATGAAATTTATTATGCCGAAGTTTCGGGGACGGTAAATCGATCTAGCTAGGTTTCATTTCTAGAAAACGTCAATTTATCCGTCTTTTCAGACAATTAAAAACTGTTAATATTTTTTTTATTTATTATTAAATCTAAATATAATTTCCAAGAAAAAGACATATCGAGCAAAGTTCGATCATCCAGGTATTATATTTTCAGATGTAATATTAAAATGTGATATTTTTTTTCTAGGTTCCTTGATAGTGGTTAGTTCGGCGCTGGTCGTGTGGCTCACGAACTGGGAGTACAAGTACTACATCGACCCCGCTCTCAGTATAGTCCTAGTAATTTTGATTCTCGCCTCGGTGTGGCCGCTCCTGAGGGAATCCGCTCTCATTCTCTTACAGACTGTTCCAACACATATACAGGTGAGAAATAATGACATCTCGAAAATCAATACTCTTTTTATAATCTCATACAATATTCATAAAAAAATATCAAATTGCAATTTAAAAAAAAAAAAGAAAAATTTTAAATGAGAATTATTATGACCGAGTTTTATGATTGTAACATTGTGTTTGTGTAATTTTACATTAAGATAATATAATATATCAAACTGTATAGATCTCACGAAGTCTCTACGTTTACAAAAGTATTTTAAGTTGTTTACAAATATCGTAATTACAATAAAAATGTTAAGCAGAGTAAATTGTATACTTATGAAGTAAGTAACCGCCGCTTACTAGGAACATAATATATCTAAAAAACATTAATGACCTAAATAATAATTCTAAAAATCAAGGTACGAAAAGGATATTTTTTATTATAGCTTCATAGTGACATAAATTGTTATACGTGTATTTGGTACAGACACACCTTTGACGCAACCCTCGAGACCATTAATCAAATTAATGTTACGATAGCCAACATAAAAATAACAAAATAAAGTGTAACAATTACTTCGTCGGTTCTTTATGTAGATATTTTTCTACCAAAAATGTGTAGGTTGCTTTAATATTGAACAAATAAACATATTCATATGTGGAACTAATTATGAGTTGTACATGTTTTGACTTATGTTAGTACTTCATTAACTATATCTTGTATGAAAAACGTTACATTATAATCACTTCAGATCATAATTTTTCTGTTCTTATTAATTTATTTTCTTGTATATATATTTTAAATGTAACGCATTAAGTTCTTTTGTTTTGGATATCAATAACATTGAATAATAATGAGGAAATATTGTGTTACATTCCTAGAGAGGCACTCGAAAAGTGTTTCCTGGGGAAAACCTATTAATAAAAATGTATTAATATCACTTTTAAATTGTTTTGATTTTTCTGCGATTGTAAAAATATCAATCTTTTAAATATCTTAATCGTTCGCGTTAAATTTTAAAATATAGATGAGAATTGTCATAGTTCGGTATAAAAAAAATATTTGTTCTATTTAGTGTAAAAATTCTTAACCGTTGTGCGAGGTTTATAAAAACCGCACCAATAGATTTTTTTTTAATATTTCTTAATGTACTGCTAATTTTATGCACAGATAATACATACCTGTAAATAAAGTATAAGTAGCTAAAACAGTTGCTGCCGCGACGACATTCGGCGACCTGAGCAGATGTTTGCTCGGATATCTTTTATTTGCGAACTGATAATAGTTTAAAGTACGAAACGTGGGTCTGTTAAGGGTTTGACATACTTACCAATAACCGCATCATTATCAACGCTTTTGATAATTTTGAAAATGATAACGAAATTTTAATAACAATTAAGGAATAAAATTATATATTTATTTTATTGCATAATATACACTTGAAAACATTATCTAAATAATTTGAAATTTCAATTCGTTCGAAGATGTGCTCAGAAATTAAGATTTCTCAACTGTAAATATTTCAAGCTATAATTATGTGCTGTGTGCTGTGCGCTAAACATTATTTATTCCTCCGTATTACCTGCTTTGATAACAATTAATATTTAAAATAGAGAATTTAAAGTTACTTCGCCAGGGATTCCTCCCACACAACTGTGCTTTTGTATGAATACCCAATGAGACAGCGAGTTTATAGACAAACAACCAGTAACTTAAATTAGGTTTACACGGTACTTACGCTTTTAACATTCTAGGCTGTTTAGTCAACATTAATACAATTTGGCAAATGACTATCTCTTTTACGTCCATAATTTCCGTAATGTCTACTCCTACCCTATTTATAAGTGTAACACAGCGACCCTTTAAAATAGCCGCTTATAGAAACGTAATATAACTACACTAAATTAGAAAATTGTGGGCATTACATTAGCAACACAATATAATAATAATAATTATAAATTATTAATGTTTATAAGCACTGCCTTATCTACTATTTTACAAGTACTGTTTATATGCATCTCGTGCTCGGCGGTGAAGGAAATTGTGAAAAACCTGCATGTGTCAGGAGAAATTGTGACACGTGTATATCCGCCAATAATCCTTAACAAGAGAGGAGTGCATTTACCCAGAAGTGGGACATTTACAAATTAAGACATGACTGGATGAAGATGATGTGTGGCGAAATTCTAATTTCGAGAAAATTTAATTCATCGTTTTTTTATTCATAGTGTAGCCTAATCTTACAATATGTATTAAGTGCGTCTATCCAGAAACGATGTATTTCTTAAATAGCTTCAAATGCGATTATTTGAGTTTTAAAAATAGTTTGTATACAAATAATACTTTTATCCATGAACAGCAAAAATTCGAAGTGCGACATATGACCTTTTTTACTCGTGTCCGCAAATATTACAGCATCTACTAATTTGTCCATATCGTTTTGTCCTAAAAATAAACGCATCACATTTACGGCATCCATTAGGATCTCATTATCCCGTGTCAGGGGCTTGGAAACACACACAACACAAACACCCAGACCACGACAAATATCCGTATGGTCAATACCAACACTTGCTGTGAGCGAGAATCGTACCCACGACCGTCAGCGCTACAGTCACTTGCAGTGACTACTCTTTTGACGGGCCTTTTCTCGCATAGCTGATTTTATAAGGCTACTTATACTTTGGCTACTGTTTTTTTTTTTCGAAATTTTTATTTAATTAATTTTATGCAGTTGCGGGCACCAGCTAGTTAATAATAAACTAAAAATGACCATCCAACAGGTAGACGCGATACAAAGGCGTCTGCTAGAGAAGGTGGACGGAGTCCTCGCGGTTCACGAGTTTCACGTGTGGCAGCTCGCAGGGGACAGGATCATTGCTAGTGCGCACATTAGGTAAAGTACCCGGCTGATCGAGCTTGGCTCGGTATTTATTTTTGGTAAATCGTGTTTTTTGGAAATTATTATTTAATCTAAGGAGGATAGCTGTACTCTGTAGGCTAATGTATTAGTGGATTGTTAAATGTGTATATCCGCGTATACGGACATTTGGTGTCGAGTTCCGCGGATACGACTTGCAGTGGGTTTTATTGATAATATAGTATTGGCATACATACACTAGGCATAGGTATATATAAAATTTTATCTATTATAATGTAAGGTATAAGATCCGCCTAAAAGTAACGGATTCGGATCTTCTTCCTTGAATATCCGCGGATACGCATACGGATATCCGACATATTTACTACTCTACATACAGCTTATGTAAATCTATTTGAAGTGGAAATTTTTTAATATATATAAAGTGCTTCAAATGTACCGCCCCTGAAATCCGCCACCCTAAGCTTCCGCCTACTCATATCAACATAGATGGACGTTTATGGCTTTTCTTGCAAAAACTACTGAATAGATTTCGATAAAACTTTATAAAGTACACAGATGGCATATATTTTTTTGTCACCATACTGTCGGAGTGGAAGCCAGTGTTCATACTCACACTAATACTATAGATGTCTATTTATTTGCGTGATTGTTTTGTTTTTATGCTTAAACCGAATCTCGAATTGATTTTATAGTTTTAATGTTTTTAAAAAACATTGTGATCTATGTATACTATAATAGATTTTTATTTCAAAAAAAATATTCACTTAAAACTTTAATATGAAAATAATTATCACGCACGTACAGAATTTAAATAATATTTGCAATGAAAATTAAATATTAAAGTAGCAGAAATTTGATAATGAAAGCCTTTTATTGTATTCTGATAACAAGATCCTTGTGAATTCTAGTTTTATCAATACAGCGAAATATGGAACTCGTGCAACGAAGAGTCGAACGATTGTTTCGACATGTTTTCGTTAGATAGTTAGCTTATAACGCAAGAAATAGGACTATTTTAATCTGATTAGGCAATAAGCGGAGTATCATAGAAATTACTGATATCGGTCGCTCATATACATCGCTATACTAACTTATTGTTTATCAGAAAAGTAGTAAATTTTTAGAAAACACGTAGATTTGAAAATTTATTGAATGAATGTTAATGAAAATTAACGGCAAAAATCTGTTTCATTAATGAAAGCAGTCGATAAATTCGATCGAACGACTTCGATCGACTTTTGTCATATTAGTTCGTTATTATAATAATATGGTATAGTAAACATCATTAAAGTATAACTGTCTTACTACAAAAGATTTAATAAATAAATAAATTATAAACGCATCACACTCAACGGCTCCCATTAAGATCTCATGGTCTTGTGTCGGGAGTCCGGAAACACACACAACACTAACACAGACACCCAGACCACGACAAACATATGGCTAATACAGACGTTTGCCGTTAGCGGGGATCGAACCCGCGACCGTTAGCGCTTCAGTCAGTTGCAGTGACCACTGCGCTAACGTGTCTGCTAAATTTAAACAGACGTTAAACGCGTATTTTAAAAAATCCGTACTACAAATCCGCGTCTAAGCACAGTTTTGAGTTAAACATGCTTTAGATATGGATTAACATACGTGTAAGTGAGTTTAATAGATGTCTAAAACCTATTTCAGCTGTCAAATGTAACGTATAACATTTTATCGATAAGTTTTTTTATGAGTTTATTCGCTGTTAAGCAATTTATATAGTATTTTAGGCAATGTTTAATTTTTAAACACTGTTTAGCTAGACACGTGTTCAACATGGTTTTAATGCGTCTTTTGTAGTATGGCAGTATATATTTTGATACAGGAAATATATATGGCACACGTTTATTAAATTTAATGACCACATGATTTGGCTTCAAATGTCGGTTAGCTTTAGCTCTGTTTGCGGGGAAAATGTTAAGCAAAAATCATAAAGAACAAGCTTAATCAAACTCTTATTAAATTGACTAAGAATGATTTCTTCTTAAATTGGCGCATTCGTACGCAGTATATTGCAACAGACTGAACAGAATTCATAATATAAACACGAACACATCCACCCGATGTGTTTTCAACATTTCGGAACTAATTCTTTTGGCGAATGTCCAAGAGCCTTTGTCCCGAAATGAGTGTCAGTGAACCAATGTGTCGACGAATTTATGTGTTGCTGGTTTTAAACGCGTTGAAAAGGTTTTTTACATTGTATCACTAGTCTAGATTTCAATGTGCATCTAAATATTTTAGTAAACACGAGCATTTGGATACGAGCGCGAAAAACAAAATTTCGAGGAAAGATTTGACTATTTGTAAATAAAAATATCTACAATTTGACTGTATTTTGAGTACATTTTGTTAAACTTCTTTAACCTTTTAGGGTTCATTAGCGTGAAGGTTTAAATAAAATTAAAATCAATCATGCTTTTATTTAGATATTTAAAAAGACCAACTCTTTTCGTAATAACTTTGCATATCTAATAATGGCATATTATTTTATTTTTTTCATAAAGTTGGGTTTTCAAAGCGTAAACAAAAAATGTATTATTCCCGATGAAGCGACGACCACAATTATTTGATTAGAAAATATTTTGTAGGTTAATCCTCTGACGTGTTGGCTCCATTAAAATATCAAGTATATTGCTAAAAATATGGAGTTTGCCTCAATATTTCGCTTTTTATGTTTCTATCGTTCATCTTATGTATGAGTAGGTAGCAGTAGGTAACAGTTCGATTACTACACGTGTAACGGCAAGATGATTGTGTAACGTATTTATTTATTTACACTAATACAATATTGAATTATATATTATATTCTTATATAATAGATTATTTATCGATGAACGTTATCACAGCTTTTAGGCGAGAATAACTTTTATAACACCGACAAAATTTAATAATAACTTGAAATATGATTTGATCTGTTTATTTAAACTAGTCTTATTTATTATTTACTACAACATTACTCAAGTTGTCGCGTTTTAAGTTAATTTTGAATTAAAAAAATGTTTATACTCGTGCTATATAATAATTACACGATATTTTTTGACAAGGCATTTTAAAATCCATACTAATACTAATATAACATAAATGCAAAAAGTAACTTTATTACATAGGCTACTTTTTGTTGAGAAAATAGTACGTCAATGGACTGAATTGGGGATGAAGGTTTATACATAGACGAAGTCGCGGGATTCAAATAGTTTGACATATGTAATGGAATTTTAGCTCTGTCGTTTTTTGCACAATGTCATCCACTAGTATCGAATAATAACGATGTTAATAGGGGACTCTTATCAAGCAACGGTTTTTATCGCGATTTCATCCTGATAACATTGGCAATGAATGCAAAGGCATTATGTTCGGCGCTGATGAGTTATATATTTGCAAGCGATTGTTTTAATAACAGTGAATCATGTCTTTGTTTTAAACGTCGGCGCATGTTTTCAAAGTTATAGATCACCGTGAAATGCCAAACTGTTTGAGAATAATATCAAACATGTGTAAATTATGATTAACGTGTAAATTTCATTTATAATTTAGTGAAAACTATAAACATTTTGACAATACAGACGAACAACGGCTTTTTTACTATTTTTATCTTTATCAAAAATTTTCAATTTTTCGTAACAATCATTAAATTATTGTTCCTACACCATAATTATTATAAATAATCTCCGTTATGTCAAGGGTTTCTGGAAGAGATCTCTTATAAGAGATAAGTTATCCCATGTACATATTTTTGTTTCCATAAATATTGTTTTCTAAGAATCTTGTTTGGTACAGAAATAAATAAATAAATTATGTATTTTTTTATCGTTTTTATAGGTGTAGAAATTTATCAGAGTACATGAAGATAGCGGAAAAAGTAAAGGAATTCTTCCACAACGAGGGTATTCACTCCACGACCATACAGCCGGAGTTCGTGGAATTGCCTTTAGATGGCAATGAGGTATATTCTTTTATTTTATTTGGTAAATGCGATATTTCGTTCGTTCATATAATTGGATTTGCTTCAACAGTACAGGCAATTAATCAATCAAACAATACAGCTCTAAATAACAATAACAATGACGATAGGATGCTTGTTAAAATATATTCTATTTATTAATTTTTACTGACCTTATATTCAATTATTACATTTTTTGCTAACGAGCAAATTAATATAAAAATATCGTATTGTAAAATATAACTACATGTATTGATTTTACTTATTTATTTATTTTTGTAATAAAATTTTTTAATCAAAAGCGATAGCAACAAAACTGAAACCGATTCGTCTTAAAGGTATTATAATGATAGTATTGCGAAGCTATAAAAGGAGAAACTATAATCATGAGAATAATAGAATGCTGATAAGCAATAAAGTATCAACCCACAAAAAAATTCAAATTTGGATATATTGACGTATTTTGATAATGCGTCACCTATTTAACATTAAAAAAAATCATGTCCTCTAAACTACATAGGCACGGAAAAAGTTTCTTAATTTAATGTTTTGAATTTCAAGTGCGTCCCATGTTTTGCAATTTATACAATAATGTCATTTATTTGAAAAACTTCTTATAAGATATAACTTAAAAACACCGATCGGGTTTTTAATTCACTTTGATCGAAATAAAAAGAAAAAATGGGTTTGACATCTTTAGACGCCATTTTCTTAAAATGAAGTCCGTGTGTCTGGACATTATATTATATTGCTTATCAGCATTCATATTGTATAGAAGAAGTGTTCCACTCTCGTTAGAAAGAAGATTTATTAACTGTTTCTAAACTTATTAATCAACAACTTCTTACTAGTTATACATCGTTTCACGTAAGTGTGTTGGTCTGAACACGAGACTTAAAAAATTGAATGTATATGATATTTTTATAAACTTATTGAATATTCTGAGCTGTTGAAAAGATATTTATAATTAATTATATCTTTACTTGACTTATTTAGTAAATAAGCACAACTCGGATTGAAAATCACGAATTTTGGAATTATTACACCCGTTTAATATTAATGTTTCCAATTATTTCGTGAAATATACCCAATATAAATTGCTAAAAACTGCTACGGATTAATGATTCAAACTCATTAATTTGACATATATTATTAATGTTTAAAATTAAAGAAATTTCTAAACGACTGTCCTAGTCTGTCTTTTGCGCAGCGTAACGCGCATAGTTCAGACCAACACTAACGTGAAACGAGGTATACTAAAAATGGATGCTTCATTAATATTTGCTGTAGATAATGAGCGGGGCATCAGCTGAAGCTCCGTGTGCCCTGCACTGCCCGCCCAACGACCTGTGCCACAACGCCACGTGCTGCGGACCGAACCAGCAGGTAACGTTATAGCCTATGTTTCCTTACGTGTCTTATTTAACAGGCAAATGAATATGGCGTACTTCTAACCACAGACAACACAGAACGGAAGATTAACCCCGTCCGTCGTTCCTTACATCTTATTCTCCTTTATCCTTTTTAGGCTGGCAACGCATTTGTGACTTCCTTGTGCTGTAAATGTTTATGGGCGTCCTTGATCACTTAACATGACATGATTACGCAACAAACTGACTCACCTCAATCACTCACTCACTGTTGGCACATATGTCGATATGTGAATATAACTACGTGCCACTACACTTGAACTCACTTATTACTTGCGCACATATAACACACCAAAGTTGAATAAAACTATGCACTAATACATTTGCGCACAAAAATTGACACATTTTTTAATTTAATTAATTGTGGATCAATTATCACTCATTACTTTCTCTCATATGACGCACCATTACGATAGTATCATTCACTCACTCATTATTTGCGCACATTCAGTGCAAAAAAATTATAATTAACATAAAAATACAAACACTATGTGCGCTGTTAGTATTTACTACAAATTATATGTAATAACTGCGCATTCTGAGCGAACTTTAATTAACTTTGCAAATATATATGTATACTAACTTTGCATATATATATAATAAAAATTAATAATGTATTTAGTGATGTCACATTAAAATATGTGTTAATTCAGTTCACCACATTTTTTCACGTGTTCAATACTTTAGGGCTTGGGGACTTCGTAAACGTATTTTATTCGTCGAGTTTTCTATATGTATGCACCTACCTCTAATCGTCGCTTAATCAGTTTGTGTTTGTTGTGTCGTTTAAAGACAAACCAAGTGCGATGCGATGCTATTAGTAACCCACTATCCTATTTACATGACAGATTGAACATTATAGACAATATAATAAAATAAATCTGATGTTTTAATATATTTTTCTTGTTACGCAATTAGATATATTTTCATATTGTAACTTTTGAAGTCATAAATTCATATAATTAAATTTGTCGATTTTTTTTACTCTTTTTCGTGCATATTTTTTGTAAAAGTAATCAATTCAATCAATTAATTTAGGGTCATTTTTCTTTTGTATAAGAAAATGTATTGTCAACTGCGATTGACCGTCTCGAGAACCTTTGAGTTGCCTATTAATTTATTAAGATGTATATTAAGTTAAAATTAAAATATTAGATTATGTCTACTGTACAAAATATCATGCACCATTTCTAGTCGCAGGTTATATTTCTTTTAGCTTAGAATTTCATTAAACAGTAAACGCTAAAACATTATATCAAACAATGTTTCGAATGCGTTTTTGTGTTATCGTTATGTGAACTCGCGATTAAAATCGCAAACATACGCTTGCTTTTTTTGTTTGCAACCTAATAGTCATATGCAAATTCCTTCTAAAGGAAACGATTTTTTGAATCAGTTACTGCACTTCGATTTTGAAAATCAATCAATCATTACTTTCTTTAGATAAGATTGCAGTTATGTCACACTGGCTCTTGCTTGCGGTTTCAACCGCGTTAGATTCGAGTATTTATCTATATTTTGATAGATACATAGATCATTATGATAATTGCTCCGCTGGTATTAGGCGTACGTGACGGCTTAAAACCTCTAAACTGCGTTAATAAACAAAACCTTCAAACCAAAACATATTTTTTTCAAATCGGAGAGGTATTTTTTGAGGTTGTAGGTGTATTTTCTAAGGTAATGTAAACAATCAAATGAACAATCTCGTTACGATTTTCGTGTAAATTTTACGTAATTTAAAAACTATTGACCGATTTACAAAAATGTTTTAATTTAAACCTTTATCTCAGTTATGTTTATTAATAAATTTGTTGTGTTAACTTTATTACTTATTGCATACAAAAGTAATTTTTTTCATCACTGTTTTTTGTGATGTTTCGATTTTTAACACTTATTTTATATGTATAGTATTCGGAGCGGAGATAAATCCAACAAATTAAAGATCATAAAAATCGGTCCATCCGTTCTTGAGTTAAAATGGGGTAACTTACCAGATTTTACTATATACTATTAGATATTTTATCGATTAGATTAATAGTAGTAGATTAACGTAAATTTGAAATTTAGATTAAAAGCCCCAGAAAATTGTTTTTTTTTTACTTCCAGTTTTTCAGTTTAGACGCAATAAGGGTTCGATAATCTTTTTCAAGGAGATGCAACTAATGTGTTCGGGCCTCAAACTGCCTCCGCCAGTCAACTTTTGAAGAATTTATTGTGAAATCGTTACCTCGCTTTATGAAGAATGTTGTTATTTTTGTATATTGATAAATGTGATATTTTATTAAAGGTAAAAAATAATGTTGAATCGTTGTTATGGTTATTATTGTAAAAATCAAAGTTAGTTTTTTTTACCTCAGTGTGCCAAAGTATATTATTAAAATGTTATGTATAAAATATATTAAAAATAGTAAAATTTCTATGCTTTTGATTTCTATAAAATTATTATACAAAGAAACAAACAAATTAAGATTATAATATAAGAAAAAAAACTACTCCACATTATTCTTCGATAATTATGAAACTCGAACAATACATAAAATTAATTTCAATAATTTAAGTTACTATTTATAAATAAAACTTAAATATTCCATATATGCTGACATTGAATTAAAATTTCATTATATTTTCAAATTAAAAAAAAATACGATCACTCTCTTAAACGAATTCACAACAATTGAATTGCATTAAATATGAACAGTACGTTACGTTACTGATAACATATCGATTTGGAAGATATCTTCTGTTAACAAGGCGCTAATCCAAGTGTACGTTACATTTAATAAATCGATTGAAATAGATTTATAAACAATCATAATGCTAAGAATTTTTATTAATTTTCTGAGAATTATTTATCTGTGGGTTCTATTATGTGATATTTGACAGGTTCGTTTTTAATCGGTAGTCATTGTTGATATCTGTGTAATTAGATAATCTGTAGTATATAATGCTTTTATTTTATTTTTTTCTACAGTTTTCAAACTGTTTGTTAACAAATTACACTTGAAATACTAACACTAATAGAATTTTTAATAATGTTGGTAAATTACAAACTATTCGATATTTATTAAGGCATACAGTTGGCCTTTTCATGTTAATGTTGCTAGAAGTCTGTATTTTTTATGACCAATTTTGTAAAATTGCCTTGACCTTTTATTCTATGGAAATTACAGGCACTTTCCAGTGTTTGCTGTTATTGAATTCTAAAGTATCTGATATCAGAACGAATGGCTTATGTCATTTTCAGAAAATATTATATTGTAGTTATATCAAAATGATATGAACCAGGTGTTTTGGACCCGGAATGAACTACGATTTCAGATACAAAATTAATAAGTTTTTGGGTGACTTCTTGTCAGGTGAATTTAAAATATTCTGACTTTGAATCACATTAGTTACCATATGATAATAATAATTCAATAGATATGTAGTAACATTCATTTAGGTCACAAAAATCTCAATGTCTCATTTAAAATATTATTTTTTGAATATTTATTGCTTTGTTTTTTTTTTTTCAAAAACCGAAAGAATGTTTTCATTCGATTTCAGTAACTCGTTTTGGAGTCGAATTAATTTCATCGCCCACAATGTATCATACATTATTCATACACTCCATAATATAATCATTCTGTGACTAATCCACTGATGAGTTAAAATTTTGTTATTTTCAGAAGCAAAGCACGCCATCTCCAACCGTCACTCCATACTTGTGCAGACAAAGGAACATGGGCTCGCGGAGTGAGTCGATTAATTCGAACCTCGGAACGGGCGGTCAAGGAAATGCCACTACAAGGAATTTAGACGCTTTGGAGTGCGGGTAAGCCGATGGTTATGTTTCTTTAAAAAAAAGGTAACCTCAAAAGTAGGTCGTAATTTCGTTGAAATACTCATTTCAGTCATTTTGATTTAAAAATTAAATTACTCAACTGATTTTAATGAAATTATATGTCACTAATGGAAGAGTATATATATACTATATTATAAAATAAAAAAAAAGAATTATCAAAATCGGTATAGCCGTTTTTGTGTAATAAAAAACGTTCCCGATGAATTGAGATCCTGCTCCTTTTTGGAAGCCAGTTAATAAATAATATCAGCTCGTGATTTTACTCATGTGAAATTTGTGTTTATTTTTTTGAGTTGTGATTAAAACTAATCTGTATCTTAAGCTATATGATTTTTTTGTGTATAGTTTGAGTCATTGAAGTAAACAGACGCAAACGATGTTGTCAGTTCTCCAGAACGAATCTTGGTCAAATATATGAAATCATTCATCAAATAAAGAATCGGTTTACAATCTACAAATATATAGCATAACTAATTAGGCCCCGTGACTCCTTCGACTTATAATAATTATTTTGAACGGCCTATTCCTTGAGATGTGATGGGTACTTCATTAAACGTTCTCTCTAAAAGGTCCTATATACCTAAATTCAGGTTAAAATCTTGTATATTTTATATAATATACATATTTTGAAATATACAATAATCTTATATTTTAGAAAAACTTATTATTAGATAAAACTTTTTATTCTACCAATCTGCTTTATTTATTATTATTTATATATACCTTTCATAGAAATAGAAAAGAAAAGGTGGATATATACTTCTTCATACAAATTTATTAAGAATAGGTTTGACATCTTTAGACGCCATTTTCTTAAAATGAAGTGCGTGTAGTTCGACACAGTATTGCTTATCAGCGTCCAGTTTCGGAACGCAGAAGACAAACATAGGAACGTTGATTTTTATTACCATAATGTTTTCAGGTCCCTTCTTCCATCGCCGATGCTAGACGGCCGCCTGGCGGTGTGACACGCTGCATAGTGCCCCCACGACACGTTACACATTAGCTGTGAAATCAAATCTACGCCAATAAAATTCTTTAAGAATAATATTATATAATTCTTTTACATACGAAGTGTGTCTAGTGCGACTTTTTCTAACTACTCCATTATTGTGAACCAAATGCAGATTTGTATGGGACTAAATCAGCGCCATCTCGTGGTAACGAGATAAAAAATAGTGAGTATAGTAAGTGATTGGTGGTTTGAAACAAAAGTGCGTGTGATTGGTGGATTCATATATTTTGTGAGTGCGAGCTACAATTTTGATATGTCGAATCGTTGACGTTGGTAAATTTAACGCAAAACTCCATTGAGTATCGAAAAACTCGCACTAGTTACGCAGAGTGAATGGTTATAAGTGTTTGAAAAATGTGAGAAAATTTTAAATTCGTCTTTATTGAAAAAAAGTATAATTATGTTGAGATAAAATAAGTGAGAAAATGTTTTATTTATTGGCCGTAATATGTTTTTTGTTTATTTAACCCGTTCGTAATTAGTTTGTAATTTATTAGGGAAAGTTCGGTATTCATTACGATAGAACCTTATCTACCTTTCGAAAATCAAATTTCGTATTCTGATATAACAGTGTCTAGTACTTGAGGACTGCAATATAAAATACGATAGAATAATTGATAAAATTAGAATCGCTTCGATTAATTAAGTTAAAATTCTAAAAAAAAAACAATGTGTTCGTAGACCTAAGCGTTTCACATCTAATATGTGTGTCTGTTAGTTAATATACCAAATCGTGTTGTTGGTAAAGCTATATTAAAATCCTTTTACGGTAATAGTGATGAATTGTGTTAATATAATTTAAAGTCTACAAGACAAGTATGTCAGGGTTAATAGCTTATAAGCGATATATTATAAAAGGTTAGGCGTAGTTTAAGTGGATCACTATTGCTTTATATTTTACCTTTTTCTTGTTCTATACAGCCTAATCCTTTATATTATCACGCCTAGAAATTATAAATATTATTAGAACTTTTCTGTGTAACTTCGATTTTCAAAATATAATTGAAATAGACAAAATAGTACAAAGGTACAATAAATTGTAATGTTTTTCTTTTTTTATGCAATATATTCTAATTTCAATTATAAAATGGAGTAATTAAGGCTTAAGTATAACTATTATATAATACATTATATGTTTATTATAATATTTTTTCACTTAATTTAATCTGTCAAAAAGGGCATTCGAATTATCGTACCAGCAAACATTCGTCCAGATTAGTGTATTAAAATTATACATAATTATAATTCGGATGCAGTACTCTATTTTTGACGTCAATTCGCACGTTTTTAATACAAATGACGTATTCAATAATTTGAGACCAAGGACGAGTGTCGTTGACCTGACATGGATTTCATTCCCAGTCTTGACACGTTGATAGGTTGATATCTTATCTGTCGTGATCTATACACGAGTGTTCTACGACTAAGCAATCAGAAATAACTTAATATCTGCACCATTATCAGGCCAAACAATAATTTGACAGAAATATATTCCAATTACATAAAAAGGACGTTTGAAATATCTAACGATTTCAAAATAATCTATATATATTTTTTTTCTTTAAAATCAATCTTCAAACGTATGTTCATTTCACGCCGAGTTATATTTATTTTTGTTTCTGAATATTTCTTATTAAAGCGACTGTCGTTGACCTGCAAATTCTTATTGTTTAAAAATGTGATCACCAAATACAATCTACCTTCATGAACAAGCAATAATTAAGTATTTTATAGTGATGTAAAAACTATAGCCAGAATATATTAATAAATAAATAATCCAATTATTGTAAATTAAATAAAATAATTTAATCAACTTACGTTAAACACTCTGTTTAATAACACGTATCGTTTGCTAGTTCTTATTTTATAAGCAATAAGAATCTATGATTAAATTTGTTTTAATTAAAACGCGATTATTGCGAAGAATATAATTAAAGTTAGAAAAATAAGCTTCAATTTTTCTGCTAACTGCAGATAAATATTAATTTATTTAAAATAACTAATTACGCGTAACTCTTAGTTGTAACGATCACACCAAATATAGTGTGCATTTTTAGATGAAAATAAATGAAATAATATATCTTTAAATCTTAATTCACTATACGACCTCACCGTGATAATACATATAGCATTACATTTTTTCTTACTTAAAAATTGTGATGAGGTAACCTTAGATTTAAGTAGTAATGATGATTAACGGTTTAGTCTATTAACTCGCGTAGTGCGGGTAGTTCTGCATTAGATAGAAAATCACAACATAAAAGTACTATGTTTTTGTTAACAATAATTTAAAATTACAGAGCACTTTAATAATTCGTGCCATTGTCATAGACAAGCAAAAATAAATATGAAAAATATTACATTGTTTGTCAAGAAAATTCCGTTTACTAAGGACAGAAAATAAACACATTTAATATTACGATACGCATTTTTTAAAATTAAATGTTAAATATTTTCCAATTGACGCGAACATTTTATGTCGCTAAAATTTGCTTTAATCTGTTTTTGTTTTGTTTTTTTGGATTTTGGATGAATAATGATGATATTGTTATTCATTTATGTTTAATTTTTTATTTTATTTTTCGACTTTAGTAGGACTTTCAAATTCAAACCAGTTAAATGTTTTCATGGATTAAAAACCATATTTGCTTTTAAGCGCTAAATGTCTATTAATTTGTCTATTAATTAGTAGTCAAGTCGAATCAATTGCAACAAAGAGGCTTTTATCTATGAAATTTTTAATGAGAATTTTAATATCGTTATTGGCAAAAAAACATGTATTTAGTTCTTTTACTATAATTATCTGATTAGTAATATCTGAGGCTCCTATGACTTCCGACTAATATAATATTCTATGGAATGGTAAAACGTTCGTTTATAGCTACAAATAAATTTTTGATCGAAATCATATGTAAAATAAATTTTCAAGTGGCTTAATAATGTTACTGGTTAAAACTAAACTAATTATTAATAATAATTCCATTATAATTCGCTAGAAAATCTTTAAAGATAACACTAAATTTATGAATTTAAAATTATCATTCAAAAAATTTGCACTTCAAGATAAATATTACAACAAGCAAGGTTTCCCTTGTACGCGGATAAATACAGTTAGCCATTTCCAAATCACACGCACTTTTTTCTTCTTTTATTTAAATATATTGCGCAAATAATGTGTAATGATGCATTACAATATTTAATTATTATTTAAAATATTTCTAAATTTTCAATAATGAACGGCTCTTAATAAGTGAGAGAAATGTTTCAATACATATTAGTTGTAACATTTGTTAACACAAAGTATTTTAAAAGTTTTTTACACTTATCAAGTTAAGATAATTATCGTTTTATTTATAAGAAGTTTGTTAATTATATTTGGTATTGCGTGACGTCTTATAAAAATTAATATTTCACTAGTGCAATCTTAAATATCCTTTTTCTAAATTGTATTTTGGCTATCCTATCACATGTAGATGTACAAATAGATTTTACTACCAAGACTTCCATCCAAAATCGGATATCAATAGTTTAAAAGCATTTTTTTTATTTAATAGTGAATATTAAATGTTATATGTATTAATAATAAAGAACTACAATTATTAATATGTACAATAATAATATTGTAATTACTGCGTGACTATTCGTCATTGCTCAATATATAAAGTGTACCTTTGTTTTGTATTTATGTACAAAATATAAATTATTGTACATTCGGGCACAGCCTTTATGTAATTGATGTATTATTTTCACCTATTTAATGATATTTGTATTCAGTATTTCTAAATTTATGTCTACGATATTTGTAAGGGAAATCAATATATTACCGATATTAAAATATATTTATTGTTTTTCGTTAGAATAACATATCGGCGGCAATACAATGTGTATCAACAATGACAAGTTATCGGCACCCATCGTATCTATGTCCAATCCCCATAAACTTGAAAAAATAATTTCCATAAAATAACATGATATGTGGTATTTTTCACACATATATACTAATTAAGGTTCCACCCCTTTTTCTTTCGTTAAATTTATATATTTATAAGTAGAATTTAATTATAACGATTTTCTAATCAACTGATTGCCGTATTTAAGTGGAAATAAATGGTCGAACGGTTAATGTGACCGTATTATAAATAAATTTTAATTCAAAATCAAAAGTTATCATTTTGATGTAAAGAATATGTCAAAAAATTAAAATACGGCTTTAATAATGTCCAAAAGTACAGAACCACTGCTACACAACTTTGCTTCGTACTTGGTCGACCCTTAATAACAAGTTATCATTAAATGGGTGAATACGATGCACTATTTATAATAATAATTAAGTTGATATGAAAAGATGTTGATCTTGGCTTGAATGTTAGTGCAATGTGGAAGTGTATTTTCACAGTTAATAAAAATATATAATAAAAAAGAGTCTTTGATTTATCAAACACAATTTATTTCGATATCTGCGTCGATGACGTGCGATAAAACTTATTAATATTCAACTAACAATTGAAATTCAATTTCAATTGTAATTAAACATACATTCTACTAATAAAATAATTATGTACATATGTATATTAAATCTATGTTTATCTTATTATTCGAAAAGGTGCAATTATGTTCCATATATCTATTAAAATATTTAATAATTGTTTAATATTTATATGTCCTGAGTGCATTGAAACAAGTTACATTTGTACATAGAACTTCACAATACGATTAAAATTAGTGTTGATAAGATTTTTAAACTCTAAATCAATTTAGAAAAAGTAATGTTCTTGATGTCTATATTAAAGAACATAATAAAGAAGGTTAAAATCACAATTGATTGTAGTAAATCATTGATATAGGAAAGCCGATGGTGTCCTGACAGGAACCAAACGAGTGTCTCCATTTGTAGTACGCACCACGTAATATTCTCGACCGTTTATGATTCTTCTTTCAGAATCGCTGCTGAACTTGTACTTTGAGTTTCCAAAGAGCGAGTCGTAGGGCGGAGGATGAGCATCATCGTAGTTCCTTATTCGAAAACCTTTTGTCCTTTGCTTCTTTGTCTTCTTTGGTTTTTCTTCTTCTTGATTTCTTCTCTTATTCATCCAGCGTTTAATGAAAATCTAAAATTAAACAAATAAAAAAATGCAGGGAAACAGATTCCAATATAACTATAATGATTGAATTTTTTCATGAAATTATATTATTAGTCGATTATTTATCATCGATTATTTAGGCCTTATTAAATTCTCGAAATAAATTTAAGTAGAACTTTCAGATTACAGTTTAGATTTTTATGTTATTTTTATGTTTTAACACTTTACGTTTTTCACCAAACACCAATAATTCGATGTTAACGTACAATTTTAGTAGAACTGTCTTATGTAAACAAATACTTACTTCACCAATAAATACAGCAATAGCTGCCGCTAACCCAGTGATCATAATCAGGTAGGTCATCATAAGGTCACTGTTCCGAAGCTGACGATCCTTGGACTGAAGGTCGAGTGGACAAATCTTTGTGCTTGGTAAGTCTTTATGTTCCAGAAACTGTACTATACCAGACTGGATCAAGTAAGATAATCTGCAAATATTGTGCTATGATCTATAATAGTTCCAATTGCTCCTTAATAGGAGAAGATGCCTCAGCCCAGCATTGGGATATTAAGAGGCTGTTACTACTACTTACTGAACTACGAAAGTTATGGGTAAATAAAGTTTTTATTTTTTTATGTTCATACATAACACAGCTTAAAAAACTTCCAAATAAAAAAAAAGCTGTCGGTAACGCCGTTACAATGTGATTAAAAATATTTGTATTATGAATTACAGTTTATATACAGTTATATTTGGGTCCATAACACTTTTCTAACTATGGTCTATATTTACTTTTACAATACTAATTTAACATAGGTATACATACTTATATTTTTTATTAAGTTTTAAGATATTAAGAGTGATTAATTTTACACAGTAACTTACACGCTGTTAAATAAGTTTTTTAAAGTGCTGTTGTGTGGGTATATGAAGCCTCTTTGTTGCTTCATAAAGGGATTGGGAGCAATAACGTAAGTACACCGGTCTGATTCCGCGACACCCTCCCTTGCTTTTCTCAAATAGTCATCGTACATGAGATTGTCTATAGCCGTCTGTTCCTTTACCAGCACCGCCCCACCACTGACCATGGGAAGAAAATCTTCGTTTTTTATCACAGATCTGAATTGAGCTCGACCATTCGCTACCATTCTGCTTAAATAGTATAGGTTCTCGTCTGGCTGCAGCGAAGAAATGAAAATGAAGTTTAAAACAATGACAAAATACAATTAATATTCCAGCAAAATCGTAAAGTCAAGTTTTTATTTTTATTTTGGTAGAATAAATTAGTACAGAATCTAAATAATCTATATATGTTACATAAGTATATAATATATTGTAAATCCGCTAAAAAATTGTCTTAACATATAAAGACTTATCTTTACTCGTGTGTTAAGACAGTTTTTCAGAGGATGTACAATATACAATATATTCTCAAATATATTATTATCAATATATTGTCGGTATTTAATATCTTTCTTTATACTATATTTCAATTAATGTTTGAAGATAACTCTGACGACTTGTTAAAGAAAGTTAAGTGAAGCCCTTAAACTTAATATTTTCAATAAAAAATTGAGTTTAAAATTATTACGTAACTAATTACTAATAAATTGTTAATAACCTAATTGAGTCACATAGTTGATTATTAATGTTACTTTTTTAGATGCTGAATTCAGATAAATAGAAACGCAATTATATAGGTTAATGGTTGATTGTCAGTTACTGGTGAACATGGTCTTACATTTTTAATGGTATTAAAAACAGGACCTCCTTCAGATGCCACCCAACGATAATTCTTCTTATACAAGTCTTCGGGGTTTTCGATATCCAAAGTGAATTTAGACAAAGTGAGAAAAGCAGTGAGGTTAGCTGTATAAAACGCAGACAACAGTATTACGAACAGCCACCAAGTTGCAAAGAGTACTCGAGTAGTGTCTAAAACAATAACCATTTGTTATATTTTTTATTTCTAGAAATTTCACATAAAAAAATCAACCCTTAATCAAATTGTATAAAACAAATATTACATAGGTTACCACTAGTTTCGTCTAAGCAAAAATAATTTTTCAAATCGGATCGGTAGTTTCAGAGATTATCCCCTTTATATAAACTTATAGACATATTTTACCTCTTTAAATATTAGTATAGGTAAATCATAACTCAATTCAACCTAACGTTCTTAGAATATTCTATCTATATAAAAGTCAATTTGTTTGTTTGTACACTTAATCTCAGAAACTATTCGTCAAATTAAAAACAATCTTTTGGCCAGGTAATATTTTAAAACTATAGATGTTACAATTCAAACTAGTTGACGTAAAAATCTGTACCCATTTCCAACTTGTCGGCCCAAAGCTACGCAACAGTGCCAAACAAAGTCGATGTGGTCGGCAATCTAGGTGACAATATCCATAAGCGTATAAAATGTCATAGTCATTGGTTAGGTTACACTACAACTCATAGGAGCGGTAAAAAATGTTCAAACTTAGGTAAAACTACGAGGCAATACTTATGCTATTTTCGCGAGGCAACGGCAGCTTACGAGTGGACCAAGACACTGCCCAACACACGGTGGAGGTGGGTCCTGCGTGAACCACTGAGAGGCAGGTCAAGGTTCAAGAAATTGGACATTATCTCTGTCGTGTCGACGATGCTCCGTAGGGAATCGGCGAGGGTGGCCGTAATCTCCTTCTGTGAGAACGTCATGGTCCAGAAGGTGAGGAACGGGACTTCGACCACCCGGTCTCCTAACCCCACCAGAACCCGGAGCAGAATAATTTAGGCGTGCTTAGGGCCTATAAGTATGTGAAATAGCGGTCACGCGTATCCGTTTTAAAACATCCCCAAGGAGGACGACAGACGGGATGGCCTCGAACTGCTGTTGCGCCAGCGAGGGGTGCAGAGAGGCCAAGACTCCGAGACGAGCTTCGTCAGCCACGAGCGGGGCGTCGCACGGAAGAAGCCATGGATGCGCATGCGCAGGCGATCGTGCGGTGGAAGGCCGTCGCAGGCGTTTTAGTGGGTATAAATCTCCACAAAACCCGCTACGTAAAAAAAGTAGTATTTAAAATATTTAAATAGATTAAATTTTAAAAAATACATAAAAAGTGACAGGCGTATGTAGATAAAATCTTTTTCATGTTATTCATTATTATGTTTAGTCTTTACAAACCTACATCCATAGCAAAGGGGTGTGACTAGAGAGTGATAAATGACATCCACCATTAGTGAAGATACCATCGGACATAATGTTGCTTTGCCTAAGTACACTTTATCCATTAAATGGACTAAAGTAGAAAAAAGGACTAAAAATAAAAAGAAGGGCGGGAATATACATTTATAAGTAACTGCTGTGCTCTGTGGTTTCACCCGCGTTAATTTGATGAAAAATTATATTTATATAATGTTTACCTTCTACTTGAATCGGATATTGTTCACTATTTCATTTGTTTGAATTATGTTTTAACCCTTTTTTATTTATTAAAAAAAAATAATTAAAAGTAGTCCTTATAACATTAGCTATCTGTGAGTAAATGTCCCTTCAAAATCGGTCCCGCCGTTTCGGAGATTAGCCGTAACACACAGAAAGACAGACTAAGGACAATTTTTTTTGTGTGTTTTATGTAAGCACCGTAAATGCATTTAGTTAAAAGGTGTTAACTTGAAATTACAAACAGACACTTCAATTTTATTTATTTGTATTGATATTTTGCAATAGGCATGTTTTTATAAAATTAGTTTTCCAGTTAACTGTCGTTGAAAATCCAAGGGTATGAGTAATGACTTTTATGAAAAACAAAAGTTTAATTCTCCGTATTTAAAAATTTGTGCATAACAATGCCAATACTAATTTACTTATATATAAAAATGTGTAGATATTTATGTTACTCGCATTAGCGGAATATCTACTAATATTATATTACAATAAACATAGCCATAGCGCGTTCGTTCTAAAGCATGCTCTTGTACCTAAGCATAATTTGCTTTAAGTCATTTTCCACAGAATTCCAAGGGTTAAGGTTTCTTCGATTCTTCTATGTATGCCATTTGTAAACACAATTCAATACTGTTTTATACATTAGCCTCCGCCTGCGGCTTCGCCCGGGTGGTATATTGATAAAAAGTAACCGATGTGTTGTTCTGATGTTTAAAATGTATATCACTATAAAGTTTCATCGATATCTATTCTGTGCTTTTATGAATGAAATTTAATACAAAAATATTTGGAACTTATTGTTAGTATAGTCTACAACTACAAAAGAATTTATTGAATAATTTTAAAAGTTGTATTACGCGAATTTACAAAATTTCTTGATGATACTTTCAAAGGTTAGCCTAGTGGCCATTGTAGATGGCTACAGCGCTAACGTTTGCGGGTTCAAATCCCGCTCATGACAAATATTTGGAGAAGCCATACAAATGTAGTGGTATTTTTATTTTATTTATTAGTCTATTTTTTTATAATTACTACTTTATGTTATGTGTTTTTATAGCTATGACTTACTTGCGTCGGGAGCTAGAGTTGTTCCTTGTTTAATGAAAGCTCCGTAGACAAACCATACGCTTGGACTAAGAGAGATATGTTTTTCATGATCTTTTATTAGTTTAGATCGAATCCAGGTTAATAAAGTGATACATGGCCCGTAACAAAGCACCGCCGCGAGAATCAGATACCTACAAAAGTACGAAACAATGAAGTGCATAATTTAAATTGCTATGTAAAGCAGTATAATGTACATGCTTGTTTTTAACAAAGCTGTCCACACTAATTCTCTAACGACCAATTGAGTTAAATGGAAGCGAGGATGGCTTAGATTAGCTACATCGTTAATTTAGCAATGTAATTAGTTACAAACGTTGAATTTTCTTTTTACCAAACATAGGTTGCAAAAGGTGCTAGTAGTCCAGATCCAGCCGCTGATTCCTTTGGTCGTTTCAACATCATCAGCCACACGCCTTCGTCAAGTTCGTAGGAAAACGAAACCAGCTTTTTATATTTTAGAAATGTTGGTATGAATGCTGCCCCCATGTCTACTTTCTACAGACACAAAAAGCTAGTTATTTATTATCTCAACTTTTGCGTTTTATTTAAATTTGAGGAAAACAAAATAATTATCTGTATTAGATTATATTCAGGATTAAATTAAAAAAAAATACTTACTCCGTTACTAACTAGACCTATGAGAGATTCTTCAGGTTTTCGACCTCCAAATTCAATGTTTCTTTCGGGCAAAATGATTTCGAACGTAAAATTAAACTTTTTTCGCAACATATTGATAAGAGTAAAAGCTACCCCTTGGCCAATTATTGTGCCATTTTCTGTTTTCTCTGTCCAGCTCAATGGATAATTCTGTAGAAATTTTGATTGTGTTACAATTTTTTGATATTTAATTTGATATAAATTATAATTACATTAACTTTAATAATTGAAATGAATTGTACTTACATTATAAGTCGCTATCCTAAGATGTTTCCCATTGATTTCCTGTTTTAAATTCTGTATTTCTCTTTCTTGTGCTGTTGGCGTCTTACCTAAAATTACGATTGTACATTATTATTTCTGCCCTTCTAATTTACTTTTAATAATAAAAAATGTTACCAATGAGTGGATTGTCGAAGACATTATCGCAGAAGGTCGCATTACATATGGTGGCAAGAATAAGTTCTACCCCAGCCATGGCATGATGCTGGCGGTTGCCATCGGACAGTCGGAATTGAAATACCGTGTCACAATGACTATGTGCTTATTGGGTCACAACATAATCGTCGCTATGATGATGCGCCTTAGACGATATCACGATATGTTTAATGCACGTAAGAATTATATTGACTTTTTTACTGTTAGGTATATCCAATACTTCCTTACTATTTAGTGGTGATTTTTTACTATCAACTTCGACAACAATTTTATTGATTACTAGCCGCAGCCCGCGGCTTTGCCCGCATGATATGTTGATAAAAGTAGCCTATGTAGTTTTCTAATGTATAAACTATACAGCTGTAAAGTTTCACCAAAAAAAAAAAAATTTCTTTATTTTTTCGATTTTATACTAAACTTAAATTATTAATTAACCTATTTCTATCGTTTATTTTCGTACTTAAAAATAAGATTGATTCAATGATTTGTATTTGATTGTATCTCCTCAAATAAATGAAAATAATGAAAAATATTTGGCTATTTTAAATAGCATCGCTCATTGCATAGCATTGCAAGTAGTTTTATATAATCAATATAAAAATCTTTTATTTATATAAAGATTACAATTCGGATTTTTGTATAGCAAAAAGTCAAAAAGTATAATACTGGAAAACCATAAGGCGTGATAATACTTAAGAGTTCATCACGAAAATTTCTTTCAAATGTGCTTTTCTATTCGCTTTCCGCGTGTAGTAGACCATCTTCTAAACTAAAGGTCAGTATAATTTAATACCAGGTAATACAAAATGGTATGTCCATGTTATCGCGTCTAGAACATCAATAATAATCTTTTATTGGGGGTAAGGGTGGTGTATGTTATGTAAATTGTTGTCACTGGCGTGTAACTAATGCTTTTGTATGCTATAAAATAAATATTTTCCTATACAGCCTCATTACGTCGACAAATAATAATCATGTTATACAGTATGACTAATGTTTCTTTTTTGTAATTGATTATGATTTTTTTATTATAATCATTTGACCGTGCATAATGCATAATGCAGGTATAGCTATCGTTGATTAAAACAAGTTGAAATAAAACAAGGTTTAATTTTCAACTCATTTATTATTCAGTTGACAAATAAGACTAAACGATGATGTGTTTCACTTTCGTAAGTATATAAAATATTGATATAAGCATTACAAAAGTAATTTCTGCTGAAAAAAAAAAAGTTTGTGTGAAATTATTATTATATCGTACATATATAATTTAACACACTTTTAGGTTTACAAAATTTAAAAGACGCCTTTCATATTCATATTCCTCCTTTCCCTTTTTACCACCGAACGGCAAGCACCGTCAGCAGTGCCATCTTTATGAGGACAAAACTTTTCACATCCACGATTTCAATAAGGACCGCTAAGGTATAGAATACTCTTCCATTATGATTGTAGGTACTGACTTAGACGTCACCATTGCTTACCGTCAGGTTTGATTGGCGTCAAGCGCTTACCTATCAAAGATTAAAAATAATGTGCTCTTAAGCAGTGTGAATTTTGGTTTGAGACTTAGGATGGTGCAGCTTCCGTAGCTTAGAAGAAGACTAAGCCGAGTGAGCTAAAGCGTAATTGTGATGGTGGTTTTATTATGAAAATAGTGAGTGAAGATAGCAGGCAGACACGATTAAATAAATAATTACCGGCAAAATTGACAATTCTAATTAAATTTAAATTTAATATTTCTGCACTATTTATGTTATAGTTTTGTAAATCAAACTGAATTTATACTTGCTGGAATTGATACTGTCAAACCTGGCAATTTTGAGCGCTTTTTTGCGTTTATTGAAATATATATTTTGTATATTACGAGAGCTGCCTTTTAAGTTGTTTGAAGATAGTCATTTACATTATTATCATTTTTAGTTTTTTTAAAGAATTCTCCGCGATATTTAATGCACTTTTGCATGCGTTCGAACCAGATTTTAAAACATTTATTCCACTGCGAAGTGGGCCGATACGTATGCGTCAAGCTTCTTTGGGTGAGCTGAAACGTTGACCACAAGGACTTTGCTTAACGCGGAACGTAAAAAAATCGTTAGAGCTTAAGTCAGGGCTGTAAGGCTGATAATCTAAAATGTCGACATTTCGGGTGCTCAAAAACATCTATCGTCTTCTTTTCTTTCTTTCTCTCTTTCTTTCTTTCGTGATAAATCACCCTTTGCCACAAACAACACAACCTTTTTTTAAGTACTCCGTGAGCGTATGATTTTGGTCGGTTTTGGCTCATCCTGGAAGACCCAGACAGTTGACTGCTGCATAGAATTTGGATCGTAAGCATATGTCCAAGACTCGTAACCACTAACCATATCATAAACATGTCTTGACATGTGATATCCATCGAAAGATCAACTTTCTTACGCCAAGTTCTTCTGAAATGCCCATATATGCCTCTGTTTCACTGTATGTTACATGTCAATCTTCGAGGATTAGCCTTCGCACGACTTTGATAATGTCTTGTGTTATAGCGGTTTTTGGACGACCCTTACGTATTTTGTCGCTGTGGCTATTCTAGCTCACGTTGAAATACTAAATACCAGCGTCCTATAGATCTAAGACATGGAAGAGTCCTAAGACTTGAGGAGATCACTTCTGTGTTTAGTTATGTGATACATCTACTCAACGCACTGAAGTCGCGACATCTGAAAACATTATTTTGTTTTCGACTTCCAAATTCAAAAAGATGACATATGTTTTTTTTAATAATCGGCAGAAGCTGGTTAACTTTATTTTATTTTATTTTATTTTATTTTATTTTATTTTATTTTATTTTATTTTATTTTATTTTATTTTATTTTATTTTATTTTATTTTATTTTATTTTATTTTATTTTATTTTATTTTATTTTATTTTATTTTAGGATCTCCAACAAAAGATACACACCAAAGAAATTAAAAAAAGAACAATGTTACTTTAACATAATATGTGTGCTCCTTCAATTATAGGAGACCACAGCTTGCTCATATAAATTATTAACATTTTATAAATAGAAATGAAGAAACGTAAAATTAATTATATTATATTATATTATTTTATATTATATATTATATTATATATATAAGAATAAGGAATACAATGTATACAGCTGTAATATATTAATAAAGTATTTTATTGAGGCAACTCTTATATTCGTTTAGTTTTATGGAAAATATAACGATTAATTAATAATATAATATTATAATTATCGACGCGACTTTAAAAGCAGCCCTCGTATGACTAGAAGTGAGTTCAGGCAATTTACTAAAAAAATTGTTAGACTCTTCTGGATATGAATAAGATAAAAATACCTATTAATTTACCATTTAAAAACGGAGTTAGTGGGTGCGCAATTAATTGCAACTTTTTGAAAGTTTGCCAACTTTCGAAGAACATTATGTAAGTTTAGTAATAAATATTTTATAATCATTAGTCTCACAATACATGCAAGTAAATAAAGTAATGTCTGATATTATCAAATTATAAAATGTTACAACGTTCATATAATTTTTTTTTCAATTTTTCATACAAATAAGACGATGAGTTATGTATTCATTTAATAATACGGACAATAATTAGTACAAAAATAATTTGAGTCTCCGATTTCTAAACTGAAATAAACTGTATTTTAGGAATTAGTTGAGGCTGACAACCAAACCTTATATAACTAACATTAACTATAACGAGGGACTTCACATAAATTAAAACAAAATGCAACTTTTAATTTCTATTTTTATAATGCCATGTGCATTATAAATTTCAAAATCTTATTTATACCGGAAATCATCAATACACTTAAAGAAAATTGATGTGTCTGTTTGCAATTTCAATTTAACAGCTTTTAACTAAATGCGTATTAAGTATTAAGACTCATTCTGTTGTTACCTTATATCATAATAGTTATAGGTATTATATGGCTTAATAAAGTAACGCTGCAAAATGTCTTCATCGCTTGGATGGAATTCAATTCGCCGAACATGACCGATCACAGCGCGAAATTCTCGAATCCAGTTTCGGTTTCGATCCAAAATCGGAATCGATCTTTTGGTCAGACACTTATATACTTCTTCTTTTTAGTGTGCCACTCTATTGCTAGATTGGCCGTCAGGTTTGCGAATCTGGTCCTATCTTGAGCAAAACCGAGATCCTCTGCACTTTTGATTTCGATCGGTTCGGTTCAACGTGTCTTTTGCCTTCAATCTTGCCCATCATTATTAACTGAAGCAGCTGATATCTTTCCGTACCGAAACACGTACCCAAGATACTCAACTTTCCGTTTTTTGATGGTATACGCTTTCTACCGACACGCTGGAGAACTTTGTTGTTAGATACCTTCTGTATCTAGCTTATAAACAAAATACGCCTGTAGCACCATATCTCAAACGCTTCTAATCGCCTTTTGGTATCCTCCTTAAGAGTCCACGCTTCACAACCGTACATGACTACAGGTCATATGTAGCAATCGAGGATACGTGTTCTTAATTTTAGGCTTAATTGACGACAACATATATTTTTCTCATTTTACTAAATGATGCTCGAGGAATTTTAATCCAGGCTCTGATTTCTTGATCAGAGTCCCATATTTATTCATCGAGATACTTAAATCATCGTACACGTGCAAGCTGTTTACCTGCTACTGATATTTTTCATTGAAATGTTGATTCCCTTCACACCATAATATATTTGGTCTTTGAACTGTTAATAGCTTTGAGCTATTATAATTTACCAGTCTGTCTCTGATCAGGCTAACAGCACCTGTACCATATGCATCATAATTAAAAACAATGCCTTTAACTGTTTACGTAACAACCCTAAAACCAAAATATCAGTGGACAAACTTATAAATACTTTTTCAGATATCTCGGGTAACATTGCCCACTGTCATATTTCAGATCCTGACATGAATGACGTCGTATTATATACTTTCAAATTGTTAATTTATTGCAATTTAATGAAAGTTAAACATTAAATTACTGCACTTGCAGTGTTACATCTACATAAAGTATTTTGGCATAGGCTTGGCCCGCAAAATTCACCACTTATACACTTACTTTGATATCGTCTGACATGCTATTGAAGCTAAAAACAAATTTTCTTTCTTTCTTTTCTTCTTTATTTTGTTTTGTGGCTTTTAGTTGGGCCAACTGTGCACATATTATTTCGCCAATGTCACGTGGAGAACAAATTTTGATATCGTACTTCTAACTTTATTGAAAAGCTTTTGAAAAGCCAAACTAACCCCCGTTAGCAAAGTTGCCATGTCTGACGGCATATCGTTTATATTGGTGGTTAGGTTACATAATCTGTCAACACTTAATATTGGTAAAAAGCATAGCGAAATCGTTATACATAAATTTTTATATATAATTGTTCTGCCTCTTCTTATGTAGTATTGTGAAATCTTTAACAAGAAAATGGTTTTATGAAATTATGGAACTATTATTTATTATAGTTCCCAGGTCCCCAAGACCCCAGTTTCCAGGGTCTGGAAGCTATAACATTTTCTGGTATAAAAAGTTCTGACTTTAGTCTAAGGACAAGCTCGATCAAGAAGACATGACTTAAACTGTTTAAAAAATGTATTTGTTACAAAATTTTAAAAATATAATTATTATTTATATTTAATAAATATAGACATTTTACGTTGATAGCATTTAACGTTAACAATCTGTAACCATTTCCAACTTTGAAATGATCTTCAGTAGTTTTGTTGACTTAAAAAATACTCTAGCCTGTCATGCTCAATCGCTATCTGGTTGCTAGGTAACTTCGTCCAAATGGACGACATTCTAGGTAGGACAAAACCCATTAGCTTATAACGTCACAATAGTTATATTTAATATCATTAATTTTTCATTATAATATTAATATTTGTTATATGATGCGATTAAAATAATCGAGACTCATTTTTACAACAATCGACTAGAATCAGCCATCTCTAAGGTAAAATAACAATAGCTTGCAACTATATGTCAAAGTCTAAGTTTAAATTATAAAATATTTATAACCTAAAACTCTCTTTACAACGTTTCTTTAATAAAAACTTAGCAATATTGTTATGAAAAAATGAAGGAAGTATTTTTATCTAATTGTGAAAAAAGTTTTATACAGAAGATTATATCAGAGGGTCATGTAAGGCGCGAAAATTAAATATTTTAATTCAACTTGCAATTATTCAAACAATGGTTCATTTTTTTTTTAATTTTCAGCGATTAGATGGGAGAAGTTATAACGACAGTCGTAAATTGGATATAACATTTGGTTCTCAATATGGAAGCTGTATCGTCTCCCTTGGAGAAACTAAGTAAGGGTTTGTCTTGTGAAATTGCAAACTATTTAAAATTTTTAGTTTCTTTGTGTACAATTTTATTTAATAGCGTATTTCTTTAACTTACCTTATTTATACTTACATTGACGTATTGTTTTACATTATTTAATTTCTAATGTAATAGTTAAAAAATAATAAAATTTATGGAAATTTCTCACCATAACTCACATATACTTTTAGGTTAACATTTTATTAAACAGACAAATAATTAATTTTTCAGAATATTATCACAAGTATCATGTGAAGTTGTGCAGCCAAAACAAATAAGACCTAATGAAGGCATTTTATTTATAAATGTAGAAATCAGCCCAATGGCAGCACCACAGTTTGAGGCCAATCGTCAAACAGATCTCACAGTATATCTAAATAGATTATTGGAGAAGTGTTACAAAGATTCCAAATGCATTGATCTTGAATCATTGTGCATTGTTGTTGAGGAAAAGGTAAATATATCAATTTTATTAAAAATTATCTATATCTTTTAAAATGTAGAAAAACATAATATCAAATTATATTACAAGTATGAAACTAAAATGCTTAAAAATTTGAAAAAATAATAATAAAGTATTAAATATTAGGAGGTTCCCATAACTTCATCTGAGTAGAATAATTTATTATTTTGAACACCTCTTTTCAATACATGATGGCTCTATGTTCTAAGTGTTCTAATTATTCATGTTTCATAGAACCTTTTGTCTCACCATCTCCAAGGTCAAATATATATCTACACTAAATGACATTAAAATTGGATCAGATTTTATATAAAAGTGCATGAAACAAATATTCATAGTTATAGAAAGTTCCTGTTAGAACTGTTATATGCTTTGATTTATATTAAAATAAAAGCATTTGCGATATATTTGTTTTTTTTTTTTTTAATATTAATATAACAATATTTTTATTTTTAAAAAATTTTCCAATAAACAGGTTTGGTCACTAAGAGTTGATATAAAAGTATTAAATCATGATGGGAACCTCATAGAGTGCGCTAGTATAGCCACATTGGCTTCATTAGCCCACTTTAAGAGGCCAGATGTTACCCGGAGTGGGGAAAAAGTCATCATACACACATTAGCAGAGAAAGACCCCATACCAACTGTGTTATACCATTATCCAGTATGTGCGACATTTGCTATATTTAGCAATAAGTAAGTATTTAAAAGAATGCTTTAACATAAACACTCTAAGGCTATTCAATTGTAAATGGGCATAAAAACATTCTTAAATCTGATTGGCACTTTGTTTGTGTGAGCCATCTATGATAATAGCAATAAATAATTAGATTAATATAAATAGATTATTCTATATTTATTAGATTTTCTAAATAAATATTTTTGCTATTTCAGAATTCTTATATCAGACCCAAGTTTCATCGAAGAATCTGTATGTACAAGTAATTCAGAGGAAGGAAATATAAGTGGGGGATTGCTCGTAGTTGGCATGAATCAATACAAAGAATTGTGTTTGTTAAATTTAACTGGGGCTGCAATATATAATTCAAGTATAGTTCACAGAGCAATACTCAGTGCTACCGATAAGTGTAAGAATATTGTTGATTTAGTTAAGAAGAAAATTATAAATGATGATAACTTAAGGTGAGAAACTTTATTTTTCAGACTAATTTGTTTATCATTCAAATTGTTATAAAAATTGAACTGTAAGGAAAATAATATTGTCTTTTCTTCTAAAGCGAGTACGGAGCTGAGTTAATGATATCCTTATATCTAAATGTATATAGCACTTAGATAAATTTAATAGGGTTAATTTGTTACACTGGTCATCAAAGTAATAAAAGTTACACAACATTTATAAAAATTGTTTTGTGGTTAATAAAGTGTATGTGGATTTATTAAAAAAATGGACATTGACATTTATTTTTACATCACATGCGCTTTATGTAGCTTTCCAGATCATTGTTTCCAAAAATGCAAAAAAAAGTGAAGTGGAATATCTATCAACACTCACAGTCCAATTTATGCCTATAAATACCACATACCTATACACAAACATACACACACACACAAATAGAAAACAATCATATTCACATTTAAGAATTAACTGATGTTTATCTTAAAGATTAATCTATCTCTGTAGTAAAATTCATTCAAATTTATCATTTTAGGTGTAAAAACGTAACAAGTTAACAGTCAGACAGACAGTTATATTGGCATATTTGTATGGATTATATTTTAAATGTTTTTATAGCATAGTGATTATTAAGGCCCCACTAAAGTAGGTCACTTGCCTAATTTGAAATCATTGACTCTTAAGGCTGAACAACTGCCAGACCTTATAAGGAATCCAATGAGTTGCTTTGGTCTGCTTTTTATTTTGTGTATTTTAATTATTGCTGATTATTTTTAATAGCTATTATTCAGACCATATGAGTTATTTAATTTTTTATATTATTTTGTGGGATAAGCGTAATTGAAGTTTTGGAACATGCAAAGTGCAATGCAGTATCAAAATACATCAATATTTCCGAATTTCACTTTTTGTGGGTTGACACATTATTGCTTATCTGCATCCAATTAGTGTCCTCGTAATTCTTCTGTAACTAACCAATTAGAATTTATATCTATTTGGGTAGAGAAAATTTACCAAAACTACTATTGTAAAATAATACTATCTTTTGAGTATTTTGTCAACCTTTTACATCGTCCAAATTGGTTTCAAGTTTTTTTTTTTTTGTATTAAAAATATATTTTTTTTAGACAGAAAAGGGTTAAAATTAATTTCGGAGACAACATAACAAGTGATCATGTGCAGTCATTGAGCAGAAAAGATCTTAGCATTTGCCTCAAGAACTTCGACATAGATGACAACATGTCAGAAAAAGGTGTAGAAATGATGGAAGAAGAATCCGAGATAAAATTAGAGCCCAGTAAATATGATGGTAATATATTTTATTTCATAAATATTTAAAAGCTAGTTGGTTCCCATAAGTTTGATTGTAGAAAATTTCAACCCCTATTTTATCTCATTCACATATTATTTTAAGAGACAAAGTATCCTATTTCTATTTCCAAAGATATTGCTATATCAAAATTCTTCAAAATTGGTTTAGCAGTTTTGTTGTGAAAACATAACAAAAAGACATACTTTTAGTTACTTTTGCATCTTTACTAATATTAAAAAGAGGCAAAAATTTTTTGTTAGTTTGTAAATAAGAGGTAAGTTCTGAAACTATTGATCTGATTTGAAAATTCATTTTTGCATTTGGACCATTTATTGAGGAAGATTATAACACTATGACTCAGGAGTGAAACAGTTGCCATCAATGTGGCGAGGTGCAGCTAGTTTATATTTTTATGGATAATATTTTTACACAATTTCTTATTTCTTTTATTGGAATTATTTTCAAATGAAGTATTTTACTAAGAGTTCATATCATTAGTTTTGGCATAAATAATATGAGAGTAATGATTACCAGATTTCACATTTTATATCTTCACAATTTTTATACTTTGAAAATAATTTTTAATATGACTTAAAAAAGATATCGAATATCATATTATACGTACACTTAGGAATATAAATGTGTCAGCTATATTTTATACTTTCGCTTATTTACAAATTAATTCTCATTTTCGTTTTAATTTTAATGTCACTAATATATATTAATGAAGTTATATTTTTTATAAAAAGTGCATATTATTTGTCTTTCAGTTGTACCGTCACTACCTCAAACGGCAGAAATAAAAGCGAAGAAGGGTGCTTCAACATGGATAGAAATATCATCTGATTCAGAAGTAGATTGAAAATCATACACAAGTTTGTCAAATAAAATGTAATAAAAGTTACATTTTACACATTACTGCTAATAAAATCTCTCTTAACAGTATTTAGCATTTTTAGCATTGCATTTCCCTTGTCAATTAACAATCATAACATTCAATATTAAAAATGTTAATACAAAAAAAAATTATCTAGATGAAAATAAATAGTGTATTCTTGATAGAAATGACTTCATTTTATATAATAAAAATCATTTACAAGAGTTTTATGTGGGACAAGATAATATATTTTATATAGAAATATCCTAGAATAGCATTTCTTAAGGAGTTTATATGAGAATTAATTTTATATTTCATATGGTGAATCACACAGTTAGATATTAATACATTAAATAATAATACTTAAATTTCATTAACAAAACTGTTTTTTACTCAAAGTTACTGGAAAAAAAACATCTAAATAAGTAATGCCATCTAGGAGTCTTACTCAAATATATTATTAAGTTAATATTCATTGATATAGTTAAACTGTCAGCATTGAATAAATATTAGTATTTTTTTAATAAAATCATAAAATCATATTTAATATATGCAAATAATACATTATACTGTACATGGAAACAAAATACATTTTATTTTAGTTCAATACTAATAATGGATTTGGGCAATAGTGATGTATTTGCTTTATGATCATTATGGATTATAATAATTAATGTTATTTATCTAAATGTATTTAATATAACTATTATTTATTCTTCAAATATTTTTATTACATTGCAAATAAATTACAATTTTCAGATGGTAATGTTTTAAATGTAGATTGTAAATTTAAACAGAGAAATCCTGGATCTATTTACTATACCTAAAGTTAAGACTACACTAATTCATAAATTAAATTCACATTTCACTACACTGAGTCTGAGTTCATACCATTTTTCTGGTCTAATTTATTGCCATTTGTTTTTACCATGTAAATAAAATATGTCACAATTTCTTTTTCATTTACTGGCAAGGATTTAAAATGTTTCTGTATAGCCTGAAAGAAAGAGTAAATAATTATACATGGAGCAAAATAAGCTAATCAAATGAAACAAATATCTAATAACAATATCACACAATTTTATGTAATCATAAGAATAGTACATCAGAACACTACTCACTTCAGCTAACTGAGTTTTATTAAATCCTGGTTTTGTTGGCACTTTATAGTGTTTTTTATATCTCTTCAAAGTATTCACTTGCAGTTGGACCCAGTCTACTTCAGGGGAATCCATTTCAGCCTCATGACTATCATCCTCTGAGTCTTTAGGCCTCCTCTGCTTTGTTCTTGCACATTGTATCATAGTTTTATGGTAATCACAAATGTATGTGTGTCTTGCCTAAAAATTAAAAAAAATTAACATAATTGTTTACACTTTCGTTTTTTGTGTTAAAAATAAATATAAACAGAAATTGGTAAAGATACTGGCCGCATACCAACCTGAGGATCTATATTCAGTTTTAGCCTTCTTTGAGCAACTGTTTTCTGTATGCGCTTGCTGTACGATGCGTTGCCAGCAGGTCGCCTACATCGGTCGCTGTCATCCACAAGGCAACATATTTGATCTGAATTACCTCTAGAATCTTCTTCTCCTGTGCTAAACCCGTTGTTCATTGGATACTCGCGTTGAATCATATATAACAGGTAAATTAATGTTGTAAGCGAGACCTCGCACTGGGCGATGCGATATAGTTCGACGTATTCACAAAGCCTCTGGATTGAGGTTATGATAAGTAAAAACACAGAACATTTCGGCGAAACAGTCACTTAATAACATATCAAAAGTTACCAGGTATCACAATTCTACACCGTATTAATCATCTAAAATTTAAGTTTTTTCAATCGCAGCACTTTTACACTAATAATGTAATGTTCATGGCTTCTTTTAAGAAGCTCGCAAAGTATTACGTGTTTCACACTAAACCTTTTCACGTTTTTTAACTAATTTCATATAAGTCTTTATTTTAATGAAAGTTTTCACAAATCAGCTGCTTAAATTTATCCAACTGAGCATAAATTACAAATTTACCACCGATCGCCATTCGAGTATACGTCCCGCTCCCGTCACCTTACTAAACGCAATAGCAATAATGGCACTCACACATTCAAATATGATACATAGGTCTTTGTAAAACGGTTCATAATAGGAATGTTTAGGTGTGTGCATTGAATGCTATTGTATGACAGTGTAGCTATACGTAAGTATAAACAAAAAATAAAGCCGAAGCAAAATTAGTGATTGGCTACCACAAGGCGCGCAATTTAATTTTGACCAATCAAAAGGTTTTGTCACTGACATTGTCAGCCGTGTGTTTATTAGTACGAACGAACGCGAAGTTCCCTACGTAATAAGCGCTGAAATCGTGTGCTTGTTTATAATAAATAAAAACTCGGTGAGTTTTATTATTTTTTATAATAAAAAAGTAATGTTATTTGTATTCGAAAAAATATCAATATGATCAATATTGTGGTAGCTTACTGATATAGTTTATACGGTATTTTTAGTTTTACATTCTAATTTTATAAGCAAATGGCTGCCGAGTGCCGAAGTAAAGTGACACTATACATAACACGATTCAGTATCAGTAGTAGGTGAGTAGTTATAACTCTACATCGTATACGTCATATCATAGACACAACTTATTACAAATAGCTGTTTTGTTACATTTCTGTAATTGTAGGGGCCATTTTTTATATATTATGTTATTAATTATATCATATAAAAATGTTTAATTGATGATAAGGATTTAGGATTTGTACTCCAAATAAAAAGCCGGCAAATTATTGTATTAGTAGTTTGGTATATAAAAATAACTGATTTCATGCATTACCTTTTAATAACATAAAATTTAATATTTAGTTAATATATTGTAATTCGCATTTTAATTGTTGTTTTAAACTTATTATTTAAAACATGTTTTTTTTTCTTTTGTTAGTATATGGTGATTCATGAACTTGATTTTTATTATTTGGATGAATACGCAAGCTTTTGAAGTAAGTTTCTTTTGATTAAAATCATGCCCGTAACAGAAGTTGTACATTTTTTTAAAGAAATTATCACAATAAAATTCCATTATACCTATTATATTAATAAAAAAATGAAAATGTCGATTTTTTATTTAAAATTTTGAACTTACCAATTTTCCAATAAAATATAGATGATAATAAATTGTAAAAATGTACTCAGTACCTAGATTTTTTTAGCCCTTTGGGAGACTTCTGACAATGAATATTTTTTACTTAAAAATATAATCGATTTTAATCGAACCATCGCGTCGCATCGGTCCCTGTAAAATGTGAACTCTATTCTAGGATCACAAGAAAAAAAAAAATTGAATTTTACCGGATTAAAAAATTAAATTCATAAAGATCATAATTTTTTAATATTAACAAAAATAGTTGGAATATTAAAAAAGTTACGACGTTATTACATTGCAAATCATTGTTCTATAACTTTTACGTAAATTTCATTTAAACTACAAAATAAACGTTTCTTTTAAATGAGGGAAGAAGTAATCCGGCTTCGTAGGACCACAGGTGAAACGTTATAGCGAAGTCGTGAATCGTGATATTAACAAAAGAAGAGTTTCTGTAAAAAAAAACACTGTTTCTGGTAATATGTTTGTAGTTGCCTATAAAGCAAACTAGTCAAAAAATTCGTCTTTTATTAGTTTTAAGTTTTTGACACATAACTAGTGATATGTCCCTAATTTAGTAATAAAGATGCTTACAATTTTATTATTACTTATTTTTCTCAGAATATAAATTGCAGGAATTTATTGTTGTGGTAAATATATATAATAGCAGAACTGTTAAACTGAACTTTTACTTTACTTTTTTTATCCAGAAATATCATACATATTTCTTACAGTTTCGATGGATGGAAAAAAATATACAAACCTAGTTACAAGAATTACGAAAATAACAAGTCAAATTGGTCGAGCCGTTCCCACGTAACTAAAACTTTTTTAAAAATTCTTAATGTAAAAACAAAATGTATTTATTCATTTAAATTCAATTCTTTTGTTAATAGTTTTTAATTGTGCCATTTTTATTCACTATAGCCTATATCGCTACCTAACGGCTAATGACGCATTTGTCAATGTTTTACATCTGAAAGAATATAGGGCTTTATTTATTACAGAATTGCAGCTTACGTAATGCTATCTAGGTAACTGTTATCAGATTAAAAAGACGTTTAAGTGATATTACGAAAGTTAAACTTACAAATTTAATTATCGCTTTTTATGTATATCTTACTATTAAATAAGTAATTTTAACGCATTTAGACAAAGATACTTGACAGATTTATTTTTCATTTTTTTTTTTTACTATAATGAAGGAAAATAAATACGTTTGTTAATAGACATTCATTTTAAACCACTTGGAAATAAAATCCATCCAAAAATTTGGATGCTTTAGAAATTATACCTTGTCAGTTAAAGTGTTAAAGCGTATAAAGTTAGCCATTTTGTTTTTTTTTAAGATATTATGTAATCTGTTTCAATCGCGCCATCAAGACGACGTTTTTTAGAATTGTTTAAGTTGTTGAATAACACGGATGGACATACATATAGGTTAAATACATAATCCTTCCTTGGGCTTTTGGATTTGATTCCCTTAGAGCCAAAACTGTCAAAACTGGCGAACCGTTACGACCTCTTGTAGCCTAAACAGTTTGATCGATTTTGAAATGCAAGGTTATTAGGTAGCCAATTTTTTAATATTCAATCGTTTTAAGTCGGCTGATGATATTTTTTACTTACAGCAATTAATTTTATTTGCGTAGATGTAACTAATTTAATTTTATTCAAAAAATTGTTTGTTCGTTTGTACCAGTATTATGTGCTTGATAGGGATCGTCTGAACTATTAAACTAAAAGCCATACTAAGATTTTTTATTAATGGGGATTATTATTATTAAATTTAATTAAGTTCCGTACACTACGCTTTGATTACAAGCCCAACTTCAAAAATTGCATGACAGCTACTGGCGAGCAACTAGTGGGCTGTGAGTGGTGCGTAGTGGGTACAAAATGCGAGTCGCTTGCTAGTAGTCTCGGGGGAGAAAGGTATTTTCCTATAATGTATAGATTTACACTATAGTCGAATCTAAAAAGGCTTACATCGAATTTAATATTATTAATTCATTTTTAACACTGTAATTAAATCCAAACGGTTAAAGTTGCTCCTATTTTAAATATTGCAAAAAAATAAATTAATTAAATAAAACTGGTAAGTTGAGATACACTTATAAGTTTTGCTCTCAGACTTTCATCAAGAATTACATAAGTTGTTTGTCGCAGCTTTACATTTGAAAGAATTTACTGTTAGTGTCTTTATTTTTGATAGCAACAGCTATAGTAAGCTTACCTAGGTAAACATTACCATGTTACAGAGTTGTTATGTGTCAATTACCAGAGTAACACTTACATTATTAAATGTAATTCTCGCCTTATGCATGAAAGAATTTACTGCTGTGACAGTAACATATATTTTTTGATACTCACATCTTATTACAACTTACGTCAAGTTTACTTTTAGGTAACACTTACCAGGCTGCAGAGTTCTTTTATATAAGTTACAAGAGTAAAACTTACAAGCGTAATTCTCGCTCAAGACAATAATTTGCAAGTGGTATAATCTACATTTGAATAAGGTATAAATAATCGATGATGATTAGTGCTCAGGCTGACCGAGGTTATTTTTACAAGAAGAAGCAAATCTCCCCAATAATTAGCTTTTACTAAGTATACACTGCAAGAGGGATAAACATTCGAGTTGAGTGCGACCGTGTCTAGCTCGCGTTTTACGGTTTATTTGCGATTTTAATAAATCTTATTGTCAAGTAATAATATATAATCAGACATCAGAAAAATAAAACGATGCGTCTTAAAAAATGTTCGAAGATGCTATATAGAAGAAAAAAACATGAAAATGTGCTCAAAACGAGCTCCTTTTGGATGATAATGCCAAGTGGTGTACAAATATGCGTTCACGTTGCAGTAGCTGCACTGCACATTTCGGAAATTCTCAACCACTTTTCCTATAGTCTAGATTTAGCCTTTTGTGAATATTACTTATTTTCAAAAACGAAAAGAAGTAATGGAAAAAAAATATTATCGATGATAAAGTGATATTATTTTGGTATTGGTTTTGGGGAAATATTTTTTACCTATAGATATAAACTACGAAATATCTATTTAATATAAAAAACACTTTAGATGGGATATCTGAAAAAAGTTTATTAAATTTAAAGGAGAACTTATCGGACTGAGAAATATGTTGTATGTTCATTTTCCTTACATTTAATTTTAAGACATTTTAACTTCACCTCGTATTAGAAATGAGCGATAGGATGGATCATGAAAATATATTACATATATACTAATATGTAATATCAATACAAGACATACAAGACCATTTGCAGTCAACAGTAGTATCAATTTCAGTTTCGTCTAAGAACCTATAAGTGAAAATCAACCAAAACAACTTTTAATCGTTATAGATCCTAATCTGTAATTTTGATTGAAAAACGATATGAGAAACTTAAAAAGGCTGATAAACACATTATCCTCCTTTGCGTAGCGTAGTCGGGTAAAAAAATCACCATTAGCTTATAGACTTCTAAATTCTTACTCTACAGACATCAAAATTTAAACTCGTATTAAAAGTTTATTAGTACGACCATTACACCAAATATGTAATTAACCACATATGATACGTTTATAATTATACACTGGGAATGCGGGGACCGGTTGCTATTAATTTATTTTGTTAGTGTGATTTGTTTATTATTATTATTACTAATATCAAATTTTTGAATGATATTATTGCTTTTTGACAAATCGTTTCTAATTTAATTTTATAACGAAAATATTTCTTAAGGATTGTGAATGTTATTTAATGTTATACAATCAATTTGCTTTAATTTAAGCTGTAGAAAAATATATTACACTGTATTTTCTTTTTTACAATAATTACAATTTTTAGGAAGGATATAATTTTTTTTATTGTAAATAATAATCATTACATCCTTAAAACAATTACTTTTGTGATCGATAAGTACATAAAGGCATTGTAAACAAAATGGCAATGTATTAAAAATAACGCATTTATAAAGTTAATAAATCTATTACATTTAAAATAATTTTGGTATGGCGGTACGGAGAGAGTACGAGGCTGCGCTAATCGCCTTATTGACCGGTTGCTGGACGAGCTTGTTGCCACTTCGTGCAAGTTCGTTCTCTCTTCGTTTAATTTTCCATAACGTCCGCTGCGCGTTGAGGGCACCACTGTGCACTTGTTTAGCGTCCTACTATGCGACGTTGCCAAATGTATTGACTTAAATACGAACGAAGACAAAACGTACGCGCGTGGAGTGAAACTTTTGAGCCGGCAGCTTTTTTATCAAGTGAACTTAAGTGTTTTCAATGCTTATATATTACAATTTGTAATAAAATGATCCATAAGTTATAAACAAATAGATTTTTTGTGATGAAAACATAGTTTGTGCCGAGTATCTAAGTGTTTAAGTAAAAACAGTATTACAGAAGCTTTAAAAAGACAATAAAGCAAGGAGCTTTATTTCTTTCCGAATAATTATTATAAAGGATATGGTTTCAAAAACAATACAAAACAAAGAATAATTTAAGGCAGCTGAAGCGGAATAAAGAAACTGGTTAGCCGAAAGCGGCGGTTGTGATATGGGGGAACGGGGCGCAACGGGGGGCGCTTGGGGTGCGCGCGACGATGCCTCGTGGTGGCCGGGTGGCTCTGGTGAATTGCAGCACCAACAACAAATTAATGAAGAGATTGCTAGGAGTACTGCTACAGTTACTCATCAATTATATTCCTACAAAATGACTGGTGGATTTTCAAATACTGGTGGCGACAGTACCTCTTCACCAGGTTTTGATTATCGCTTAATGACTGGTACTAACACTAGGGAAGAATCTCCCCAGCAACCGTGGTGGTACGCTTCGGGATCTGTAGAGTCTCAGCAGACTTCATCACCGACGGTATAATGTTTAATACTTATTAATTACCACATGCATTAAAAACTGCAAAATCCATATTCAATGAAACATAGGAATCTACTCCTTATTCATAAATAACAAAAAAAAATTCCTTAGCATTACAACAAAAAAATCTAAATTGTCATGAAGATACTTTTTTTATTTTGTTAACTCGTTTTCCGGCCCTGGGTTCAAGTCCTTTTGAGTCTAAAGATAATTAACATTAGAGCAGCGTGCAATCAGAAATTATTTTCCTTTGTCTATGAGATATTTATTTAGAGTAATTTTTGTTGAGAATACGACTAAAATATAAAAATTATATTCTCGAAAACAATTTATATACCTTAGGTAGTAACGTAATCAAAATTTTTTGTCTTAAAGATGCATTTTTCAATAAAAATGACATTTTATAAAATGTTATTTAGTTATTGTCAGAAAGTCATCGATCTATATATCTGGCAATATTTTATTTGAAGGAATTGTCAAATGTCAAATATTTTTCGACAATAATAAACCAATATTTATTGATATAAAAGTTATTTTTAATTTCTTACAATATTTTGTCGTAGTAGTAGCAGTAGCAGGTGGTATGCTTAAATGTGAATAATATGTAAAATACGAAAGGACAACAGCAAAAACTTACTATTTGGTTGTTGTTTACATTCTGACAAAATGATGGTAAGATATTGTAGGTACTATTAATAATCAATTGCTTTGATTACGTATATTATTATATATATGTAACAATGAAGGATATTTTTATGAATAATTATATAACAGTTATATATTTTAAGTAGTTTCGTTTTTTTTGAGTTACAATATCATTACACAATTAAGGTCACAAAATTAGTAGTAAACATGAAGTTATTAAAACGAAACTATGAATATATACAAACAGTGTTTTTTTTTACTGATGGAATGAAAGACAGATTTAATACATGTTGTTGAATCTTTTTTTCTTTGTAGAACAAAGTGATTAAAGTAACTAGTGTACAATGTTAAGAGTCACACTAGTTGTGTCTCTTTTTATATCCCCTCAAGGGAATTGTTATCAGCAATAAGTATTATTAACTTTACCATTATTATGAACATAAGCCAAGAACATCAATTTACATATTTCTAATTTTAAAACAGTGATTAGCTTTCACCAAAAATTTCAGCCTCTAATATCCTAATAGAATGAATTATTAAAAATCCTTTATTATTATAACTATTAATTCCATCAATTTAGACCATACATTATTAATTTGAAGATTTATTAAAGGAGATAGTTTTGTACACTTTTTTGTAATTCTAGATAACTTATTAAACAAGTTATTTGAATAAGAATTTTTACGATTAAATTTGAAAAATTTACTCTTAAAGGGTTTTCACACATAATTCAATTTATTGAACTATCAAAGATTAATTTTGACACGGACTTATGACTTTAAGCATTATGTTTTTTGTTAATTTTTTTTTTAATTTTCAAATACAAGGTTAATTGATGATATTAATGTATGATATTGGACTCTGAGAAATATTTAAAAGATCAATTTTAATTATTACATTAAATTACTTTTTAAATACATGCTTAACTTATAAAATCTGGCTGACAACATAAAACTGACTGACATGAAATCATTGCAATTTTTAAAAACAAATTTTGTTAAAAACTTAAAATCATATTCCAATAATAGATGTAACTTATTCATGCATTGTCATCAAATGTGACTACACAAATTGTTTAAAAAACATAAGTGTTAAAGTAAAGATTTAGTTACACAGAATGAGTTTTTTAACTGGGTTTGGTATGCCAAATCCGAAACTATAAGGAATAGCGAAAAATAGTGAAAGTACCCTTTAGGCCAATTTTGATGAAAACTAAAATTACAACATTATTTTAAAAAAATCCTAGTCAGGATCCGAACCTGTTACAAAAAATTACACCTATATTATTGCACCATCAGATTATTATATGATTACTTAGAAGAATCAACTGCTGGAAAGTAATTGTATATGGAAAACTAAAAGTAAAGCCTTATATTTATAAAAAGCTATTAAATTCATACATTCATAAAATTAAACCTTAATAAGTTAATTTTTAAAGGGAATGATCAACACTCAAAATTAAAACATGAACTTAAAATATGATGTTGTAGTGTTCATTTAGAGTGGACATTAATAGACAAGGCCAGTTATGTTAAGACATAAACTTAATATTATTTTGAACATTTTTAATAGGCTGCATTAAAATGCTAGTCCCCTCCTAAAGTAGTACAAAGTGATGGGAACAATCGAAAATCTGTAAAATTTATAAATTTCAAAATTACTTTTTTTATGTTTGTGAAATTTTTTCAATGTGATCTGTTCAAAGTTGATATAATGTCACATTTATTTTAGTCTCGTCACCCACTCTTTTCACTCGGTAGGTGACTAGAATTTTGAACCAAACTATGGTTAAAGTTTATACTACCCTTAAAAAGATGAATATATTTATTGAAAAACAATATTTTATTTTTAAAATACATCTTGGACTCAACTACTGTACCAAATTTTCACTTTTGAGTCTTAATAATCTCTTTAAAAAATTGACTAAGTAGTACTTAAGGTGCAATTAATGTATGAATTTAATAACATTTTGTAAAAATAAGCTATTACTTTCCAAAAGTTAATCCACAAAAAGAACACTAGGTGTGTGATTCTTGGGTTCGAATCCTGGCTAGGAAAATAATTAAAAAAAAAAGTAATGATCCAATTTTAGTTTTTTTCAAAATCAATCCGGACGATCCTTTTACTTTACTTTCGGATTCGGCCTACCACGCCCAGTTAAAAAAACTCATTGTGTATAAATATGAATCTTTGGAGTGATTTGTAAAAGATAAAAATGGCCCCAAATTTGCCACCCCTAAAATCCGCTGACCTAGGCTCCAGCCGTCTTACTCAGCCTGCTGGTAAAGCCACCATTGTATTAATCAATTTTGAGGTTTTTGTTAATTTATATTCTGTTATTAAATTAAATAATATTAATTATATTTTATATCAACTCATAATGAATTTTATTTTATTTCTTATTTTTATTTACATCAAATATTATTTTATTTCAAAAGCTAATTTAAAAAAAATCAAATATGGTCTTATTTTATTTTAATGTTTTTTTTTCTCACACAATGATGTTGATAATTTTTTGGAAACAATTATTGTAAACAATTATTGAAATTGAAATTTGATAAAATAAAGTGGTTTTCTTTAACCATGGTCTGATATTTTGTGGTAATGGTAGTATTGATACCAACTATAAATACATTTACATAATATATATTTATTTGTCATCAAACATACAGCAAGTTAATTTTACTATACAAAAATGAAGCCGTGGATTTTTTTTTTTAACTATGTTGATTAATAACTAAAATAGATATTAACATGTTATTATAATATATAGAAATATATATATTGAAATGATATTATATATGGCTTTATAGATAACGGTTTGAACTGTTTTTTTTAATTTTAGGGACAAAATCAATCAAGTCCTGACTCCGACCAAAGCAATCAACAAGCTAACGGTATACAACAAAGCCACCAAAATTTACAACAAGCTCAAGAGCAACATCAAATTCAACAAAATCAGTTACAACAACAGTTGCAACAACAACAGCAGCAGCAAAGTCTGCAACAGGCTTTACAGCAACAGAATCAACAACAAACTTTGCAACAAATGCTGCAACAACAGCAACAACAACAGCAGCAGCAAGTTGATCAACAGAATTCACAACAGAGTTTGCAATTGCAAGTGAGCCAAGCACAGGCCCAGGCGATTGTGCAGGCACAGGCGGCTTTGCAACAACAAGTAGCTCAATCATTACAACAACAGCAGCAAAGTCTGCAAGAACAAATACAAGTAGCTCAACAACAACAAATACAGGCCGCTCTCCAAAGGCAATCTGCTACACTGCAGGTAATAACGAACAAATCATACTAAAGGCACATTTTGTGTTCTATCATTTTTAACAAATTCAAGACAATATAGTGCTTATTCTATTTCAATTTTCAACACACATGGATTAATAAAAAATTTATATTTATTGGTTTTGTCGTAGTCGGATACTTCATTCATACCATTATAAACAATATCTGAATTGTTTTTTACTTTTCTTATACACGAAAAACTTGATTTTTGTTAATAAAATTCATTTGGCAAACGCATTTGCTGACGATATTTCAATTAAATACTATATTGCCAACGACTAGGTGTGCAATAATGTGTCAACCCACAAAAAGTCAAATTCGGAGATATTGATGTTTTTTGATACTGCCTATTTAACATTATAAAAAAATCGAAGTTATATAAACTAAAGAAGTACAGAAAAAAGTTTTTTAATTGATTGGTTTGAATTTCAAGTGTGTTCCATATTTTGCAATTTTATTATTATTTTATTAATTTTATTATTAAATATTTGAAAAACTTTTTATTAGATAATCCAATCTAATATAGATATGTATGTCAGACTGATTTTAATTAATTATACTTTTTATCAAAAATAAAAGAAAAGATGGATATATACTTCTTCAAACATATTTGTTAAGAATAGGTTTAACATCTTTAGACGCCATTTTCTCAAAATGAAGTCCGTGTAGCTTGACACAGTATTGCTTATCAGCGTCAATATGTAATACGTTACAACGAATCAATGTTTTGTAGGAATTGCAACAACAAGCGCAACAGCAGGCCCTGTTAGCACAAGCGACCAACAAAGGCAGAATGCCTCGTGCTAGGGCAAATAATAAGCCGCGCGGGAGGATGACCGCTTATGCCTTCTTCGTGCAAACTTGCCGGGAGGAGCATAAGAAGAAACACCCCGAGGAGAATGTTATTTTTGCCGCATTTTCTAAAAAATGCGCTGAAAGGTGGAATGTAAGTTTATAATTTTAATTTTTTTTTAATATTTATTTATTTTAATTTTTAATTTATTGTAATGAAATAAAGTTCATGCATATTATACATATGAAACATCATTACTATATAAAATTTATGTATGTTTGTTCACATTTCGCTAAAACACTTGTGGACTCTACTACTCTACTATAATATGATTCATGTTTTATGTATTTTATATTAGACTAGCGTTTACTCGCGGCTTATCTCGCGTCAATGAAGATTTTGTTTTAAAATAATACGCATATACATAGTCAGAAGGCCTAATTCCGACCGTGGGGTGAACCCGTCTATTCGCGATTGTAGGCGCTACAGTTGAGTTAGAGCATTGTTAGTTGTGTTGGTGGAAGGAAACAAGATTCTAGACCTAGAACTATCACGTAGTTGTCATATATCAGTATAGAAGTGGGTTAAAACAGTGTCCAAAGTCCAGTTGTGTTTTTAAATCGAAATGTCATGCACATTTAATTTTAAATTTTGTAACTGTTTTTTAAGACTAGTATATGTAATGGAATGATACACTTAAACGATTTTTGTATAATTTCACATAAAAAAACAAAGTTAACACCTTTTTCGATGTTATTAGTTATTACATGAAAAATGTTTAGTTGAAAATTTCCTCGAAATTCGAGTTCGAAATGAAAATTCGTTTATTTTGAATGAATCTGGATCCTGTCAAATCATTGTGTGACGAATTTTTTTACAAAACTATGACAGTTATATAAAAGAATGCTCTTACAGTTATACAATAAGGATTGTTAGTCTGTTATTTATTTTTGTTACACTTTAATATTACAGTAGTAAATAGGATGTTATAAAAAATAAATATTTATCACCCCTTATTAAATGTGTCGGAATAGCTTCAGTTTTTTAACATATTAAACGCGACAAAGGCGTCATTTTTAAGATGTGTGAGCAAATTGATGTACGAGTTATTACAAACTTATCTTTAAATGACATCTTCACATGTTACGGTGCTGCCCCTTTTTGACGGACAAATCCGTCTAGTTAAAATTAAATGAAATATACATTATACATGCAATAAAAATTTTAATAAATTCTTATATAAAATTAAATATGAACAATGAAATAAATAAAAAAACCTATACTAGAATTAGGCCTGACTATATATAAAATATGGCCTATTACCAATTTTGAATAATGTAAGGTACATGGTATACAATTTTCTCGCTCTTTATTGTATTAGTATATTTTCTTTTATATATTTATATAACAAATTCAGTAACTTAAATGTTGTATAATAATATTTTGATATCAATAATAAATTATTTGTCTCATCATTAATCAGAAAAATATTTAATTAAAATTTTAATCAATTTTCCGAAATAAGTAGGAGGTTCTCAATTTGTCGCAGACTTTTTTTAAAGTGAAGGGTGTTATTGGATGTTTTGCGTAGTGACGTCATGCTTCGCTATTGCTTATACCTGATAGCTCGTACATTCTCGCTGAGGATATATTCACCAGTGTATTCTTACTGTTCGGACGTGAAACCAGTTTTATTTTACTTTGCGCGTAATTTATATCGTTATTTCATGTTTAACTATCGTCTCACTATGCCGTCTCTACACGGTGGCCTATTGCGGTGGTCCATTGTGTAGAGCATGCAGTGAAGTAGTGGCTGCCACGATAGAGCATGATGACTCCAACAGTTTTTCGGGCACACATCAAACGATAGTAGCGCGTAAAGTTATGCGCCCAAACCCAATGTCCGATTATATAGTTTTGCATGGGAATCGTTATAGACATTGGCTGTTCGGTTACGTGATTTAATACGCAAAATATTGAAGTGTAACAAGTTAGAGGTTTTTAAGTTCATAAACTATTAGAAGTGCAAATATAATTGGGAATCCCCCAAACAAACGATTGATTTTACGATAATCTTCTCGTCCGGCAATAGGAAGAATGAACACAGCATCGTCTGAATGACTTCACGACAGTAAACATCCACTACGTACCATCGAGATGGCCACTTTGATAACCCATCGTGTAGTATTACACCTTCTGATTTACTATGTGTTTCTGCTTCTTGCATTTAACTTTACATGTGTTCGTTCTGTGGACATTATTATATAATTTTTATTGAAAATTACATTAATATTTTCCACCACACATATTTATCATTAAACACTGTAAAAATAGACAAGGTCCTTTGATTGTAAAAATAAACTTTAAAAATTATTAACATTTTAAATTTGAACTCCCATAGACAATGTCAGAGAAAGAGAAGCAGAGGTTCCATGAGATGGCGGAACAAGACAAGAAGCGATATGATCTGCAAATGCAGAATTATGTTCCACCTAAAGATGTAAAGGTGCGCGGGCGCAAGCGAGCGCAACTGAAGGATCCCAACGCACCGAAACGATCGCTGTGAGTTATGGTCATGTTTTTTGATAATTATTTTAAATATAATTTTTAAAAATCTATACGAATAAATAAAATTGAAGTGTCTGTTTGTAATTTCCAATTATCAACTTCTTTAACGATACTTTCATCAAAAACTTTATTAAAAAAAAAGTTGTTCGTCCGTCTGTCTGTCCATCTGTTTGTTCCGGCTAATCTCTAAACGACTGGACCGATTATGACCGGAGTTTGTCCTTTTACAAGATCCATAGTTAATATTATAAAAGTAAAGTGACTGGGTCTTTCTGTTTGTTACATTTTCACGCTCAAACCGCGGAACAATTTCATAATTCATTTTTATTTGTCACGATAATAAACGTAATATAGGGGATTAAGATTGCTACAAAGATGAACCTACCAACCAAGTTGTGGAAACTAACTACTTTATTTAAGTTAACTAGCGGCGGACACCAGCTTCGTCCAGTTTACATGAAGATTTGCAACCGCTAGTTTGCCCTCTCAGGGTTACATATTTATTCATTTCTAACCAGAAGTAATCATATTAAATTAAGTGTTTCTTACTTTGAAAATGATTGACTTCCATGCAACCGTTCATGCTTTACTTATATTAAGGATGAAATTTAAAAAACTCCTTTCTTAATTGGTGCTTACAATGTAAGAAGTATAAACTGCCTAAATTTCAAATTTCTAGCCCAGTTCAGGGTCTGCCTTGATAAAACAGTCAGTCATGACATGTAATTATATATGAATATATGAAAAGCTATTCTGATTTAGACTTCAAAATGTGATTTTTATGACACAAATCAACGAATCGTTATCTCCGTAGATTGAGTTTATTTTTAAAATCAACTCGTGTTACATATTTTAAACGTTCCCGATTTATAATGTTCATTAATCGTCGTAATACCTTTTTTATTGCCCGACGTTTGGTCGAAGTAGTACCCGTCGTGGTCATTAGTTGACCTGCTGTTTCAGTTGAGCTAAAAAAGTATTATTAGGATTAGGTATCGCGATAAGATATTTAAAGTACTAATAACACTCTAAACGTCAGACTGTGTTTACGTATTAGATTTCAACAAAGTAGATATCCCGAATGAAACTTATTAGTGCCCCTAGTCTAGATTGATATTCTACAACATTCTAGTAAATCATCTTTCTCATAAAAACAAAAATGTAACTCAAGTTTTTTAATTATCAAAAATAACCAACAGGTCAGCGTTCTTCTGGTTCTGTAACCATGAGCGTTCTAAGGTGAAGGCCAACAACCCTGAATACACTATGGGAGATATTGCAAAGGAGCTTGGTAAAAGATGGGCAGCAGCAGACCCTGAAACTAAGTCGAAGTATGAGGCTCTCAGTGAACAGGATAAGGCGAGGTATGACAGGGTGAGTAAATGCTTCTTTGTAATAAATACATACACACTGGCCGAGCAGGACTCATCATAACAAATCAAAACACGAGGTAGGCTCAAATCTATATGTAATACTAGCCGCCTCTCCCGGTTTCCCTCGTATTTATGGTTACTGCTTCTGTCCAGTGAGTCTTAGTGTGATATAATATATTCTATAACCTTCCTCAATAAATAGGTTATCTAATGCAAAAATAATTTTTCCAATCAGTAGTTTCAGAGATAACAACATACAAATTTAGAAACAATTTTTGTCTCTTATTAGTAGTTGCATTGAAAAGTAAATTCATTAACTAATTTATCACACATTCAAACAGCTTAATCTGTTTGGAGGGATTTTGTGTAATATTAGCTTACAGTTGTGATGTAGGCATCAGATAAGGATTCCTAAAGGGTTGAAACATAACCAATGTTTAACAAAGTTTGTATGGAAAAATCAAACTTAGCGAAAAAAATTCGCTAGCATAAGCAACCAAAGACATAAATAACGAAAAAAAAAAAATTGTTCTATTATTTTTCTAAGTAATATCTTTTTATTATTTCCTGTATTTTTTTTCTGTGACTTTAAATGTTAACAATTTTAGATAATAGGGATATCGTATTTAATAATTTCCAGTTGTTAATTGCATACTTGTTTGTTTACAGGAAATGACAGCATATAAGAAGGGACCCTTAGCGTTAGTCCAGCAACAACAGCAACAAGAGCCAGAGGAAGAAGTGGGAGATTTTGAAGGCGACGATGAGTACAAGTAAATTATATATTGTGGGCGTGTTCCGAAATATAATCCAGCCTGCTGGTCAGTTAGGGTCGAAGCTCATTTATACGATTTCGCTCCGGTACGCTAGAATGAACACTCAAAAACAAGTTTAAAGTTGTACTCTTTAGGTACATTTGCAATGAGAATTTACTTATATCTCTTACTTGCGCTATTTGCAATTGTATATGAATATTGTTGTCATTGTAAATGTGTTGTTGTGTGAAGAGTTAACTAGTAACGGGTTGTAGGTGTCAAGAGAGAGAACATGGGGATATTTATTACAAGGGTTGGAAAATAAAGACATAAACTCTGAATCTAATGTCTTATTATTATTCACCCTTGGACTCTTTAAAAGTTTCCTAAAAGTAAAACTAGGCTTTCTTTGAACGTTCATTATTTACTGCACTTTCATCAATCAGGGTGGTGAAGCTTCCATAGCTAACAATAAGACTAATCCGAGTGAACTAATGATTTTTTTAATAAAAATAGGCAAAGATTTATTTATAGGCAAAGATGTTTGTCAAACAGGCACGCCAAAATAAAAAAAAAAGTTTGGGTAAAATTGACAATTTTAATTAAAAGTTATAGTTGTGCAAATTTAACTGAATTTAAAATTGCTCGAGTATATCGTCTACATACGTGGTTATGACATAATCTGTCAACATTTAATATTGGTAAAAATTTTCTCAAATTCGCCGTACATGGGTTTTTATCTATGGAAACCCTGCTTTTTCTTACGTAGTATTGTACAGCTTTTGGCCGCGACGCCGAATTTAACTAGTTAAAATTTCGTTAAACGTAGAAAAATGTCAATTTAAGATATCATTAGTTTAACCCAGTATGCTGGATTGAATTTCCGAACAATTCCTGTGAATGTATGTAAAGCCGTATTAAGTTTAGACTATCTTGTGACGAGACCAACTAAAAGTTTGCTGGATTTGATAATCAATACAGTTTATTTTAGATTGCACTGTAATTTTCTGATTCTGTTACTAGTCACGTTAAATTATAATACAGGCTTTATAATAGACGATGTGACATTATTCTAGATTTTTTTAAATACGGGTCCACCTGTGTTAATTTTAGAACTGACAGATAAATTCCTAATTTGAAATAATTAAATTAAAAATAGTATCGTAAATTAACAGATGTTATTGATTTAGGTTATTATCGTAAGGTTGGGAGCAGGTGATTCCCGAGTATTAATTTGTTTTTTAAAATATCGTGACCTCGTAATGTTTTGTTCGTTTTTTGGTAAATCGAATAGCTCGAATATATTTTTATATCATTATCTGACAGATCTGAATTTCTATTAAAATAAAAATGTAAAAATGTTTGTTTTGTTTTGAATAGTTATAATCTGTCGAAGAAGGTTGTGCCGATTTTAAAAGTAATTAATTTTTTTTACTATTATCTGTATCTCATTGTCATCAAACAGTTGAGAGTAGCATATCACACTTTTCTATTCATCACCAGCAACTAATTTACATTAAAATTGTAGATTATCTGTCCTTCAAAATTCACAGATATAAAACCTTTTTTAATGCATACATACATCAATTTGGATATTTCTATGTATTTATGAATTGTTAAGAGGACCGATAAACATACAAATGAATTGAAGAGTTGCTTAGTACGGGGTTGTTGCTGTCATAATAGAGTTTATGGCAATACTACAAGAGTTGGAAAATAAAGACGTGGATAATTAATCTAATGTCATATTGTTATTAAATTTTGGAGTCTTAAAAAGTATGTTATCAAATTACAATAATATCACTAGGGAAAAGCGGCGGCGCGAGGAATTGGCGCATATGGAGCGTTTACGCAATTGGCGCTTAGCAGAACTCTAATAACGAATGGATCGCATTTAATGTATATAACGACAGTAAAATCACGCTTTTATGTACTATTTTATCAAATACATTGTTTAAAATATTTCAAGACTTATTATTCCATTACAACGTTAATAATATCAATATCATATAATCCTGAACAGTACCGAGTGTGATATGTTACGGAAATTCTTTTTTAAATTTATTTTACTGTTTTATAGTATACCAGTTTTTGCACGCATATACTAATAATATATAATTATATTTTAACAGTTGAGAATATTTTTCTTCATCATATATCCTTAAAGTATTTTGGTGTTACCATCCTTTATCATGTAACAAATTGAATGTTGCCTTATATTTTCGATATCGAAGTGGCAATAGCTAGTTATAGTCAGATTAATATGTTAGTCATTCGAGGTTATGTAAGTAAATAAGGGATAGTTGTCAAGAGGATAAAATTAAGTAAGGGATGCACGAGTGATTGATATTTTGTAACATGTATCTTAAAATTGTAAATAGTTAATTAGTTACCTAGATAAATTATATTTCTTTATATTTTTAGATTGTTATGGTTAAATTTTTAATTTGTTTAAAAAAAAATTATAAAATCGCTTAGATTTAAAAACGAAATGTTTATTTTAACGAAATTCGTTTTATGTATTGATAATGTTTATTTTAATGAAAAAAAAAATTAAATAAACAAGTGTACATAAAGGACTGCAAGAACGTGATAGTACTTAAATTGTAAGTGTAACTGATTTAAGTAATGTAAATAATGTAGACGCGTACCTCAGGACACGCCTTACCGTATTAGTTATTTGATTGTTATATTTGCGAATGTTTTACTAATATTGAAATTGCGAAAAAAATAACAAAATATGTCTTGGCAGTTTGATAGTCTAAACCTTTTTGTTATAATAAAGAAATTTGTCTTAACATAAAAACCTACAATTTTAGTTTTATATCTGATTTTATCTAATTTAAATGTTTTAAGCATATACAAATTGACTGACTGTTACAATGTCGACATATAATTGCAATGATGCTACTTGTCTCGTTTCTCAAATAATTATAAATAAATTTTCTTGTGATACTTGCTATATGGATGCTGATAAGCAATAATGCGTCAACCCACAAAAAGTAGAATTCGGAGATATTGATGTTTTCTGATAAAGCGTCATGTATTTAACATTATTAAAAAACATTTAAGTTATCTAAACGAAACAAATACAGAGAAAAATTTCTTAATCTAATGTCAGAATATTAAAGTGTGTTCCATATTTTGATACGTATAAAACAATCTAAAAGTTTCATTTGAAAAACTTATTATGAGATAAGACTTTTAATTATACCAATTTGTTTTTAATACAATATTATACCTTTTATCAAAACAAAAAAAAAAAGATGGATATATATACTTCTTCAAACATATTTAGTAAGAATAGGATTGATATCTTTAGACGCCATTTTCTCAAAATGAATTCCATGTGGCTTGACATAGTATTGATCAGCGTCCATATATGTGTAGTCATTTAGATGAAAAATCTAAATTTTGCGTGTTTGCATATATCTTGCCATTTCTTTCTTTTCTATAAAACAAATACCGTATTTTCTTTATTATGTTGTTTAAAATGTATGTCCTATTGTGTTGTTAAAAAAATGTTTTAGCAATTTACAGAAATGTTTAGCATTACATGCAATATTATATACAATAAGAGATGATTATAAATATTTTAATAACGACAACTTCTTTTATATTGATTTTATAAATACTTCGTTGATAGCTCACTAAACTTCGCCTGTCATATTTCGCATAAGTAGATAAAAATATTCATGTGAGGGACATTGACAAGTAAATATGATTGCTGTTGATGAATGAATGAAATTAATAAAATACTAGATTTGAAAATCAATTGACACTGCAGTGATAGTTTAGTAGTTAGTGTTTTGATCGACGTTTAAATAAATATTTTCATTATTTTTGTAAAGAATAACTATGTATATATAAAAATATGTATGTAGTCAATTGTATCAAAATCTGATATTTTTAGAGTTATCTGTAGCGATACTTGAGCTGTTTTGTTAATTTTGAAACTAAGATGATCTGTTGTTAACTTTTATAAATAAAATTGGAAACGAAATAAATGTCTAAGGTATGCGTGTAATGAGGCAACATTGTTTTGAATTTGTGATCTGTACAAAACAATATAGTAAATCTTTTACACTAAAATTGTTCTTTTATTTCTAGAAAACTAAACCCTTCTAGTACTCTATAACTAACTTACAAAAAAATATTTTTTTCCTAAAATACGGTTCCTATGTTTTTATTACAAATTTAGCCTATGTCACATAATCTTTACAATTATTTTTATCGGTTCGTTTCTATTTAAAAAAAATATAAAATATAGTATAGTCACCCGAAAATACCAATTGAGCACATGAGCATGAATGGACTTACCATTATGTTAAAAATATAAGTTCTGCTTTATTGTTTAATAATAAACAAAAAAATCTCCTTGGATCAAAAAAAGAAGCTTGAGTATTTATTAAATACTAGTTTACCCAACGAACTTCATTTTAAATTTCTAATGTCATACACATGTTTTATGTGCTTTCGTGTAAGAACACGGAAAATGTCTATGCGGCAGTCAAGTCAGATCCATAAACGTTTTTTCCGACAGTTACCTATAAGTACAGTATGCGATCCTGGTACTCACCCTACGTTATTGGCAAAGAGTGTATGTATGTACACATTCACTATTTTTTATGTAAAAATTTGTGGAATATCCAAAGACATCACTCTCAAAATACCTTGTCTACTGTTAGTATTTTTAAAAGTATATTTGATTACATCTATTTTTTTTTCTATTAATATAAAATTAATTTTATGCCAATATTTAAAACTGAAGAATTGGTTATGAGATCTAGCAAATCTTGGGTATTACTATCTAATACGTCAAAAGTTTGATGCTTGTTTATGAGAAATCTGTGTCGGTTGTTACCTTGACGCTATACTGGTTAAATATTTTTGTAACGATATTACGTAGGGGCGTCGGGTACTTTATGTTCAGAACGCTTAAAGTACGATGCCGGCAATTTCAGGAATGCGGAGAATGTAATGATCGCGACATGTATTGCAATTTGCACATGTGCAGTTTTGTTTGAATTTACAGCTAAAGTTTTGTAGACAAATTCAAACGGGGTATATGAAATAGGCGTGAAGATTATAACAAGGATAATTTGTTTATAGTCTATTTTTCTTTACTTGTCTTAATTTTGGTAACAATACCCCAACGAAAATCACGAATTTTCAAACAAGTTTTTTTTCATTATAAAAAACGGTTCAGTTCAATCATTCAGTCGAAAATTTCTTATCTAAGTCTTATGTGTGGCTAGAAATACGCCATATTTGACTGCTAAAAAAGATAAGTAAAGAATCATAGACTATATTAATATTTTTTTTATGTTAAAGTGACAAAAAATTAAACACAAAAATAATTTGAAACATCATTTATTTTATAAAAATAAATGTTTTGACGACAAATAGTTTATAATATTCGGGGTCCTTATGAATTCTTACTCTCACGGGAGATCCCATCAGAAATGTTTCAAGACATTGTAAAAAATTCAGTTTTTACAAAAGTTACTTTTTATCTTAAAACATTAACAACGTTACATTTTTCACATCTACGTAATTTTTATTCTAATAACGGTCGATCACTTTAGTTTTTACACAATAAATATAACATTGGCGTTTATGAAAATAATTGTTCTAAGTTAGGTAAGTAGATATTCTTTTATTTTTTAAGTAATAAATCCCGGGTTATATAATTATTGCTCTATCAATACACCATAAAATCATAGCAGTGTTGTTATATAACGCTACACACACCCACAAATATTTTTTTTAATTCCTATCAAATAAGAATATATTGGTTGTATGTTTTAACGAGATGCACTTAAAAGTTGTTAAGTTACAATTGTGTAACCCGGGTTTTATTGATTTGTCTATGGTTAGAAAAAATTTAGCACGTAACAAAAAAAAATATTATTAACGAGAACTGTACGCTGTTGTTACAAAGTTTAAAAATAGGTTTCTAATTCTGATTAATTATTATTAAACAATTATTGTAATATCATATCCATTATATAAAAGTTAGATGCGCGCGCATTTTATTCGCAGGCACTTTACAATATTGATCAAGGAAATATAGAAAAAAGGCTTCATTTACTTTTTTTTAACCGACTTCAAAAATGAGTTTGTATCGGCCCGATTTTCTTAAAATTACTAATCGGATGATTTGGATGGGATTTTCGCTATTTTGTTGTATATTTTTTGATTGATGATGGATCAATGATTAAGGATCTGATGAAGCTCTTCGGATATAAATAAAACAACCCTTCAATAATCATGAATCACGATTACTGCGATTGTTTGTCTATGTATACAGCAGTTCTTTTTGAAGTCGGTTCGGTTGGGTGTTTTCTATGAAAACAATTATTTTACATTGAAATATTTTGTTTACTTAAATGTCAGAATAAATATTAGTTGACAATATGATATTACACATTTTTGGTAAAAAAAAATCTCAATTTATACTTGACAAGATTCTAATAATCCTATGTATGAAATCATAGGTTTTTCTATAGGGTTGTAGCGGGAGATTGACTAATTTTATCCCAACGCCTAAAATTACTTTGAGACTTTGAGTTTATAATTATATGTTGCATACTTCATTGAATAGTTTGACTATAATAATAATAATAACATAATCGACTGATGTGGTACATCAAAAATAAATTTACTGTTACGAGATATAACTTATATTTATATAAAACAGTTAAGTCTTTTCTATAATTCTATTTGACTTTTATTACACACAAAGAGTATCCGTATACCAGGCTAATGACGAAAAACGGTGTACTATGCCATTGCGACTATTCAGTTCAACAAAATGCGTTTACAAGAACCAATGTGTCGCCTAAACTGCGTTTGTATTGTGCGCCATAAACTTAACGTTGTCTACTTTATGACGTTCAATAAGTTTATCGCGACTTTGTCTATATCTATAGTCGCATTAGTATAGTATACCCGACGAAAGCTCGTTCCAACATGTCCTACACATTATACAAATATACATAATTAGATTAAATGCCGTTAACTAATATCACGAAAATTAAGCAAATTAAGCCGCTCCTACGAGATCACACTAAAAACCTATTCCGTACATATCCATCCTGTTCTAAGTTTTGTTTAAAAAATAAAATACGAAACATATTTCTAAAGAAAGCGTGTTTCGTGTTCAACAAACGAAATCGAATACCCTGATCTTTAGCAAATAATACAACGTAATGACCGATTATCGGCCGAAACACATACACAAAATAACGACGTCACCTTGTAGCATGTTCCGACGTCGAGAAATGGTGTCAAACGTGGTCGGTTTTATTTGACGATTATCACTAGTAATTTTGTCGACTGTTATACATACGAAATACACTACGCCACATAATATAACGGCATAAAAAGTGGATTCAGGTAAGAAGAAGAAGATTTGGTACGCCAGAACACTGCTCATCCAGGCACAATCAAGATCCTCTCTTATAACTGTAAGTAGATATTTCGCATCTTTCCGGTGACAATCTTTCGTGAAAATTTTAAATTTTACGATTCGACGTAACGTGCCACAACGTAACGTTGTACCGTGTGTATGCGTTTCAGCCCTTTGGTGTCAGTGTCCTAACGTATTTACACAGTTCAGTCAGTGTTTCGCTACGAGGGGTCAGTCTCGTGCGGGTCGGGGGGCTGTTGCGGGATGTAGTTCCAGCGCGCGCGGACCTCCGCGGCGGGGGCGCGGGGCGCGGGCGGCGCGGGGGACGCGGCGGCGGCGCGGCGCGCTCGTACTACCGCCAGGTGGCGCTGGATGTAGTGTTCGTGTGGCGCGAGAGCGGCGGCGCGTGATAGACATTCTTCGGCCACCGCCAGCTTGCCGCGCTCCACCGCCACCACGCAGAGGTTGTGGAGCGCTTGCACGTTGTCCGGCTCCAGCTCGAGGATCCGACGGTAGCACTGGAATATTATTTATTCGTTTATTGAATATATATAAAAAAAAATAGTTAAAAGTTAATGTTATTTATGATTTTAAAGGTAATTTTAGAATAAAAAAAGATATTTATGAAAAACTGAAAGTTATGAAGTTTTTTTTGTAATAATCGATCGTTAGTATTCTTTTCAGACATAAGATTTTTTAAATTGTTATATTTACGCCCTTAAAAACAATAGGACATGGCCTGGGTTTAAGCGATTTGAATTGGTAATTTTAACAATAAATTAAATAAAATATTAATTCCAAATTACTTACGCTTTCGGCCGCATCCAAATCCTTAACGGAGTTTATGTAAATATCTCCCAAGAGTACTAACGCCTTCACGTGGTCGGGATGGTGTCTGACTAGTTGTTTCAGGAATGGTGCAGCTTCTAATGGCCTTCGCCTATCAGCCAAAAGCAGAGCCAAGTTAAACAGAGCCGATCTAAAGTCAGGTTTAAGATGAACCGCCGCTCTGAACCAACGTTCAGCGCATTCGGCATCGCCTTCATCCATACAAACCATACCAAGGTTGAAGTGCACTCGCTCGTTTGTAGCTGGAAAGGAAATTTTAATCGTTATTGTTTTTATATTATTGTTAATATGCCTTGTAAATTAATATTATAAGACAAATGTGGAAGATTGTTATATATTACGATCTTGATGGAAACATCAAAAAATATTCTATAGTCAGGTAGAAACTTACAACTTAAAAACGATTTTGATATTTTTCTCCGTCTTTGATGATTGAATTTTATATCAGTCATATTATCCATTTAACAACTATAAAACTCACCGTCTTTATCAAGTAGTTTTAGTAATCGTTGCCTTGCAAGATGTCTCAAGTCGGCAGCTCCTAGTTCTTGCAGTAATATCGCCGAGTTTAATAACGCTTGCTCGTGTTCCGGTTCCAGCTCCAATGCTTTGTCCAGGTAAGCGAGAGCTTGGGAAGCCTTTCCTTGCTCCAGTAAAACCACACCTAACTAAAATGTTACAAAGTCACAGATAAATTACTCTATTACTCTAAATTACTAGTTAATATGTATATGTATAAATATATTATGATATTTCTAGATCCAATAACCATTTAGCAACAACAATTAGCAAGCAAAAACTTACATTGTAGTATATATCGGGATTTCCGCTATCATAGAGTAACGCTCTTTCGTATACTTCCTGCGCCTCTTTTGTCCTGTTTAGTTTTATCAAAATATCGCCTCTATTTATGTACGCCTGTGTATAATCAGCTCGCATACTAATTGCTTGTCTGTATAACATATCCGCTTCTTCTAACCTAGTAGCATTTTTCGATATCAGATTGGCTAAATTCAAGAAAACGTTCAAGTGATTTGGAGCTATCCTTGCTTGGTAAGATTCTCCTGGTTTGGCTTTCGGTAGTAATGATTTTGCTTTCACATATGCATCCTCGGCTTCTTGATATTTTCCGAGATGGTTAAAAGTTCTGCCTACATTAATATGAGCACCAACATCGTCTGGCTGTACGTTGACAGCTGTTTTAAAGAATTCTAATGCTTCGCCATATTTTCCTTCTGCTTCTAAAGCGTGTCCAACGTTATTATAAAGTTTTGCATTGTTTCGATTCACCTAGAAGAAACATTTATTTTAATATTTTAATAGTGAAAATGTCGTGTAAAAATATTTTTAAGCACATGTCCAAGATACTCACTTTGAGCCCAGAAGCAAAAATGGAATATTCAGTTTTCCAGTCCCAATTTCTTACATATGTTTTGGCACTAAAAGCCATGAGAAGGAATATAAGAGCAGCAGCGGCTAGCTTCGCTCGTTTTTTGGCTACCAATCGCCAGCCATGAGCAACCAATAGACACCATCCCATGGACGGCATATAAAGAACTCTTTCGGCAACCACGAAACCAACAGGAAAGAAAAGATTGGAGGCTGGCAGAAATGGCAATACTAACAATGCCAGTCCCTGAAAGGAGAAAATTTTATATTAGAATCTATACACATGTTAAATTCTAATTGAAAAACAGATTTTAATATACCATTGACAAAGCTGAACTGCGTGTTCTTAAAGCATGTATTGCTCCAGCTATCAGAGTAGTGGCTAATGCTAAAGTCGCTAAGTTCCGTGGATCTCGCCACGAACGTAGTAAAGCGACGGTCCCCATCGTCCAATCACAGCATAGCGCTTCTGGCAGTGTTAACAGCCAGGCATTCAGTGCGGGCAAGTAAGCGAACGTTAAATGTCTGTAAGAAATTAAAAACATTTATTTATTTTAAAGGCAAACGTTTTATAATATTCGCTTTATAAAAGTATCATACACATAATACAGCAAAAGTACTTTTTACGATAAAATTTTTAGTTATAAAAGCTAACTATGTATATACGCTTTCAATTAAAATTTTCACCGTCTGTTACAATCTCACTCAAAGTCACTAAAGTGCATATGTACTCTGTCGCGGATCATCTGCTAGTTTAGTTACTGAAGAATTCCTTTGCTTCATTGTAGTAGTTTTTGCGTAAAACGCGGCCATACAAACCCACACACATACATATAGGTCGAATACAGAACTTTTTTTTTAAAGACAATTAAAAATAAGAGAGCGTCTTCCTTACCTGGCTGGAGGTAACGCAGCTCCAGCGGGGTTGTCAAATCTTGTGAAGACGGGTAGTTGCGCTCCCATCACATGTAATCTTGCGGCGAGCAGTGCCAAGGTAGCGCAGCATACAGTCGCCACGCGCCGTGCTGCTTCCCCACACGCACAGCCCCACCCTCCTTTTCCCCAGTATTCAAGCCATGATCTTCCTGTGTTGTTACCGCGACGCTGATAAATTACAAAATAAAGACTTTATAAAAAAAGAGAATCGACTTCAAAAGCGAAATACGCAATTTCGTTGGCTTGGATGATATATTAATTCCACTTATTTTATTTTTTAAACCAAAGTATGCCAGAGTAATCGGTTCAGATTTTTATAAAAATTTCTATGGAACCGACCAAAGCGTCTAGCTTAAAGGCTCGTTAATACTACATAAAAAATATTTTAATAATTGAAAATAAAAATAAATTCAGTACTAGATCTTATAGGTGAAAAAAGTGTTAATATGCAATATTCATGCTAATTGATAATTTTTGAGAATGTGCCAAAATATATCCTCATAATATGAATGTTAAAATGTACATACATGTTCTCACAAACTTCATGGATAAAACCACATTGTGTCTGAAGCCCGTTTGTTCCGGTTCAAAGTTTAGTTTGAAACTATGATCGGTTTCAATATATCTATATTTCAAATCACTAGCTGCTAGTGCTCAGTGCCATAAGCTGAGCATGAATCATGCTTGATCAAATTAATGTAATTTAATTACCTTTTGCGCGACGAATAGTTCATAAACGACACAGACGGCTGTGATAGTGATGCCTTGTTCTTTGCAGAGCATGGCGATTCCCACGCAAGCTGTGCACGCAGCTACATAACGCCAATCTGAAGGAATAAATTATTACTATTAAAGCGAAGTTTGTATGTAATGATTGAATTACCATCGTTCTTAACACTAAAAATATTAAATAAGTACATACACTTGTTGACTAAAAGCAATTCGCACACAATTATATAATTATATACTCGTATAATGATTTGTAAACTAAATAATTATAATAAATTTTATTTTATTTTTGTTTAGTAATAAAGTAAAGGAAGACACAAAAATTCATCATTGTTAGAGTCTGACTTTATTATTTTCATCTCCTGTCTCAACTAATTCTAAGTCCTCAAAGGTTTGGGCTATACCTATTTAATCACAGGGCAATGGCGGCCTGAGGCAAGGCTTTTTAATGACAACAAGAACCTTAAGGCTGTTTATGTAAGTAACTCAAAGGGGTGGAAAATGTGATGCTGCACGGGCTAAACATGAATCCGTATACAAGCTGATAATGTTGTAATAAAGACGAAACGGATTTTATGTGACATATGTATTTATGTATACAAAAATAATGGATTAAAATTTGATAAGATTTAACGTTTAGAATCGCCAATCCAACGGTTTTACAAAAAGCTTTGATTACTATCTGAAACGACCCTTACTAATACTGGAGTCACGATCTCACAATTAAATTTGCCCAAACCTCGGTTACAATTTTTAATCTCATCAAGTCAGATCAGAGCTAAAAGGAAAATGAACGTAGAGTGGGAACTACCAAAACATTGCGCTTTCGTACGAGCTTAACGAAATTACATTCCTGTAACACAGGTAACGTGAACATTCGGGCTACCTTTCGTAACAGGGATTTCGGAGAAAGTTTGCGGGAATTTTACGAGTTCTCATACTTTATAACTTGACCCTAAAATGAAATTATTTTCAGTATGTCCTGGATTTGTATACAACTTTTCGGAATAAAGCTTTTGTGGTATTTAATTATGTCGGTTTGTTAAACAATGCTCAGGTATTTTTGATAGTAAAGTTTGCTCTCCCTAACTTTTGCGGATACTCATAATTATCAGCCTATTCGCTATACAAAATATTTTTGTGTGTATTGATCTTGCTATAGAATTACTTTATTCATACGGTGTATGTCACTGTAAAATTTTAAATACCGTTACATTATAAACTCTCTAGCGTGTGTGTAAACTGCCGATAAATTGCGAATTCCATACAAAAGCAAGGTTAGATTAATTTTATTATTACTATTAATAGGTTAGATCAAAAATTAATAATAAAAAAACTGATCTAACTTAAATTCATAAATTGTAAGCAATAATTAATTTCAACTGTTTACAATCTCGTGAGATAGATTATAATCTAAAGATATTTACAATTTTACGACGAGATGTTTAATATGCAGCTAATTACATAATATAACTTTCTGGAGTTCCGACAAGCGTGAAAGCAACAAGGTAATTAATGTACCTGTGTATCGTCTCCTGCTGGCCGCCCGGGCGTAGCAGAGCAGCGCGCCCAGGAAAAACAAGGATGACAGCATTTCAGCTCTGCCCACGACACCTGTCACCTGAACAAAGAGTTAGATCGTTTCAGTTTAAACTCTCAACTGAACTTTATAATTCATCGTTCTGCATTAAATACGTCTCATCATAAGTATCGCAATGCATAGATAAGAAATAAATAATGATTAAGTACAAAAATTTCTTATTTGACTAGTTAATATTTTGTATTTCAAATAAGAGTCTATTTCTTTATGGGATTAATAAATATTTTATATTTAAATTTGGTATAATTCTAAAAACAAGTTTCAGTTCTATTGAATAATTTAATAAAGAAAATAAAAATTTAGGAAATTTTTAAAATGAATTGACGTAAAACAAAATAGGTACTTTCGGATTTTCTTGTGAAAAGTTAATGAAATGCCAGCGAAAGCTTACAAATCTCAACCTCTTAGAAATCCGGCTCAATCGGGCTTCGAGTTACTTTTGTAATATTCTCTAGTAATAAGGAGGGCACAGTTGTGAGGGGCCATTAAAATTTCTCCTTATAAAAGAGAAAAAACGTCTTAAAATGTAAAATAATGAAAATGGTTTGAAAGGATCTGAAAGATAGGTATAAATTTTATTCAATTGCAGACAAACAAATGGGTTAGTTATCAAGCTCGTTTTAGAAGAAACCGGATAGATTTAATTAATGAGAATTTGTTTTTTGGGGCGAAGTATTTTAAAAATCTAAAGTTCCTTTAATTTTTTTTTAAATGGATAGAATATCCTAAGAAATAAAAATTCAAAGTAATTCACTTTTTAGGGTTCCGTAGTAAAAAACGGAACCCTTATAGTTTCGCCATGTCCGTCTGTCTGTCTGTCTGTCTGTCTGTCCGTCTGTCTGTCTGTCTGTCTGTCCGCGGCTTTGCTCCGAAACCCTTAATACCAGAAAGCTGTCATTCGGTATGAGTATACATATGAATTACGACGAGAAAGTCGTACAATAAAATCTTAAAAATATTTTTTTTTCAGGGTGTCTTCCCTATGTGTTAAGAGAGACCAAAAATTTTTTTTTGATTTATCCCATGTTGTGGGGTATCGTTAGATAGGTCTTTTAAAAATGTTATAGGTGTGGGAAAACCATTTTTCCGAACGACGAACTGTTTCCGAAATATTAAGCTTTGAAGTGTTAATTTTTCTTAGAGTCAAGTGTCCCCCCCCTCTACCCACTAAACTGCTGCGTCTAAAAATATGAAAAAATTCACGATAGTAGTACATATAATGAATTTAAAAGGAAAATTATCACGGCTATGGGGGTTCTTACGGTTATCGAGTTATAGATGATCTAAGTAAAAATAAATATTTCACTTTTTAAAGCATCACATTATATAAATATTAATAATTTTAAATTAATATATGAATTTAAATGAATAAATAAATACATATTTTATAAGTTTAAATTAAAATGAAATATAAAATAAGGTATAAAACAATGTCTCAATAAAACATGTCGCGAGTGATTCTGAATCGCGCTTATGAAGTTTTCAACCAAATCTCCATAGATTTCATAGGCACTAATCAGGAAGGAAAATTGTCGGCGCTAAGTATATTTTACAAGTGTTAGAATAATAAATAATCGACAAACATATAAAGTTCAAAAAAGGTAGTATAATTCACATTCAAACATTCATTTTACATTAAAAATATTTTAGTCTCGAAATATGAAGAGAAATTAAAAATAATTTTATAATAATAAAAGGTTTAAAATTGTAAGTACGTATATTGTATAAACTGACTTAAAAAAGGAAATTCCCAGTTCGTCGTAAACTTTTTTACGAAAATAGGTACTCGAAGATTGCTTGACCGATCTTGACAATTCTGACAACTACGGAACCCTACATTGTGCGTGGCCCGACACGCACTTTGCTGATTTATTTATATACAAAATTCATCTTAAATATTTGAATGCTACGTAAAAAGGTGACATTTTTATTATTTCTCCCAATCATCTATAAGACCTGAAGCCTAAGAAGCGAGTCTATAAACGGCAAACATAGTTAGAGCTCGAGGCGACAGCAGGCGCCTTAGCTATGTCCTCTTACGACTTCATTACAAACAGTTTTGCTCGGAAAATAAACAAGTTACGGAACTATGGCAAGAATTACGCCTGTATTTTTGCTCGGTTAGACGGTGGAGTTGACACTGTACACTTTATTTGGCTCTATTGTAGCGGGGAAATTGACTGCACCTTTTAAGTTGTAATTAGTAATATTAACGACAAAAGACTTGTAATGTTAAAAACGTCATCTTTGTTATTAAGAAAAAAAAATGGAAAAAGAAAGTAAGGGTTTATCGTTAAGGAAATGAAATGTTTATCAATTGTGTTTTACGAAACGGGAGAGTATATTATGAAAATCGGTTCAGTCTAGTAATTATATTCAATTGTTATTAACTCACAAATGAACTGAAAAATAAAAAAAATGCTTGAAAAATGTGTTCAAGGCAAAAATTATAATGATTACGTCACAATTAATTGTTGAAAGAATTTCAAAAGTATGTAGCTCTCTCGAGGATCTCGCCGTCGATTGTTTCCTCGTGTGTAAGAGTGTGTAAGAGGGTGTAATGGCACGTTAAAGATCCGTAATCGTACGAGGGGACCTAAATCATAAAAGGAACCAATTAATTAGAAATGTGGGTAGTAGGCAGACATAACCCTTCAAAGGTCCTGATTGACAACACTGGCATTAATTACACTAGCTGGATTACCGAGTATTGGATTTCCCTCTCCCCTATGAAAGGCTAGATTAAACTGACAGATTACTTCTATAGATAGAAATTTTGGTTTTGATACGTTTATGTAAAATACCAGAATGTAACGATGTTCAATTATAACATTATACATTGTAATCAATATGCTTGTTTAGTAGAGAATAAGTATTTACGTAAATGTTATAGCCGACTTTTAAAAAAGACGTACGTTCGGTCAATTTGTCGGTTTTTTATGTGTTTACTGTTTACTCGGAAATGGATTGAGCAATTTCATTAATCCTTTTTTTGTTTGTAAGCGCATACTCTTCCATTTACTTTATAAGATTTTCATTAAAATCATAAGTAGTTTGGTTTGAATATAAAAATAACTGGAATAAGCATGTTATTTGTTATTATTTGTTAAGAAAATGAAAATACGTATTTTGTGTTTTCGCCGCGAATGATTTGTTTATCAAAATTGAAAATGATACGAGGATTTAGTATAGTTGGATTTCATATAGGATGTCTAGCATACACATTTGTAATTTTTAAATTTATGTAATAATTAACACAATTTTAAAAGAGTTTTCTATCGAGTTTTTGCCGGTTATTCTCGGTAGAATCTACGTTCCTAACCGGCGGTAGTCCTTAATTTATGTACTTTTTGTTTGTTTTGGTGATCCAAATGTGCTTTTAAAAGCTTACTTGAAGTACAGGATAATAATTTAGGATTTTTTTTAACATAAGTAATTTTTAACGTTAAACTTACAAAATGGCATTTAAAAAAAAGTTGCAGAATGTTATTATAAATTCGAATACCCCAAAAAGATACATTGACTTTATGAAGGCTAAAACTTGGTGTTAAAAAATTAATTTTGTTTTTAGTCTTTGTCACTATTTTGTAGGAAAGCAGTTTTTATTTCAAAAAATAATATTTTTAATATTAACGTAAATAGATATATACTCTAAGTGTATACTACTCTATATTCATCCCGAAGAGACTCGAGCTCCAAGATTATATATTGTTTGAATGGACAAATGAGTCTTTCACTGGAGTGCCCAGGTATCTATGTACTCCGTCATTTTAAGTAAGATTAAAGCCGTTTATTTAAACTTGGTAATGAAAATAAGGCAGACAATTGAGTGATTTTAGTGAGGCTAGTTAGCTGTAGCTTATTGACAACGACTCCAATATGGGCTGGCGCTACCCTCGACTCGGGTACTACCCCACTTTCATAAAAGATCCGTGTGAAGTTGTTAATGTAACCTGCGTTTCGTACGGTGACTGAGAACGCCGGAAACCTAACTGCCTTTCATCCCTTATTTCTTCTTAAGTTGGCAACACATTTGTAGAGTTCAAATGTCCCGCCTGGTCGTTTGCCAGCTACTTTTTATGAATAAGAAAGCATGTAATTGGTAATTAATTTGGTTACAATGTTCACATTGATTTCATATTAACGTTGCTTATTTATAGTAATTCTATTAATATCAACCAATTGAATTTATTATATTATTTTAATTATTTGCTTAATGGTAATTTGGTAATTTGTATTTGTAATTTAAAAAATATAGCTGTCATATTTATATCAGTTGTTCATTTCATAAAAGTAATTTATTATTTGGAACAGTTAATTTGTTTTGTACGAAAGATTACGTTTTCGAGCTCTTAAAGAGATTCGATGCATCAGGTCAAAATAATATGATTGGTTGCTTACCGCTTCGCTGTGTATAGGATGCACCGCAAACAAGATGGCCGCCACGAAACTTGCGAATTCCGGGAGGAACATCGCGCAAACTCTGAAACAAAATAAACTGGGTCAGTCCACAACTAATCACGCAATGTCGAGTGAATTCTATCTATCTATTTATTTCGTAATGTAAGCTGACTTTTTGGGAAGTGTCTTTTATTATTTGATGGAGCTTCGTGGATGTAATCCATGTAAAACATTAAGTAGTTTACGTTGATTTAGGTGAAGGTATTTTTGAATTAATTAAAATTTAAAAGTTTTAAATATTTTCGTATATAAAAAGCGATCAGATAAAATAGGCTTGTTACTAATCTTATTGAAACGAAATATATTTAATAGATTTTTAATTTGTTTTAAAGCGTTCAACATTTATTAAAAGTCAATATTGTATCAACAACATTATATTATTCTTTATTGTGGGTAGATATGATGTGATCCTACTTTATCAGTGCACAACAGATTTTATGTATAGATAAGGAAGCACATAATATTCATTAACATTTAAGTCTATAAAATACGATGTATTCGACCAAGACTCAATAGTCGAGCAAAAGTCATTAGACGGTGAGCTTGCGGTAGCACTGTCCGATCCATAGCCTTACCTTATAGTGTACACAGAGTTGATTACCAACATTACCTCCAGCTACAGTGTAATTGTAACGATCAAGTTACGTTAACTGACTCAAAATACTTTGGAAACCCATATAAAATTATTTGAAGGATTGAAACTAAAACGTGAGGTATATAAATTTACCTAATATACAAAACTGCAGACTTTCTTTATCGGACAAAGACGGTAATAGTATAGAGTTCATATTTTCCAAGCTTTCTTTACATTATTGTATATCGACACGTTTTCATTTTCGTGGAATTTTAATATAATATGTTCTTTTATATCGTCGGTGGAAGTATGTTTACAAAGAGTTTAGTTGTTTCCATCACCAGTTATTAAGTTACATTATAATTATAAAGGGCTGCTTAATTCGTTGCTTTTATTAATAATATAAAAAAGTTCACTATTGATTAGTTTGTTCGTTTATTATCATACACTATATAAAGTTGAAGACTATGAGTATCATAATCATATGCCTTTTTAAAATGTATAAAATTTTCTTACTAAGTATAACAAAACAAATCAAAGCTTAAGAGGGCTATTAGCCGAACGTTTCTAATAATTTTGATGTTAATGCATGTGGAATACCTATTTAGATGTTATGCATGCATGTTTGGTTTAAACTTTCGTTTAGCAGAAAATCCCCAAGGGGAAGTAACCCACTTTAGTTTGGCGTCATCTTAAAAGAAAATGCAGCGAGCACGTCATAGAGCGCTCTGGATTGTGAATACCTTGCTTAAACGTTTTCCTGGATGATGGCGGACATTGTGTAAACTGTTAGGATTTTCAACTTTTATTTTATGGTATTTAAGTACATTGCTTACATATAACTCTGTGATTATGTTTATTATAGTGTCGTAATAATTAAAAATGTCGAGAAAATTTTCACATTGAGCATTTTTTTTCACATTAATTAAATTTTTAACTAAACCATGAGAAGTTTTTGAAAACAATAAAAACAGTTTTAAGATATAATTTATTACTAGAGGGCTGAGTTACCTAACAAAGGTTGTTATTATTTAACTAAATGAAAAAAGAAACCAAAAAAGACATCGAAACTTAATACAAAAATCAATAACATTTAAATTACATGTGAAATGACTCAACTTTTCCATATAATTTCCTTTTACGATACAAGAATTTACTCATAAACAGCAGTTGTAGGTGGATGGGAAACTTTGCGGTTGTCCCAACGCACAGAGCTCGCCGCTTTCATGAAATGAATAGTTGTAAGTGTGCTTGTTTAGGTGTCCGAGTTTGACCCACTTTGCCTTAGTATTACCTATCTAGTTAGGTAATATTCGGAAGTCAAATCGATTTTATATCTGTATTTTCGTTAATTTGTATAATTTACTTTCATGTGAATTTAATGATGTGAAAACAATTATCTTCAAATTACTGGCAGTATTTCCATTGTTGTAAAAATGAGAGTTTAACGTGTATTTATATTTTATTTATTGAAATGATATCTAAAATGTATTTAGTTGTTATTGAAAATTTGGTCAGTCGGTTTTATGTGTTAAATAATTAGAATTGCGAGAATTATATTTGTAAGTTTTACAGATACGTCGAAGTAGTTAAGAAAGCTGTGAATGTCAAAAATAAGACACTGACAATAAATTATTTTAAGTGTTCAAATGAATTCTTATTAATTTTTTATGAAAGTCTAAGAACAAAACTTACAAACATAATTCTTGCTTGCTCCTTGATACTTATTATTGTGTTATTAAAATAATGTTATGTAAACAATTTTCAGACAATATTAGATTGATTTGTAAACACGCCAAAAGGTATAACATGTTAAATGATAATATTAAATAATAATACTTACTACATGTCTTTTTACGTACAATACAAGTGTTTCGTGTCTAAAAACACAAATTTCTTGTATTAAAAAAAAAAAACCTTATCTCATTTTATTTTTAGTTTATATAAATATTTACTTTAAGCATAAGCAAAATTTATTATATTTTCGTTTTTTGTACATGATCTGATAATTTTATATTCATTATCATGGATAGCGCGCTGTCAATAATTTTATTAAATATCGTCAATATCATTATGAAGCACTTATCGATATTTTCCCTTTTAATGTTGATGTAGGAACATAATAATCGCTATATTTTCAAATCTTGTAATTCACAACAAATGGATATTAATGGTGTGTAACATTGTGTTTAATAATGTGTGAAACCGAGCGAATGTATAAAAAGAAAACATTACGTGGCCTAAATGCTGCGTAAAGGGAAACAGCCATGTTTAAATATGAAATAAGACGTAATTCACAAGAAAATAATAAAATACAGCCAATAAATATATCGTTTGAAAATATATTTTGTGAAATATACAGTACAAACTTTAAAGTTTTACGTTGAAACTTGTCTTGTAGATATAGAGTTCGAAGTCTGCTTAGAGAGAGTTAGAGGAAGCGACATTAATTGGTCAAGTTTGCGAGGTGGCGACACCGTGCGGTGTCCGGCCGCAGCCTCCGCAGACCTGAAACACCGACTAATTGAGATCTGTGCGCCGCCCCGTACGAGGAACGTCGAACTTCGTCCTGAATTAAAGCACTCGTTAGCGACTTTTTGCGAAACTGGTGGAATCGCTTGCGAAGTTAGCGAAAAACATTTACAGGTCGTATGAGTTTGCGAATAATGAACACGGGTATGTTTTTCAAAGACGTACTCGTGTTATCGTTGTTGTAATATGAGAACTGCACCGTTGCAACTTTAACACGTAAATATAACATGAACTTCTAATAGAATACTTGAAGCGACGAATAGGACAACTTTCCTTCAAACTTTTACTAGCTTTTTCAATTTACGAAGATGAATTTCTTAGGAGATTTCTGGAAGAACTTTCCAGTGGACCGACGTAGACGTTAAGTTTTTTGACACTCACAATTTGTTTTGAGATGAGCTAATCGTAATAATATGTGACATTTTTTGTTTTGTAGATATTATATTATAATTAATTATAAAAAACCACAACTAAAAGGTTTTTTATCGTCTTATTGAGTTAATGAAGTCATTGAAATTGAATTATTTTGCTAAATAGAACAACTTCGTCAACTTAGTAAAGGCTATCATAAGCGTGTCAAAATTTACACATGTTTAAGTAGTACAGATATAAAAATATAGCTTAGAGTACCTACAGGCGAATGATCACTTAACACGACATTGATTGAGTTTTTCAATTTATTGAATTATTATAGTAGGATTTCTAGTGTTGACTGAAACATTTTTAATTTCTACCAAATCTAGGCAAGTAGTTAAAATTAATAAACTATTTATACTATTATTTATAAATATATTTTTTTATAAATATAGATATTAGAGCATAGATATAGATTTATAAACAGTTTCACTTTTTATGAAACGTGTCCAAAATACATTTTCAAAGAAAATAATATATAAATAAAATTTTATTTCAATTTGCTGTATTAGCAAACGATGGCGTTTTTTAAATTAAACACACCGATTGTTTCCGGAGCGCGTTCTTTGCCTTTGGAACTTTTCAGTTCAGAAATTGAGAGGACGCCAGTATTGTGATTAATGGACGATAAAGCTGTATATACTGCATAATATCCTGTGTAACGTTTAGGTACTTTATTCGCTTTTATTTAAATAGAATGTCCGTCGCAGAAAATAAAACGGTAGAAGCGTTTACTTTTCAAACGAGACCATTTTGTAGAACATTTTTATACTTTGTCGTATTAGGGATATTTACCGAGCTTTTATTATCGTCTACGTGTCTTATACAGATGGTGCTATATAAAAACGATTTGTATCGTTATTGATAATAAAATACATTTATCAATCAATACAGTATTGGAGCAATTACTTAAAAATAAATATTAGAACATATTATAATTATTTATTTTCAATACGAGTAAGTAGGTACTCACTCTTAATTCATTAGTTCTATTCTCTATGTATTGTAAATGTTAGTTTTGTTTAGATATAAAGGAATAATTAATTTTTATAGGCTTTTGTTTGAAATAATACTCACGTAGCAAATTAATTTTCATTTGTTTTTATCTAGTTTTTTTTTTCCATTCGTATTATTCATATGTTCATCGATATATGAATCGGGTTCTCGAAACAATCAATCCCACATCGTACGCATAACCAATCTGCCTGGCTAACCACTTATAAGCGGTACGGCTATCTTCATACCAATATTTTGTTTTTCATTACTTATTAAAATAGTATATTTGAAACTGTATTAAATGAATATAGGCAATATTATTATAAATCAATTGATATATCACGATTAATTAAGCAGACGTTTGTGTAATGTTGATGTTCGCTAAGAAAGAAATTCTGATAAATTGAGTTTTAAGAAGGAAAAGACTATGATATACCTACAGCAACATTGTTAAAGACGTAATATTAGATATACATATATAATTTTATACATGCAGGCAAACGATCAAACGAGCGGGCGAGCAACCCATGGAAATAAACCAGTGCTAGAGGGAGTTACCAGAGAACTGACAATTGCGTTGCTAACTTAAAAAATAAAGGGAAATAGGAAGTAACACAGCTATATTATCTACATCTCGCCCATAGCCCATAGCCAGCCCATATACGTGCTGTAGTCAGTGCTACAGCTGAGCCCTAATACAGTCTGTGTACAAAGTTAATATTTTAATGTACAATAGCAAAATTCGGACAGTTATATAGGTACCATACGAGTAAAAGTAATTCTTATTATTCCACTGCGAAATAGGACGTCATTTCTGTTTAAGTTTTCTTATTACGCTACGGTAAAATTTGAATATGTAGCGTACATAAATGTATATTACTTACACTTGCTCAATTCAGGTTTATTGAGCTGTAAGCTTTATAGCAATTTGCACATCGCATCATCAGTGATCAACGGAGCATTGGGCAGTTTGAATGCATGAATCAATTGTCAGCATCGAAGGCATGTCAGCTATCTCCTGTCTGATTGCTCTGTATTGAGTAAATGTTTAGTGGCTTTTGTGTTAAATAAATTTTATTTAAATTTTTAGCATACTTCGAATCCTACGAATAGTTAAATTGTTCTGATAATGATATCGTGTTATAAATGGTTCTATTGGAATCATATATCTACAAATATTTTGCCTCTTTAAGTAGAATAGTAATATGAATAATTGCAAATTTTGCAAGATATTATAAATAAATTTGAAAGTGGTTTAGAACAAGTTTATGATTAAAAAATACCTATAGTGGTGTAGTAAATTGATGGAGTTCTTCTATGAAATTACATTTATCGGTAGACAAATTTAAAAATTTTATTCACTTTAAAAAACAACAAAATTAAAATTGCAAAAAAATAACAAACAACGTTAAATATGCTTTGCGTTCGACATGTTTAATCAAAACTCAGCTCCGTCAGCAAATAATTAAATATTTCATAAATAAATTGTTTAATTATTTCGTTACAAAGATACTTCGTTATTATGAGTAAATTAATTGCGAAACGTAATTAATTACTTACATGCAAAGATAAGACAAAGGGTCGGAGTAATTAGGGGCGGAGTTATGACATCGGCAGCGGTGTATGAGGTAATGAAAAACTAATTTAACTTTGCGGTAAAAAGTTACCCTCGCACCCTGGACGTTGGGTCTCTTACACCGTGGAATGTTAAGAAATGGCTCAAAGAAAAATAGGCTATATTGCTACAAACACAGCTCACAAAGTGCCTCAAAATAAACGATAATTGTGTTGTTCCAAGAATACCCACGACGCAGTCGCAGACTCTCGCTTCATTACGTTATGAATGATCTCTAGGTTCGGAGTTTTTTTCTTGTCTTTAGTAACGAATTTCCTTATTTGTCTGACGCTGAGAGGGTGGGGATTTTTTGTGATTGTTATTTCAAACGGATTTCTAGATAACGTTGCCATGAAAGATTTTTCCAGAACAAAAATCGAATCTTAAACATTGGCCGTGTATTGTGATTCCAAATTGGGATTTCGTTAATAAACTAGGATTTCGTATGCAGGCGGCAGGAGGTAGACATGAATTTAAAAGCAATTCCATTATAAGTTAGAAGCCGGTTTGAGAATTTTCGAGTTGCAAATAAAGTGAGGGGTAAAAGTTATGCTTGATACACTAATGTGATTGGACGGTGCAGGTAAAGACATTACGAGTTTTAAGTGGCGTATATAACTCGATATTTGTCTGTTCAATAAAACATGCCTAACGTAATTATATATGGCATTTGTCGAGCAGATACTTGATACAACTTTTTGCTTTTAAGGGAATAATTTAAAACGAAGATTTTTAGTACAATGAAGTATCATATTTTTTAAGTTGCTTTTTTTTAAAATAAATTTAAAAAATAAAATAAGACGCAAAGCAAGCAATTGTTAATAGTACTTTGTTTCTCTGAAAATGTTTATACATTTCGTATTTATATAATAATAATTTTCCTAATTTATCTAAGTAGTTCTCTTACCATTTGAGGAGATTCATTTAGATGCATTGATTTTTTTTAATTTCAAACGCCATGTTATTTCATCTAACTAAAGATACAACCAAGTGAAACTCGTTCGCCTAAGTATTACTTTTACCAAAAATGCAAATAAAAAAAAAAATAATAAGTGGCATCTTATCTATGAATTATTATAGTATTCATTAGGAAGTAGTTTTAAAGAGTCCAGCCGTGCATAATAATGTTAGATACATAGACCACGTCTCTAATTTTCAAATTTTTTAATTATATGTCGCCGTGTTGTCTTGACATCAACAGTTCGTTGCTTGGCAACTCCAAGTCACGTATACGTCGATTCCATTAAGGATAGATATATTTTTATGTTGCCAAGGTATTATGAGATTCCACACAATTAGTGTATTCTTCGAAGAAAATTATTCGAAAATCATTATCATTCAAAATGAGTTTCGACTAAAGATAAGTGCGTATTTAAGAAACTTGATATTTTATTTTTCATTATAGACCTTTTTAATGAGACTTAGTGCCTTTAGTGTTTCGAGAGTACTTAAATGTACGAGCTATATTTACATAGAACCGTATAGAATTCCTTTTTAATCATTTATTTAGCTTAATTGAAAGTAACGGTTATTTAAATAGGTTCAATGTATGCTTTACATTTATTTTGATATTGTGGTGTCTTTTCTTATGATATTATGAGTAATTGGTTTTTATTTTTTTGATAATCTATAACGATCATCAATGATACATTACCTTACATTAATATTATGAATAAGGATGGAAGCATAATTAATAACATAAATTGATTTAATCTATTTACGTAATGCAATCTACAATAACCAAGACTCAAAAAAACTGACTTCAAAGCAAAATACGCATTTTTGTTGGCTTGGATGACAAATTAATTTTAGTTATTTTGATTAAAAAAACCAAATTACTAAAATTATTTTGATAAAAATTGTATCGAAACAATGTGAAAGTATACGCTTTCAAATATTATAATAATTATAACAATATTAATTTAGAAATAGAATATTAACATAAGAATTTTAAAAGACAGATAAGAAATTAATGAGATCTGAGGTAACAAACAATAATAAATATACACTACAAATTGTGAACCTCAAATTTTGAAGTTGGTTGAAAATCTTTGAGAATTAAAAGAATAATAATATATCAACGATTCTAGCCGCAATGTAGACTAAATTAGTGACTGCATGAAATCGTTAATTGGAGTGAGTTGGCAAATCAGTATTGGTCGAAAGCCGATCTAAGTCGCGGACAGAGAGTATTGTAATTAGCAGTAACTAAGGGATCGAGCTGCCTGATTAAACTGGCTTAAATTGATCACTTCGCTACTCCACAGAAAGTTCTGTGTGTACTGTGTCTATTTATACGAAAGCGTCTGGTGTGTTAAAGCTCATATAACGTTTATTAAATTTAAAATTCAGCGCTATTACCCCTTTAAATGTATGTACGTATTCTATTTATTTTTATCGTGTTGAATAATACATGCTCGAAATAACTTTTGAAAAGTTGAAACAGTTTTTGTTTAGATTTTTACGTTATTATAAAACTGTAGTAATCTACAGTTTTATACTGACATTTTTAGTAATATATCTTTAATCTGTGATGTACTGCTACTTTCATATGGTCGTTTATATTTACTTGATTTCTTAATACAGATTAAGTGCTATAATATAAGTGATTATTTGTTCCATGTTCTCCTTATTTAAAAGAACGTTTCCAACTCTTAAGCTCTTTTCACAACCATCCTCTTCGATCTGAATTTACTCTTGAAAATCCCTCCCCACTCATCATCCTTCTATATCAACGTTTTTACTGTCCAAGCTATTCGTCAATGGAATTCTAGAAGCAAGAAGTGCACAATCTCTTACTTCTTTAAAAAAATAGTATCTTCTTTTAAATAACACTATCTTGCTTTCTAGGTTTATTTAGTGGATATTTATATTTATATATATGTATCTTATATATGGTGTACACACCTACCGTCCTATTTCTCTCCCCTACAAAAGGTTGCCTGGAAGAGATCGCTGTTTTAGCGAAAAGGCCGCCTCTTGTAATCTTGTATATTTGTCGGTGTACAATAAAGAATATTCTATCTATCTATTTAGTTGTAAACAAACAATTAACATTAAGTCCAAATACTAATACATTAGGCGATACATCTAAAGATAGCTCTAGTAAATGGCCGTCAAAGAATGTATTTTTCCGAAAAGAGGGTAAAGGAGTTGAATTGCTCAACTCAACAAAAAGTTTGAAGTAAACCGTTATTCGATACAATGCTCGCTGTAATATTGTTGTTCGAATAAATGCTAGTATTGAAACGAGTCAGCGTTGACCCGTAATGTAAAATTTGCTACAATGTTAATTATAAATGGTGCATAATTACGTATTATTATCGCCATTTTATAAATCTTTATAAAATCGCGATAATAATATGTAATTGAAAAATAAACTTAAAAAAATACATATATTTTTATTAAAATTATATAGATTTATATTAATTTCGATATTTACCTATTTAGTGTTAATAACCCAAATTATTATAAATGGAAGTACTGAAGCTAACTACTTATTATGATGCTTTACACACTAATCCAATCCAGTTTATGTCAAGTGGAAACAACCACATAGTAATTATAGCAGACAAATTACATATAGGTAGGTATATAATATATACATATACGATTCAATTATAGTATATTTGTCACTAATATATTCCAATACGATTGAGTTTTTGATTTATGTAAAAGGGAATAACTACTGGAAAGTTTTTGATAGTAAAGTAAATAATAGAAAATAAAAATAATAATTTATTTATTAACAGCCACTGCGAAGCGTAGCAGAGTTTAGCTTGTGTCTTTTAAATGCAATTTCAAAATGTTATATACATTTTTAGTTTCATGAATTAAATTTCAAGATATTTTATTGACTAGGTAACGGTTCGTCGTCTGTGTTTTTAACGCCTGACCAAAAAGGGGAGTGTTATAAGTTTAATCTGTGTGTCCGTGTATTTAGGTGTCTGCCTAGGGTATCGTAGCTCCCTAATAAATATACCTATTTTGATCTGTTTTTGTTTTCTTTGAAATCTGATGCAATTGAGATGGTTCTTAGCTATATTTTATGAACGATTTATCAGCTGTTTTCTAGTTAAAAGGATCTGAGTGACTTACAGTGGTCTAATGGTCTCGAAATTTGCTATTTTATAAATACCATTAAAATAACATAGCTACATCATTATCTGGAATTGGCAGGATACACGGCTCATCACTAATTTAGAGCAGAAGTATCGTCTATATAACATAAGTGTCTTGTTTTTGTTGTTCAATGCTTTTTTTTTCAATTTCATGTAAACGAATTCAGAGAAGGGAGGTTATGTGTGCATTTCCTTTAACAATTGAAAATATTTAAAGTTCAATGACCACATTTTATATATATATATATATATTCTTAAATCTATTTGTCCGAAGTGTTATAATAAAAATAAAGATGTTCAATAACTTGATACCTTATGGACGGATGACCTAATTTGCTATATTCAATTATATTTAGTCGACAACTTCTTTTGTTCTAAGCATATTTAATCGATCCTAGAGACGCTTGAAAATAACTCCAATCGATGTGGCTGAAAGAGTTTATATTTATAAATTTATTGATCAAAACAGCTTAAAATAACGCTGCTCGAGTATGGCTAATTTAATTAAACCTAATTGTATATTTGCCGTAAGCCGTATTAAGTCGACAGACACTTCTAGTTCCAATCTTAATTAGTATTAACAGGGAAGGATTTGGCTGTTAGATTAGGCAGGATTAAATAGTATATTGCATTATATTGTCTCTAGTTGAATTTTTGATTACACAATGTGTAATTTGCTTATCTTTAATAACATGGGCGTTTAAATTCAATGGTATATATTTGAGGCAAATTAAACAAAGAATTCAATAAGAGATTTAAACAAAGAATTCTCGTTTGAGCGCGCTAATTTAAGAATTTACTTCCTCGATTTGAAAATATTTTGGCTTACATACCCTATCAACCAACCAATAAGTGATTGGTAAAGATATAAAAAATATAAAACAAATCTAATCTCACTACCATAATAACCATATAAACATTATTTTACATAGTACGTGGCACAAACAAGGCAGGTGGAACCGCGAGTCTAGGCTAGATTAAATATGGACTAAATTTATAATAAAATATATTTATAACAATACAAAATAATAACCTCGTTGACAGGCTCGATGCCACACCATTTCGATCGTTAGCGCGATATCTGTAGTAGAATCTGCTCTTTGTCTAAGCTATGGTTGCCTTCTTATTATATATTCCATTTTAATTATATTAAATTACTTAAAAAAGAGGAGGTACTCAATTTGTAAAGTTTTTGTGTTATTTTTGTTACCTTTATATCTTAATCGATTTTGATATTTTTTTTATTGAAAGAATGTGCTTTCCGATTCATCGGAGACATTTTATCGGAATCTGTTCAGTAATTAAGTTTTACATAGATATAAATACCTAAAGTATTTCCAAAATTAATTATAATTACAGCAAAAAAAAGGTAAATTGTGCGTGTACGGAACAATGGAGATTTTTTTTTTGATTTTTTCATTATTTGTAAGTTAAATCTACACGTCTATATTTCAGTAAGAATGATATATGATATTGTATTTATGGAATTTACGATTGACTTTATCTTTAGTTCAATTGCAAATCAGGTTAACACTACGATGACTTGTTTTTTTATCACCTTAAGATAGTTTTAGAAAACTCAACACTTTTTAAATTCTGTGCTCACACAACACCTGGAAAACTCACAGTGAAGAATTTCTATTTTTCACACAATTTTCAAAGTTAAAATCTTAATTACCTTAGACCACAAAACGAATTAAACAATAACAATGACACCTTCTCAGAACTCATGTCAAAATAAAAAAAGGATGCGTCAAGAATTAATACTGCTTTACTTATGCGCTAATTAAATGAAATATATCACGATGCAAATATGCATGCTATGTGACATAATTTGTTTGTATGTAGACAGAAATTATCGATGATACATCATGCTTCCGCTGCTAATCGTAAGATGGTGCTGTTATTAAAATATTAGTCATAATAAAATATAGATAAAGTATAATATAAAATATGGGTTTTGTATGTCGGATTTAAATAAATAATGAAAAAATAAAATAATATGATAAACATTTGCTTGAGTTACTACAGGTAGGCAGTGTCTTTATGAGCCTCACGTCACTGCTTGTGTATTACGAGTATTTAAATAAAAAAAATATTGTAAAGTAAATAAAAATAACCAGGAGTGTTGTTGTCGGTAAATACAGCCGAAAGCAGCCGATTACGTGAAATTGTACTGAATAATTAAACAGACGACTTCAGCTCCGGTCCCAATGACTGGATTATTGAGTTCTAACAATTAAAAGTTTCCCGATTCAATTAACAATTAAGGGTTAACGACGCAGCTGTGATTGGACTTTAATATTAATTAATCTCGACTTACGCAAATATGAAGTAGCTATCGCGAAACTTGTAAGGCTAAGTTTAATCAATAACTTATCATATTTCCAATTTCGTTTATATTTTCGATTATCGAAAAGTTAGGAAGTATATTTTGAAATTGTGTAATATTAATTCAACCAAGAAGGTTGTCTGTGGTATGACTTCTATTTAAGAATATGTTATGCATTATGATACTTTCCAATTTTTAACGAAAATAATAATAATTGTTAAAAAATTGAGTACTTTGAATTATTTTCCTAACGACTATATATAAAATCTGAATTTAGAATAAAATGCCCTAATTGGCTCATTTATTATCTTATACAAAAACAGCTGTAGAAATCAGGATAAAAGCTTAATTTGTATAAAACGTTTTTAATTAATTTTACTTCTCCACTCTAAGTAAATTATATAAATATACATATAGTCCAGTTTTCTTTCGTTATTTTATTTGGTAAATAAATACTTTTCCGAATGACAATCATAAATTTTCGAACAATTACATATTTTTACCTTAAGGTTCAACTATTTGGTCCCGAATTCAAAATATTATGCAAAATATTTATTTTTTTCTTTTTAGTTTACTTATATCGTTTTTGAAAACGGTTTATTTTTTTAAAAGATTTTATTATTTACTAAATAAGATTTTTATTAAAAAAAAGCAACATACCGTTACTGATACAAAATAATGATTGAAAATTAATCGGAACAGCTATGGCGTAAAGTTAGTAAATTAGAATTAAAGAGCTAACGCCGAGTAAACATGATGGATATAACGAGCTCAATTAGCAATAACTATTGGTTGGGGACCTTGTACAAAAATATGTATGTAGTAAATTCTTTTAGTGCACAACACACTATATAAACAAGTGAAATACATATATATTCAAAATTTTCGCTATTTATACTATTCATACTTTATATAACGGGTCTTGTTGCGATAACTAATGGTAGTAATACCTTTTTATGGCCCGACGTTTCGACGAAGTTGCATTCGTCGTGGTCACGAGCTGACTCAAGTCAAGCCATTTTGTCGCGATAAGTTATATAAAGTATGATAAGGAAAATACTTTACTGAAAGAAATAAAATTAATTACATTTGTACAATAATATAATATAATATGATTAATATAAATTATATTATAAACCTCGCACACATATGTACGTCCGATTGTAAAAGCAAAACAATTATTTTATACGGCAGATGTATTATATGAATGTCGTTATTATTTTAACAAAAATTAAAGTTACATAACAATTATTAAATTTTATGATACTTATTTGTATAAAGTTTCATATTATTATTGAAAATAATAAGCCAGCAATCAATAAGAGCGGTTTTCATTTCAGTTTTCATATTATTGATTTGCTGCTACTGATTATTGAGTTAATTACTTATTTCGTGGAAATAAATATATTTCCACGAAAGTGATGCTGTAAGGCTAGTATTACATTGCAAGTTTTACACACGTAACTGATATAAAACAAGTTTGTAACCTGGTAACAGTTACCTAGGTAACGTGTCATCTGTGAGTGTTAAAAATGTCACGGACAGTAAATATTTTCAACCGTAAAATAAATGATAGACAATTAACGTTAATTTTATGGAAATCTGTAAGCAAAAATAACAAAATTTGTATTTATATAATTTATGTATTCCTTTATTTCCTTTTATTTTTCAACCGACTTCGACCAAGAAGGAACTATGTTCGGCTGTATGTATTTTTTAAAGTCTTCATTAAGTCTCTGTAGGTGTGTTGAATATGCTGAATTCGCAGAGTTAAAGTATATTGACTATTGTTTTAGTTACTAGCTTTAAAAGAACACAATGAAAATTTAAATGTTCGTTGTAATTTAATTTACATACGGGTAAATTCAATTCAATAAAAGCGTGTATAAAACTGTGCATATTCCGCACGTATAATCCTGTTTTAGATTTGAATATTAAACATATAATTAGTTATATATATAAACCTATCCCAGCAGGCTTTTGGATTTGATGGCAGCGTTAAATCGTTAATGACAGACATAATCGTATTCAGACACACCTGCGCCGCATCTGAAACTGTCTAAATGACTCATTTGAATAGTTAGGACCGGTGATATGGCGCGAGTTTATATAATTATACAAAAATATGTAAGTAGTAAAATTTATTTTATCATTATATAGTTTTATTTGTTTGTTTATCTGTATATTTCAGGCATATTAATGTACATTTCGGCTGTGTGATAATGAATGTTGAAATTGAAACGCAAGTGCGTATTTTACACGTACGCATGTAGTACGTATTTTTTGTGTGCAAACACAAGCATTAGTGACAAACAAACTATTAAAATGAAGTTAAATAGAAATGTATTTCATGAAATCCATCCTCAATTTTGTATGTTAATGGTAATTCGATGGCACTTCTTAATTCGATGTTGATGATTTATTTATTAATATCTTGTAATTTACCAATATGATAACGTCATTACCACCTCCCAAAAAATATGTCTATGAGTATGCAGTAACTATCGAGTTTCTTGCCGATTCTTCTCGGTAGAGTCTACGTTCCGAACCGGTGGTAACTTCATTATTGATGTATTTTTTTTTGTTTTTTCATGTATTGACGATTCAAAAGTGCTCGTGAGAGCCTACTTGAATAAAGTATTCTTTGATTTGATTTGATTAAGTTTGAATTGTGTATTATGTATAAAACGTGACATTAGTAAGAAAGGAGTGAGTGTTGAGATGACGGCTGATAGGAAGGAATGGAAAAGAAGGACACGTTGTACCGACCCAACAAACAGTGGGACCAGGATAAGATTATGATGATCTGTGTATCTCTGTGTCTGTCTATGGCATCGTAGCTCCCTAACCAGTGGACCAATTTTGATTCTGTTTTTTTTTTGTTTGAAATCTAATGTAACCAAGATGTTTATTAGCTATAATTTGTAAAGATCTGGCCAGACTCTTGAAGATTATCAGCTCTATTCTGTATTAAAGATAGATACTCTTTTATTGCACACTACATTAGGTATATACATAGGTAGGTCGTGTATACATAAAAACGCATATAAAAAAAAGAATAAAACACAGTAATATATACATACCACTGGAAAAACAACAGTATTTTTGACATATTTTAAATAATATTTTTTATTTTAACAAACACAATTGTTCGCGAAATGTTGATAAAATTATTTTGTGTTTTAATATTAACAAATAACTCTATTACAACATTAACCTAAGTTACTATCGATGTCACAGTGAGGCAAGGTGCTCAAAACAGTGCGCGACATTACCCCTTTGAATGGCTCAACTGATATGCTGGCCAAGATAGCCGCCAGCCCTTCGGTCACCTGTAGTTTCGACGAGATGGGAAGACATCTCTTTGAAAAACATTTGAATGTAAACACGTACCTGTAATATAGCAATGAAACCAGCGCGTGAAGCAGCAGGTTGACGAGGTGGTAACCCGCTGGCTGCAGACCATGTACCGCGTAGTTCCATCGGAAAGTCAGTACCGTTAGTGGCCGGTACGATTTGTGTGATTGTTCCTGCAAAGAGAAATAAACGTTAAATAAAGTTTTTGATTATCGTGTGCTACGAATGGTCTACGAAAAATCGTAGCGATATATTTGAGTATTCAATGAATTAATATTGATGTGAACAGAATTAACGAATCTATGTGTATAAAGTATATGTATTTATAATGTAATAGAAAAAAATCCAGGCATTTTATCGCTAGCAAATTCTCAGGATCAACGGCTTGGTTCATCTAAAGATAGCCTAAATGCTCTAGCCGTTTTGTAGACGCATTATTCTTTGGAAATGGTGGTTTGGTTTGCGTTATGGGAAATTTTACAAAAATGTTTTTGTAGGCTTTATAAATCATAATATCATATAAATAACAGTGGAGCATTAACTGGCATTTTGAACACGGGCGTAACCACAAGATAGAGTTAGTTTATATATTAAAATATAGAACATAGAATTATTCAAATCAACGCAGTTCTTTATAACTTAACCCTACAATATGTAGCTTATAGCTGTCTCGTAAACATTCATCACTATAAATTACACAAAAATTAGTTTGAGTTATGGCAGTGCTTCTTAAAATGAAATTCCATATCAGGTGGGAGGTGGGAACCATAACGTTGCCATTAGTCATGGCGACAATACGCGAGCGCTAATAAATATAAGTCACAACACCTCATATTGTATATTGGCCCGCATATTTAGATTAATGTTATAACAACATTATAATCTGTGTAGATAATGTTTTTATTGCATACTTTTTTTTTTTAATATATTAGATTTTATTAATAAAAGTAGACTTGTTCGCATGACTACGTTCACTCTATTGTTTACGACTGAATCAATCAAAATAAAAAAATACTTTATTCAAGTAGGCTTTTAAAAGCACTTTTGAATCGTCAAAATAAACAAAAAGTACTTAAATTAAGGAAAAGCTACCACCGGTTCGGAATGTAGATTCTACCGAGAAGAACCGGCAAGAAACTCGATAGGTACTCTTTTAAAATTGTGTTATTAAGTATATACATTTTAAAAATTACAAATGTTTATATTAAACATCCTGTATGAAATTCATCTATACTAAATCCATGCATTATTATCATCTATATAATCTTGTACAGAATAATATGCTTTAGCTATTAAAGAATTTTTAATATACAATTTAAACTTATTGATTGACAACTGCAAAAATTTCTTTGGTATTTTGTTATAAAAACGGACACCTTGCCCCAGAAAGGAAACATTTACTTTGCGAAGTCGAAAGCTTGGTGTTATGAGTTTATCCTTTCTTCTTGTGTTAATACAATGCGAGTCACTATTTCTCTCAAAACAATCAATATTAGTATGGATATGTATAATATTGTTATAAATATACTGTGACGCAACCGTTATTATACCTACTTTACTAAAAACATCTCGAAGGGATTCCCGAGCTCCTTAATTATAAATACTACGAATAGCTCTTTTTTGCAAAATAAAAACTGTATTAACATCTGAAGCGCTACCCCATAGCATCAAACCATAGGAGATGATACTATGAAAATAACCGAAATATACTAATCGAGCTGTATCAACGTCGGTTAGTTGACGAACTTTCCTAACACTTTTCCTATGCTGCGGAGCTGAGTCTTCCCGTGAGAGATGACAAATGGGAATTCCACTGAAGCTTCGTATCCAAGGTTATTCCCAGGAATACTGTCGTGTCACTTACATCAAGGATCTCATTATTCAATATCAAATTATAATTAGGTTGTTTAACGTTAGGTAAAGTAAATACCACACATTTCGTTTTTTTGGCATTTAAAACTAGATTATTAGTTGTAAACCAACCATGTATCAGTGATAATGCATTGTTTACATATTCATAATTAGTTCTATTTCTGTCAACTTTGAAAATAAGTGAAGTATCGTCAGCAAACAATACAATATCACAAACACCTCTAACATAGAATGGAAGATCGTTGATGTATATTAAAAATAATAAAGGACCTAAAATTGATCCCCGTGGAACACCCATTTTTAAGACAGATCCACATGACTTAATTCCATTTATAGAAACATGTTGAACTCTCTGAGACAGGTACGAAGCAATAAGATCAAGAGCCTTCCCTTTAACTCCGTAATATTCTAGCTTACATAATAGCGTTTCATGTTCCACACAGTCAAATGCTTTAGATAAATCACAAAATACACCAATAGCATTCTGTGATTTCTCCCAAGCGTCATTTATGTGTTTAAGTAGCGCCATGCCTGCATCCGTTGTAGAACGACCTTTGGTAAAACCGTATTGTTCCCTATGAAAAATACCATTTACATTACAATGAATAAGGATTTGATTTAAAATAATTTTTTCAAAAATTTTACTTAAGGAAGGTAGTATAGAAATGGGCCTATAATTGCTAGGCTCATCTTTGTTTCCATTTTTAAAAAGTGGTAATACTTTGCTACATTTTAATAGATCTGGAAATGAACCTGTATCAAGACATTTATTAAAAATGAACACTATATGTGGAGCAATGTCATAGATGGTACTATTAATTAATTTTACCGAAATACCCAAAGATCATTTTTTTTTTTTAATATTAAGAGTTTTAAACGTATTTATAACATCTATTGGAGTAACTTGCTTGAAAGAGAATTCAATATTACATTTGGATACATGATTTACAAGTAATTGAGTTGCAGCTGATGAAGATGATTCTAACTGAGATGTTATATCTGAAGGTATTTCATCAAAATATTTTTGAAATATATTTGCAACTTCTAATTCTGAATTTACAATTTTGTTCCCTATGTTTAACTCAATTGGTATAATTTGCTTATTAGATTTTCCACACACACTATTAATAACGTCCCAAGCAGCCCTAATTTTATCTTCAGAATTAAAAATTTTATCTTTGATATAATTAGACTTAGCATGAATGCACACCGCTTTAAAGGTTTTTGAATACCGTTGGACATGTTCTATAAAATATTCCTTATGATTCCACTGCTTCATACTGTACAATTCATATAATTTATTTCTACTTTTATAAATACCAGAAGTAGCCCAGTCACTAAATTTCAAATTTGAGTTTACATAAAAAGTCTTTGTTTTAAAAATATTATTGAATTCATTTAAAATTAATTTAAAAACAGAACCATAAAGTATATCTGGATCATGTGAAGTCATATCTAATTTACATATTTTGGACGCCACAATATCTTTATAACGGTTTACTTTATTAACAGTTATCGGTCTAATGTATGTCTAAATACATATATGACTATTATTTGTGAAAAAATTCAGAAGTATGTATATCGAACAAAGCTTAATATTGTAGTGATGCGGCTCAAGCTTTGTATTCTTCATCTTAATAAGAGAAAAGTAATGGGAGTAAGTAGTTGTTATTCTTTCACAGATAAATTACAGTTGTATTAAATAATATTTTCTATAATTCTATTTACTTCTATCTTATTTACGAAATTGCCCACGATTAATCGTTTTTTTTTTAAATATCATGTTGTTTTACTGTTTAAGTTAATGAATTTATTGTTATTTATTTTAACTTAAAGTAAATTCTTTGTGATTTGACTAAAACAACCATGATTAAATAATATTCTAAAATAATAAAATAAATAACTGAAGTTATACGTAACCAATCCTGATTTATATAACTTACTTAGAACAAGCTATAAATCGACTGCACAAATAAATTATTTGAAGCGTTTGAATGCTAACAAGGATTGCCTGATCTAAAGTAGAATGAACACACAATGCTTAGAACGGAACAAACATTTGCCTTAAGCATACAAGCAATTACTGAACGCTATCGAACTGTCGACCCGCGGCGCTTGACTTAAGAAAACATAAAGCTGGAGTGATTTATGCTAGTGCTTCTATTACGAGGGTTCTTAAGCCATGTTAATAACAAAACATAGCATTTAAAGTTAACCCGTAAATGCGCAATTTATTTTACATTCGAAAATATAAGTGACCAGCAGTTCTTCGAAGCTTCGCCCGCTTATATTTTTGAATTTGATGGAAGCAAACAGTCAGAAAACTCACAAAATGCTATATTTTATATTTCTTTACTAACATCCAGAAGTATTTATAATAAGTTTAAAGTGAATACGACCATGGAATAAGATTTTCTCCGTCTTACGGGTAAAATATTTTAAAAACCTTTCCTTAGTGCATTTTTACAGCCTTTAACGCACATACTGGAGAAATTTAAGTTTGTAACTAAAGCGGATTAGTTTCTGTGATGATAAATCAATCAGTCAGTCAGTCAGTCAGGATTAGTAATTATATATGTATACTAGTAAAATTTGTAAAAAAGAAGAAAAAATAAACATAAAACCAGTGTTTCTAATTGACATATTCAAATGAATAGTAATTTTATAACAATAATCATCACAGCACGCGTTAAGGGTTAAAAAGCTGTTAAAACCTATATTAGCATTAGCATAATTAGTTTGACAGTTATAAATTTTTCGTGTTACGAATTTTTTTATCAATATAAAAGTTTATTAAATAGGTTGTCAAGACCACTTTTCTAAACGGATATATTTAAATTATTTATTTTATTGTACACCACAAATTAACCAAAATCATTTTGTTAATAAAGACGAAAAAAATGTACAATAGGTGGTCTTATCGCTTTATAGCGGTTTGTTCCAGACAACCGTCTTGATAGGAAATGAAAGTCAATGGGCAGATGGTAGGTGGTGTAACATATAGACTTGCTTAAATACTAATAATATAACAAATAGATAAACTATTGATCACTGAATACATACACATTTATATACATACTTTAACACAAAACTATATATGTATATACATACATACATAAATATTTACAAGTAAACTAATTTTTAAGCTTAATCGTCATGTTCAATTTAAACAAGAGTTAAATAATAGTTTTTTTATTTTTAAATATTTATATATATTTATTTAATATTAAAAGAAAGGGAAATATTATTGTGTAAAAGCAATAAAGTCAACAATAATATTTAGAAAAGTATTTAAGTAGTGCAATAATACGAAATTTTCATTGGTAAAGTTTTATGGTTATGACTGGTTATAAGATTATCGCAAACTGAAATGATTATTGCTTCTGCTGATGCAGGAGCCCGGGTTCATCTAGTTGAAGAAACATTGCATACATTTTAACCGACTTCTAAAAAAGGAGAAAGTTCTCAATTCGCTAACATTTCGCAATGACATGGGCACCTAGCGTTAACCGTGATATTATTGACAGTTAAATATATGTTTAATGTGACACGATGTCAATCCGATAATTGATTAAGTTTTTCTCATGTGTTACAGTCGGCCATGACTGCGAAATAATTCACGTTGTACGCATAGCCAGATCTGTATTTTAAGACATGAAACGCCATTTCTTTATTTTGTAATAAAAATAAATCCCACAACAATGTCCTAAACTTTTAATTAATATTATATAAGATTATAAAACATTAAGATATTATACAATAACAATATAATAAAGTCGCTGATAATAAGTAACCAAGCCAAAATGCCGGAAGCACAGACAGGATATTTAAAGTGTAAAAAGCACTCCCAAAAATACCAGCCTTTTGCTCATAAGTGGTAGGGGCTAAATGGAGCGATAACTCTTTGTAGTGGACTGACTCACGCAAGTATGTATGATAATGAACCTTATTCTAGTTGTTTTAAATGTCTCATTTGAATATATAAGACGTTCTACAAAAAGAAATGTCTACAATCTACATATATTTACAATATTACAAAGTTTTATGTTTCGATATTAAAATACAAACAGCATCAGTTAACATAATTATAATAAGTTTTTAAAAGTGTGTATACATATTTTTATTAAAAATAAAATGAAACATCTTATGAAACTTTAAAACAGATTCCTTAGTTTGCGTACAAAAAAAAGTTGATTCATCACATAGTTAACCGCAAGAAACATCTACTTAGTAATAATTAATAAATAATTAGCCTATTAGGGACCTCGAAAACTTTCGACTTTTACTCTAATATCTAAAGAAAACATCTTCGCTTTTAGTTAACTAATAAATCATTACAGAGATAATTAAAAGGACGATAATATTCTTCAGAGTTTTATGTCAAAAGATAAAATCACCAACTTGGAATTAGCAAGTCAGATCCATAAGACAAAAGTAATAAAGTTTATTCACACAAAACATTAGCCTGCGAAATGTAAAATAGTTTTTCATGTAGTCGTTCCATTGTGGAAGCCGGACTTATTTCATTTGGCACGATAATATATTGTTGCTGGGGATATAGAGAAAGGAGAAATGCTATTGTGTCTGTTGTCCTAATGTTTCACTATAAAAACTGTAATACTTACGCAACTAAGAATGTACTACATAGAATAACTTTATTACATGAGCTTTGTAATTCTGCGGAGAATACACTTGTAAATGTAGTGGATTAATATTCTGTGTTATATAATTCTATACTTATAAAGTGTTTCTTTGTAGTTATGGTTATTAATAGCTTCGCTCGCACTTAGTTTGATTTCTCCATACAAACTTTGGAGTCCGTTTCATCTCAATTGGTGAAATTTGGAAAAGCTCTTAGTAAATGAATTCGTCATAATAACTAATCGTATGTCAAATTTTAGCGCAATCCGTTCAGTAGTTTGATTTGTGTGTTAATTAAACAGACAGCCAGTAATGTTTGCTTATATACTCGTATGTACAGATAAAAATTACTTGTTATCCGTCCATTTTAAATAAAGCTAAAATTTATTTTGATTTTATATAGAATATTTAAAATTGTGTTTAACGTTGATGATAAAATGAATATAAATATTTATTTGCTTTACTTTTCGCTATGCTTTTTACAGTAAAAGTGCACATACAAAAAAAAGCGAAACTATTTTAAACTAGATTAACACTCATACTAGTAGTAACTGTTTCAATGTAAATAACGTATTACGTGAGAAATTAAATTAACTACAATTTCATAACATATATATAATAACATAAAAAGAATATGTGAAGTGTTATATTGTTCGTTATCGTAAGTAGGTAGGTTGGATTAACGTACTAATTAAATTATTGACGTGCAGGTTAAGTGAGAAGCACCTCCTAATAATCTTACTAATACAGTAATCCTGTTTTTAGGATTAGCATTATGACATTAATAGTCCTTATTTCGTCGAACTATATTGACCTTGGATAATATTATATTTAACGAAAGATGTTGCTATAAGACTATATACATAATTTTATTAAAATCTGAAAATATATTACTGTATATTTGAAAGATTTATGTTAAAAGTAAGAAGACAGAAAATGAGAGTGTTAGAGTTTTTAAATAATTTAGATTACTATTGATTTTATTTAAAACAATATGCAGAGACCTTAGAATGTTATAAGTTAAGATTACGAATTCATTGACCTTCATATTTTAGATTGAGTTTTTTAAATTTATATATCAGAGTTATTACAGCAGTTATTTACTCACAAAATTTCATGTATTATGTCAAAACTAGATTAAATAAATTAGTAGGCTGAAAATATTACATAGAATAATGTTGGAAAGTTCTACGAAAAGAATAGCGTTTAGTTAAATATTTAATAAGGTCATAGGCATGTTTTTTTTTTCATTTTCATGGTATAAAAATGGAATTGATATTTTTATATAGGTCGTTCGACTTTTAATTAAAGTCCTTCAAATAGAAGGTTCTGTAAGTCTAACATCAGGCTAAATATATAGTCTAAAATCAGATTTTTATTAACTTAGAAAATAGTTAAAAATTTGGGCACCATTACTCTCGTGTACTTTCCACGGCGTGCGGCGTTTCAGTTAATTCTTACCTCGTAATAAAAAGAAGAAAGACATAAACTTGGTAGTAAGCACACAAGTAAAAAAATCAAATTTTTAATGCGAAATTTGAAGTTGACTATTTTTTAGTTTTATTAATGAATTATTATAATATAAAAATTCTGTGTATGAGCTAATCTTTCATAAAAACAAAGAGTACAGTCATGTTGTCGAAATTGAAAACTGCAAGAAACGAAAAAAGGACGCAAACGAAAACTAGTTAAAAATAAATCGGCGTAACGATTATACGAGCGGGTTAAACGAGCTGACCAATATGATTTTGTTGCATATTTTATTCGTTTGCACAAAAAAAATTCAACATACAGAATTTTTCAATGGCCAGTTAAATTCGAGCTATCGAGGTCGAGCAGTTACAGCTGCTTTTGTTAACTTTTATCATATAATTGAGCAGCCAACCAATGTTAACGTTCAGCTAAATATACAAATATTTCGTATAGCATTATCCGGGTAATGTTACACATCTGCCAGACGGGCAAAGCAGGAAGTACATTATCGTGTAGCGCTGTGTCATGGTCTGATAGTTCCTGGCGCGCATTAAAACTATATTTGCTTTGTTCATATCGTGTAATTGTTGTTTGAGCGACTCGTGTTTAATTGTTGGTGCCTTCTCGACGATATTAATCTCGTTTGCAATTTAACTTTAGCTCGTCTTTACATCAAGTTGTATTGTTTTTAATAAAGTGATAGAGAGCGTCAAGGTTAAGGAAATTATTAAGAGTATGTTCTAAAATACAATTTAATATGGTAGTCGGTTGTAATGACACCTTAAAGTAACATCAATTTGCACTAGATTACGTCTTTACTAGACGTTTAAAAATGTTAATTTTTGTTTTGATTAGTGTGTTCACTATGCAAGAATGTATTCGGATACAAATCCTAAGTCTTTGGTGTAATCAAGGAAAAAATAAATCTATGTAGCAAGTTACGTCCTTATATAAGCGAGCCTTGGCGTCCGTTTGCTAGATTACCTACTGCCAAGACGGTGCTTTGTTTTCATTGTGTTACAGGCTGAAGGTAAGCCCGTCAATGTAATTGTAGACAAAGACAACATATTCGGCTTCATGTCGGAACATGTTCGCCGTTATGCCTTGATGTTTATTCTTAATTACCACAACTAAAAATTCATATATTCTATTCCAATATAAATAATGTTGTGTTAATTATATTTATAATCGAATAATAAGTAGGTATTTAAAATGTTATGGTTATTTTTTCGTTTGAAAATTCAATACAATTCTTATCAGGCTATAGTCGGAGTATCACTGGGGAGTAGAGCAGACATTTTATTGGTCTTTTGCCTTTATTACATTTCGCGTTTCGCTTTTCAAATTTACCAAATTGACATAACTTGACAATCAGAGTTTCGTACGTTTGTCTGGACTTATGTTATAAGTATATTATACAATTATTTATTATTTACTAGCTGCCCTTCGTGGTTGCACTCGCGTTTATAATTACTTCTTCTATCTACGAGGTGTAGCGTGATGTAATATAGCCGTTAAACTTCCTCATGAAACGGGCTATCCACTGCAAACAGAATCTTGTAAATTGAATTAGTAATTTTAGAATTTCATCCAACATAGAAACTTACAAACAAATGTTACTTCTTTATAATATATGTAGTGTAAATACATTTCTTGACTGATTGTTAACTGATCGATTCGTAAGTCAGAGCTCAGAGATCAGAGCCAAAACGGCTGAGGCTACAAACTTTAAATTTTCTCATTTGATACCTTTTATGTTGTAAGCATCCATGGATGTAATAATCATTTTGTCATAATAACAAATGTTATATATTTGATAATGATTTCATCCTGCGTTTAAAGTCGTTAAAAAAAATGAAGTTGATGAGAAATAAAGAAAATATATGAATTTTTTATGCTTTTGAGTTCAAAAGCAATATTAAGTATCGCAAATCGTCCCGTGAAACAGCCTAAGTGCACTAAGTGTGTCTTTCAACGTACATTTTATACCTTGGCTGCAAACAGAGACCGTCTTATGGACCCTTAAAATTCTGAACAGATTAATGTCAGTGCTGTCTCTCTAACACAAGCGCGGGATCGGAAGGACGTCATCTTGATTTATTGCCGGTTCAGTGGTATTTGCGACAATATTGTAATAGATTTTTGTATGTTTTAGAGTTCTATATAGCTTGAATTTTGTTTGAAGTTTACTCTTAATGGTACTGATATTCACGTGACTTGGAATGTTGCCTGGAAACGTGCTGTTTTATGACAAGAGAGAGGGCAGGGATTAGTGTTACAAGATTAGAAAATGAAGACGTGGACAATAAATATACTGTCATACTACAAAAGACGCATTAAAACCATGTTGAGCACGTGTCTAGCTAAACAGCGTTTAAAATTTAGGTGTTTTAGGCGCAGATTTGTAGTATGGATTTTTTTAAACACGCGTTTAACGTCTGCTTAAATCTTTTGTAGTAACGCAGATAATGTCTAATTATTATTAATCTCTAGATTATTTATAATTACTTAATTTGTTTTTTTTTTCCAGAGAGGAAGCGTTTTTTTTTTGGACCAAAAAAGCAAGAACATTTTAGAATAGTTTGTTTTACTTAAAATATTTGAACTATATTTGTTTCATGAAAATTAGAAAAAAATTCCAATTTCGAACTTTATATGAATACAATAGGTGTTCCTTACGATATTATTCGTTGGATAGTTTACAGATATTATAATCAGAATAAGAATAAGATCTTATTCTTATTCTTATATTATAATCAATCATATCAATTCCACGTCTTGTGATGTTTCCGTCTGTACCCAGCTTACGACCCAGCGTTACACAAACCCAATTTTTTACTGATGTTTTGACGATATTTAATATGGTGTATTTTTTTTCCTTTATGTAGACAACAACCATACACTTAACTGACAACACGTGAAGTAATATTTTTAATTCTATAACATGTTTGTGGCGTTTAGTTGTGCCAGTTATGCACATGTCATTTCGACAATGTCGCGTGGAGTGGAGAAAACACGATGGAGATTTTTCGGTGGCGTCGAGAATCCAACCTTATAAATGGATGCTGATAAGCAATAGTGTGTCAACCCACAAAAAGTTATATCCGGAGATATTTATGTATTTTGATACTGCATCACCTAATTAACATTATTAAAAATAATTGAAGTCATATAAACTTAATAAGTACGGAAAAAAATTTGCTAATTAATTGGTTCGAATTTCAAGTGCGTTACATATTTTGCAATTTATACAATAATCTCATATATTTGAAAAAGGTTTTATTAGATAATATATTAAATATATCAGTCTGATTTTAATTAATTATACCTTTTATCAAAAGATAAAAGAAATGATGTATAAATACATCTTCGAACGTATTTGTTAAGAATAGCTTTGACATCTTTGGACGCCTTTTTCTCAAAATGCAGTCCGTGTGGCTTGACACAGTATTGCTTATCAGCGTCCAAATAATATATAGTAGTAACGTCATTATACATTTTGTAGTTTGTGAATGCGTTGCCTACATTAGCAATTGGCATCTGTATTGTCATGACAGTTGTTTCTGTAATTACCGTTTTAAATTGAAAGTTGTTAGTGGGTAGTTTGTTTGGTGATAAAATATTCATCCTGTGGGTGGTAGTAAATTCGCCTATGTACTTACACATGTCTTGTAATAGTGAATTAGTAATTTGCTTCACATAAATAAAAGTTGTATATAAGTAATCTATACAAATAAATAAATTTATCTGTTTGTAATTAACAATTATCAGATTTTAATTACATGCCTATGAAAGTATATAAAGTACTTAAACTTACGTTAAAATCAAAATGTTTGTTTGTTTGTCTATTTGTTTATTTGTTACGGGTAATTTCAGAAACGGCTGGACCGATTTTGGCGCGACTTTAATAGCAGATAGCTAATGTTATAAGGAGTAACTTAATAAATAACAGAAAAAATAACACTAGAGAATGTGTTATTGGATCATATAATAGTGTCACGTAAAAGGATCAACTTCTGGAGTATTACTATACGGCGAACTAAAATAAAAAGTAATTTTTTTTACAAAATACTATTAATTAACACATGCCAAGCATGCCGTAGTCCACACGAACGAAGTCGTGGGCACAGCTAGGTATATAATTAATTATGATTTGTCTTATAAATATGACCCTGTGTTTGTTAATTTACTATTAATTTGTAGGTTACAAAGGCTAAACACCCACATCTTTACGGAGAGATAAGTTTCCGTTCCATAATTTTCTAATCTATTCAACTTACATATATACTAATATTATAAAGCTGAAGAGTTTGTTTGTTTGATTGTTTGCTTGAACGCGCTAATCTCAGGAACTACTGGTCCGATTTGAAAAATTATTTCAGTGTTAGAATGCCATTTATTAAGGAAGGCTGTAGGCTATATATTATCAGTCTAAGACCAAAAGGAGCGGAGCACCAATGAAGAATGTTTCAAAATCAGGGGATATTTTCCTATTGAGAGAGCTTACGCTGCGTGCATTGCGTAAACGGTTAAAGTTTCGCAAAAATTATGTATGACAGAATTATTCCTCTTTAAAAGTTCTAAAAAAAGAGTCCGCGACAACATATGTCTATCTTTTAAGGTTAGCTCACTATAACCTTTTTTATGCTAACCACATTTGTTCTAAAATAATGCATTAATAGCCCAAAGTAACTATTCCACGCGGACGAAGTCGCGGAAGGAAGCTAGTATTAAATAAAACAACTGAAACTTCGTTGATAACGTACTAGAAACGTAACATATTTATACGATTTACGATCAAAGTATTTTATAATGTTTTTAGTTGAATGTTACATAATATATCTATATATTATGAACCTTATCTTGCTTCTATTATATCTATTCAACATATGAATGTCAGGGCTGTCTCCACTGAAATAACACGGGCGAGTAATGGGCGGCAGACGCCATTTTGATTTATTACCATTTCGCTGGAAAATTTGTACCACGTTACCGTAATAGGAAAGTTTAACTTTAGGGCTCTCATTATAATTTTATGTACTCAAATGTTCATTATTCGCGGTTATTCTACGGTATATTTAATTGGGCGATTATGGTTCAATTAAGGTACGTGCTGATACGAATAAATTTTATTCTTATCGATATATTTTATAGGTCGTGATTTCATTTTTGATTGTCATTAAATTTTGTACGATTTTAAAATGAATTGCAATTTGATCTGTTTGTTATGTTAATACGTGAAATTAGCATAAGTATATAATGTACAAATAAACTTTTTACAAATTGTATGTATGTTCTATTAACGGTCTTACTATAAAAAGGACCAAAACTTCAAATTAAAATTCAGGCTACTTTTTGCCGGACGAGTAAAAGAGTGTTTAAAATTAACGATAAAGATTATTTATCAAGGTGTCTTAAATTTGGGATAGTAAAATATATACCATTTATTTATATATTTAGTAGTGATTGTGTAAAATTATAAAATTATAATGTGTAAAATTATAAAATCTTTTCACTCTCCTTTAAATATATATTTTTTTTTTCGCTATGTTAGAACTTAAGCTACGATATTATTTTAGAAAAAAATATACGTGCCTGGACTTAGGGACTTAGTGCGGCGATATTTGTGTATTAACTGCCTAGTCTACAGCAAGTTAGTAGTGGTATGATTTTTGGACTGCATTTTTGTTTTTGTGTTTTATAATTTAATTTAATAACATAAATAAACTATATAGCTCGTGCGTTTGTATACAGTATTACTATATATACCAAAATTAGTAATTAAATTTTCAGAAGGTATTTCTTGATCGTCTAAAAACAGTAGCAATATTCTTCGCGATAATCCAACAGGGAATGAAGCAGAGCTGATTCTGAGCGAAGTTACAAGTCTAAACTATTAGATACATAAAAAGCGACTGATCTCTTTAAATATTTACTCTAACAAATTTTCATACATTATTCCAACAGTGAATTGAATTTATCATGAGTTTTGCCGTAGGAGTTTAATATAAAAATCTGTTCGAGAAAATTTTTAAAAAGAACTCCGGATATTGTTCCTTAATTGGAACGATGTTTACAAAACGCTAATTATCTCATATTTGAAATGGTAATTTTCTGCTCTCGTTAACGCTGGGTCAGCTCGCTTCAATGTAACTAAAACAGGATTTGTATTGGTTTTACAAACATTAAGCCCACTTTTGACTTCTAACTGGCTCAATTAAGAGATTTTCTACAAAATGTATGTCACATTTTCATTAAATTAAGAAAGATATTGTACTCGTATTGTAGCGGCAGAAGTGACAAAAATAGGTGCCAAAATAGAAGTGTGGAAAGAGCCCGTCGAAATTTTTAACATCACCAATTTTCTAAAATTCTGGAAAACTTTTGTTAAGCTACCAAGTGACTGTACTATCTTTTCAGTTAGTATCTAAAAAGTTTTTAAGTCCACACAAAATAATCGATCAATTTGTGTGAGATATAGACATATACATGAGAAATATTCGACTCAGTCAGAGTTAACGTATTTTGTTAATTTAGATTTTGTACTATTGTATGAATAACAGAGGCGTTGTTATAACAACAAATCAAAAAGTGAGGGTTATTAACAAAGTTTTCGTATGTTAACGGTTTTTGAACAAAATAATAAAGTCCTTAAAATTTTAGTTTGTTCAACAAATATTAAAATTTTCGGGATATTTTAATAACTAATATTCAGTTGAAAGGTCGAGGGTGTTTGGGCGTACTTCTTAAAGCTTTTCACTTTCTAAGGGTTTTTGTATAATTATATAACACGAGTTATTGAGATAGCTTAAATTACGTTTATGTTTAATTTAAAAGTGTGGGGAATGTTTGAACATTTATTCGTTTTTGTTTTATTAAATGCTCTGATTGAATTTTAAAGTATATTTGAAATTATAATGAACACCACATGAGACTACTAATTTCAACGTAGAATATAAATAAGGATTTATTATGTATGAATTTAGACTAAATTTATATATTGTGTATATAAAGGACAAATTTTTGTGAGATTATTACTCAACCAGCAACAAAACTCTAAATGTCAAACCGATTGAAATCGTTAAGCTGACCTCTACATCCGCGAGGCATTATAGTTGTGTACTACGGGGTGTACTAGTTTATTTTTTATTTCTCTCAGTAAGAAAACGTCCGAGGCACAGCCGCCCCCAAAGAGTCAGGGCGGAAAATCGCTTAGAGCTAAAGGTTGCCTTTGAGTAATCCGGGGTCGAACTCGCCGCGTTATTACACGAGAAAAAAAAGCAATTTAGACCTTAGTATAATAAGTAGAGATAGGACGAAGTAATACTGTTACAATTACAGAGATAACGACCGTAGGGTGAGTAATTGAAAAAGCGTTAAAAGTGTTACTGTGTTGTAAAGCGCTATAATAATTTAAAGCACTCGTAAACAAGGGTACCGGGATAACAAATGCTATCGAGAGCTGCGGTGACGCTGCCGGCTAACTACAAAAGCGTCGAAATAAAATATTTTAGCGATTCAACTACTCGGAACCGATGGAATTTCATATGCTTTGTTCCGCGTAATTGTTGCTACAATCAATTGCACGTATTGCTGTTATGGACATCGTGATTTAATACACAAAATTGGAAAGAAATGAAAACAATTTAAAATATTTATATTACTTTTATAGCATTGTAGTTACTTTGCGTTTAAGTTTTATATTTCAAGTTGTACGATTGAATACATGCTTTAACATGAAATGTTAATAGTAATCAGAGAGCTAATTGTGAAAATCGGACTCGCACTTGATGGGTTTCGTACCATCGCACAAGATATAACTATGACCTTTTTATATGTTTACACCTGTAACAGACAAGATAGGCTTACAACAATATGTAATATATAAACTTTCTCATGCGAATCCAACTCGAACTTGATTGATTTTTATTACATATTATTGTAGTTTCAACTTTCTACTTATTACGGTTCACAAAAGACAATATTTAATAAGTAGACCTCATTCGCGAATATGACTCAGACTTGACTAGTTTTTATTTTTTGTTGTCTTAGCGGCAACGAAAATACTCATTCCGTGAAAATTTCAACTCTCTGCCTATAACGGATAATAGATGACGGAGCTGACCGCTGACAGATGCACGGATGGCAAACAGAAAGACGGACGGCAGAGGCTTAGTGATGGGGTCCTGTTGGCACCTCCGGGTACAGAACCCCAAAAATTCCCGCTATCAAAATAATTATACCGACAGGTTATAGAGGCGTTTGATGGGTCAACGTTAAAAAATCAATTGTCACAATATTGCATATTGCAACAATTTTATTAACAATCAGGCCTCGGTTCAATGCAAGAGACAACGCATATTACCTAACGATTATTATCTTTATATAAAAATACTTAGGTAAATAATTACTAATAATTACAATAGGAAATAACATTCAATACTAAAGTATACCTCATATATCTCAGTAAACATTTAAATTCTGGTAATGTTATTGTTTCGAGTAAAATATTATTGGAGGATTAAAGCTGACATTTCATTTGAAATGGCCATTGTTTTTGAGAGACAGCTAATAATTTCAATCCACTGGCAGCAATTTAGCACAGATTATATTTGCATAATTCCCATTATTTGGAGTGTATTCTGATAATTTTAAATTTTAATATACAGTTGCAACTATTCATCAAGCGGGGTTTGTTGATGGGAGGTTAAAACTAAACTCTTTAAATGAAATAAAACTTTTGAATTCGAATTCACTATATACATCAGTTAAAGGATAAGTGAATATATTTATAATTATAGTAAGTTTAATTCCCGGAATGGAATTATCTTCATCCCTTGTTTTTCGAAAGTAATTCCATAAAGGAACCGTAGTAACACATCCCAATTTCGGTATCACGAGACGTCCTTTGTCTTGTGATATAAAATTATAATCCGAAGGTGTCAAAGGTTCAGTCACGTAATGGTGTGTCAGTTTTTTGCTGGCTAAGATGGAAGGTAACTTAAGGAAAATTGGATTGCTATGTATACATGGACATATCATATCAAAGGATTGGTTACAATTTGTCGAGACAAAAATATATCGAAAATTCCTTTGATAATTTCGTACGTGGGGATAGATTTTAGTGTTTCTATACATAAAATATGTTACGAACTTCTGAACGAAGATACACGTCTGCTTCATAAGAACCGGTTAGGATTCAATAAGTTCGTGCGAGTGAATACTAAGTTTGTATTATCTTCGAGTAAAGCAGTTGTATGAACGTGGCGACGAGGGCACCAACTTTTTTCATTTGAAAAACACGACACGGTACGAGCGTAGTTATGACGTCCGAATAACTTCTGCGGTATTCTAATGAACCTGTGCTATAATTTCATAAACTAATATTAGTTATATAAAATTAGTTAAACTTTCTAGCCAATAATTGCTTCATTTAACTTCTTGATTAGCGTTTTGTTGTTTTTTCTTTTCACATCTATTAATTTTATTATAGATATCATTAACTAAATTATTAACAATACGATAATTTAGCTTTGAAGTGATTGTTTATTAATTATAAATAATATGTATTTCTAACGTCTCTTACTATACGTCAAAGCAAACGAAAAGTTTTTTTTTTATCTTTATTTGTTTACGATGTTATACAGAAAATCTGACAAGGATTCTCTGAAATAAATTTTTTAAAGATAAATTGCGGGGGATTTTATCATTAAAAGGTCAAAGTCCAAAAAAAAAAAATTTACAGGCTAAAAATTGTGTTTTATTAAACAAGATTGAACAAAAATTCTGGAAAAAATCAACAAAAACAGAATCCAATAAGTTTTTTCAATATATTTAACATTATAATTTTCATCTACCTCGCGCTGGAACACGTTGAAGCACATGTGGCTTAAGTGACGTCAGTTTTTTTTAAACAGAAATTTACTTCAAGATTTTGATGGATGATCTCAATGAATTCAATTTCCGTTTTTATTGTCTCATAATTTAATACGTCACAATACTCGTTTCATATTTAGAATTATATTTTATGATAAATTTATAGGAGCAGCGGTTAAAGTACTCTTATTTCGTTATCAGAGTTTCTTAACCGACAAGGATCACTTGTTAGGTAGGAATAAAGTAAGTTAAAAATAAGTTCGTCTGCTGATAACACTATTAGTTTAGTACTAAAGTTTAAGATCAATCCATATGAAATTTTGTTAATAGTAAGTTCTTATAATATTTATAGTATTTTAAAAATAGTTTAACAAAATGTTGCAAACGAATCTCCGATTGCTAATACCATTTTCAATATTTATATAAAGCTACAATCTTCTCCAGATATAAAGCACCAATAATACTTGAAACGTATTTATTTTTAATAAATTGAAATATGAAAATTCAGTGACAAAGGTATTAAATTAATATTTCGAGGTGATAAGTTAACAAGAGCTATTAATTTTCGTTCGTGAATTCAGAACGTTTTTGGACATCACGACAGCATTGATTGATTGACCTGAGCTATTTAGCGATTGCGTTGTTCTGGTGTTTAAAACACAATCAATAACGGTGCAGCGCAGCGCGTTATGACGCAACGCATTAATATGAAGGCTTTAAATTTAATAGCTTCAGTAGATATTAATACACGGTTAATAGCCTCTGACATGTCGAGGGATTTTCGTTAATCACGCACACTAAAACAAAGATAAACTTTATCTGGTCCAATTTTTTATGCCCAAAGTTACGGAATGATATCGGACGTATAAAGCTTCATGTGGTATAAATACTAATGTGCTAGAAAACTGGGACGTTTTTAACTTTGGACATAAATCCGAAATGAGTTTTGAACTCGGACTGCGCAAGTCAGGTTTTTGACCCAACATATATAAAGTGAAGTTGAAATCATTTTAATATTTGGCGCTTGAGATTTATCAGGAAAACTGTTGTTGAAATCAATAAAAGAATTAGAATCATAATATGTCTACATATGTACTTCAAATAGGCTTTTATATTACTTAAAAATGAAAACATCGGTTTGGAATGTAGATTTTACAGAGAAGGACCGACGATGAACACCACAGTTATCTTTACATTTTGGCCATAGGTGTTGGTATTTATATTTATTAATTTTCAAATTTTACCAAAACAATGAGACGTACATACGTATGTGTACAATTATTGACAATTTGTCTCAAAATTTTTTGAACATCATCTTTTCAGTCCCTCCCACTTCATCTCAGCCTTTTTAAAGAACATAGACAATAGCTTTTTAACTTATTTATATTTCAACAAATAAAACATATTTTTCTTCTTAAACTTCTAATTTTATGTATAAAAGAAGAATGCTAAAATTAATTTCAAAATCGTATTGATAAAAAATTCAATTAAAAATTAATACGTTAAAAGGATATTAAAAAATATAATAAAATAGACATTAAACTTCAATTAGGAGCTACCAAAGAAGCAGAAGACGAAATTTTAAAATTAAATATGATAAGACGATGAATTATGCGCATAACTTAGTCTCTAGTATATTCAATTTCTTGTAGGATGTTTTTATAAGCAAAGTTATTTCCAAGGTAAGTTGATTGATTAACGCGGCAGATGAGATGTCGGCGGGATATCGTCTGAAGCACAATCAATATCCTGATGATGGAAGCGGGATACGATCCGAACGATATTTTAGTAATACTAATATTGATGGCGTTTTAATATTGTCAAGCTACTGAAGTCATTATTAAAAAGCAGTGTTATGCTTTTAAAATTCAAGCATGAGATTTTACGTCACCGTAACTTCTTAACGCCTTAAACAATTTCGATGTGTGTGATGTATTCAGAATCTAAATGTAGGCTACGTCGAATGTCGAATCTCTGGTTAAGAACAGAAATTAGAATTAAATTTATAAATGAAAGATAATTATTTATTTAGATTCAAAATACTTTTATCCTTGAAGTATTATACAAAACATCCCCATACTAGCTTTGTCAACAATCTTTGACTAATTGAAAGAACTTATTAGTGCCTAAGGTCCTATTATGGTAACAGTAAATTAGCATATAAATTAAATGCTTAGCGATTTTCCTTTTTACGATATTAAGATCCTGATAGCGATCAGATTTTGGTAGGAAACAGCTAGAGCTTTAAATGGTCTTTGTGCTAAACAAAATTAAACCGTACACTCCTGTAATAAAATACAGATTGGATTTGAATTGGAAAGGAAAAAATAGTAAAACTATTGGATCTTAAGTGGTTGTTGACATGCGACAAAGTTATTTAGTATTCAATGTTTTCGAGAATTGTGACTTATTTATTAAGTAAATACGATTATATAGTAAATAATAGTATTGTATTTTTGAAGGAATATCATAAGTTGTAAGATTAAAAGTTGATAAACATAATGGACATATAATATTGGACATCATCAAATGCGTTTGTAACGTCAATTGGATGCGGATAAGCAATAATGTGTCAACCCACAAAAGTGAAATTCGGAGATATTGATGTATTTCGATACTGCATCAACTATTTAACATTATTAAAAAAATGAAGTCATATAAACTAAATAAGTATGGAAAATGTTTCTTAATTAATTGTTTCGACTTTCAGGTGCGTTCCATATTTTGCAATTTAGACAATAATCTCAAATATTTGTAAAAATTTTGATTAGGTGATATATAAAATATATCAGTCTGATTTTAATTTAATATACCTTTTATCAAAAAAGAAAAGAAAAGATGGATATTTATCTATCTTTTCTATACGTCTTCAAACAAATTGATTAAAAATAGACTCTTTGACATCTTTAGACGCTGTTTCTCAAAATGAAGTCTGTGTGACTTGACATAGTATTGCTTATCAGCGTCCAACTTCATCTCTTATTCTTTCGTCAGTTAGCAACGAACTTGTAGTTTATCTGATGCTGCAAATGTTTATTGGTGACGGTTATCATTTAACATTAGGTGAACCGCCTACTCATTTCGCTACTTCCATAAAAAAGCCCTCCATATTATTATTCTTAGATCTATTTGAAAAGCAACAAATGAATTATTCAAAGAAGAGGTTTACAAATCTGAGTGAAATCATTTCATCTCAACAAAATTCAGTTTTGAAAAGAATTTAAAGACATTTCTTTTAGTCAGCGAAATTGGAAAAGTATCATAAAGCCATTAACATCGAGACTGATTCCCTAAGCACGGTTAGAGTTTCTTTTCATGGACAATATTGTAGCACTATGTACTTTTAAATTTAACGTCATTATTATGGCATCGTTGGCATGAGAGTAACAATGAAACTTAAGCTGTTCACTGCTGCAGAGCGTCTAACGTAATAAATACAAGTTACTCATACAGAAGTTATCGTACTGTATTTCTTGCTTATTGACTTTTATCCGGTGATGCTGTCGTAGAATACACAGCTTACGGTTTCAGATGGAAAGTCATAAAAAGAAGTATAGCGAATGCCTTTGAAATTTTAACGAAGTTAAAGATTTATGCCTGAATATTTTGGTACCTTTAATTTCTTAAAAAAAAAGAATGATCCTTGATACTTAGTCAAACAGTAGTCAACGTGATTTTTTTTATTTTTGTTTTTAAACTTGTATATATGTATGTACGTGTGTACTTTTATGCAACACATATGTTTACATACGTTTTTATTGCAGACTTCGGTTTTCTGCATTCGAGAAACATCTGATCCCACGTAAATCTATACATTTTATATTTACTTTTACTACTTACTTTCAGAGACTTCAGTATAGGATACAGTTATGTTATTAACGGTTTTTATATAGTACAATACTGTTCTGTTGTAGGCTTTCTTATTGCTGGGCAAAGATTTCTTCTGTTATGTAGTACGAAAACATATAATGTATTAAGAGTTTTTTATATGGGGTCTTAACAATGGGATTTCTGTTACCTACCAGTGAAAGTTTCCTTATCTTTACGTATTATAAAATAAAGCTGCTTCCGGTCGTCTTTACGCTTAGATCTTTTAAACTAAGACGTTGCTTAGTTTTAATGCGGTTTTTATCAATGAAGAAAGTGATTTAAGAGGAAGGTGTATATGTATTATTCATGCACATTATAGTTAGGAAATTAATCAAGAATTTCAAAAATTTGTAATATGATGTCGTAACAATCTAAGGCGTGTCGCTAGCTATATGTGGATGCTGAAGGCAATTATGTGTCAAACCACAAAAAGTCAAATCTGGAGAAATGGATGTATTCTGATAATGCGACATGTATTTAACATAATTCAAAAACTTTTAATGTCGTATAAACTAAGTAAGTACGAAAAAAGGTCCTTAACTAAATTTCGAATATTGAAGGGTATTCCATATTTTTAAATATACAATAATCTCATATATTACAAAAAAAAATATTATTAGATAAAATCTGATTTTAACGGATATATACGTCTTCAAACAAATTTATTAAGAATTGGTTTGACATCTTTAGATACCATTTTCTCAAAATGACGTCCGTGTAGCTTAACACAGTATTGCTTATCAGTGTCCATATAATACAGTGATAACTGATACAGTATCACATGGAACGTGAATCAAATTCCTTGAGTAGGTAAGTAGAATCGCGTAATTTCCATTATCGACTTCTAAATAGTTTATTCAGCCAAAACGATCAATCTTATTTGGTGGTGGTTTCGTATACATATTTTTAGTGGCAGGCCAGGCCTAAACTACTAACTTTAGATCTGGCTTAATTAGTATAGTAATACGGGGCCGGGTTTAATCATTGCATCTGTACAATACAATGGTTACTACAATCAGAAGATACAATCATTTTTGTACTTAATTAGAACAGTAACTAACGTTCGATAAGACATCTAAACAAAACCGATATTTCATAATTCGCAAGGGAAAGTAGATTGGGGTGATCGTATCTGACTGTTATTGGTTGAAAATTATAGTTTTATTGTTCTCGATGTAGTTTAGGTGGATGCTCTAACCTTTTAATTGTGTATTGCTTTTATATTGTATATGGAGTTGATTGGTTTTACTTTTGTTGTTGTAAATGTCAGGTGATGTAGTTTTTTTTATTTAGTTGAATTTATAGTATTACTAAATTTTATTGGTGGCTTTGTCCGCGTGGTTTTGGTACTAATTATGTTCATAAAATATACGACTTTGTTTTAAACATCTTAGTTTTACATTCAAAGGTTGTATTTTTAAATCGACTTCAAAAAGGATTTCAATTCGTAGTGTATTTTTGTATAAATGTTTGTTACCTTAGAACTATGTTATTATTTAATTAGTTTTGAAAATTATTTATTTTGAAAGTATACTTTCAAATTTCAGTTTTGTTTTATGAAAATTGTTCTAGCAGTTTGGTTTTTAAATCAAAATAATTGTATATTTTATGATACGTCATTCAAATAAATAAATTTGCATAATTTGCTTTTGAAGTTAGTTTATTTTTTAAGTATTATTTATGATGTTTTTATTTAATAAAGTAAAGTGTTTGTAATATTAAATTTCCCTCTTATAGCGTTAAAATGCAAAAAGCTGTCTGTATATTGACTTCAGTTAATTTTGCTTAACTTAATCTAAATTTAACAACAACTTATAATGTTATATTGTAGTAATTATTAATTAGTTCGGTGTAAAGATTATCGTTATATATGTTTACAACACTTGATTAACTGATTGTTTCGTGTGCAACTAAACTCGTTACTTTAATTAAGCTCTATTGAAATTGTTTATATTAACTAAAATATATCTAAGTATTATTTTCGCTAATTGCATATAATTATATACTTGAAAAGCTTACGTGAGCGTCTTGGCCTAAAGATTAAGTAAAAATATGTGATTTAAACCGGATAGTTACGTTAAACCAATGGTTTCACAAAATGCTACATTTTACATTCTGACAATTGATTGCTTATTTTGTACTAAAACGCACCAATCAAAGTGTGAATTAATTATCAAAATATGGAGTTGATAGAAATTGTTGATGATAATAAGCTCTCGACGCCTGGTTGTTGAAAACTGCCGTCATCAAAACAATAAAACTGTCAAAATATTACATACTTTGATGACGGTAGTCTTCGAAAATTATTGTAATGTTTAAGTTGACTTGAACTTCTTGTATAGGGAAGTATATCGTTACATAGTCGATACGTTAATACCACTGTTTGTCTTAGTCGAATTGTCAATAAACAACACTGTAACGTGGTCAACGAGTATTACTCCGTATTTCTTAAAGTGCCGAGCTTTCAGACCGTAAGTTTATGAAAGCTATTACAATAAGTGTTGGTCGTGCTTTTGTTGTCGTGGGCTGAATTATTAATTAGCTGCCGGCGAAGCTAAATGGAGTACGGCCTTTAAATACGAGTTCGCGAAGTGACCCGAATGTATTTGAATTGTAAAACAACGTACAAATTAATAATTCTGTACAGAAATATATGATTTACGAAGTTGTTACTAATTGATTTTTCATTTATTTTAATTTGGCTGTTTTAAAATGATTTCTTGGTATATACAATGTGATCATTAGGCGAGTGTTATACTTGTAAGTTTTGTTCACAGATTATCATAATGTTTACTTAAATTGTTTATGATTGCTTTTACATCTCTCAGTTACTTATTTTTGATATTAATTGCAAGAGTAAAACTTATTGAATTGATGAAAATTGAGTGAGACAATGTTATACGCACAAATTAACGTTTAGTCGATTAAAATGAACACACAGTACACACACATATAGATTAGACTAATTTAAATGCTATTATTGGCAGTGCAGTGCTCAACCACGTGATTTAGCGATGCTTACGCGACAAAATTGATTTTGCATATGGATGCTATAAGCAATAATGCATCAAGCTACAAAAAGTCAAATTCGGAGATATTAATGTATTTTGATACTGCATCATTATTTAAAATAATTGAAGGTCATGTGAACTAAATAAGTACGGAAACAAGTGAATTAATTGTTTCGAATTTCAAGTGCGTTCCATATTTTGATATTCATACAATAATCTGAAATATTTGATAAACTTTGTTATGGATAATAAATTAAATATATCAATCGGCTTTTAATTCATTATACCTTTAAATAAAAAAGAAAAGAAAAGATGGATACCTCTTCAAACAAATTTATTAGGGTTTGACATCTTTAGACGCCATTTTCTCAATATGAAGTCCGTGTGGCTTGACACAGTATTGCTTATCAGCGTCCAAATATCCATCTAACAGTAATGCAAAAATATTATATAGCAAGGTTTCACAATTCATAAACATTTTCATTAAAATAAGTTTTTTAGTCTTGGAGTCGAAAACATCGTTTGGTTCTTAATTAAAACATTTGCAAGTTTATGTATGTATATGAAATTGTTCTCTGAAATTCTGTTTATACTTATAACAATTTGGCGCTGTAGATTGTATGAAAACTTTTTTCGTATGTAAGGGAAGGAAATCTAAAATATTTATACACTTGATAATTTGTATTGGTTTACTTGAAGAGCAGAAATATGTTTGCCTTTCTACCGTGTTTCGCTTCCTAAGTCCGTTTTGTATTACATAATCTATATAACTGTATAAGAGCGAAAGGTAACTCGTTCACTCATCACGAAATCTCAGAAAGTATAAGAGCTAGGAGTTTCAAATTTTGCACTTGGGTTCCTTTTAGGTCGTAGGTGCTTACTAAGATGGTATTTTGCAAGATTTGCCTCCTAAGGCGTTAAAACGGGGATTGGAAATTTGTATGAAATTCCTATGTTATGAAACTGTGGGGGCCGTTAGTGAAGTATATATGCGTAGGTACTGCGAGTATGCATCACGGTAAAATGAAACAAATTGTAAAGTGATATAAAAGACCATATTTTAAAAATATAATAGCTTTTGAATATGCAGTTTTATTTTTATTTCGATCGAAACACTATAAAATTAGCAAGAAAATAAATTAAAATAAACACAACCTTTATCTAATTGTTGATTTCTTTGCGCTTTTAGAACCTTTAGTTTTAATTAAATAAACGGATAATTGAAACGAACCTTCTGAGAATATCATTAAAGATCTACCTTAGGACATGAAGGTCGCTTATAAAGAGTGATACTACATTAATCGCTTTTAAGCATCTCAATTTAGGTCCTCCATTAATTCTGAACATAATGTCGTGAATTCCTCCCAAGTGTTGGGTTAAACTAGCGTGAGATGGCCTAGCGTAAAGCTATACACTACATCTAGATGGCTGGTGCTAATAAGCGTCTTAACAGCTCAAAGGATCACACTTAAAGGTGATACCGGCGGAATGAGATGAGGAACGGTCGGCGTCGTTTACGACGGATTCTGCTCGAGGTAACGAGGCAAACGCTTCCAATTATGAAGGATTTGCCTCATTATACATACGCTCTGAGAAATGATATCAATAGATTTTTGCGTAACAATGATAAATAGGTTGAGATGAAATGATATTGTCAGCGTAAAAGTTTTAGTAATACACGACAATGTATGTACGTATTTTGATTTTTAGCAACGCCCATTTTCTGTTACTAATAGGTACATAGTTATTTATAAACTCGCATTATGTAACAAACAGAGCCAAAAACTTAAACTGAGTTTTGTTATCTTAAAATGATAATAAGTTAGCTTTGGATATAGATAGATTTTTTAAATATTCCTTGATTACAAATAAATAATATAACAAATAAATATCAATAATTAATGAAGTAAAGTTATATCAAAGCATTAATGAACTCACAACCCAAATACATACCCGGGCACAGTTGTTTAAAATAGTTTATTTACATTCATGTAAATTTACAGAAATTATGTTAAATAATTTGAAACTAATGAGTATAATAAATACATCAGTTTACAGTAAAATTTGACCCTAAATTCTAAGCCTAAAATCTGATTTATTACATAATAGTTCCCATTATAGGAGAAATTCTCTCGCATTTTGATCGCAAGCTGAGGCTCAATGACGGCTAAATATTCCCAGTGATGGTAAATCAATATATCCCATTCAATACGAAATCAGGTCACATTGTACAGAATAATACTGAAATGGTTTTATATTCAAAGTTAAATAGATTTTACTATTAATGTGTCAAGATTCGTTCTGATTTTGTGGTATGATTTTATACACACAGACACACATTTGTATATAATTAGAGATTGTATATAATTGGAAAAGTTGTCGTGTGCTATGTATTTTGAACATTTTTAGAATTATGTATAAATTTTTAAATTATTTTTTTTAATGAAATCTCAAGACAAAATTAAATATTGGAGGTACGTGTCACATGTTCACATAGTATTTCCATTCTATTTATATTTGAAGAATATAAGTTACTAGACACACAGAATAGATTTGTCTCTGATAATGGACAAAGCGCGTCATGAGGCTGGCGTGGTTTTTATTTTTATGAATATCCATTGTGGAATTAATCATTCTAAAAATAGCCTATTTAAACAACTTTCATTTTATCTACTATAAACATATAAATAAAAAGAAAATATAAAAATAAATAAATTTTTAGAAACTTATAAGAAACGTTTATTTGTTTGACTTTGATCGAAGTGATGATATCTTGCACAGTGTATCAATAAAATTGATATAATTATATTCATACATAAACATTACACAAAGAGTTGGGTAAAAATTACAACATTTTTATAATTACTATAATTAGGGCCTAGTTAAAAATACCTATAATCAAATCTATATTTTATATAAACAATTTATTTTATATTTAGGTATAGCAGTTTCCCTTTCAACAAATCTTTATTCAAGAATTGATGCCTCCTCAAGACCTCATTATGATTAAAGACGAACGAGAAATTAGTTAATAGCGGCGTGTAAAACCAGCGGCACGGAAACAAACTTATTCGTAATAAAGTCTCAGTTTCCAATTAAAACGAGGTAAGAGACTCTAGTTATGAACTTGTAAACTTGAATACATTTCAATTGCTAATCTAAACGGGTCCCGTTGCCTCAGGGTAGGAGGCCGGGCGTAGACCCGCCCTGAGTTTTTAAGCGCCCTACGACTCGCAGATTCAAAGTTGCATACTCATAATCATGGTTCTATCTTGACATATCGGTGGACAAAACTCACTTTTGCTAATAACCGTGATGATCACAATATATGTAGACATGTGTTATTCAATTTACGAATATATAGTTACATTAGCAACAATATTTTAACAAAAGTTATACAAAATATGTACCATTATTATGTCATTATGATTTATAATTATGTAAAATATAAAGTTTCGCATAATATTAATAATCTATAAAAGCGAATATAAAATATTTCCCCGGTTGTATTTCCGGAATTAGGTGTCACATGGCTTCAGACTAAGAGCAGCAAATTAGGTTAGGGTTGACAGTGAAAAGCGGTCTTTTTAATTACGTAGAGGTGGCTTTATTTTCAGAAAACACTGCTTTTTTTTAATTAAAAGGCTGACAAGTAAAAAGTTCCTTTATATCGTACTGCGCAAAGGACATTTTTATGTGTCAAGTCTAATGTTTTACTTTATAAATACTTTTGTGCATTCAAACAATAGCGGTTCACAGTCTAATAAATATTTGTTAAGTGTAGTTAAAATTACTTTCAGACTGAAATATTCCGAGTGTTTTATTTATTAGTCACTATGGAGATATGTTTGAATTAATGAAGAAAATTTCAGTAGAGGATTCGTTAACACATACATATACATTGACTAAGTGCAGATAGAATCGTAGGAAGGTCGCTTGGTGCAATTTTAATTATTCAATTAGTTTTTTAAACGCCCACAACATTTTCTATTTAAACACAGTTTATAGTATAACGTTTATTAAAAACGTAAAAACGTAGATATAATATATTATATAAAAAAATAGGTCATTCATAATTTATCAGCCAGCAGACACAAGGGTTTGTAACGCAAAAGAAATAAAAAAAAATCTCTCTTCTTTATTACAAATTAAGTTTAATTAATATTAAGTGCAGAGGCATCAAAGGCGAGAATTCCAGGATGCGCTAATTTTCATTACGGATCGTTGCAAAGTTCTTTCAAGGGAAACTCGAAGTGACAAAAGCATAGTTGGACTGCTTCCAGTCGGACAATGCTTGCATATCCTCTCTACAGTCTAGCTTAGAATCAAAAGCAGATATAACGCTTAATCCACACGAAGAGAACATTTTCGCTGGAGCTCTGAGGTCAGCGGCTATCTATATACATAAATATAGGGCTACAGACTATTCAAACAAATATATTTACGATTGAGAAAATTCTAGGAATAAAATATTTCAATATTTCTAAAGTAAATCAGAACCAGCCGGATTTGTTTCGAAGAATCACTTAATAATGCGGGCGGGTTTCGCGGCCCGGCGGGCGACTAGGCAAATTCGCAAGGGAAGGGTCTGGATGTCCTTTCACGGCTTAATTCAGAAAAACCGTGAGATTGCCGGATCTTTATATACTGTTTGCGAATCCGACCGTCGATGTTTCAACCCTTCAAGCGGCGCTAGTGCCTATAATATAAAATGTTATTCAGGTTTCCGACCCGGTGCTTAGCTCACGACTGCCGGAAGAGACGTATTAGCGACGTTTCGTTTGATGTTATACTCATCCTTTTGGCTGACCGCTCTCTTAAGGACCCAAAAGTATTTTACGTATTTATTACAAACAACAAGATAATCCTTGTAAAAATATTTCATTCTGACTTTGCGTTATATATTTTCTAACGTATTGAGACGCGTAATTTTATATGAGTTCAGTAGTAGTAGTACTCGTATGTTCTTCGATGCTTTTCTATGTTATTTGGAGATTATTATGTACACAAAATTATGTAAACTTACAGAAAAATTACCCACATTAATATAAACTTCACATCCTGCTTTCAAAATGGGAATAACAATTAAAATATTTTTATTTCAAATGAAGCATCGTACATTAAATTATATGTATATCTTATATCTCCTGTTCTTAAAACATTGAATTATGAAGTAATTTTCTTTAAGATTAGCGACGATTTTATCCGGTTTGCAAGTTTTTGGTGTTTAAAATGATTTTTTCTTTGTGATAATAGTTACCGATCCGTATACTGAGCATGACCCGACATACTCTTGATTTCTTTTTCAAAGAAATTTTTTATTTTTCTTATTTCTCAACATTTAATACATTTTATATAGAAGAAAATTTATGTCAAGACGCAATTCTCTACGAAAAAACATATGTACTAAGAGCATATTTTTATTATTATTCCGTTTTCCTTAACGAGGGTCACTTCAACAAATACATAGTGTAGCGGGACATGACAGTGAGAAATAATTCTACCCGAGGCCAGGGTTGGGTCAAGATACTCAAATTAAATTCTTCAAGCAAATTATTGATTTGTTGTTTGCCCAAAATTAACCACGACGAATCCTTGTAATAATATAATATAATACCTTAAAATACATTAAAATATTTCAAAATACGAAACATTTAACCAACCAATAAGTGTAACTGAAACTACCGTTTTTTTTTTCAGGATGATAAAATATTTATAGTAACGAAAATTTCAATGCGCTAGATAAATAATTTGTTTTTATTCCGTTCGTTATTTAATGATTAATTGGAGAATCTCGAAAAATGTGCTATAGCGGCTTTAGGCTTCGATTTTGGTATTTCGATGCTAAGTAAAAAGAGAATTATTATATTTTAATTTTTCCCGTGAAATATATTTACAATTTTACATACTGTAATTTAAAATTACTATATTATAGTAATACTAAGCGTCTAATTGACACGAGTAAAGACTGTTAAATGCACACCCATTACGAATTTTCAGATCTACAACAGAAGGAAAGATCCATTTCGTAAGTCACTAAACTGTGAAAATTCGCTGACAAAACCTCCAATAACGCCTTTTCCGACACGGCCTGATTACAAAGTTTCAACAGAATAATGCCGGGAAAAGATTTTTTTAATGAATATTAATTCCTTGCCAGTAAAACAAACTTTACTCTTCAGGATCGGTAATTGCTTCGTTTTTCGTTTAAGCTGAATTTAGAAATCTCCCAAGGTTGAAAAGTTTTTTGCGACTATAGCAATCGGAATGGAAATCGTTATTTATTACAAAGTTGATACTTAAAATTTAATTAGCTGCTTTTGTTTAATTATAAAAATGTAAATTGTTTAATGATTACTTCTTGTGCAAACTTGTTATATTCTGTATTTGTAATTACATTTCCAATATATCAAAACATTTCATTAACCCTCGTTATACGTTTAATTAAAATTAAAAAAAAATCTCGAAATTGAATTAATATATTGAAGTAACTAACGAGATATCCAGCGCTAGTGAGGTTTTTATTCCATCATACAGTATGTTGTATGTACCTTACCTATGTTTTATTTTGCATAAACTAGCGAAGCGCGTGAAGTAATTTTAAAATTATGGATTTCAGTGACAACATTTAATCTTTATAGAAATCAATGTAAATAATTACGTGAAATATGTAATTATATTCAATAATTGAACACATCTTAATGAGAGTGTATTGTTGTGAGAATTATGTATAGTCACGTACATGTTGCGCTGGTTGCCGCTTCACGAGATTTATGAGCGCAAAGGAGCAGCGTGCGACGACCTCTAGGGCTTGTGTTACTAATTGCGACCTATCTAAATAAAAACTACTGCGTAAATTAACATTTAGAATGTATGTGATTTTTATTTATTTTAATACATAAATTAACATTCAAAAGAAACTCTTTTTGGTGAAGTTTACAAGGATTAAGAGCGATATTGAGAACTACATTATTTGAGCAATTTTTCACACATGTTCATTGTTCGGTTTCATCTATGGTCGGTTTTCACTAATGTCAATTGATGCTGATAGCTGGTTTTATTCCGTTCGGTCGGAGACTGCGCGACGTTGATTCGCTCGATTCGTTACGGACTAAAAGTTAGGATGTATCAGACGCACAAAATACACTACGACACATGATATAACGACATACGAAGTGGATTTAGATCGTGGAAGAGGATTGGGGATTTCCATTGTACCTGAAGGTACATCCAACATCCTTCAATATAACCGTACGTATATATTTCCGGTGCATACCAATTCCGCATATCGCGGACGTTACATACCTTATTATATTTTAAAAAGGTGGGTATTGCCAGCTGGATTTCCGATGTAACATCTATCGTCAATAAGGTTCTTCAAATTCTATTTAGACCATAATAAGGAAAGATACATGTAAAAAAATGTTTAAAACGGTATTAGACTTAAGACTAACATTTATTAATATATGTTTAAGCTATATCGTAACTATTTCAGTGTAAAACGTTTCTTCTGCTTAATTATTATTATTCCAAAGCATTCTGATGATATATTGTTAATGTCGTACGACGCTCGCTTTGAAAATAGAGGCCGTATAATATTGAATAAAAAAAGTAGCTAATTAAAGAGAACTTCTAAAAACGAAGCCGCAGATTCCTAGCTTGATTAAATCAACCAAGCATTACAGTTGGCTCAGATAAGATTCCTATTGTGTTCTAGATAAAAGCGACTCATAGTATTCGCAGAGCTCACAATAGAGAATACGCTTTTCGATGCACAATAGCATTCCACATCTCATCTCTAAAAACAACAGATTCCAACACTTTTACCAAATTGAATCAGGTTTGAACGGAATTTATCAAGAAATTTGTATGTACGAAAGACCTCTAATATTATTTTTGTCAATACAATAAAATTCTACAGAACGAAGTCTATTCTCGAGGATTTTATTCCACGGAAGCCGAGCTTTGTTTTCCTTTTTAATTAGTGCCTTCATAAAAATGTAAAAATATTTTCTTCTGTATCGCAACTCATAAATGATTAATTAAAATAAAAGTCTTAAATTAAGAATGGAATAATAAAAAATGATTTTAAATTTAATAATCTAGTAGTAAGGTAAAAACATAATTAAATATTGAACAATGAAAATACGTTATAATATAATTACGAAATATAGAAATTTTGCTTGTACGGCCTCTATTATCCGACCCATACATAAATAGTTTTTTTCGAAACATCTTTATATTAAAATGATTTTTTTTTCTCGGCTCGAAATTTTGTTAAGATACCAAAAGAGGTCTCTTAAAATAGAGGATTTAATATCATATTAATGGATTTAATATGAAAATGGTGCGCAACGCACTTTAGACTTACGAATACAAATAACACAGGAGAATATTTTTTTTAACAAACGAAATATATGATGCACTGTAAAGTTCTTGCAGTATTTTTGTAGTGATTTCACGCTATACAAAAAAGACCAAAATATATTATTCGATAAATCAACTCAGTCAAATAGATTTTTTTGGTCACCCTAATGTAGGTATACAAATACAAATTATTGTGATATTTTGATATACTGAGTTGTACCAAGAGCTATGAATTAAATTTTAAAATTCTATTAAAGGTTTGATTATAAAACGATTGCGTCCCATTTTTTTACGTTAATAATTATTGGACTCATCTATAACCTATCTTAGGATTAAACTAAACAAACAGGCAGACAGAAAGACGAAGTTGCATTTATATTGTTAATAATATGGACGCTGATAAGCAATAATGTGTTAAGCCACACGGACTTCGTTTTGAGAAAATGGCGTCTAAAGATGTCAAACCTATTATAATAAATTAAAAGAATTGTTTGACGACGTATAAAAAAATCAAAAAATCAAAATATGCTTTATTCAAGTAGGCTTTTACAACTACTTTTGAATCGTCAATACAAAAACAAAAGAAAACTAAACACTAATTAATTAATTAATTTACCACCGGTTCGGAATGTAGATTCTACCGAAAAGAACCGGCAAGAAACTCGATAGTTACTCTTTTTAAAAGTTTTACGATGGGTACATACATTTATGAGTTACAAATATATTAAATACCCTGTGTGAATCCAGCTTATACTAAATCCAAGCATGTTTATCATCTATATAATCTTGAACAGAATAATATGCTTTAGCTACTAAGGATTTTTTAATATGTACTTTAAATTTATTTTATTATAAAACGAATACCTTGCCCCAAGAAGGTAACATTGACTTTGCGGAGTCGAAACTTCGGCGTTATAAGTTTATCCTTTCTTCTCGTGTTAATACAATGCCTGTTACTGTTTTTATCAAAAGAATCAATGTTGTTGTGAATATACATAAATAAATAAATATATATATATATATATATATATATATATATATATATATATATATATATATATATATATATATATATATATATATATATATATATATACTAGCTGTGCCCGCGACTTCGTTCGCGTGGATTACAGAATGCTTGGTATGTCTCCTGCAAATCAAGGTTATAATAGTCTGCGGTGCTGCTCAAGAAAGAAGCTTTTTACTTTGGATCTGGGAACTTTCTGGTTGTTTTTATAAGCAGTCACTAACTCAGATATGGTATTCCTTCACGGTTTTCGCTATAAATGTTGAAGAAAAGTTGTTTTGTGCTAGTCTTTAAGATTTTGACTGCAAAACAGTAAGTTCCCACTGAGTTTCTTCTTGTATTATATATCGGGTGACTTTTTTTAACTGGGCTTTGATATTTATATGGCCAAATCCGGAACTATAAGGAATCGCGAAAGATACTTTCGTTTCAAATTTTTCGTTTCAAATTCGTGTCAAATTTTGAAAAATCTAAAACTGGATCATATTTTTTTTTGATTTCATGATTCTCCTTGCCAGGAATAGAACCCACTAATTTTGAAAAAAAAAAAAAACATTCTGTATTATTACACAACCAATAAACTTGTAAAGATCAACTTTTGGAAAGTAATAAAGTGACAAATTAAAGGAAACTATTTTTTTTACAAAACAACATTAAATATATACACTAATTAGAAGTTAAGTATTCGATTCTACATAGACATAATCAAATATGTGGGTTAAATCATGGGTTCCCGTAGGTTTAGAAAAAAAAATCTGCATTACTTCGAACGATTAAATAAAATAAACGATTTGTTTATATCGCATCAAAATGCTGGTCACCTACTAAAGTAAGGAAGACTGTGAACAATACAATCGAAAATATATAAAATGAATAACTCACAGTAACTTCTTTTATGTTTGTCTATTTTTTATATGTGAGTTGTACAAAGTTGATAGAATGTGACGTGTGTTTTGGTCCTCGTTACCTATTCCGTTACCTAGGTAGGTTTAGATAATTCTTAAAAAGATGAATGAATTTATTGAAAATCTACATTTCACTGGACTCGGCTATGGTACTCACCCGCTATTAGCGTTAAAACATCCCGTTATAATTTTAAAATTTCCCTTTTAGGTATAATTGTTTTTTTAAAGAATTGCTAAAGATTTAATTAATGTAAGAATTTGATAGAATTTTGTAAAAAAAAATAGTCTTTTCTTTTTGTTGCAGTTAACTGTATACTATTACCTCCCTGAAGTTGATCCTTATAATATGTGACAGTATCAGATGATGCAATCATACAGAATGTTAATTTTTCTCAAAATCAACGTGTTTCATCGTCGTTTCTGGCTAAGAGAACTTATTTTCAAAAAACTAATGATATAGTTTTAGTTTTTATTAAAATCGGCTCTGTTACTCCTTTAATTATTTTTCGCTATTGCTTATAGTTTCGGATTTGCTCTATCATATCCAGTAAAAAAATTACCCAGTAAATTTATTATTTTTAAAAATTATTATTATTTATTAACTTTCCTATTTGAATCAAATATTATTCACTATTTTATTAGTTTCAATTTTGTTCCACATTGATGTTGACAGATAGACAGACAAAAATTTTAAAATTGGGAATTTTGTTGTAAGTACCGTGCATACTTTCATATGCAAATGCGTATGCATATGAAAGTATTAAGTATTTAAAATTACAAACAGACACATTAATTTTATTTACTTGTATACCTTCCCTTCTTAAATCTGAAATTGTTCACTATTTTATTGGTTTCTCCAATATTTTGTTATCGCGTAATTCTCTTTTTTAATTATTGATTTAAATACATATATTTTTTAATAAAAGTAGCCTAAGTTAATCCTTATAATATTAGCTATAGGAGCTGCTGTAATGTTTTTAAGAACTTCTTAGACTTGGTGATATTTTGTGATATATTTCTTCCATTCCCACTCCCTTCTCTGGGCCTCACGTGATTAGTGGACATCCTCTATCTGCGAGTGAAAGTCTCATCAAATTTGATTCAGCTGTTTCAGAGATTAGTCGTAAAAAACAGACTGACAGTACTTGATTTAAGTACTTTCGTGCATTTAGTGAAAATCACAAAATAATGTTCGACGTGACCCCATAAATAGACATATCTTTTTTAGCGGACACAAACGCACAGATAAACAGACAAACAGACAAAAATTCTAACAATTATTGTTTTGGGTTCTATTGCGTAGGTAAAGACCCCCAATATATTTTTTTTTTCATAAATGTACAGACAGCGACCCGTTAGAATTTTTTTTCATATTTATAGAATGAAAAAAAAACTTAAATAGAAGTAAGCCCAAGTCACTCCTTATAACATTTGCTAACTGCGAGTAAAAGTACCATCAAAACCGGTTCAGCCGTTTCAGAGATTCGTCGGAACAAACAGACAGACTGACAGACAAAAAATTTAAAAATGTATTTTTTGATGTATGTGCTGTATATACTTTCATGCATTTAGTGATAAGCAGAAAAAAATGTTCAAGGTGATTCGTTAAATTTACATAACTTTTTTATTTATGGACCGATTGACATAAAACAATGCCTAAATGTTAAGTGAAGCTTACTACAATATATTAGTGAAAACCGCATCTAAATCGGATAAGCCGTTTCTGAGATTAGCGTGCACAAACGCACAGATAAACAGACAAACAGACAAACAGACAAACAGACAAACAGACAAACAGATAAGAATTCTAAAAATCATAGATTTGGGTTCTATTGCGTTGGTAAAGGCCCCCAATAATGTTTTTTTTCAAATATCTTCCATGTACAGACAGCGACCCTCTAGAATTTTATTATTAGTATAGATATATATATTCATCTTTTCTTTTCTATTTCGATAGAATATATAGTGAATCAAAAGCAGATAGATTTGTTTAATATGTTATCTAATAATAGGTTTTTAAATATTTAAGATTATTTTATAATTCGCAAAATATGGAACGCACCTGAAATTCGAAAAATTGAGTTAAGAAACTTTTTTCCATACTTATTTAGTTTAGATGACTTCAATTTTTTTTTAATTAATGTTAAATAGGTGATGTAGTATCAAAATACATCAATATCTCCAAATTTGACTCTTTGTGGGTTGACACATTATTGCTTATCAGCATCCATATATAACATTACAGAAGGGATACAGCAGTACTGGCGACTGTGTCTATGTGATCTTAGGACAAAAGGGACAGGTCAAAAGATTTTACGTGTTTTTGTGTATCCCATCCTTTTACCCGAGATAAAAATGTCCCATACAATTTTGTTACAAGAATTCATACAAAGGTTTCCAAGTGACTTGAAGGATTAAATATCTGGTAAATTTTCATCTTTTATATTTGAGACAGTTTTCTTCAAAATTGTTTTGACCAAAACTTTTTTGGGTTACATTTTCCCATATCGAGTTATATTAGGATATTAATATGTATAATATAAGAGTCTTTTTCTTAGGCGAGAAATACATTTGTAAGTTTTATTTTTTAAAGCGATGTAAATCAATCCTGTACTCGAGTAACAGATACGTCGTAAGTGGTTACGAAAACTGTGAATGTCAAAAATAAGGCACAGACAGTAAATTATTTCAGGTATAGAGCAGTGAGAAATAACTTTATATAAATCTTTATGAAAGTCTGAGAGCAAAACTTGTAAGTGTAATTCTAACCTTATGCGAAGTAAAATTACTTATGTCATTATAAAAAATACCTTATATTCCTATATTCGAAAGACTAGTATTTGTTGCAAAATAAGGAATGATAAATTTATCCTTCAACAGCCAAACAAAATAACCTTTGATATATAACAGTTTCGCAGGTATTTATATTTAATTAATCCGCACTCAAAAATTACAAATTGTTAATTTTAAAATCACATCAAAAGTTGAGTACAGGAGGATTTGAACATGCATCCCTTGGGTATCGCGCTCAAGGTAGGTAATTTACCAATTAACCTTTCAGTCCAAGTTTTGATCCGACCAACTTCTGACATGATTTTCTAATTACCAATTCATGTATATAAGGGTGGATTAGCACCAAACAATAAGGAGATAATTAAAAATAACAAAGGGGGCGTGTCTCATCAAAGAATTCATTATTTTAGCGAATCTGAGTTGCTAAGAATTTTGTAAAGATTCCTTCGTGATGAATGAGATGACGCCCCGATTCTTGTAAATCTATTTATCAAGTCAAGACCGTATTTTATGGAAGCACTTGAAAATTTTAGATTATTTAATCAGCAGAGTAATTTGAGTATTGTATAAAATTGATGTAGATCTTTCTACATCAATTTTAACTACGTCTAAGTCTGCAATTGATGTGTGACAAAAATTGATATTATCTGAATGTGTGTAAGTATTAATTACGGACAATGGTAGCCGTTATGAATATCCTTTTCTCATTCTTGGAGCAAGCAATCACCATATAGTCGGTTATGCCTGAGTTCACATATGAAGGCACGTAGAATTAATATTAATTTATTGCTTAATTTAATTTTTTCTGATTTGGCCCTTCCATATAGGGCACAAAGCCTGACATATCCATTAACATCTTAAGACAAAAGATACGGCCATGACGTTTAAAAAAATAACTTTGTAAATGAAATCAATGCGAACAGTCCTTAAATGGCCAGTGGGTGACCCATCCTGTCAAAGGGTTTTTATCAACGTCGCCTAACCGATAAAACTGTTTAACATGCGCAGCTGCAACTTGGCCATATCCCCCTTGAAAGTTAGACAGTAAGTAGGAATGTGAGATAAGTACGGATTCATGTTTTATTCAATTCACCGAGGGTGTTGCTGACGTATCTACTACATATTCTGCATAAAATAGCGTTGTTTTTGATTTGTTCGTGCAATAATTCATAGTTATATTCAAGCGTTGCAGAATGTTGCATAAACTGAAAGTCAGTTTTATAACGGGAATACATAAAATATTACATTATTTTATTTTTATATAATACTGACAAGCTGCAATGTCATCTAAAGTGTCAATTTTAGAGTCAGAAAGTCTTTCGGGCGTCCAGAATATATATATATATATATATATATATATATATATATATATATATATATATATGTTCCGTGGTCATTTTTATTTAAAAATAACTACACATATTTTTAATAGTAATAATGAAATATAAAATAGAAAACGCATTGATATCATCCCCCGTTGTACCACCAACGGGGTGGGGAAATTCGTATGGAGAAAAAAATATTTCTTCGTCTGATTAACTTTAAACTTTGCATATATATTCCTGGATAATTAAATAACTGTATCATAACATTTCAAAATCATCCCACATTCAGGTGCAAGCGGGTAATAAATTTGGGAAGGATCAAAATCTTACTGGTATGTATATTAAGAACGATTGTATTTTTATAATGTCTAAAGCACATAATTACATGTTTTATTCATGGCATACAAAAATCATACTTTATCATCGTGTATAAATACGCAGGTAACAGCTACTATCGGCGGATAAAAGATGGACACTCTATTTGTATAGGTGTGGTTGGTATTATACTAAATAAAAATAATGAAAAAATCGATTTTCAGAAATAATAACAAATGTTATTTAAAGTTAAAATAATTGAATTTGGTTTAAAAATTATTACATTTTACCGATTTATATAACATATCTAAAAACGGATTAAGTCGATACCTGGAGGTTTACAATTTTACATGTGTGTGAGATATCATGTGCATTCGTCTGCATTGAACGCGAAATTTTAAAAGACATTTTATCACGGCGCTTAATAATCCAGAATTAAATTAAGATTAAAAAAATAAGAGATTTTTTTCCATGTTAGATGGTATACTTGTTGTAGTTATATGGGATAGTAAATTTGGTTTAATAAAATACAACAATCCTGGGAACCTAATATTATGTAAATATAAAATATACGCTTTGAAAAGATCTTGCTATTTTTTTGGAATTCGGATAATGGATGAAAGTACTAGTTTTGATAACTACAATTATAGTTACTACAATTCCTTAAAATGTTTTCATCAATGCTTAATAGAATATGATTTTAACTTTTTATTCTTAATAGCGTCTATCAAATTCCAAACTTTACGCGAGCGAAGACGCGAACAACTTCTAGTTTACAATAAAACGGACTACTTTTTAAGAATTTTTGGTTTGTATTGCACTCTTCTTTAAGTAAAATTTAATTATAAGGGTTTCAGGTACGTTTTAATTTGGTTGGTAAGAAGCAAAATTTTGCTAAGATATTATTATTAAGATGAGATTAAAAAGGATTTTCGTATTACCCTGAAAGGAACGAATTAGTATGCTTATTAGATAGAAATTAACTTCTCAAGTTGATTATTATACTGTAGATTTCCTCAAACAGTTGTTTTTATAGATGGATGCTGATAAGCAATAATGTGTCAACAAATTCAGAGATATTGATGTATTTTGATAATGCATTACGTATTTAACATTATTCAATTATTTTTCAAGGCACCTGAACTAAATTAGTACGGAAAAAATTTCTTATTCTAATGTTTAAAATATCGAAATATGTTCCATATTTTGGATTATATAAATCTCATATATTATAAATACTTATTATTAGAATAAACTTTTTACTAGCCAATCTGCTTTTAATTAATTATACTTATTATCAAAATAAAAACGAAAAGATGGATATATTATACTTCTTCAAACAGATTTATTAGGAGTAGATTTGACATCTTTAGACGCCATTTTCTCAAATTGAAGTCTATGTGACTTGACACAGTATTGCTTATCAGCGTCCATTTGTGAGTATATTCTTTAAAATTGGCACCAAATTTTACTTGCGACCTCACTAATAATAAAAGATAAGAATATTTATTTTTATATACATATAAATGTCGATTCTAATGGTTAAATAGCCACACACTTAAATGGATATATTTAATTATAATTTTATTATAACTTAAATACAATACATTCTAACATAAACAAATAATTTTATTTAAAATAAAAAAAAGAAAGTTTTAAATTACTTTGTATAATAAAAATAGTTCAATTTACGATGTGTATACTGTACGATAAAAATCATAAGACAAAACTTCAAGATCATTAAATACCAATCACTTGAAATCAGATAAAACAAATTTACAATTCCAATTTTTTTCCGAGTAAACTTAGCAGTTCGTATGAATTCTGGAATCTGATATGCACGCTGCCGGAATATGTATGAAGTTCGTCAAGCTGAGATGTCAAGAATTCCTCAGCAATAGAAAATTCAAGCATTTCTTTCTCGTTGTTCTCGGAAATGATTTGTATTACCATTCTCTAAAAATTTTTGCTCTGTCAAACAATATGTATTTATGCAATTCAATTGTTACATCAGATTTCTGTATTAATGACGACGATTTTAGTTTATATAATTATTGAAAAAAATAAACAGAAAATATTATTTTAAAATAACAACAACGGGAATAATTATACCATTAAGCTTTTAACTTAATTGTAGTGAACACTTTGTTCCTATCGTGGTCGTTTCGCTGGAGCAAAATAAGAAAAAAAAAATAAATTCGTTTGTAGTATCAATTTGTTGTATGAAATTCAAATGTTTTTACTATGGTGTAGGAATGAAATGCAATTATAGTTCACCGCACAAAGTAATTTCGTTTGAGACCGACGCTTTGCAACCTTTCCGTTGAAATGCACGCGTGAAAATCTTTATTTTTGCAACTCGGTGCAGGTCGAAACGTACGAAATACCGACAGGTCAAAAATAGGATTTCGACGCTTCCCACGGTTGCTTTGAAAAAGAAAAAAAATCGAATGAACACAGCGCGGCCGGCTCATAAAAGTTGTAGCAAGCGTCGACCGCGGCTGGCTGCCGTAAATGCCGAAAAACGCCCTCTGGATTCCACAACACACTGAGATATTTTAAAGTGACTATCCCGCAAATTGTTTTAAAGGTAAACTGCAAATATGTTTTAAGAATAATCTAATTTTATTAGCTTTTTTCCATAAAACACCTTCCTGATGTCGTCCGTTTATTTTAGGTATATTTAAGAACGCTTCTAGGGATGTTTTACATACTAAATGTCGACATAGGTTTAGAAGAGACCACATGGTGTTTGATAGTTTACGCAAAAGACAATATCTTAATACTGATTCAAACTTTTTTATTAGTCTCTTAAAATTTTAACCAAGACCTAAAGTACTAATAAAAACTACACTTTACACTTTATTTCGATTAATGGTAATCATTTATTTGGATTCGGTTTCTAATTCTTATTTTTGCCGTTATTAAGGTGAAAATTGGTTAACGCAGCGTGTCAAACTTGTGTTCTTTTAGTAAATGCAAAACGAACAGGGAGGACACCTGGAGTTAAGCTATGAAAGATGAAAGTGATTAAGAAGTGAAGTAAGGAATTGGGGGCTAGGTTTCCGACTCTCACTCACCGTACAAAACGCAGCTACTTCGCTATCATCTGTGAGAGTGAGGTAATGGAATACTAGGCTACAGCTAGGCTCTATCTCAATTTAAGTAATTGAGTAAAACTTCATTACTTATCAGTAATTTATTCCATTTAACATTTACAATAACAGTAAATTAAGCGAGTGTTCAAAATCAAAACACGCTTGCGCTTAATTGAAGCGGAATAGATTTGTTTGAGCTGATTTCTGTATTCAATGAAGTTAAGTCTTGAATAAGAAATGATTTTTCGGTACGTTTGAATAAGGCTTTAAATAACGAATCGTTTATTTCGCTGTGTTTATTTAATAACAACGAAATGTACGAGGAGAATACTCGAAGCCATTTACATTTCTTTGAAATGTTGAAATCGTATTTTCAAGAATTGAGAATAAAAAATTTTGTTAAAAAAACATTTTTAAAATCAAGCTCAAATTATTCAAGTGCTCTTAAAAGAAAAAAAAAAAACTCTTAAATTAATTAAGCTTATCAAAATATTGCATTACACAATTTATTTGACATAAAAACTTGGTCATTTTTTTTCCATTTTGTTTGATTTTTCCTTAAAGCCATTTGATATCTTTATCATGAAGGTGCATAAAAAACATAGTTGGCCACCTTTGAGAGTCTGTCATATTGAATTAAGAGTACCGTCATTTTTTTTGTATTTTTCTCAGCAAACCCTTTGATTAATAACATACCGATGTCATGGAAATGGAGAGAAGTAACTAATCCGCCATCTTGGACGGTCCGCCAAAATAATTTAGAATGACGTCACTTAGCTAACGACGCATTGTCATCAAACTAAAGGTCTATGCAAAATTTCAACTCAATCGTTTGAAAATAAAATTTAGTTGCAAGATTTGACCCAAACCATGTATCTTATATTTCAGTGTAAAAATATATATACCATACTGAATCTCCGAAACAGCTTCAACAATTTTCATGAAATTTACTAGGCATGATTTCTGGGTTTATAATGTCGTGTTATCCGTGTGAACAGACAATGAAAAACTGCTACTATCTTTTTTTATTAACAACTAAATCTAAATATAATTTCCAAAAAACACGACGAAAATTCAAAGTTAAACAAACTAATTTTAATTATGGTTTTCTCCATGTTGTATGTCAACCGATATAATTTTACTTTAGATTCTATTTTGCAATTATAAATTGAAATTATTATTAGCAAGATATTAAGGGAAGACGTACTAACTAATTAGTTGGTAAAGCGGTCGGTTAGAATTAATGCGTTGTCTAGTTCGGGCCGATCGAGGCGTCAAGGGCGTGCTCAGAGATTTATACCATCTGGGTCATTACCCAGTAATTATGTTTATGGCGGGTTTTATTGGGAACTTCTCGGTTTTATTTAGCGTGAATAGCGAACGGCAATGCGACAGTCATAAGATATTTATAGCTTACAGGTTTGGGTCAGTAGACCCTAGTCAAACTAAGTTATGGATTCTATAAATTTCCCATATTATGTAGCAGAACTGTGAGTGCAATTTTGATGCGGTAAGAAAAATGGATTCTTTTAAATGTATTAGTAAATTTAATTACTCTGTTTTGCTAAAAAGCACTATAACGGGAAAAGTTATTTCGTTCTATTTAGTTCTTTTTATTTAATCCATTATCTTAAGGCACGGAAACCTTACTCTTGCCATATAAAATAGTCTCAAAGGATTATTCGAAGCCTTTGTTCCAACGAGATGGAATGGTCATTACGCCGTCACCTTTTGTTCAGTAAAATTACAGAGATTTCAAAAGAGGTTTTACTTTATTTCTATTAAAATTATGGCACTTTTTAATAATCACTCGGAACTACGTTGAAACTGTTTTCGTTTAAAATATTTCGATTTCGTTTCGAGTTTATGTATAAGAGGACGTAACTTCGAAATGTAACTGTAATTCATACGCTTCTAGTATATTTTTCTTCATCGAAAAACCTACTAGTTTGATGAATATCTTTAAATATTTTAAAATAAAACAACCTAAAAGAAAACATTATTTTTTCTTTAATAGAACTTGCTTATATAATATATTTGTATAATATTTCCTTGTAGCAGTCCTGGTATTGGATAGGAAAGAGTTGACACACTCCCAAGCGAATACCTCAGTTAAAATGCTATTCTTAGTGCCTCTTGAAGGAACCGGGATTAAATCCATTCTAAAATGAAGTCTTAGCATATGCAAATATCGAGGTTTAAGAGTTATAATCGTTTGCCTGTGTGAAAGCAGTCATTTGAAGTTATTTTCAGCAAGGCTAAGGGAACGAGCACGTCGCAAGATTAATAATGGAGCTATAAACTCCATTACCCACTCTGTAATTAAGTTAAATGGATAAAATTTACCTAAGCGTTTGGGCAAATAATTAATTTTTCCGCAGAAACATTTCACAAAAGCGGGTGTTGGTTGAGGTGTAGCGTCAAGTTCTAAGATTCTCACCAGAATCGTGTGGTACGTTGCGTACTGCAGCACATCGGTCTGTTTTTTACTGCTGATATTTACCTGAAAATAAAAATATAACGTTAAAATTATATCAAAATAATATCTCAACATGTCATACTTTTAAGTAGATCTTAGATAATTTCAATATAATTATTGCCACGCGAACTGTAAACAAAAATACTTGAAATTTAGCTTTAGTAATAATACGAATGGATTAAATGTGTCTGTCTTCCATTGTAAGCGAGAGTAAGGTCTATTTCACAATATCCAATATACTTTCAAAATTTAGACATGAAAGCAAATTTGTTGGGTATACGCAATAACTTAGTGTTGGAAGTATTATAAGGTATCGGTGGGTGCGTGCGGCCTCCCAAGCCTCAGATTTATGCCCCACTACCGTGCCCAAAAATAATTGGATCGCGACCGAAAAATAAATTGCCACGCGCCCCTGCCCAACTAGAAATAACCCTAACAATTTGTTATTGAGAATTCCAAAATTACAACGTAGTAAGTTTCCGCTCAGCGTTGTTTAATCTTCGCATCTTTTATGCTCTCCTAGTTGTGTTAGTTATTACATCAAACGGAAGTGATTTTTGGTTCATTATTTCTTACTGTCGTTATATCGTATTAATTTAATTTATATTTAATACATGCCACGCAATTAATTTTTTAAGCAAATTATTTGGAGGCTGATAAGCAATACTACATAAGGCGTACGGAATTCATTTTGAGAAAAGGCCGTCTAAAGATGTCAAACCTATTCTTAATAAATTTGTTTAGAGACGTGTACTCGTACATCTAACTTTTCTTTTCTATTTTGATAAAAGTTGTAATGATTGAATGAATGTAATTAAAAGTTGAAAGGTATAATAAAACGTTTTATCTAATAATAATTTATTCAAATGTATGACATTATTGTAAAATATATTGCAAAATATGGAACACACTTCAATATTCGAAATATTCAACTGAGAATCTTTTTTCCGTATCAATTTGATTTAAATGACTTAAAAAATTTTTGAAGAATGTTAAATACGTGTTGCATTATCAGAATATATCTGGATTTGACATTTTGTGGATTATTGCACCTATTTAACTTGTCGATTTTATACGTATGATACTATAGTTTAAAAAATCAAGGTATTCAGTCACATTTTCACTGAAAAATAGTTTTCAAACGAAATGTTGTGTGTAATATTTTCACTTTAATCCTCTAATCCTCTCGGAATATTCTAAGGTATATAGTATTCCGATAAACTGACTTAGAGCATTAATTTAACAAGAGTAGCGCAGTTAAGATGCTTGAAGTTGAATAACTATTTCAAATATTGAGTCATAGTTGGAAAACTATCTATTTATATTAATAAACCATCAGAAATATGTCTCGCAAGAGAAGATCTATAAAATATTTTCCAATTCGTTATAAATTGACTTTATGAGATTTCACCGCAAAAGAGTATTTGCCCGGGACAGTTACAGAATAGGCTATTGCTTCTAAGCAGTGCGGGTGAAGTATCACATGGAACATATTTTTATATGGGACATACGATTCTAGTTTCCTGGAAATTTTGAATCGTAATATAAACTTACTTCATTGAGCGATAAAGAATAGTAATGCGTTTAAATCTATTTAGTAAGTATGAATATAATTTTATATGCACTTTCGGTTCTTTACCGACATTTAATTTCGGTTGATAGCGATTTTGTTCCCCGAAAATCAAATATTTAAAATTCGAATATTTTGCAGGACACAATTGAATACTAATAAGCAATAATGTGTCAACCCGATTCGATTTCGGAGATATTGATATTGATGTATTCTAATAATGCGCCATGTATTTTCCATTAACATTTCAAGTTATCTAAACTAAATAAGTACGGAAAAAATCTTATTAGACTGTTTCGAATATTGAAGTGTGCTTAATATTTCACAATATGCAATAATCAAATATATTAAAAAAAAACCTTTTATGGTATAAAATTTTTATGGCACCGACCTGCTTTTAATTCATTATACCTTTTATCAAATTAGAAAAGAGACGATGGATGTATACGTCTTCAATTCAATTTAATTCTTTGTTTTGTGGCTTTTAGAACACGTTAAAGACGTAACAAATTTGTTAAGAATAGGCTTGACATCTTTAGACGTCATTTTCTTGAAATGAAGTCCGTGTGGCTTGACATAGTTTTGCTTATTAGCGTCCAATTAAAGTAATAATTATCTTGTTTTTAAAAATACTTTTAAAAGATTACGTGTTTTACAAATTGGTTTTTCAAATTTGTAAAAGTAAGATAAAATAAAAACTCAGGATTATCCGTGAATGGAAATGACGCTGTAGTCTATTAAATTAAAGCCGAAATTCAAATACGATATCCAATTATTGTTCTGTCAGTTATTGTTATAAAAGAAAACAAAAATCTGATATATGGCAAACCCTAATATAACAAGTTTATCTTGAAAATGGTGACGAAGTTTCACCTTATTTTTAACTTTTAAAAATTCTCGAACTTGGATGTCGTTCTGAAATGTCTGTGCAGAAATAAGTTGCTATTTCAATTTCGAAAATAGAATCGATGCATTTTATATTCATGTGCTTCTATGAAATGTTAACAGAACGGGGGCTCCCCTTTGTGGGGATGAACTTGATGGTGTTATTACTCTAACAGATGTTGTAATGGCTGCGAGACTTATACGATGAAAGCATTTACGGTCTTGTGAATATTATGCTATTTATGCGCAATGGCGTCAGTAAGAAATTTTTACTGTTACATAAACTTATATATATGTATTTGATAATCTACAACGTGTATGTGCGTAGAAAATATATATGAATCTTTAAAAAAAATAGTATAGACTATATAAATAACTGTGTGTGGAAGTTCCTAAATTCCACTTAACCAAAGCCTAAAAAAATCGTCTACACATTCGATTTTTTAATAGATGTTACAGTATATTCATGTCAAGACATTAATAGCGTAATAACGCAACTGAAAAGGCAGACCAAGACCTTTGTATAGTGAAGACCAATATTAAATTATTCTCTCTATCAGACTTCTACATAAACGAAGCGGAAGAGAACAAAGCTTATAATTTAATATATAGTGCTATGCAATAATGAATTTTAATGTTTTTTCGACATGGATATTTCAATACACGTAGTTCAGTTTCATACAGATAATAATTAAACATTCGCGTTACATTTATATACTTTGTTATTTTTGAGACAAGAATCTCACTTGTATATTTTGCGCAGATTTTCATAAAATTTTTAAATTCTTAAGTATTTATCATTGCCTTCACACTTGAAATAAGATAAATTAATTGATAAATCAAATACCTGACTGTTACTAAATAACTTTAAGTCTTTATAAGATCCTAAACGGTAATTCTGATTGCAAAACGATATGAGTGACATAAAAATGATTTTTAAATATTACATTCGATGATGCCTCACTTGATATATTTCGATTTTCCTTTTTTAAATTGGTGGTTTCCAAAATAGGTTATTTTGATTTTTTGAAATTTTTATGTTTTTGTTACATTCGCGCCATCATGACGATTCAAAGGACGAATCACTTGTCAAAATAGCTCACGCGTTAGATTTAAATAGGGCCATAAATTTATAAACCCACGTTCATAAATATATATGTTGATACATACATGCATAAACACATTACCCTCTTATGCCGCGCGCATTTGGGAAACAATATACTGTCACGATGTTTTTTTGAGTGGAATTTAAACACAAATTTAGCACTTGAAAAAATTAGTGCTTCTAGCCGCTATCAATGTTTAAATGACCTCTAACTACTAGGTCATCTTTGATCATAAGGTAAGACGTGCTCTGGTGATTTTTGTAATCGTGACTGTTTTTTCGTTATTGTCCTGTATATCAACACGTGGAGCAGCGCACACATGACAACTGCTTGATTTTTTTATCCGACGACTCACGAACATGCCCATGATAAGCGCACTCTGCTTTGTAGACGTGTTGTGACGTGATGTGATGGTGTTGACAAAAACTTTTATGTCACCGGAACAAAAGTCGCCTGTACGCGCCAGCTCTAAATATTCGCTCGTTGGGATTATCCAAAAAAGAGTGCAGAAATATTTTGAGGTATGCTCAAACAAGAAACAATGTATCATGCGAGAGTGTTAAATTTGCTATTTTAACGGACAAGAGTACCCGTACCGGTAATAGTAAAATTGTTCCTTATCTGCGCCTTTAAGTCACACGAGGGACTAAAAGTAAGGCGTGTGTAATCTCTCAAACAACGGCTTTATTTTATGACGGACAAAACTTCCGTAGACAGATATCACAGTACCTTCGTAGTTTTGAGTTTTCAAAACAATAGGAATTCTTTTTGATCCTTAGAGAGGCTTATTTTTGCGTAACCCGTGTTTTTTTTTCAGACTTCAAATTTTTTTATTCAACTAAATGTTCATTGATATGGTTGTAACGTTTTAGGTGTGTAAATCTTGCAGAGAACTGTTATTTTGTAATAAAGAAATTTCGCGAATTTCCGATTTACATTCACATATATAACGTAACACACTAGAGAATGCTTGTGATTGATACCAACGTAGATATACTACACAAAATTAATAAATTTACGGGCTTATTCCTTTGTAAACTAAAAGTCGTAATTTTGATTAGCATTAAAAAATACGGTCGCATTTCGCCGTAATGTAAATTTTATGTAAATATGTCTGGATTATCACGAGGTAATAGTTCACTGTGTTTAGACAGTGTCGCATAATATTGTTGCAATGTAATGGATCTTGCACACGGAGCAGTGCATAAACAACACAGTTTCAACTCTGTCTCGAGCTCCTAAGGTATCTAATTGACTTGTATTTATTAAAGATATTTTTTATCTTCAGTTGCCTTTTTAGCGCTATGGCTACTTACCTTTATTTCAATTATTGTTGGGTTACCACTTGTAAATAATTTTGTCAGAAATTTAGCGGAAAATTTGAAAGTTCTATTACAATGAAAACATTTGTGTTTAACAGTACTATGTTCAATTCAATTCAATTCAAATCTTTATTTGAATTGAATTGAACATGGTACTGTTCAAATTAATCGTAGAACTTAGTGTCGTATGTTTTTATTTTTCCTGTAATATACAGTTTAGTATTTAATATATATACATATATTTGAATAAAGCATAAATAATTTAATAAAAATTGTTAAACACATTTATAAAACGGAGAACAGAATCACGACAGCAACAATAAAATCCGTGACAAAAGAACACCAACTAATTAGTTCTTGTGTAATTAAAACAGGCTTTGAGCCCTGAAATAACGTATCTCGCACATTTCGAATGTGTTTTTGTTTTAATGAGAACACAAAGAACTTAGTAGTAAAACATTTGCCGCGATCATTAAAACAGTAACAAGAATTTGAGTACGGAATAGTTTTTGTGTCATATGTTGTACAAACTGTTATCAAAGAATGCAATATTTTGACACTTAAAGGTTGTCAGTTAAATAAAGCGAATGAGTTTGTGTCGGTATGCGTAGTGTAGGGTTCCGCAGGTACATATCACATACTGTGACTTCCACCAATAATACATACATGGCTTATAAACTATCTCTCTCTATCTATTTTGTAACTGTTTTATACAAAATTTTATGGAAGTAGTTTTAAATGGAACATCTAATAAAATGTACTTGGCAGTGAGCAATGAAAAGAAAAATTTTAATAGAAAAAAAATCTTCTTGTTACAGTTCTATGTACATTTTATTATGTTCAACTATTAGTCATTGTTTTGTAGAGCTGTGATTATAAGCCTCTTAACTTCGTTATACATATGTACTACTGCTGTGAATATTTTTCTATATGTAGGCAACGGTTTAGTTGGTAGGAGGGGGACGCGATTATTTCCTTAACAAAATAAATCTTAATACACATTAGCATTTATATTTTAAATAACGAATACAAAGACACTCCACCAAGATACAAGAAATGCTTTTCAGTTTACGTGTAAGAGAGGTGCGCGAAATATATACATTTTTTAAGATTTTATTTTATCACTTTGTTGCGCGAATAATATGAACCCATGTCAAATTATAGTTTTAACATTACCCTGTAAAATTGCCGAAAGTGGATTAAGCAGTGTGTTTAGATTTTATTGACCTTTGTTTACTTGGCGATTTTAATACTTTTTAAGATTAAATTTTTAAATTATTCTTTGATAAATAAGTAATTGTCTTAATGTTCTTTCTAAGCTCATTGAAAAAAAATTAATATTATATCAAACAAATAATTAAGATGATTTTATATGTACTTACCGATGACGACAAACCTATGGATTAATGGCAGACAAAGCCAACACTATGTAAAGCCTAGGTACGATTATAAGTTTTTTTTTACCATATATAGTAAATATAGGCGTCCAAAAGCCAAACTCACTAGTAATTGAGTATTGGGCCCACAACGTGATTTAAAATTGACTGTTTACGCTACGGATATTTGAATGTCCATTAGTCAGATCTATTTTAGATTAAATTTTCGTTAAAATAGAACCATTTTAGTCCGAGAACATAAAATATTCATAAAGAGAGTATTGGATTTTATGTTTTTTAAAAATAACATTTCATTTGAGCATTCGACTATCAATATTTATGTTACTTTGACACATTTCTGTTGTCCAAATATTTTATAACTCTACTGTATTTTTAAATAATTGAGCTATTACAAAATCCAGTTAAGCGTCTGTCCTACCGAATACAACGTAAGGTCTGTTGTTATGCTAATTACAGAATAACGATGCCCTGACAATAACAAATTATGACTACATATTTCAGTTATATGTAATTTAATACGTTTTGCACGTTGTTCATTTTTAAATATGATTGCACATTCAACATTCAAATTGTGAGCGTGGAATAATGATTAAATGCATTAAGCGATTATTTTGTTTACTGTAATTACTGTGTTGATTGGATATTGAAAGCCCGTAAAAGTAATGTGCTGTAATAGCCAGTAAATGTTCCTAAAGTCGTCGAAAGTATTCTATCCTATTAAAAATATGAATAGGAGTTACATCCATCACGCTGTTCCATTGCGGATGACTGTATATGACACGTGCAAGAATTTCTCTCTATACATGTAGGCTTCCTCATGATGTTATCGTTCACCGATGATCACGATGAATTTGAAGAGAAAAAAAATTAGAAATACTAAAGATGCTAGCATTGATTTTAAATTGTTGAGATTGACATCCAGTGCGCCATTTCGGTTCATATGTCTCAGTAAAGGACACAAAGCGAAACTTTATTAAAAAACTTATTTTATAAAAGCTAAAACTTTATTAATAAATAGCTGTATCTTGCGGTTTCACTCGCGTTTATGGTTGCTGCTTCACTCCTATGAGTCGTAGCGTGATGTAATATAGCCTATAGCCTTCCTTAATAAATAAACTATCTAACACAAAAATAACTTTACATTTCGAACGAGTAGTTCCTGAGATTAGCGCGTTCAAACAAACTCTTCAGCTTTATAATATTAGTATAGATAACTTTTATGAAAATTGTTTATTTTAGGTAATAGCGGCCCCTCACGGTTAAAATAGGACTTTCACACTTCCAACCCTCGTTTTACCCCCTTTGGGTTCGAATTTTGCAAAATCACTTCGTAGTGAATACCTACGTCCTAAAACGAACTCTCAATTCGAAACACCTTAGTACTCGTAGTTTCTGAGATTTCGAGATGAGTAAGTGAGTGACCTTTCGGTTTAATATATATAGATTGGGTATGGAGTACTTGTGTGTTTTTATTTAATAAATTATTTCGTTCTGGTAAATACTCGTATGAACTAGATTCATATTTATGTACATATTCACCCAGTACTTTGACGCGTGACGACGGAAGCGCTTTATTCAATAAAAACTGATTTGTTTCGGCTTAAAATGACACATTTCCTATAATCGCTGTTACACAATCGACATGAATGATTTATGCTGTCAATAACCTTACTTCCCCTCAATACAATTCCATCAAAATACAGTTAGTGGCAAAGAGAAATACTCCATCGTAATACACTAAACCACTGACTTCAATATACTTATATATATAAAATGAAGATAATCTGATGATATAATTAATTTCTAAGTTATTTATCATAGAATATTAGGGATGACGAGGACTTAATGACCGCACCGTCGTAGTAAAAGCGAATGTACATTCACGACCAATCGGCTTCGTTTTTTTTGTTTCCGGATCTGGATGGGTGTCCTTGTAGGTTACCCCACGAGACAGTGTTTAAAATTCCTTCCTCTAGAGGGTAGAATGAAACATTGTAAGGAAATTAATTATTTTTTGCTTATTTTTATGACCAGAAGAGTTTCTAACTTAGATATAAGGAAGCATTATAGATTTAGATATTTTTGTTTTTTAAGGTATCACAGGGGGCTAATTATATAAACTATTGCTAACTCAACATTCTCACAGTTGATTTTTATACTGAAAGACCTCTTTTAGCCGTCAAATTGTGATATGTTTTGATAGCAATAGTTTTACGCAGTTAGCCCCCAGCCCATTTAGGTTGTGAAAAAATATACATGTGGTAGAAAAAAGAAATTCAAGACTCGTGTTTCAATAAAATTTTCGTGTTTATTAATAAAAATAAGTAAAAAATGTTTTATTTTTGGTTTGGTATATATTTGGCACAGTATGCACAAAATACAAATTTTATTGTGTAGTACATACTAATATTGGAAACAACATATTAAAAATTTATATAACAAACCCAGATAATCACTTAATCATTCATATATGGCTGGTATAATTGCAGTTGGTCCTCTTAATCTTTTTGTTTCAATAGCTATCTCTAAATCGTAAGAGCGTTTGTAAATCTTAGTTCTTTCTTTACACACGTTTAATACCGACTTCTGTTGAGATGATGAAGAAAAATATACGATCGTGGAAATTCTAATTTTGGATCCATAGAAGCCAAGAAGAACGTCTAATAATTCTATTATTTATACATCATTACTGATTTGGCCATTTAGGGCGTGAAACATTTTGGTAAATATTTTTAGGATTCCGTAACCGAAGAGTGCCAACGGGATCCTATTCCACGTCCATGCATCCGTCTGTCTGTTAGCGCGTATTTCATAAACCGTAATAAGAAGAGAGTGGAATTTTTCATAGTGTACCTATGTATTGCTGTTGCCAATATAACAACTAAAATAATAATCGGTTAAGTGTGAGTCGAAACGAACAAATTTTTACACATAGCACCTTTCTTTTTTCTTTGATAGAAGTAGATATTTCCTATTGATTTGTCTGTACGGAACCCTTCGTAAGGAAATCCAAATTATACACGACCGATTTTTTATTAAAACGTCAGACCTAACTTGATTATGTGCTGCCGACGAAAGTGTATAAAAGTCAAGTTCATTGTTATATGTCGACATCTGTACGTCTGTATTTATACAACATAAATAATCAGTTATAGATGATATGTATGCATTCATATTTAATATAACGGGTCTTATCGCGCTAACTAATGGTACTAACAGCTTTTTATTGCAGGGTAAGTGAAGAAAACTCGCGCACTCGCCACCGGAGGGCGCGCGGAACACCAGTCAGCTCGTGACCACGACGAATGCAACTTCGTCGAAACGTCGGGCCATAAAAAGGTATTACTACCATTAGTTATCGCTATTAGACCCGTTATATAAAGTATGTACAGTATAAATCGCGACAATTTTAAATATATATATATGTATTTCACTTGTTTATATAGTGTGTTGTGGACTAAAAGAATTTACTACATACATATTTTTGTACGAGGTCCCCAACCAATAGTTATTGCTAATTGAGCTGGTTATATCCATCATGTTTACACGGCGTAAGCACTTTAATTCTAATTTACTAACTTTACGCTATAGCTATATATTTTTTAAACTTTCGCGATTTATATTATTCATATTTAATATAACGGGTCTTATCGCGATAACTAATGGTAGTAATACCTTTTTATTGCCCGACGTTTCGACGAAGTTACATTCGCCGTGGTCACGAGCTGACATGTCATGGTCAGCTCGTGACCACGGCGAATGTAACTTCGTCGAAACGTCGGGCAATAAAAAGGTATTACTACCATTAGTTATCGCGATAAGACCCGTTATATTAAATATGAATTTACGCTATAGCTGTTCCGATTAATTTTCAATCATTACTGTGTATCAGTAACGCTATGTTTCTTGTTTTTAAATTAAAATCGGAGCATGTCTCTTATTAACCATAAATGTTATGATTATAACAGTATATGTCTATGTATAGTCCGTTTTTCTATACTTGTTTTATTTAGTAAACAATAAAATGTTTTAAAAAAATAAACCATCTTCAAAAACGATATAAGTAAACCTAAAGAAAAAATAAATATTTTTTATAATATTTTGAATTCGGTACCAAATAGTTGAAAGCCTTAAGGTTAAAATTCTACTTATTACTACGATTAGTTATCGCGATAAGCCCCGTTATATTAAATATGAATAGTATACGAGTAAATCGCGAAAGTTTAAAATATATAATGTATGTATATGCATGTTAACATATGTATGATGCATGCCAATATAATTCATACGATTAACTATATTTCTTAAAATGACAAAACTTACAACCAATCTTATCAACCGTAAGGTAGACTCTCTTAATTGATACAAATCAAGTCTATAACCTGGTACCTAGGTAATCTTAAGACAGCTGGTGCTATCAAAAATAAAGACACTGAAAATAAATTTTAACTTTTGTAATATGTTTATCTTTATGTGAAAAAAGAGACTGGAAATCTCGCCTACATCGTATTTTTGTATTTATTTGAAAATTTTGAATTAACGTATTGTCGATGATCACTCACAACCTCACAATTTGTTCATCGAATTTGGGTAACGATTTAATTAATACGATATCTCGTAGATGACTAGTTCTAAATAATACTAAATTTTATTATGTTCAAAATATTTCTATTTCGATAAGTCGTAGGTATGAGGTAGTAGGTATAAGGTGAGTAAAGTAAGGTAATGGCAAGATAAATCGTCAGATGGAGAATTTAACTTTCTTTATATAATAATGGCGTTGTTTTTGTTATTTAAGATTAAAAAGTTTTTTAAAGAAACATTAAATTTTAAGCTTGTCACTTTATATCCATACATTTATCTACTAATAGATAAATATATTTAAAATAATTATATATAATTAACATTAACAAAAACCAATAATTCTATTAAAAATAAAAAGAAAGAGAAATTAAAAATAACTATATTAAGCCTGAGTAGCTATCGATGTCACAGTGAGGTAAGGTGCCCAAAACACTGGCAGTATTACCTCTTTGTATGGCCAGACAGATATGCTGGCCAGGGTAGCCGCCAGCCCTTCACTCACCTGTAGTTTTGACGAGGCGGGAAGACAGCTCTTTGAAAAACTTTTTTGCTCCAGGACCCCATGGTTTCAACGGGAAACGGAACAAATAAGAAACTCCTTTCAATGTTTTCATATTTGTGCCGCGTGACATTATCAGCATTGGATGCCGCTGCTTCCACCTTTTAAATTTAAATTTTATTTATGATATTTTATAATATAAAATATTCGGTTATATTTCAATTTAAGCAGTTAATTAAAATTTTTCCAATATTTTATTCCAAGTATTAAAAGCTTAAAATCACATTGCGTGAAACTTCAACCACAATCGTTATTCATTTTAATTATTATCTCCAATTTTGAAACGCGGTCAAAAGTTAATGAGTTTGCGGCTATCGAGTATGTTTGTGTAGTTTTGATAAAAATATTTTGGAAAATTAGACAGAAATTTATATAAAACAATTTAAAATTCCTTTACTTACCGAATGTACTTACGAGGTACTTTGCACCTCGTAAGTACATTCGGTAACTGTCTTGGGATTTTGTTGTGGTTCCTAAGTATGTATCTATAGGAAGAGGGTACCGGTGCATCTCGGTCATGACAGGCGTTTCACGGAGTTCTTTGTTTTCGGCCATGTACCGGGTGAAGGGTGTTTTTAATAATTAATCTCATTAAGAACTTATTTACACTAACAACCAAACGACTTTGGGTATTGAGGTCGGTTAACTATTTAGCTTTGATACCTACATTAAAATTTTTAAAGACCTACTATATATCTTTTAAACAGATTTTTTTAAATACAGTTACTAAAAAATAAAATAAAAATACTTAATTAAATGATAAAATTAAAAAAAAGGTATTTTATAATTTAGTAAAGGCGTTGTATGCAAATAGTGTGAAGTCGAATCGAGCAAAGTAGCAAGAAATAAACTCGTTCTTTATTTATAGCTGGCAAACAACGTTGCCGGTGCTCTGGTCGTTTTTCTTCAAAGGCATTGAATTGGAATAGAATCTTTCCCGTATTTTGCTTAGACCACGCATTTTTGAACTTAAAAACTTGATATTAAAATAGTTTGAATGCTGTTGGTATGAATCTGCGAGTTCACACCATTTGTTTTTTGAGCCGCTTCCAAAATTCATCGCTGTTTTTATAAAACTCGGCGTATGTGTTTTTGAATCCTCTTTGTTTTTATTATACGAAGTTCTGTTTGTTATGGTTACTACTTTAGAATTGATGTATGAATTTAAAAAAAATAACATTTTTTATGTATTGTTTTGATACTATTATTAATAAGTTAATTGGGGTAAAGCCTAGCTCTAGTCCAGTGACTAGATACAGCTCGTATACGGGCTGGCTCCGGAGCTTTGCTGCTGTGGGCTTTCTCTCATAGATAGATCGGCGTAAAGTACCTAAAATAGCAGTATTTCGTACGGTGAGTGAGAGAGTTCAAAGCTTAACACATCAATTCATTTCCTTACTGTCTATTCCCTTTATCCTTTATTTATTTATTTTTTCAGTTGGAAAAGAAATTATGGCTCCTCTGGTGCTGCAAATATCAGATCATGCCTACTCGTATGTCATTTATTTTTAAATAAAAAAAATTATAGTAGCGTAACTGTACAATTTACTCTGTTTTCGTTATTATTGATTCTACATCACTGTATAATGCATGGAATCAATACGTATACATATATTAATGGCCACTGGTTAAGATCAAGAATGGTCGCCTTGGATTCCTCGAATTAGGATTCATGTTAGTTTGTTTGTTAATCAATTTAATAAATCAAACACGCAAACACGCGTCAGTTAGCGCTAGAGAAACATTAGTCTGTCCCCCGTCTATACAGCCAATCACACAATTCAATTAAGTTAAAAGCAAACAGCGCACTCGCTGCAGTCTGTACAAATATGAATTTATGTAACTTCCATCAGGTTCAATACACACAATCATAAAACTCACGTGAAACAGCGGTGCATTGTATCGTATATTTTCTGCTTTTCTTATGCAGCAATGGATGTGAAATGAGCACAGTGTGATATTATATAACTCTGTTTTAACGCAATAAAGAACCTTATTTGTATTCTATTGTATCCGTTTCCCCAGATGCCACGTTGATATGTAGTTTAAAGTTTGCCTGGTATTTTTAATATTTCGTATTTAGAATGAGCGTTTAAATATACACTTGTGTGGATGAGTAGAAGATAATTTCGTTCGTTATGCTAAAAAAGTATATGATGCATTAATTATTTTACAGCAAGAGTAGGCTATGTGAGGCTAATTAAAGCGTTTTTTTAAGTTTATAAAAATCAACAGTACTATACAGAATGAGAAAATTAAGAACTGGAATAAGCCAAGAAATGGATTCGAATAAGTCGCTTCGTTCTTTATTATTAATGCAGGCGCCATGGGAAATAGAACACGGAGTGTATTCTCTGACCCTTCTTATATTTTCTTAAACTTGACCCGTATACTAACGAATGTTCTTTTTAAATCGATACTTTTCCAATTGAATACTTGTTATTTTTTTTTTAATGTTTAACTGATAATTAAATATACTATTTTAGAAATACTTAAACTGAGTCTAAGTTAGTTTTTTATTTCCACTTGTATGAGTTTCTTCTACTTTATTTTCCAGTTGCTAGTCCATACTGATAAATATAACTGAAGTGTCTGTTTGTGATTTTAAATTAACAGCTTTTGACTAAATGCGTATGAAAGTATATACAGTACCTACTAACTGAATAAAATCAATTTTAAAAATTTTTGTCTGTCTGTCTGTCTATATGTTCCAGCAAATCTTTGAAATGGCTGGATCGCTTTTGACGGGACTTTTACTAGCATATAGCTAAAGTTATTATATAAGGAGTAACTTACTCTAGATACTTTTTTAAAAATTCTCTTTTTTTTAATTCTTCCCAGGCGGAGTCATGAGCACTGGTTAGTTATATTATAACACTTAGGTACTGACCATTTAAACTAAATATAGAAATATTCGAAAATCTTATTTCCTTACCAATGTTTCATTCGAGTTTTGTTTTAAAAAGAAAAAAACAAATATACAATTTATTCTCATTAACGCAGTAACCTTTAAGAATAAGACTTTATCTCGAACCATTAAAGCAGCCCGGGGAAGCAAACATTATAGAATATTTTATGCAAATAAGCACTTAATACTTCTTGGATTTTTATACTTTATTTATAAGGAGATCCAAAGTTTCTTTGTAGAGAATTTTATGGATCATATTAGGGAGGGAATTTATATCGTCATCCACTGAAATTCAACCCCGCGAAGGATCTACATAGAAATAACCTATTAGGTATATGTCAAGCGAGCGCAGGTTTCAGATTAATATTTAAGAAATTCAACTTTTATGTTTATAATATGAATATATTTTTACTACTCTTCTGTATTATTAATGAATTATACATTTTTATGATATTGAAATTTTTATTAAAGATATGACATGAAATATTCTAACTATGGTAAGTAAATCTGTTAACTTATATTCACATATTTTTAGAGATATGCATATTATACTAGTCTCCTTAATACAAAACAAGTTATTAAAAAAAGCCTTTTGGAAGTTTGAAAAGATATAATTTCCGTCATCTTAATATTTCCTTTTTAGATTGAGGCACTTGAATGGAATATTCCAATAATAAATGAACGCTAGATTTCGAGATAAAGTCTACCGAAGTGAAAATCCTACAGTTATCTAAAAAAGACAAATGAAACTTGCACAAAGGACTTTAAAAACAGAGCAAACATTTATATTATGGCTCTTAAAATATTATGAAATGCTATGACGACGTTTCGTGAAAATGTATGACATGTGATTTGAAAAATTACGACACGGCGTCGTGTCGTGGTAAGCTATGACGTTATGCCAACGTTTCATGAAAATCTACGACATATTATATTTTAAAAAATTACGACAAGACGTCGTGTCGTGGTAAGTTACGACTTTATGAAATGCTATGACGACGTTTCGTAAAAACCTACGTCAAGTAGGAACGTCTACGACGGTACCACATTAGATGTTCATTAGTCAAAGAAGATCCTCCTTTTCAAGATTCCCCACAGTGCTTGGCTTTAGGGATTATAAGACGAGGTCGCATCGGGCGGTGCACCGTTGGAATAGTTTCGTTATGGCCTAAAAGAAGTCATCGTTATATCGTAAAAATGAACAACAATAATCAACTAAGAAGCCAAGTATGTATGTATAGTGATTAGATCTTAGGAGGAATATTTAAAAAATAATTATTAATATTTATGAAAAATATTCTCTGTCGGTTTTGCGGGCACCGCCGATGTTTGGACGTTATTATGTGTTAAAAGGCAATTTCATTGCTCGATACTGTAAACATCGGAGCCTATAAAGGGGGAGGGTCTGATTTTCTATGGTCAAACAAAATAAGCCGGTTTCCTTAGGCGCAGGGTACCGAAGGGTTCGTTAAAATTAAGTCGGACAGATATGTGACGCAGTGACAAGGGTCGACTTAGGGCCATTGTGCTTATGCTGCCTCAGTTTATACAGTGTTATATAGAATTCTATTCGGGGAGTGATATTGAGAGGGATGATAATTTATTATAGAATGTCGGTGCGGTCGTGTTTTCTAATATAATGTCTATCACTGCTCCGAATTTGGTACACTATTGTATGGTATATTAGTATATGTTATATTTTGTTTGATGTGTATGTGTGTCTGATGATTTTGATGTGGTTTTTTTCTTTAAATGCTGATGTCATCGAAATATAATTTATTAGAGCTTATTAAAACGTTTTAAAGTTTTCAGTTTTTTATATAATTGTTAAAAGGATTTGAGCAACTTCTACTGGATCGATATTAATTTGATTTGAATCGATTTGAATGATATTAAAGTATATTTAAATGTACGGAGAGACGTTGGCTCTCTGAGTGTTTTCTACCGTCTGTACAACGGGGAGTGTTCTGACGAACTCTTTGACATGGTGCCACCGTCTCGCTTTTACCATCGCACCCTTCGCCTCAGGACTCGATATCATCCACACCACCTGGATGCATGGTCATCTTCCACAGTGCGGGCTTCACGGACCTTCCCGCGTACTTGCAAGCTGTGGAATGATCTTCCTCCTGAGGTTTTCCCTGAGCGCTATAATTTGGGGGTTTTCAAGCGTCGAGTGTATAGACACCTTTTCACTAAAGGCCGGCAACGCACTCGCAACATCCCTGGTGTTGCAGATGTCCATGGGCGATAGTGACCACTTAACATCAGGTGGTACTGTCTGCTCGTTTGCCCCCCTATTATATATAAAAAAAAAAAAAAAAAAAATTGCTTAAATTTCACCTGATGCTGCAGAAGTATCTAGAATTAGCAGGATCTACCACTTCTCATCAAATGAGAGCATAAAGATCGTTTTTTTTTAAAGATTTTATATTATTTAATTTTAATACGTTTCAATTATAATTCTATCTTTAATTAAAATGTGGCACTGATGGAAAGTGAAAAGAAAAGTTTTAATGTATTCATTAAGAAATAAAATGTGATTTGATTATATAGCATTCAATAAACAAAATCATAATTAGAATATTTAATGAAACGTAAACATAATAATATTGTATTACTTTTTCGAATGAAATTTAATTTTTTACTTGTTCACAAATGAAAGAAAAACTTAATATTATAGCTATATTTAACATGAAATGTATAAAAATGAAATAAAAACCCCTCTGAATATAAACATTCAAAGCATCGCCAGCAGCGATCATTGCGTTTGACGTAATATTAATTAAGAACAATGACTTCTTCCTAAACCTACGAAATAATACGTACTTTTATGCAAACATTTTGTATGACATTAATAAGGTATCTTTTGTATTTATAAATATTACCTATATCAATGCCGTTGTTTGTTAAATAATATTTAAGGAGATTAATTGTATAAGTGAAAATTTGTTGAGTATCGTTTCTTTTTAAAAATAGGAGTATCTTATCTTTGAATTTGAGTCAAATCCAACGCTTATGTGTCTTAGCGTTTTATCGTTTTAGATTTTTCCATAGAAAATATCTTGTAAAGTTTTTTTCCTTTAACAAGGATTAAAATAGGCATAAACATTTTAAAAAAATTTAACGGTGCCTAATTTCCAGATTCCAAAATCTCAACTTATAGAAAAGATCACACAATTTGATATCATAAGATGAGTTTGACATAAAAGTCATTATTTATAACCTTGTGTTACTCCAAATGTAATGGAGAAATTCTAGATTTGTTGAAATGTGTTAATAATGGCAATAATGCGTCTAAGTTTTCTAGCAGAATATTAAAATGAATTGTAATTAAAACATACTTTGTATTTATTAATTGTAAAGAGTAACTTCCGAGTATCTTGATGGTTTTTCTTGGTAGAATCCACATTCTTAATAGGTGCTAGCTTTATACAAATTGATTTAAAAGATTGACTTCAAAATTAACGATTCAAAAGTTCTTTAAAAGCGTTCTTTAATTTAAGTATATTTCGAATTCGAATTAATTAAGCAACACAAATACGTAATGCCAGATTTCGATTTAGCATAGAATAAGAAAATGTATTATGTCATTTGAAACCATAAATAATTTTCGACAGCTGCCTTCACGTCCCACTTGCGCTTCGTCGGCAACCATTAGCGCTCGTCATCAAGGAAAATCATTTGTTTTCCGTATTGGCAAAGCAATAACATTTGTGGAATTGTGTAGCAAGTACGACGCCAACCAAGAGTAACGTTATAAGGAGCGGTTTTCTCAGTCTTCGTTTTGGCGAAAATCCAAAACTTTACTAATGGGGTCACAGGCAAAGCTGTTCAAATGAGTTACAAGCTTGGCTGTGGAGTGCAGATACGTCCTAGGTTGTTGAGGTGCCGTACCCAATTTACTTGACTTAGCAAATAATATTATGTAATAACTTAATTTTACTCTAATAAGTTACTTGATTTAATTAGATTAAATTTTAATTTAATCTTTGATTTACGTTTATTTAAAGATGCCACTTTGAAATGTTTTTAAGCATTCCCAAATATGGAATACAAGTCCAAACAAATTTACCTTTTCTAGGTACTTATAAATCATTAATAAAGTTTCTTACCTGTAATTTAGATTGTATTATGTGCGAAACGACTTTACGTAAGACCTCAAGGCGTAAGAAAGTTTAGTTGAATCCCCTAAATTCAAGGAAGACCGCTTATGTGAATCGTCTTTGTTGTCAGGGAGGCGGCAAGCCCAGTCTCTTCGTGAAAATTCGTTCTTCAAAGAGATTCTTCAAGTGAACCATGCATTGATTATTACGGTTAATGAATAAAACATTAAGGAAAATATCTAAGCGTCAAGCTAGTATTAAAATCACGACGTAGTGCACAAATTTGTACAGTATTAGCTGTGCGATTAATTTTGTGAGCACAGAGTATAACGCGCTATCGCTCCGACTAAATTAAGTGGTACCAGGTTTAGAGCCCACTTCGCTGCAATGGCGGTTGGTTTTATTGCATTTTTACATGAAAACAAAGTAGCGAGTAGCGCGTTTTACCAGGACTACAAAAAGCCAGAGAGGAGCCGTTACAGTAGGATTACTGACGATAAAGTGCGCTACATTACACGCGCGAACGGGCAAAAGTCACACAATTTAGATGAGAAATGGTTTATATGCCATACCGCACATTACGTATGTTTCGTGCGTTGAGCTCTACATAGTTACCATTATTCATAACTGAAATCTATTCGATATTCCCACATATAACTATTTCCATCTGCCGAAATATGGAGATAATCCCTAAATCGTATTTCTTATATCGTCTCTTATCATATTTTTTCCGTATTACGAAATAAAAATTTTAAAGGCTTTTGATAAAGGCAAAAACAAATGGGGTAAAGTCGAAAACTGTCAACTACAATCTGCTTCTCGTGGCCGTCAAAACGCCAACCGCAGTTTTCCCCAGCCGACCAAAAAGAATTTTGCAAGTTTTCATTTTCCAAGGGATAAAGAATCGAGAGATGCGATGATGGATGAATATGTCGGCCTTAAATATTCCTTGGAATTACTTGCAAGGAAAAATTTACACAAAATCGAATTAGGCATTGTTTGTAGCTAGTCACAAGTAGCACTATAAAGAGCAAGTCTGATATATGCAAAATAGTAGATAGAGAAGACGGTGTACTGGACAGTAAATATATCAGACGGACAAGGGCATTCATCTTGAGGATGTGGAACGCCCAACCTTTAAACGATTTACGAGGGGAGCGGACGCTCCGCTGGTAAACACCAATGGATCGAGTTTAGACATATAAATAACCGGCTTTTTATGCTCCGTCTATTTATCCCTACTAATGGGGATATTTCAAACAGTTTGAAAACATACGCGGCCAGGAAATGCAAATTGTTGCAGTACCGAGTATCACTTGGAAAATGTAAATTGAGTGGTCAAACTTTGCCAAGATTCATGCATTAAACATCCCTTTAAAACTTGCACATTTAAAAGGATACTTTTGACCGGATAGAACGGACACTGTAATTCAATTGGCAATCTGATACATGAATACTCGCTGCTCGTTTTGTAACACAAACGGAATTTGAACAATGCTGCCAGATTTTAATAACGAAAAATATTTTAAAATCTTTGCTTCTCTAATTGCTGTAACAATACAGGCTTTGACTAGAATTTTTATATACAAATTACTTCTCGAACAGATAAAATAAATCAATAATTTGTTGCTTTTAAAGCATGGGGTTTTTAATTCGTAGCGTACGTTTTAAATTCATGTTTCTTTGGAACTAGGTTATGTTTTCACTTGACTAGGTTATGTTATCGACATTTTAAATTATTTTTTTCGGACTTGTTTTATTTATGGTCCTGAATTTTCAGCAGAATTGGTTCAGTAGTTTGGTTTTTAAATTAAAATAATTGGTACGAGTATGTCATCCAAGTAAATGAGATTGCCTATTGCGTAAAAGTCGGTTCATTTGAAAAAAAACGGACAGTTATTATACAAAAAAGGAAAAAAGAAAAAAAAAACTTGTCAAATATGAAGTGACTAATATATTCGTAGATTGTAAGCTCGTAACAATAAATTACGTGATTTATTTCACGGAGTTACAAAGCGATATTATTTTGTTACAACTCAGTCGAGTATTGAATATTGAAAAAGCAAAATACTGGTCATTGTTAGTCGAGAGAAATATGAAGTCGCTATTCGGGTATTGTCTGGGGGCACAAAAGGAGCGCCATCTTCGAAACGGTCGAATTTCTTCACAGGCGCACAATTTAATTTCAACGATTTTGTACTCGTTTCTTTTCCACTGCGTTGTACTCGATGTCCTTTATGACCCTAGCTGAATTTCAGTCAATGGGTTCACAATATTCTGCAGCATTTGTGAGAAATTACTTGTGCATTTCGAAAATTTGTAATAAGAAATGATGCGAGCATGATAGAGTAGTATTGACAACGTGAATAGAAAAAAGTTTTCTCGAGTCAATAACAGTACGAAAGAAATGAGTTTTTAAATGATAATGTACATGAAACTAAAAAAACGATAATACGATTTATGAATCGCATATACCTTGTACATATATTCATAAGATGAATTATATAATCAAGAACACATTTGTACACTTAAGCATGAGACCTTATCAGATATAAAATTATTAGATACTAAATAACGCTCCAAAAATTTTGATGGCAGGAGCTAATGTGTTTTATTCACAATACTTAGAAAAAACGTCACGTGTTGGCAAAGTGGGGTTAAACTATGACACAATTTCGACACGTAAAAGGAAAATTTCCACGAACACATTAAAGCTTCGCGCATTTCTCTCCGACGTGCTAAGTAATGTAGATAAAACATTAATATGTATGAGCTTTGCTTGTTTGCGGCTAGGGCTTGGATTTTCAGACCTCCTCAATGAATAAAGAACATCCAGTCAGCTACTCTAGTTAAGGATTGCGTGACTCCAGCTTAGATGATATCTGCTCGATCGCCGACCCCTTACTCGTTATCAGTGAACTGGCTTTAAGGCAGGAAATAAAACGTTCTGGCCAGTAGTAATTGTTAGTGAATATTCAAGTAAAAGTCGAAGCGTAATACGGTAATGGGTTCGGGTATTTTGTTACGTGGCAGGCGTACTCCGAGCATATTCCGTCGATCACGACCCGTCAGTTTTCCCATTATTGAAACTAAGCTTAATGTGTTGTTAAAATGCTCAAGTTGGCCTGAAATTAATATTATCACCGATCAACTTAAAGCTGAATAAATTTTATATAATTTCGCGTGAAAAATAACCTTTACATAGTACAAAATTTTATATTCAATAAGAATTGTAAATTGATAGTAATTCGAATTAGGCTCTGTAAAACCTTATTTGTAAAGCGACTTTGTTTCAGGGTCAAATGAGGAGTTATTGAATTAACATTTCAAAAGGTATTATAACAGGAATAACTTTCTTAAGCTTATTTGACATATTTGAATGATAAAATAAGATCTATCCTAATTTCATAGCTTCGCTTTAACGTTACTTATATTTTGAATCATTAGAATGTTATATTAAAATTGTATTAAAGTTTGTATAATAATTGAGAACTTTTGTACATTAAAATTCTGTTTATATTGATAAAGTAGACAGTGATATACGACCTCTTTAAAGAACCAAGGATGCGTGTTAATGACTGTCTTATATCTTAAGGTTATTCGAGGGAATTTACGGTCGCCTTCTTGCATATGATCCGAAGCCACGCAACTGTAGATACCACAACTGTGGTCGGTAATGTTTTTGCTAATAGATAGTTAGGCTGTTTCATGTTACTTGTGATAATACATATGTAGTTACTAAACCACATAAACATAATATGTCACGTAAATTTATTATACATGAACGAATTTAGTAGTAGTAGTAGTATCAGCCTGTAAATGTCCCACTGCTGACGGCAAAGGCCTTCTCTCCTATTAAGGAGAAGTTTAAGAGCTTAATCCACCACGCTGCTTCACTGCGGGTTGGCGGATATACATGTGTCAGGATTTCTCTCGACACATGTAGGTTTCCTCACGATGTTTACCTTCACCATTGAGCTCGAGATGAATTTAAGCACAAATTTAGCACTTGAAAAATCAGCAGTGCTAGCCGGGGTTTGAACCTGCGATCATCAGTTGATATCGATGTGTTCTAACCACTAGGCCATCTCGGAACGGATTTAGAATGATATTTATTTACCGAATCGGATGACCGAACTTTGCTTGGTATTTTTATTTGGTTAATCGTGTCTTTTTTTTAAAGAAATTATATTTTATGTACCTTCGTATTCTATTAATATTATAACAATTTTTTATTGCCTAAAAAAAATGATAAAACCACGTTTTCTGTAAATAAAACCTAGCTAGATCGATTATCACCCCAAAACCGCTGTATATAAAATTTCATAAAAATCTCGAGTTTCTTTTTTCTTTTCCTTTTCATATTACACATATATACAAGAATTGGTCATTTGAAGACATTAGAGATAATATGCATATATTTTTTACTAATCAAGGCAGTAACTATCGACTAGAATTTTGGAATGGATTCCAGGTTTTTTTTTGATTAAAAGTACGTTTTAGGTATAAGTTTTACGAACGCTATATAATAGCATTTAGTGTACATATGACGATAGCATCGTATTAACACGAACATAGACAAGAGTAAGACAGGATGTGATTGTGTCAGTGAACTATGCCCTTTACCTTAGGGGACTTCACAAAAAGGTATAACAATCGCCCATTTTGTTTTTACTTTACAACATAGAGTTATATTGTTTTAACATTAACTTCAAATAAAAAGTAAATTGATTGACGCTTAAAATGTACCGCTAAGGCAAGAAAGTACAAAAAAACACTAGAGATTTTCAAACAATAAAGAAATCAAATAATAGATTTTTGTCGGGTTTCGAACAGCCTGGACCACAGATGTTTCAAATGACAAAAGATATTGTTGAAAATGATCAGCAGAAATGTCAGAGGAAAGGAAAGGTCCGAGAAGGCCCTGAACTAAAGTAAAAGAAAAACTAAAAGCAATGTATTTGCAAAGTGATCGCATTCTTCTAAACTAGGTCTTTAGCGTCGAATTCGCCATGGGAATACATCACTAAATGGGGCCTAACGTCCATTTTGACGGTAAATTGAATCCGAATTGAGGAGAATCTCGTTTAAGCCCCCTGTAAATAGCGACTTGTAAATAGGTAGGGACGTGAAAAACATTTAAGGGCCTATCCACCCTTTGGCCTTTCTGCAAATTAAATAAGAATGCGCTTAAGTAAGCGACACTGCCAGTATTTAGTCCTTAATACTCATTGACTTTTTATTGGACATTAAAGAGTTCGGTAAGAACCGTTAAAAATAGCGTTTATATTCTTTAGAATTATTTATAAGAATTTGATTTGAAAGTTTTTCGATCATTAATATAATTTATTCCTTAAATTTTAATAAATCTTACTTTAAGTAGTGTAGGCCAATTCTACAGTAAAAAACAGTATTACACACTTTCTTTAGTAGCCAATAAAGCATTAAAAACAATCATTAAATTTTTATGCAGGTTAAAAAATTACGATTCGGAAATAGTTTCACGGAAAACAACGAGACTTTTCGGTATAATTCCTTAAAATTTCTGAATAGGATATACATAAATAAAAATGAATAAAGAATTAATAAGAATAACATTAAATTAATTATAATTTAAAATAAAAAAAATATATATTTTTATAATTATTATAGCATTAATGTAATTGAGACATTACATGTAACCAATTTACATTTGATCTTCTCGACCTCACGAGAGTAAACCAGTATTTGTCAACTATGTAAGGGCTCCATTGTCATTAGATATTAGCGACGATAATTGGAACCGATAGCCTTATATGTTAAGAGGGTGAAAATGGAGTAAGGACATAATTTATATAATATATGTATTATACTATGTTAGCAGACTTTGTCTACCAAACATAATATATTACAATTTATGTATGTATTGTAAGACAATTGTGTCTAATTATGAAATAATTTATTTAGAGAGTTTAAGTTATTCAGTAGAGATATATTTATTTATTTCTTTCTTTCAATGCTTTATTGTACAATACAAAAGTATTAACAAAAGGCGGGCTTAATGCTACTGCATTCTCAACCAGCCAATTATAATATATAATCACCAACGGATTAATTATGTAAATATAGTCTGTTTGTTTGTAAATACTGGATGGAAATTTACATTTAAACCAGTTTTACATATCTAGTAACTGTCAAATTTAAGGAAGAAAAAGAAATATTAATATAAATTGACATAATGACATTTTATGTTAGGCGAGAATTACACTTGTAAGTTTTACATTCGTTACTGATACAAAACAAGCTTGTGACATAGTAACAGTTATCTAGGTATACGTAAGTCACTGACAGTAAATTCTTTGAGGTGTAAATCAATAACAGATTCACATTTTATGTAAATGTTATGAAAGTCTGTAAGCAAAACTTTTAAGTATTATTTTTGTCAAAGAAAGAAATAAATGTTTGCTAAGAATACTCGTATAATTAAGTAGTTAGACTTATTAGAAAGTACAGTAAAGTAGAGCTTAAATGTAGACAACATTTAAGTTGGATCGATTGCTCTTTCCATACCGTACAAGTCTATTTTTATTTTATTTTATTTATAGTTCCCTTTGAGTTTTATTTTTTCACAAACTGTAAATTCCGTTTTACGCATATGTATCCACCATATCACGAGATATGTGAACATATGCGTAAAACGGAACGAACAAGTATTATGACATAAAACTCTGTGTTTTTTATTTATCTAGTTCACTACTGAACGTTATAGAAATAGAAATATTATACAAGTCGAGTACGCTATTCAATGTAAAAATGTTTGATAAAGATATTCAAAAAGTCACCACCTATTTAGTATTTAGTAGTATGTAGGTGTAGAGTTTGTTTTTGTTTTGTTTCTTTTTTCTAATATAGTGTAATATTTCAGCCTGAAAATTTCCCACTGCTGGACAAAGGCCTCCTCTCCTCTCTTACGAGGAGAAGGTTAAGCATATATTGTGCCCCATTGCGTGTTGCCGGATAAGCATGTTTTAGAAATACTCCCATCACATGCAGGTTTCCTCACAATGTTATCCCTTACCGCTAAGCACGAGATGAATTTAAACACAAAAGCACTTGAAAACTCTATTTATCTTGGCTCTGCTTCTTTAGGCCGTCTGTCTTATTACAATATTTTAAAGCACTATTTTTATTTATAATATACCTATATAATATAATCTATACATACAGTTCAACATATTTAAACTAATAATATAATTTTGTTGTTTTATTCTTACAATATATATAATTATAATTTATAAATAGATATAAGATGTAATTATGTAAAACATTATTATAAGGCGAGGCGTACAAATAAATAAATAATTATGTTATCACAAAACTACGAGTATATTTTTACTAGTAGATTGTTAAAACACAGGTGGTTTATAAAATTATATCGAGTTGTATCGCGATCCATGTAGGTTGTTGAGCTCATGACCAATTTTCCCGAGATGACATCAATCTAGATCGATTTATCAATCCCAAAAATCTCTATATATTAAGTTTGATCGGCACAGTCGTTTATCATGTCATTGTTAGAGCCCTTTTCAAAAAAACTCGTATAAAAACAACTAGTTGGTTCCTGTGACTTCGTTTAAGAATTAATAGCCTTTTTTGAGAACTTTTTGGATTTTCATATACATTTTCACTCCCTATTTCAGCTCTTTTAAGTGTTATTTTATGCGACAATAAGTGTTACGTTTAAAGCTTTAAACCAAATTTTCCATAAAAGATAGATTGGAACTATATAAAAGAATATACTTTTTCTGCGAAAATAAAACAAGAATCGGATAAAATAGGCGATGCAAGTCTCTAGACGAGACGCAGATGAAATCACAGGGACCAATTACAAATCTGAAAGAGCAGTAACAATAAATGTCGACCAATAAGACAGGGAGCGATTTAATAGCAGAAAAACTACGAAGCACATCTAGTTATAGGATAAAGAGTTTTAAATAGGAAAAAAACAAGTTATTGTGAAAACAGAACTAGGTTTTGGCTCAGTGAATGTTGGCTGTGATGTAATAAAGTTCATGCAATCCTGTGTCGAGTTAAATTCGATTCGTTGCACTTAGAGTCGCAAGCCAAGTATTTTTGAATGGCTAAATAAAATCATTTCAATAAAATACGATGTTCGTCGTACGTATAAATACGGATCGTCAAAGGATTTTACGATTAGTTGTGGAGGAAAATTTCAATACTAAAGTTGATCAATTCTATACACTCGTTCTAACTTAATTCCATATAAAGTGCGGTATTAAATTCTATATAAATGTTCTGTATAACGTCAGTTCTTTGAACCTTTTTTAATGTTCTTTTGCTTTTCATTTGATTAATACACGTTACGGCTTCCCTTTGCGTAAATATCCACAAGTCAAGTATATTAAAAAGTCCATTTCCAGCATCAACCGTAACGAAATTTTATCAGATTTATATTATGATAATTGAATGAAATAGTTTAATCTAAATATCCTTTTTATTAATATACCAAGTTTATTATATTAAATATAAATATTTTTTAGCTCCTTGCAGTACAAATATGGCATGTTCCAGGTAAGCTACGGAAAATCAACTATGTAGTTTTAAAGGTGTTTAGCCTTGCAAGTTAAAGGTAGAACGATTCATAATAATCCTCAGGTGCCACTAGCAAAGAGCTGAGACGGCGAGGCGTTTCAACGGAAATTTATTTGTACTGATGCTAACTACATCGAACGTCTTAGATAAGTAGTTTGAACCTTTCGTTCTAGATTAACGCTTCAATCAATGTTATAAAGAACATCTTTACACTCAAGTTATTTTGCCTACATTAACTTTGATGATGGGTTTCCAAATATAGTACATTGTTTTGACTCTTTAAGTTTTTTAGTCGAGTCAAGAAATATTTTTACAGCAACTTTTTTTAGCTTGGTCCAAAAAATATAAGCGAATTATCATTCGATTCGGAGAAGCACGTAGATAATTATTAAAAAGAAATAGTTCCGCTCGCAAAAATTGCAAAAGTTATGAAACATTTACGAAGATGAATAAGAATGGATTTTCTTTTTCGCGAATATTCCAAAAACTAGTTGTAATTATTAAGTAAGTCATTTTTATCGTAGTATTTTTCTGCGAAACAAAAAAAGTAGTAAAAATCTAGCGTGATTTAGTAAAAATAAAGTGTATTTGAGCAAGTGTTATTATATTTAAATGCTGTAATTACTGTGATAAACGCATTTGAAGGGAATTCGAAAAATAAATCATATACGGTTGATATTATAATATGGCGCTGCAGTACGAAAATCAGAATTAACAGTCAGAATTCAATCGTTTTGTGAGTGCAAAAGTTTAACATAATTACACTGCTAGCGTAAAAGAGAATGTAAGATTAAGCATTTATATCGATAATAGATAATAATTACTTTCGTAATCTTCAAAAAAATGCTAATTTGCAGACAAAATTCTAAAGACAGTTGAAATTTGTTACTTAAAAACTGCATTACGAGTAATAAAGTTAGAATGTGCTTAGCTTTTCGCAAAGTTAAGCCTGAGTCACAATAAACCGCAGGTGGCACCAGCACAAAGGCGAGCTGAGTCGATGATTCGAAACTTATTGGTAACTAGTTGTGTCCCGCGATTTCACTCGAGTTAATGCGAAGAATGGAATACCTTCCCTACTTTAATCGGATTTTTTTGTTTTCGTGTAACCCTCTTTTTATTTAATAATTAAAATAAGTTAAACATTTAAAAGAAAAAGCTAATAGCCTAAGTTACCTTAAAACATTAACTATCTGTGAGTGAAAGTCCCGTCAAAACCGATCGAACCGTAAAAGACTAAGATGGTTTTGTTTATCTCTTAAATAATGATTTTTTTTAATTTGTGCTAAGAGGCAAATCGTACTTACAATCCTGTCTTTACGACACAGAAAAATATTTTGTTATTTATTTTATGACTTTGAAGAATTTTTAAGTTGTAAGTTCACCAATCCGTTTGATGGATAAAAACTGAAAACTTTTTTAACAGGACAGGCAGGCATTTTCAGGCATTGAGTCAATAACTATTTTTTTATTTTCAATACAAAAAAGTACTTTCAATCATAAAGTTCGCAACTACCCTCAATGACTCAATTTTTTCACTTATCAAAGGATAATCCGTGAATCCTCAAGTGCCGTCATATTTTTAATCTGATCATAAAACATTTTAATACACGAAATGTGCCTCACTAGCGGAAATGTTCTCAGTAATTTATCTTTCTAGAACAATACAACGTATCGCCAGTAAATGTAAAAATTCGCCGTCGCGTGCCCCGTCCCCTTTTTAAACACTTGATTTTATCGCTCAAGCGCTTGTTGACGCTTGGTCTAGTCATACTTTACACCATGAAAATGTCACTCATATTGTGAAAATACAAAACCTCATTTGTTTTAATAAAAATTTTATGATATTTGTTCTTTTATTTCATGCCTATGTGTTTTTAGTGCTAAATTTTAATGAAATTTATTACATCTGAAGAGTATTGTAATCTTTTATTTCTTAGATCACCAACAAAATATAATGATTAAAAAATAAAACGTTAATATAACTATACTACGCACTATAACATTAGAAAACACATGAAAATATAGGAATGAAAAATAATGTATCTTAATTAAAGGTGATAACAACATGACAATCATAAAGGTAAGCTTCACTAAAAATGTGAAACACTGAAACAATTTCATGAGATGCGGATAACAGATTTAAAGGTTAATAATACGATGATAACATTTTATTTTTTAATCATTATAGGAAAAGGCGCTGTGGGTAGCCATGAAGAAATGTACGGAGGTATTATATTAAATATTACTTAAACACTACATCGTCAAGACCGTCATTTATGGGCCTTTTTTTGTATCGGAACAACCTTTCTTTAATTATAAAATAATAGCTGAGTCAGTAGTAATCAGAAAAGGTAGAATTGGCTCATTCTATCAGTATATTAGCAGTAAAACATACTAAGAAAATTTTAGAGCGTTAAAAGAAACTTTGATACCTATATTTTTCAATTACGAGACGGTTATGGATTAGGTTCCTTATTCGAATAGAATTTTGTCTAGCAGTGAAATATCGTCGGTCAGTTTTGTTATACTACTACGTTTTCGGGGAGCCTAGTATAAAGTAAATAGACCAAACATGCCGTGTAGGTAATGACAAGGACAATCGGCGAGTTCACAAACAGCCCAGGCGCCGCGCCAGTGCAAACATGGCTGGCTCAATTATATGCCACTATCCGTTTTTGTTATCAACCGATGTTGATTTTACTATAAAATGTTATTGGTTAAAACGTTAACATTCAAGTTCCTTAATTACTTTAAAAAAAAATCATTTTATTACAAATATGTTGTAAAAAAAGGTATATAGTTGTATAATGTACAGTACATCGACCATTATTGCATAGCACGTTACAGGAAAATAAATTATATATTATATATTTGTTTAGTATAGAAAATTATTTTTTGAAATGCTTATTTTTAATTAATTTCATTACTAACATTCAAACGTAAGTGGTTATATTAATATTAATTTTGGCATCATCAGGAATTTCGCGGAATAATTCATTTCTTTTTTCGTGCTTACTACAAGAGGGTTAATTATTTCATACTGGATACATTTATCTGTTTTCGTGTTTACTAGTTCTGTATAGTAGTCCTTATTGTCTGAAAAACAATTAATTTGTAATTTCAAATTAATAGTTTTTCACTAAATGCATATAAAAATAAATACGGTATATAAAAAAATCTTTAAAATTTATGCCTGTCTGTCTGTCTGTCTGTTTATTCTGGCTAAGCTTTGAAACGGCTGGACCGATTTTGATGGAACTTCCATATTCAGATAGTTAATGTTGTAAGGAGTAAATTAAGATAGGATAGAATATTTTTTTATTTTAGAATATTTTCTTATCATGCGCAGACGAAGTCCAAACTCATGATCATTGATACAAAAACTTTATCTTGATTATAACCTAACCTTAAATTCGATCACTTATAATTTGATTAAACAATTGTCGATCAAACTAAAAATAAAGTTACTTAAGCTAATATTTTTAGTTAACAAATCTCAATTATATGAAACTTGAAACACAGTTAATTAATTTTTGGTCCTAAAGATGCATGGGAAAATATTCAGTTACTTTGGAAATGCGTATAACCTGCTACTATAAGTTACAAGTTTAAAAAATCTAAAAATAATTAAATTTTAAATCCCTTTATCATAGTATTTTAATAAAAAAACTTGTATTTACAACATAGTAAATAACTAAAAGGCTAAAACATTTATAAAAGTATTTATATTCATAAATTTCATTGCATGGCTTTGACTGACGCTGGTAACTTTTTATGAAATTATTTTCTAGTAGTTTTACTATCTACAGCAAAAAAGGAAATTAAACTCTAACATAACTAACGTTATCTATGAAAGTTAAATAAACCAACAGAACTAATAATTATAAAACAGATCTTCGATAACATTCGGTCACGATACGCGAATGCAATCACGAAGGTTCTTGATACCGACATCTGGAAGACAATAACTACCAGTTTTAGTTATTAATTCTAAGGCGAGAATTACATCTTTAAGTTTTACTCTCGTGATTGATATAAAGCAACTCTGTAACTAACAGGAAAATTGTGAGTGCGCTATCGCTATCGCAACTCGATACATTTTTACAGTTGATTTCCGATTTATGTACTAAAAATAAACAATGAATTGATAACTAAAAGTATAACTTTAAAAAAAAAATCAAAATCTATTAAGAAATGTTGCAGTTCTGAGGTAACAAATATAAAAAAAAACTTTTTGGAGTTTTTGGAGTTTATTAACTGAAATACTTAATTCAATTATCGTGTCAACCAAGTAAATGAAATTGCGTTTTTTAAGTCTGTTCTTTTTTTAATTTTAGTTATTGTTGTAATCGACTCGAAATTTACTATACTATACTATTCTATACTATACTATACTATATATATAATGAATGATAATCAAATAACATAATTGCGTAGCCTTGATCTGATGCTGCAGTATCATGTGGAGTCAGTAGGAGACACAATTCTTCACGAACTTAAAGCAGAAGTATCGTGGTAGGGCTCATTATAATGGTCCCAATAAATGAAAATGGTCGTAGTTTTTTGAATTTTCGATTCTGTGTATTTTTCCCATGGACTATAATATAAACCTAAGTTTTATCAAAATATTGTAACTTAATATCAGTGTAAGACTATTTTTAACCTATCTGGTAGTTTTAGAGAAAAATCCTTATAAATAAACTTCCTAACATGGGTGTAGATGTATTCGAAGGTCAAGTTTCATTTGTCTGTATAGTTGGTAAGAATGTTATATTATATTGCTTTAGAAAATTTATGTGACCACTTTATTACTAAGTTTATATTAGGTCGGCCTCACATAGCCGGATTGTCTCTCTAAATTTATATTATGAATTGAGATGAAGGAATGAGAGACCCGGAAACCTAATCCCGTGCCCCCAATCCTTTCCTCTAATTCCCTTTCATTCCTTATTTCTTTTTAAGCTGCCAATGCATTTGTGGTTTTGGTGCTACAACTGTAAATGGGCGCATGTGATCACTTAACATCAGATAATCCGTTAGTTCGAAAAAAATAAGAAAGCACGGAATCGCATACAATTAACTATTCTCCGCATATTTTCCTTAACTTTCGAAATCTACATTATGATATATATATACACATATATATTAATCAATTCAATACAATCAATTTGTAATAATGTTAACAACAAAATATATAAAAGTCAAAAATATTTGTCGATAAAACGATATATACGCAATGATCACTTCTGGGATCTCCTAGTAAAAAGTCAGAAAGATTTATTGGTTAGAAAATCTAGCGTCCAATTAATATATTGTTAATCGAATTGAATACTATATAATTAATTATAATGATTTTGGTAATGACCTAAATCTATACTATTATTATAAAGCTGAAGAGTTTGTTTGTTTGAAATTTGAACGCGCTGATCTCAGGAACTACTGTTTCCAATTGAAAAATCGTTTGTGTTAGATAGTTATATTATTGAGGAAGGCTACACCCTATATAACATCACGCTACGACTCATAGGAGCGAAGTAGTAACCATAAACGCGAGTGAAACCGGAAAGGAGAGCTAGTATTTACTATGATGTTTTAATCAATTCATATTATGAAGCCAAATCAATTTATTTTCATATGAATTTGTACATTTTCCCAGAAGCTACACCGCTCTATTTTAAATCGTTTCATTTTCGCTTCGGATCGTAAAATTTCCAATTACGTTCCCTTACGTTTACTGCACACGATAAATATAGATATTGTGAAAGAGCTTTAATACGAACCGGACTCCTTTTCGGCTTTGTAATAATATTACTCAGCGAAAAAGTTACGCTCAATTTGCGAAGTCGTATCTCCTTCGTTTTTATACCGTAAAGTTAAATGAAAGCGAAGTAGTTTAAAACGAGGTTCCGTATAACCGGGTCTTAATGGAATTAAATTTAAAGTCTGTTTAGTACTATTTCCTAAACTGTTTTGGAAGTTGCCAAGAGAGAAACCGTTAGATATTTTCTCTTGTTATTTTCTAGACGGTTAATTCACGACAGACTTGTATTGCGCGTCTGCCTAAAAAGGAATGTTACGTTTTTTAGGTTCATTTACATACGCTGGTGAGTATATGATATTTTTTAAACTTTCGCGATTTATACTATTCATATTTAATATAACGGGTCTTATAGCGATAAATAATAGTAGTAATACCTTTTTTATTGCCCGACGTTTTGACGAAGTTGCATACGTCGTGGTCTCGTGACTGGTGTACCACGCGCCCTCCGGCGGCGAGTTTGCGAGTTGACACTAGTCAGCTCGTGACTACGACGGGTGCAACTTCGTCGAAACGTCGGGCAATAAAAGGGTATTACTACCATTAGTTAGCACTGGTGAGTATTTATATTTCATCTTATCTTCTAAATGCCTTGACTGTTAATTTTATATTGGTAGTAAAACTTCGTGAAATTCCGATTGTTATGTTATAATCAACCTACTTCAAAAAAGTAGGAGGTTCTCAACTTTGTTATTTCTTAACTGATATCGAAAATTTGTAATATAGTTGCATTTCGTACTCAATGTACTCATATGAGAAATCCGGAGGCCTAATACCCCCTATTTCTTCCCTTACATTTCATTCCTCTTTATTGATTATTCTTTTTTAAGTCGACAACGGTTATCGCCTCTCTGGTGCCGCCTGTTAATTTTATATTAAAAAAAAACTTCTAAAGTATTTCATTATTTAATACATACTTTTTTCTAAACAATTATTTTCTTCACGACAATTCCGTAAAGTGGTCTGATGTGCACAAAAGAAACAGTGTAGTAAGACGAACAACAACTTAGTTCTTGCAATTTCACTGGATATATGTTTCTAACTTTTCAATGTCCATTTAGCTGTTATAAGTATACTTGTATTCTTTGTTTTGATGGTTTTTAGTTATACCAACAGAGCACAGATTCTTTTGAGAATATAACGTAGAGTAAGTATGCTTACAGGAGGATCCATTAGTTTCATATTTTTCTTAAAGGTTTAATAAGTTTGTCAATTCTTTTTATTATTAAGTAATATTGTGTGGCTTTTTGCTTTTTGTTGAACGTTGATAAGTACATCATTATATATATGTATATTTCACTCATGGCAAAATTGGTAATAATAATCACTAAACCCGATTGATAAACACAAAAAGTTTTTAACTAAACAAAATATGTTACAAAACAGTTATAAATACATTGTATCTATAAATAACATTATTATTTACGTTTTCCTGAGTTTAATTAAATAATCGGTGGACGAATGTTTGGTTTTCATTGTTATAAATTCAATTTAATATTATAACAATGAAACACTTCGTTCTACTAACACGGAGTAAATCAAAACGAAACCAATGCCCGGTCACGAATAATGGAAACAAAAGTACTATGTATATTCAATTATTGTTAGACGATCCAATCCAATCAACTTGATACACCACATTGAATAGACTGAACAAACAATCTTGAGCCTTGTAACTATGAAAACAAACAATTACCTTAAATGGTAAACATTCCTCTAACTAATGTTGAGTTCTTGCGTGTAATGAATAAAAGGGCCGGGCCAACACTACTACTAATGAAGGTAGGCCGTTTTTCTCTGAGGAGTTACGTAATAGTGTCGATCTTCGCGTGTAAAATCTAATGAGGACCTTCTGCAATCGTCATTTCTCGGACTCGTTGCCAAATGCGAGGGCCGGAGCAAGGGACGTAGTTCACATTACGCTGGAGGGCCACACCATAACCCTATCTGACCCGAGTGTATATGTCCCCATTTATTTCCACGCGAGCGTAAAGGGTATCAAATTTGAAGAACATGCTTCTGTTGGGAAATATAAAAGTTTACATAAACATCATTCTCCCCTTTTAGGACACGCTCTATTTGCTGTTACTGAGGTCCCGTACAATGCATATAAATATGATCGTATATCAGGGAAAATTGACCGAAGGATAAAATTTTTCCTTTATGCTTTATTGTCACGTACTTTTATTTATCTAGCATGTATTTTTCTTGTGAATAATTTGAGGTTGTTTTTTAAGTTATTAATATGGTCTAGCTTTTACATTAGACGATGATATCGATCTAATAAAGAGTATGTAATTGTCTCAATGTCGATTATTCTTCACCTTATTAATAGTCATGACATAATAGTGTGAAATATAAGAACATCTGTGCCGATATTGCGGAGTGCTAAAAGAATCAAAAATTAGATTGATCACACTTCTATTAAAAGTATTTAAAAATAAATTTCAGAAAATTGTTAATAATACTATTAAATAAGTAATTAATAAAAAAAAAAAAAAACAAAAACCCGACTGCGTAACAAGCTCGTCTGCTGTTAGCTGTACTGTATCAATATAAATTCTGTCTAAAAACCTTTAAGTGAGAATCGTTACCAAACAACTTTAAATCTTCTTAGATCCTAAACGATATGAGAAACCTAATTGAAAACGATATGAGAAACCTAAAAATTATTTTTAAATACCTATTCAATGAAACCCCACTTGACATAATGCGTTGATTGTCATTTTTTTATTTTTCTCATTATGGCGTCCAAAATCGGCCATTTTGATTTTTCCTAATCTTCTGCTTTCTATGACATTCGCGTCTTTATAACGAATCAAACGACGTGCTATTTATTATAATCGGCCCACGCATTTTATCTAAATAGTACCACAAAGGTACAAACCCATATACAAACATAAACTGATAAATACATTACTCTCCATCGCGCAGTTGGTTAAAAAAGAGGAAATTTATTTAGCACGCGGTATTCATTTGATTTTTCGTTAAAATTATTCGACACCATTTCGCAACCCAGATCATTTTCGTCATTGCAGCCGATTCATTGGTCTGGTACTATAACCGCAAAACTGTGCGCATATTATTCGATACAGATATTATAATACGAACTCAGCGTATATTATAGCTAAAACATTCAAATTATAATCTCTAATACGTATACAGCGTTGAGCATAATTGAAATTGGGGCAATAAATTTGCTATTTACGGATATACGTTTACGCCCTTAAGAAGAGGATTTCTTGGCAAAGATACTATTATCTCGGCAGTTTACGACTTTATCAAAGTAGAGTATCATAGATGTCGAGAATCAGACAAACAAAGTGTCTACGACATTGTAGTAACTTGAGAAATAGAAACATATAGATAGACTTTCTCGTGATTTTATTTTAAGTATAGAATTATATTTGCGAGTTTACGAAATTAAAATTGTAAGTTTTACTCTCGTAATTGGAATAAAGCCATCTGTAACTACTTATACTGTTACTTAGGTAGTCTTACGAAAGCTATGTATGTAAAAAAGCCACTGACAGTAAATTCTTTCAGGAGCAAAGAAATGACAAACAACTGAAGTAAATCTTTATGAAAGTCAGCAAAACTTGGAAATGTCATTCTCGCCTAATGCAAATTATATTTTACTCAGCTAGCTAGCCGAACAGACGTTCTGATCTAAATTTAAAAATTACGCATACTTATTTTGCTGTCCCTCGGGAACACTAATTTTTTTGGATGAAAGAGTGTCAGTGGAGAAGTAGTAGATGCAATTTTTTTATGATGATCGGTTGAGCAATTAAGACATGAAACCGTTACAAATAACATAACCACACTTCACGTTTATTTTAGCCTTACTAATTAATTAATTTAATATTTAGATATTATTGAAAGACTACAAAACATACAGATGCTAACTCACGTTTGAAATTACGAACTATAACAACGATCGACGTGTTCTACTCACTGCGCTATTTCGGCGCTTAATAATGTAAATGTAAGTAAATTTCAGTTCAAAATTGTTAAACATTTCAGTGCAATTTTGTATTATACTGCTGAGAGTTTACAACTGTTCCCCGTACAATTCCAACGGGACTGAAGCTATATTGTATTCATTGGCTCTCGTATTGGATATAAATAAAAACTACGTTAGTAACGAAGCTGTAAAAACCGTTGAAGAAGTTTTCTGTGATGTTAGAAAACATTAGCCATTAAAGTAACCTACTTTTGATAGTTTCACGATAAACATAAACAGAGGTTTTAATGTTGTCATTATGCACGTGAAACGCGGTGATATAAGTCGTTAATATGGAAACTTTTTGTGCAAAGCGAAATGAGTTTTCTGATTTCCATACTGTCTGTGCTCTGTTGGCGTACCAACGTTTAGCATAAAATACTCATTCTCTTAAACAATATATTTAATGCATTAGGTATAGGTATATATTATACATAGATACATTTCACTTTAAGCCTATTCGAAAAGTATTTGTTTGAGATCCTGACTAAAGTATTTGTATTGGATATATTTCTCATAAAACATTTGTTACAAAAATTAGTGACTATAAATTAAAAGAAAAAAATCCTAAACAATTTGTTAAGCATAGAAATTAAAAGAAAAATATTATCGACGAGAGAACTTCTATTATGTGAATATAAAAATTTGTAGCAATTGACAAAGCACGCGGTAGATCGAGTTTATTATATTTATTTCCTTATGCGTATAAAACACGAGGGTCCTGAGAACGTGTCATGTGTTCGTTACATCTCACTCCTCGTTCCTTTGTTACGCATAGATATTAGCGGAAATATTAAAAGTAATTTCGTAGTTTGAGAGATGTCTTAAGTTGCAAACTAATTAACGTCGGCCTCATCCATATATTCATAAACTCTTGGGAGTACTCGCGTGATAAACTTGAGATTCCGTCTTGGTTATTATTACAAAATTTGTGTATGAAAACTTATGAAGAACTTTAAGATGGTCCGCCGTAAATACTAATCTTTGAAAATGGTCGAATAAGTTATGTTACTAATTCGTTTATGGTCTTATCTTCGTATTAATTATAAATTACCACTTACTTGTCGACACTAATGACCTTCAGTTAATAATTCAAATTATAAAGATTGCCGTTTTTTAACAATAATTATAAAGTATTTTTCTAAAATATGGTTTAGAAGAAATTACTGCGAAAAAAATTATAAAGTTGAATAAAATATTAAGTTATACGATTTTCAAATTTAATTTCTAAAAGTTTATAATTTAGGCCATTGCCGATCTTCTAAGTGTGAAATATCTACACCCCGGAAACAATGTTAGCTGGTATATTTTATTTTTCTAGCACAAAATGAGTAGGCATTTCGGCACGTTCGCATTCATCCCCACGCCTTATGAAACCGCTATTGTCAACAAAAGGCAAAACAAATTTTACTTGTCGTTAGCTTTAAAACGAATTTGATCGCGAACTGATAAGCAATTGAATGTTCGACCCTTCGTCGACAAACAACAAAGTTTTAACAAAAGACGCTCGGAAATTTGCTCGAGCAGTAAGAAATCATGAAGAAGTAAAACGAGAGACATCAATCAAAGAGAAACAAAGGGCAATGCTATCGAAGGGACGTGACCGACATATATACAGGCCTAAACTTCTGTCATTAGTTTCCTTTTACTTTACGCTTCGGATGTTCCAATATAAATAGGGTCTTTCAAAACTGAAAATGTTAACGTTGAAAAAAAAACTATTAACTATTAATAAAAAAAAGTTATTATATACCTAGTTTTAAGTATATTTAATGCAACAATACCCATACAACAAGAGTTTAAAAAAAGGCACAGTTTTAAGCTTCACACGGATGTGACTCATTAAGTCTTAGCACTTCACTTTTTGTATGATTTAAAAACGACACACGATTTTTCAAACGTTTTCTTGCTTATAAACCTTTTTCTGAGGATTACAAATAACAGAGAAAATAGCCAAATCCATTTAGAAATGATGAGCTTACATCCGTCAATTGATCTATAGGTAAGTCATATAGATAAGTCATGTTAGACCGCATTTGAGAAATAAAGAACGAAGCCCTCATATAACTTGAATATATATGCACCTATGTGTATGTATGTAACCTAACCAGTTACACAGTCATTGTAGCCGAAATCGGTAAAGAGACACACACATGGATAATGGAAGTAAGTTCATAGAAAGCGTATCTTTGGGAAAATTCGTAGAGTTTATAAAAAAACATATCCTTATAAACAATGACGGAGGATATATTTATCCAGATATTGGAAGCTCAGTATATATATACAAGATCAGATAGCATGTCAATGTTGACTGAGCAACAACAGGGTTCATCAATCATCGGGAGACAAAAAGGAAGCCGCTGGTGTCGATAGAGCACGACTTAGAACACTCGCCGACTCACTTTATCATTCCACTAACGTCGCTTTCTATAACAAAGTGACCATAGACAATCGGTATTTTCTTTTAGAGAAATTATTTATATTTTTGAAAGTATCATCTGCGAATTAAATATTTGGTTAGTATTCGTCATGGCTATTAAGAGATATAATTCTATATTATATTCTATAAATTACATGGAAAATATAAAATTGCAATTTTTATTAAGATAAATGTACCAATGCGGATTTTTGCGTGTATTTATTTATGCTTAATTTATAAGTATTGTACCAAAATCATTTTCTAACTTTGGGATATGTAGAAACTGAAAATAAAATTAAATGATATATATACATATGTACTGTGAATGACACCGTGTGACCTGGAAAATGTGTAGTTACGGGTTATTAATATCAACAGGAAGGGAATCGCGATAAATTATTACAAATATTTAAAATTAATGATCATTAACAATGGATAAAGTGTTATTATTCACTTCTCTGGATTCTTTTAAATTACGTATAATATGGATGTACGGGTATAAGTAAAAATATATAAAAATAAAACAAGGAATTTTCGTTCGAATGATAGAAAAAAAATCACATTCATGAGCAAACTATCTACAATCAGTGTGGTAGTAAAGCTATGCGAATCGATATCCTCGTTAAAGTCTTTAGCAATGCAATGATTAGACTTTCAGGTTTGCCCTAACGTTTAGTCGGACGCACTTAAGTGTCGGAACATTCGGAATTAGTTCACACAAGCATGAGTGAAGTATTACTCGATCGTAAACTCTCACTGACCGGTGGGCTTATTACGTTGAGCTATCGCAATACATTTTGACAGCTGATTTTTGATTTATCTAACGAAATTCAAAAGCCAAGAGTACGAATTGCGATAGCATTATAAACTCTACAGATTACATGATAATAACAGAGTACATCTAAGGTCTAAGATACATACGTTCGTATTTAAAAAAAAAAGGTAGTAATTAGATTTTGGAATTTTGGTGCTAGCTAGTCGACAATAACAAAATAGGAAGAGTTAAGCTTAAAATTATGTATCATAGTTATTTTTCCAAATACCAAAAAACGATCACAAAATAAAGTATGATGCCGGCTTCACCTTGGTAAGCCATATATGATTTTCTTATAAAAAAATATTACATCTTTCCACCGAGTCCTTTGATGCCTTATGAGGAGAGACGTTTCGGTCATTCGTATATTTGAAAGCTTGCAATCAACTGATTACTTTCAGCAATCGTTCCGAACTTACCATAAATAACCGGGAGAGGATAAAGAAAAACAAGTCGCGCGGCGTTTGTTATATACTTATGAAAATATATGTACAGTCATATCGACAACGCGTCCCAGTTGTTTCGAAAAGACGTCCTAGGTGGGAGGGTTTATTTGATCATATCGAGGTAGGGGATGACCCGGAATTTCATCTCCCTGAAAGGTTCGAACTATGCGCCATTTATTTTAGTTTGGTCGATTTCCTCCTGACTGCTGAGAAACTGACTCTCGGTATCAATGGAATTGCTAAGAATTTGACTTGAAATTGATATAGACGCTGTCAGAATAAAATATGTTTAATACTTGTTTGCTTATTTTTCCTTTCGTAACGTATGGAAAATAAAGGAAAAATATTTACTAATACAATCATTTGGAAGCTACGTATGTTTGCTTTGGCTGAACTTGTTTTCTGTTTGCTAATTCGATATAACTACGAGTAGAGCTTGGGACGTGAGTTGTCGTTATTGTTTGCAAATAAATATTAATTCCATAATTTTTTCTTATTTGAATGATATGTTTCCAAGGGACTAAGCACTACAATGTCATGTATAAGGGCGAGTGGCCCTCCTGAATGGATACGTGTAAATCTAAATTAATACCTTCAATGACATACACGATAATTAAAATCATATGATTATCTGAATATTTTGAAAGTTTAAATCATTATTTCGTGCTAAAATGTCATAATTGTGTGACAATTGATAGAAACTCTATTCAATAATTAACCTACATAGATCACGAATAAGCAAGTGACGATTGGGTAATTGTTTCTCTTTCTACTGTAAATAAAAATAAATAAATATATAAATAATTTTGCCACATAAAATAATAACAATATTCCATCCATACAAACGTTAAAGCTTTCATAAACAATTTTATACTGGATGTTTAAATGAGAGAGTAAAAACAATTTTTCGATTATCCGGGAGAAACACTGGATTGTGATAACACAAAGACTTAACTTGGACACGAGTGCCTACTTCAAAAACAACTTTTATTCAAAACCACGTTTCGTATAAAAAGGCAAACAAAGTAATATTGAGTTATAAAGTTCTATATCGTTGGGGTTATTTATTTTTCGTAACAGAAACAGCTTCAGCGTTACAAAGGATTCGGAGAAGGGTTAAAATTATTGTAGACATAATCATGGCACGGATAAGTTATATATTAAATGTTTGTTACAACTCAAACTTAGAAACATCTCAAAATGTTTGCTAACATCAAACAAACTTATATAATCATATACCTAACGGAATTCTGATCCTTAAGCATGTTGAGATTTTTAGACTTAAAATTGACTGACATATTCATATATGAATTAATTAATAACTGTCCTTAGTGGTTTCACTTGCGCTTATGGTTATTGCATGGCTCCAATGAGCTATAGTGTACTACTATAACCTACTATAACCTTTATTAAAAACGTGCTATATAGTAAAAGGAATCTTTCAAATCAGATCTTTAGTTTCAAAGATTACCACTTTACATACAAACTTACGAACAAACAAATAAGAAGTATTTTAAGATATATTTCTTATTAGTATAGATATATTTATATGTTCTAAGCTTACATTAAATTATATTTCAATTCTTTATACATCTACCAATTATTGAAAATCACTTCGCAAAAGTTCCAATCGAAACAACCATGTAGTTTTACGAAAAGCACAATAAGTACCATGTCACTTTAATAATAAACATGACTTGGCGTATCCCACTGTGCCTTCTCCGAGCATTAATATTATCGAGTTATGGCAATACGGAATTTCATCTCCGTGAAAGGTTCGAGCTATTCATGATTTATTTTCATTCATATCATCGCGGACAATTTACTAAGAATCTCGCAAATTCTTTAATATAATGCATTCATCTAAGATCCATTCATATTTTTATCGGTTTATTGAACGTGGATTTTGTGAAAGGGGGTTATAGATAGGATAGCAGGATTTAATATCAAACTATTGCAACAATTTATATTGATTTTATTAAATAAAAAGAGAGCGAATTTTGTATGTACAAAGTAAATTCCGGAACTACTGAACTTATTTTAAAAGTTTGAAATGTACTTTATTATATAAGGTATATATTATGGACGTTTGCGTATTGTTTTAAAACAAAATGTACATTAACACAAACGAAGCCGTGGGTAAAAGCTAGTAACTCGTATATAGTGCTATAGCAAAAAACAATAAACAAAATATACGCATCATATATCAGCATACTAGGACTTTAGGATGGGATGTTGATTACATATTGGTATTTGATAGGTTAAAAAAAGCGTTTAAAATATTTTGATGAAACCATCCAGTTATAGAGAACTCCAGCATTATTGATTTCGCTTAAATAAGTATTTATTTTACATTATACACTAAACCTATAATTCAGTAATGAAACAAAAATGTTAATGTTTTATTTAAGGAAATAAATAAATTCATCATGTTTTTTGCTTGCCACCAACGCGTTCAATCAAGTGCTTTGCGACGATATTATCGTCGTGCAATATTAAGACTATGAACAACTAAACTGAAACTATAAAAGTGTCTCCAAGCGTGTATAGTATCGAGATAATGTGGAGAGTGACATTGACGGGTAAAATGCTAACATCTTGTAGCGTTCACTTCAGTTAGTCCATTTCTGCCGTAACGACTTGCTACGAGTCGTAGCAGTCACGTGGTAATCGGTTCGGTTAGTTATTGCGATTTGGGCATACCTATTTGCGTTGTAATCATCGTATCGTAAAGATTATTGGATGATATCAGAGCGACTCCTTCCGATTTACTCGCGTGTGGAATTGACATCAAAGAGTGACAAAATATATTTAAACTAATACTATAAATATAATAATAATAATGTTGCTTTATTGTTAAATATTGTTCGATTTATATCATTCAAACAATATAAATGAAAATGAAAATGATGTTTGTAAATACTTAATATATAATAAGTTATGCTTAAAAATAAAAGAAAAAAATTCTTTACTTCAATCCTTAAACATGTTAAAACATTAAAAGGAATTACTCACAAGAAATAATCCACCTCAGCTGTGTATATTAATCAACGTACCTGTAATCAAAGCGAAATACATTAAAACGTAAGTTGAAAAATTATATATGAATGTAAAACCTCAGCTAGGCAAATATTTGCATGTGCCGGGCTTAGACAAAGGGCATGTTGTTCTCGCAAGAAACAAAAGACAAAACATTGCAAATGGAAATACCGAGATGGAGGTACGGACGTGGCTCTTGCTTGTTTTACAGAACGATCAAGTTTCCTTCAACGCATTACATGGATTGCTTGCTTCGTTCTTAGTTAGTGTACATTTAAATTGTTGAAAGCAATGCTTCACTGTGATCCGTAACATGCATAGTAATAAAGTAACTGCTATGTTTCAAACATTATGTTTGTTAATTTTTGTATTTAATTATTTTTATATATTTGTACTTGATTTTTTAAGTAGTATCTGCGTCTGTTACATGTGTCTTGTTTATATAAAACCAAAAAAGCATTTTTAATTGTTAAAACAAAAAATATACGTGTTAAATATGTTATAAATGGACACACATGTGTTGGCGGCAGTCTTTGCGTTAAATTAATGAAAAACAAATACTGATGCAATTTGCAGATGAGCAAGGGAACAAAGCCAGGGAGAAGAATAAGACGCTATGTGAATTTTTTCCTCCATCTTAAAAGACTTAAGACTTAATTAAGCGGCTGCGTACGCAGGAGTGCCACGGTGGAAAGCATTTCAGCGATTTTGTGACGCTGCAAGAGCGACGTGACAGGGATTTTGGTTATTAGTGGGTAGATCCGTTCGACTTGCGATTCCGGATACCTGACCTGAAGATATTTATATTGTACTAGATATGTATATTAATAATATATAAAATACGTTTACGCATAAATACGTTTTCTAACAATAAAAAAGTATGCAGATCCAAACGAGATGCACTAGCAAGAAATACAATAGTTATTTTTTTATGATTTTAATTAAATATCCTATATTTTTGTATTTTGTATATTGATACGGTCAATGAAAACGCACTGACAAAATTCAATGCTTACGAAAGGCACCGATGAAGCTGTTTTAACAGAGGGACATTTATTACAATTTTTTGTTTATCATTGAAATGATTTATAGACGGTTTTAGTATAGAATTTTAAGCGCCCCGATATCCATGTTTAATTCTGCTGCGTCGCAACTTTTGATATGGTTTCCAAATTTATGTTTTGAGATATGTCTGTTAAATTGGTGTTTTTACGTTTATGAAACCCCTACTTTTTAACTGACTCATTCATTTTTAGTCTTGCTTACTTTGTGTAAGACTAAGATTCGATGAGTATGTCATAAGTTACGTATGTTCCTAATGAATTTCGAAGGAGGAAATTCTTAATACGTCGAAGACATTTTTTATGTATGTTCACCATTACTCAACAACGACTGAACCGATTGGTTCATCTTTTGTTTGTATGGGTATACTTTCAAGTTGGTGTCATAGAATTTTCATCAAAATCGGTTCAGTAGTTTGGTTTTAAAATCAAAATAACTGAATTAAGTATGTCATTAAAACACGTTTTAATACACGATCCTAAGTTATATTTGTTTAAAAATAAATTATGAATACTTAAAAATGCTTTATCTTTGGTTTCAAAAGATATCAATTAACTTACATAGTATTATTATGTATGATCCATATTATTGATAGTATATTTTACAATGTTATGTATATATTACAATGTATGTATAATTTAATATTTGCGATTAAAATATATTTGCGTAAAAACGAAACCCACATTTCATTTCTTTAATTTATTTACGAGTTGTTATTATTATCAATTAAGAAAATAAAATGTACAAGTGCAAAACGCGTCTTAAGCGATGATTTGAAAATAAATATATAATTGACTGATTCATCACCGCAGAGCCTAAATCATGAGGTTACAAAGTTAAACATGAAAGTTAAAAAAAAAACTGGATATTTCACCCACAAAGAGGTTAAAAATGAGATGAATGGTCATATAAAAGTCCATCATTTTTATATAAGAAACACAAAAAATGCATATGTATATTGTTTTCAAAAATTTATTGTTTGGAGGGTGAATTACGGGTTGTAAATCTGTATATAACGGCCGGTCGAAGCCAGGAGGGCTGCTAGTCTCCGATAAAATTATATTCTTATTGACATTTTCTTAAGTTATCAAAATCTTTTTACGTAACAAAATCTTTAATAAAAAGATAAAAAAAGTTACTGGCTTAATTTCGTAATAAATTGAAAATGTCAAGAACATGACTGAAGAAGGTAAGTCTATTAATTCTATACCTACGTCAAAGAAATTTACTAAAATAGACAAAAATAAAAATCGAATCTTATCAAACTGAGCGGAAAGTTTTTAAGCAAATGTATATTTAAAATATTTTTTTCTTGGAAACTACAGAAAAAACTTATTTTTTGGTTTCTTTTAGGGATTGACGACAAAAAATCGTAAACCATATAAATCGTATTAACGGATATTTTTTTTGGTTTATTAAAATAGCGGGCAAACGAGAACACGGGTTAAATGGTGTTAGGTGATCACCAGCTACATGAACATTGTAGCCAGAAATGTTGCCAGATTGAAGAGGAAAAAGGGAACAAGTAATCAATTAAAAAAATCAAAAACCCGACTGCGTAACAAGACCATAGAGAATCGTTATTAACCAAGTTTAAATCGTTATAGATATTAAACGGTAATTCTGACTCAAAAATGATGTGAGAAACCCAAAAATTATTTTAAAATACCTATCCAACGATGCCCCACTTAACACAGTTCGTCGATTTTCACTTTTTTCCTTTTTACATTATGGTGTCCAAAATCGGGCATTTAGATTTTTCCATGACGTATCATTTATCAAAATGGACCTACACGTTTGGTCTAAATAGTGCTATAAAGGTACAAACCACAGAGATTGATAAACACATTACCCTCAAAAAAAAAGGGAACAGATAGATTTTCTGTGAACTCACAGACTGTCCTATTTTTCCCGTGGAGCAAGCTCGTGTACGAGCAATAATTAGTAGTTAGATGATATCAGCTAGATTTTACCACATAATGTTGCTATAATAGCTTGATAGCTTGTCGAAATAGCAAAAAAAATTAAGTACTTGAATTATATAATACGCGAAGTTAACGCCCATTATCAATTTGGTCAATCCAAAATAAAAGTTTAAACGTATACTTTACGAAACCTCAATTAACGGTGGAACTTACAAGGGCAAAATCATTATAAAGAACACGCTACCTCCGATACGTTGTAAATCTTTAATAAGGTATTTTGTATTGTTTTCGTAATTCTTTGTTTTCAGAAAATTATTGTATTGTAATAAAGTACCAAAAATACCTTCCGGTCTCGGTTTTTGGCCATTATATCTTGCTTCTATGCTTTAACGTTCGTGTACGTTATTATTAAATGGATTATCATTTTTGAATTATGCGAGGTATTTTTTGTAGGTATTATATGTAAGTACATACATATACACGTATAGATGACATGTCAAAGCTAGCCACGTTAGTTAGTGTATATTTTAAAACTAAAAAAAATCATAAAAACATAACCTCCTTAAAATTGTTAAACCAAATTGTTCGGGATTTCATTATAATGTGTACTTCATTATGATAAGCGTATTAGCTGAAATCATTTTGCATTTTGTGTTTCAGCCAACAATGCTCGGTGATGATCGTGTTTCTCATCATGTTAAGATTTAATGCCATTTGATATCTCTCAGACGCACCTGACAGATAATAAACATACCGCTTAATGCATGAATCAACATCTCATTAATATTAAACCTCGTCTTGAGCGCGTTGTTAATTTATTCGTGGTAAGAAAAACTTATAAACATAAATATAACACATTTTTATTGTCAAAACGTTCTTAAATCAATAAAAATATTCACTGGTTTTTGTTATCGAATTTTTTCGACTTTGAAGTACATATTATTTTACATTGACATTATTATTTCTTTTTGTGAAGGTACGTATCTTATAGCGGGTATAAATTGTCACTAATTTTGCTTTTTGCTCCTTTAATTAATTGTATAATAAATCCTTTAGCCATTAAATTATAATTAATTTGTGTATAATTACTCGACGTTCTGATAGGGGTAGTTATTACGGTAACAACAATATACTGGATGCAGGTTCTTTTTTGAAAATTTATTTTGATTTATTATGTAGGCAATATAGATATTTTTTAAGATCTGTTTTGATACATCCGAAGCCCTAATGCAGGCTTGTCACGCGTTATTTTTACATTATTAATGGCACATTCCAATTTTCGTTTCTCCAACAAGGCACCGTTTCGCAATCATTAAACTCATATAGTTTTTGCGTTGCTCTTGATTCAGCAAGCGGTCTTTGTTCCCCGGAATAAATTTACATCTTAACAAATGCCCGCCAGGATGCAGGGTTTTTGCTACAACACAAACCCTAATATGATCTTAATGGGACGATGGGAATTTAAAACGATTGTGTTCAACTGAAACTTCGCTTAATACTGAATTTAATTAAATTAGTACTCTGTAGCTAAGCGTAGCTAATAATCTTTTCTATTATATTATTCGGCGTACCTCCGAAAGAGTGTATAATAATTTCCATCGTAACGCCTGTCTAACAAAGCAACTGACATTTATAAAATTGGATATCACGAAGATATATTTCAATCGTAGCCTATTCACGTCAATGGGATTATAATTTTAAGGACGCCGGAGAGAAAATTCGACATTCTGCCGATTCTTTTATTACCCGATTTCTGTTGATCTATTCAGAAATGCACGTCGGTCGCAACGATAGGGACCACATCCTATTTTATCAAAGCGAAATTTATTCATATATCACAGTGAGAAGCCAAGAAACAGAGTAAGAATAAATACAGTTAGATCGATATTAGATTCGTAGCGTGCGACAGAGCGGTTTCAATTTACGTTTCATATCATATTTGATATCAAACATGAAGACATCAACATGGAAGTGAATTAGCCTCTTCAAACAGTTCCAAACTGCTGCTGTATGCGTAAGGGCTATGTCAAGACAAAGGCAACATTTACATAGCAAACAAGGGTGGAGGGCCTTTAGGAGCAGTATAACCGTTTGCCATATAATACTACTAATAATCTTGAATCATCCAATTGATAATTACTATCAAAAGAGATTAAGTATTTCCTGCTTCACTTGTGTGAGAGTATTATTTCAAACTTCCAAAGTGATTTTTATCTATTAAACATTTTTTTTTGATTTCTTTGAAGCGTTTTAATTGGATATTGTTTCTTGTTCGAGCGAAATAATCATGAATGAAAACATTAACTAATCATTTTAATTAACATTACTTTAATCCGAAAATGTTTGATATCAAAACAGGAAAAGGCAAAGAATTATCGGATGTATAATAAATTAACACATTATATGTATATATATGTATGTATTAAAAATATTTACAGGAAACAAAAAAAATAACTTTTAGATATTGGCCAGCATAACAAAAGTTCCATTAACGCGAGTGCAGTTGCGACTAAACCTGGTAGATTATAAGAACATCTATTTGTCGAAAACAATCAAGTGATAGTTCGACAAGTTTAATAATGGTCATTGAAGCCCATTCGATTAATGTATAGTGTCGACCGTCTCTCGGACCCATTTTCAAGAAAAAGACAATCACATTAAAAGAATTTTATTTCAGATGCCACTTCTTCGCTGAGACATTATTTATTCACTAAATGCTCTTTGTGTATAGCATCTGCTTTATATCCCTCAACTTTAAAATTTACTTGTCAGAGACGATACGAGATTAAGAATTTAGGGTTACACTTTGCTACAAACTGTTTATTGTTTGGTGTTCTTGACGTGTTGTATAAAATATAAAATAATACCAACAAATTACACTTAAGACATTTTGGCTGTTAAACTTAACAGTTTTCATGGTGTTAAAAAGATAATAATATTAATTGAAGCAAAAGTCACCTTAGATAAGTTGCGTTCGGCAAGAGCAAAAGAAGATCGACTCATAAATATTCATGTCAATTTGAGACCCCAAAAGTCAAAGTTAAGTCTCTTTCCGATAAAATGCTGGAGCACCTTCGTCGATCTTTAATGGTGATTCCATTTTCTCGCCGACATCGCCTTCGATGACAAAAAATCTTTTTAAATTAGTAAGTTAAATTGGAGCAAGAGTTTTAGTTTAAGCTACGGGATAAGGTAAAAACGTGTTGGATTTTTGTGAAACAAGTGGATTGAAATTTGAAGGTGACCTGTTTTAATATATTACCTTAGTAGTGGATTCATTGGTTTAACTTTTGGACTTTTGGTTAATAATACTTTTATGTTGTCTTGGTATCAATTTAAAACACATTCTTTGCGACACAAAGTAGCTAATTAACAAGGTCCAATATCTATACCAAAATTCATTAAAATTCGTTTAGCCGTTTAGGCAATAAAATGTAACAAAAAGACGGACAGAGGTATTTTCATATTTATATCATTAATGTACATATGCGAAACATACAGAACATTAAGTGTCATTGCTATAAAGTCCAAAGTCTATATACTATGTAACAATATTAGCACCTTCCGTAGGAAGAGGTCAATTTGCGCCTATAGCGAAGTTACATCAATTTCCGTTTAACACTACTGAATTATGAAACTCAACTGTTCCTTAGCACTTCAACTATTGTTACGTTTATAGTTTTAAACAACGTCATCATCATCTACCTAGCATTTTTCTCGGTTATCCCAGGGTCTGCTTTCAATCCTAGTCCAGATATTGAAAAGTTACAGATTTTTACTCAGAGTAATTGCCATCCGCAACCCCCGAAGGCAAGCCAGTAACCATTGAGACTAGAATAATTTCCATACTAAGAGTAACGATTATTATCAAGTGATTGTGATAACGACCGGGACCGACGTTACGTGCTCTCCGAGGCACGGTGGAAAGACCCGCAAGGATAAATACCCAGATCTAGGAACAAATATTTAGACAAATATAAATATATGCCCCAGAATCGAACCTGCAATCGTCGGTTAACAGTTTTAAAAAGTATTTGGAGATATATTATGTAAAACGTGTACTTACATATTTATTCAGTATAGTCGCTTTTATTTTTATTAATGTGAATGATGAAATAGAGAACTAATGACACGATTTGACTAGAGATTTGAAATAGAATGTGTAAGCATGTAGGTCGACAAGGCAAGAAGGCCACTGTAATTGGAACGTAGGTTAAAAGCTAGGTCTTCGATTTGAAGCAACATGTAGGACATCTTCTACCTAGTCTTCACTCGAGAGACTAAATGGAAGTGACATACTTTTGGACAATAGGCAAGCCAAAAAGGAAAGAGACATTTTCTTAGCCTTGTGTTAGTAATTTGATATGTATTGTTTTCAGTCCCTAAAATGTATTGTCTCATTGTATCTGATGTTTCTTTTGTCATATTTTGATCGAAAATTTAGAAAAACCACGACGTGTTGCAATAATCTGAATACAATTAGGTAATATTTTATATCGAGGTTTACGTTTACGTTTGAAAAGTAACATTATTTCAGATGAACATAGACTACACATATGTGTATTGTTTTAATACATTAACGCTAGCTGTACTAATTTATACTATCTATATGAATATTATAAAAAAGTCAAATTTGTTTGTAAGTTTCTATGTAAAGGTTATTTCTGAAACTACTGATTCGGTTTTGAATGTTATTTTTGGGTTAGATAGCCTGTTCTTCGAGAAAGGTTATGATACATCACGCTACGACTGATAAGAACGAAGAAGTAAACCACAAACGCCAATGAAACTGCAAGGACAGCTTGTATTCTATTTATAATATCATTGATAATTAATTTGAATACCTCAAAATTTATGTTTTTATTACAAATTAACGTTATAAATTATTACGAAACTATTTACTATCGTGAAGTATTCGCTTGAGTCATCAGAACTGAGGTTGTGCCTAATTGTAATCTACTAACTACAGCTCGTATACAGACTGGGTCGACTGGGGCAGTACCTCACACTGACAGAAGATTGGCGTGAAGAAGCTAGTATCGCTGCATTTCGTACGGTGAGATAGGAAGCCGGGAGCCATGCCATGAACGCCATCACGTAAGTAATACGAAGTAATAATTCTCATACAAAATTAAAAATTTAGATTTTTCATGTTTTGACTGTTCGTATGAAACTTTTCTAATTTCCTTTTTTCTAAACCAAAAACAACATCAGTCGAGTCATTGCACAGTTTTTGCGAGACTAATGCATAGAAATTTACTTGTTGGTATGTATGTACAGTATAGTGTCATACATCAGTCTCGGAAAAACTCGAATAAATATAAGTTTAATATAATATGATAATTATGAAAATACGGTAATGATATATTATGTACGTTCATTAATATCAGGCTTTGTGTACGATAATAGGCAAAATTATATCCACTCCCATTAAGGGAACTTTTAGAGCGTGTCTAATCGTACCATTTCGCTGAGGGAGGGTCTCTGGGTATTAAGATTTTGTTAAGAATCCCATAATGAAACGAGTTCACATATATTTCTTAATTATATTTCGCACTCATGAAGTAATATTATGCAAGTAATATCCTTAAATATGATATACGAAAAAGAACATACAAAAGACTATATTCCAAACCGGTGGTAGCTTTAAAAAATCTCTAACCAATTGATCTGTAACATAACGTTTCGAAAGCGCTTTGAAAAGCCTATTTGAATAAAATATATTTTCAATTTGAATAATTAAAAAAAATATCTATTAAATATCATTAAGCCAAATCATTATGAGACTAGAGCCCAATATCAAGGTGCCCCACAGTTATTTTATAAATAAGCAGACAAGCTGATCTATACAAATTACTTTCGAAAGAGTAAAAATTATTTTTTTTATTGAATTATCAAAATATTTATATAGTAAACGCGTAATAATCAATACACATCTATTACGTGCCTGACTTTCGCGACTCTAGTTTGCGTTGCGATTAAACTTAATTAGTCGTAAGTTTTAACATTAGACTGCGCATAGCGCAAAATTATTACAACATGAAATTATTGCATTTATGGTAAATTTGATATATATTTATACCACTAATTAGTAATGTAAATTACGAAACAAAGAATATTTACCTAGCGTACTAGAGAATATTTAAATAGCGGCTTCTTCTTATTAAATACTTCGGTTCAGCACGCGTGTATTTGTGCAAATAATTTTTTACGACCTCACATTATAAATCATTGAAATTTTTGGCTTTTTTCTGCTATAATATGCATGTAGTATACAATATGCATTTTGTGTTTATATTAATCTCGTGTTCTGCGGTTAAGGAAAACATTTTGATGCAACCTGTATGTACCGATAGTCATTCTGACACATGTAGCGAAGCGGTGTGGTCGACTAAACTCTAAAGCTTTTCCTTAATAGGAGAGGAGGCATTTGCCCAGCAAAAGTAAAGTCTGTAAATATCCTACGGTAATAACAGGCTTTACTTTTTTTACAATTATACATAAAAACTTCCATTTTGAATTACCTCGCTTATTGGTAAAAACCGCATTTAAATCCGCAGTTAAAAAGATTTAAGCGTACAGACGGCACGACTACTTTGTATAGATTTACACTATGTAAACGTCTTCTTATACGTGTACTCGTATATAAAATAACATTCATATTTTTCGTAACTTGCAAGATTTACGTTAACTGAATAGAGTAAATTACAAATTTACTTAATTAAATTTTCATTGAATCGAAATCGAAAAGCTCGAAAATATTTCCATATTTTTAAATAAGGTAACCTCGTTATAAATTAAATGTAGGTTACACGTTTTTGCAATGATTATCTACGAGAAATATATATTTGGTATAATTTTAAGTAGCGATTTGGTATTCGGCATCGAAGTTTTACTTTGAATTCCGAATAATTTTCTTTTAGATACTAGTATTTCATTTTTGATTTATTTTATGATCGATTATATGAATTCTTGATGCAATAATATTTTAGGGTGATTTAATAAGAACTATTATTGAATGTTAGTTATTAAAAATGACCGAGATAGCCTAGCGTGTTTTAAATTTTTTAACGAGTAAGGAGAACACCTTATATTACGTACACCGCTTTTTTGTAGTACCAGCAGTAGATGAGTCATTAATGCGTTACCACTTAAAAATTGAATTAGGAATGAAAAGGAATAGGATGTGAGAGAAGGAATTAGGGAGGGGGTGATGCTTCCGGCTCACTCACTCACCGTACGAAATTCGATGTAACATAATTGTATGCTGATTAGCAATAATTCTTCAACCCACAAAATGTCGAATTCGGAGATATTAATGCATTCTTATACGTGTCACGTATTCAGCAATATTCAAACAATTTTTAGTCATTGAAACAAAAATACGTATAGAAAAAAGTTCCTTAATTTAATGTTTCGAATATTGAAGTGTTTTTCATATTTTGCACTATAAAGTAATCTCAAGTATAAGAATAACTTGTTATTAGGTAAACCTTTTCTTTATATAAATCTGCTTTAAATTAATTATGCCTTTTATCAAAATAGAAAAGAAAAGATATTATTATTCCAATAAATTTATTAATTATTATTGGTTTGACATTTTATACGGCATTTCCACAAAATGAAGTCCGTGGCTTGACACAGCATTGCTTATTAGCTTATTCATTTATAGTTGATCGTCTCGCGGTATTTACATTTTTGTTGTTAACGTAACTTATTACACTTTTGTTTAACTATTAACTAATCGATCAATCACATCAAATAAAATTTATCGACATCAATGTGACATATAAAAAGGAATTTAAAAATAAATGTTATCAAAATATATCTACTGATAGAACTAATCAATTTGTGAACTCAATAAGCTACGTCAAATGAACGACATTTTCGTCGGAATCCAGTTACATTCCCATTACAGGTCCATGAATATCAATTAAAGTTTACGACTTTAATTGGCGCTCTACCGATATTTAATGTTATTTGCATGTTGTGGGGGTATTAACTTACTCGGCTATTACCCGCCCATAATTGAGTTCAGCGCGCTTTCAATGTTACGAATACATTGTCATGTAACGCGATACTGTTTTATGCTGCTAATTTTAAAAGAACCGGGCTGTTTTGCTTTCACATGCGGGCTGAGGGTTTCTTAATAGGACAAATTTATCAGTAAATGAGCAGCTACATGCAGCTTACATTCAATGGGATTTTAAAAGGATATCCGACAAGGATAAGAAGAGATCCGTATGTTTGAGGCGTACCTGCAAAAAGATGCTTTTACTTTTCACTATATCTATTTCCGTCTACGTGGCGCGTCATAAAATAGCTATTTAGTAAAAGTAATATATACATAATAGTATAAGTTTTTTAACACCGTGTTACAGTGACTGCCTGCACATTGGACCCCTTAAAGATATAATTTAATAAAAGCCACCTTATGATATCTTTATTAGATTTTTAAACGACTTTTAGGAAGTGGTCTTAATTCGTTGGGTATTTTTATAAATGTTCTCTGATTTTTCGGAAACTGAGTGACCAATTTGGTTCAGTCTTTTTTTTAGGGTTCCGTACCTTAAAAGGAAAAACGGAACCCTTATAGGATCACTTTGTTGTCCGTCTGTCTGTCTGTCTGTCTGTCTGTCTGTATGTCTGTCGGGATGTCAACCCTTTTTTCTCAGAAATGCATAGACGTATCATGTTGAAATTAATATCATATACTCAAATCTACGATGACATGCGGCCGTGAAAATATTAAAGTTCTAAGTCAACGCAATCAAAAGATAATGGAAAATATGTCGTATATTTTGACCATTTTAGCGTTTTCGCAAGGGAATCAAAACCTATAGGGTACTTCCCATTGAACTAGCACGATGAAATTTGGCAAGAAGTAAGATCTTATGGTACAAATAAAGGAAAAAATCTGAAAACTGTAAATTTTTGTATGTGTGTTTGTCTGTTTGTAAGTTTGTCTTTCAACCTTTTTCTCAGAAACGCGTGAAGGTAACAAATTTTTATCAACGTCAAGTACTCAGAGTTGTAATTACTAAGAGCTGTGAAAAAATCAAACTTCTAAGTTAACGCAATCAAAAGATACGGTCATTTATATCACATATTTTAAGTATGATAGCGTTTTTAACGTTTTCGCAAGGGAATCAAAACCTATAGGGTACTTCCCATTGACCAAGCATTATGAAATTTGGCCAGGAGCAAGGTCCTTTAGTATACATAAAGGAAAAAATCCGAAAACTGTAAATTTCTGTTCGTGTGTCTGCCAGTCTGTACGTCTGTCTTTCAACCTTTTTCTCAGGAACGCGTAAATGTATCAAGTTGTAAATTGATCAAGCGGAAAATATATTAATCTTAAAATTAAAATTATATGTACTTGTAACAAATTAACATAGAAGTTGACCATGGTCAAAAAAACAATTTTACAAACACTGAGAAGAAATTTGTATCAATACGAAAACATTAAAAAGCAGCAAACCTTTATAAACAACGCAATGCAATCTATATATCGCAGCTAACAAAATGATAGCGCGATTCAGCGTACAGCTAATGCCATCTATTACAACATTATGACATTAACTATGATATAATTCTGCTCGATTAATAAAAATTTTTATTTTAATTATTATTTAAACGCGCTAAAAATTATAAAATAAACTTTTCATTTTAAAGTTTTATCGTCGATTTATAACGTCATTACGTAATTAACATTCAATATAAGAGCTTCACACGATTTGATTTAAGTACTCGTATTGACTTAGTACGAAAATTTTAAAATTAAATTCAAACAGATCGAGTTATTTAATTTACTTATTTATCTACACATATAAGTCTTCTGGTTATTAGTAATATAATTAGTTATTTATAAATAAACAATTAGTTTTGTTCGAATTAAGGACTAATTATTTTCGTCTTGGCAACACTAATATATATTTCGATATTTTGATTGATAATGTAAATCTAAATATTTTACGAACGTAGTGCAGGGGTAGTGGAGTGTAGTAGAATATAGATAACAATAAAACGAGAATAAAATATACTATAATTATGTTGTTAATGTCAAAGTCAACAAGTTAGTTCATTGAACTTGTCAGGAGATGGCGCTAGGTGTATCCTGAATCGCGCTATAATTTTTTTTTTTGAAAGTATAAGGTGTATTAGTACTTAAAATAAAATTTTGTGTTTCCATGGATTGCATCCATGATCGTGTTTTAAATTAAAGTGCTCCTAAGTAGTTTCAAAATAGTTTTTGGGACGTGATCCATATTTACATAATATTTGATTATATTTAAGCGACTTCTAAAAATGAGTGTTTTCAATTCGACCTTGTATTTAATTTTTTTTTATGTTTGTTAGCCGATTACGCCGCCATTTGGGTACCGATTTTCAAAATTTTTTTTTTGTTTGAAAAGGCATACTTCCAAGGTGGTCCCATTGTCTTCAGGTCAGGATCAGATGATGGGATCCTGGAGAAATTGAGGGAACTCCTCAAATATTATAGGCAAGCGTATACCGATTTAGGTATTTTTGATAGTAACTTATGTTGGAACTGATGATGAAGACCACAAATGGCGTAGATGGGTTAGTCTTATATAGATTTCTATAAGTTTGTACGGAACCCTCGGTGCGCGAGTCCTACTCGCACTTGACCAGTTATTCTTTACTCTTAATACTCTTTTATTTACCATAGAATTTTTATCGAAAGCGATTCAGTTTTGAATCGTTTAATTGAAATGTTTAATTTTAAAATTAAAATAACTGGAATAACTATATGCAAAATTATGTACATATTTTTACTTTAAAGTCGGATCCCTTTTTATAAAAATTCCTGTCAGAACTACTACTCGTAGTTAGTATTTTATTTATAGACTCATGTTATAAGTATTATATGGTGTATCTATATATTTGCAATGGAATATAACTGAGGTATTTATATGTGACCCGTGACTAGATACCATACCCCCAGCGTTATGCGCTGGTGGCGGTGGTAGGCGGAGATCTCTTGCTGCCTAGTGTGATTGGTGCCATTCTCGAAATGATTCTTGGTCTGCCATTTTCTATTTCAGATTGTCTGTTATCGCTAAAGGGCTCAAACCGCAGAAGACGACAACGAGGAAGATAACGGCATTACATGAACCTACTCTCTTCGTCATAATGGAATCTATGTGAGAGACAACAGATCTCACACGTCACCACCCCACCTTCCCTTAAAGCACTCACTAGACGAAGAAGGGATAGGCGGATCAACCGTCGAGCCGTAGCGATCCACGGTATTAGTGGGTAGTTTGGTGCGTACTCTCTGTACCAGGAGTTCCATATACCTACGGTTATATGAAATAAATAAAAGTATTAGAAAAACTTATTATTAGGTAAAACTTCTCATTATACGAATCTGCTTTTAATTAATTATACCATTTATCATAATATATATAAAATAGAAAAGAAAATATATCTATATTTCTTTAATCAAATTTTTTTACACGCAATTTTCTCAAAATGAATTTCGAGTAGCTTGAAATAGTATTGCTTATTAGCGTCTAGAAATAAGTGATGTATGAAGCGTTAATTACATAAACACCATTAGCTAGTGAGGTGATGTAAATTCTCCAAGCAGATAATAATCGTCCACCACCGTTCGTAATGAGTCCGATCAATTTCAGGTCGGTTAGATCTCTAATCAGTTTAACGATAAGTGTCTAAATCCAAATTAGTTTATCGAAACCTAGTGTTTAACTAAAGTACTAAAAATCTTGTGTTTCTATATTACATGTTCTTCAGTTCTAGGTAAAAGTTATGTAGATTTCAAGAAAAACTAAGTAAAGCCATAAAAATATTTAATAAACCTAAAACCCTAGGCTTCTTCTAAGAACTAAATTATATATAATTTTGGGACTTAATTTTTTTTGTGTTAACATAATCATAACATATAAATTTTGTATTTTTGTACTACTTTGAATTCCTTTCACTATTCAAACTATTACATTTTATTTTACAATCTTGATTTTAATGAATCATTTTTATTATTTTTTTTTATGTTAACAAATAAAACAGCTCTGTGAATATTTATTCCAATTTACCCAATTAAAAAAAATAAATAAATTGCATATTGAATAAATAGAGATCTTGTATTTGTATTTTTTACAGAGAACGTTGTTGAAATATAATCATGTTACAATATAAAGCTTTATTTTCTTCATCAAAACCAATTTTAATACTTTTTTAAAATCTGTTCAATATACAACAGTTTTACAACGATATTTCTAACATAGTCAAGTCAACCCGTGTAGTAAGACCCGTTATTTGAAAAAAAAAAATGAATAATATAAAGCGCGTAAGTTTCAAGTATTTATAGATTACATAGGCCGTTTTTATGAACAATTTCGTCTTAGTGATTGCGATTATAAAACATCTTAGCGTTAGCTTCATTTGATTTCAGCGGCCCAACATTCCACGGCACAAGAGTTATTGAACGTTAATCTAATCGAACCGCACGCAACGTTCCATTCACGTTTGACGTAAATTACAATTTACCCGCCCTCATGCTAATTGATGTTTCCAACGAAATTAAAACCAATTAAACTTCATTACTAATGTCATTGTATTTCAATAGTTATTAATACGATATGGAGTAATTATAGTATAAAATGAACGTTACTATAAATGCGGGGTAAACAGTAATTTGACGTAGTAATGCTTGGTAATACGTTCGTAGGCTTTAATCTCTCTCTTTGGGTAAATTATATTGGATTTAGATACAAGATTCATACACCAGAACGTAGATTACGTATTATGGTGATATATTTCAAAGACCATGTAAAATCTACTGACGTAATGCTAGATAATTACGATCAACGTTCGTAAATAGTAAAATACATGTTTAAAATATATACTACTGTAATCAACAATAATATTATAGAATGGTATTTTTCTTGTAAATAAAACAAGTATTGCTGTGTAAAATTGTAGCTATTAATCACACAATAACATTAATGTGTTTTCGAATTTAAATGACTCTTACAAAAATACTGTAAATGAAAAATAAATCAGAACCAGAATAGCAATTTCCATTTCATTATTTCCCTTTTACATTGATGGGTTTCAATCGTACGAAAGTATAAAAAGGGACAAAGTAACGGTCTATCAGATTACAGTGAGTTTGATTAATGTGTACTGCGCGTAGGATTTTACGGTAGCGACTAACCAGGGGAAGCCGAAAAATAACCCGGCAAAGGGATTCGAAACTGAAGGGAGATGAGTGGGTTTCCCTGTATGGCGTACAATTTCCCACCGTGAAATACAATTCCACAAAAAGAACAGGAAAATTTTATGGAAGTCACTAATTATGCTTCTAACGCTGAATGGGTGTAATTCTATACTGAAGTAAAAAGAGCCTACTTTAAAATAGTACCAAATTTTCTTCAAGTTGAGAAATTTTTTTTTGCTGACAAAAAAAATAATCTTATAATTTTTAAAGCAGTTTAAAACGACTAATTTGTTTAGTAAATGAGTAGATTATACGAAATGCGCGGTCGCGTTCTTGAACCGCTAAAGTCTCTGCGCTATCAATAAGGCTTTCTGAGCAGTCGCCGTAATAGAGTTTGCCGCCAAACACTCAATCTTTGGGATTACAAGGACGGAGATTCTTGCAGGCTTAAGATTTACAATCCGATCTTTAGTATAATCGCTTGGTGATACGAATCTTAAACTATTCAGGATTAGTTGCGCTAAGCGTGTTGATGGAATTGAGATTATGTTGTAAGAAAATGTTGAACTAAAGTTGATATCGTTTTTAATACTATTATATAATAACGGCTATTTGGATGGCTTTCGTGAGATAAACCCTAAAGAGAAAATATTATTTAAGTATATAGATTTTGAATAAATTTTTGACATTTAAATAAAATATAAATAAAAATTTTCTACAAATGGAAAATTGTAAAATATTGAATCCCATTGAATTTATAATGTACGATGATATTTACATTTACAGTTCTATCTAGGTTACTTATTGCAAAATATTTATTTGGTATGTTGTATCTGTTTCTGTATTTTTTGTATCAAATAAAATTTCAATAAAAAATAAATACATAAATACTAAAATTGCTTCCGCACAGATACCTTATGTTATTAATAGATCGCTTGCTGCCGAGCTGACATTTTGCAGTCTAGTCTATCCGAGGATTAGACAGGGAAGCTCAGAAACGCGGCCGCTATCAATAAGAAGCGGAACGTTACCTTAGGATGAGCCGTTTTAAATGACGTACGTCTATTCGGTTTCAGTTATTGCTTAAGTCGCTTGATAGTTATGTGGATGAACTATTTGAACTTAATAATTTGTTAAATTTGAAAAGTAATTTTTAAAATTTAAAATCTAGCCAAATTAAAGCGCATAAAACTCGCCATTTTGATTTTTAAGAATTTTATTTATCTAGTGAAACTTGTGTAATCAAGATAAATCTAGCGATTCGTTGTCTTAGATTTTCGCGATTATTATTCATTGAAATAAAACTATTTTAAAACGGATTTAAAATTTAGTTGTAAATAATATTTTCTAAAATCTCAAATAGACAAATGTCACCTTAGTCTACCCGTGACCACGAACGCTGCAAAGTGCTCGAAACGTCGGGATGATAAAAATAATTAATATACGCGATTTAAATCTAGCGATTGTTTATCAAATCGATTAAACCGCTGAGAGGTTAAGAGTGGACATATATACTTACATATAGGTCAAACACATAATCCTCCTTTTGGTCTTTGCTTGAGTAAATAATTAAAATATTACCTACCACTGCCTAATATAATATCGTACTATAAGAACGAGTTCATTTAGGTTTTACTTTAGCGTGATATTTAAAAACAATTCTATGGACTCAACCCTAAAATTATCTATCACTGAAGATTTCTTATTCACTACATTTGTTCAACGATTACTTAAACTAGCCTTACAAATAGTTGCTATCAATAAAACGCCGATCTCACTTTACGGCCGGCTATTTTAAGTGACGTTTCCAATGAACGTTTTTTATTGTCCAATTAAATATAACGTTGATTTTTTACATTGGTTGTTTGATTTTATTAATCAAGAATGTGTTGAATAATGTATAAATCCATATGTTATGCTCATTATAAGATCTGCAGGGTAACTATCTTAAACTATCGCTATCACAAAACGCATGGAGCATCATATCAAAAATCAGAAATCAACAGTCAGAGTTGACTGTTGATTTCTCATTTTTGTCAAAATGGTTCATGTTATGATACCGATAGTTTATAATAATTAGGGTTCTATTATTGCAATATCGAATTGAATGAAGACACAATTTATAGCTTTAAATGTGTCTTTTGCATTTTGACGTTTACATTGTTTAATCATAATCTATTTTTGATGCAATAAAAATAGACAATAAAATTGTAGTTACATAAAAATAAATGTTTCATTGTTTCGGCGCTTCCAAAACTGAATTTTTAGTATTCATTTTTCAATTTGTGTATGTGCTTTTCACGAAATGGTTTGAAAGCGAGCAGCGCTAGAGCGGAATGTGCGTACATATGATGATGCCTTCAAAAATTGGCAAGTTTTGTTTTGGTCGTGTCTTTTCTAAACAAACGGATGTTTTGTGCGAAATTTTCAATTTACTTTTACTTAAACTGCAGGTACATTTCTGTAATAGAACCAGTGGTTACATTGCTTTGGTGATGGTAATTTATAGACATCATATATTGGACAACCAAGCTAGAAGCACTTTTCTATTTAAATGGAAGTCTTATCGGGACCAGCGCTGAGTTTTGCAATAGCCCGTCGAAGAATTCTTAAAGTGCATTTGCAAATGCGATTTACAGTTAAAGGCGAGACCGCAACGTCGTTTTGAGACCACAACAAACACATTTGGTCGATTCCATTCGGGAGCGAGTCCCTATAAAGTTTGTTGACAATGACTGATGCTGCGAGCATAGCTTGGCCCAGTAAATTTTCAAATTCTTTCGAACCATTTAAGAAAATATAAAATAATAAATAACGTTTTTTTATAATATTTTATTTTTAAGATGCAATATCAGCAGGATTCCGATCGATTGAGCAGCCCTTTTATTTCTGATCTTAGAAAAGGTTTATTTTTTTTTATAAAGACCAAAATATTTTAACGTTTGTTCAATTGTACATTGTGTAAATGGATACATATCAAATTCCAATATGGGCTGCGCATTTAAATCAAGCTGAAGAGATTAATGACAATACCAGCTTCAAATGAGCATATCTATTAATATTCGAATAATTGGTCGATGAATTGCGCACAAGCGCTCATTAATAAAACATTAAATAAGAACTACATAATGAAAAATCAATTACGAAGCTTATTACTTATAGAAAAATTTGTAGGTTCGTAATTAATTTTGCATCGCAGAATATTTACACTTTTGTCCCTACTTTTTCAATTAATGTTGCGTTCGAAAATGTAAATTTATGAAAACACAGTAATATTATTTTAGCTCTAAGCAATGTTTATTTGTCTTTATTTCCAAGAATATAAAGTGATGAATCTCGGATAATTATAGGAAATTCGTTAAGGATTTTAAGATACCTTATACTTTAAAAATATATTTTCAATTAAATATATTTAATTAGTTTAGAAACCATGTTTTGAATGATCATTGATGAATTGTCTATTCAACATTTTTTACGAATATATTCGATGTTGTGAGTTCATTAAACTTTATATACTAGAGGTTTTAGTCGTGGCAGTATTTTGATTGAATGTGATTGATTAGTGTTATCCATTAGAGCTGTTATTTTTTCAACAAAAACTATAGGTTCCTAATCGTAAATATATATTTTCTCTATTTACTAGCTGACCCGTTGATCAGTTATCGAGTGAAATGAAAAATTATTAAATTACTAAAGTGACTATTTAAAATAGGGGTTGGTGATAAAACAGTAAAAGTTTAGGGCTTTATGTATTTTTAATGCCACATTATAGAAAAATAAAAATAAAAAAAATGTCCAAAAATAAAAAATAAACGTTAATGGTGAATAACCCTTATAGTCCGGGTTCCCTGGCCTATTTTTTCACTTGATTAGTAACAAGCTAATTTTCCGTGAGTAGCTTCGTTTCAATGAGACGCCCAACTTTTTCCTGTGCGAAAATTCTCGATTGTGGTAGGTGACAGGGGTAGCAGGAATAAAAGATGTTGACTTAATGATTCTCACAAATTTATTACTAACTGGATTTTTTTTTGTAAAATCTAATGATAATAATCTAAATTATTCGAAAACATTTTTGTCCTACAAAATGTATGGTTTCATCAAAATGTCCCCCTCCTTCGAACATGTATCGATAACAAGGTCATCAAAAATAATTGCTAACCAGCTGATTTATTTTTTTTTACTTCGTTAATATTTATATAATCTAACAGTTATATTGTCCTACAAATTGCATGGTACGTTATCCCGGTCCTACACTCCGAAATGGTTAATACCACAAGACCATCTTTTTCATTACTAACTGTAGGACAAAAATATTACATAATAGATTAGTGTGTTCTCTGCCCAAATGAAACAATGTCCTACAAAAAAACAGGTATCTATTACTAGTCCTACAATAATTGCCATTTTTTCGTTTTCCTATTTGTAACTCTAGAAATTTAAAAAGTGCATGCGAATGAATTTCAACCAATAAGAAATCGTAACTAACTTCAAGACTCTCAAATATTTTTAACTTCCCGCTAAGAAAATTAACAATTTTCTAAAAATCGGGAAGTTATTGGTTTTACCCCGTTTTGCAAAAATCGAGTTTTAATCAGATCTCAATGTTTCGGGGTCCTAGGAAGCTTCCGTGACCATTCCCGCGAGGGTGTGACTATGCCTGTGTGTGTGTGTGTGTGTGAGTATGTAACTCCCTTATAACTTTTGAACGGCTAGATCAATTTAGTAAAAATTGGTGTCATTCGAAAGGTTTTGTTTGAACTTAGATTTTTAATATGATTTGGACCAATTTCATTCTTTAGATTTTGAGAAATCTCAAAAAAAACTAAAAAAATAAATTTTTCAAATGTGGTTTTTTTCAAACTAACTTTTAAATAGCTTAACCAATCAATTCCAACAACTAATCAGCTCTCAACCTTGTAAAACCACGTCGATTGCCGCAAACCAAATCAAAATCGGTTGATTCGTTTGTGAGTTATCGTGAACGAAAGAAATCTAAAAAATTGATTTTTTTCAAATTATTTCGAAAATTTTCATATGATCAATAGGTGTTTTTGAGTCTTCCACAGGACTTGAAAAATAACATCGATGGCCACCAATCGAGTGAAAATCGGTTGATTCATTCAAAAGTTATGGCAATTTAAATTTACATAAATTGTACTTTATGAAACTGTTATCAGACTGTTGAGCTCGAAGAGCTCAAAAGCATAGAGCAGCTCTTGTATTGAGCACGGAGAGGTCAAAATAATGTACTATTTATAGTTTTGAGCTCGCAGACCTCAAAAACAGGGTAATAAACGAAATCCAAGCACTTAGGTATGGGAATAGCGGGAAGTTACAGGGACGGCCTGCAAGGTCTACCATCTTTTCTAATTTTTATTTTCAAAATTGGTCAATAATAAATGAAGATGGTTCGCGTTTCAACCAATAAGGAATTATGTCCCATTTTTTGCGAGTTTCGACCATTGAATAACTTAAAATTCCCAAGAATTTAAATGTTAGGGTAAAAATACAGTGATAACATATTTTTTAAAATTTAAATAACTTTATTTTTTATAAAAATTGGTAGAAAAATATGTATGCTCTGCGCATGACTACCGCTGTAGTAACGAAATACAGATAATAATTTGCTTGTTAATTTCATGAATTTTAAATATAGATTCAATTGGAGGACCAGGATAACGTACCACGCAAATTGTAGGACAATGTAACTGTTACATTATATAATTATTAAGTAAGTAAAAAAATAAAAATCAGCTGGTTAGCAATCATTTTTGATGACCTCGTTATCGATACAGGTTGAAAGAAGGAGGACTCCTCGATCAAACCATACATTTTGTAGGACAAAATTTTTTTTGAATAATGTAGATTATTATTATTAGATTTAACGGAAAAAAATCCAGTTACTAATAAATTTTTGAAAATCATCAAATCAACATCTTTTATCTCTGCTACCCCTGTTACCTACCACAATCGAGAATTTTCCATAGGAAAATGTTGGGCGTCTTATAGAAACGATGCTATTCACGAAGATTTGGCTTGATAGTAATTATTTTAATATCATGGATCTGTATTACTATTTTCGAGCGTAGGACCGGGATAACGTACCATGCAATTTGTAGGACAATATAACTGTTAGATTATATAAATATTAACGAAGTAAAAAAAAATAAATCAGCTGGTTAGCAATTATTTTTGATGACCTTGTTATCGATACATGTTCGAAGGAGGGGGACATTTTGATGAAACCATACATTTTGTAGGACAAAAATGTTTTCGAATAATTTAGATTATTATCATTAGATTTTACAAAAAAAATCCAGTTAGTAATAAATTTATGAGAATCATCAAGTCAACATCTTTTATTCCTGCTACCCCTGTCACCTACCACAATCGAGAATTTTCCATAGGAAAATGTTGGGCGTCTTATAGAAACGATGCTATTCACGAAGATTTGGCTTGATAGTAATTATTTTAATATCATGGATCTGTATTACTATTTTCGAGCGTAGGACCGGGATAACGTACCATGCAATTTGTAGGACAATATAACTGTTAGATTATATAAATATTAACGAAGTAAAAAAAAATAAATCAGCTGGTTAGCAATTATTTTTGATGACCTTGTTATCGATACATGTTCGAAGGAGGGGGACATTTTGATGAAACCATACATTTTGTAGGACAAAAATGTTTTCGAATAATTTAGATTATTATCATTAGATTTTACAAAAAAAATCCAGTTAGTAATAAATTTATGAGAATCATCAAGTCAACATCTTTTATTCCTGCTACCCCTGTCACCTACCACAATCGAGAATTTTCGCACAGGAAAAAGTTGGGCGTCTCATTGAAACGAAGCTACTCACGGAAAATTAGCTTGTTACTAATCAAGTGAAAAAATAGGCCAGGGAACCCGGACTATTATCACTTAGGGGTGTAAAAAGATATAGTAGTCGATTCTCAGACCTACTGAATATTCATATAAAATTTGGTAAAAATCAATAAAGCTGTTTCAGAGGAGTAAGGTAACAAACATTGTGACACGAGAATTTTATATAGGTATAAGATGATCTTAAATTTTCTTTTATAATAGAATTAGTATCACATTTAAGGATCTTATTGTTGATAGAAATTTTTGTTAATTATATAAATAAACTGTTAAAATAACAGGTAAAACAATGTCTATAATAACCATATTATTTTTGTATAAAAAGAATATTAAGATCAATTTGCATTTCAAACATTTTAAATGTATATTCAAATTAATTAAAAGAGTGCAGCACTAGCTTTTCGACCAACCTGGTGATTGTTTAAACCGCTGAGCTGGTTTTATTGTTGTCGACTTTATTTATCCAAGGACGATTTATAGCGAACTGAGTAAATAGAATTGTACGGTCGGATAGCAAATGCTGAATAACGTATCTAAAATTCAAGGCTATGCTCGCTATGAGGCTCGCTCAGTAAATAGATAAGCGTCTGATAATTTCCTATTGTTATGATGAGACTTTTCCTACCATGGATTCGTATATTTAATTACGATTCATATTTAATATAACGGGTCTTATCGTGATAACTAATGCTAGTATACCTTTTATCGCCCGACGCTTCGACGAAGTTGCATCTGTCGTGGTTACGATCTGACTCTCAGCTATGCCATCTGACTACCATTAGTTATCGCGATAAGACCCGTTATATTAAATATGAATAGTGTAAATCGCGAAAGTTTAAAATATTTAATCACGATTTCCGAAGTTTTATCCTCAACTGATCCAGGAAGTAATTGTTTTTCGAGTACATGTATGTACTGGTACTCGTATATATGTTAGTATGTTCATCCCATTGAGACATCCTGTAATCTAAGCGACGTGACCGATTGTGAAATGTAAGATCTCATTGAATTCATAATTCCTGGAGTATGTTACTCTCATAGTCTATGTGACGGCGTCATGTGGGACGTAACTGTCAGAACTGGCGAACCGTTGTGACCTCTTGTGACCTTAACATTTTGACTGATTTTGAAGTGCAAGTTGTTGCTTATTAGACAGTCCGGTTTTTATATTCTGAATAACTTCTTTTTTATTTGCACTCTTGCTTTGGCGATATGGAAACACAAAAACGTTACCATAATTAAAAAATGTCTGGATTGAATAAGCGATCTTTATTAAAAAACTAAGTTCGTTTTTTTCTAGACTTTTCGCTTACCATCTTTATTTGGAAATGTTAAGGATCCAATAAATTGAAAATGTTAAATTTTAAGTAAGAGGAATGAGATAATATAATAAAAAAGTAGTAGAAAATCGTCTTTTATCCTTGAAAATTACTTTCTTAAACTCGTGTCCAAAGTTTCTATCTGCATTAAAGTTTAATGTTTATTTGTCTAGGGGAATTTTAACGATCCTTACCAGAGTGGAGTGGAACATTATACATTTAGCGAAAATAACCGACGCGATTAAATTTACTGTACTTGAATTAATAATTTTCGAAAGTTTTATACTGGTAGCGAACTTGCTACTTTATTTGGACATTATTCGTGTAATCGAAAGTAACAACTTGTAAATGTCCTACTGATGGGTAAAGAGCTCTTTTTCTATTAAGAAAGTTATAAATTTGTGTCGAGCTCAGCGGTGAAGGAAAACATCGTGAGGAAACCTGTATGTGTCGGGTGAAATTTTGATAAATGTATAACCGCCAGCTCGCGGTGAAGCAGCGTGGTGGATTAAGCTCCTAAACGCTTTCGTGTAATCCAAACTGCAGGGCAATTATGCGTGGGTTATCGCTATCGCAACGAGATACATTTAGACAGTTGATATCTGAATTTTGTACGAAACAATGCAACTGTTATTTATCGCAGTGTGATAACCATCTTCAAAGCTAATTGTGTAAAATTATCGACATCAAAACAAGTAGTGATAGCTGATTTAAGATGAACCAAGATGTACAAGTATATATACTTGAAAACCTCTTCCGATGACTTAAAGGTTTGAGAAAATCACAAAAATTCTGATACATTTCAAGGATTATTTTCTATTATATTTCATAAATTGGAGAATTACCTTATGTATTATTAATAGTTATGAATCCCGAGACCAAAAAAAGGCTGCATATTCGATTATCAATGTCATTGATACTTCAACGAGCTTGCCACGAACATATAACGAAGAGTAAAATAAACATTTGCCTACTTAGCACACTAGTTTCCGGTTAAAAGTACTATATATTTATAAATAAAACAGTCATAATTTCATTTTATTTATAAATTGAGATTGTAGACCAAAAAAAAACAAAACATAATAATTCGTGAAACTTATCTTACAAAAGAGTACAGACGGGGTTATCAACGAACATTCTTGAGGTACATTTTCGAGAGGTCGTAAAATCGTCTGCAATAAAGTAACTATAACAGGGTAAATGTTGCAGTTGTTGGCACTCAATAGAACGCAGCATGGCCGCGGCGCGTTGCCAAGCAAGTTGCCACCTACCGCCTCCCGCTTTCTTGTAAGAGTGACAAATACTATGGCGATAAATTTATGAAGACAACAATAAAATTACTGGCCAAATTTACGCTCGAATAACGTTTATACTGTGGATATTATAATTTTACCGATATGTAATAGAATATTTAAACGCGTCTAATAGGTTACGTGTAATATTTATGAGTTTTAAAGTGAAAAAGGACATTTTAAATAAATGTGATTTTTTTTTAAATTGGAGATGGATATTGGATTTTCTTCCTGACTGGGTTAAAGGATCTTTCAAAGCCACGACACGATTGCGAATCCTGCGTCTTGTTCTTTGTGTGAGATTTAGTTTTCTTATTGTATTTATCGAACAAAAAGAAAAATAAAATTTCTCTACGTATACTACTAAGTAAAACCAGTCGGATCTTATTTGATTTTTGTAGTTGGCATAAATTCATGACTGTGTCAGCAAGGATATTTTTACAATGTATATTTAATCATTTGTGAATTATTTATGAAAAAAAAAACAAAAAACTTGAACATTGCCTGTTTTATAATGTCAGATTATACAGAGATCGTTCAGATAAGTAAGCTTTAGGTCGCTAAATAAAAAAAAACAGTATAATTCTAACCTAGGGTTTGAAGAGCATTTCGTGTTAATAATAACTAAAATTATATACTTTTAGTTCGTGTGGTCAGCAAAATAATTACTAGAGGTAATAGAACTATATAGCTTATTAATTATTTTTAACTCACTTCGAAAAAAAAGGAGGTTTTATGTTCGGCTGTTTCTTTATGTCTGTTCAGCGATCCGCCTATTGTAGATCGATTTTAATTTTTTTGTTCGTTTTAATGGGTATACTTACGAATTGGTTCCATTGTCATCCGGTCAGAAACTATTGCGGGGTTCCTGGAGAAATCAAGGGAACTCTTCAAATATTAAAGGCACATACCGACTTAAATATGTTGTACAAAATATTATTTTTTGCTTTTTAGTTTACTTGTTTCGTTTTCGAAGTCTGTTTTTTTAATAAAGTTTTTTTTTTTGTAATATTGTTGTTGTGTTCAGTGATCTTATTTTAATTAGTTTAGCTCACGCCAAGTTTGACACCACCTTTGGACCTCGATTTCATCCCCTTCGGGCCTGTATTTTGAAAACTTTTTCTTAGCTGATGCCTATAAATGTCCGCGTGCCTTGCTAGTAACGGTTGCTTTTTATATAAGTTTTGAAATGATATCTACTATAAGAAAAGGATCATGTAGCTTATATTCTATGAATGATTAATGATTGAGTATTGTTGTAGTTTCCAAATTTACAATATAATTTTATAGATACTTTCGGGTCATGCGCAGTGTTCCGTGGTTGCCCGTCACAATATGCGAACCTTCATAAATTTACATGTTTCATAACTATGTATTTATTAGATATTTAACAACTAACAACTTTATCGAAGTCCTTTATAAATGGAATTTCTATGATATTACACGAAAAATACTTTTAACAATACCCCAAACTGAAATAGATGAAAAAAATATTACTACCCTATTTTTTTTATAATTTGAATAGTCAAATTAAAGCCATTAAATCCTACTAGGAATATCTGAACGAAGCTGCGAACAGACATTATATTAGTCTGGCGATATTTCTTAGTTCTTTTCTTAGTTGATTACAGAAGCCTAAAAATATTGTTGATTAAACTCAAAATATACTTTATTCAAATAGGCTTTTATAAGGTTTTTCGAATCGTCAATTTAATAGTTTGTCAGTTCCACGTGAAGCTATCACCAGCGCAGAATGTGGACTCTACTAAGACGAAACGGCGAGAAACTCAGTAGTTACTCTTTTAAAATTTTTGTACAATATTGTTACATAGAGTTTCAGCTAAAGTTATACAGTAATCCTAATTATCACATAACGTGATAGGTAAAATATTTATAACCCAAAATTATGTCTATATAAATTATATGTGCTGTAAATATTCAAACAGGGACGAACGTTAATCTAAAACAATTAATTAACCACTATAAAATTGGATTGTGTACTACGACATAATTCAATCGACAGATTATTGTTTCGAATAATTAAGCCACGCTATTTAGTAACAATCAGTCACTGTATCGAATGCCATTTCAGAACTTTAAACATACAAAATATACGTATGTAAATGTATTAGATAACTGAGATGTATGTATATTTGGATGTTGATAAGCAATATTGTGTCAACTCGCAAAATTTAAATTGGGAGATATTGATGTAACGCATTTAACATTATCCAAAAAAATCCAAGTCATCTAAACTAAATAAGTACCGAAAAAGATTCTTAATAACATGTTTTAATTTTTAAGTGCGTTCCATATTTTGCAACTTATACAATAATCCCATATATTTGATAGAATTATTATTAGATAAATCTTTTTATTATACCAATTTGCTTTCAATTAATTATACATTTTATCAAAATAGAAAAAACAGTTGAATATAAATAATATGGAGATTCAAACAAATTTTCTACGAATACATGTTTAGACGCCATTTTCTCTTTTTGAAGTCTGTGTGGCTTGACATAGTATTGCTTATCAGCATCCATTTATAGTTATAGGCAAACATGTGAATTGTTGAAGTCTCTAATTTCTGTACCACGCAATAATATCTAGTACTAGCTATCCCTCGCGGTTTCGCTCGCGTTTATGGTTACTGCTTCGCTCCCGTGCGTCATAGCGTGATGTTATATGGACGCTGATAAGCGACACTATGTCAATTCAATTCAATTCTTTGGTTTATGGCTCGATACTATGTCAAGCTGCACGGACTTCATTTTGAGATAGTGACGTCTAAAGATGTCAAACCTATTCTTAATTAATTTGTTTGAAGGAAAATATACTCATCTCGTCTATTCTATTTTTATAAGAGATATAATGTATTAAAAGCAGATTTATGTATTTAATGTGTTATCTAATAATAAATTTTTCAAATAATTACGATTATTGTATAAATTTCAAAATGGATCGCACTTGAAATTCGAAACATTAAATGAAGGTACTTTTTTCTGTACTTATTTAGTTCAGATGACTTGAAAAATTGTTGAATAATGTTTAATACATGACGCATTATCAAAATACGTCAATATTTCAAAATTTGACTTTTCGTGGGTTGACACATTATTGCTTATCAGCATCCATATAACCCATAACCTTCCTAAATAAACGGAATATACAACACAAAAATAATTAATCAAATCAGATCAGTAGTTTCAGAGATTACCCCGTACAAATAAAAAAAAAAAAACGATTTTTGAGACACTTGTGTTACAGAATGAGGGTACACGTAAAAAGCTATAGCAATAGACTTAAGTACTTCGAAATGCAACCTCTTCGTGTGCGAAGATCCTTATTAGATTTAGCCTTTTTGTATAAGCTTTTTCATAATAAAGTGGACAGTAAATATTTGCTTGAAAAACTTAATATAAACGTGCCACGGAGACCACCTCGGAACCCATGTCCATTGTTCAAAATTAGTAAGAATAGAACCAATCTTGGGAAAAATTCACCATTAGCCCGAATGACAGGCTTATATAACGCAATACCCACTGTCGACATGGGTTTCGACACTTTTAGCACTTTCAAAAAGAAATGTTATGCCTTTTATGTTAATTGTTAATCAAAGTAAATTTGTTTCTATAATTTGTTTCTGAATTTATTTTCATTTTGCTTGGTTTAGATTTGTTAAATAGTTTTCGTTTTCATTGTTTTGTAATTATTAGTTTTAGTTTTTTTCTTTTTATTGTTGTTTCTTAACTTTTGTTTTAGAGTTCAATACTGTATAAGTGCATGTTGTGTTCTCCTATAATTGGAGGTACATTTAAAATTTTATTGTCTAAACTTGTATTTCTTTGCATTACATATGTGCCTGTGTTGGAGTTCCATATTAAATAAATAAATAAATAAATAAACTTACAAACAAATTTCACTTATCTATACTTATAATAAAACTGTAGAGAGGTCAATTCTGTACATGAAATATATTTTCAAAATAACTATCAGGGTGTGATTAGTGATCGATACTGATGCCAAAAATGCAATCAGTAAAATTTTTGTCTGTCTGTCTGTCTGTGTGAATGTTCCTTATAGAAACAAAAACTACTCGACGGATTTTAACGAAACTTAGTACAATTATTCTTCATACTCCTGGGCAGGTTATAGTATACTTTTCATCACATTACAATCAATAGGAGCAGAGAAGTGAAGGGAAACTTTGGGAAAACGGAAGACGTTACTCCAATTTTTAAGCTTCCGTCGCGTATGCAGCTTTAATAGTTAAAGTTACATAGAAATCATGTATGACAGAAATATTCTACATAAAATTTTCTAAAATATATCCCGCAACAGCATAAGTCTATCTTTTATGGTTGACTCACAATAACACGTGTAACTCCTGATAGCTTAGCAGTTCGAAGCATCCTGATTATATTTGTTTACGCTTACGTTTATAAGACTCTCACTCATCCCTAATTTAAAAAAGTTAACATTATTACCTGTTCAATAAAAAAATCATAGAAATCAAGTATTGTGGATTGACATATTATATTTCCCTACCAAAATACGATCTGTCTGTCATATCAAAACCACTGAACCCTGAGGAAGGACATACGCTACTTTTTTACGAAAAATGACGAAAACGCGGACGAAGTCGCAGGCAAAAGCTAGTTTATAATATTAGTATAGATTATTAGAGAATATTTTATTGGAAAAAATTCGAACAATCGAAATAGTTTTCGTTGTTTTATATAATAATATAAAACAATATATTTCCTTGAGAATGGTTACAAGATACGAGTCTTGTATAGTCAGTGTCCTATATATGCTAATGTAACGTCGCGTAACGCGAAGACGAAACCGTATATTTGGGTGTATTTTGTTTGCAAGCGAACTTGTCACCGTATAGATTGAGAAAAAAACCCGATTTAAGATAAGCACATTGAAATTGAGATTGATCATTGGAAGTATCGATTAAACAAAAAAATCGATATTAAAATCGATAATAATTATTACAAAATATTCTTTTAAGGAGGACATGAATACATAAGTACATTTTTAGCGCCCGACGCAAAAAGTCTGTCTTTGGCGCGTAGCTCCTAAACGGGTGAACCGATTTGGATGTGATTTTTTTATTTGAAAGGGGGTTTTTAAGTAATGGTGTTTTATCGAAATCGGTCATTTAATTCTGCCATTTTAGGATCATGAGCTCTTTTCTTCTGAGTTGCGGTAGGAATCTTAGATGCACAATAAGTTATTTTAAAAATTTTAAAAATTGTTGTATTATGTATGAAACATATGTAACTATGCAAAGTTATGGAATTTTTGGTCTAATACCAGGATCAGCAGGATAAACAGTTCCTCAGCAACTTACAGCAGAAGTATCGTGTTGGTGCTCGATGAATTAGTCTCAATAAAAAGATTGTCGGGGGTTTTTTAATTTTTTAATATTAGTCAAATATGCAAGCAATAGCCTTATTAATATTTTTTATGTTTAGTTAAAAATTATATAAAATATACTAGCAGTGCCCGCGACTTCGTTCGCGTGGATTACAGATTGCTTGGCATGTCTCCTGCAAAGCAAGGTTATGATAGTTTGCGGTGCTGCTCAAGAAAGGAGCTTCTTACTTTAGATTTGGGAACTTTCTGGTTGTATTTATAAGCAGACTCTAATTCAGATATTCCTCCACGGTTTTCACTATAAATGTTGAAGAAAAGTGTTTTGTGCTAGTCTTTAAAATTTCGACTGTATACCAGTATATTCTCGCCGAGGTTTTCCTTGTATTATATATCGGGTGACTTTTTTAACTGGGCTTGATAGGCCATATCCGGAACTTTAAGGAATCGCGAAAAATACTTAAAGGAGTCTCGTGTCCGATTTTGAGAAATCTAAAACTGCATCATAAGTTTTTTTGATTTCATGATTCTCCTGGCCAAGAATTGAACCCACTAATTTAAAAAAAAAGAATACATTCTGTATTATTGCACCACCTACCTTATAGTGTCACTTGTAAGAATCAACTTTTGGAAAGTAATAGTAAGAGACAAATTAAAGGACAATATTTATTTTTTAACAAAATAACATTAAATCTATACATAAATTAGAAGTTAAGTAATCGATTCTATATATATATCAAATATACATAATTAAATATGTGGGTTAAATCATGGCTCCCGGTAAGTTTAGAAAAAAGTCTGCATTACTTCGAACGATTTGTTTATTTGCATCAAAATGCAAGTCAACTACTAAAGTAAGGAAGAGTGTAAAGAATACAATCAAAAATATATAAAATGAATAACTCACAGTAACTTCTTTTATGTTTGTCTATTTTTTCTATGCGAGCTATACAAAGTTGATAGAATGTGACGTTTGTTTTGGTCCTTGTCACCTACTCCGTTACCTAAGTAGGTTTAGATAATTCCTAAAAAGATGAATCACTTTATTGAAAATCTACATTTCATTGGACTCGGCTATTGTACTCACCCGCTATTAGCGTTACAACATCCCGTTATAATTTTAAAATTTCACTTTTAGGTATGATCGTTTTTTTGAAGAATTACAAAAGATTTAATTAATGTATGAATTTGATAGTATTTTGTAAAAAATTTGCCCTTTCTTTTTGTTGCAGTTAACTATATACTAATACCTCTCTGAAGTTGATTCTTATAATATGTTACAGTATCAGATGACGCCATCATACAGAATGTTATTCTTTTTCAAAATCAACGTGTTCGAATGACAAAACAAATGATATAGTTTTAGTTTTTATTAAAATCGGCTCTGTTACTCCTTTAATTATTTTTCGCTATTGCTTATAGTTTCGGATTTGGTCTATCGTATCCAGTTAAAAAATTACCCAGTAAATATATTATTTTCCTAAATATTATATTTATATAATATAGATATATCTTCCCTATTTGAATTAGATTTTGTTCACTATTTTATTGGTTTCAATTTTGTTCCTTATTACATAACTTTCTGTTCAGTGAAAGTTTCGTCAATATCGGTCCAGCTGTTTTAGATATTAGCCGTAACTTTTAAATCAGAAATTGTTCACTATTTTATTGGGTTCTACAATATTTTGTTATCGCGATACGCAATAACAAAATAATAAGAGAATTATCTCCGTTTTACTTATTCATTAAAATAAATATATTTTTTTAATAAAAGTAGCCTAAGTTAATCCTTATAATATTAGCTAGGTATAGGGGCTGTTCATTAATCAAGTAATGTTTTTAAGAACTTTTTAGACTTTGTGATATTTTGTAATTATTAGACATCCCTTAACTGCAAGTGAAAGTCCCATCAAATTTGATTTAGCTGTTTCAGAGATTAGTTGTAGGAAACAGATTGACAGACAAAAATTTAAAAATGTATTTTTTGATATACGTACTGTATATAATTTTATGCATTTAGTGAAAAGTACAAAATAATGTTCGACGTGAACCCTTAAATTGACATAACTTTTTTTATTTATGAACCGATTGACATGAAACAAACCCTAAATGTTAAGTGAAGCTTACCACAACATATTTGTGAAAACCGCATCTAAATCGGATAAGCCGTTTCTGAGATTAGCGTGCACATACGCACAGATAAACAGACAAACAAATAAGAATTCTAAAAATGTTTGTTTTGGGTTCTATTGCGTTGGTAAAGGCCCCCAGTAAGATTTCTTCCATGAACAGACAGCGACCCGCTAGAATTTTATTATTAGTATAGATAGATATAGATTAAAAATATCTAAAATAGAAAACACTCCTTATAACATTTGCTAACTGCAAGTAAAAGTACCATCAAAATTGGTTCAGCCGTTTTAAAGATTAGTCGGAACAAACAGACAGACAGACAAAAATTTAAAAATGTATTTTTTGATATAAGTACTGTATATACTTTCATGCATTTAGTGAAAAGTACAAAATAATGTTCGACGTGAACCCTTAAATTGACATAACTTTTTTATTTATGAACCGATTGACATGAAACAAACCCTAAATGTTAAGTGAAGCTTACCACAATATATTAGTGAAAACCGCATCTAAATCGGATAAGCCGTTTCTGAGATTAGCGTGCACAAACGCACAGATAAACAGACAAACAGACAAACAGACAAACAGACAAACAGACAAACAGACAAACAGATAAGAATTCTAAAAATTTTTGTTTTGGGTTCTATTGCGTTGGTAAAGGCCCCCAGTAAGATTTTTTTTCATATATCTTCCATGTACAGACAGCGACCCGCTAGAATTTTATTATTAGTATAGATTAACGAACCATATTTCAGAGGGAAAAGTAATAACCATTTAGGTATAACGACTGCTTACTTATAAAGCTTAATGTATTTATATCGATAAATTTTGATATCGACATTGATATTGACGGTTCTCATATTACTCATCTCCAGTTAAAACGAAGCGAAGCGTCAAGCTATAAGTACATTCACATGTGTGAATATCGAGGTGGATGCGAGGCGCGGAAGGGGTGTGGGGAGGGGCAACGGATAGCATTGTTTGTTCAGTCGAGCTGTATTCGGAAAATCGCACGTTATTAAGATTCATGACATAGGTGAGTATAATATATACAAATTTGAAATGTCGACAAAGTGAATTATATCTATATCTTTACTAATAAATTAAATTGTAGTATCTGTTGTAATTACAAATTATGTTTTTCACTAAATGTGTACGAAACTTGGATAAAAAAAAAACAATTTAAATTTTTTTTCTGTTTGTCTCTCTGGACCGATTTTGATTTCACTCGCAAATAGCTGTTTTAAGGCGTAACTTAAGACTCTTTTTTTTAATTTTATTTTTTCGCAACGGAAGTCGCTGGCTTCAGCCTTAGTAAAGACGTCGTAGTCAATTGAAAGATTAGCCTTTGTGCATCGTCATTATATGTATAACTAAAGATAAAATTACTTTAATACCATTTTGCGTTAAAAATCTATACCCATTTATACTTTGTTAAGCTCGTCAATTGATTTCTTTTCCCAAAGATTCTCGCCAGCAATACTTTCTCGTTAGCTGGTTGCTAGGCAATGTCTTCCAAAAATTCGCGAGCTTATAACATAACTATAGATAGACAAAATCATTGACATTGAGTTCAAATATTTTGTTCCATATCCAGTCCTATTTAGTTTGTAATGATAAATGAAAATAAAAACAGTAAGTCGTGCCACGTTATTCAGGTTAAGTGTTTCATTAACCTGTTTCACTTAGTTTTTAATACCTGTTAAATGTTTAACCTTCACATATGAGACTTTGTATTGAATGTTGGTTTATGCGGAATTATATCTGGGATCTTATAATATAATAATGAACCGCCAAATGTGTTTCAAAGCGCTAATTCTTATATTATAATATTCCTTGAAGTACTAAAAAATTTAAAAAACATCACTTTTCTATTTTCCCATACAGTATCATAAAACTATTAATGAATCCACTAGTAGGCGGTACGAAGTTCGCCTGGTCAGCTAGTTTGATATAATTATGTCCAATAGCTTAAAAATTATCAAATTCTTTTGTAGTTAATTTTTTCACCGATGCACTAAATATCAATATAATAATAAAATATCATAATAACATTTCATTCATTTATTAATTATAATAATTACAGTTAAATCTCTGACGCAAAATCAATATTATTTTAAACCTAGATATATGTTATGTTCGTACTGTTTGACGTTAAAATCTCTACACATTTCCAACTTTGACGAGCTCGTCATTTATATTGTCTCGTCATTCGTCATACTCAGTCACTAGCTTGGGCAACCTCGTCTGAAGTGGTCGACATACTGCCGAAACCCATGAGCTTAAAACGTATCCATAGTTATTATAACATCATTGATCTGATTAAATGAAAATAATAATCAATCATTAAAAGCACAATTTTACAAAACCGTTTATTCAGCAACAAAGAAATTGTTCAAAAACATTACTTTGTGGAAATGGGTTATAACATAGATGCTCTTTACAAAATTCATATCCTGCTCAATACAGCCTTCAATATGTTCAAAACTACGTAGAATTCGAAATGCACTCCCTCACGCGTCAGTGGACGTGAAGCGGAACGATATGTCAAAGCAATTTATTTGACAGGCCCCGCCATATTGCAATGGGATCTGCTAACGTATTTGACAAATTACGGTTGTATCGAAGTGTGTACTCACTATAAAATATCTGGGTGTTTGTTGAATTTCAAATAGAATACGATTGACAATTTAGAAGTTCTGGTCTGTTTGAGGCTTTGTGTGCAAGGGAACTTAGGGTAATTAATTTCAGATGTACCTCTAACAAAGAGACATTTGGTAACATGTAAATAACTGTATAAAGTTAACGGATTAAATACTTATGTTAAATTAATTATGTAAATGTGCATAATTAGCCCAGTACTATTGGAGTTTTTGTGTTAAATACTCATCTCGATATCGGCGGCAATAAACAAGCTATGAAAAAGTTCGTAATATTTGAGAACAGTTATTTTCATTTCATATTTACATACAAACCTGAGTTATATGTTAAATGGAGATATATGTACATATATAAATCATGCATGCAGGTATATGATGCTCGCCCAGTTCAAGAGGAACATCGAGTGTGGACCTAGTTCGAAAATAAAATATAAATTTTTCATTTTGTTAAGCTTCAAATACAAACGAAATCTGTAACTATGAAATATATGAAAAATACGTAACGTTTATGAATTGTATGAGAAATAATATATAACTCTTTGATTTAGAGAAATGCAGAACAAATAGACCACTTGTAAGCGCTCAGCTTTGCTCATTTGACATTATAAATGTAATAGATATTACTCAAACTCTAGATTGTCTTTACGCTGCGATTTGTAGAACCAAGTTGTTAAATCCCTTATGGCTGTAATAACTATTCTACTTCATAATAAATTAAATGTGTTGTTTGTATTACATTGCAGCTCGGTGATAGAATAAATAAATACTTGGTCTTGCTAAACTACACGTAATAATGACATGAATATAGAATATTACAAGATAGTATTAAATCGTTTATATGTGTTTATTAAGACTTAAAAACAAATTTAAAGCAAAATTTAAATTTCGTTTACTTAGTCTAGTTATTTTTGAATGACATACTTAGTCTAGTTATTTTTATTTCAAAAACCATACTATAAAACATTCTATAGGACCAATCTAAAAGTGTACTTGTAAATAAATCATTTTTCAAATCGGTTAAAAAATGATAAATTTCTGACGTAGAACATTTAAAAAAAATCACTACGAATTGAGAATCTCCGTTATTTAAAGTCGGTTAAAAACGTACACGAACAACTTTATCCTGCATTTAATACGAAAATTTGACACCGAGTTGTATGCCATATTCGCATAAAGTGACGTAACTACCTCGTATCAGGTAGCTTCATGGAGTTACTCGGCGCCGGTAATAGCACAGTTTAAAATAATGAATGAAGTTTCATCAGTATCCGCGTAGATAGCGCTATCTGCATATAAAACAAACTTTTTCCAGCATACCAGAACAAACACATTAAGGGATTCCGCGTTCATGTCCGCAGGCAGAGCTCGAAGGCGCGATAAACTTGTCGTGACGTTGATTTATGTCTCCGTTTGTTTGTCCCGGAGACGGCACCAAAGTCCCGGTTCATCCGGGACACCGGCTGTGATAAGGCTCAAAATGCACGCTGCAAATTACCGGCAAAAGTTGCTGTTTGCGGAAACGTGGTTTTGGAATTGAAACAGATGACTCTACCTATTAAGACAAATCTTGATGAACGAATGAAATTCTTGTATTTGAAAGTTTCAATATTAGTTATTAGTAATTGAGTTCTAATGGCTCAATGGATTTAGATAAAATGTGGTAGCGTTTTTCATCCTAAAAAGTATGAAACTATTAAAATATTACGCTAACGGTACGCACAATCAAGAAAATAAGATGAACAGATAAACAAGACTTAAGTAATATGAAAATTAAAAAACGTGATTGTCCAGAGAAAATGAGAAGTTTTTCGAAAAAAGAAGTTTTAAAATATGTTAAGTCGTGTTTGATAATTCAGTATTTTTTCTCGTTCCCATGGAAATTCCGAGAAATAATATCCCAATTATCTCCTAAAAATAAGACTAATTTATAGCCAACTTATATCATGAAACCTATAAAATGGCTTAGGATGTAGATCGTGTCAAAGAAATATACATACGTATATATAATACATAAATACTCTTGAAAAACCGCCGTCCAACGGCAGTCGGGTAAAAGAATTAAAACAATATATTTATTTAAATGACAATAAAGTTAACTCACAATTAAATGTAAAGGTCCACAAACCGTAATAAATCGCATTAATTACATCTATTTTAATAGAGAAGAATGGTGTCATGCAATAAATATTAAAAACCGCAAAACATTTTAAATGTAGCTGACCAAATATTTACAGGGTTAAAATTATAGCCGTGTTACGCGCGGCGAGCAATTTGTTGTTGACAATTACATCAATAGCACGTCATTTGGAGCGATAACTTGTTATTAATTTCGCTTTTTATGTTCTGAACTAAATGTTTAAGTGATAGGTATAACATCATTGACTTGGGCTTATAGGTTTTTCTTATATATTTTTATTTCATTATTATGGTGTAATTTCAAAAATTCAGGTAGTTAATGGACTATATCTCGTATACAAGCTGGTCGACAGGGGGAGAACCTCACTCTCACACAACTAAGGTTTAAAGTAATGACAAACAACTTATGTAAATCTTTATAAAAGAATGAAAGTAAAACTTAGAAGCCCTATAAGATCGGATATCGGATACAGGCTATTAAAAATGAATGTAAGTAAGACGAATCGTTTCTGTTACTTGATATGGTATTTTCGCCGGGTAAGACAGTCGTTTATGATACATACTGATAGGATTAATGGATAGTAGGTACTTGGTATGACTCTATGATTAAGTGAAATATATATATATATATATATATATATATATATTTAAAATGTTTGTTTGTTTGTCTGTCTGTCTGTCTGTCTGTTTCTTCCGGCTAATCTCTGATACGGATGGAACGAATTTGACGCTACTTTCACTCACGGATAGCTAATGTTATAAAGAGTAATTTGGCTAGTTATGTTAAAAATGTATATACATATTTTAGTTAATTAATAAAATAGAGGGTTACGCGAAAACAGAATTAAAACCAAAGAAATTGTGAACAATATCAGATTCAGGAAGAGGAGGTAAACCTTATATAAATATAATTTTTCCTCAAATTAACGCAGGTGGAATCTCGGGGCACAGCTAGTTGTAATAATAAACGCTTAAAAGGCCAATAGGATCGTTTGTCGTAGGTCCTGACATTAACCAAAAATACGTACATACTCGTATATGATAAACTTTAATGGGACCTATGCATATATTTGGCATGAACGGGAGCCGAACCCACGAACGTTAGCATTGCAGGTCTTTACTGCATCAACCAGCCGTCGAATATTACTAATACAATGTGTCATTTATTACACTCCGTTAAATGTTAGTGAGGCAGATCGTAGTTAACAAAACATACCTCACATATTATCAAACTTATGTTCCTATGCAAAAAATATAGACAAAAGTAAAGGATTTCTTATTTAAATGTAGTTTCGTCTGTTTTATTCTACCATTTTCCTGCTTCATTAGCCCCGGAGGTGAGTATCGTTAACAGACTTTAAAATAGGAGAAGGTTTTATGTTTTTTTGGATTCGTCACTATGTTTGTTCTTTTTTATATATTTGTTTACCAATTACTCGAACTGTGGACTGATTTTGATTTTATTTTTGTTTAAAAGGTTACCCCTTAGGTTAGTTTACAAAGTTGTTTTTTTTTATATATTTGTACACTAGCTGTCCCTCGCCGTTTCACTCGCGTTTATGGTTACTGCTAAATCAAATATTATGGGAGTAAAACTTACATGTATAATTATTAAGTTGAATACATACTATATGAAAGATTTGGCGCTAGCGTGACCGGTTCTACATGTGAAGTCATATTTCGACGACCTTTTCAAGAAATTCATTTGTACAAGAGTAATTTATGAGCTCGCGTGGTCGTCGTAACATGCCACTACGGGGCAGTTAAATTCGTTTATTAACATAATGGAATAATAGTAGCGTTTGTGCCTTCTGTGTGTGTTAAAACTATATTTCCTTTGTATTATTTACAGTCAAATGTAAATAGTTGGATGTATACTTTTTATAAAAATATTTACTGAAAATAAAAAATACAATTACGAATTACAACCCACAAAATACTTATTATTGAGAATTTCCGGAAACCATCTGTGGTATACATATGTAGTATATCATTGGATCCACTGCATCACCAAATTGAGCTTTACGAAAGCAAATGCAAAAGCTACCATAAATAAAATCCAAATTGAAAAAGGTGTGCCTATATTATTTGCAGTTTCCTTGATTTTGATTATCAGATCCTGCCTGACTTGTCCTGATAAAAATGGGGTCTACCATGTATTATATTCTTTCAGTAAAAGTGTTCTTATACTTTGTCTCTAAGTTTTACGAATTCTGAGAAAAAACCATTCGAAAGTTAGCCGGTGCTGCATTCTCCATAATATGCAAGACTACGCTTGTAATGTAAGTAAAATTTTAAGTTCGCGTGACTAATATATTTATATAGAGTAATTCAGAGAATTTCAGTTGGAAAAAATATTATGAATAAAGATCTTTAACCTCAAAAATATTATCTAACACTGTTTTTTTTTTGAAGATGGCGCTATACCCCTTTTTTCATTTTCATTTTTGGTGTGTAATATTAATATCATTTATTCTTATTGCCATTATTTTATTTTTATGTACCTATCTAGTATTTACCTAAAATTCAAGGCATATTATTTTATATTTATGTGATTAAATACTTTTGGTTTACTGGTTTATATATCTTGTTGGTGTTCTAATAAAATAAATAACAGAGGAATAAAGTAAGAGTTGGGGCGAAGTTTACATCCCTCTTACGACTGCCGATATGGATTGAGATGTCGCTCAAAAACACAATCGATATTTTAACAATGCTTTGCTATTAGGGTGAAGTTATGTAGGGGAGATATTTGTCGGTCTCGCGGTGACAAGTTTTGTTGTCAATCTAAATATACTGAAATGAAAGTATCTAGCAAGATTCTCGTATTAATTTTTGATATAATATAGTAAATATTGACACTGAAAAAATTAAAACGGCTGCTAGCAGTTAGCAAAATAAGTGTTTAAAGTGATTATAAAAATAAGAAAATTTATTTATAACTTTTTTATATGAAAAGATGAATGTTTAGTAAATGAAATGGTAAAATGTATTCCTAGTAAATATCAACTTTAACACAAATAATCATACGACAAAATGTTTGATACGCGCGATCCGCTTCGGCAGTTCTTAATATCATGCACATTCGATATGAAATGTGTTTTATGGTGTGTCAATAATTTACTATAGATTGACACTTACACTTGCAGTGGTTCTCTGATAATTTACTAAGTAAACCTTAAAGTGCAACTCCGATAAATTCTAGTTATTATATATACATTTAAACTTACTTATATTATAAAATGGTAAAATTCGTTCGTAAATTTCGATTTTGGGGGTAATCTCTGAAGCTACTGATCTGATTTAAAAATTATTTTTGCTATGTATAGCCTGTTTATTGGTAAAGTTATAGGCAATATTACATCACACTACATTTCACGGGAGTGAAGTAATAACAAATGCGACAGAAGCCGCGTGAGGTAGCTAGTTTGTATTTTTTCTATCTTCTTAAAATTTTAATAGTCACCATTTTACTTTTACCTACATGTTTTTATATTCGCATCAGTAAGACTGGTAACCAATCTTCGTTTCCGTACCTTTTTTTCTGTTAAAAAAGCAGAGGCGGAGTAACTTTAGGTAGGACTGAATTTTTTTTAATTTTTAGCACAGAAAATTGCCATGATAATCAAAATATTATTACTTTTTCGTTGATTAACCACCAAAGTATCTACTTGTTGATATCTTAAAACATTAGGGTAGACTAAAATGCTCCATTTATATATCCCTACATTTTGCTAAAAGCTTTATAAATTTTAACGGGTTCGCGGAGAGGCAAACTCGAACGATAGGTACAAAGAATTAATAAATCATTAAAATACCTTTTGTCTTAGATTTTGTTCAGTGTCTTACTCTCATATACATATATAAATATATATATAGAATACAAGTAAATATCTTTGACTTTGTTTAGGTTTCTTCATTTTAAATTATCATTTCGAACTTTATACTCGTAAAATACACAAGGTCCTAATAGGTATACATTCTCAAAAGGGAACCACTTTTTAGTCTGCTATTTTAAAGAACACGTAAATAACATCCTCTAACAGACACCACCGAATCATCAGTTAAACTCAAACAAATTACATAGGTTTAAAGTTAGCGAACAAAATAGAGGACAGGCTCTTCAACACGAGTGCAACGAAAAACTTTCTCAGTGACAGTGATGGATGCGATCGGCAAGCTGCTGCTAACACGAACTCGGATTTTTAGCTAAACACAAAATAGCTCAGAAAACGAGCACCAAATTTTATCTACGGTGATTTGCGAATAGCACTTTGTTGATGCTGCTTTTAGTAACATCTGATAGATACTGATGGAGATGGGTCTTTTGCATGTGACAAGGGTAAGGCGTAAATATTTCACGACCTCCAAATTTGTATGATTAATTGGGCGTTCACGCGAGGAGCAGGATAGAAAATTAAAGAGGGAATCCTTTGGAATTGCAGAAAGGATTCACGTTCAACTGTACAAATTTATTTACATCTGACATATTTTCTACGACTCAACAAAAACCATACCTTCACTGTTACCCTTCGTATATGAATTTTAACTATAATTTAAATTACTTAAAAGAATTTGGGGTCCTAAATTTTTCACCATGTCACATTTCATCATTGTAGATGTAATTATTTCGATGATTACAATTGAAAGGTACTCCGGTGAAAAAGTATTGCAATTATTACAATACGCTGGAACTTATATAAAACTTATAATATAATAATTAAACGCCACTCATTTAAATGGTAGACTATCTGTTTAGCGGTTGAAAACGTTACTTAATGGATAATTTTATATCACTTACGATTTGTGTCGTATGATAAGAGAGTCTGCCTTTTTTATATATCTAACGACTACAGTAATATGAGACATTGGGAATGTCTTTGCAAAGTTGGATGAAATTTTAATCGCTTTTGGTTAAGTCGACGTGTGAAATGGCTTTAATCTTTTACCTAAATAATTTCTCTTGCGTCATTGTCGACGGGGACGGGAGCATGGATTATAATTTATCTTGAACTAATAGTAACAACATTTATCAGAAAGGGAAAGCAAAATAAATAGAAGAAAATATTTTATTTTTAATTGTTTCACGATGAATTGTTGCCTCAGTCGACATCTGAGAAAATTCAATGAATTGTGTTTGAATAGCTAAAATCTTAACGTCTACGTAATATCTATTAAAATATTTGAAAAATTTATTTATTATATTAGTAACTTATTTTGTTTATTTATTTTTTTAAATTCGTTTGCTCCAACAAATAAAAATATACGCTAAAATAATTTTCTCGCGATCATTGGCTAAGCAGAATATCGTGAGAGAATCTGCATATTTCTAAAGAAACTTTCTAATTCAAGTACAGTGGTGATTTGTGCTTCATAATAATTATACAGCATTTTACAATAAACGATCCTTTAATTTAAAGTTTAGAAAATATTTTATATTATAAGCTTTGATACGATGAACGATCTAGATAATTATGTAAATTTTAGTAAAGGTTTTAGCGTAGTTCCCCAAAACGAAACCATATACATATACTTAAATATACATATACATCAAATTATTATCAACTTACTATTAATCTAATGACAGAATTTCTAAGTTCAGCTCCAGAAATTAATTATATTTGTACAATGCTTTGAACGCAATTTATAATAACTAATAATTATTATTTTTCCAATAATTTACTTTAACTTTCACATCTGTGCAAAATTAAATCTTTACCATACATATATCATCAGCATTTGACATAAGCCCATTACACGTTTTCAACAAAAAAAAAGGCAATAATTCAACAATTAGATATGCTTATTAAAAGGGGCCGCTAATATCCCGCCCCAAAGTTTCGTATAGCTCCCCCCTTCAAATTACGCAAATATTATAATTTATGATTGTTTGGATTGAAATGTAAACTCTTCTCCCGGAAAATTCGTCTTTACTTTGCCGTCTTCCTCCCCTTTTCAAACATTAAGCGCGGCGTTGAAGATTCGCTAAGATTGATAGAAGTTTGGGGTTATTCGAGGCGTAAAATATTTTGCTAAGGCATATATCAGATCTTTCGATTATGACGGTTTAACGAATTTTTTAATCGTTGAAATTGCGATGGCTTTCTTGATCCTAATTACTTTTCTCGTTTGGGCAACAATAAATCTAGCCAACCCGGATACCGTTCATACTGCAGTCGGATGAAACATTCACGATGATTACATCCATAAATTTCTACTTACCTGCGGCACGTGTAAATGGTTGATTTATGATCCCGCACAGAGGTAATGTGTCGCAGTATTTTGTCTCTAAATAACATTCGCTGCTACCGAGTTATGAACGCTGTTAATATTATGTAAATTTCATATTTTTTATGAATATCAATGAGACTAAAATGCAACAAGAATTTTAGGATGAAACGATGACCAGACAACATTGTTGTTACCTGTAGGTAGTCATAATTAAGACTTTTTATGATTTATTATATATTAATAATAATTAGTGTTTTGGTTTTGTACTTTAGATTATTTTAAAATGCGCATTAAACTCAAACTCAAAATCGTAATATACTTTATTGAAATATAATTTTTAAAGCACTTTTGTATCGTCCATTTAAATGTCAATTGTTTTAGATTTTTATAAAGCTATTAACAACATTGTTATCAACCAATTAATTTATTTTATATGAGATACTATTTAAATGCTATTAGCATAAAATATTAGCAACCGTCTCAGTTTATATTTCTATTTTATCATATTTTTATAAACATTTTCAAAATATTTCAATTTAAAAAATAGGACATGATTTCAATAAAAAAGTGTCAAAAAAGTCCAATACTTTGAAAACACGTTATCCTGACATTTTGCAAATTTGCTAATATAAAAAATTCTAGCTATGAATTTACGCGTAATATGAAAGACAAGGTATATGCCAAAATAGCCACTCCTTTAAATCTTTAATTAAGAATACTCTTCTATGTCGGTCATAAAATGTTCGGATATTAATTATTTAATGTAGGACTGTAATACTAGCCGACAAAAACAAATAAGTATCGATCGTCTATTGCAAGTGTTTGTAAACAAAACTTTGTTCGAAAATCGAATTTGATTTAACACTACAACTACTTTCTCACCTTATGTATAGGTGTTCCCCAGAAGTCGTTGAGGAAGATATTTGAGATAGGAGTCTGTGGTCTCAAGTCTCTGTTTTCTTTTATGGCACTGATATCGTCAAAGACAAAGCCACAGTAAAGGCAGTTGTGGTAAACAAGAATACAGGCGAGGACTAGTATCGCTCCGAGGCCTCGGCGTGGCGCTTCTGGCATATCCTCGGCTGCTTGGCTAGGACCTGTTATACGTCTTCTACTCCGACCTGTTCGAGTCCTCACCGCCGACACCACTCCTCCGAACCTACACACGCCACTTACGCGGTCCATCGTGAATTAAACCGGCATTCTTATAATAATTTTTTTCACTAACACTATCCAAATCCAAGCTTTAAAAACAAATCCCATTTATAGCGGTCTCGAGTCACCTGGAATGTCAGCAACTTAACCACGATCACGAACGAAACTCAAAGAGTATAAAATACGCTACACATATTCTGAGTAATACGCGTTATAAAGAGAAAATAACACTATAAATCTACAAGAAGCTAATATTACGGCGTGTGTTTACGTCACCGCGAGGCACATGTCACATTTTTTTGACGAAATCGTTTAATTTGACATTTATGTGGAATATTGACGTAGCAAATACAGACACACCCGCTCGCGAGGCTGATTTGCCGACAACTGCCGAAGTGCGTCGAGCGAATGCCGCGTCGAGTCACGTGACCAGTCGTTTTACTGCAGGTCGTTCTAACACCGCGCATGCGCCCAGACGATGTTCACTGGCGGCAAAATAAATAACTTACATATTGTAAAACATGTGATATGATAAAATTAGTTTTTTTTTTATAAATCATTTTTTTTTATCTGCAAACGTTTTAATAATTATTATCTATATGCAGTTTAAAGATAATATTTTACCTATGAATAGAAACCGACTAAATTATTCTTTATATAATATATTCAATATTTCATAAATATTCCTTTCACTTGTTTAATTGCAATCACTGATATAATTTGTGAGAATATCACAACTTGATTAAGCCGCCCCCACATCCTGGGCGCATGCCCGCGGGGGTGGTGTGGGGTTGAATGTTGATGACGACATTTTGCTCGGGTTAGGGAGAGTTTAGACGGGAGTCAAGAGTCGAACGAGGATCGAGTTCATCGCTTTCTATAACTAATATTTTTGTAGTTTAGCGTAAACTTTTTCAATTTCATACCATGTCCCTTCTATAATTATTTTTTCGGGTAAATATAGTATTTAATAGATTGTTTTTAAGACCGCAACTGATAACGAAGTGATGATAAAAGCTTTTCCATGTACCATCCCGATTTCGCTTTTAAAAACCAAAGTTATAAATATTTTGTTGTTGTAAGAAGATTACGTATCTGCGAATTTGTTATGAAAATTTTATAAATTTATGCAAACTTAAAAAAAAAAAACCACACAACTTAAACTTTATTAAAACGTTTTGGTTGTATTCGAAATAATAAAATTGTGAAGCTTATTTTTATACTAAGCCGAATCTGATTTAAATTATTAATATTGCATGGGAATAACATCACCTACAATACATATTTTAATAACTAATTTCGTTAAAATCTAAATAGTGTTGTATATTATATAAGTTGGATTATAAACATGCAACATTTAATAATGTTACTGCTTATATTAATCTACACATATAATATATTTGTACAAATATAATCTAGATCTGTTACTTAGAATACAATTATTAGATTTTTGATATATTTGTGTACTCTATTTATTATACTAATTATTTGAACGATCTTATAAAAATATGTATTCTTAAATTATTTATTCGTTAAGTTTTGTTTCGTGTGCAAAATTAAAAAATAAAACAAAACAAAACGAGTGTACTTACTTAATAAAATATATAAAATTGCAATAAAATATTAATAATATAATATAAGTATGCCTACCGAAAAGATTTATGGACTAAAGTTTACGACATATCTTTTATAACAAAGGACAATAGCTACGTACTTATTCTGGAATTTGAATGCTGTTATAAAAACACACATTTCTCACGCACTAAAAATAATAAAATAATCAAATTACTTAATGAATTTACTAATTCATAACGTGTGAATCGCTTTGATTAAATGAACGTAACCAATAACGCTTTATGTTTAAAAAAAGAATATTTAGTTTTTTAAACTACGAGCATTGCTACATATTGTTTGTTTCAGATTTGTTGTTTTCTGAAAACTGTATGTAGAATGTGTTAATGTGATTCGTCAAAACTATCCCAGAATCCGTTAAACGGTTTCACCTCCTACCTCCAGGATGAATCATCAGACTCCCGTCAATAAGTAGAATATATTGAAATCGTTAAAACAAACGAAAAGATAGACTCCTTTATTCCTTTATAAGTTGAGGGTTTCACCCTTAATTAGTTTAAGCTTCCATGCCCCAATATGAATACCAGACCCTCATTGAAATATTTGTAAATAAATTATGCGTTTTTTCTATTCCACTTGTTGGCGAAATAACATGTATCTAATTGGCAAAACCAAAAACCATTAATTAAATAATTGAATTGAATTGAACAAATTATGTGATCTACCTTCTAGTTTAATCATTAATCAAATTATTATTTTGTCATTGGTATAGATACAGTTGCAAAGTTTTAAATCGATATTACGAGTTGGGTAAATTTGACTCCCAAGATTAGTTTACATACAAAGTTAATTACGAATTCAGATTTACTTGCTAAATGCGTGGTAATAAAAAACGCTCTCAAATAAGCACTCATTAACACCTCAAATAAGCATTTATTTATAAATTAGTTAACATTTGAATTTGAATTTTACAAAGCAATGGCTTACTTAGTACTTTCATTCCATACCATAGGACTTTTTTTTAAGTAGGAATTACTCTGAATACACACAATAATATGCTCAAAGAAAAAAGTGTAACAGACTTAAATTGTAAATATTTATCGTACATATGAGCATATACATACGACTACGATCTTTATATAATATTCGTCAATGCTTTTATTTTTTTTTTATAAAATTTTCTCTAATTTCAATAAGAGCTTTAAAATTACTAAATAATGTCACAAAATTGTCTATGTTATAAGAATAATGATGTAGTTACGAAAATAATTTATAGAACGAGAATTCAACTTTACGATGCCTACTTTTATTGTGTGGACAGTAGTCCCATATTTATCCAGCAATTTGAACAATATAGTCACTGAATGACTGCCCAACGAACAATGGCCACTTCCCGTGCTTACTCTTTCAATTGCGTTCATTTTTTTCTATAACCACAATTCGCTCGTGGCTTTCAGGACCTTTGTACCAGTCAAAGGTTAATGTTAAAACGTTTAAGCCACCCGTATTAATTGTTTCCTTTTTATAGAGATAGGTAACGATATCGAGACGAGGCTGATTCTATTAATATCTCTCCCCTTCAATGTGTTGTTTGATCTTTCTCAAAAGATATTTTTGATACTTTTTTTTTATTTTTAGCTTGTCATATTACGTATAAAATATTAGTTTATATTTCTATTAAAAACAACAAAAAATTTGTGTATACACAATATTTTGCTTGAATAAAACTAAAACAAATGAAAACATTTACTAGTTTTAAAAAACACAAACCGCAGAAGATGTTGAAAAATAAAGCAAAAACAGACAGATTGCGAGCGTATGCCGGAATGCAAGCAAAAAAATAAACCAATCTGAGTCCCTGTTGGCTGTTGATTCATCCAGTTTTTTGGGTCCAGTAAAGGACATGGCATGCAAGCATCCTAGGGGAACGATAACCCTGAAAAACTGGGGCCTTCGGTGATTGATGAGGAACCCGGCTTAAGCGTCGAATAAACAGACCCTCACGTTCTCTACAATGGCCTCAGGTGTTTGTTTTTTTTTAATTTGCTGAATAATTTCAAGATCAATGTTTTTAAACTTGTTTTTTGATATTTTGTTGCATAAACTGAAACGAGTAAATTGTTTATTTGTTAAAAAAAGCCTTACAAAATTAATGCTTAATTCATATTTAGTATAAGGGGTCTTATTGGGATAACTAATGGTTGTAATACCTTTTTATTGCCCGACGTTCGACGAAGTTGCATTCGTCGTGTTCAGTCAGCTCGTGACTTCATGATATGAATAGTATAAATCGCGAAAGTTTAAAATATATAATGCTTTATTATTTTCGTCTGATATTATAACAAAGTCGTATTCGCCGTCTGTATGGTTAGATATTTCTAACTACGCTTCGAATTTTAATGCGGTTTTCACCATTAAACCAAGAGGAAAGTTATTATGTATAATTATTATAGCCGAGAAAAGCCGAGAATTTTAAAGATTTGTAATGTGATATCGTAAAAACCTACACTGCACCTGTGCGAAGCCGGGGTAGGTTGTTAGTTATATAATTTCGTCATACTAGGCACCCCTTACCCTTCATTTGAAAATTGGGTACCTATTTTATTATTCGCTACTAGTGTTTCTTATATATTAAATGATAATAACTTTTTTCCAACAAATGTGTAGTTTATTATGATATAACATTTTGCGATATTTTATTTTGAGGAAGGTACGTAAATATAAGGCAAATAATTTTTATATTCCGCATGGTAAAATCAATCTGAAAAAGTTATTTCATGCGAAAGTTTCCTGTTGCTAACTAATTAGATTCAAATACGTTTATCAAAGCAAAAAATATATATTTAATTGTATAACATCGTTTGAATATATTATTTTTGTTGGTAAAGATATATTTCCATGTTACCTAAATGAAAATTCCATTGTAATGAGCGTAATAATCATTTCAAATGTTTAGTAAACTAGAAAGGTTAATAAAGAATATGAATTTTCGTTATCAATATTTGGATGATTTGTAATTATTTTTAATTAGTATTAAAGAGTTAATAAGCTCATCAGACTGTTACAGATATAAAAAGCTCAATTTCCGGTGCTTAAAACCCTCTCTCGATTCTTTTTATAAAGTTTTGCTCTTCAAATAAACAAAAGTTAGGTCAACCTTGCTAAATTCCACAAATAGATGCTTTCGCCCGCGTTGCTGGCATAAGAACACAAGTCTTTGCTTTTAGGTCAACAGCAGACTAGCGTGGTATCGAATACAAAAGTTGAAATGCAAAGTTATAACAACCAAAGTGTCTATATGCTAAGAGATTTGCTGTGTAAAGTATTTTGATTTCTATTGCCTTCTAAACAAACATTCTTTATCAAACAAGAAAACGAAGGAAGTTATTTGATTAAGACCATTACAGAAATTGTTACCGCTTTGATCCAAGCGGGAGGTGATAAATCAAAACTTTGCCATTAAAACAACGTGAGACCGCGACACTTCGGGATCAACTATCCCGACTTCACTTCTTCACCCAACTTTATTGTCTCGAAACTTTTATTACTTCAACCCTTGCACGTGATAACGCCACGGTTCTTAGATATGACATTATATATATGTCGAATCATTAATTACACGAGGTGACGACTTTTCATTAAGCACATTTAAGGTCTATCGAATTAGTTAACTTTTATTTGTGTCAGCACATCCCGAATTTAAACAATAATAAAGACGTCAAACATGGTATTAATTTCAACGACTTGTAAACGTTCTCATGAAACAAGTGTCTAAAATTGCTTGAAGTTTGATGTATTTGCACTCGCTCCTCTAGAGATAAATTTGTTCGAAAACTTGCTGAATGTGAAAAGTTTGAAGCTCACTTCAATCCATTACGCGAGTGAAATATTTCTTTGTTTTCTGACTTTACTGTGGCCTTACAAATCACAAGTTTATCATTAGTCGGTCGCCTTTGAGCATCGTTACGCAGATTTCTCGAACTTTCCTCATCTCGAACAATACATTTCTTTAATAAAGTCATTATTTAAATCGTCTAAAGAAAGGTACTGATGAGATCAATCCGAATAAGGGGTTCTCAGAAATGAAATTTGGGCGTCTTATCTCCTTAAATAGAAATCTATCAATCTCATCTGTTTTATAGGATTTGGATTTGTAATGGATACTGTTCAATCGTTGAATATAAGTCTGGTATAAGTCTATCAATCACACAGGGTCTCTGAATGTTGATGATAGATCATCTAGAAACATGTGACGTGAATCGGATTTGGCCTTTCTCATTTCCATTTGAACGAATTCGCCTCATAATTTGAAAATGATAATATTTCTGTTTTTAACGGTTATGATATTTTTTTTCAGAATTTTTATATTACATAACATACATTTTTCAGAGCTATGGTTTACGCACACACATATGTGTACATGTTTCGCTTCGATACGTTGAATCTTTTCTTATAAAAGATATAAGTGGAAAACGAGCAGATCGACATACAGAACAACTGATGTTAAGTGATCACATTCGTCTATGTACATTTACACTTTTGTTACACCAAAAGAACCCTAAATACGTTGCCAGCTAAAAAGGATTAAAATGTAAAAAGGGATAGGAAGGAAGGAGATGACTGGGGAGGAGTTAGGCTTACGGATCTTTCAACCGCCGTATGAAATGCATAGATTTAGCCGCTTCACACCGATCGTCGGCGTGAGTGAGGTACTGACCCGGTCGTTCCAACTTGCATGCAAACTGTAGCAGTGAGCTACAATTAGGCTCCACCTCAGTTACGAACCTTATTCGTTTATACTAAACGAGTGCACAATCGCTTAGTTTTTTTATAAAAGAAGTAAAAAATGGTTTTAGGCAGTTTAAATAAAATATATTTATTTTTCCATCTTAATATAGTGTTTTATTTATCATACTGTAATTGATTTTGTTTATTATCAAGAATTGTCACATATTTAATGGTTTTTCGATGTTAAAAGAAACATGCCGCAATAGTATTAATTGACTGAAGGGTCCCAGTGGGTGACGTTTATTAATAGCCACGCGGTCCTGTCAAACGCAGAAAATGCTTTATTATATCTTCAGCGTTGTAATGAGAGTTGGTAAGGAAAATAGTAGTAATAGATGTTTTTGTTGATCTTACTAGATATACGTATATGTATAGTATATGTATGTACTTTTAATAAATATAAAATTAATTTTACTTTTAATTAATGATTGCTTTTATAAAACAAATAAACAATTTTATTAAGAAAAATTGACATTCAGCTGAACCACTTTACTTTAAATTAAATATAGTATGGACATATTTCTTACATAACTTAAAAGTATGTCTTTAACTCGAACACTAAGTTGTTTAATCAAATAAATCCTATAACTTAATATCCACATTCATAGTCAAGATCATACTTTAAAATTTTCGACTAGTCCGAGCATCTCAAACGTATTCACTCGAACCTGGAGGACCAAATCCGAAACGAGAAAGTTTTGATTTAGTGCTTATAGCTGTCCCAGCCGGGGAGCCCTCTTTAAAGTTTTAGTCATGTAATAGAATAAAACTGGTCGAACAATGCTCGTGCTCCAGCATTCATAGCTGGTCTCGGTAGCATTATAGAAATGTATGAACTTATTGCTGGCAGTGCTGAGAACATTAAATCTAATGTTACTTTATGCAATGAATATTGTAAACTTACGACAGGCAATTATGTTGGTAGGTATCTTCTACCAGTCAAGCATTGCTTCTTATAAAATGTAACATAATAAGATAAGATCATAAAGAGTAAGGAGCTACAAATAGAAATAATTGTAAATTGAAATGCGGTTTTAAATCTGTAAATGGAAAAAGTGTATTTTAAATCCGTGTAATTCACTTTGTTGATGAAGTATATCGCGCAGAATAAACAGATTAGCAGTAGAAGGCTTTCCGACAGAACAAGAACAAATGGGATCAGCTTGAAAAATGTGTAACAATAACGAAATGGGGGAACTTGAAAGCGACATCGGGCCATTAAGCAGGAGCGAGGCGACTTCAGGCTTTGCCTTAGAGCTAATGAATCAAAAGTTTTCAACAGCAAATGGGATTTACTTTGATTGCTACGAATAGAACATCAACTTTCCGAATCTATTTTTGCTGATTTAAATAGTTTTGATTCATCCTTTTCAATTTCTTTAAACTTTTCGTCGGCAACAGAAAAAGAAGAACTAGACTTACTTTTATATGAAAGATAAGTGACTTAATCTGAGCAATTTCAACTTGTATCTTTGAACTTCTTTCTTCAACAAAAGTTTCTTCAGTTTCCTTTAGTATTTTTATTTCAATTTAGGTATCAAGCAAATATATTTAACTAATTTCTATTAGCACAACAGCTGTTATATTATATGTTTTTTTTTATCTATACTTAATTCTAGTTAAAAAAAGCATATTACAAATAAATTTGCTACATGAGTAGATGAACGTATCAACTACATCAAGAACTCATTATTTGTTTCAATACCTTTAAATTCGTACTAATCATAGGTAATATGTGGGTTCATTTGTTTGTTTGAAAATATTAACCTCAGAAGCTACTAGTCTGAAAAAAAATGTCTTGCTTTAGGGGCCGAGACCCCCGAAACCCCCCACCTCATACTCTGTTTGTCACCAATATGTCTAGTGCGGTAATTTAACGTAATGGACCACGAAGCACATCTAGTGTTACTATACGTCAACACACAATGTTGCATCACGGCGGATTACGCCCTGAATCCTTTTCCTTAACATGAGAACACTTATGTCACCAGTGGGACATTTACGAGCTGTTACGTTACTTTTGGTTTGTAGTTTTATTTTGTACTGAGATTCGACTTTGTTTTATAATGCTTAGGCAAGAATTACGCTTATAAGCTTTACAGACTTTCATAGAGATTTACATAAGCTATTTCTCATTGCTTTAGACCAGAAAGAATTGTCTGTCGGTGCTTTATTAATGACATTTACAGCTTTTGTAACTACTTATGACTTATCTATTACTAGGTTACACAATTTTTTTATATAGCTCTCGAGAGTAAAACCCACAAATAAAATTTTCTCTTTATGGGAAAGTATTATGAAGTTTTCTAAATTTTACGTTAAAAGAATACGTTAAAATGTTGAACATATTTCAATTTTTCATACAGTAAAGGTAATATTTAGGTAATACGCATTTTTACTTTTATTCGATACGTCTGTGAAGTTTCGCATCCCGCTTTACCGGCAAGTTTTAACGAGGTGCCATTGACTCGCACCCGACGCTTGACTTATTTGTTATTCCTTATATTAAGGTAAACTTTTACAAGTAACCTGAGTTGTTTAATGGTAAAAAATATGTATAAGAAGTTGTTACGTGCAACTAATTTTCGAGAAGTAGAAAACCATTAATAAAATATTCTCAACCTATTTCAAAAAGAAATAGGTTCTCAATCCTTTATGTACATTTTTTTGTTTCCTGATTGTTGCCTCAGAACTCCGCCATTTCTAAACCGATAAAAATAGTATTTTTTTTATTTAAAAGTCCTATTGATTTTTAATCAAAATCGGTTCAGAAGTTTGGTTTTAAAATCAATATTATTGGAATTAGTATGGCATCCAAGTGAACGAAATTACATTTTTTATTGTGTCCGTATACAATAGCGACTTTTTTGCGAAATACAATCCAGCATACTGGAGTTAATGACATCTCGAATTGGCATTTTACAACTCCAACGACAACGTCGACTAGCGATTCAGCGTTGATACAGGTCTCATCAAGACAGACGGCTAATTACGGCTAAGCTATCACGCGATAAATTTTGACGGTTAATTATTTTTGTTTCAGTACAAAAATCAGAAGTCAACAATATGTAACATTTTGTATTAGCGATAGCTGACCCTAATTAACCTGTTGATTAGTACGCTAGATTGTTTTTCAAAACAAAAGCTTGTTGTAACACTTGGTCATGTTTCTTCCTTGTAAGAAAGAAAAGAGAAAAATTACATGTATGTTATTACATTCAAATTTATCTTAACGTATAAATAATAAGTAAGTTACTTTTAAATTTGAGATTCTATAGGAAAGGTCATGATACTTACATCAGATTGGGTCTAATTAAATACACGTAAATCAAATAAGTATAAAAAAATAAAACTGTTTTATTTTTAATAAAAAAATATCTATTACAACACAAGACTCTACGTGGGTTGTTGCGTGGGCCCGGGCTTTGGTCAAATTTATATTAGTTATTTATAAATCTAGATTAAAATTAGGCCACACCTCATATACTATTTCAATATGTATATCTATAAAATTATATTTGTATACATGTACTTATGGGAACCGAGATGGCCAAGTGGTTAGAGCATGTCGATCTCAACATATGATTGCGGGTTCAAACCCCGGCTAGCACCGCTGAGTTTTCAAGTGCCAAGTTTAAGTTCATCTCGTGTTCGGCGGTGAAGGAAAACATCGTAAGGAAACCTACATGTACCGGCAGATATCCTGACGCATGTATATCCGCGAACCCGCAGTAGAGCGGCGTGGTGGATTAGTCTCAAAACCTTGATAGGAGAGGAGGTCTATGTCCAGTATCGGGACATTTACAAACTGTTATTAGATATTGATGAGCCGAGATGGCCTAGCGGTTAGAACACGTCGATCTCAACCGATGATCGCGGGTTTAAGCCCCGGCTAGCACTACCACTACCACTGATTTTTCAAGTGCTAAATTTGTGTTTAAATTCATTTCGAACTCGGCGGTGAAGAAAAACATCGTGAGAACACCTGCATGTGCCAGGAGAAATTCTGACACATGTATATCCGCTAACCCACACTGGAGCAGCGTGGTGGATTAAGCTCTAAAACCTTCTTAATAGGATAGGAGGCCTTTGCCCAGCAGTGGAATATTAACAGGCTGTTACTTTACTTTTATTCGATATAACTAACTATCTAACAATCTGACCCGAAATATAATATTATTAATAATGTTTACATTAATATGATTAAATAATATTGAAACAAGTTTTTTTATGTAATCTTGTTCGTCAGGTCTACATGTTAATCAATAGATTAGAGGAATAGATTGAATATCTCAATTAATTATTCGTTTCAATGTGTTTATTAATGATCTTATCGATTTTAATAAGAAATTATGCGCTATTAATTCCTTCACCTCATTATCCAACTATCGCATGTGGTATAATGGCCTAGCTCTAATGACTTTAAGACCATTAGGCTAAACGTTCATTATGAATGGCTTTAGTGAATACACGTTATTGAATAATAACTACGGATGCATTACAGGTTAAATGGTATTTGTTTATTATTGTAACATAAAAGCATTTATTCAATTATAAATACGAAAGAGAGTGTGTGTGTTTGTGTCCTTCTTCATGTGTAAAAATTAGATTTAAATAAAATTCAGAAAGAAAAAAAACGTAGACTTTTTTTAATCTGCAGAAGATACCAAGGGATGTTAATCTACTGTAATCATATTGTAATGGTCTCAATACAAATTTTACTATATATAATCTAGCTCGTTTGTCCGTTCGGTAGAATTTGATTGGTATATACTTTAAACTAATTACCCGGCAAGCTAGATACTTGATTTTTTCTACAAAGTTTAGAATAGTACATTATTAACTAGATTTCTTGTCGGTTAGTTGTTTATTTATGTTTATACAGACTTGAAAATGACTTTAACTTCGGTAAGTTTTTGCTAATTAGATATAGTGTTTTGAGTATTCGATATTATAGACACACACACAGCGCAGTATTTAAAAAAATATATATATCTATATGAGTTTTCTTTTACTCCAAAAATGACTTCTCTGTTAGGCAGTTTTGTGATATGTTTAGGTAAGCCCTATGGTTGGTTCAAAATTATAAGTCCAAGTACAGTTATGATCGATGGAGGTCGAGCTTCCTGGATCATGCGATGTGGGACTCGATCCATCTTTTTGAAAACATTTAAAATTTTTTTTGCAAGATTATTTAAGATTTGTAAATGTTAAAATTAACAAAGCTGTTATTTAAGCATCTCCGTTATTTTTTTTACATCGCAATAAGCATTAACACATACAAATAAATAGTAGAACTGAAATCTGAATAATTGAACACACTTAAAATATTATAACAATGCCCTGTTTAAAATAAATCGTCAGTTGTCTTAAGAGAAGACTGGTTTTTTGTCACATATCTCATAAACGGTATAAGAAATGGACGTCATTGTAATTCATGTCACATCATTTTCTTGTTTTCCTTTTATCATGCTGTCACTTATTGAATCTCTGTGACATACGCGCACCTGTGACTTAGATTGTGCTGGTGTGGTTAAATTTTTTATATATTAAAAGTGCTTTTTATTTCTATCTTGATGAAATTTTGTTTTTCTATTCTTGTATCTTATAAAACGTAAGAAGCATTATGTGCTAAGGCGAGGTTTACACTGGTAAGTTTAAAAAATAGTAAATTATACAAAAAGTAAATTATATAAAATTACTCTGTAACCTGATAAAGTTACTTAGATATACTGTGTGTCAAAATAGGGCAATGAAAAATCGATAAACGTTCATTAAAGTTTGCGAGAAAAAATTACAAGTGTAATTCTCGCCTAATGACAGGTTGTATTTACAATAGTTTCTTGATCTCTCGTCATTCTTCATTCAATTTAATTCAATTCAGTCGTCGCTCTCTTTAACATGGAACCCACATTAACGCAATCGTTTTAAAACTATCCGGAATCAACACGAGTCACATTAAATCAAGATTAAGATGATTAAGCGACTAAAAGTACTAAGTGGGAGAGTGGTTGAATTATTGTTATATTAAGACGAGATTTTAATTAAAAATAAAATGTTAATAGATAATTTAGTATTATATTTGTAATCCTCAGTTGAGATCGATATTATGACATTGCACTGTTATATTGATTACGAAATCGATATAATTTCATGAATAAAAGAAGTATATTTAAAAATGGTAAAAACTGTCAAGTTTAAGGATTATTTCAAATTTATTTTGAAGCTGTACGGTAATTTATATAATAAATTTATCTTAAAGCTATACGGTAAACGGTCAAGTTTTAGGATTATTTCAAATTTATTTTTCAGAGGTGACAGGAGTTAGACATATTTAAAGGAAAACAAATATCTTTATAACTAAAAATATTTGTCGTAGGCAGATATACCGTACTTAACTAATATATTGTATATTATCAATATAATAAAACAAATTATAAAAGCAAGAATATTTTTGTTTAATAATGATCTATGAAAACGCTACACGAAATAAATAAAAAAAATTAAAAACATTATGTATCAGGACGAAACACAAAGAGCCTTTTTACACGACAACGCGACGCAGGAGGGTAATGCTCTTGACAAGCTGCGGTATGGTTTTCTTTGTGCCGGCCCAAAGAGCGGACTGGAACGATTTTAATGATGTAGCACACAAAAACCCACCAGAGAGCTTGATGTATGTAGGAAGTCAGAAATGAACAACAGTAAAGTGAAAATATCAGTTTTAACGTAGTTAAAAATCCATACGTTCAATTATAACATATAAATTAAATAAATTAAAACATTGAATGTAATTTCTTATTGATTGTTTTATTTTATTAAGTCTTTATGTATTGTAAAACTTTGCTTGATTACGAAATCTAATATAATATATGGACGCTGATAAGCAATACTGTGGCAAGCCAGACGGACTTCATTTTGAGAAAATGGCGTCTATAAATGTCAAACCTATTCTAAGAAAACATCTTTTCTTTTCTTTTTTGATAAAACGCGTTATGAATTAAAAACAGATTGATATATTTAATATATAATCTTATAAAAAGTTCTACAAATATTTGAGATCATTGTATAAATCGCAAAATATGGAACGAACTTAAAATTCGAAACAATTAATTAGGAAACTTTTTTCTGTACTTACTTACTGTATATGACTTGATTTTTTTAATAATGTTAAATAGGTGATGTAGTATCAAAATACACCAATATCTCCGAATTTGACTTTTTTTGGGTTGACACATTATTGCTTACCACCGTCCATATAATCCCGCGATTTCGTCTATGTAGAAAAATTATTTTGTACATTAGCTAGTAGTAACTTCTTATGACAAAAAGTATATATGTACAGAGACGTACAGACATATAAGAGATGGAAATTAAATAAAATGATAAACATTTATGTGAGTTACATAGAATAGGTAGTGTATTTGTGTCTTTATAGAATGCCTGCCTCTGCACAAAAGTAAAAATTAGACCTATACTTATAGTATGCGACTTTAAAAACTGCATCTATTTTCAACTTTGAAAAGTTGTTGATCTAAAGATACTCTCAGCTATTATATTCAGTTGTTAGCTGGGTTTTTAGGCAACGTCGTCCACGCCGGTTGGTATTTGGGTTCCAAAATTGATAAGCTTATGTTATCATTGCTGTCAGGCATAAATTTTATTGTCATCAAGAATAGGCACTATTAGCAGCAGTGGTAGCCTAGATGATGGTCTTTATTTTAAGATTGACCAGAAACAATCTATTCTCAATTTGACCACAGACCTATATGAAAGAAAAAAAGAAAGAAAGAAAACTTCATTGACATATGCTTGTGTATGTATACACGGTTGTGTGTGTAATGTTTTTATTTTATTAATTGAATATATTCTTTATGTATATTTAATAAATTGCGTTCTGAATTCCTCCTCTCTAAAAACATTTTTGTTTCATTTTAATAAAGGCCCAATAACTTGCAACACCATACACGTGATAGAAGTGAAACTTCTTAAATTTATAGGTCTCTTTCTCTCTACGTCATATTATTTGTCTTTCTTGTAACGAAATGTCCTTATTTATTCTCACTTCTCGTCCCTTTATCGCGAAGTTTAGTATTAATTTAGACAACTACACACTATTTTTTTCGTGTTTTATTAATATAGAATTATTTAGAAAAGATTATTTATTTATAATAGTCGTTAAAGCTATAAAACAACGCGATGTAATGATCATAAAATAACAAGAGACAAAAATACCTCTATAACAAGCGGAGTATCCATTAAAACTGTAGGTGTTGTTAAGTACGATTTATCAAACGAAAATAACAAGTCTTTTTATAAATTGTGTTGCAATTCACCAATTAAAATTATTTTATTTTTATATTATGTTTCTTTTATAAATTGAAGCGGACATTTTTGTTGGTGGAAAAACATGTGAAAGAACAAAAGTTAAAAAGAACTGCCTTCGTTTTTAAATCTATATATGTATATAAAATCAAGCTGATATATTCACCGACTGATCCAATAAAACAGAGCTAAAATAGCTGGGTCTAGAAACTTGAAATTCTGTACAAACGTTGTTTAAATATCGTAAGTGTATCCTCTAATGGGTTAAAAAATGGGTGGGAAAATTTATTAAGTATCAAATTCCTCAGCTTATGCGGGCGAAGCTGTGGGGATCCGCTAGTTATTCATATAAAATATCACTTAAATTTCCGACTTTTCGGATGGACTTCCTATAATTTTTTTCATACAAACTGACAAATACGAAAACGCTTAACAAAACTTCAACAAAATCGGTTCAGGTATTTTCAAGTGATAACTTACATGCATGCGAAAAATCATTTTTTATTAAACACTTTTATTTAGCTTGCCATGTTTGTTTTAGCACGTTTTTATTAGCTTCATATATATCCATCTATCTTTATATGTAACTTGAATCTTTAAACACTTCACGCCTACTTGATATTTAAAGTCCTAATATATATTTGATAGTAGATAAGTACAACTTTACATACGACACTCACTTCGTATAATCATATTTAATATTATTCGTAAGCAAGTGCCGACCATGTCTATATTATGGAATAGAAGAGACTCTCGATTTTCCTGATAAGAAAGATGATAACGTTAATGGGGCATTAACGGTTGAAGCTTCACACTAAGAGGGCTTCCTAACGAAGAGGCGCCGCTCTTAATAGCGACAGTTTTTAACCTTTTAATCCTACACCCTTATTATAAATAGCGTTGGGTTTCTTAGACGATGCTTGAATACAATTTACTTATTATATTTAAAGTGAAGTTCTTAAAATATTTATAACCGAAAATATTCAATCAGCGTTCTATTCGAAATCCAAACAGAACTGGTACCAATATTTGAAAAACTCATAACGACCAGTATCAAATATTAGTTTCTACGACCTCACTATTCGTCCCTGTTGGTATTAAGTTCCAAGCTTTTGAATACGGCTATGAAGGGCGTGTACCAATATGTCACGTAGGTATTTATTTACTCTGAACCGGTTATGATGCATGAGGTTTCAGAGGTTTGCTCAGCCGTGCTACCGCCCTAGCAAATATTTTCTTTGCGTCTACTATTTGTTAACGAAAATATTTATAAATGGGCTTAATTTTTTTTTGCTCGTTCGTTGTTTTATGGATTAAATTGTAAAAATAAATTGGTTATTGAACGTTATTTGTAGGCATGCATGCATAACCACCGATATATTTATCTGATTGCAATAATGAGAGAAAACCAGATGAACATGGAATTACCAGTTGTAAAACTTAACAGACTCACTGAACTAACTTACCTCTTCTTTAGTGATAACAATCAAAAGAAGGATTACACAAACACAGATTTATAAAAGATCGCGTAAAGCAGAAACTAGAAATTTTATCTTCTACAAGCAAACCCATCGAACTTCGTATCGTCGCGTCATAGAAACTATAATGTTGTGTTAACTTATTATTAGTCGTTACATAGAAAATATATGTGATGTGATTTTTTTCTCTTTTAATGTGTATCCTGCTATTCCAGGCGAAAGCAATTCCAGTGAACCGATGATCATAAAAAAAATCATTAGCCGTTCTTGAGTTATAATTTGTATAACTAACCCGATTTTGTTTTATTCACATAGATAACACATATTTTAAATTGACACTATCCGTATCCGGGTTTCACACAAATATAAAAACAAATAAATCATTTACACACAACATCGAAACATCAAAAACTCAACATAAATCAAACGAAATACAAAACCGACAGTGTTATCTAAAACATTGAAATCGAAATTAAAATCGCGAGGCTGTATATCAAAATATATTTGATTACGTGCTCGGCAAATTAAATCTCTGCTGCTGAAGTACATCATAACGTAGCGTGTTAGGCGTCCGTCGAACGTTTTAATAACATTGTAATGGCCGGTAGATCGTTCAGCCGTTGTATTTAATTAAGCCACGGCCCTTTTGTTCAACCCTCTTTATATACCGACCCACCAACCCCGAAGAGTTTTATTATGTGTTATTATTTCTAGACTGAAATTAAAAGCTTATGGAATGAATAAATTTATCAGCGGGCTTAATTAAGCTGCTTTCGGAGCATATTGCTTTTAAAGGTAATAGGCGTTAAAGCATATAAATTAAACTTTACTGCATATAAAATTAACTATTCTGTTTTATTTTTATTAGCTTCCATCAGCGATTTATGAAATCGTAAAATCGTTGCAGGATGTTGGTATTACAGCTGTTTTTTTTTTAATATATATATATATATATATATATATATATATATATATATATATATATATATATATTTTTTTTAATTACATGGATGTGAATTAAATTACATGAAATATTTTCTATTACATCGAACACATGAATCTGATGCTTACGTCGGAATAAGCAATATTAATTTTTTAAAATTTAAAAGTGTTAAAAAAGATATATATTTTTCTATTAATATTTACGTCTACTACAAGGTGATGCTTCTTTATCTATATTAATATTATAAAGAAGTAAAATTTGTTTGTATGTTTGTATGTATAGAGTAAATTGAAGTTGAGTAAAGACTCCCAAGATTACATAAAAAGTTAATCAGTTACTGATTCAGCTTTACGTGCTAAAAACATGGTAATAAAAAAAATACCCTCAAAAGAAAAACCATTAGTGGTAGTGTTTATTTATAAATTATTTAACATATGAATTTTAATTTTACAAAGCTTGTTCAGTACTTTTATTACTAACTCTAGCACGATTTGTTTCTTTAAAAATATATTTAATCTTATTATTAGTACATACAATAAAATACTCAACGAAAAAAGTGTAAAAAAAAATTAAATTGAAAGTGTACATCATGCGAGCGAGTATTGACTTCATGTTTATTTGGTATTCGTAACAACTTTTAATTTTTTATCTACACTAATGTCATAAAGAAGAAAGTTTCGATTTTTTGTTTGTTTGTTTGCATTGATTAGGCTCCGAAACTAATGGACTGATTGGGAAAATGAAACGTTATAGGCTATAGTACATCACGCTACGATTCACAGAAGTGAAACCATAAACGCCAGTGAATCCGCGAAGGGCAGCTTGTAGTTTATATAGATAAGGTTTACGGGGCTAATTTTGAGAAAAAAAAAATTGAAAATAAAAGATTCAGATAAAAGTTCGACTGTTATCTTTACGCATGGATCGATAAGATAAAAAAAATCTAAATATTAATATTTAACAGAGCCCACATTACAAATTATCCATAAAATTTTCCAGTGTATTTGAATTAGTCAACATACCTAAGGAAATAAAAATATAAATATCTAACAAATAATTAAAGTTTAACTTTATTTTGTTTTTCTAGAAAATAGAGTTCTGAGTGCAAATGTACCCAAGCAAAGATTTCACAGACATATTTGTTTAAGAATCAGCCTTGTCTCAGAGTAATTGTTTGTCTTTCTTGAAATTGTTCCAATTGTTTATCTTAGAAAGGACGCTCAAATTTAAATAAAAACGGACGCAGGCTCCTTAAGTCAGGTAATATTTTTCCCAGTTCATCACGAGAATGTACATTAGGTTTTAAGACCATTTATTTAGTATTTAATTGGTTATTTTACTTACTGTTTACTTTACGTATTTCTTATTTACTTTAATAAAGTTTTTATAAAAAAAGCAACCGACTTCAAAATTAAAATACTCAAATTCGATTATTTGGACGATGGTCAAATCAGTAAACTGATTTTGATAAAATCTCAATGGGACCAATTTAAAACCACGCTATTTCAAACATAAATAAGTATTTTTAAAAACGGTTGATAGATGACAGAATTATAATATAAGGTTGAAAACATTAAAAAAAAGTATACGCTACAAATGGAGAAATTTAGAAGGAGGAGGAGGAGGTCCTTTATTATGTTGATCCAAACGATACCAAAATTCTCAGGATCATCCGCTGGGCTAATTTCAAAACTACCTAAAATTATATCAAAATCACTCCAGCCAATTTGAATTCCATAATAACCACGTATACACACATCGATTTAATATATAGATTTTATATTTCAAACGTACACAAACAACATGTGAATTAACTTGTATTTCTAAAAGCAGTATTGTATTCCAGGGATTCGGTAACAAGTGATTCGAGTAAAATAACCCAAGGTGTTGATTGGGCAATCTCTTGGGAATCACGCATCCCCTTAATTGAAGATCAATTACCACAAATCGAACGCATGGGGTGGTGGATTGAAGTTTACTTAGTGCAGTTCGTCTTGATTCTCTTATTTGTGTTTATTCTACAAATAGTACTGTGTGCTCGTATCTAACGATAGATCATTTAATTAAAAAAAATATTTATAATGTTATGCATTGCTGTTTACCGAATTTGTTAAAAATATTAAATTCATAGCGCCATTCTCTTTTAGTAGGTGTAGGCATATCGTACAGCCGGAGTGAAAAATAAATTTAAAACAATCGTCTAGGACAATATCTAGATTAACGCGAGCGAAGTCACGAGAAAAATTTAGTCATAATAGTCACACCTAGTCCATTGAAAAAAAGCTATTTAAATATAATGTTTTTTATTATCAAAAGTGTGCCATAGGAATGTTGCTTTTGATAAAATCAGGTTATAATCTAACAAAAAGTATTGATACATGAATAAATTATTACACGCTATAAAAAATAAAATGTTAGGAATGCTAAAGCTAAATATTACATTTTTTGTAAATTCCCTGCTGAATAGGATACTATTCAATATATATTTTTTATTTTTTTGTAAATAAAAAAAATGAAAGTAGCCTAACCTATCTCTTATACCATTAGCTATCTGTTAGTGAAAGTACCGTCAAAATTGATCCAGCCTTTTTACAGATTAGCGGGAACAAACAGAGTGACAGACAGACGGACAAAAATTTGAAAAATTGTTTTTTTTGGTGTACCGTCTATACTTTCAAATGCGTTTCGTTAAAAGCTTTTGATACTGCAAATAAACACTTCAACTTTATTTATGTGATGTACATTGTACATAGCAGTAATTTCATTACAGTTAATACTTATGTGTTAACAAAACATTGAACAGGGTTCCTTATTTATCGTGTACATTACATCCCAGAAATGCAATACAACATCATTAAGTCGAAACGAAAAGGTTATAAATTTCAATCAGCTCGGCACTTTCAATATAGCGCTAGATTCAGGATCAGAGTGTTCATTGCTGCCAGTACATTTTTATTAGATTGTTCAGGATAAATTACTTTACATTTGTCGGAAAAAGTGATTGAAATATATGCCTCTAAGGAACGTATCATTTGGCTTAAATTGTTTATATTTATTATGAAATGTCTGAGAAAAATTGAAATAAAAAAAAATAAAAGTAAGTAATATTAGCTATTTGCGAGTGAAAATGCCGTCAAAATCGGTGTAGCTGTTTCAAAGATTAGCTAAAACACCCATACAGACAGACGTAAGAATTGATTTTTAGATATGGAGATCAAACGGAACAAACCGACAGACAGACAGATAAAAATTTTGTTTTTGATGTAAGTATTATATTTTATATGCACTTAATGAAAAGCTGTTAATTTGAAATTACAATCAGACACTTCAATTTATTTATTAGTATTGAGGTTGATTAATGATTGATGGATGTTAGAATTATTTGTTTGCTTAATCACGGCTTACTTTTAAACCGACTTCAAAGAGTTTATCGGTTCTTAATCCGTAGTGTATTTTTATTGTATGTTGTCATTTTCAACCAATTTTGATTTTTTTTTGTATTTGAGAAGTAATACTTTTTAATAGGTCCCATATAATTTTAATCAAAATGGTTTTAGTGGTTTGGTTTACAATCAAAATAGTTGGAATGAAGTATGTCATCCAAGTAAATGAAATTATTTAATTTTGCTTTTGAAATCGGTTGGTTTTTCATCTTTTAAGGTCTACGAGAAGTCTGATGTTTGTACAGAGTTGTTTGTCATTGTCAGGAGCTGACCACTTTTCTGTTTTTTTTCTAACTTAAGACGATGATATGTTAGTCTCATATTATCGTCTTATTTTGGTATAGATTTCTTTGATGACATTGACATAAGTGTAATGTCAAACTAAGAAAATATAAAATAATGAGGTGTATTCAGGCCCGCGCCGTCCATACGTGCAAAGTCGTGCGGCGCATGATGGCGCCGAGTCAAAAAGGCGCCGGGCCTATACTTAAAAATTTCAAATTTTCAATATTTACATTGGATTTCGATTTAAAAACTTGCGGAAAAAGACTTGTTAATTGGACTAAACCATTGTTTCTTAATATCGTCACTACAAAAAAGGCGCATATAAGACAGTTGCACGACGGCGCCGATTAGGCTTGGCGCGGGCCTGGGTGTATTTTTGATAGCTAAAGTATAAATGTGATTGATTCGCAAAATTTTGACAGAATTTTGTCATACTGTACTTTTGGAATATTGACTAAGACTAATTAAAACGTATCAATTTCTCTTGGAATTATATAAATTTACTGTTTTACATAAATAATAATATTGCATTAACGATCAATGTTGCTTATTTGATGCATAATTTTTTCTCTTTCAAAATTATCATCGTGTGCTCGGATATTTTGTAATTTTAAAACAATTTACGCCAATGAATTTAAACATTTTTGTATAATTAATTGCAGTATTGTTTTTGAGCATCCTTTTACAAAGTGGAAAAGTCGATCACTACTGCTATCAAAATATGAAATATTCGCATAGTTGGACTCGTTATTTTGTATTAAAATGTCAGAAATGTGTAACAATTAAATGGACGCTGATAAGCAATACTATGTTAAGCCACAGACAGTCAGATTAATTTGAGAAAATGGCGCCTAAAGGTGTCAAACCTATTCTTAATAGAAAAAAACATAAAAAACATCTTTCGGTCTGATAATTATGAAAGGTATAATAATTTTAAAAGATTTAACAGATTGGTATAATAAGAAGATTTATCTAAAAATACGTTTTCAAAAAACATGAGATTATTGCATATAGCAAAATATGGAACACACTTCAATAACCGAAAGTTTAAATTAAGAAACCGTTTTCTCATTTATTAAGTTAAAATGGATTTAAATAATAAAAATAAGTTTTAATAATAAAATGAAAAATAATTAAATACGCGACTCATTATTATCAGGATATATCAACATCTCCAAATTTGTCTTAAATAGGTTGACACATTATTGCTTATCGCCATCCAAATGGCGATTACCTTAGACCATTGGAATAGTATCATAGTGCTCATATTGCTTCACTTATTTACAAGATAAACCTATATCCTAGACGATTGGGTAGATTGATTGAGTTAATTGTCTCAGTGAGGTCGGGTGCTGAGTGTCAGGTCTGACTCTGTTAGTCGACCTTTCAATATAAAATGGCCAAACCTGGGCCGTCTTTTACTTGCCTCATTTGATCGGTACTATTATGCCACGTTCATTATAAGTCCTTACATAAAATATTTATGAAAACACTAGCTGGTGCTCGCGACTTCGTCCGCGCAGGTTTAGTTTTGATGTTAATGGCTTACACATAAAATACATATAGTTGTTGTCTCTTTTTTAGGGCTATCTAAGATAAAAATTTCCATTTTATTTTATATTCGAGTAACGGTTTTTGCAGCGCACGTCAGAATAAATCCCATATGGCAGATTTTTTCTACTCGACACCTATCGTTGTATTTTGAACAATTTACATAATATCTTTATCAAATATAGCCTATGTGTTACTCTGTCAGTAAGCTATTCAGTACCTTTTGCATGAAGGATACCTATAAACTTTCTTTTATAACATTAGTTAGTATCATGCGTGTGTGACGTTAACCACTAAAATAACACAAAGGTGCCACTTGATATATTGCAATGAAACTTATCATGTTGGTATCTTCTTCCATTGATAGACACATATAAGAATTTATTATGCCTAAACGTGTATAAATTTTAAAAGGTTAAAAGATGAGATAGGTAAATAAATGTTTTCCTTTACTATCAATACATTTTAATTTTATTTTCCTGTTAATTTCTATGAATTAAGCTTAATTTTATCTCCATTTGGGAACTTCAATTACATCCCATTTTAGTACAGGTACAATTTAATAAGCATCTGAGTACGGGAACGTCGCTGAACACACAATAAAGTTGTAATTACTAACTCGACTACTAAGCTACGGCGTCTAAGAACTGAGCTACACAATAAATCCCCTTGATGTGATCGTCGCCTGCGGTTCGGAGATTGTTATGTCACTCCTTGTGTAACTACCCTAATAATCTAAGGACTTTGTGGCGAGGCCGACGTTTTATTACTTAAATGCAAGTTTGTGCAGTTAAGTGTATTAAAAATACTTTTAAAATTTTTAAAAATTATTAAACGATAATGAATTTCCTTCACCGCAGAGCCATGCGGCGACGGCCGAAGATTCGACTCGTTTCATTAATGAAATTATAATTACGATGTCGATATTTGGTTAAAACCATATTCCGATAGTTGGCCACAATTGAGAATCGAAAATGACCAAGGCAATCGCAATTCTCGTGGTGATTTATAATTGCTATTGGAATATAACATATTATAGTCTGTATTCATACACAAGTATAAAACAGATTCCTTTATTACTTAAAACTGGACTGATTAACTTCGTATCACCTATACAAACCACCGAATATTGGAAATTTTGTGGTATAAAATCACTTTTTAAATTTTTGCTGTTCCTATGGAGTAGTCCTATCCCACCCCAGTATTGAGGGTACAAAAGAAAAAGTAAACAAAAACAATTATTCAATTATTTGTGAAAATCACCTCAAATTTGTAGATAAAAGCCACCATGAAAACAATCCGAAGTGGCAGAAGCACAGTTTGGGTTCAGGACGAACTTTTAACGGTAGACACTCTGGACGCCCTGAAGCGTGATTTGATCCACACATGGTAGTGAGGGATGCTGGCCGGCGATGGTCTTCAACAGCGACTCCTTTATGTCGCTGAAACAAACCGTGGAAAGGGAACGAGATATTAAAGCTCTAGCTGACTCGATCCGCAGGAGACGACCCGGAAAGACGACGAAGGAGGCGGCGCTATGTGCACCTTCTCCCTCCGCCATTAAGGAACTTGTGTGGTAATAAATTTTCTGTCACACCACCGAGGAGAGAGAGTACTCTCGGTGCCTGAAAGCACTCGGTGAAGAAAGGCTCCATAGGAGGGCCAACAGTTAGGGCGCCACGGTAGCATGCGTAAGCGATCCAGTGACATCAAATTAAGGTGATGAGGGCACGCTGGGTTTTAGTAAGTAGTCTGGCGGGATGCATAAAACCATTTCCCAGCAACAATAAAAAGTCAGATAGTGACAAGTTACCAATTTTTACATAGATAAATTACCATATGATCTTCGCACCAGAGACAGTAACCATTTGAATAAGAATTATCGACCTAATAAAAGTAACAATAATTATCAACTGGTTGTGACAACAGCCCAGACCGAAAGGTTTATGTGCTCTTCGAAACACAATAGGGAGACTCACAAGGACAAACAGTCAGACGTAGGAAAAAATATTTATATAAATACATCAGACCGGATAATGACAATTCTGATACAATTTTGTAACGTTTTTTATTTTTATTTTCGACTGCTTATTTGTTTTTTTTTTGGCATAAGTCTACATAATCTCGTAAAGTAAATAAATTTATTTGACTGAGGACAAGATAAAGAATTCGATAGCTGATAGCTTTACATTATTACGTATTATAATATTCTTATTATTTCAACTTTAATATTCTCCGTTTTTAGCAAAATCTATTGAACACGTTTAAGATTTTATCTTGAAAATCTTTACTAATTTAATAAAGAAAGAGTGAATTTCGTACGTGCGAAGTAAACTCCTGGAGCACTAAGTCTATTTTTAAAGTAATGGCTTTTGGATATCGTATTATTCATAATGGTCAGAAGTTATATAAGTTTTGTGTTTTCGAGCAAAGAAAAAACAGAATTTATTAGCTTCGTAAATATAATAGAGTGGAACTACGACGCATTTTTTTAGTAAAAACATATTTATAATTTTTTAAAAACTTCAAATCCGAATGTTATTCCTTTTATGATAAAATTTTAAGCTTTCGAGAAAATATTCAAATTTTCATAAAATATGAACTTTTAAATAAAAATTGTGATAATATTTATTTTAAATCCGAAGACTGTACATGCTTTGTTCTTTAAAAACAATTAATTGTAGACGTTGCTTGTATTTTAAAATATATAAATTTGCTACCTTTTTTACTTTAAATTGAAAAATTTAGACGACCCCTATGTAAAAATAGATTCGAGCCAGACAGAGCCAAAATAACACCGTTCAGCTATTATATAAAATATTTTCTGCCTCACATGTTGTTTTATTACCCTTTATGAACAAAAACATCTAACGTGCTAGTGGTTGAGGGTAGGAGGCTTAATATTTAAAACAAATGACACTTCACAATAATAATTACCCCCACACGTTTCGCGTACATATATGGTTTAGGGTAATTATGTGGAGCCGAGGAAATTGCTCAATATCCTGTACGGTATAGTTCCAGACGTGTTCTATAAAATAGTAAGCAACGTAGCTTCATACCGCAAGTGACGGTAAATTCGCTTGATAGACACGACGCCGGAGCAGCGTGGTTACTTCGCACACCTCAGCCAGGAAATATTGCCTTATAATCAGATAGATAGATGTCATTAATCACAGATAAAACGTATGCACTAAATTATAATGTCACAAAATATTGTGTCTGTGAAAAGGTTCTGATTTGTATTATGGGAGATAACCACAAAGAGGAGACCAAAGATATAGTAAGCATTTGAAGAACGAGGCAGCAGCTACTAAGAGTGGTAACTTTGGTAAATAATTGGTAACAAGTAATTAATTGAAAAAATCAAATACCCGACTTCGTAACAAGACCATCTGCAGTCTAAAAGCCTTTAAGTGAAAATCGTTACTAACCAACTTTAAATCGTTATGGATCCTAAACGGTAATTTTGATTAAAAAACCAATTGAACCTAAAAATTATTTTTAATACCTATTCAACGAATTATCAAGTGGTATATCAAGTTTTGACATAGTTTGTCGATTTCAATTTTTTTTCTTTTTTACATTATGGTGTCTAAAATCGGTCGTTTTGATTTTTATATATAATTTCATGCTTTCTATCAACGATGAATCAAACGACATGTCATTTATTAAAATCAGTCCATGTATTTGGTCTAAATAGTACCATAAAGGTACAAATCCACATACATATATACATAAATACAAACATAGATTGATAAATTCATATTTAATATAACGGGTCTTATCGCGATAACTAATAGTAGTAATACCTTTTTATTGCCCGACGTTTCGACGAAGTTACATTCGCCGTGGTCACGAGCTGACTGGTGTACCGCGCGCCCTCCAGCGACGAGTGCGCGAGTTTTCTTCGCCTACCCTCACAATATTAATATTGTCTTTACCGTTAAGGTATTACTACTATTAGTTATCGCGATAAGACCCGTTATATTAAATATGAATACGCAGTTTCATCTTGACTAACTTATAGTCATCTACATGTATCTTCTAGCATAGTGATCTATTGAATCCAATCATTATAATGGATTATGTTAATGTAAATGATTTAATGCATGGTACAAAGATACCTTTTAGAAAATGGAATATATTGGGAATCGGCAGGAATACACATTAAACGTAAGAATAGATACATATGTTTGGTTTCATACTTTTCATCCTTATATGAAGCTTTTTCAAAGGTACAATATACTACATGAAAATATATTGTCCTATACTTTCATTTTACTCTATAAATATTTATTTTGTTTATCGTGTGCGCATTGTCTTACCTATAATTAGAAGATATGCAACGTGGATGTAATTATGCATGTTGCTGTGGTTAAATTACCGCCGTTATTGGTTTATAACGGTGTGAAGATTAGTGAGATTACGTATATACCGTTGGATATTGCAAAGTTATATGTAATATTGTGAACTATAAGTTTATAAGTATATATTGTATGGATTAAATTGTGATGCAACAGTGTTTGTAAATTAAATACTTTTTGGAGGATTATCCGTGGGAGATTAATATTAATTAAGACATTGCCGATGTATATAATTATTAACGTTTATTAAAATATTTCAATTATAAATCTCTTAATACAATTTGTTTTTTTTTTTTATATAAAATACTAAAGTTTACAATTATTTACGTGCTATAGTTTGGATGATTTTAATTTGCTTGCAAAATGCAGTAATAAAAACTTTTTCCGTGGAAAATGTATCTACAAATTTTTTCCCAGAAAACGTTAATAATATTCGACTTCGATATAACTATCGTATGAACTTCATATTACAGAAAATAAAAAAGGTTTTTAGGGGGAGTTAAAAAATTAATATCCAAGTTCAAACGCCCGCGAAAACTGTGGTTACAACTCGAGTTAAGTAAAATAATAAAACCTAGATAACATTAATAAGAAGATTTAATCAAAATAAATTTGATTTCTTATTGCTAATTTTACCGTTTTCTTGAAAATACGATTCGATTAATTGCGATTGGATTATAGTGCAGTTCCTTGTAAGAAAAAGTCTTTTATTTTATTTTAGTCTTGAATAAAATAAATTTAAGAATTCCTTATCTTTTGCTAATTTGTTAGAACTGTCTAATTATAAAACAGATGTCAACTTACCAGGAATTGAATTTCTAGTATAATGACAACATAATTATTTTTTAACAAGCTGATGGCCGGACTTCGCATATGAAATATTAAATTAAACAAAATTTCTAAAAAAAATGCCTAAGTTACGTCTTATAAAATTAGCTATCGTCGAGTGAAGGTCCCGTCAAAATCGGTCCAGCCGGTTTCAGACATTAGCCGGAACAAACAGACGGCTGTCCGTCTGTTTGTCACAGACAGACAGACAAACATTTTTTAAATTATTTTCTGATGTAAGTATTGTACATACTTTCATATGTACTTAGTGAAAAGCTGTTCACATGAAATTACAAACGGAAACTTCAATTTTATTTATTAGTATAGATATAGATTAAGAATAACCAAAAACAGGTGGACTGTACAACACAAAAAATATGGCAGTTATAGTGGCAGGAAAAAAACGTGTACACGTGTCCTTTTTCCCTTAATGCTATGTATTATTTATTAAATAGTATAAATCGACGCTGATAAGCAATAATGTGTCAAGCCACACGGACTTTATTTTGAGAAAATGGCGTCTAAAAATATTAAACCTATTCTTAACAAATTTGTTTGTAGACGTATATGTCCATCTTTTCATTTCTATTTCGATTAAATAAATAATAAATTAATAGCAGATAGGCAAGTAACGAGTTCTATCTAATAATGAGATTTTTAAATACATGAGATTATTGCATAATCGAAAATATTGAACACACTTCGATATTCTAAAAATTAAATTAAGAATTTTTTTTTCGTACCTATTTAGTTCAGGTCACTTAAAAATTATTTGAATAAATAAATAATGAATATATAAACATGAAATACGTTATCAGAATACATTCATATCTCTAAATTTGAATTTTTGTGGGTTGACATATTATTGCTTATCAGTATTCAAATATATTTAGAAACTCTCAGTTTTCAAGTACCAGTGTAAAAAACATAACGTGTTTGGGATAATAGGAAAACATAATGAGAAAATGTTCAAGTGACGGAAGAAATTTTGACATCTGCCTTCCCGTAGTAGAGCATTGTCGTAGATTAAGGTTTTACTTTTCCTATTGAGAGAAGAGGCAAGTACCCCGCAGTGGATTAGCAGAAGCAGACGTATTCTATTTACTAGACTTTATCGATTTGAATAAGATTGGAACCAAATATTTCCTTACCTTGAATAATTAGGAATTAATTTCCTATAATGATAATAAAATCGTTTTGTAAAGAACTTTGACAACCATTGAGAATTATTTATAAGCAATTTCGTTTATCTACCTTAAGAAAGCCTTTATAAAGTTTTGTATACGATTGAAATTAAAAGAAAATATAGTTAATTTTGTTCGAACCAAAAAATAAACTGATTAATTAATCATAATTATATACAAAAAATTCTTATTTCCCATATATGTATGTAGTAATAAATAGCTTAAGCGTATCGTATTTAGTTTTCAATAGACATGGCTTCCTGAAACGCTGCTTGCATTTCAAAGGATGTGCTCAATAAGACCATTGAATACGTGAATATTAAGTAATGCTCCAGTAGTGTCTAAATTCCAACTGAGACGTTCATTGACTGAACGAGTTACATTTGTTGAATTGTATATAATAAAATGGCTATTGTCTATATATTAATGAATATGTTGCTCGTTTGTCTCAATAAAAATCGTGTGATTGGTGAATGGTTGGAAAGATTTGGCTAATTTTGATCCTGAAATATTTGTATAAGCGCAGGGAAGGTTTAAACGCCGAAAAAAATTAAATAATAAATGAAGAAAAATACTATAAACGATAATTTATTATTGTTTTTTCATTCGCTTGGTGAATTCGAGCAGGCTAAGGCATAAACCATACCGCCTCGTCTAAACGACAAGTTAATTTTCCAAAATAAACTGTTTTGTCACTTGACTGTCAAATATTTATAGGTGGCTTCACAAGTTTTCCTGCTTTGTAGCTTTAGTATAAGGTCCGATTTCTTTTGTCTGTTATCTTGGAATTCAAAAACGATCTGTCAGATATAAAAAAGTGTGTTACACTTATGGTAGATATATTTTTTTATTAAGCTTTAAACACATTTTATACAAATACTATATGTAGGAGTTATAAAGTTTACCGGGTCATCTAGTATATAATTATTTTTGCAATCAATCTTTCAGTTTCAAAATACCAATCATTTTATTATTTTCACTAATAATGCGTTATCTGTAATGGTACAAATTTGTGGTAATATATAATCATGAAATTTAACACGGTCATTTATAAGGCGATCTAACTGTGTTATCAATCAATTTCTGTTAGATTTTTTTTATATACTCTTAGTGAATAAAGATGATAATTAAGATTCAGGAGTCATGGTGGAGCTGAACTTTTTCTGGCTTTTTATTTTTTATTTTATTTTATCTACAACTTTATTTCAAAATTTATTAATTTTATTTAAGACGTTGCTTATTTTATAGTAGTGTATATAATTTGAAAATCTATAGCATGATGATAGTATTGAAGATATTATCATATATAAAATGGCGACAAATGCAATAGGATTTGTCTTACTTTAAAGCTGCTTGGTTTGACAATTTGATTATGTCCAGTGTTTTCCAATATTATTTATTATTATTCGTGTTTTCTTTTCCGAATTCTGTTTCATTAACATTAGTCAATGGTGGATCTAATATTTCAGTTTAGGGCTTGATCAGTGGTGAATGCGGTGGATTCAGGACTTTTGTTTATGGAGGGAAGGAGGATTCATTAAATGTTAATATCATAGGAACTTAATTTGAGATTTGTCAAGCGTGAACCTAGATGAATTTAAGAGAGATGGGGCCTTGAGCCCGTTAACCCTTTCCCTGGTGACGCTACTGATATAAGTAGTAAAATATGGTATAAAAATTAAATCCGTAATGAATTGCCCTATTTCATTTAAATAAGCATTGATCCATTTAGATAAATACCAGACGAAAACTTCGTCTAAGCAAAGTATTAATTTCAATAAAAACTTTCGCGATCGTGAATTTATTTCTTTTGAATTTGCAAAATCGTTCGTAACACGAATCCGATTAGTAAAATAAAATCTGCGGATCGATTTGCGGCACAAGAGTTTGCGGTCAGGCGTAATTTATTCTAAACTTCGTAGCCCTTCGTCTTTATTTTATTTTATGCGGGTTCGATAAGTACCCCATATAATTGCTGCTTATCTCGAGATTTTGGAATTTGTGAGAGATTTTGTTATTGAAATTTATTCTCTTAGCAGTATAATAGCTGTTACCTAAACTTACCATGAAATTTTCGACTAATCTTTTTTCTTTTTTATTAATATTAATTTTGACAAGTATTTATTCAGGTTCACCCGTTGCGTTGTCTATATGTACGTACTTAAATCTTACAAGTTAAATTCACGTATGGATGATGATAAGCAAGAATGTGTCAACCCACAAAAAGTCAAATTCGAAGATATTGATGTATTCTAATAGTGCGTTATGTGCTTAACATTATTCAAACCTTTTCCAAGTCATTTAAGCGAAATGAGTCCTGAAAATGTTTCCCAATTTTATATTTCAAATATTAAATGAAGTGTTCATATAGTCAGGGGGCCTAATTTCGATTGTCGCGTTAAGCCCTTTACTTGCAATTACGAGCGTTATAGTATTTTTACAGCGTTGATGTATTTTATACAATATTAGCTGGTGCTCACGACTTTGTCTGTGCAAGATTAGTTTTGACGATAGTGGCTTACACATAAAATTTAGATGTATGCTGTCACGACTTTTTTCCTACTTATTTGACACTTATCTTTATATTTTGTACAATTCACTAATAATGTATCAAAATCCTTTCAAGTCAACACAACTGGCAAAGTCTCAACCCGATGAGTTTAAAATTGACAAACTCATCGCCTATTTTATCCCCTTGGGGGTAAAATTAATCAAAATATTTTCTTAGCGGATGCCTACGTCATAACAACTAGGTACATTTCTGCTTAATCTGTCCAGTAGTTTGGGCTGTGCGTTGATAGATAACTATGCCAGTCAATCACCTTTGAGTTATATATTTAGTTATAAAATCTGGAACAGTTACTACATACTTACTAAAGTCGTAATTTCGAGTAGATGGTAAAATAAAGTAATGTTAAAAATAATATATAAAAAACAAGTTTTTATTTAAATGATTAAAAAAACACTGTAAAGAGAAATTAGACCCAATCATTTTATTAGATTATAAAATTTAATATTATGAATGAAATATTCTAAACGAACGAAACCGCGCCTAAATGTAGTTATAATTGTTTCGGTCAATCCTATGTTTACCGTCGATTATTCCCCAAGCGGAATATCAGAGGGCGTTAGTAACAAAGTTGCCCACCAAACAATTAGTAGAAGTTAGGATCGGGGCTCAGTGGATTTATTTGTTCTAAGTCGTTGTTTGTTGCCTATAAACATTCACCGCCGGATATTAGCCCTTGTCCGGATATGTAGTGCCTTCAGGCCCGCTCTTTTTCTCGTGTTTAATTTATTCTTGAAAAGCGTTTCTTTCATACTGACCTATATTAGAGAAATGGGTGTACTTAGTTTTCATCTTGTATATTAGAATTTCTTAAGTTACTGTTTATTTTGCTTTGCTTAAAACATACAAGTATAAATTGAAATGGTTATTAATCGCTTTATAACATTATGCAAAATCATGTGTATTACATAAATGTTCGACTTAGATATGGTAGCCAATGAAAGAAAGAACTGGGTAATGAAAAAGGATGTAGCAATATTATTACTCAACACGAGAAATAGAATGCGCCTCCAAGACAAATAAATGTCACCGTTTCCTTCAATAGAAACCTATCAAACGTCGAAGGATCACAACTTATTACAGAAGCAAATGAACCGATAACAGACTTACATGTTTCTTTAGCGAACGTCAATTTTGTCGAGACCTCTTTTATAGTATGAAGAAATCATTCTTTCCTTTGACTGTGTAAGAAAGGGTGGTTGTATTAAGGGTCAGGTTACGGTGGTCGTAGTCTGTACTGCAGAAATTCATACAAGCTAGGGGCGCCTTCCGCCGCGACGTTGGTTGTTATGTCGAGGAAATGGACCCGCAGTACCGAACGGAAAAGTCAAAGTGAAGAATCCCTGTCTCACTGTTAGCGTTGTTTTCATTACGGTGGATGTGTAAACAAGAAATAACGATACATACAGACGTTGTGTACATTGAGCCATTTGTATAGACTATTGTATTTTATATAGTCAAATTTTAATTGCAGTAAAAATCACTTTGTTAAATATTATAGGAATTAATAAAACTATGTAGAAATGTAGAAATAGATTATGATGTAATAATACTAAGGTACTATCGTATGATATGTTAAAATATTATGTATAACAATGACATGTATATAACAGAGAAAAAGGAAGATACACATATTAAGAACAAGGATTTTTATACTACACTTCTCACTGGTTTCGTTATGATGTATAGTTAGTTGCTCATGCAAATTCCCATTTTGTGATAGAATATTCGCATCGTATCGAATATAATAAGGAGAGGAAAACGTACATAATTGTTTTGTTTCATTACACAAGTAATTTAGTTTTATATAAGAAGTCCTTAATAGCTAAAACATATTATACTGTTCAAGATTATATAGACGATAAAGATGCTTGGATTTAGTATAAGTTGGATTCAGAAAGTTTATTTAATATATTTGCAACCTATAAATGTATGTACCTATTGTAAAACTGTTTTAAAAGAGTTTCTTGCCGGTTCTTCTCGGTAGAATCTACATTCCGAATCAGTGGTTAATTCATTAAATTAATTTTTTGTTTTCTTTTTTTTTCTGTATTGACGATTCAAAAGCCTTTATAAAAGCCTACTTGAATCAAGCATATTTTGATTTTTGATATAATTATTTATGTATTTTTCATTAAATGTATTTAAAAGTCCCGCGAACTATTCGACCGTGTATAGCCGAGAACGCATTACCCAAAGCTTTGTGTTTCTGATTTATTTACTTTGTGTTCGCTTTTAAAAGCAACAGAGCGATTGTACATTTCTATTTTCATAGTCTCATCATTTTCCCAGCGCTGTGAAGAAAAAAAGTTGGTATGTTTGCTAAAGGGAATGCGTTTTTAATGTTCGAATTGATAGATAGTTATTTATGCGCCACTCTTGAGTTTCTTGTTTTTTTTTTTTATTACGAATTATTATTTCAGTCTTTGTTGTTTAACGTGGGTCGATTCATTTTGTTAGAACGGCTGATAAATATATTTAGGTCATTAGGAATATGTGTAGATGAAAATATTAATTGTACTAAGCACTTTTTCAATTTTAGATTAATTTTACCAGCTCTTTGCAAGCCCATTCGATGATGATTAACCGTTTCTATATTTTATATTTGAAAATTAATTTGACTTTCTATACAAAAAAAGATATTTTTTAAAAGGCACTATTTTGTCAGTATGTAGGTACTGAAATGACAGATATGTGACAATTTATAATAATAAGTTGTTTTATGTATAATATTTATATACATTTTTGTGTTGTTCTAGGTTAAGGACTAATAATGAAATTCATACTATTTTAGGGTCTTTTCAAAATTTAGCTAAGGTTGGATTCTTGACTCCACCGATCAATCTCCATCGTGTCTTCTCCATTCCACGTGACATTGGCGAAATAACATGTGTCTAATTGGCACAACTAAAAGCCATTGTTTAAAGCGATAAGGTCGTTTTTGCTTTGGTAGAAAATTTTATAACGAAAAGACGTGTGTACTTAGCAAGGTTTAATTTGTAACTAACTCTTTATACTTACAATATTTTCTTAATATTTAATTACTTCGAATCTATTCTCAGCCTTATTACAAAGATAACAAAAATCAATTTTAAAACAAAATAACAGTTACATTTCTCATGATGTAGTGGACTGTATAGATAGGTACGAGTAGATATAATCTTTAACTAGATATTTAGACAGCCATTAACCAAAGAATTGAATTGAATTGAATAAGTTGTTGTTCAGAGTGTTATTATATTTCTTCAAATGTCTTTTTAATGTTATATAGTGCAATATAATTTGATAGCAAATAAATTGTGTGTAGATAATACAAAGTTTCCGTCGACACAACAACTTGAAAATGTATGATGTGTACGTTAACTATATCCATAACTGTTTTCGAAACTGAATGAGATACTTAAGTTTGTTTATTAGTTTGCGAAAATTTCTAACGATAGTTGTGTATAGTGTTTACTCTGCTTTTAACCAAATTTCAATAAAGAGGGATTGTTTTACTCGGTTTATTTTTGTATTGGCTGAGATATTTTCACTGTTTGAAATGATTTTAAGCTTTCGCGATTTATATTATTCATATTTAATATAACGGGTCTTATCGCGATAACTAATGGTAGTAATACCTTTTTATTACCCGACGTTGCTTGTGTCAGCTCGTGTCCATGACGAATGCAATTTCGTCGAAACATTATTACTACCATTATATTGCGATAAGACCCGTTATATTGACCACCATAGGTGTCTAAAAATGTTACATACATGTTTTAAAAAAATAATTGTGATGGATCTAAATTTTAATTCACATAAAATCGAATTATACATAATATATAAAATGTAGAATATGTTATTACAATTTTTTTTATCAAGGTATAATACTTTTAGTAATAATACATACAGTAAGTAATCTTTATTTCAGGTAAAAAATATTTCGGAAAATATAAGAAATTTTATAATTTTTATAATTCTAATTTCCCTTGCAGAATGACCTGACCTATAATCTTACTAGACAAAGGCTTAAGGCACTCCAATTTGATGGACGGCATGAGCGTTGAATGGACAAACTACTCTATGCATATTTTGCCATATAATAATATACAAAATATATACATATAAAATAATATAATATTAATTTTGTTAAACTAAAAACAAAAAAAAACTTCACGCGTACTTATTTACTATTCTAGAATTAGTTCCAGAAAAATACCTATGTATTTCCTTAGAACAACTAAAATAAAATGTAAAACATTTTATTAAAAAACTTAAATCGGATAAATTTTGGGGCGTCATTAAAATAAGTTGCCCACGGCGCAAACTTTGCTTGGGCCGGCACTAATCTTAAGATAAGAGAGAATATGTTCTGAAAGTTTAACTACTTGTAGCAAAATATTAAATTTTCTTAGAAAGTAGGATTTTATTTGAAAATAAAAGAAAAAGTGTTGGTAGCAACTTTATTGTAGGTAACTATTGTCATCAATGTACACAGATAAAGCTAATCGTATAAAACGGTGGTAATAGAAATTTCGTAAATAATAAACAATAAAACTTAATTTAATTTTTTATCTATAAAATTAATATATTTATAAAAATAAATTTCGTTCAGGAAATATATCTTTATAACATCGTAAGCCTAATAATAATGATTATTATTATATTTTCTTAATATACATAATTAATTTTTATTTATATACTACCGACTCTTCTTCTTCTTTCTTGATGGCTTGGATTAGGACTAAGGACATGACAGCATTTATGACCTAAAAAAAAATTTATATTAAAATTATAGGTAACATTTAATGGCATTTTGTCTATACTTATACTATAAAGAGGTAAAATTCGTTTGTAAGTTTATATGTTTATAAGTTTGTATGTAAGAGTTAATCTCTGTAAATGCTGATCCAATTTGATAAAAAAATGCGTTTAAACCTTCCTTAATAAACAGATAGCCTGTTTATTAGGGTTATAAGCTGTATTACATCACGCTACGAGTCATCGGAGCGAAGCAGTAATCATAAACGCGAGGGAAACCGCGAGTGAACAGCTAGTTACAAATAATTTTCTTTAGGCATATTTAGCTAAAATTAAAATCAAAATGCAATGACGTTTGGCAGTTATTAATATTAGTTTAGTAGATTACAAAAAAATACGAAAAAAAATACGACATAGTAACGAAAGAGTATATTATACACAAATATCAACGGGAGAGATTATGCTTTGCAATTTTTTTTTGTCAAAAAGTGACTATAACATCATTGGCTTAGGTAACTTACGCAAATCATGCAAGATGCAAGAACAATGCCAGCCAGCCAGCCGGTCCTCCCTTCTAAGTACCACGTGAGCTCGTCTACACATCCGTGGAAGTAGGCGTTACCAGTGACTGAATCACGACACTCCGAGGGTAGTGGTTTGTTCATGTTTATAAAGTCTATCGCGCCATCTGCACCACAGCAGCCGATCTGAAAAAAGGCGATTTTAATAAAGAACTGCAATTATCACTATCGCAACCTATATTGCGAAAGTTGCTTTTTTTAATTTTTGTACTAATGAAATAAATCAACTGTCAAATTGTATTGTAGTGCGATAGCGTTAGCTCGTCGTAATAACCTGCCCGATGTTTATCAGATATTTTATTCAACACGTTGAGATAACAATTTATTATTATTAAATTATGTTAAGCACTCGTGTCGAGCTCCTTCGTTTTTGTCACAAAATTATACATATTAAGCAATTATAATTCTGTTAAAAAGTAGGCATATGAACATGTTTTTTGTTAAATATTGTAGATAAGGTTGTAGTTGATATGCATTATTTATTTAAGGTCAATGACTAAAATCTCAACGTGATTTTACATCTGAATTCTACATCGGCAGAACCCTACATCATTAACTCCTCTATTTAATTAAACAAAACTACTCCAAAGTATTAAAAGTCAAACTGGAGCGTGTAGACAATCAAAACGAACCGAACTCTGATCACTAGATTTTTGTTCCAATATTCAATCGGGCACCGAAGCGAACGTGCCGTCAGGGTCATTTGATTAGTACCGACGTCCCTAACGGCGAGCCGATGCTACGTTTCAACGTCGACTGTCCATTTGCTAAATGTGTTTTGGGCAAGGTTTGATTTCGACTGAATACTTCAGGCAACATTGTGCAGATAAAGAACGTTATCGCTCCTCTTTATCTATGGTGCTTACGAATTGTTCTGTTTTCTTTATACAGGTAAATGAAATCGAGTAAATAAATGGTTAGTTCTTTTGTTATACATTTTGTATTAATATTATTGACAAGTGATGCTATAGTTCTATTTCATTATCATAATAATGTAATTATTTTATATAATGACGTAAATAGATATGACGATTATATTTGATATTCTAAAATAGGCGTTCATTAAAGGCAATTTTAATACATACAATGACAACAATGCCCATGTATGCTTACATGCGAAATTCAATTAATTATTCAAATTCGACTGGATTACATAATGTGTTGATAGTATATAAATTAGTTGCACCTGTACGTGATGTTTAGGTAGAGCAAGTACGGACAGATCTTTTCTAGATCACTGTTATTTTTATTCGAAATTTCGTGAAAGGAGATCGACAGTCTACGACCAAATACTGAAGTGCTACTTATTTTAAGTATCTTTTATACCTCGTGTTGTCTTTGACGAGATAAGTAGCGCGAGGTTTAATGACAACTTAAAATTATTTGGCGTAATACTCTTAGTATTGGACTTTAACGACGATTGAACGACGTTTCTATTTAAGTATCAGGGAGTTCATTATCAAAAACTACCGCTTCTAAAATAATTATTATAATATAATGATATTAAAAGTCCTTAATCAGAAATCAACTTTCAATATCTGGTATACTTTGGTAGCAGTAATTTTCGATACACCCTTAGATTCTATCTGATCTTTCGTCTTAAAAAGAGTGTTTGCCCAGCAAGGGCATATTACCAAACTTAAACTCTATTTCGTTTAATGAAACTATCTAAATATCTACAAGAAAATCATAACCAAAATTAGTACATTTCGATTAATTTCAGAAAGTCATTTTTGCTATATCGCTGGTTTGCCAGAATATCGTAGTAAATCAAAATTCTATCAAATAGAACTATGTCAAAAGACCATGCACTGGTAATTTTTTTTTTAATCGATAAAGTTATAACATCAAGGGATCGTTTAAATTTTGCAGCTATGCACCAATACATTAATAAAGAAATTTTAAAACTCTATTCCCTAAAACTCATCATTTTTAGTTGCATCGATATTCTTGAAAAGCAGCGATATGTATATTTAAGTCTTGTAATTATTGTTACCGATTTTCCAATAATAGACTTATAAGCCGATTTCCTCCGCCCATCCCGTGATTCTGATCGCTTACGTCATCGAACAGAGGGCGGAGAATTGAGATCTAAACATAAATGAAATTGAAAGATCTAGAATTTTCACAGGCGCTGGCTATTTGTTACACTGTTTTGTTTATTTTTTAGTACTGAAGGTGGATGGAACGTTATTTCTTTGTTAGAATTTTACGTAATTCTTCACTTACATATTTACAGGATAAATTTAAAAATATTATATTATTATATTATGTTAAAAATACCATTTATATATCTGAGTATCAATTAATACAGAAAAACATACCCAAATGCGTGACGAGATTTACAAATGGTTACACATTCTTATAGCGCCTCTTTTGTTTATTTTACAAAAGTAATTAGTATAGAAAGTATATAGTGTTATATAGTGTTGTCTTATGCAATGGTATAGAACCGTGTGCGAGTCTGATTTGCACTTGACTGTTTCTTTTAAATAAAATATACTTACACCTTCTTGTACCATCCTAAGTATTTCCCGGCTGCCTTCATGTTGGGGATTGTTTACGAGTCTGAGGATCACATCCCTGATGAGAGGCTGGATGCTGGAGTCATACGTCGAGAAGTCCAACACCACACACGCTCCGACTAGCCCAAACACGAATAATGCTGCTTGTGTCGCTATAAACTATAAAAAAATTGATCTTTAAGTAAAGTATAAAATACAAAAATGGACATAATAAAAAAATCACAAAAAAATATTTGAAGAACATTTATTGACTCGGAGGCGGTACGACTGGCTGGTTAGCTTTTATTATTGGTAGAAAATAAAAAAAGTAACAGAATTGATTCACAAATATTTGATAAATGTAATAAAATACGACCATATCCCAATAATTACCAGACTATGCCTTATCTTACCACAAGCAGCAGGAACACATTCTCCATCAGCGCAGAACCGCAACCAATGAAGGCTATCACCATAATGCCTAACGCCCCGATCAGTATGATGTAGATGCCGATGAAGTACTTCTGCAGTTCCAATATCCTCATCCACTCGTTGAAGCCCGGTTCGAAGCATATCCAGAGGCATAGTGCGAATATTGATACACCGAACAACTAGAAACAACACAAAACTTATATTATTCTAAAAATAAAAACCCGAATTTCTGTCTAATAACAACAATTTGCATTTAAAATCATTCAAAGTGTTTAGTCTACAAGAGGTCAAAAGGATTCGTCAGTTTCACAGTTTACGCCGGTCGTGTTGTTTCTTTGCTGACGTAACATATTCCGTGACATTGCGGTGCAAGAGAACAATGACAACTTATGTCCTGAGACTTCAAAATTGGTCAAGCCGCGTAGGCTACAGGTAGTCACAATGGAACGGACATAGATATAAACTTTCATATTTAAATACGTGTGAAAAACATTCTTTATGGGTTAGTCGGGTAAAAAATCCATTCAACAGTTTTTACCGGTGTTTAAAAAAGCTTCGGTAAATGAGCGATCTATTGGGCGACACCGTTAATAATTTTTTTTTTAAGTAGCAAACATAAAAGTATGCCTTAATGAATTATATATGGCTTCCGTTTCGTGAAAAAACTTTGTTACGCCAAGTCTGACGTCACTCGAGATATTTATAAGTTTAATTTGCATAATATCTATTGATTAATTTTAAATATAAACTGAACGTGGGTAGTCATTTTAGCCTATACCCAATTTTTATCAAAGATTTATTTTGAAACAACATTAATTATTTAAATGACACATTTTATTCTACGCCTATATACCCAGTGATTATACGGTATTAATAATACTATAGTATTACACACGGTGCTGCTTGCTAGTTCTATTAGCCTGAACTGGCCTCAGCACGGTACCGTGTGTCTATAAGGAACAAGTGTTTCACACTAAATAATAGTACTTTTACGAGTATAAAACAAATGTTTCTCAATTTCAAATAATTATACTTTGACCAGTATAAAACCATTTATTCTCACTGCAGTCTTTGTTGCTAACAAGATATGTAATTCGCTTAACAAACAAACATAACGCGAGAGGCTAACAAGCCAATTTTTTGTTGATTATTCCATTCAGGCTCTTTAAAATTGTGCTTCAAAGGAAAATACGATTTTCCTTTTAACATTATTCGAACGTTTCGTTTGTTTTTCAAATCATTTACTTTTTCATTATGAATAACACTGTTTGTTTATTTTTAGAATAACTAAGACTTTAAAAAAAGGAACCCATTTCAAAAGCAAAATACGTAATTTCGTTTATGTAGATAACACAGCTATTTTGATACACAAAAGAAAGTACCAAATCGATTCTGATATAAATTCTATGGGATAAAAATTGAAAGTATTTGAAATAAAAAGAAAGATTTTGCTAAATCGTTTAAAAAGTGACAGAGTTCACATACACTATGAAGTTAGAACCTCCTCCTTGGGAAATAATTAATAATAGTAGATTATGACATGTGATTCTACATATTATCACGCCCAAGCTCGCACCAGCACAACGTTAGAAAATCTACATTTTCTAAGTATAAAGGTCGATTTTTAATGCGTGGTCGTCCATGGCTGCACTATTAAAATTTACGCACCTTGGGTGGTAATTTTAGCTTATATTCACGTATATGTTCTCAAAGGTATATTTTGAAACAACATATGTATATAACATATGTTATTTTATTAAAAATCCGTTACTAGGAAGTAGGAGGTACCTTTCTCATCTATATTCTAAATTAGGGCTCAACAAATGGCGTACCGCGGTGCAGATCCGGATCGCCGGCCTATTTAGTTCGGAACTTAAGTAAGCAGCATCAGAAGAAACATCTAACATGAAGGATAGCCCTAGATAGTTTGTTAGGGAAGGTTATAGGCTATATTACATCACGCGACGGCCCATGTGAGCGAAGAAGTAACAATAAAAGCGAGAGAAACCGCGAGAGCCAGTATCCACACAGTACAGATAAACCTAATTTTTAACAACATTTGATTTTATTATTTTCGTCGTTGTTATTAAAATTTGTCTACAACAATGTTATTACCATTGGAATTGCAGATATAAAGCCATTAACTATGAAAAACAACAATAAAACTATGTCTGATCTGTGTATAACTTTTACAATCTCATTAATTCAGCGAGTTCCATAAACTTTTATGCCGGAAATACGTGATTCACCGGTTTTTACACTACCGACAAATTCATTGGATTTATCGAAACGATTATCGGAAGGTGACATCCGAAAAAACATATTTTTATATGAAAAGCGACAATGTTATTCGTACATTATTGTTGTAGTTGGCTAAAATAGTATTAACGCGCTGATTGAACTTAGACACTTTATTTTCAGTTGAGTACGAAAGTAAAAGAAGAGTAACAGCTTATAAATGTCCCACTGCTGAGCAAAAGTCTCCTCTAAGGAGAAGGTTTACAGCTTAATCCACCACGCTGCTCCAATTCCACTGGGTTGGCGGATATACACGTGTCAGAATTATTCCAGGCACATGCAGGTTTCCTCACGATGTTTTCCTTCAAAACGAACTCGAGATGAATTTAAACAAAAATTTAGCACTTGAAAACTCAGCGGGGATTTTACCCGCGATCAACGGTTCGACGTTTTCTAATCACTAGGCCATCTCGGCACATGGTACATATATCAAACACTTTTTGATCGCCAATCCGGCTATGTAAACTGAAAGTAACTGAACACAAATAGGTGCTACGTAGGGAGTGGTCGACTTTAAATCTATTGATTATAATAAATAAAGTAAAACGGAAAAAGAGACTATTGACAAAAATAGTTATTAAATTTTAGGTAAAAAATCATGAAATAGGCAGTTGAATAATTTTAACCAACTTCGAAATAAGAACGAGGTTCTTATTTCGTCAGGAACTTAATTTTAAAGCATGTTCAGTGTTCACCGATTACTCGAAAACGGCTTAATCGATGACGATTTGATTATTGCTTTATGTTGTTGGAAAAAAAACACTATCCCATTGGTTCCATAGAATTTTTATCAAAATCGCTTTAGTCGTTTGGTTTTAAACGAAAAAAAATCGGAATAATTACGTCATTTAAGTAAACTTAATTGCATATTTCTCTTTTCAAATCGGTTACCAATTTTGTAAACAATCTCGTTAATCCTCTATCAATCAGATCAGATAATCGAAATCGAATTGGACGTCTATAAACGAGCTTATTCTTAGAAGAATGGATATCCTGAGATCACGTGATTCCATCTAATAGCCTTGTTTTTGCCTCCCTAAATTGTTATAGATAAAAGTTAAGTCACTTTCTCTCTTATATTTTGTTTGCTAACATAGACGTGTTTTCTGATTACTTTGTTGATTTATTGTCTATGTCATACTTAAATGTGAGATAAAACTATAACAATATCGTGTTTATACATGAAGTGTTTTTAAAAAGATAAATGGTAGAGAATATTATTATCGATAGAGATACTAAAAATAAAAGTTACGAGGATATTGTGTCTTTTTATCTGGAAACGCATAAGCGAAATTACTACATAATAAAATTCTAGATTTAAATTATTCTACGGGTGCTAAGTATAATGTTTTTTTTTTTAAGTAAGAAAGAGAAAAATGGAGAGCTATCGAACGTTTACGATACGTTTCGATATTTGCGATGTCATATTATAAATAATCTACATTCATATTATACAGAGGAAAGATTAGTGTTTTTGTACGTTTTTAATAAATAAGCTCAAAAAATACTGGGCCGATTTAAAAAAAATCTTTTAAGTAACATAGGCTATATTTAATGCTAGAAAAAATTAGGGATCCTTACTAAAATATAAAATAATACAACAAAAAAACATAAATGGAAGTTAAAAAGATTTCACGAACTCTACCGTGCGAAGTCGGGACGGGCCACTAGTGTTAATTAAATGAGAAGAAATTATTTATTATTTGGCATTATAGCAGAGATTTTTTTTTAATCTTGTCATTTAATATCCAAAATATAAATTTAAATATTACCCAAATTCTGACGGTATATTGTTAATAGCGCTACATTTTTTACACGGAACATATTTAAAATGTCAGAAAATTTTACTTAAAGTTACCTGGAGTATTTTAGTTCTACCAGAAATATCTTGTTCAAAATATAGCTTCTGTGCTTCTGACAAATTGCCGCACATCAACTATCGAGCAAACTTTCTTATGTTATTCAAACTTGTACAATATTTAACAGTTCTTGTCTGTTTTCTTTGTAATAGAATTTTTATTTCGTTTGTCAGACTTATTGTGTACAAACATGAAAAATTAATGCCCCTGTCTTCATTTATAAAAGAGAGAATAGAAAATATTTTGTAGCAGACCAGCAAATAAGTATTTGAACGCTGTTCGTGACTTATGTTCTAAAATTAACGAAGAGATTTATGTAGAGGCTACACTTTGTCTGTTATATCACAGCAGAGGTTGGAATATGCTTTGTTTTAAAAACATACTGCTTGAAGAAGCCTTTTGTTACTGACATCATTTATTTAATTTTTTGATAATATTTCAAATTATGTCTTTCGATTCTCTTTAATTCAATTATCTTTAAATTAATTCATATATAGTATATATATTTATACATATGTGTTTTAGTATTAGGAAGATTAGAGTTCATTCGAAACAAATTAGACTTATATCATTTTCTTTGTAGCATTACGAAAACATTCCTAGGCAAACATCAAAGATAAGAGTAATCAAGCAAAACTGTAAGAATCAGGTCGCTACAGCAGTCGCGGGTAGTCTTCCACATCGCTACATTATCTCACAAGCAAAAAAGAACCATATCTACGCATCATTATACTCTGTCTGCAAAAACCTTTGTCGAGACAACAACTCTGTTCGCAATCCATTAGGGCCTCGCCAAATGACGCGGAAAGTTGACTTGTACGTTTGTACAGTTTGCAGCGGGAAAAATCATATAATGCTGGGGCCAGACCGCCATTAACGCTCGAATACACTCGCTGATACACGCTCTCACGATGATAAATGGTACAATCTGTGAACGAAGCCGACTAACTAATAAATTTGAAACAAAGAAAAATCGATGATGTCAAATTGTGGCCGAGTTGTTTTTAATGGAACGATTATCATGCTCGACTTCGAAAACTTTGTTTGATAGCGGCCATTTAAATAAAAACTTATATTGCTTCTTTATATATGTATGTTTCCCAAAATATCTATTTGTTACTTTTATTTTATTTAAAATGTAAATGTATATAACTACAAATTATTTCTAATTATTTTTAAACACCTCTCAAAGAGGCTTTGGGAGTCAACTGGGGACCCAAGAGCTGGCAGCTACCTCGGTCAAAGGATCAGCTTGGCCATTCAACGGGGTAATGCTGCCAGTATTTTGGGAACTTTACCCAGATGCAGTGGCTTAGTTGAGGTCTACAATGTTATGTAAAAAATAATCCTTTTTTTATTTTTTGTATTAATTAAGATGTAAATAGTTTAATATATATTTTCTTTAGCTAATTTTGATTTACTTTATGTTAAAACTCATTAATATACTTAATTTGGAGTTATTTACGCACTTAAATTTTCGTATCAAATTTTAATTCAAGTCTTTCTAATTATCAAAGAAATATAAAAGCAAATAAGTGTATAAGTAAAAAAATGAAAAGAAAAAAATATGGGATGGGAATTTATAACATTGTGCGTCTAACGTGGGTTGGCTTCCTGAATTACCTCATAAGACATACTGCAAAGACGCGGAAATTCAGGATATTTATGATACGGAATAAGCGAAAAGATTAATTTAACCTGATTCTACTTTACATTGTTACTTTCAGAAAATTTACTTAATAAATATAGACATTTTGTCGGAAGTTATGTTTCTCATTTATAAATTCTTAAGGGGTACGAATTCAAAGATTTATTTTCTCCTATATAATGATTTAAGTTAAACCTCGATCCATTTATGGTAACATTTTGTCGAAACTCGAACAATTTATATTCTTGTCCGATGCTACGTTGACTATGTTTTGCTCGTTGTAGAAGCCAAAGACATACTTTTTGTGATGTTAAAAATTTATGGCATCGTAAAAACTCGCACCGCGTTTGTCTGCCGCGTGAACAGCGTCTCGTATATGACATTACAATGTAGATACGTGAATATTTCAGGCGTTAAATTTTATATCAGACCATAGATTACTAAGTTAACGATACTCCCGAAAACCCTAGACAAGTCTATACAACAATAGCACATTCATCTCACGAAATATTTTTCTATCGTAAGTCAAAAAGCACTATTTTGGTAGTGTCACGCCGATTTCACACCCAGAGGAACCGTCAGTCCCGTCTCCCGTTGTATCTCCTCTGAGACACCTGTGAAGCTGGAATAATAAAGACTTTTACAACGTTTCAGAATGGGACTTTTTCTCGCAATTCAACCGCAGCGTGCACTTAAGGGATTTGAATATCTTATATGGTAGATTTTATCTCTTCTACGCAACTCCCGGGAACGAATCCGTCCCGAATTTTAAGTTTTTAAACAAACCCTTAACACTTTCAACGTTTGCCGTTTGAGTTGGGTTAATCGGCTTTATTTTAACGCGAGGCGTGTATAATTCAAAATATACGGAATTCAATTTCGTTTTCAGTTAAAGCGAACAATACTCCAATTTCGTATAAATTGCAATCATACGGTTAAAAGTGACTTCTTTACGGGTCCGCCCAGCGACTTAGCGTTACCGTTTACTGAGAGCATTGTGGGAAAATAAATTCTGTAAATGGAATGAGACGCTAGATTCAGCAAAAATATATGGAATTCGAGACGTGGGCGCTTTGTTTTTTTGTCGCGAAGACTTTTCCTTGATTCCCTCCCCCTTAACACATTTTTTTTTGTTTCATACATATTCATTCAATATACACATAATCTCAGAATAGTCATCTACAATTGATTTTTTTGACACACAAGTAAACGTACATTCGAGATAATTTAAAGGTTAAATTAATATTTTCTGAAGCGCATAATCAGCTAATTGAAAGCAACGAAGCAAGACCCTGAACTTTTTACTGAAGTTAAGCGAGAAAAGCGTCTTCTTTTAACAGACAATTATTAATTTAAGAAGCTCAAAGGCGAGATATTTATATCATGTGGTGGTTTATTAAATTCAATTATTTAACGATTTCTTAAATGTTTACTTAGTATTCTCAGACTATAGAAAAAAAAGGATGAGATTGCTAAAATTTTGAAATAAGCGTTACATTCTAGTGCTGTTAATGAAGCAATTATTTTGCTTTAGCTTTATATATAAATATATATATAGCTAAATTATAAATCATTAAATTTTGTGCTGAAAAATAAATTCTGGCAAGCTAAAATTATGCGATGGCAATTTACATTAAATATTTGCTCCAAGTATCGAAATCATAAAGCAAAGTTGAAATCATTAATAAACAGTTTAAATTAGAACCTTGAAACTTCCTAATCAATTTAAATTGTTCAGAATAATTTGTTATTGAACAGCAGTACTATTCACTAATAACAAACTTGTTACGAACAAGTAAAACTTAAGACAAACCGTATAGGTAGAACCTATTCCGAAATAATAGCATCGTTTTACAAAAGCTAGAAACAGAAATAGACCCGTATGCAGAGGTGACGTTTTAAATGGGAACACGGATCCGTCTTGGCACAATTCCAAAAGTCAATTATTGAGAGTGACCTCGCGGGTCGACTCAAGCAATTATTTCTCATTTGTGCAGGAACACCTTAACGATTGTTCAGGTTTGAATGACGCTTGACGTTCAGCGTTTTTGGCGTCAACTCGCTCGACACTCCAATTTATAGCGCTATTACGATTATTATTCGCTTTATGGTCTTAAGTTCGTGTGGATTAACGTTTGAGGTGGAGTTTACAAGCGAGTTCATGTGTTATATTCACACAATTAATCATATAGTAAAACTCAAAATATAATAAAAATAACGGAAACTGTTTGTTAAAGCAATATTCATTCAAATCTAAATCTTATGAAAAAAATTATGATAACTCTAAATCTCATATGAATGGTTTATAGCAGATAGTTACGATGAGTGACTAATAATTAAGATTTCACAAATAAAATACCAATCAAATATTTCATACCGAATATTATTTGCTAGGCAAACCGTTTCTAACTTATCCTTGGGTATAACCACAACCATAGCGTGCCAGGGTACATGATACAAAACAAAGGCCCATCAAAATAACAAAACCATCTGTACACTACCCTTATAGTTGATGTTTAATTTTCCTAATTAACCATGCTTAATAACCGCTGTATCGGGCAAGTTGTGTAAGACGATTTACTGCTGACGCCGCGTGCCGCTAATGTTTGCCTTAGATAACGATAAAGGCGATTGCACATTGAACGTTACAACTGTAAACGATTTTATCTTTCAAAGTGTAACTTCCGATTGTTTTGTCTATTTTTAGACAAAACGAAGTATTGCTAGAATTGACACTCTAATGAGTCTGGCTGTTTAAGTTCTAGATTATAAAATGTTAAGCGACGCAATTTTCTAAAAATATGAGTCATTAATGTGTGATGTAACACGTGTCGTTTTTTAAAACTAATGTTTTATTAAGAAATAAAAATTCGAATAATTCATAAGTATCTAAAAATCAAAATGGATTTATCGGGTGGTAGATACTGTAGTAAAAGCTAAATTGCAGAGAAAAATACAGTTGTTTAAAATGGTAGGATTTATTGCTGACGCCGTGTGCCGCTAATACTTAAGTAAGGTCTGTTACATATCGCGTACACTGCTTGCCATAGTACTACATACATTGGAAATCTAAAAAAAATATACTAAACTGATATTAGTATTATAATAAATTTTAATTAAAAATCGAACGCCCTATATGTATTTAACAAAGCGATTACCTTTTTTAATGTAATATTTTATCGTTAATTTTTATTTAATTTGTGTGTGTGTTTTATAACAAAAACATAGGTTACGTCAATAATGTGTTTCTCATGTGAGAGCGTTTTTGTAAAAAGTGAATAATAAATGACAAGTTCAATAAGATCAGCTCGATGTGCGCGTATCCTAAGGCTACCCCTCTCTACAAAATTACCGACCCGAGGCCATAATTCGTCTGTCCATCTAAAATTATGTGGAACATCTGCCTTTTTATACAACTTTCTTAAGCTTAATTTTGTTTCATAAAGTACCTGGTCGCGAGTTTTTCTTAAAACCATGTTTCGTTAATTTGCTTTAGGGCATACGATGACTTCGTTAATGAGCCGTATTTGAGGGTAATTAATCTTTAAAAAAAGGTATTGTAAGAGCTGTATATATAAAATAATTTCAAATTTTGATTATGCGTGCAGTTTGTTTATAAGGAAATTAAATTTAAAATGAAAATATGCAAGTATATACAAGTATATAGAAAGCAAGAACTTTGAATTAAGATTAAGTAAACGTAATCAAGCACATGCGATCTAAATAAACAAAATAACCAATTGGATTGAATCAATTAAATTAATACAATTTTGTTAAACGAGGAAGATTAAAAATAAATGTTGCATTATTTTTATAAATTTTATATTAAAGTAATTAATTAGTCAGTGTAAGTACAACGCAATAAGATATATTTTGACACGTTTTGAAAATAGCTAAGCCCGAAATACATATGGTATAAAAAAAAATTCATGAAAAGCCTGCGTAAGTATTAGCAAACCGGTAAATGGCATGCCAATTCTTGATAGGCGAGTTGTAATTAACGTATGGTTTTCTACCATGGGTAATAATCGCAATTATTCTCGTGCAATCAACATGCATATTATGTTCGTAGGTAATATAGTTTTGTGTAGGAAACATTATGTGTATTACGAGATATAAATTACATATTTGGTCGTTCGAATGTCATTTCACTGATTGGCATTATAAGGCGAAAATTACACTTATAAGTATTGCTCTCAGACTTTCATAATTGTGGTGTGTCAAAATTCTTGCGTTAATATCATTATCGAATTGTTCTAAAAAATATTATTTTAAGTTACAAATAAATGAATATTAATCCCTATAAACAAGTTACCTCCTTATTATTATTATTTTTTTTTTTTTTTATATAATAGGGGGGCAAACGAGCAGATAGTACCACCTGATGTTAAGCGGTCACTATCGCCCATGGACATCTGCAACACCAGGGATGTTGCGGGTGCGTTGCCGGCCTTTAGTAAAAAGATGTCTATACACTCGACGCTTGAAAACCCCCAAATTATAGCGCTCAGGGAAAACCTCAGGAGGAAGATCATTCCACAGCTTGCAAGTACGCGGGAAAAAGGACCGTGAAGCCCGCACTGTGGAAGATGACCATGCATCCAGGTGGTGTGGATGATATCGAGTCCTGAGGCGAAGGGTGCGATGGTAAAAGCGAGACGGTGGCACCATGTCAAAGAGTTCGTCAGAACACTCCCCGTTGTACAGACGGTAGAAAACACTCAGAGAGCCAACGTCTCTCCGTACATTTAAAGGTTCTAAACCGTCTGTGAGATTGGGATCGTCGACAATGCGAACTGCCCGGCGTTGGATGGAGTCAAGTGGTTGGAGCTGGTATTGGGGGGCACCTGCCCAAAGGTGGGAACAGTACTCCACATGAGGACGGACCTGAGCTTTGTAAAGCAGAAGTCGATGTCCTGATGTGAAGTACCGCCTCGCCCTGTTGAGAACCCCAAGTTTTTTGGCAGCCAGTTTGGCTTTGCTCTCCAAGTGACCCCGGAATTGGACCTCATTCGTTATGTCGACCCCAAGGATCCCAATACTCTTACTGATGTTTAGAGTCGTGTTCTGAAAACTCGGCGCTATGTTAAAGGGGGTTTTCTTAGCGGTAAACGCGCAGACTTGTGTCAATAATTAAATTCAAACAAAATAATTGATGAACAATTTTGTACTATAAACAGTGACGTATTTAATTCATAAAATGATTCACAAACATGACTCTGTTACTCGGAAAACAGGACAAGTGGCTTATCAAACTGATAACAGAGTCTTTACGCCCTTTATTTTAGATCGTCTAATAACAGTTAATGCGATATCAAATTATTTCAGCACTGGAAAATATTCGGCGCGTTCCTAATATTATTATGCTTGACCTATTTTTGTGATTCACTTTGTAATTGCATTTGGTTATGATGCCCCATATATACATATATTATATACATTAAAAAAAAACATTAACCATACTTTATTGGACATAATATAGAATTTACAGTTAGAACCTAGCTTTAGCCCCCTGACTACAGCTCGTATACAAGCTGAATCAACCAGGGCAGTACCTAATTCTCACAGAAAATCGTTGTGAAGTAGCTAATATAAACGCGTTTCGTACGGTGAGTGAGAGAGCCGGAAGCCTTATTCTCTCCCCATTATCCATACGTTCTCTTCCGTTTTATTCCTCATTCCTTCTTAAGCCGATTTTATAGGTATTATATTTATGTTAGTTGTATAATATAAGCTATAAAGGTTGTTTATGAAATGGAAACCATGAGTCACACGTTACTACGTTTCACAATCTATACAATACAAACAATATCCAATTTCGTAGTTGCACTTCTTAAATCGAGTCCAGTGTCGGATCGTAAATACGTACATCTAATTCAAAGTAAATACACCGAGAGAAATGGAGTTGGACGGAACCACTAGTTCCAATTCCCAATACCCACCCACAGTACAACGTTGAAGCAGAACAAAGTGTACTTGATACAATAAATCTGGGACTCGAGTTTCCCGACCGCCGGTCCTTGTCCGTCGCCTCTGCCAACCCCTGCCATTGCACTTTAATATTTCACTTCACTACAAACAGTTTTGTCTCGTGAAACTTATTTAAGGCTGTCCATTCAGACGATCGGATCGTTACTGCCCGCTATCAAGAAGATAAAGCGTTACACATAGCTAGGTTATCTATATTTGCCAAGATAAAGGTAAAAGATACGATGTTGGCTTCAAATGCCACACCTGCATTGTTGTAGTTTTTTATTATAATTTTTAGTCATTTGTCTTTTTCGAAAACTCATTCTATTAAAGCTGGCTGGTGAGGGAGACCAAAATGACTGAATTAGGTTTACGTATTCTGGTAGTTGTTGTTGAAATTGATAAGAAAATACATAATAAATTTACCTTAATAAATAGATAGTGGTCACCTAGCGGTCGGAATTCGATCGTAGTTAATAAAATTTTCATCCGATTTCAAGATTGACCATGGATAATCTATTCTCAATTGGACCACAAATTTTAACAATAAATAAAAGACTATATATGCGTGTGTGTGTTTGTGTGAAATACATGGTGTCTTGAGTTTTTTGTATTGATTTTGTGTATTTTGAGGCATAATTTAAAAATATATATATTAGCATTCCTCTCTCTCTCTTTTCTATGTCTATACTAATATCATAAAGCTGAAGAGTTTGTTTGTAATTGTGCCAATCTCAGGATCTAATGGTTCGAATTGATTTTTTTTGTGTTAGATAGTTTATGTATTGAGGAAGGCTATAGGCTATATTACACCACGCTACGATTCATAGAAGCAAAGCAGTAAACATAAACGCGAGTGAAATCGCAAAAGGCAGCTAGTAAACAATAATTGTGCGAAATTAAATAAGTAAAACGAGTACAAAGTTTTGCTTCACGTATTGATTTGTAGGTAAAGGGAAATATGCCCACTCTATATCATAAAGTCCACTTTACTCCAAACGAAGCAAAGTATAACGGCCAAAATTCTAGAGAATTTGATCACTACTTATTAATTTTAAGTTGCCATTAAATCTCGCGCTATCTCTCTTCATCAAGTATCGTTTGAGAGAAACAGCGCCAAGCTTAAAGGCAAGTATACTTTAAGGCTCGTAAAATTGAGTAGTATTCACTTGAAGATTTATTCTTTTCCATGTTACATTTTATATGGTGTAGTTTCATTCTACAACTTTGAATTCAAATAGCATTTAGTTTTGTTGGATATTGTTTGAAGAATTACATACATTTGTATGTTTACTCAGGGTACTATATAAAACAAATGATGCTGTGAGAGCAACAACGGCCTATCTGCAGAGTTGAAATTTTAAGGTATACAAAAGTCAAACTGTTGCAGCTCCTAAATTTTTTTTGAAAAAGCAATGCAATAAACGTATCTTGATTCCCATCTTATAATAAATCAAGAAATCATAGTTGAGTCATTTTTCGTGCAAAGACGACATATTATTTGAGATGTTTAATAAATACATCATTTTGTAAACAATGTTGGTTAGGCCGTTGTTGCTCTCACGACCTCAAATCTGTAACCTAGTAACACATACTACGTCGTGAATAGATACTATAGCTTTGAATGCCAAAAATAAGGCACTGATAGAAAAATAAAAATGTAAATCTTTATGAAAGATCAATTCCCCATTCCACGTGACATTGGCGAAATAACATGTGTCTAATTGGCACAACTATAAGCCATTAACTATAGAATTGAATTGAAATCTTTAAGAAAGTCTGAGAGCAAAGTTTATAAATGTAATTCTAGTCTTTGTTATGTTATCTCTGGGGTTCTAGTCACTAGTTTACTTGTTATTTTGAATATATTTGTGAGAGTGAAGATGGGCGATCTATCCTAGAGAGAGGGAAGGTGCGTACTGACAATATCCTACTAATATTATAAATGTGATAGTTTGTATGTGTGGATGGATGTTTGTTACTTTTTCACACAAAAACTACTGAACCGATTTGACTGAAATTTGAAATGAAGATGGCTTATATTTTGGATTAACACATAGGCTACATTTTATCCCGAAAAAAATTAAATTTCCCACAGGAATAATTTAAACAGTACTTTTTACCTTTTCACACATATTACTGAACCGATTTGATTGTTTGAAATGAAGATGGCCTATATCTTGGATTTACATTTTATCCCGAAAAAATTTGAAGTTCCCACAGGAATAACACACTAAGAACGTACTGAACCGATTTGACCGAAATTTGAAATGAAGATGGCTTATATCTTGGATTTACATTTACTATTCCACGCGGACGAAGTCGCGGGTGAAAGCTAGTATATTTAATACTAACTGATTAGAGAGTTTTCATAGACGAAATACGGTCTATATTTATTAATGAGATATTCCTAACAGTCTTATATAACACGATGTACTCGTATAACTGGCTGTATACATAAATCAAGTTTATCTTTGTTTCGATATTAAATGTAAAGCTTCGGTAAACATTGCCGTGAATCTTGTCTTAGTTATACGCAAGTTTACGACTCAAAACCCATGTACGTTTATCGGAAGTTTGAAATTCGAATAGTATTTATTTTATTTATACCTAATACTGAACAATAAATAAAATAGATAGGACTATTCAGTTACATTTAATCAGATAACATTGACTGTGTGTATAAAAGATTTTTTTATACTTTTGCAATGTCTCAATTACTGGATATATTTAACGGCGTATCGCCAATTGTTGAATTACGTCAGAAATAGATTTGACAACTACTGGTGACTGTCGACATTTAGGTGAGCGTCGTATTAATGGTTAACGCGGTCATATTGTTGGCATGCAACTTGTAACCGTTGTCGTGCGCGTATCACGAATTCCAAGAATCGCTTTTGTTCCGTGTAATGTTTTTGTTAATTACCATTAATTTCTAACACTAAAGTAAAAAGTAATACACTATTTATTTTTAAGTTCTATCTTTTTCTCCGATTGCACCCAAGATATAAATCAAGGCTAATCCTGACAAAGGTGATCTGTCCCCTTTATATTTCAATCAATGAAAGTCGAATCGAATTGTAAGTAATTTGTTTGGTGTTTTTTTTAATAGCTGGAAAACGAGCAGGCGCGGCACCTGAATTAAGTAATCACTGTAGCTCATAGACATTTGCAGCACCAAAGGAACCACAAATGTGGAACCAACTGAATAAGTAGTAAGGGATAAAATTGAATAGAGAATAAGGATTGAAATATTGGAGGGGTTCTGGCTTACTCACCTACCGTACGAAACTCGGCTATACTAGCTATTTCATGACGATTTTCTGTGAAGGTGAGGTATCTAGTTGAGCCAACCTGTATACGACTTCAATGGGCTAAAGCTATGCTCTACCTCGGTATATTTTTTTACTTTGTTGTTTATTACAAAACCAAAATGGCCGCCGTAATTTACTTTCACTTTTTATACTCGAGTTCGTTTATTTGTTTTAGTAATTATATATTCTCAATTATATCATATAAATAGACATATTTTCTATTATCTATATTACGTGTTACAACCCAATTGTTATCACAAACAAATAAATATTCGTTCATATATTTTTTCCGTCGATACGAAAAGGCGAGTCCCATTTCAATATTCTCAATTTATTCTGACATATGACGGTGAAAAATTTTTTCCTTGTAATTTAGTTTGGGTGAACGCTTATATATCAAGTGTATCGATACGGGTTTCGACCGAAACGTGTTCGAAATCCGATAAACGGATTCAAACTGTACAGAAACGGCTGCGGCCGGTATAAGCTGTAAACATAAATAAGAAAGATATACGACGTTTTAGAAAATAACCACGCACGAAACGCGGACCGTAAATCCTATGCTTGAAATAGCATAAATTTAAGAATCCGAAAACATTTCACTATTTAAATTATTTACTTAACAGTCGGTAGATCTGAAAACTAAATACTTTTAAAAAAAACGACCGCCGGCGTCGGAGATTTATTACGCGGCACGGAAAAAGCCTTAGCGGACCTACCTAGGGGGAAATATAAATTACATTAGTCAAGGCACCGTGGAAATAGATTATTTTTTAAGTGTAAACGTAAATTGGAAACACTTTTTTAATTAATATTTCTTTATGTATCTTTTCGTGTTGGTTGTAACAATTGGTCGCGTGTCGCGACGTGGGTGGAAGAAATTATGAATTTTCCGTTGGAGCTACGTTAACATGAAATAATATTATGAAAACAATAACTAAGAGTTAAAAAATAAATAAACCGACCTCAAAAGCAAAAATGTGCATTTATATTTTCTAATTAGTTAATTCTTAAATCTTACTAAATTACTCGATATTGTAGTTCTGACCTCAAAATAATTTCTATCTGTTTAGTGTCTAAAAATTTTTACTAAACTACATTATTCTTAAACATCAGTTGAGATCTAAGGAAGAGGAAGCATGATATGATATTTCAATTGGACATTTAAGATATAACGGAAGGAGGACTATGACTGTTTGACGTAACGGAGAAGACTGAAAAATATCTTCAATGTATTTATTGCCTTAAATTGATGCATGATAACTATACTGAATTTACTAATACTTGCGACGGATGTGCAAAAAAGGAGAAGATAAGGTCGGAGAAGAGAAAAAAAATAAGATAAATTTAAAGGAAAGGGGAAAAAGCTCAGAAAATAATGTGGTATACTATAATACTTGTGGTGGCCATCTGTGACGAACATGTCGAATAAGATGGCCAGTCAGTAGTTTTTTGTTAATTTTTATAATTATTTAAATTCTAATAAATATATCGTTGCCAAAACCTTTAAAACCAAAGCTGAAAATAAATGATTTAATAAAAGTGAAAAGTGTTAATTTATTTTTGCAATAACTCCCTGAAATAATACCTTAAAAAAATAAGGCCATAACAACCTGAATTATTATATCTATTTTCAAAGAAATGAATAATTTTATTTATTTTTTGTAATAATGTCGATCTCTCTCTCTTGACGTCAACAACCCGTTCCAAGCCAACGCTCAAAACCACGTGTATGTCAATCCCATTACACACTATTATAGAGTATGTATCGAAAACTGTGTCGTCCCTCTTAACCGGGTTTCAGTATCGATATTAAAAGATAATCATATAACTTATATGCCATATTAGTTATTTGGTTATCTTTAAATATCTTAATTGGTTAATAAAAATAATCAAATTATTATTATTAAATAATTATTATAAAGCGCAATAAGCCATAGCAAGGCAATGCCATGGCGCCATTACAACTGCACAGCTAGAGTTGCCTTAGTAAGTGCGTTTACACTTTTTAAACGTTGGTGCGTTTAACTAACTTTTTACAGTCGAATCCGCTCTGTATTAAATAAGAGTAACAAGTAAAGTTTTTATCTAATGAACTTTTTGACATGGTGCCATCGTCTCGCTTTTACCATCGCACTCTTCGCCTCAGGACGCGATATCATCCAAACCACTTGAATGCATGGTCAGCATTTAATGTCCCGCACATTGGATGCCGACCACTTCCCGATCTTTTTTCCCGCGTACGTGCAGACTGTGGAATGATTTACCTCCTGAAATTTTCCCAGAGCGCTATAATTTGGGGGTTTTCAAGCGTCGAGTCGCTCCTGGTGTTGCAGATGTCCATGGGCGATAGTAACCACTTCACATCAGATGGCACTATTTGCTTGATTGTCCCCCTTTTTATAATAAAAAAAATCTTATTCTGCAAATTAAATTACTATTTAAAATTCTATATAAAAATGATGTGAAATACATTTAATCATTAATTTCACCAAAATTCACTTCGATAATGATTTCAATTTTATACCCTTTTTCTTGTTTTCACTCTATTTATTTATTATATAAGTACAAAAATATAACAAATGTAAAAAAAATATTATTGACGTAACCTCACTTGACAACTGACAGTTGATATCTATTATAATAAGAAAAAAAAAATAACCAAAAATTGAATTGAATTGAAGAAAAAAATATGAGAATTGTGTTCTCATATGTAAAGTAACAAATAATCAAATCTTTCTTCGTTTCTTCACAATGTTTTTCTTCATCACAAAGCATGAGAAAAATTTAAACAAAAGTTTAGTACTTAAAAAATCAGCGGTGCTAGCAAGGTTTGAACCCGCAATCATTTATTTTAATTATTAATTTATTATAGTAATAATTTACGGGAATAAAGTTTATAAATGTAATTCCCTCCTAACAAGTAATTATGAAAAAGATTTTTGTTAAAGCTATCACTTTTCATTTTCATTTGATACGAAGTTTAATGGCAGTGTAGCGACAAACCGTTTATAATTTCAAAGATATTGCCGTTTGAAAGACAGCGTGATTACAGAAGTTAGTTAAGTATGGTACGAGTAGGTAGGACACGTTTGTCGATTCTGTATCAGGATGATTAAAATACTACAAACGTTTATCTAGTGAATTTATCATGAGTGAACTCCGATAATTCTTAAAACTGCCTGATCGTCATAACATGTATCGTATGAATGTTATGAACTGAATTAAGTTATAAGATAACAGAAAATCGAATCGTCTTTATTTTATGGCATTTTCTTTGCTAAAAGTACGCTTTACTATTATTTCAACTGACCTTATTAAGATCCTATGTTCCTGTGTTGTGGGTCCGAAAACACAAGAAAAACAAACACAAATATATTTGTCCTGATCGGGTATCGAATCCACGTCTATTAAGACTTCAGTCAGGGGCAGTGACGACTTCGCCAATGTACATTACCGTACGTATATAAGGGTATTCTTGAATTATATATATATTTTATAAAACATACATGTATATCATTCTAGAATGCAGAACTGATTGTCTGTTACGGGGGTTTTAATAAAAGTGAAGAGTATTATTGTAGTGACTGGTTAGTGTCGTTTCACTTTGAATAGTGAGTCACGATGCACTCTCACTTGAAATTAATCTGCAAGAAGCCATTGCGGTGACTATTTACAAAGCGTCCTGGCGTGCTCCCCTAGCCTCATCATTCTGCCAGTGAAAGAACCTAGGGTTGTCGACTAAACAATTTTAAAAGCTTTTACTTTTTTACTTTTAAAAGAAAATGTAGACGGTTTTTATAAAAGAATCCTGAGGATATAACACCCCTGAATAATGCGACATTTTCAGTATCTTGTGCTTAATAAAATGTAATATCGTATAAATAAAAGGGTACTTTTAATCTTAAATTGTCCAGGGACTTAAATTCTAACTGAAATCGCAGTCATCTACATAAAACCCAATTGGGAGATGTAAATATGACTCTGTTAAGTGATTATAATATTTATTTGACCTGGTTGAAAATTAAATATGTAATAAAATTATGAGTGATATGATGAATAATAATGTATTGGACTAAAATCAACAAGCATCAAATATGTTAGCATCCTTTGCCTTGGAGAGGAAATCACGTTTTGCTTTTTCTTTGAAATAATCTGCAAAAAACTCGTCGGTGACTATTTGCAAAGCAACCTGGCATATTTCCCTGTCGCTCTTGATTTTGCTGCTAATAAGAAATAGGGTTGCCGAATTTCATAAATAATTAGATATTTTAATAACTCAATTAATATTAATTATCAAAAACGTTTTCGAGTTACTGTGATTTTAGCAACCTTGGAACGTGCCGTTACCACTTGTGCTCCATATTGAAGGAAATATAAATTAAATTAAGTCGGGGACTGTATTGTGTGAATACATTCAAAGTGCCTTAGTATAATTTTCCTTAAATCAACTCGGCAGGGTTGCTAAATTTTAGGTAATATTCAACTCAATCGTTAAATAGTCAGGAACATTACTATGAATAGAAAATGATAAATCCAAATATATATAACTCAAAGGTGGCTGACTGAGATAGTGATCTATCAACGCACAGCCCAAACCACTGGACGGATCGGGCTGAAATTTGGCATGCATAAAGCTAATATGACGTAGGCATCAGACATCGCAGGCGAAGTCACGAGCCTCAGCTAGTTTATGTTATAAGTGTATTTCTGAGTATTCTTATATTTTGTGTTGTGTCATTCCAATTAGATTCTATTATCTCATTAAATTTACAATTTTATCAATTTATTACATTATCCCAAAAAACAACAAGACATTATCATATTAACAATAGGAAATCGAGGAACATAATTTACCTGTACAAAAATAAAGAAAAAACGCAACCCTAAGTGTATTTTGCATCAAGGCCGGTAGACGTGAGTAAATAATTTTCCTGATTACCGTGCTGCGTCTTCGTCGAGCAAAGAGAAGAGTCGGAACCTCGACAAAAATATTAAAACCCCCGTTTTCGCCCCGTTCCTTATTTAGTTCTATTCGAGCCAGCTTAATATTGCTGGGGCAAATTGATTTCCTTTCACGTATTTCGAGGGGAATAGTGTAAAATTCAGATACTTAAGTTAACTGGATGTCGTCTGTTGAAACCGTTAGAGCGCTCTAGATTGTTGCTTCTTCAATGTTTGTTGATTCTACCAGCAATTTAGTTAAATTTCATTTGTGAACTATTCTATTCCGTGACTGTACATATTAAACATTTATTTAATTAATTGTATGGTATTTAGTTTCAAAATAATTATGAATCTATTTCAAATGCTTGCTTTTGCAAAATGCGTGTTGATAAATCAAAGTACATTATTTAAATAGGTATTATAATGAATAATAATATTTGTTGTATGTATAACAAAACTAGTAATTGTCGATATTGTTATCGACGCAGAAGCATTATAATATTTTATTGGAGAAATAAATATAATTTCTCATTATATTATCTTCAGATTCACCTGTGACAGAACTATTCACTACAATTACAGGAAGTCATTTCGGTATCAATACTTAAAGGGAAAAATAAATTTGTATGTATAAAGGCACAAGAAATAACATTAAATGTAATAAAATAAACAACTGCCAGCGGCTTCGTTCCTGTTAATGTATTAGTAAATGGAATACATTTATGACACGAAACGCGTCACGCGGGCTCGTTAATTTTAGAATACTATAGGTATTCTAAAATTAACGAGCCCGCGTGACGCGTTTATTACGCGACTTAACCTTATCGCAAGTGCAAAGAATAAGTGAACAAATTATTATAGCAATTATGTGAACTGTAACGCATAAAATACAAACAAACAAACTTTGCTTGTTAATATTATATAGGAATTTAGAAAAAGGTACTTCTTCATTAAATATATACTCTTCACCATTTACAATTAAAAAAAAATGTAAATATATAATGTAAAGAAATGTTTGTGTGTTAGAGGTTATTATAATGTTAAAGATTTCTTAGATGATGACACACCTTAGGAAAAATGCGATCGCTTCCAGGCTGTAACAATATATTTTACGTATTGTAACCAATCTTGTCATTTAAAAAAAATAACAAAAAAAGTCCAACTGAGTTTCTTTCGCGGTTTCTTCTTAGGCCTGAGGTTATTTCCTTTTCCGAAACCGTGATAGATTCATTCTTGACGTTCAGAAAGAGAATGTAAATTCCTATTTTGAATAAAAATACTTTGATTTTGATTTTGATTTTTGCAATCAATTTCCAACTATTTTAATTTAAACATGGCGACAATAGAATAAATACAAATGGATGTGAGATTTTTTTATGCAAGCACTTCATTCTTTCAAGCGGACCGCTTCGATTATTTGGCAAACACTTTAACAGTAGCGTTCAGTAAATAAACCGTAGACCGGATATTACAAAAATTCAATTATTAGATAAAATTTACATTAAAATCGTTTTAGTATAATCGATTTTGAAAATAGGTAATGCCCTTAAAACAATGAATGCATTGAATTGTATTCCATTTTATAAAAACAAAAGAACATATATAGTTAATTAAACACTACTAATTGTACACAATTAGTAGCATGTATTTATGTGATATCAAATATTCTCCTAATAAGGAAACTTTTTGTTCTAATACTTTTAGTAATGGTTCGTCCATAAACTTTTGTGTACAGACTATCCAATTGTCAGTAATTGTAGCGTTTAACAGCAATGTTTTTATTACTTTATATCTGTTATTGAATTAAGTAATTACAGGTACAAAAAACGTTAAGTGTGAGTCGGATACACTCAAAAAGGATTCTGTACCATTGTACATCATATAATTTCTGTGCATATAGTTTTTAAAATATTTTTATAAAGTAAACTAGAGAAACGGTATAGCAATATGGAAAAATTTGTAAAGTCCGATTCGCACTTGACCGATTTTTACCCGACTGCGCAACGCAAGGGAGGATGATGTGTTTATCAGCCGATATGTGTATGTATTTAGACTATGAGTAGTAACCTATGGACCAATTTTGATAAAAAATACATACGTTGTTTAATGTGAAAAAGATGAAAAATGAAAATCAATGAACTATTTCAAGTGGGATATAGTTGAATTGGTATTTAAAAAATAATTAGTTATTCTCATTAGATTTTCCAATCAGAATATTTAGGGCCTATAATGATTTATAAAAGGTTAGTAACGATTCTCACTCATATATTGCCGACAGCAGATGTTACGCAGTTGGATTTTTGATTTCTTTAATCAATTAAACTTGTTATATTTGTGCTAAAAATGGCAATAAAAGTACACGATTTGTGAAAAAAAAAACAGAACCCGGAAAAGAATCATCATTATCAATAGTCAGTGTATGCAGGTAGGTTTCATTATAGATTAGTCATTATTTTCTCCATTGTCTATATACATCTGACGTATGTTCATTGTCCATTGTACAGTGTGTTTAAAATCGGCACACAAAATGGTTAATTGGCCCACTTCCAGTTTGTATTTTACTCTGTTTTATGAAGACAAAACAAGCGCTAACAAGAAGACATTGATTTGTAATATTCTGGAGTATGATGTACTTTCTTGTTAGACATACAGTTTAATAACCCATTGTAGATACAATGAGTAATAGGTAATTTAGGAATAGGTCATACTTTTTAATCGACGATAAAATGGAGGGGGTTCTCAATTCGTAGCGTATGATTTTATTTGTTGTTACCTAAAAATCTGTCATTTCTTAATCAATTTGGAAAAGTTGTTACTGACAAAAAAGAAGATTCTCAAGTAGGAGGATTTTATATAGATTCTCCAATTAATTAAGAAACGGATTGACCGATTCGGTTTGTGTTTGATAGGGTATTTGACATTAGTCCCATAGATTTTTTATCAAAATTACTTTTGTAATTAGGTTTTTATATTTAAATAACTAAAATAATTATATCATCCAAGCAAAAGAAACTTTATATTTTGTTTTTGAAGTCAGGTTTTTTTAAAACCGCCTCATCGTCAAATATTCCATTTGTTCTCTGCCTCGCTTATACAAAAAAGAAAAAAACACAATTCGAATAAATGGCTAAATTCAAAAGTCCAACTTCATTGAGGTCGACTTATGAAGTTGGGAACTCCAAATGTCAGAAATGAAAAATCATCTGAAAGGTAAAAAGTCAGAGGGCATGGGTTGAAATTATTCCATCACGCGAATTAATAAAGGCTTCGTTTGAAGAAGACCGCTTCTATATATAGGGATAAAGGAATTTGAGCACAGGTGGAGAGCGCAATTAAATTGTGCAGGTAGAAACGCCGTAGTCCGAGGAAATGTAATAAACGAGTCGCCTCCAACCAAATATTTAGAGATTCGCTCGTGGCCATGTCGCCGGCGATTAACTTGTTTGTCAATAGTGCTATCTGCTGATCTGTCGATAAAATCTCTTGGCCGATGTCTATTCATTTTCATAGGTTATGGTATTTTAATAAAATTAATAGGCAGCACTTTATCTTGTTCGAGATTTCAAATACAGTTATTTTTATTTACCTACTTTTATCTAACTCTTTGTATCTTCTGTAAATATTTACCGCTTAAAAGGTTTTTATTTATTACTATTGCGTCGGTTCATCCGTCGGTGTATTTTATTCCTAAATTAACTTTATAAAAAAGTTAAAAAGTAACATACCACTACCACAATTATATAAGCACTTAATATAATTGACTAAAGTTGGAAATTAAGCCCTCGACCATCTATTCATTGATATCATTTCAACGAACTTCAACATGGTATTTCTGCTGCAAGTGAGGAGTTGTGTATAATGTATATTCAAGATCATACTGCTATATATATATTTTATTTCCCATAAAATACAGTCACTGCTGTATACAAAATAAAGGTTATATTACTTTATTGTATGCTAAATCGCTCTCGTAGTCTCCTGTGACCTAAGGCACCAATTTACGCGTGGCTGACCGCGGGACAGTAAACGTATTCGCAGACCGCCCCTTGGCGCCCTGATTCTATTAACGCGGCAATTTCAATCTCGTATGAATGTCTTATGGGTTATTTCTTGCTGTAGTCTTATATACAGTTTGCTGTATATTATTGCTTCCAAGGAGTGGTCCTTATTAGCGACACCGTCAGATGGTGTAATGATAGTGAAAGTGTTTGTTTAAAGTTCATTTCTTTGTTAGAAAAAATTAATTTATCAAAAATTTATGTATTCGATTATGATGACTTAAATAAAGTAGCATCTGAAACGTATTTTGGTCTTTGCTATGACTTAAAAAAGAAGGGTACCGATTTAACAGTAAAATATGTATTTTTTTTACTTTGATGACAAGTCATTCCAGTTATTTTTATTTTAATACCAAACTATTTAACCGATTTTGATTAAAATTCTATAGGACCGATAGGAGAATATGCCGTTTCAGACAAAAATACTTTTTTGAGTAGGAAAAGATAAATATGAAGGTAAAATGCTAAATGTATAAGCAAATCTCAATGTCTATATCCTCAGCTAGCAGTACTGTACATAAACTAGCATGACATTTTGTTAAGCACTTGTAGCCAATATACGAGTATATACTGAACCCAAACATCTTAGTATATGTTTTTGTATATAGCTCACGGATTTTGGCAGCCAGAATGTCTTCCACTTGAATGGACTGTGACAATGGACTTAATATATTATGTATAGTTAGAAAATGTTATTGGTTACTTAAACATGAAACAGATGTTACAAAAAATAAATATTAGTGACGTTTTCAATTGTCTCTATTGACATAAAATAAATATAACAATAAGTTAACCAATAAAATTCGGGATGATATCGCAATAACATTCTCGTCCCTCAAATCGGAACCTTCACCACTCCCCGAGGAAATATACCATTCATAGTCGAAATCTAACGTCAAACAATCTCCAGTACAAGTACATATATAGTATAATCTAAGTTCCAAATTCAAAATAAATATGTACATAATTTATTAAATCTGACGGTGCTTGTGTGGGTCTTCAGCTTTCTATGATTCGATTTTATACGTATTCATATGTAACCCTTATCTGTCATACTACAAAAGACGCATTAAAACCATGTTCAACACGTGTCTAGCTAAACAGTGTTTAAAAATTAAACATTGCTTAAAATATTATTTAAATTGCGAATAAACTCATAAAAAAAACTTATTGATAAAATGTTATACGTTACATTTGACAGCTGAAATAGGTTTTAGACATCTATTAAACTGACTTAAACGTATGTTAATCTATATCTAAAGCATGTTTCACTCAAAGCTGTGCTTAGACGCGGATTTGTAGTACGGATTTTTTAAACACGCGTTTAACGTCTGTTTAAATCTTTTGTAATAAGATAGTATAATTTTGCCAATTTATTCTGGCATACCTCAATTTTTTGTAATCGTTTCCCTAAGAATATACGTATACTCATATTGTATTTTATTGCGATAAGTAATGGTAGTAATTCCATTTTATTATCCGACGTTTCGAAGAAGTTGAATCCGTCGTGTTCACGAGTTAACTCACAGTCATATAGTCAGCAGTGTTATATGTATTGCTTGAAATCAAAGTTACAAGCTAACAAAAATTTCACATATCTAGTGCCACATTCGTAATAATCTTTTAATAGAAACACATGTAAGAAAATTGTTGATTCAATTGTAGAATGCATTGCATTTGCACTTAGGAACAATATGGAGTATTTTCGCATGGACAATATTTGCATAATAGACGTGTAACGCGCCTACGTAATTTGATAGTTGATTCGAAACACGCTCATCGTTTGCAGACGTGACTGTGTAAACTCTAATGCTTTGAGACAATTCTGACACTATTTCTTTTAATTAATTTAGTATATTCTCAAAGTCGTCTATACGGCCTATATCGAATTTCAAGTATCAATTTTGATTTACAGGGGTTTATCTTAATTGGAAAAATTTGGGGTGAAAAAGTTTTTAATAGAGGTCCACGAGAGTGCGCCCCATGTAGGCAGGTTATCGCCAAAGACTTGTATTCAATTAAATATTGAATAATATAACGATGAGGTGTCACAACTTGAGGTAAAGATTGTTCAATAGAATTGATTTACAAGTAAAATTTTATAATAGAATTAAGCAATAATTTACATAAAGGATAGTAGTTAAACTTATGAGAAAATAGTTTGTTTTAAGGTAGACTAGCATAATTTTTCTTTTTTTGTGTACAAATTTTACATGCATATGTTAGAGACGAAACTCTTAACCGATATGAACAAAATCAGTCAAAATTACTTTTGATTGCATATATATCTATGTATATCTGCTTATTTAAAACGTTCTGTTTAAGTACTAAAAAAAACTTTAAAGAAACAGGGATGGGATCTACACCATAAAAAAAGTCGACAAGTGGTCTACCCGAAAATATTTGACATATTTTTAAGTAAGTCGATACTTTAGAAAAAGTTTCATTTTTTAATTATTATTTAAGTATATATTGTATACTTAAGTAGGCGATATTTGTGTTACACGTGAAGCGTAATTGTCACGGTAATTTGTAGCACGCACGTACGTTTGCAGGCGCGTCGTAACGCAAACACTAACGCATCACTGAATATCGATTAGTTTCCTTAATGAATTTGTTTATACCTGCTTTATGTACATATATGTTATGGGAAAAGTGAATAATTAAGCATTAACCATAATGCCCGGATATTATGAATAATGCCCAATTAATCCCTTGTCAATAAACTTTATGTACATATTTATACTAATATAAGAAAGACAAATCGAATTTTGTATGTACAAAGTAAACTCCGAAACCACCTACCTATGTAAAAAAAATTTGGTAACTTTTGTTAGGTACATTGTTCAGTTCATTGGCTATATTTTTCTATGAATGTGTATTATTTTTGAATAACATCTATAACGCTAGCGAAGCCACGAGTAAAGAGTGTATACAAAGCTGTAGACTTTTTAATTGTAGGCGGTAATTTCAGTGACCTACCTATTATTCAGTTAGAATCTGTACTATGACTATACTAATATTATAAAGAGTAAAATTTGTTTGCAAGTTTATTTATAGGTAATATCTAAAACTAATGATTTGATTTGAACAATTAATTCATTTTATGTTGGATAGCCCGTTTATTGAGGTAGGTTATAGGCTATATGATATCACGCTACGGCTCAAAGGAGCGAAGCGGTAGCCATAAATACGAGTGAAACCGCGAAATATTTATGAAATGTGATACTTGATAAAAATTATAATTTTTTTATAAATACTGAAAATTGCTATCGAGAATTCAAAAATATTTAGGGTTTCAATAAAATAATACCAAAATTGGACGCTGATAAGCAAAACTACGTCACACGGACTTCAAACGAAGATTTCGAAGATGTCAAACCTATTCTCAATAAATGTGTTTGAAGAGATATCAATCTTTTCTTTACTTTGATAAAATGACTAATGAATTATTAAAGTTTTATCTAATAATAAGCTTTTCAAATATATTAGATTATTGTATATTACAAAATATGAAACACACGTCACTATTCGAAACGTTAAATTAAGAATATTTTTTACCGTACTATTTAGTGTAGATTATTTCAACATTTTTTGAATAATGTTTAAACCGTTACGCTTTATCAATATCTCCGAATTTAACTTTTTGTGTTTTTTTACACATATAGCTTATTACCATCCAATTATTATACTAAGAAATATAAAGTAGAAAATTGTTTCAGCGAGTATTATATTAACTTGCATTATTTAATTCTGTAAAAACGTTTTCCACGAAAAAGCTCTTCCGAATTTTTGTTTTTCGTCTGTATAAATTTATTTGCTTTGTATTTGAGGATATAGGAAAGTTCATTTTTTCAAAAATCCCTACTTTATTGACAGATATTGCTTTTATCATCGGACAGAGATGATAAAAAAAACAATTTCTGTTAATAAAGTATTCTTCGAAAAACGGTATATTGTCTCGGAGTGTTTTCACTTTAGATCATACTAAAATTACAAAGAGGTATAGTTTCGTTAATTTTGTCCGGTTTCTCATTAAAACTTTTGACATAATTGGCTCTTTGAAGAGAAATAATTTATTATAATCAAATAGATCCGCTTCGCTCCTGATAATATATACATATAAATAAAATTGAAGTGTTTGTTTGTTATTCCAAATTAACAGCTTTTAACTAAATGCATATGAAATGTATGCATTGTATATGCGGTACTTACATCAATGCGATAAAAACATTTTCTTTTAATTTTTGGTTTGTCTGTCTGTCTGTTTGTTCTGCCTAATCCCTAAAATGGCTGGACCGATTTTGACGGGATTTCACTTTCACTATCAGAAAGTTAATGTTATATAGTGTAACTTAGGCTAATTTTATTTTAGAATCATTATTTTCATATCCAGGTATAAAACCCAATAATTTTGAAAAAATAACATTCTGTATGATAATATATTTTTTTTTCAAAATATTCGAATGCAATAGCATCAACTCATAGTGTCTCGTATAAGGATCAACTAAGGCAAATTTTAGAAAAAGCTATTAATTAATCCGAGAAAAATGTTCCTTTCTGGAGAGGCACCACAGAGTAAAGCTTTGCTTTGTATGAGACATATCATGCTGTAATCCACGCGAACGAAGCCGCAGGCACAACTAGTGTAGAATATATTCACCGGTACAACAAGCGCGCCACGTGCCGCAATTTTATTGTACTTTGCTTATAACCTCAGGCAAACAATAAGTTGACAATGTTTTATTGCAATCGTATGAACGATATGGAACTGCATACAATTTTTCAATATGAACAAATAGAATTTTTTTTTTATTAGATAAGCAATAATTTTTAAGATAACTTTTAATATCATTCATAGTAACAATGAATACAAAATATATTTCACTTAGTCTATGTATGGATGACCTGTAGTATTAATATTTAATATAACTGGTCTATTCGTGATAACTAATGGTGGTAGTAATAACAGTAATAACAAATAAAGTTACATTCGTCGTGGTAGTGTAGTGTGCTCAAGAAAATATTAATATTGTGAGGGTAGGCGAAGAAAACTCGCACATTCGCCACGGAGCGCGCGCGTTACAGCAGTCAGCTCGTGATCGAGACGAATGTAACTTCGTCGAAACGTCGGACTATAAATAGGTATTACTACCACCATTAGTTATCGCGATAAGACCCGTTATATTAAATATGAATAGTATAAATGGCGAAAGTTTCAAATATATGACCTGTAATATATAATTGAGCCTAGCTGTAGCCAACTGACAACTGACTAGCTCGTTCGATAGGGATAGTATCTCACAGAAGATCTGCGTGAAGTAGCGACGCTGGAAGCGTTTCGTACAGTAAGTAAATGAGTCGAAAGCCTTACCCCTCTCTATTTCTCTCCTATTCTCCTTATCTCTTTATTAATTTTTTAAAGTTCCGCACCTAAAAAGAATAACAGAAACCTTATAGGATCACTTTTTTATTCAATCATCTGTCTTCCAAGACCTTTCCTCAGGAATGCGCGGAGGTATCATGTTCAATAAATTTCGTATAATCGATTTCGCAGCTGTGAAAAAATCAACCTTTTGCGTCAACGAAATTAAAGGATATGGCCATTATGTCGCATATTTTGAGTATTTAAGCATCCGGAGGTAATTTAATCTTAATTACATTCCTACAAGTTTCTCCAAGTCCGATTCGCACCGTTTTTTTTAAACTGATAACGTATTTGTGCTGTCATAGGCGGCGGTGACCAGATGTCCCGCCTGCTCGTTTGCCACCTATTTTTTATAAATAAAGTATTAGTTCCTAACTTTTATTCCTACCCTCAGTAGTATTACAAATATAAGCCTTAGGATTTGATGATGAGTTGATCGTTAACCGTTGCCTGTGTGACCGTATCTAAAACCGATTGACTGGGTGATTTGCCCATGTGTGTGCATTGACGAATTTATTAAAATTTTTAAATGTGAACTATACGAACAAGAACTATTGTGTCTTGTGCCTGAAGCAGTGATAGCGGTAAGATTCCTAATTTTATTGTTTGACTGACAAAATGTTTAATGATTTAAATTAATTATTTTGGGCATAGCAAAATACTAAATTTATAATTATGTTAAAACTATATATAACGATATAATTTTTCATTAAAAGTAATTTTTCATTTTGTTCTTAAAACAATGTAAAATTTAATCCATTTTGAGATGAGAATTTTCTTTTCATTTTAGCACTTTTGTCGTGTAATTAAATTTAAGATTCCCTTTGATTGCTTTTAAAATCTCACTCTTAAAATATACGGAAAAGGATTTTAAGTACTCAGTAGTAATTAAATACAGAGCTTAGCATAAAGTATGGCAATTGCTCAGTGTCGTTGGCGTAGGTCGACTAAAATAATTTCACCCTTACATTTAAAATATTTTAACTCTAATTACAAAATTAAAAATCTTTTCGTTTCCTTTTGAAGATTGTGTATTTTTTAAGCACGTTGAAAGGATAATTGAGTTAAGAATTTTAAGGTTAATGCTTTCATTAACTTAAAAATAAACGAGAAGTATGAAATTAAGCAATACTAACATTTTGTGTCAAAATTAACAAGCGGTTTTATATATTCACATATTTTTTATAATAAATTTATTAATTCTATTGATTTACACTATCTTAATATGTATACTTTAAATTTTAATAATATTATACAGACAATACAATTTCAAACAAATTTATACTCAACTCTTCGCTCTATTCCATCAGAGAGCGAGTCTAAAGTTACCCATTCTATCTCTTCGCTAAATAGATTTCGTTCTAGCGAAACAAATGAGAAATGAGCCGTCTTGATAGTCGAGAGCAAGTTTTTCATTAACATTCTATTCATATTCAAATCGGCTTCGACAGGCTTTATCGCGACTTCTCGGGATTCGAATCACGCTCCGTGCGCTCTTTGCAGAACCACAGTAAAGCGTGGAGACACTGAAATTCCTGATTGCTTATATTATCAACATTAAATACAATGATATGCAAGTGAGACTTGAATGGTAAATTGTGTGAAATACGAAACTCATACTAATATTATATTTTCGAAAGTAACTTTTGTCTATCCGTCTGCCTGTTTGTCTGTTAGGTTACGCTACATTTTCACGTTGAACTGGTAAAAGAATTTTTATTTTTTTTGGTATAAAGATAAAAGGAACCTTACAGAAGGATATTGGGTACTTTTTGTATGGGGATGATTTTTTTTACGTAGACAAAGTTTCAAGAATAATCTCGTTTTATATCAGCAACCAGCGCGTAGAAAACATATAGGTATACTAAAATACGCAGTAGGAATAATATTTTTTAACAAAAATTGACCTAAAAATACATTTTTGTTCATATTGCATCTAATAATTTCCTTCAAACTGAGATCAATTAAAACGTTTTTTAACGTAGATAAAATATCTTTTTTTTATTCTGCCATAAAGACAATTCATTTTTTAATTTTTTTTTTATAAACTTTTTTTGTTACCCAAATGTGAAGTTAACATTATTGCAATATTTGAGTTTTCGTATAACGAATTTCGCTTATACTCACATTGTGAATGGTTAATTTAATAAAAAAATCGAGTGGTAGAAATTGATGAAATTCAAAAGCAATAAACATTTATGTACCATGTTTATTCAAGCGACGTTCGTTACTTTACGCTAGTAAACAGTATTTCCGTTCGTATGCGTTTTAATTACTTGTGTATTTTTACGAATTACAGTTTAATTTTTTCATGACAATACTAGTAGTCCATTTTATTCTTCATCAAAGGTTGTTTTTAAGTGGATATGACAACTAGAATTAATGCTGTAATTTAATCAACGTGATGTTAATGATGGAGAAGTTTAAGTAGCTAAATTTTGATAGGCAACAATATATACATATAGGAAAATACTAAAAACTTATCACTTGACTGTCAAATATTTAATCTGCGTTCAGAATTTTGTCTGTTTCATAGCTGTAGTATGAGCTTCGATCTCTTTGGTATGTTTTTTTTTTATACAAAACTGTTTCAGAAACATAAAAAAATGTGTGTTGCATTTTATGTAGATAAAAATGTTGTCTTCAGTTTTGACAAAATTTCACACAAATGTTAGTATGTAGGTGCTACGAAATTCACCGGGGTAATCTAGATAGTTATAAAAATTGTATTTGGAACAAATTATAGATATGTGCAGAAATGCCGTCGGATTTCAGTACATAATTATTTTTCTGATCGATTGTAGGATAATTTAAGTATTGCTTAAGTAGGTAAACCTTTGTCAGTATTAATGGATCTTAATTTTATACTTAGGTGATCTTAAACAATTATCTTTTTAATAGAAAAGATTTCAAGTTCTACTTTTAAAAATTGTGTTAAATTTTATATGAATTTGTAAAAAAATAAAGGTAATATTGATAATTATTTAATAAAATCAAAAACCGACTGCGTAACCAGACCATCTGCTGTCAGTACTTCTGTCTAAAAACCTATAAATGAGGTTTAAATAGGCACAAACTCACATAAATACACAAATAAATACATATTACAGAAGTTGATCCTTATTAGGTATAATCCTGACAAGAGAAATAAATGTTTGAAAAACTTGTGATGACGACCCCAAGACTCCTTGAAGTATTTTTCGCTTTTCTTTCAAATTTGGCCTCGCACAGTTAAAAAATCATTCGCATCAAATCGTATCAATGGGATTATACCATCTAAAACAAAAAAAAAAACTGAATCAGAACCTTCTCCTTCTTTAAAAGTTGGTTAAAAATTTATCATAAGGGTCCAAAGTTTGTATAGTTCTAATAATATTGGCCTCGTCAAAACTAAAGTGGATGAGTATAAATCAATGACGATGTCGAACTTTTTAACAAGGGTAAAAGTTATGTAATATTATTGAGGAGTTAGTTTTCGTTACAATTGATACGTCCTTTGATATGAATTTTGAGTCACGCGAAGTAAAAATAAAATCAACACGAAAAAAAATGTAGAATGAGCGAGACAAAGTTATACAATTTTTTGCCGCTAATAATAAAATTTACGCTACGTTCCAAATTTTAGAACATGAAGATTACGTTTATTAATGTTCATTAGTCGAAGCTATCGCTATCACAATGCGTTACATATTGAAAGTTGTTTTTTTTTCGTTTTAGTGTAAACATCCGAAATCAACTGCCAGAATGTAGCATTTTTTAGTAGCGCTAGTTTATGGTAACTAGCCCGCTGACAACATTTATGCTGAAGAATTTAAAAATAGAACCGTATTTATTGATAATTATTCTGTGTAAATCATGCTGCCAGTAATGTATTTAAATTAATTTCTTTGAATGTATTTTGTTTCCATCTCTTCGTCTTTTAACAAGTTATTTTTAATAGAATACGCATAATTCTCGTATATATGACGCAAATATGAAACAATCATACATATAAAACTTGTCATTGTCACAAGGGATCGAATTTTAAAAATGGAAAATCCAGTTACAGTGACCACGGAGCCAATTAGTCGTCCTCAAAGCTGATAAAAATGTTCTGTATACGTTTCGTTAAAACGTGACGTGAACGTGACACGATGGGTTAGATTCGTTCATATCATTACTAGCGACACACTCCAGCTTCGCACGCGTGCAATCTAAATACTAATGTGGTGTTGGCATGGAGTGATTAATATTATTACTATTAATAGTCTACTAGCGGTCGGAATTCAACCGTAGTTCATTAAATTTTCAACCAGCTTCAAGATTGACTACGGATAATCTACACTCAATTTGACCACAGACTTTAACAATACACAAAAGGGTATATAGCAGTATGTGTAAGGTTTTTTTTTAATTTAATTTATTTTTAATGCAAAAATATATATATCAGTATTCTGGACTCCTCATCTATATACACTATGTGTGTAATTGTATACTTATTCGTCTGCTCAATTTTCGTAAAAAGGGGTACACAGTTTTTGCTCCACGTATTAATATATAGATTATTAGACTGTACTGATATATATATATATATATATATATATATATATATATATATATATATATATATATATATATATATATATATATATATATATATATATATATATATATATATATATATATATATATATATATAATATGATAAAAAATAATACTGTATTGTTTCAAATGTCTTCATAAATCATTTATTATTTTTTGTAATAAGTAAGATAAAAGTGGCTACTGTGGGTTATTCTTATCCTGGGAGTTAGACAAACACGGACTTTTTTGTATCAAAGATCCATTTCTTACGGTTTAGCCAGCGTTAGTAATGTAAGCGCACAAAAACTTATTTTTTACGATATCACATGATATATCTTTGTCTTTTTCTCTACTATAAAATACATGTATTATATGAGTACTTATAAACTTTTCTCTTGAATCATTCCATATATTGATGAAAACCGCATTAAAATCCATTGCATAGTTCGATGGCATATCCATATAAACGGACTATTCACGTAAAGTCAATTCCAAGTTCTTCTTTTACATATATAATTCGTAAAAAAAACATTCTTACGGATTCACATATGATATTGATATATGGATGCTGATAAGCAATAATGTGTCTACCCACAAAAAGTCAAATTTGGAAATATTGATGTATTTTGATACTACGTCTACTATTTATCATTATTCAAAAAATTTCAAGTCATCTAAACTAAATAAGTATGAAAAAAGTTTCTTAACTCAATGCTTCGAATTTCAGGTGCGTTCCATATTTTGCAAAGTATAAAATAATCTTAAATATTTAAAACCCTATTATTAGATAACATATTAAATAAACCTATCTGCTTTTGATTCATTATACATTCTATCAAAATTGAAAAGAATAGATGAATGTATATGTCTTCAAACAAATTTATTAAGAATAGGTTTGACATCTCTAGACGCCATTTTCTCAAAACGATGTCCGTGTGGCTTGACACAGTATTGCATATCAGCGTCCATATACGGTGCATAAATGTCTTAAAGTAAATGGCCCATTTGAAATATCTGAGCAAACACTGAATTACTACTAGGTGAATATCATCCGTCAAATTAAATTTCTCTTGACATTATGAGGCACTAGAGACATTTCTGTTTCTACAAAACCATATAGTTACCCATAAGAGTTGAAGAACAATGAAATATCATCACAGGATTTTGTCTTTGCTTTGACAGTTGACAATACGGTAACGCTAATATCACTCCCCGTTATGAAGATCCATTTTGGTTGTGAGTTACATTTATTATCTTTAATACTTTAACTTTAAAATTCAATAATTAATTAATTTAGTTATTTTTTTGTCATATAATGATTTCTTGTCTTTATATATCTATATTTTTTAATTATACATAAAAATAGTTGAATTTGACAAATACACACGCATATTCTTATATTTTGTTTATTGTAAAAGACTGTGGTCAAATTGAGAATAGATTGTCTGTGGTCAATCTTGAAACCGAGAATTTAATAAACTACGATTAAATTCCGACCAATGCAAAGTTGAAAACTTTGTTTGTTTGTCTAAATGCGATAATCTTGGAAATTTCAGGTTCAATTTATAGCGAAGCTAAAATATCACGCTGTGATCCATCGGGTGTATCAGTCATAACTATAGTAACTATAACGTTATTTAATCTGTCATTATTAGGCGAGAATTATACTTGTAAGTTTTATTTTCGTAATTGATATAAATAAATCCCGTAACCTAGTACCAGATATGTAGTAAGTTACGAAAACTTTTAATGTTAAAAATAAGGCATTGCCAGTAAATTCTTTCAGGTGTATAGCAAACAAACAATTTATACAAATAATTTTTTTTAGGCAAGAATTACACTTGTAAATTTTATTTTCGTGATTGATATAAAACAATCCCGTAACCTAGTACCAGATATGTAGTAAGTTACGAAAACTTTTAATGTTAAAAATAAGGCATTGCCAGTAAATTCTTTCAGGTGTATAGCAAACAAACAATTTATACAAATAATTTTTTTTAGGCAAGAATTACACTTGTAAATTTTATTTTCGTGATTGATATAAAACAATCCTGTAACCTAGTACCAGATATGTAGTAAGTTACGAAAACTTTTAATGTCAAAAATAAGGCATTGCCAGTAAATTCTTTCAGGTGTAAAGCAAACAAAGCACTATTGGCACAACTAAAAACCACAAAACAAAGAATGAAAGCAAAGAAACAATTTGCGCAAATCTTTATGAAACTCTGAGAGCAAACTTATAAATGTAATTCTCACCTGACAATTACCAAAATTAAAAACCTACAAAATAAATAGCGGACCAAAATTATAGTATAAATTTTAACAAGACCAAGTACCTATTATTATTTTCAATAGAGTGCCTTTGTAACGTGTTACACCTTTGTGAGGGTGGAAAATGCAATGCTAATGTGTTTTCGTGGAAATCCTTTACCAAATGCTGACTCGGTTCTCTAGTTGCAATTATTGTACTCGCTTTTACCTAACTCGATTATTTTAAAGTGCAACATTATGAGTATTATTTGACAGACACGTTGGCGCGGTGGTCACTGCAACTGACTCAAGCGCTAATGGCCGTGAGTTCGATCCCCGGAAATGTCTGTATTGGCCAAATGTATGTCGTTGTCTGGGTGTTTGTGTTCGTGTTGTGAGTGTTTCCGGACCCCCGAAACAAGCTCACGCGACCTTAATGGGGGCCGTTGAGTGTGATGCGTTTATTTTCTTAGCATTGCTATATCTATACTTATATAATAATATAAATAATAAAGAGTTTTTCTATGTATCACTTTAAAAAGAAAATTTACAATAATGCTAGTGATAATAGTAGGTATTGTATTAACATATAGGCTTTGGAAAAATGCTTTATGAAGTGACGAAGTGTTAATGCATTTTTTTAAGGAAACGCAAACATTTCACTTGACATTGTTCAATTTAATTCAATTCTTTAATTAAGGTTGGATTAGTAATTATTTATCAATAAACAAATAAACCTCTGGTTATCCCACGTAAAAATATTCATATGTTTTGCAAAACAAATAAACGAATAGACGGACCATCTGATTAAGGAGTCACCACTATCCATGAACTACTGTAGTGAAAAATATCTACAAATTCGTTATCAAAATTAAGAAGTAAATAAGAAAAAAATATGACAGGTAATAATGAATAAAAATAATTAGAAATCTTGATAAATATGTATAAGAATAAAACCAGAACATACTGAATGCTGATTAGATGTAAAAATGAAATGAAAAATATCAGGTTCTATTGTTGCCTTTTTACATTTCTAATATTCAAACTAAAAATATTTTCGGTAAATAATTTTTGTATAACACAGCTTCACAAATACATTACTGGTACTGAATGGGGCACGGATGTCGACGTAAACACGCCCAGTGAAATGTGTTCTAACAAAAGAATTCACTGAGTGAAGCAATCCGCTGGATGCGAGACGGGACGTGATTGATGAAATACTGAGATCTTGCAGGAAAACAACGCGTTCACCGATGTGACGTGTCCAAGAATAACAGTGGTTTATAACTGCACTTGCTGACGTAAAAGTATTAACGTTACTTATTTTCGACTACACATGGATTTTCTTAATTCACTAGGTTTTAGATTTCTTAGTTCCATATTTTGTAATATATATTAATCTTATACATTTGAAGACGTTATAACTAGATTTTTTTTATTATACCAATCTGCTCTTATTAAAAAAAAGAAAAGATATATACTTCTTTAAACAAATTGATTAAGAACTAGCTGACCCGGCAAACGTTGTTTTGCCATATAAATAATTTCCTAGTAAAAAATAAAAATAAAAATTTAGGGGTGGACTACCCCTAACATTTAGGGGGATGAAAAATAGATGTTGGCCGATTCTCATAGATACCGGATAAGCACAAAAAATTTCATCAAAATCGGTCAAGCCGTTTCGGAGGAGTATGGCAACGAAAACTGTGACACGAGAATTTTATATATTAGATAGGGTTGACATCTCAGACGCCATTTACTCAAAGTAAAGTGCGTGTGGCTTGACACTGTATTGCTTATCAACTTCTAATTATATTTATAAATATACCTTGTGTGAATGTACAATAACATATTTTAGATGTTTGTAAAATCACCAGAATCCTAAGATTACTCTAATTAGTATCCATAATTCATAAATCAATATTTAACCGTGCATATTATATTTTTGATACAACAGTAAAATATGAATTATTTATTTCGCTCTGTATCTACACACGCCCTAATTCATACGTAGAGGTGTATCTACGAATATCTATGTAAATAAAATACAATACCGTACGTAGGCGATCTTTCTTAGTACGTTCCGTGGCGTAGACAGTGCTATATGAAACTACCTAGATAGGAATTTTTCCTTTTTATTATTTGCTCTATTACTTGTTAAACTTCCATTTTAAAATCGAATAGTTGTTTACACTCGCAAATGTACGTGTATATATTTAGTTGTAAGAATTAGTCTTTATGTGAATACTTTATACTAGCTGTCTCTTGGGGTTTCACTCGCGTTTTGGTGACTGCTTCGCGTTTATTAGTCGTAGCGTAACTTAATATAGCCTAATGCCTTCCTCAATAAATAAACTATCTAACACAAAAATAATTTTTCAATTCGAATCATTAGTTCCTGAGATTAGCGCGTTTAAACAAACAAACACTTTAGCTTTAGAATATTAGTATAAATTATATATGAAACAATTAATGTCTTAAACCACAATACATACAAATGCATACATATATAATTAGATAAAGAGTACGGAGTAAAAACTAGTACTATCACACATATGTAGGTAATACGTTACAATTATGTATTTAAATTAAATGTAAAAATACGAGATTTTCTTTTATATAGGAATATAAAAGAGTTAATTTAATTTATAAAATTACGATCTAGTTAATATAAAGCAAAATAACAGTGCGATGTTCGAAGGTTACTTAAAATCAAGTTAAACATAATTGTATCGTAAAACCAAGTCAGCATTCGCAAAACAGTTTTCGCGAATATAAGTTGGCAGTGCACTCTCTAAATTTCTGATTCAATTCTCCGTGCCAAGGTATTAGAATCACGAAATATTATTGTACCATATCACATATACTGAGAAATTACAAAGCGCGGTTTAATATAATGTTTCGTAAGTTTATGGAACTAATTAACTATACTTGTGCTTATTTGAAATTTATGAAACCGCTATTTATAGAATAGAGTAGAACGATTTATTAGGCGAACAATACCCACAATTCTAATAAAATAAATGCAAAATTGGACGCTGATAAGCAATACTGTGTTAAGCCACACGGACTTCGTTTTGAGAAAATGGCGTCTAAAGATGACAAACCTATTCTTAATAAATTAGTTTGAAGACGTATATATTCATATTTTCTTTTCTATTTTGATAAAATGTATAATGAATCAAAAGCAGATAGATTTATTTAATATGTTATCTAATAATAAGTTTATAAATATTTGAGATAATTTCATAAATAGCAATATATGGAACGCACCTGAAATTCGAAACCTTGAGTTAAGAAATTTTTTTGTATACTTATTTAGTTTAGATGACTTGAAATTTTTTTGAATAATGTTAAATAGGTGACGTAGTATCAAAATACATCAATATCTCAAAAACTGACTTTTTGTGGGTTGACACATTATTGCTTATCAGCATCCAATTATAAATAGAATAAATACAAACCAGTGTATTAAAACGATAGCTCGTGCTCCAAAATTTTTATTTATAAAATAAGAATATTTTTACAATACATTTCTATTTCAATATTGTAAAAATCTTTGTAAGAAACCTTACATTTTTCAAAAGAAATCCTTATATATTTAGGTGTATTTAGGCCGTAGGGAAATATCGTATATAAAGCTGAATTTCGAACCTTTGTTCAATAACATTAATGAATTAATATCGCGCCGTACAAATTAAACAAAAGAGTATTGATTAAAAACGTTTTCAAGAGATTCGTTGTAAAGGACAGAACACGTATCTAAACCAAAGTTATTTGAGAAAGGCCCTTTGTTTTTTAAATACCTATCTATTAGTTCTCATCAAAGCTCATCTCCTTTGAATCAATTCGGATTCACAGGAGATGAGCTTTGTCAACTCATTGTTTGATAGGAGGTATGTTATTCGCGGTTATATATTTTGACCGTTGATTTGTTTCATTTTAGCACAAAAATGGGAAAATATGTAATATATATATTAAATCATTCTAAACAGTATTTTTGATTTATGAAAGTCAATAAATACTAAATATTCATCTATAAAATAATTATTTGAACCTATCTTATTGACGTGAATTGTGACAAATTTCTTAAACCATAACATATACGCGTATACGTATACGCGTATATATATATATATAAGGACTCCAAACACAAATTGTCAGATTTATATCCTTCCATGAGCAGGTAATTTATTAAATAAAGTTAATCTTGCATCGAAAAGAGAAAACAAGCATTCTTAAAAAAAATAAAGGTGTCTAACTTTTGACTACTGATAAAATGTTGTGCTGTAAAAGAAACTAAGAGTAATTTTTTTCTACGAACTTTTTAATACTTAAAAGTACTTTTTTATAATACTTTAACGGTATCCAGAACGATGAACATTTATCTGGATAATATAAATAAGGAAAACTTCATACGAAGTAATATTTGGAGCTGTCAATATCGCATTTTGTCATTATTTAAGATATAGAATAATAATTATGTTTACTCATTGGGAGTTCTATTTTATTTATAATTCAGGAGTCTTTTAATTCACCATAATTTCACAGTGCTGATAGTCCCTTGACTGAAGCACATATACGAGCTAGTACCTCACTCTCGGCGTGAGGTAGCTAATAGTGTTTCGTACGTGAGTGAGTGAGCCTAACCCTAACTCTAACCTCATTTCCCTGCATCTCTCTTTCCTTTTAAGCTTTCGTGACTCTTCTGGAGCTGTAAGCCTGCCAGCCTGCTCTTTTGTTTTTGATAATCTTTTAAATCAAAAATGAATTTTTTTTTTTTTATTAATATAAAATTGTATATATTTTTAAACAGGTAGAAACTACACATTTACTATATTAGAATAAACGCCATGGAGCTTACAATTTATATTTGATAACGAAAAACAAGCATTTAATGCATTAGTTTAGAAGCTTCTAAGCGAAGAGCTTTCAAAATTTAAGCTTCGCCAGCTGCGGCTAAAAGGTATCGGTTAATCCGATAATGTAGTTGAGCTTTACAATACGTTAATTTCGTTCATGTTCATTAACAATACCAAATATCTGTTAATGTTTCATTTAGATATACATTTTATTTCTAATAATAATAGATTTCTTGATAGCAACAGAAATAATCCAGAAACATTTATTAATGTATTAATATTATACTACGTGACCAGAGAGAATACTTCGCAGGAATAATAATTAGCTAAGTAACCATTTTATAACGTAATTCTTAATGACATTAATTAAACCGATATAGAAACACCTTTGAGAAAAAGATAGTTCTCCTCACCTCTACAAGATTGTTATTTATTAAGACCATTTCAATGAGCCCCCACACGATACTTCTGTGGTAAGTTGATAAGGAGTTGGTTTGTCTGCTGATCCTTGACGATACTGCAGCGTAAGATACAACTATGCTATTTCTAATACCATTCATAGTATAGTAAATTTCGAGTCAATAAGACCAGTAAAAGTTGTTTAGATCCTTTTAAAAACTATAAAATAATATAATATAATATTAAAAAAAAATTAAAAAAGATTTTCATAAATTATTGCTAAGAAACATTTCGATTAAATCAGCTTCCCCAAAATGGATCAATTCGTTAGAGAGATACGATATCTTAGACAGTTATATAGATACACCCATATATACATATATACAAACATACAACACCACTCTTTATGGGTCGAGGGTCAAAACTATTCGATCGAATATATCAAAAATGCTGTTTACAAAATAACGTCATATAAGTTCGTTACTATCATTCAACTCTATTATATACGCTCATCGCGCTTCTAACAATTTAATTATAATAAATCAAATAAAAAAATCAACCAAAATGAAAATATTTATTAAAGAATGCTTTTAAAAGCGTTTTTGAATCGTTAAAACAAACAAAAAATATTTTAATTAATGAAAAGCTACCATCGGCATCGGTTTGAAATGTATATTCTAATTGATTCTACCAAGAAGAACCAGCAAGAAACTTGATAATTAATTTATTAATACTTTTCCATTTAATAGTTGTCTGACGTTTCAACTTTGATTTCTTTCAAAGCAACCTTTATTGATCAACAGTACCTACGCAAGTTCATTTAGCTAATTAGTTTTATCTCCATCTTTACTTTAGTCGTAGATGGTATCTCTCTGCGTCCTTTCTCCGTCCAATTCCATTAGGCTAACACTTTTTCCCGAGGAACAATGGTGAATATCACGTGAAATACACTCGTTTTTTCTGCTTCGTATGACATAATTATTTCTGCAAGATAATCAGGGATTCGAAGAATTCCAAGTGGAAGAGTAAGGAATTGAACAAAAGCTTTGATTTTGTTTATTTTTCTGTATATACAGGGTTTTTGACTTTTATTTATGGTCCTTTGAATGGGGGTTCCATAACTTAAACGCATCACATGCACAAAATAAAACAATATAAAACTATGTTCCTGCTTAAAAACTTTTTAAAACCCTTTAGTATAGATTAGGCCACTAAAAACAGCTCGTATAAAGGCTTGCTCGACTAGGTCAGTACCATACTCTCACCGACGGCAGTCTATTTACCCTTATGCATTTCCTTACTGCGTATTCCCTTCACCTCTAAATCGTTTTTAATCTGGCAATGCATTTATGGCTTATCTGGTGCTGCAAATGTCCATGGGCAGCTTAATATCAAGTTAAGCGATCACCTAACAGTAGGTGAACAACCTGCTCGTTTGCGAGCTATTTTAATGAAAAAAAAAACAGAAGACGGATGATTCCGTTTATCAACCCTAAAGTTTCTAATAAGGGGATTGAAATCGCGTGTCCATTTGGCTACCTCGGCCGGGGTGGATAAACCAAATTCGTATATTAATTATCTCTCTTAGAGTGGATACTTTGGGGTGGATTAATGAAAATATCCCAAGAGACGTACTACAATAATATGTAAAAATAATCCTTTTTATGCAAATCTGACTCGTACTTGCCTGATATATATTATTTGTTATTATAGCAGTAAAAGATAGATGTAGAATAAGATATATGTAGTTGAATATGAAGATACATGTGTTGTAAAAATTTTAATCCTTTGCCTATCACGGTTCATGAGATTTAGCCCACTGACAGACATACGGACAGACAGCAGAGGCGTAGTAATATGGTCCTGTTGGCATCCAGCGGCTACGGCATCCTTAAAGGAAGTGAACTACATTAGCAAGTCATTTTTAAAAACATTATCACTATAAATGAAAAAAAAGCAAAAGTACTAAATGGTCATTTAGGTCTCATGGATATTAAAATAAATGATACCGTCCAATAGCGAATTGTAATTCATTAATGAAATAAAGATTTTTGAAGGCATATAAACCTCTATATGAGACAAGTCATAAATGTTTGATTATATTACACAGAACCTTTTACCAATTCAAGTGGAAAACGTTTTCAAAAACGTAGATGCAAAATGGATTAAAAAGTCTAGCTCAGAGCGAATCGATACCAATGCTGCGGTTCTATACATTTTTATAAACGCGCTGTAACAACAAGGAGCGAATGCACTGTAGCTTTCTAGGTTAGGTAATGCATCCGGCGGAATAATCCCGAAAACACGATGCGGAGATTTCATTCTGAAATTCGAGTAAGGGGAACTTCGTCGATGAGATTTGTGTTCAGGAATGGATTGAAGGCCATTGTTGCGCGCTGACTGCAGCCGGATCTCATCGCTACGTGCTGGTGTTTGCGGCTTCGTCGGTATTCCCAGTAAATGCTTGCAACGGCTTAGCATTTCGAAGAAACGACCACTCTATTTTGAACTTTCGTTTCTGATTAATCAATATTGTTTGTTTTTTCTTTAAGTTGGTACTGTTTGGTCTGTTTGTTACATAATCTAGTACATATTTTACTTACCATAATGCAAACCATATAATATTTTGTTCTCAGTTTTTATAAAGTAAACATTAGTTGTTTGTCATTGTTTAACGCTTGAAAAATTTTACCGTCAGCTTTTTATTTTTGATATCGACAGATTTCGTTTCGTTAAGGTTGCATGGGCAACTGTTTGTGTTTGTGTGTGTTTGTATAGGTACGGTAATGTTTTATGTAGATTACGAGAGTAAAACTTACAAAAAAACGTAATTCTCGTCTTATGTAATACTTTAATAAGTAATGCTCTATAAAGCACAATATTAAATATCTGTTCTATTAATTGTCAAAAAACAATATAATTTCCACCAGACTTAGGAGCAATTTGCTATATTTAATTTTGTTACAAGCAAAGTGTACGAGGCTAACCTCATAGCTTAATGGACCAATTAGTGCTGACGTGCTATTGTCTATAGCTTCATTATTTTCCTCATTTGTCTCTACAAACAATAAATAAATAAGAAATTCTTATTTATCCATCGCTCTAAGTAAACAAGTCTATACATAATCCATAATAACATACAAAAGAGAGGGATTTTTGTACGTGCGAAAAAAACTCTGGAAAATTTAATTAATTAATTATGGTACCATTATTCTAGATGTTTATAGGATATACTATATATATAACTAGCTTTTGCCTACGACTTCGTCCGCGTTTTTGTCGTTTTTAGAAAAAAAAAGTAGCGTGTTTCCTTCCTCAGGGTTCAGTGGTTTTGATGTGACAGACAGATTAACTATCGTAATTTAATAGGGAAATATAATATGTCAATCCACAATACTCGATTTCTATGATTTTTTTATTAAATAGGTAATAATGTTAACTTTTTTAAATAAGAGATGAGTGAGAGTATTATAAACGTAAGAGTAAACAAATATAATCAGAATTCTTCGATCTGCTAACCTATCAGGAGTTACACGTGTTATTGTGAGTCAACCATAAAAGATAGACGTATGCTGTTGCGGAATATTTTTTAGGAAATTTTTTCTATGTAATTTTAACCATTAAGGCTGCATACGCGACGGAAGCTTAAAAATTGGAGTAACGTCTCCCAAAATTTCCCTTTATAACTCTGCTCCTATTGATTGTAACGTGATGAAAAGTATACTATAACCTGCCCAGGAGTATGAAGAATAATTGTGCTAAGTTTCGTTAAAATCCGTCAAGTAGTTTTTGTTTCTATAAGGAACATACATACAGACAGACAGACAGATAAAAATTTTACTGATTGCATTTTTGGCATAAGTATTGATCACTAATCACCCCCTGACAGTTATTTTGAAAATAAATTTCATGTACAGAATTGACCTCTCTACAGATTTATTATAAGTATAGATAGATAAGGTATACTTTTAAAACAAAACCGACATATAAGTTATTAAAATGAAATTGTTTCACTAACAAGACCCAGTAGGTTATTAGGCAATGGATGTATAGAAATTCAATCACAGATAAGGCTCACCGGGGATGCATGTTTTAAAATTGGCATCGGTACAGTATTACGACATAAATCTCTGCGGAGAGATTGGAGAGGTAATTCTGTAATGGGATTGGTTACCTCCACTGGCCGTAGATAGTAATCTACTGACTCAACAACACAACTATGACCGTACAAATTGCTATTGCAGAATACAGACAGAGTCTTCCGTGAAAATTCCTTTCGGACGAAATCGAACGAGTTCTCTCCTTGTTGTCCCGTTACGATTGTTACATTGAGAATAAACTCAGTGTTTTATGTGAGGGCGTGTATGCCAGCTATCCTTTTTATGAGTATTGCCTAGTCGTGATGTTATCCATTTGTTTATTGCGATGGCAGCTACGGCAGACATGTTTTAAATTAGCATCATTGTTTACTACTCGTATTAAATTTGTGTGAAACAGCGAAGATCGTTTGTGTCATGTCATACGTTTCAGCCGCCTTCAGAAGGTTCTAGATTCGTAGTGTATGTTTTTTTTTAAATATTTGTTTTTGTATTTTTATCAAAATCATTATTTTTCGATGTTTTGGTTTTCAAATCGAAGAAACTGAAAGAAGTATGCCATCTAAGGAAACGAAATTTGAAAAAAAAATAACAATTGTGTATTTTACTTTAGATCTAGACACGCAGTAGCGTGTCAAGCCAAGTTCAAGAAACGGAACTGGCGAGCCGCACCGTGTGTAATATTACATATCTATTTACTTTAGTATTTTGATATACATTTAAATTATGAAGTTACCATGAATACAATTATGTACAAGACCAATGATTTTATATGAATATAATCTTATCTTAAAAAGCTACAGTGAATATAATTTAGTAGCTTATATCGATGCTGATAAGCAATACTGTGTCGAGCCACACGAAATTGACTTTTTGTGAGTTGACACATTATTGCTTATCAGCATCCATATATGTCCTTCAGTAAAGACAAATAAAGCGGGTATTGATTTTTACAAATAGATAAAGTAAATAGCCGACAAATTATCTTGCGCTTTTTAATAAATAAATGAAAAAAATGATGAAAACGAAAAATTCATCATTTATCCTTTGGAATTAATATTTTAATATGTTTAAAGATAAAAAATACAAAAAAAAAGCCAAAATGTTAGATCCCATTTAATAGTTATAAAAAAATCGTTAATGGCTTTGGGACTTATTTCCGGAGACTGCAATTTTAAATTTCTTGAATAATATCGAGTGAAAAGTAATAAGTGCGGAATATCCATCGATATAATAGAATTTTAATGATTTCCAATTCAAATGGAAACGTTTTAAATTCTCAATCTTGCCTTTCGACGTAATGGAAGGCAGCCTCATCAATTCCCAGGTGATTTCAATGAAGCGGTTTCTTATTCAGTAAATTTCGTTAAATAACAACCAGTATTAATTATCGAACGTTAAATTAATGTTGAAAGGATTCGTCGTAATTAATTCATCGTAATCTGTTAGTAAGATTGAGTATGTATAGGTAAGGTAAGGTAAGGTAAGTAAGGTAACAGACTGTAAAAGTCCCACTGCCCACCCTCAACCAAATCCTGGATTCGCCACCATTAAGTACACCTTGGATTTGAGGTCATTTATCAATTTATCATAGCCATCAGGACAATTTTAAAGAGAAAGAATTAAGAGTTATGGTGTAATAAAAACCACCCATCACTTACTCGTATACATTAATGAATCTTGTAAATATTAATAAAACTCTATTTAGAAATATTATATTATATTTTTACTTAGAGTTTTATTCAGTAATCTTTAACCGTTTGTTATTCGAATAAAGTAATGGGTATAACGTCTTCTTAAAATATGAAAGAAAAGTAATATATATTTTTTTAATTATTTTTAAGGTATTTGTTACTAGCAGTGCACAAATAACTTAATCTACATACTTATATTATGTACTAAAGGAAGGAAACTGACTGACTGATCAATTAACATGTGTGTTAATTGTCAAACACTGAATGGATTGGATTGAGACGAACACAGACAATTATTATGACGTAGCCTTCCGATAAGAAATTTTTGAAGTGGTGTAGAATAGCTCAAAACTCAAATGGAGAAATAAAACTTAACGCGAATGAAGCCGCGAGTAAAAGCTAGTCAAATATAATTATACTGTGACTAAATTAAGTGAATACTTCAAATAAATAATATTTGCTCGTAGTTATGTCAATACAACCACAATTTCGTTCACAATGTTTACTATTACAAAAATGTAGCAAATTATAAAGAGTAACCGTTACATATAGGTATAGTATAATATTTATTTTTTATTCCACGTTATAAATATGGAGTCATTATTCACTTTATTTTTATATTACCATAAGTTTGTATGCGCGGTATCGTCGTCTACGTCTATCTAAATATACCTAGTTATGATAAAGAGCAAATAATTATCTTCTAACTTTTCATATAAAGGTAAATTAGTTATCAAATGCAAAATAACGTGAAACCCCTGTGGTTTTATACAAACATAAAAAACAGATAAATGCAAAGATGGGACACTTTTATGCAAATAAGTGTTCGTCCAACCCCCGCGCGCTTTCGTATGTTTTATGTCTCTATAAAATACGCAGAAATGCCATGTCGTTCATCTTGTTTGTTATCACCAAGTTTATACGTGCATACGAATACAATGTTTCATAACTTTTTAAAGAAGCTCCCTGGAGATATTGGACTATTTATTAAGCAATGCATATAAAATAAATATATTAACAACAAATATATTAAATATATATTTATTACAAGAGCCAAGACGGCTCAAGAGATATTGAAGGTGGGTTTAACCGAAAGGTAAGAGTTTGTATTAGAATAAACTTTATTTTTTCGTTTTTACAATACGTTTCGTGCTCCGCGTTGAAACAAAAACGAAATGAAGACTAAGTATCGGTGGAGACATGGATAATAATCGTCGTGACTTTTTTACGTTACGCGTCGTAGATTTTTCCAACGCGATGTCGTATCGTCTCACGGCACGACGTTATATCGTGCTTATATTTTTTGGACTTTATCTTAATAATAGTCAAATATACATAATTACGTTGTTCAAGATTAAAAGAAAAACGGACTAATAATTTCGTATCAATACATAAAAAGATAAAACAGCAATTCATAATGATTATGTTCATCAAGATTTATTTTTATAGGGTCCATTTTCTCGTCTGCCTTCGCTATAAATAATAAAAGAATTGGAAGAGGCCATAATTGCACCGCGTATCTTTTAGACATTTATTTATTTATGTCTATCTGAAATTCGCTTAAGTCTAATCCTCTTACGAAGACACAGAACAATCTGCTTATCACAATATCCTTTTTAGATTAAATTATGTTGCCTTTTAGTATCGTTTAGTATTGTACTGTGATTTGAATCAAACTTCAATATAATATATTATTAATCACGAACAATTTGACTATAAAATTATAAATCACAATTATAAATTTAGAATTGTAATTAATTTATTATACTGATTTATAATTGGACGAAGAATTTACATGTTAAAACATAGTCAGTCACATTTCATTCTGAAATATGTTCAAATATATAATAATATCGCACTTCATTAGATTCTTTACAAAAAAAACTGAACAAGGGCATCATATCTTAATAGATAAAACTTTTAATTTAATACCAAATACATAGTGGCCATCAAAATGTTTTTTTAATGTTATTTATTTTATAACACAATCATTTTTTATCTGATTTTTAAAATTACTGTATATGTACTTTCAAATTAGTTTTATGGATTTTTTATCAAAATCGGTTCAACAATTTGGCTGTTAAATTAAAATAGCTGGAAATAATATGTGATTTAAGTAATAAAATCGCCTATTTTGATTACGAAGTTGGTTCCTTTGTTTAAGTGGTAGTTATTATAGTTTTTTTTCTTATTTATCATCGATCAGTTTAGGTAATTAGGTATTAGTGTACAAATATTATTATTCAACAATCCTAAAGTTAATCCTAAACTTAGTTGTATCTCAACATCAACAATGTGTATTGCTTCCTTTGATCTATAAGCCAATATTTGATAGCATCTAAAGTATAATTACAGTTCACATAAGATACATATAATCTATGTATACGCTGTAGGCTACAGAGAGCAAATCTGTGTTTAGTATCTCCGAAGGCATCGGTTCTGTGGTCTTAGGGGAGAGACTAGTTTAGCACGTACGTTGTGTCGACACAAAGCATAATATATAGCGTGATAGTTATTGATTTATTTATAAAATACGTAATAAGGATTTACTGCTTTAATGAAAGATTATTGTGGTAGTGTCTAGGCTCAACAACTTGTTGTAGTATTGACTACTGCTCGTATACGGACTGACTCGACCAGGGCAGTACCACCTTTACAGAAGATCAGCGTGAAATAGCTAATCTAACTGCGTTTCGTTCAGCGAGTGAAAGAGACAGAATTCTATCCCCCTTCCCATATTTTTCTTCTCTTCTATACCTCTTCATCTCTCATTGCTATTAAAGCTAAAACAATTGGATGCAATATGATGGATGGATGCAATACTGTGTCAAGCCACACGAACTTCATTTTGAGGAAATTGCGTCTAAAGATGTCAAATCTATTCTTAATAAATTTGTTTGAATAAGTATTTATCCATATTTTCTTTTCTTTTTTTTATTTAAGCTGTAATTAATTAAAAGCGGGTTTTATATTTAATATATTATGTAATAAAAAGTTTTTAAAAATATAAGATTATTGTATAAATTACAAAATAAGGAACCTGAAATTTCGACACAATTAATTCAGCAACTTTTTTCCGTACTTATTTAGTTTATATTACTTTATTTTTTAATTAATAGTGTTAAGTAGGTGATGTCGTATCAAAATACACCAATATCTCTGAATTGGCAGACGCGTTGGCGCAATGGTCACTGCAACGGACTAAAGCGCTAATGGTCGCGGGTTCGATCCCCGCTCACGGCAAATGTGTGTATTGGCCATACAGATGTTTGTCGTGGTCTGGGTGTTTGTGTTAGTGTTGTGAGTGTTTCCGGACCCCCGACACAAGGTCATGAGATCTTAATGGGGGCCGTTGAGTGTTGATGCGTTATTTATTATTTATTTATTTAACTTTTTGTGGGTTGAAACATTATTGCATATCAGCATCCAATTGTGGCTTCTTTGGTGCTGTAAATGTTCATAGGTGGCACCGATTACTTAATTAGGAGACTCGCCTGCTTATTGGTATGCTATTTTTATAAAAAATAATACCCTCATGATGTAAGGCATGTTTACGTAATACTCTACAGATTATTTATTTGTCAGCATTTCAATGTCATCCTACACAATAATTACATTTAAGCTCCCCAGAAATTCCACGAAAAACGTTTCAAATAAATACTAAAAAACATTTTATAAAACAAATTAAATTCATCTTTTTTCTCTCCAATATCAGTGAAATGTGCACGAAATCTAAGCGTAACGTAACTTACCTTTTTCGCATTACCACTGAATGCATGCGATAAGCTTGAGCGATTTATAAGCGATAGCAATCTATTGCCCCTGAGGGAGCGAGAGGTAATCTGTTTAACGCTTCTAACAGCTTCCCTGTACGAGTACGTACGTTATTACTAGTATTCATTCTAAAAAAGTGAATGCAAATATTTTTTTTATGCATTTGGCAATTTGGATTGTAATCGGTATGCGACTTCAGTTACCTATAATTGGATTTATCACAATAACCTAATAACGATCGTAGGGAGTGTATTCTAGTCTAAAGGCTTACTGGCTTGCCTTCAGGGGTTCCGGAGGTCGGATCGCTACCGCTTTGTGTCAAAATCAGTAACTTGTCAATATCAGGACTAGAATAGAAAGCAGACCCTGGTATAACTCGAAAAATTAATTAATCCATAAAGCGATTTCACTGTGGGTTGATGGATATAAAAGTTTCAAAATTTCTTGCGACCCATGTAGATAGACGAGATGAATTATAAATACAAATTAAGCACTTGATAACTTAGGGGCGCTAGCTGGGGTATGAACCAGTAATCATCAGTAAAGAAGTACGTATCCTATCCACTAGGCCATTTCGGATTCCACGTGCCCATTCTAAATGAAACAAAAACAACTTTTATATTTGAAATACACTAATTTATACTTTTTTTACTACACAACAATACGATAACTGACGAAAATAACATTTATTATTGTTTAATTCATACAACTTTTAAAAATACAATACAATGCCATTACTAATTGCTAATTAAGACAGAGAAATGAGAATTTTATGATTTTAAAATTCAGACCGCCAATTGTTTACCGAGAGCGTAGAAAAATAAATTTTTCCGTTGTTCGCAATCAACAACAGGCAGTGGGAACACAATTGCTCGTTTGTGACAACTGTCTTCCGCCATTCAATTAAAGTAAATGGATTTGCTGAAATCCGATTAAAGTTTGCAACCTGGATAAACAGTATGCCGCTCTGGGCCAACCGTAGCACCGCTGGTTAATTATTAATTTCGGTGAAATAAAATACGCGACTGCAATGAAATTACTCTAAAAAAAATTCAACAACTATGCTAACTATCACTATATATCACAATATCGAATTAATAGTATTTGAAACACATTCAATAATAAATTAGTAAATTGACTCTAATAATTTAATGGTTTTTTGTTCTCACTATCACTAAACTAATTATACGCTACAACAAAGTCATTTGCTTATAATTTCCCCTAAAAGAAGAAACCGTAACACGTGACTACTATTATTTTAATTATTCAAGTCAATATACTATAAACAAAACACTTATATTTATCAAACATTTTCTATTTCAGAAAACTGAATTATTCATAACTTGAGTTACTATACTCTATATATTCTCAATTTATAACTGACATACTGCTATATAAAATATAAATATTAATGTTAGTTTGTTCATTTGTGCAGAAAGCTTATAGGCATATTACATTTAATTTCCAGTAGATAGCGCGCATGTCTTACCGACCAAACAGAAAAATAAGTTTAAGACTGTCACGTTGGCTGTCTTGCATAATAAAATTTATACTTATGCGAACGAAGCCGCAAGCAAAAGCTAGTCTTACATAAATATTGAGATACATTTTTAATAAAAAACGTTTTCTTTAATAAACATAATGGAACCAAGGTTCGATGTAAAATTCATGGGTGTAAAATACTCTTTTTATAGCGAGCACCTTTCAAGAAAATAACAGTCATTCGAAGACAAAGGGATGTAGCTTTTTCGTCACAATACAGTGAATGTATTCGAATTTGACATATTGTAGGTGGATCCGTTAAGGCTTATCAGCATCTATATATCAATATGTCGATGTAGTATCTCCGTCGGTACCACTATTAAATCCAAGCTCCGATTTGCACTTTATTTTGTGAACCAACTCACGCAGTAAGCGGTTGCGACACAAAAAACTAAAACGAAATTCGTTGGACGTTTCATTCCAAAACACTACGGTTTTTACTCCACGCTGGGGAAAATACTCGTAACATAAGGTTACTATTTTATGTAATCACATAAGATTTTTTCTTTTTTTTTTGTAGTTTACGTTTTTAAAACATTATTGAGGTTCTTTTGACTGCTTAACCATTTTTTACACGAACGAGCTTACATTACTTAAAGGTACGTAACATAGGTAAAATATATGTATATATACAAATTAGATGAAACTATACCAACAGTTTCGATGTTTATGAATTATTTAAAGAAATAAATCGTATACACGTTAAAATGAACGAATATACACCTTAATTTCGACACGACAAAATTTGTATAGCGTATATATGCCTTCTTGATATAAAATACATATATTTTTTATCTACGAGTGAAAGTAGGTCACTGGAGGTAGTTGAATAACTTATATGTCATGACCAAAGCCCATAACAGAATAATTGTGTCAAGATGTTATATGTAGGTAAGTCATATTAACAACAAAAAGCGATGTGTCGTCGCCGGCACAATAAATTAAGCTCGTTAGTGCTGTATAACAAAACCGCGGTCGAGAAGTCGCCGTGAACTAATAAGTGTCTGTTCGCATTATGACAGACCGTCTGTTCCTACTCGCAAAAAATACTTACTAGAATATTATATAATTTATCGTGACTTACATTATATGGACGGTGATAAGGAATACTGTGCAAAGCCGTGTGGCTTCATTTTGAAAAAATGGCGTCTAAAAGTGTCTAACCCATTCTGAATAAATTTCTTTGAAGAAGTATATTACCATTGTTTCTTTTCTATTTTGATATAAAGTATAATTAATTAAAAGGAGATTGGTGTAATGAAAGGTTTTATTTAATAAAAAGTTTTTCGAATACATGAGATTATATTATATTGTAAAATAACGGAACATTCTTTACGTTTCGAAATATTAAATTAAGGAACCTTTTTCCGTATTTTTTATGTTTATTTATGACTATAAAATTTTTGAAAATGTTAGGAACGTGACGCATTATCAGAATACATTAATATCTGAGAATTTGACTTTTTGTGAGTTGACACATTATTGTTTATCAGCATTCATATATTTTTTTTAATCTTCATATATTATGTTTCTATATAATTCTCTAGCTGGCCCGAAACGTTTCACTCGTGTTTATGGTTACTGCTTCGCTCCTATGAGTCGTATCGTGATGTAATATAGCCTTCCCCAATACATAAACTATCTAACATAAAATATTTTTTCAATTCAAACCTGAAGTTCCTAAGTTTAGCGCTTTCAAACAGTAATATAGATGGAGCAATTTATTTCCACTCGTCAACTAACTGTCGCGAAAAAAAATTAAGAGAAGTATTAAAAAAGTAAATGATGTATCTATAAAAAAGTTTTACTTGGGCTGGAAATTGTGAAATCTAGTGCCTTATTCGACTCCGTTACTTTTTGAAGGCAAATCGGGTTTTACTATTCAAAGTTTAAATAAGTGATGTCGTGATTATTGTTTGTTATTTACATACTCTATTTATATACTATGTTTACTAAGGTTAACATTTATTAATATAAAAAATAAAATCATTATTCGAAGGCCGGCCGAATAGGACACCGCGTCTTCCCATCAAAAGGTTTTCGCTTCCATTCGAACTAAGTGCGATATATTTATATCAAAAACATTATTCCAACCTGAAATATCAAACATAAAAACTAACCATAACGAAATTACAATTGAGTAAAATAAATCTATCAATCAGACGTTTCAATAGTTGGTATTTCCAACGTAAATTGTATTACGATTTTCCTTCTAAAGCGTCGTAATAATGGGAACGAGTTCTAATATATCACGTGTCGAGCGATAAGAGTGCCCGCCCGGATTTATATTGCCGATTTCTAAGCGATACCTTGATACAGCCATATATTAAGCACTAATTTTCGTTATTTATTTACTATGTTCGAAGAATTTATTGATTACGTTTTATTTTTTAAACTTTTCCGATTTATACTGTTCATATTTTATGTAACGGGTCTTTTAGCGATATCTAATGGTAATATTACTTTTTTATTGCCCGAAGTTTCGATGATGTTGTATCCGTCGTGGTCACGAAATGATCGAACTCAGCTCCTGACCACGACGGATGCATTAGTTATCGCAATATGACCCGTTATATAAAATTATTCATTAGCTTTTCGGTTTCATGTTAGAAAACAAATCATGTTCATTACGGTACTATTTAATTTAGAATGTTAAAGCATTTGAATCAGAAATCTGATGTCTTTAACTTAAAGCCAATATTACTATATATTGTAACATCCTGTAATTGTCCCACAGCAGGGCAAGCTAGGAGCTTAATCGGTCACGTGGCTACGATGCGGGTTTGTGGATATATGTGTATATATATATACATATTGAAATGAAATCAATTTAAAAAGAACAATTTTAAAACTCGCTTTCATCGGTTCAGATCAACCTGTTCATAAAAGCCTATACTCTCCAGCCTTTAAATGTTTAACACACAACACCGTAGTTAATCTGGCAATAAACGTATTATCATCAAATTAATATACCTCAAATTTACAAACACGCATCAATTATTGTAGCTCTGTAACGACTTTATTCGATTCGAATTATTGAGCTGTCGCACTAATTCCACACGACTATCAGTACGAACTACGGGTATTTATTTAACCAATAGTCTCACTGTAGTCCAAACTAAAGTTCCTTGGTATTAGCTACTAGTCGTTAAGTGAATCACAAGTTCTTAAAACACTTTATAGTTGACATTACAGCGACTCGAACTTTAATAGACTCTGATATCGTCTCCATAAAAGTTAACAACTATATAAAGTTTATAACGTGCCATCAATAGGATACACGTATAGAGTAAATATTTTATGATGTTTTTTTATTACATTGCCATACGAACAGGTTCATCGCGGAAACTGTAATACAATGGTACAGTTATCGACAATATTATTATGTATCTTGATAGCGCCCGCAGCGTTACGCTCTTTGTAAATGAACTCCGTTCGAGTAGCTTTTATATTCTGGATATTCTCTTCATATATTAATTTTATATTATCATATTTTTAAAGGAAACATTATTTTTTAATAATGAGTACGTACGTGTAATTTTTGTTCAGATACTTTTTTAATTATTAAAAGAAACTACAAAGTCTTTTTTAGGCTACGTAAATGGTACTTGACCAAATGTGTCTTAAATCTACAGAATCTAAATATATGTAACTCAAAGGTGACTGACTATTGTGATCTATCAACGCATAGCCCAAATTACTGAACGGATTAGGCTGAAATTTGACATGCAGATGTTATGACCTAGGCGGCCGCTAAGAAAGGATTTTGATCAATTCGTCTCCCAAGGGGATAAAGTAGGGGATGAAAGTTTGTATCAAACTTTGTAAATTTTAAACCGATCGGGTTGAGACTTGCCATGCATAAAGCTGATATGACGTAAACAGTACAAACATTACAGACAAAATCGCGAGCACCAGCTAGTTTAGTTTAAAAGTTATTATGTAGAGAAAATAGTGTGGATGATCAATATCCACACGTGATGTACATACCTATATACGAGCATATATAAACAAACAAACCTAAAGCTCATAGTATCCAAATTATTAATCCCTAGCTGGTTAAGATTTCCTTTTAACTTATTTTTGAGCAGCCTTAAAAGTTGTTAGAGATATTTTTTTTATTTCAAATAACTATTATTTTTATATATCATTGCAATTAATGAAGTGACGAGCAAGCACGTCTGAATTTAATTTGCGAACCGGGTTTTGAATAAATGTTCTAATTATGCCGCTTTAACGAGCTGTCTGGTATCCTCACGAATTTTTCCACTATGAATTATAATTTAGTTACATTTAATCTTTTAAATTAATTAATCTATGTTAATGCAAAATCATGAAACATAAAAAATAAGGTCGCGTTGTCTTAATCTATGGTATAATATACATCATAAAAAAACGAATAAGATTATAAAAATTCAAAACATTGACTTAATAAATGTTATTCAAAATTGTTGGGTTGAAAGTACTGTTATGGATATTCTCGAAAATATTTTTACGAGTACTGATATGTATACTTCGAATAAGAAATATATATTATACCTTTGTCATAATTAGATATGTCAACGATATTGATATTATAAAATTGTAATTAAAAATAAAAATACTCCAAAAATCTATTCCCTGAGACCTTTTCAACGAGCGCCAATATGATACTTTTCTTGTAAGTTGGTAAGGGTTTGTGTATCCCGATGATTACAGATGATGCTGCAGCATTAACTTAAAGTCGCACATTTATGTGGTTTAATACAATTCAAAGGAGGTATATTAATTTTCGACTCGACTAGACCAATAGAAGTGACTCAGATCTTTTATACAACTAGAAAAAAGCTGATAACATTTTAAAACGTCTGAATATATATATCGTATAGCTTAGAGCCAGCCATCTTGATCACGTTTTAAACAAGAACCGCATCAAAATTGGTAGTTTACGTTGCCACAAATTGACACACATATAGAGGTACACAGACATACACACACGTAAAACTTATAACACCCCTCTTATTTAGTTGGGGGTTAAAAAATATATCCCGGTATACGTTGTCATAATAATTATTACATTTCTGTAAAATAAAAGTTCTTCACCGCTGCTTTACTCATCTTAATCTATATTAATATTATAAAGCTGAAGCGTTTGTTTGTTTGAACGCGCTAATCTCAGGAATTACTAGTTTGAATTGAAAAATTCTTTTTGTGCTAAATATGTTATTTATTAATATAGCCTATATTACATCACACTAAGGGTCATAGAAACGAAGCAGTAAACATAAACGCGAGTGAAGCCGTAAGGGATAGCTAGTGTAGAATAAACTTTACAGTAGGTACGACACGCAGGCCACTTACTGTAAGTTAATCATAATATGCGTGCAAGTGCGAACAAAATAAATAAATATCATAATCCTTTTTTATATATAATGTTAGTACATTGAAATTCTGTCACATCCACATTTAACCTTCCTACATTTTTGTAAAACAATTTCCTTTTCGAAGTATATTTTTCCAAGCGTATTGAAACAATATAATGATAGCCTTTCTCGTTCAAAAAAGACAACATTTATAACGAATGAATAGATACCATTATAAGGACTTTGGTCCAATGCACATAAAAATTGGGGTTCAATTAGACTAATGGCTTACAAACGTTTAAAGATGCGACGTTGTAACTGAAATATAAAATAATAATTAACAATAGTTAGAAAAATTCAAATTAAAAAAATCTAAAATATTTTCAGTATGTTTGAAATAAAAATGGGGTGATTTGGGGAAACAATTAGAGCGAGGGATACTTAATATTAATTATTGTAAGTATTTTGTTGATGCTTATTTCGTTCATTCAAACATTCCATTAAGTTTTGTTGTCCTAGTGATTCTGGACTGAATAATAAGACAATGTTTTAAATTTATTGTATTGTCATCATGTTGATAGGTGTGCAAAGTTTTGCAAATCCGACGGCGACGTTGGGATATAGCCGTAAATCACGTTCAAAGGTAGATAGATATATACAGGTGAATGCAATAAAAGTGTGGTAAAAAGTAAGCTGTCGCGGGACGCATACCATAGATACATAGGATATTTAAAAAAAAGCTCTCAAACCCTTTCTTTAAATATTAAGAGGAAAGTTAGAAAGAGTTGATTGGTGAAAAATCTTGCCAACTAAACATTTAATGATGACGTTAGATAATTTATATTATACAACGTTTAATATATCAAATCAGTGCGTTTTAAAAAATGCATATTTCATAATTGTTCAAATTTTATATCACTAGTAATAGTATTTTTTATAAATTTCGCTAATCTTGTTAAGCCTACGATTTGCGTTAACACGTCATAAGTCCAAATTTTATTCTCAACAAAGAGAAAGACATTTGTAGGGAAAAAGGGTCAGGCCTAAACAACTGACACGCGTATTTGCTTACGTTTTATTAACATATACATGAACCACGCAAGATTAAGGCTGCCTCTCAACTGCTCACTACTAAGCAGACTAAATAAACATATAAAAACTCTAACGTTTTTTCATACTTCATAATGTTGATATATTAGGTTTATAATAATTATTTTTTGTGGTAGAAAAAACAATATATATAACAAAAGAGAGATCAAATTTTGTATGTGCGAAGTAAACTTTGGAACAATATATAGTTTATACGCGTATTATTTTAAAACAAAATCTTCATTAACACGAGCGAAACCCCGCAAAAATGCTAATATGAAATTAAAAGAAAATATCTTTTTAAGGAGAAACAGTCAAACCGATTTGAACGGACATATGTTATTTTGAACATCACTGAACCCATTTTGACGTTTTTTTACTTACTTTTATTAAAAATTATTGTTGAGTATATCTCTATTTCTCATTGCAATTGACTGGGTCAAAATGGTGTTCATACAAGGATTATGTAGTGGCGTCGTGTGAACTGCATTCAGATATATTCAATCTATATATAACAAATTAATTGCCAAATTTATGGCATCACTTTCATCAAACAATAACACCCATTTGACTTATTCTTATTTTGTTGTTTGTAATTGTAAGGACAAGGTTTTATTGATAGAAAATATTACGCGAAAAGCGAAAAAATTGCCTTAAAGAACTCCGTATGGAAAAATGGATGGAGAAACCGAGGTGGGCTACTATTTATATATTTAGCAAAATTGTCGTTCTAAATGCTAGCGCTGTAAATTGTATAACTAGTAGAATGTCAGCCTTAACTGGTTGACGAATGGGAGCGCCACACAACTTTAATTAAAAATAGTCACGCGATCCTATTTGCAGGCACACGAGCGGGTTTTTGTTTAAATTTTCACTATACTAGGCTTTTATTAAACGCCTCTATTTGACTTGTTGATTTGTGTTTTTTTTTTCAGAGCGATGTTTAGAAATAACTTCAAACAAACGCTGAATTCAATGTTGTTACAATTTTGTTTCTACTAAGTATTTAGAGAATGTTACAAATAAATACAAAAAAATGTATGTACTTTCGTATCGGCAATATGTTACTGTTGCACAACCTAGTTTTGGTCTACTCGTATACAGCCAAGTATAGAACCAGTATATATGGGCAATCCCACACTCTCTAAGAATCTTATGTCACTAATTTTACTTTTAACATTTATATCTGCTATGTTTGTCCTAAATAAAACTTTCTTTCTTTCTTTGCCTTTGTGTCTGTCTGTGGCATCATAGGTCCTTAACGAATGGATCGATTTCGATTATCTATAATTTATGTAGATCATTTCCGGGATATGAAAGTAATCTTTATGTATTTTGTAGCTCTTTTTTAGTTTTTTAAAGGATCTAAGCTACTTTTGCTGACTCAAAATATACTATATCGTGACTGATACCAATCAAAACAAAATAAATGGACTGATCATGCATTATCTGGAATCAGCAGGATACAAAACTCCTCGCCATCTTACATAAGAAGTATCGTGTTGGGGGTCGTTGTAATGACGGTGTATATTTACATTTCAATTTTTTATATATTTTTATTAATCTATAATAGATAACATTGTTGTATACGATACGAAAAAATATGTATATGCTATATAGTAGTTATTTCTATTGAAAAGTTTTTTTACACTAGTAGACAGTTAAACGATTTCGAATAGTTAACAGACTTTTAAATAAGAAGGAGGTTCTCAATTCTTCCACCGAAAAATTCCTTCTACGGTTGATAGCCCGTTTATTAAAGAGTATTATAGACTTTATTACATCGTACGCCTGATTGGAGCAAATCAGTAATTTTAAACACGAGTTAAACCGAGATGGGACTCTAGTATATATTTTATGGCATAAAGCTAATAACGTCAGTGCATAAACCAAACAAAAATAAAAACACGTCAAAATACGAGTCAAAGCAAGCATAATAACCTTTTAAATGATATTGAGACTCTTTCGTAATTTACTCCGTATTAAAAGCAGCAGTATAAAGCCTTATTTAACGGAGATAAACTCAGGACGCTTCGGCCCCGCGCCGTATCCTATGATCTTCTCATCTTTATTCTATGATATGGAGGCAGGTTCATTTTGTGTATTATTTAGATATTCAACGTTTATCCCGTCGCTGATAACAGTGATGAATGAGTATCTTTATGATATACAAATATTTTAACAATATAGTTTAATTTTACTATTCATTTTTCATATTAAATTTTGAGCATTAGTAGGCCTATACGGCTATATGCATTCATATATGGACACTAATAAGCAATACTGTGTCAAGCCACACGGAATCCATTTTGAGAAAATGGCGTCTACAGATAACATACGTATTCTTAATAAGTTGCTTTAAAGATGTACATATATATCGATTTTTATTTAATATTTTGATAACAGGTATAATGAATTAATTGCAGATTAGTATAATAATAATTTTTATCTACTAATAAGTTTTTCAGATATATGATTTTCTTGAATATCTCAAAAAATGTAACACACTTCAATAGTCTACATTAAATTAAGACACTTTTTTCCGTACTTATTTTGTTTAAATGACTTAAAATTTTTATGAATAATGTTAACCATATAACGAATTATCAGAATGCATCAATATCTGCGAATTGATTTTTTGTAGGTTGACACATTATTGCTTATCAGCATCCAAATTACTCTTTTTTATTTTTGCTGACTTGCATTAATTTTGAGATGAAACTCTAGTATATATTGTATGTAAATTAGGTAAAAGCTATTATATTTTAGATTAAATTCAATAAACATTATATTATATGAATGCTGATAACCAATAATATGTCAATCTACAAAAAGTCAAATTTAGAGATATCGACGTATTTTAATACTGCGTCACCTATTTATCATTATTAAAAAAAATTCAAATCGCCAAAACTAAATAAGTACCGAAAAAAGTTTCTTAATATAATGTTTCGAATTTCAAGTCCGTTCCATATTTTGCAATTTTTACAATAATCTCAAATATATGAAAAACTTAATCTTAGATAACACATCTAATATATAATCTGCTTTTAATTCATTTTACCTTTCATCAAAATAGAAAAGATAAGATGGATATATGTACATGTATTCAAACAAATGGATTAAGAATAGGTTTGACATCTTTAGGCGCCATTTTCTCAAAATGAAGTCCGTGTAGCTTGACACAGTATTGCTTATCAGCGTCCATATAATAAAGTGAGAACGAGAGAACTCGCGTTCCGTGCTCACGTTTTATGCACACATATTAAACCATACGTACTCGTACTTTACAATCCTATATACTTTGTTTTTCATGAACACGTCCCAATTAAACGCGAAGATAATATTCCTTTTAATGAACGGTTTTGATAATTGGAGATTGTTAAGCTTTATGTTTATTTAGTTAAAAATAGACGTTATTATTAGAGCGCAATTTATAGTTTTAATTATTTATTTTTCTTTCGTTGATTAGTTTGTTGTTAAAATATGCTTTTTAACAAAATGTTTTATAGTAAAAGTAAAATATATACATGGCGTTAATCCTAATTTTGCCTATAATAACATTGGAATTATATTTTGTTGCAGTGGTCACTGCAACTGACTGTAGCGCTAACGGTCGCGGGTTCGATCCCCGCTTACGGCAAATGTCCGTATTAACCATACGGATGTTTGTCGTGGTCTGGGTGTTTGTGTTAGTGCTGTGTATATTTCCGGACCCCCGACACAAGGTCACAAGATCTTAATAGGGGCCGTTGAGTGTGATGTGTTTATTTATTTTATTTATTTATTTATTTATCATCAAATTCCACCTTAAATTTCAATGTTGAAATGTGTGTAAATAATTCTTGTGTTTTCTTGTAGTTTTATCATTTTTGGTGTATAAATTTAAAAGTTTAAATGGTTCTTAATGTTTGTACTAAGCTATTTGTTTTAATTTAATGAAATATGTGTTATTGAGACGTACTATTTCAGGATAAAAAATAAAATACTTTTACCAATTAAATTTTTTGTTTACAATTTTTTTTAATAATGATTAAGAGTATTTTTGATCTGTTATTACTTTATTTGACTTATGATTTTTAAATTAAAAATGTTTATATTCGTATTTAGAAAATCTACAATTAATACAAACATTTTCTAATTTTATTTTATTTTTTTATTAAAAAATATTTCTACCCGAGGCCCGAATGCTTACTACGTTTATTCCATGCGAGTTTTGAATAACTCACGTGAATGCCTCGATTTGATGTAAATATGAAGTATATTCTATTCAATAAAGTGGAAAGCACAAAGGCAATACAAATTCAAACAGGAAGGGTAGATAAGAAAAGGCATTCCCTATTTCGATTGTCGAAAATAGTCGCTATCAGAATTTATCATACATTTCTGTCATATCAGTACTCAACTCTAGTAAATATTTGACTGTTAAAATGTTTTATATTTCATCCTTTAATTACGCGTCTTAATATATAAATAATAAACTTATTACTTTATACATAAGTATAAATTAAATTAAATTAAAACAGCTTAGTAAAAACAATAATACTTAAAAATTCCATTAAAAATTTTACTATTTATAACATCCTTTTAAAACGTAAAAGTAAAAATAAGCAAATTAACCCCTATTTTGGTTGGGTTTTGGTATAATTAAAATGTTAAACAAAATAAAGATTGAGATCATAACTTTATTCTGTTTATTATAGTTTGTTAGAAAGTATATTTTATCATAAACTGTCTCTCTGTTATAAGTTGTCTCTCATCTCACTCATATTTTAACTATTTAAATACAACGCCTAACAAACTCTAAAATTATTATTATCTTCGCGTTTAATTGTGTTCATGAAAACATGCATTTAGGATTGTAAAGTACGAGTTGGTATGTTTTAATATGTGCATAAAACGTGAGCACAGAACGCGTGTTCTCTCGTTATCAGTTCTATTTTAAATTGTGTTTATTCCACATCCAAATATGACGTTATGTTTTTACCTGGTCTGCTATATTATATAATATATATAATACTAAAGTTTCATCTCGAAATTAATGCAATTCAGCAAGAAAAAAAAGTTAGATGGCGATCTATGTTTGCCTTTAAGCTGCATTAAATAATGAACATATAATAAATAAAAAATAACTCTTCGGACGGGAAGTGTAGTTCCTGAAATTAGCACGTTTCCGTAATATCTTTTAGAAACAATATAATTTTAAACCGCCATTACATTTTTACTATAAAACTTGTTTATTTCTCAATTTAAATATCTTACTTTCAGATTAGTCCTTAAGAATTTTCATTCAAATCGATTCAGCACTTTGCTTTTTAAATAAAACGAAATGGAATTAGCATTTATGTTATTTTTTTTTACTTATTTCTATTATCTTTTAAGTATAAAGAGCTATGTTTACACATTCGAACTTATAATTTTCATATTAATCATACAAACGCGATAAATTGTCCATTTCCATCGTCCGTGGTGTAAAAAATGCTTATCGCAAACTTGCCGTAAACCCTATGTTGGTTAGCGCCTTAATGGTTACGATAATTCCTAGAGGAATAAAAACGCGAAGTACAATTTTATGTTACAATTTTTTATCGCTATTTATCTAAAATTGCAATTCCGGTCATGAAGATTCAAATAAAGGCAAAAGTATCGATAAATCACGAGTATAACACCAAATATCTGGTCACCTTAACCGTAAATCATCGATGTAGATAAAATAGTCAGCTCTGATTCACTTTATTTTCACGTTTTTATATGTAACGTGATATGAAAGATTGGTTATTTATCCGTGTATATGGTCATATGTATTAGGTAATTTTGTGGACATGTCTTTGAAGATAATCTGAAAATTATTAAGTCAGCGAGAATTATGCAGAAAGCTGAATATTGTTATATTTTTTGCTGAAAACACATTCACCCTGAAGCTAATATGCACGACGCAAAATATGATAGGTATTAATAAAAATAAAGACTGAAATAAAATTTCTTTACGAGCGTATTCTGTTTATAATACAAGGTGATTTTTTAAAACAAGCTAATATCAAGATATACCGGCTCGATTTGAAAAAAAATAGAAAAAAATTACGTCTTATAATCCGTTTTAGTGAAAGCTTACTATTTAAAATGCATATAATTCTGTTCGGCTATCTGTCTGGAAATTGGAAAATAACCTCAGCTACTTTTTGTTTCGAAAATAAAACGCGAAGGGGTAAAATTAGTGATAAAAATTTCTGTTTAATCACTCCGTAGGGTATAAAACATCACCACGACCTATAAAGACGGAGCAGTAACCATAAACGCCATGAACGATAGTCAGTATAGTACAATATCTTTAAACGAGTTGCACTGACATGAATCTAATCATTTTTCACACCTAATTGAATCGCTCAGCGTTACTTTGAAACTCGGTATAGAGAGGACCCAGTGAGTTCAACCACAAACGATCTGCCAATCATTGGTTCGCTGTATAATGACGGCGGTTTAATTGCTATCGACTGATCATTAACGACTGGCATTTGTGTAGGGTTACTGGTCTTTGTAGAATTCTTCGTATGCATTATCAAATCATGTATCAATAATGTCGATGCATTATATTCTGTATTCTTAACATATTCGTCTGCAACGTCGTCTGAAAAGTTAATTGTCTAAAGAGCTCGACAACAACTAATGAAATTGGTATAGACTAGCCCCTTGTAGCTGCACTCATGTTTATGGTTACTGCTTCGCTGCTATGAATTGTAGCGTGATGTAATATAGCCTATACACAAAGATTTTTTTGAAATCGGTCCAATTTGGCCTATTCAATGCAAACAAATGAACAAGCAAATCTTTTTTCTTTACAATATTATTGTATTGTATATTAATTATTAACTATGTGCTGTGATATAAATAGATTTTAATTAAAAATAGTTTGTAAATAAGAAAATTTGCAACAAAGAAACATTGTAAATAAGATATTGTGCTAGTATCAAGCTTATGATTATATAGATTATCGCGAAACTATAACTGTAACAGATAAGTACACTGACAATATTTGTAAGTTTTTTCATAATTATGTAATACTAGCGCTTGTTGTTATTTATTATATTATTGCGTCGCTTCTATGCATCGTAATGCAATGTAATATATTCTTTTATCTTCCTCAATGAATGGGCTATTTAACGCAAAAAGAAATTTTCAAATCGGTTAAGTGGTTTTATATATTACCTCCTACATAAAAACTAATAAACTTTTTAGTATAGAAAAATTTCATATATTTTTTAAATTGATACTAATAAAGAAACTAAAAGATAAAAGATTCATGGCACAATATCTTTGCCTCATATATTATTGAAATAAAATATTGCGTGAAGAAAATGCACACAAACAAATACGATTTTATCGAAGTCGTAAATCCGAATATTGGACAATTCCTTTCAGCTTAAATAACAAAATAATATTTTTAGATTTAGCTTAAAAGAGAGTCATAAAGTTTATCGTGCAATATTTATTTTGGAGTAAATTTCGTGCGAGTTTGTGTTTGCCTCGCATTCTACGAGAGTGTGCATTAAGATCTCTCCGCGTATGTGTGGTTGTGAATTGGTTTTTATCTAGAGACTTTTCTAGAACGCTAATATACGGAGGTTCTTAAATCTTATGTGAATAACTTCATATAAGATCGCCAATGCATTGTCAACTTTTTTACGTTACAGGTAACAAGAGATAACTTATCATCAAATGGATCGTCTGCGCCATCGTCCTGATTTTATCAGAAAAAAAATATTCATCAGAGCATGTAAGTAGATATTATAATAAATAGTCTCAAGCCCACGCGTCACTGAAACGTCCCGGTGGACGTAGGCCCTCCATCGAAGGGTTAGGCAGTAAATACGAAAGCAATCGAACGTAAACGATTCCACTTACTTATATTTGCTCAAGATATAACACTTAGCTGTAATGATTATAGCTGCCGTTTACCCAACAAAGTCAAAAGAACTTCCGTAATTGGATGGATCTCAGGTGCTATTTGGTATAATAAACATTATATGTCTACGCATATGGTCTATTTCAGCTTGTTGTCTAGACGTGTTTACGAGTTTGTTTACGCGGATTATTATTATTTCTAAGCGTATTAACGTACGTAGGTCGGACTTAACAAAACGAAAACTATTAATTGGCTTAGTTGTTTGTTTTCGATTAAAATAGTCGTGTTTTTTAATTAAATTTAATATTAAGAGATAATTGTATAGCAAATTGAAAAATATAATGTCTTTTACAATTATTGCCTATTTTATTTTTAAAAAGACTACGTTAAAATGAAAAAACCCCGGGCTGCAGTTATATCGAGAAGTTCAATCACTAATGCGTGACTTGTAAACCAAACCATACATTAAGGAACCTCTATTAATAAAAAAAAAAAAAACGAAAATAGCCGAAACCAAATTAGCATGATGATGTCAACATCATATCGAGTTCGAAATCAAGTTTTTCGATCAAAGAGTACACAAAATGTAAATAGGGTACTGTATCTTAAGACCTCCGGCACATCGACCCGATAACCCTCACCATAAACACTCATCAGGTTCCCCCAAGCTTAGGACAAATTCTTTTGATCTTATTTAGGTTAAATCTTTCGATTTATATGTTAATTTGTAAATTTGAATCTGTTGCGGATTCGTAGCGTGTGTTACACTATAATCTTAAAGTTTGATAAGCTGGTTGTAATAAATCCTCTTAATTATTATTAATACGATAGATGTAATTAGTTTGCATTTACAATATTAATTTGTATTATTTGATTACATGAGATAATACAGCAAAGATAATTAACAGGAACAATCCATGTCGTAGAGACATATGCTTAAGTGTTTTAGTTTTCGGGCGCAAGCTAGAACAGATTCAGCATTAATCTTTGTCGTAAAAGCGAGAATTCTGTGGTATCTATCAGCTATTCCTATGGCGTATTCACCTATTGATAGTGCTTCCCGTATACGAACCCTTAAACCTGATACAGCTTGTGCGTTTTTGTCTACACGTAGTCGAGCTATCTTCGTCCAGTAATTTACTTCGGAGAGATGAAGTATGAATACTGCTCACTGGTCTGGTTGATAGTGTCAATTTCTGTTCACTTTGTCCCCAGTATGCAAACTGGAACGTGCAGTACACTAGGCGTAACGTAAGATATACGTAACGATCAGTTCATCTATAGAATAAAATATACTTAACTAACTTACTTAATAAACAGAATACTTAATTTTTACCGTATGTAATATTGTAACCGTAAAAAACACTAAACTATGTGTTTGAGAGCACTTAATTACGAGGAAACTGAGATTGAAACATAAATAATGTTATTGTTTGCCTTTCTTCTTTATTTCTTATTATATTTTTTTTTATATGGCAACAATGAGTTCACGAGGGTATGACAAAATTGGCCCTCAATGTCTACTAGCTTCGCTGAGTGGAATCACTCAACAATAGTATACTCAGTTTCGTTTGTGACTAGGCGAACATCAATAGTTACATAATTATTTTTGTATATTTATATACAAGAGTTTACGATCTATTGTTAAAAGATTTTCTAGAACCGATCTCATAGCTTTAGAGATTATCTTTACCAAAAATACAACAACAACTTTTTATTGTATTAGTGTAGACTAACGAGCTATAAAAATAATGAGAACAGAAAAGCACATACCTACACTTATCAATTATGCCCTCATACTTTTATAAGGATTTACATAAATTAATTTTCATTAATTTACATCTGAAAACTGTCACTGCCGTACTACAAAAGACACATTAAAACCATATTCAACACGTGTCTAGCTAAACAGTGCTTAAAAATTAAACATTGCTTAAAATATTATCTAAATTGCTTAACAGCGAATAAACTCATAAAAAACTTATTGATAAAATGTTATACGTTACATTTGACAGCTGAAATAGGTTTTAGACATCTATTAAACTCACATACACGTATGTTAATCTATATCTAAAGCATGTTTAACTCAAAACTGTGCTTAGACGCGGATTTGTAGTATGGATTTTTATAAACACGCGTTTAACGACTGTTTATTTTTTTTGTAGTAAGGCAATCAATGTTTTATTTTAGACATTCACATCTTTCATAATGTTATCCAGATAACCGTTGCTAGGTTAATGAGTCGTTTTAAATAAGTATTTAATATAATTATGATTTTGGTCTTAGAAAAATATTATGTAACATTTTGATATAACTCGATATTTTAAAAAAGATTCATTAAAACTAGATTATGAAGTATTAGATTATTCGATTACTATTCGCATCGCCATATATTAAAATTATAATTTTTAATTTTAAAACGCTAGTCTTAAGACATGCAAACGAGGAAGTAAGTGGAATTTCTTTGCGCAGCGCAAATTTTATCGAGGACTCGTAATTTTCTTTGATCCCTCATCTATATTCAATGATCCAAGGATCGTAACGCTTCGTAAGCGAATTCATTATATTTGTGTGCTCTTATACCTAAATCTCACGGACCAATCTCACCGTTTTACCTTATTTATTATATTAGATTTGCTTCGCCCAGTTATCATACCCGTATTCAAAGATTTTTTTTCTTTCTTCATTATCCTTGTTTTACTTTTCATATAATAAGATGAAATCGTTAGGTTAGGTTCCATAAAATCAGGTTAAAGCAATATACACTATTAATAGTATATCGTGTAAGTCATCGTATTATTTATTATAAAATATAAAATTGAACATTAAAAAAAACCGACCAAATCATTGAGACGATTTCAACCATCCAAATTGCTCTATTCGTTAAGGAGCTACGATGGCACAGACAGACAGGCATATAAACACGTCAAACTAATAACAGCCCTCATTTTGGTCGGGGGTTAATAAATAAATAGATAATTTATATAATTTTATGGGAACTGCCGTAAATCCAACTTGACACTTAGCAAACATCGTAATTTATGTACGGCTTTCAACACAACTGTCCGTTGCAGCTTCTAGTCGTAACTTTGAACCAGGATCCTTGGGGACAAATTAAATTCAAAATATATACACTTAGTTATGAATTTGTTCCACTCGGATGGACAGATAACAATTAAACAATCTCGTGATAATTATCTATATATATATTTACTATCGTATTTCCAATTAAACTTTGTATTAGTACTAATTTGAATTTCATATTATAAATGTTATTTGTTAAATTTTACTGTACAAAATATAACCACTATTCATAATATGTACGTATTTGAATACGTATATCAATAAGTACATAAAAATTCACGAATTTTAAGTATTGAAGTACTGCAATGCATTGTTCAGCGAGAGCGAATGCGATGCGATGCGGCGCGGCTCAGAAATAACAAAAGTTAAACATCTATTAAAGTGTTTAAATACAATGCCCACTGCATTGCACTGGTACGACGCGAATATAGCGAACACGATCAGTTGGCTTGATATTTTCGTGCGAATGAGTTGCGGTGCCTTTGTTTGTTTGGCATGACAGTGGCAATGTAGGACGATTGTGCACGTAGGACTAGCCGTCGCGTCTTAATACATCTTTTTTTAATTCGTTTGTCATAGCTTCGTTCACATCGCCTACATAAGGCCTTTCATCCACGAGGTTATTGACAAGTGATTCGCATTTTATACAAACATCTTACTAGTTGCTCGCCAGTAGCCGCCATACAATTTTGAGCTTACGCGTGTATTCGACGCGTTGCATCATTTGCGAAACATAACGAAATTGTAAGCCAGCAACTGGCGAGCAACTAGTAGGATGAGCATATAAAATGCGATTCGCTCGCCAATAGCCTCGTGTGAAAGGTCTTAGTGTACCGAAAACGTTATTCATTCCTTAATAATTAACAATCAGAAATCAATACATGAAATATTAAATGACATAGAGAACAATTATTCACTCAAGAGTTATCGTACAGCCGCGGCTTTCCTTCATACTTAATGCAAAGGCGGAGCTGTCACACCTGCGGTTTCTCAGCTTGTGGTTTTTCCTCCTAATGTAGGAAATTATACCCTCTTAAGAATTTAGGACCCAGCTTGCGGGATAGGGTCGAGGACGGCTCGCAGAGAATTAGGAATCGTAATTGTGATGAAATTAATTTATCAATTTATTACAAACCTATCTATAAATACTTTTATGTGTATCAAAGTTAATTTGTTAAGGTGTAATAGAAGAAAACAAACTGTTAGATTTTCAAGCAATAAATATATAATAAAAACTACAAATTCTGATAAAAAGTAAATACTGTATGTGTTATATTTATATTTACTTTCGTGGCATCAAAATATTAAAACCGCAATCACTATTTTTTACATATCAATATCAATCATTTTAACAGGCTATTTGTTTAATAGCAAGCATTGGCGTTTGATATGAAAACATTGATACATCGAATACTAGAATTATCTCAAACATATTAACATTACAAATCTTTCAATATCCACCAAATAAATTTCACATCACAATAAACCTGTGACGCAAATATCTGTATATCAAGGAACGTGACATTACCCGATTTTATGTCCACAAAAAACTCCACATCGTTCGCTGAATCGTTTTTGTGAAAACAACGGTGGCAATAAAGGGTCTTATTGTTATCCTTTGAATTTATATCCAGATATTATCGCTCTCATAAATTGCTAACACGTACAGTTTTCTCTAAATCGGATGCTTGGAAAATGACCTCGGGATAACGCACCGTCTTTATGAAAGCGCTATTCCGATAAAAGTAATTCACCCGTTTTATTTACTGAAAGATTTCAGTCAAATCAACATTTACATGTATTCTTATATACTAACGGAAACGTACATTGTATTGGCCTCTTTTTGTCACTAAATTTATCAGTATTATAGCAAAATTGTGTTATAATTCGTAAAGGAAAAATTAAGTGAAATATCCTCGTATATATGTATGTGTAACATAAGGTGTAAGATTACGGTCTATCGTCCGTCGGCCTTGAATATTATGTCTCTAAGCTTCTGTTACAAAGGTGTTTTATTGTTGAGGGTGGTATTAATAGAAACCGTAACTTTAGCTCCAATAATATTTTAAAACTTTAGATATGTTACGTTTATATTATTTAACGTTTAAAACCTGAAGTCATTTCCAAATTTTCCAACGAGCTCGTCAATTGACTAATTTAACTAGAGATACTCTCTGTCTTTACAGTCGTTAGCTGGTAAAGATCGTCCGACCTTGTCGCTATTCTGGGTGCCAAAATCGATCATCTAATAACGTGTCATCTACAGTTTAGCTCCAATAAATTTATTCTGATTTGAGTTCCAAATATTAAATATAAAAAAGAAAAATACTTTAATGAATGCACCAAAACGGAGCGCATATAAAAACCCATCAGTTCGCAATTGGGGGCGCAGCATCTGTTTTCTAATTGAGACATTAAGCGTGGGATCGCTCGAATGGGTCTCCTTTAATAACGCGCATACATAACTGATGGCGGGTGAAATGTACGGCATTACAAGACCGGCGCCCGTCCGGCTAAATGATAGCCATTGCCCGCAATCGTCGCTCGGAAAACTCCCGGATAATTGACACGAATGTTGCGAAACGACCACCCGAAAACGCACAGACTCAGAACGGAATATATCTTAGAAATTCCATTACAGATGTGTTTGTGTTTAGTCAACAAGCTTTTTGATATTGGCTATCAAATTCGCGAAATAAAAATTGTAACAATTCATGTGATTGGATTTTATTTTTATAAAAAAGTTGGAGAGTTTTATTTAATTTTGCCGAAAAATGTTATCTATTTTATTAAATTTTTGGATATCAACTTATTTCTATTAATACTCAAAAAGAAAAATACAAAATATTTTTTAAAAAGTTTTCAACTAAAAAATGTTTGAAGTTAAAATTATTTTAGTTATTAGTTAAAAATCGGTTAAAACTTAACATGATAGACATTTAGGATTCATAATCTTTGTTTCGATGAAGTAATAAAAGTCTTAATTACTACTTAAAACTTATAGTAAGTAACAAAATTAGTGTAATGCGGGATGACACTTATAAGTTTTACTTTCGTAACTGATAAAAACATTCTCTATAACATGGTACATGCTACTTAGGTAACCATACGTATTCTTTCAGGTTTAAAAGCAATGTTAAACAATTTATGTAAATATTACGAAAATCTGTAAGCAAAACTTACAAGTGTAATTCTCACCTAAAACAAATATAAACATTTTCTCCCAGTTTATGGCTATCAAAATTTTATGATACATAAAAAAGACAGCGATATTCAGCGTGAAACACGATGTAAACACATTTAAATGGTGTACACCCAAAGAGATGCTTATGGTTCTATTACAAGATTTTTCTTTAGTTAAATTATATATACGAAAGTAATTTTGTCTGACTGTCTGCTTGTTTTATTTTTTTCTTTTGTTTCCATTTTTAATTAATTTTAAATAGAGATAGATTTCAATTCGGAGAAGGATGTAGGCTTTTTTGTCACAATAAACTTAAATAGGGGTTAATAAAATACAAGGAGTGAATCCTACAAAGATTATTTTGCGGAGACCAAATTGTATAGTTTTAAATATTAAATTATTATTTTAGGACTGACAATATTACTCCATTGATGATCAAATACTAAAAAAACTCTGAACTACGACACAATGCCACTTTCGCCATTATTTGTTCTAAGACATCACTAAATTCGTGGGCCGCCTTCGACAATTCTCTTTCCGAGCGATGGTGTAGGAAAACTGTTGACGTTTTCCCTAAATATATTTTACTAAATTGTGACAATTTAGACTCGGGACCATTATTTTGTTGTTTAAACATTTTTATTTCTTTAACCATTTAGTTTCAATAATAAATAAATAAACGCATCACACTCAACGGCCCCCATTAAGACCTCGTGGTCTTGTGTCGGGGGTCCGGAAACACACACAACACTAACACAACCACCCAGACCACGACAAACATCCGTATGGCCATTACAAACGTTTGCCGTGAGCGGGGATCGAACCCGCGACCGTTAGCGCTTCAGTCAGTTGCAGTGACCACTGCGCCAACGTGCCTGTCAAATATATAATAATAAATAATAATAATTAATTAACATTCAACTCTTTATTACTCGTACTTCCGGCTTAATCTTGATTTTTTTCGTTGTTGAAACAGTCTACTTTTACAAAATATGCGAAATATAATAAGTGTGGGTAGATGGATGGATAATTTTTTGTTTTTCACACAAACTACTGAATAGATTTTGATGAATCCTTATACTAATATAACTAAGACATCAGCAGAGCAATATTATTTCGCATTAGCGTGCTCTATCAACGTGATGCATTTTGACAGTTGATTTCTGATTTTTGTATTGAAACGAAACAAATCAACCGTCATAATCAATCGCAGCACGATAGCGATAGCTCAGCGTAATAGCCCTCCCAAATAACACATGGGCTACTTGCGCTTCGCTGGCAAAAGTTTATTATGTAAATCACGTATTTTGGTAAAATTATATTTCTACTTTATACGAGTAGTAGTAAGTTAAGAAATAGCGAATTAATATTCGCGAAATAAAAATTGTAATAATGCATGTGAGTAATAGTTATTTTCATCATATGTAATTCTTTAATAAAAAATTTATATATAGAAACGTTATATTCTTAGGATATTGTCACATTATTGGTAGAAAAATATTTTTCAATAATTCATTCATTTTTTATCTGATTTTAATATATGGAATATTACAAACAAATGAGGAAATAAGATTTACAATGCATATACAAGTATAAAATCTTCATTGCTCATATTAAAAAGGACTTGTTCGTATACATATTATAATCAATCATTATAACGAATGTAACGAAGAACATAAATTCATCATCATAAAAATTCTATGATTAATTTTATTTTTTAATTCGACAATTGCTTCAATGTTCACAATGCATACAATTGTGACTGCAAGAGTACTCATCAATTAGGCTATTAATAAAATTCTCCATGCATTACAAAAAATATAATACAAAATAATAAAACCTTTGTACATTGTAATTGATGCCATAAAACAGCGCACTCATTATTAACCCTACAATTATTTCCGTGTTTTAATAAGCAGAGTCACAACAGACAGACATCTACATAGTCTGCTGAAGTATAGGTACACTGGTTTTATGTGTATATCTTTTTGCTGCACTCGACCGTTTCAAATGTTTTTGTCTCTTCCTACGGAGCCGCCAAAGTGATTTATCATAAGGCAACATGCTGTGGTTGAGATGAAAAATAAAAGTAATTCCTTTTGTATTTGGCGGTTAAGGTTAGCTTGGAGACGTATTCGTCAAATGTTTGAATAATAGCTCTTTTATGTACAAGTGCCGAGCTCTACGATTTACATTTTAAAATGGGATAGAATCGAAAATACTTTGCGTTATAATTAAGACTAATTTTAGTAGATATCTAACAATGCTTTGTAGATATAGAGACTATGCTTCTACGTCTTTATATTTGTGTTCATGAAAAAGACATAATAGAGTGCGTCGAATTTATTGTAGTCGACGAAGACCCAGATGGCTCGCCTCATAAAATACTACGAGTGGCTCTGTTGGTAGCAACGCTATACTTAAAGATAATCACAATTTACGAGATCCCTTTGGCGAAAATTTGGAAATACTTTCCTTTTAGCAAGACGTTGGAGCAATTACTGGCCTTCTAATGATGTTCTGTCCCTTGCTGGTCTTTGGTGTAGTTAATGACCTACCCCGAGATTTTTACGTAAGTCCTTTTTGTTTACTTGATGTATTATTTATAGACCTTTCTAATTGACACTCGTTTATGTTTTTTTACTTATTATTAAATGGAAAAATCGATTTGGACGCGATCATTTTTAGGGTATCGTACCTGAAGAGTGTGTCCTATAACTTGTCCGTCTGTCCGTCGGTCCGTCCATCTGCTTGTCTTTTCGTCTGTTCGTCCATCCGCTCGTTTGTCCTTCTGTTTGTCTGTCCGTCTGTCCGTTTGTCATTCTGTCCATCAGTCCTTCCATCGGATTGTAAGCCGCAATAGGTAGAGAGTTGTAATTTTGACAGAATGTGTAAAACTAATGTTACTATAATGACTGATATTAAAAAAGGTTCAAGTACGAATCGAACTCGCAAATATAGGTTTATATATTACATATTATAATAGCACGTATATTGCTTCTTTTACATATTGTATATGTTAATATTTTAAAAATAAAACAGAGTCTTGAACGATATCCTTTACATACCCCGCTGATATATACTCTTTATATGTGTGTCCGACTCGCACTTGGCCGGTTTTTTTTAATATAAAATAGAAATAGAAAAATACAAAATGTATAATAAGTTATAACAGTCAAATGTAATGAGTAACGATATTTTCACACTTACTCGTATCTGCTGTTTTTAGTACTTTTCACATTTTCATGTAAATAAAAACAATAAACTATTCATGTTTTCGCTGAAATAAAAAAAAATCAGTGCGACTATCGGGTGCTTTTGATAATAAAATTCATACATAAGTAAAATGTATTCTGTTTTATGTAAAAAAAAATAATAATAATGCCTTTAAAACGAGGAAACGTTAGGTGTTATAAATCCTTTTTTCACATAAAAGCTATCAGACCAACGGCCTGTATCATCTTCGTTTATATTCACGAAGGCTTTATCAAAGCGTAGCGTGTATCAGCTCTACGTTAAATCAGATTTTGTGTCCAATTTATGAAGACCTATATATATTTTGTTTTATCTGTAAAATTAGGACTTTAACGTGTTTTTCGATATTGGATATTTCAATTAAACGATTTTCGTATTTGTCGAAGTCCGAAATAGATATTTGCCTCCAGATACTTGTTTATAGGAAAAAGTCCAAAGTTAAATACATTGTTATTCTATATTATAAACAACTCGTGAGACGTCGCAGGACGTCTGGTATATGTAAAATATTGATATAATTTTGTACAGGTACAATGCGTAAAATATGCGAATATTTTATTATTTATTTGACTGTATATTTAATAAAAAATTATATTCATTAAATACAAAAATTAAACATTCAAATTCGGCGTTTAAGATGTTTTACATCTATATTTGCGCGTTAGTCTCGTCAAACTCGATAATGGTTCGACTTTTAGTTCATCTTAGTAGTTGCTGATATGGTTTAGGAAAACCCCAAGGAGCAGCCGAAATCGAAATTCGTATTTTTTAGTAGTACGAACTTCACCGGGTCATCTGGTTTAAAAGAATTGACTCAAAGAGTAAAAAAAGTCTTAAAAGCAACGTGTCAATTTTCCAAAGACTATATAAGAGGACTTTGTGAATGTAAACCGTTATTATCTCGGAGTACATTCACAAAAGCGTTATCAGCGCACTGCGACGTGACTGCATCAGCCTAATAGCATATCTGTGTATAAAACGTCCAGTTTATGAAGCCCTGTCACTTCGATGCACTTAATTTTCTGATAGTATTGCTCTCACTATGGAAGAGAATAAAATTTTGAGCAAGGAATCTCAGGTGTTTAATTGTTAATTTGTTCTTTAACTTTATTAAAAATTATTTTTTTATTATTTCTTTATTTCCGATTGTTTATTGCTTTTTAAGGTTTCTGTAGTCAAAAGGCAATAGGATTATATTACTTAACCTCCATTGTCTGTCCATCGATCCATCCATCTTTCTTACCTTTAAAGGGCTTTATCTTTTGTACAATAATAAGCTATTTACAATTTTTACAGAATATGAGTTATGTGTGGGTATTTAAACAAGTAATAAAAACGGCTAAGTGTGAGTCGGATGTCACTGGTACTTAACCCTCGGTACGCGATTCTGACTTTCGTTTCACTAATATAAGTACCTCCTTATCCTGGTATCAAAATTCAACATGTGTTATTTTAGTAAAATCTCAAGAGGTAGGTGCTCATTTTATTTATCAAGATAAATAGTTAACTATATAAATTTATATACTTTGTTCTCAATCCCATTTACCTTTAGTTATGTATCGAATCTATCGGGACGCTGCATTGTTGAACAGGTCAAAGAACTTTAAGCTGCATGACGAGGCCACAGAGCTCTGAAAGGCTTATCAGATTTGATAGTACCGAGGGAATTAAATTTCGCGTTCTATCGTTGGAACATGCCTGAATGGAATATTTTGCTTGAAAAATAGTTGATACATTGGACGTTCTCTCTACATATTCTTTGATATAAAGGAAAAATTTTAAGATAATATTTTATTTGCAATATTAACTAAATCTTTTCGCCTGTCTATCTGTCAGCTGGCTTTATATCATGAACAATTATAAGAAGGGACAAAAAATAAAAACCGGGATATTTCGAGTTAGACTACATAAACTTTAACATATTAGTTTAGCGTTTCTTTGAATATATTATATTTGCTTCCTCTCGCAGTTTCACTCGCGCTTATGGTGCTTCACTCCTGTAAGTCGGAGCGTGATGTTATATAGCCTATTGCCTTTCTGGATAAACAGACTATTCAAGACAAAAAAAATTCTCAAATGGGGTCTGTAGTTTCCGAGATTACTCCTACATACAAACGTCCAGCATATTTTACCTATTAATAATATTATTACAGATTTAAAATTAAATAGTATAGTATAGTATAGAACCCTTCATCTGCGAGTCCCATTCCCACTTGACCGGTTTGATATTTTATTTTATAGTCAAACGCGCTATCTAGTTTCGAATTTGTTTCTTACAGAATAACCTTGTTGGTCCAAATATCGGGTGGAATTTATTTTACACCAGTTCTGCTGGCAATTTTGTTCGCATGTATTTTAGACGTAGTCTTCTTTTTTTTGTCGTACCCCTTTCGATTACTGTTATCCTTTTAAGTATGTTGAGTTTTATAAAAATCATCCAGTTGCTTGTATGTTATTTGTTTTGTGATTATTTTTGGTTATAAAAATTTATGACCAATGAAAAAGAAACAGAAATTTGAAATATATATAAATATATAGATGCCAAACAATATCATATACTTTTATTACTACTAGCGCACTTTTCGTTCCTTATATTCGTAACCAAGAATTATTTTTGTGATCTGTGTGTGTGTGTGTGTGTGTATTAGGTTCAGGGTCATTATATTTATACAAGAAATTCAAGCCTTTCAAACGATTTTTTCTTGTGGTACAGGTTGACTATAGCGTCCTGACTACAGCTCGTACAAATTGGTTCGACCGTGTCAGTACCACGCTCTCACAGAAAATCGCCTCAACCTAGCTAATGTCCCAATCTTTCGTAAAGATTTTGTGATCCGTTTCCTCGTCTTTAGACTCACCGTAAATATATGATGTAGCTTTTTATATTATTGTAATTGTGCTCAATTTTTCGTGTATACATTATTGCATATACACGAGTTTGGATGGTGTATGTTGAATTTTGTAATGAATTCACATATAAAACATTGACTAAAAACGAAAATTATAAAAAAAAACTGACAATCTATTCATTGGGACCATTTCAACGAACGACAACACGATACCTTTGCTGGAAGTTGGTGAGGAGTTGTGTATCCTGATAATCCTGGCTGCAGCATCAGATCAAGAATTCCATATTTTAAATAGTTATGTTGCATGCATAGGTGTATAAAATTTTAGGTCATACATATGTTTCAAAGAAAATCAAATACTTATACTCTAATATTCTTACCGCAGTTAAGAAGAAAAGAGCCCATGATCTTAAAAAAGCTCGATGACATTAAAAAAACCCGTATAAATCGGTCGCCCGTTTAGGAACTACGGTGCCACAGACAGACAATCTGCGTCAAACTAATAACATTCTTTTTCCTCCGGGGATTAAAAATATTAAGCTTATTTGAAATCGTATCATTAATTAAGTATTTCTCTACAAGAAATACCTAAATGAAATGGCGTATCTGATCTTAAATAAATACAATAATGTTAACAAAGATTGGGATCCCAAAATGTAAGCAAAACAAATGATCAGATTCAACAAATGACAAAGATAATATGCCCGTTAATAACTTCTCCATTGTGACCGAAGACTAAATGGGCTAGATTATTAAAGAAAGTAATACGCCTTAGGCTTTCCTTTTGTTTCGTCCAATGGCCTTTGCTTTTACTTTTCGTGAAATGGAAGTGTTTGCCGGGCTTTGCCTTATTGTGACTGAGATGATTGTATAGATCAGTATTGTAATTCTCTTTTCTGTGCGAAATGTAAGACTTTTCAGCAAATAACAATATTTTGCAATGGCGTCATTATAGAGGTACCTTTGAATAAATTTGGAGGAACAACATAATTAGAATGTTAGTTACTTTTTCGAGAATATATAGGACAGAAAATGGTTAATAAAATTATATAAAAAATAGAGGAAGAATCGGTAAAATGTTATTTGGACTTGCGTATCGAGGGTTCCATACCTCTTTCTCTAGACTGTTTTTATTGTTTACAATCAATCAAAATTTGACACTTATATGACATATTTTAGAAAATAAAGATATTAAGATAACTAAAACTTTAAATGCCTTTTCCTTTTTTTAAGTCTCGGTTATATTTCTATTTTATAACTAGTAAATTTCTTTTATAATGCCTGACGTTTTTATCGTAACAAAAGTTGTCAACCGCACTGATTACAATTTCTTTTACACAAAAATCTTTATAAAGAATCGCCGAATTCTTAGGAGAATATAACAAAGTATTTGTTTTCCAAAGGCTTTACGGCTAGCACTTTTATAACGGACGAAGACTAGGAGCCTGTCATAAAATTACAGGGCGGCGCGACGAAAGCCGCCCCCGCTCAATACCCTCTCAAGAAGTATTACTCGTATTATGAGGGGTCACAAAGTGAGGACGGCGATATCGGCAGCCCTTACCAGGTGCCGTAAGAAGGTGAGGAAACTTCACATAAAACCTAAGGAGGCAGGTGCATTCCATTTCCCAGGCGCCCAAATGTGGTCGTATTTCACGCTTCACGCGTCATTACTGCTCCTTACAAGGTATACAGACGGTATGTTAGCGAAAAGGGAAAGTATAACAATAAAAATCTTACTGCTGAAGTGAAAGCTGGGTTATGTGAACAGAGTGCTAGCGTGTCATACATTATCACCTCGTGTCGCGAAGCTACTTGCAAGTTTTCACTACCGTTATTTTATTGTATTATTCATGTGACATATTGCTTTATATTTTTCTGTTTTTATTTACGTACATTTAAATTTTCAACAATGCATAGCATCGTGAAAATGATTTACTTTTGTTTTTTTTTTTATTTTATCAGAAAAAAAAATCGATCGCCTTTGTTGAAACTGTGTTACTTTGTTTATCTTGATTTTCTAGAGGGACGTATAGGTAACGTATGTACGTGAAATGATTCGTAAAGGCAAACTATTTTTTTTTATTTGAAAGCGTATATTTCAAATTATATACTTTATAATTGGGATAAAATTCTTATCACAATCAAATTTACCCAAATAAATAGTTTGATTTTAAAATCAAAATAACTGAAATAAATAAACGAACTATTATCGAAGTAAACGAAATGACATATTTTACATTTGAAGTCACTTGTTTTTTTTTTTAATTTTAATGATCGAAGAACATTTTTAGAAAATTACTTACAATCTTAGATATTGAAGATTTCAAATGATAAGATATTCTATCGTACCAAAACATTTTTATGTATATTTTTTACACAAAAAGATAAACTTTTCCCGAAAACAACCCTAAAATCACCTTGAAATTTTCTATACTGGGATTTTTGGAGACGTTGTTATATCATTCTTGATAAGTACATATATTCTTGATTACAGTTTTACCAACTTGATGATGTGACAATTATTGAGGATTTGTTTCCATCTCGTAAAAAACATTTGCATAGGACATTATTAAAACCTTTAAAAATATATTAAGACAATCCAAAACAGAACTAGCATAGCCTTGAGCTAAGCCCGGTCATTCAGATAGTTATAAAAACCTCAACGAATTCTTGCAAAATGGACTTCTCTTTATTTCATAATGAGATATAAATACAACTTTCATTAAAAGTAATATTCAAATTTACGCGACGCTCTGGGGCGCTATTTAAATATCTTTCTAATTAAAACGGCTAACGACCTTTTAGGAACTTTAGTATTGCTAGCTAGGTTTAATTTGTTACAAGTACTGAAAGCGCTAAAAGGATTACCTCGACGTGTTATGCAAAATGGTATGGATTTACGTAACCGATTATAAATAACCTGGATAAGACATCCGAGATTGTCTCATTGAGGATAGTTTTGCATAAAGCTTAAAGGAATAGCGGTATTTGAATGTAAATAAAGCGCTAACATCGTTTATTCTCCATCTTCATTATAATACTAAGCGGTACTAATCATTAATATGTTTATTGACAGATAGATTGGCGAAGTAGTCACAGAAAAACGTCTGTATTGACCATACGGATATTTGTCGTGGTCTGGGTGTTCGTGTTTGTGTGTGTGTGTTTTTGATCCCCTGATATAGGATCATAAGATCCTAAGGGGGTCGTTGAGAATGATGCGTTCATTATATTTCTTAATAATGCGCTTTTAAATGAAATGTTCCACGTCGAATGTCTGCTAGATTGTAGCCGTGTGCGTATGAGGCAGGTTCTTCGTAGGAATGGGTTACGTTTATCATACATTTTACCCTTTAAGTGTGGCGGCATCTTGCACGCACGGTCAGCTTCTGTAGTCTGTACGTCCTCAAAATAGATGCTTTTACCGTTCATACATGGCTGTAATCTTCATGGCTTTAAAATATCAGTGCAAATTTATGAGCAATCACAAAGCGAATGGAGATTAAGAATGATCTCTTTCTTTAATTCCTATTGCCCTACATCCATCATTAAAAAAAGTGGTAATACATTTGTGGCTTCTTTAGGGCTGCAAACGTTTATTCACAGCGGTGATATCTTTACATCAAAAGGCTATTCGTTTGCCCATACATATAAATAAAAGGATCGCACTACAAATACCAACTCCACGGTTACGCTTTTCTTAATTAAAACAAAAGCCTAGCAAATTGTGAAAGGAAAAAAGTTTGTTTTATTTGTCAACTCTTATTGCATCACAAACAGCAGCGCAGTCTTTTCCCAACCGACTTTTACAACACGACTTTTATATCAAAATGAAAATACACTTAGCGATAACGTTTTCATTGCGACTGGTGGTGCGATTTTACTGTTATGACCGTGATAAGAAAAAGTTATCGTCATAAATAATACTACGACCTTTATGGCCCTTTTAATTATCTTATCTTTCGCTTAATAATACAGTCGTTAATTTTTTTTTGGGAGTCGTTTCAGTTGTTTATTCTTATTTATATTGTTTTGATTACAAATGAAAGAATTTAATAAACACTTCACTGCTATCAAGGTATATTTTTCTATTACAGGATAAGAATTCTGACGAGTTGATATATCCTGGACTTTTTAGTGACATAAACTCTTCTTTACAATGTTTCTGCTGTAGAGCACGGGTGCAGTTGCAAATATAAAATAAAGTCGAATTTGGAATGCTATATTAAAAGATCAAGATTTGCATTCATCGACTTCAGTTGGCTATTTTTGGTCAATGATAATAATATTGTTTAAATTATATATTATTTACTTAAGCCAATGAGTTTTTGGATTAAAGCATTTTTTATAATAATGGAGAACAATCGATTTACCTATAACCTAATATAAACTGATCATGACTGCCCATAGAGATTTGCAGCACAAGAAAAGATACGAATGCGTTACCATATCGTTGTCTTAGATTTTCGCGATTATTATTTATTGAAATAAAACTATTTTGGACGGATTTAAATCACGTATATTAAATATTTTTATCATCCCGACGTTTCGAGCACTTTACAGCGTTCGTGGTCGCGGGTAGAATATATTATTTACAACCGTTGGCAGTAGTTGTAAAAAATATTTTCTAAAACCTCAAATAGACAAATGTCACCTTAGTCTACCTGTGACCACGAACGTTGCAAAGTGCTCGAAACGTGGGGATGATGAAAATTTTTAATATACGCGACTTAATATATATTACTATAACCTGCCCAGGAGTATGAAGAATAATTGTACTAAATTTCGTTAAAATCCGTCGAGTAGTTTTTGTTTCTATAAGGAACATACACACAGACAGACAGACAGACAGACAGACAGACAGACAAACATTTTACTGATTGCATTTTTGGCATCAGTATCGATCACTAATCACCCCCTGATAGTTATTTTGAAAATATACTTCATGTACAGAATTGACCTCTCTATAGATTTATGATAATATTCGTTATTTCACTCTGATTTTCTGTGTGATTGTGGTACTGCCACGGTCGAGCTAGCCCGTATATAACCTGTAATTATTAGGCTACAGCTGGATGCTACAACTGTAAAGATTTAATTAAATTAAAATTTAAAATATAATCTCAAAACAAAATCAATATTTTCGTCAATATGTACTCGTTAGATTGGTCGTTTAAAGTCCTTGGTTTTCTTACAAACAGTTTTTAAAAACTAAAACTAGGAAGTATTTTTATCGGATATTCCACTCGTAAATGGACACAGTATTAAATGGGAAAACGGTTAGAGTTGACACTTCAATTAATCGAGTCACCCTTGTACTGGTCACTCTATTTTCCTATTACTGCATTTAATTTTGCAAAATTGCAAATCTACACTGCTTTAGTCTTTACCATTTGTTTTCGATTCTAACTCGATTTTATTTAAAACCCGAAATTGATGTTTATTTTACTTTCGCATATTTCGAAAATAAATAAATAACGTAATGTGCTAATTATAATATTTAAAGAATATTCTCTACCTCAGAAGCGTGGTATAATCAAAGATTTTAATAGTCTAAACCCTAAAATTTTAGGTAGACTACTGGGTATACAACCCGCTAAATTCAAATACTAAAATAACTTTTTTAAAAGTATAACAAGGAAAACAATAAGTTAGCAACACCAAGAAATGAATTATGCAATAAAAATCATGTACGACTAAAAGCTATAAGTGGTAGGGTCCAACAATTTCCTCTCGACTTTTTGTAACAAATTTTATTGTGCTTTTCCTTAACAACGGCGAACATGTTACTAACGGCCTCAGGAGGATTCATATTAAAAACGCGTTTCTACAGCACTGCTTTACAATGCTCAAAATTTTCGTGAAAAACTTTTCCGGACGATTTGTTTATTAAATTACTCTTTATTAACGTATCGCTTTTTAATTGACTTCAAAAAAAGAAAATGATCTCAGTTTTTTGGTTACTTTTTATGTATGTTATTACTTGAAGATGACTTAACCGATTTGTCTGAAAGCCTGTACTTTCGGATTAGTATCATAGAATTTTCATCGAAATCGGTTTAGTGCTATGATTTGTGACATTTGACATGCAAATAAACTTAACAAGTAATTAATGAAAAAAAAAATCAAAATTCCTGCTGCATAACATATCTACATTTTGCCAACCAATTTTAAATCGTTATAGACGGTAAATCTGATTGAAAATCGATATGATATACCTAAAAATAAATTTTAAATACTTATTTAAGGATATCCCACTTGTTTTATTTGACAGACACGTTGGCGCAGTGGTCACTGCAACTGACTGTAGCGCTAACGGTCGTGGATTCGATCCCCGCTCACGGCAATTGTCTGTATTGGCCATACGAATGTTTGTCGTGGTCTGGGTGTTTGTGTTAGTGTTGTGAGTGTTTCCGGACCCCCGACACAAGGTCACAAGGTCTTAATGGGGGTCATTGTGTGTGATGCGTTTATTTATTTTATTTATTTATTACTACGTCGATAATCATTATTTTATTTTTGACATTGTGGTGTCCAAAATCGGATTTGGTTTTGAATCTTCCCAGTTTTCATGCTTTCAATGACATTCGGACCATCATGATGAATCTCAAAATGTATTATTTATCAAAGGTACCACAAGTTTGTTCTAAATAGTGTATGAGTAAAGAGTAAATTTCCATACATACATATGCTCATAAAGGCATGACCCTCTTATGCGTCGTGCCCGACGGGTAATAACGTATTTTCAAGATGCTTTTTTTAATCTTGTGTTTATAAAACATGGTCTCTACTGCTTAACTTTTAACATAAAAGGATACAAATTCTACAAATGATTAATTATTTTTATCAATTCCAAGAATATGTAAACAAACAATATATTCACTGTAGGTAAAATATCTAGGTATTAAATGAAGCGCGATAACATTAAATAAAACGACCTTATTACATCTTTGTTTAGTTAGCGACCCTTGCAGGGGAATATCGCCCCTTTATATTATAAATAAGGTTGATAAATGCGTAAATAATTTCCAAAGATAGTACACTTGTGGCGGCCCAAATACTTGCGTAGCGCACGCGATACAGCACTTCCATAACTCAGTGTCATAATTGGCGCGTTAATTAGTTGCAGTGGTGTCGTGACGCCTTAATGGCTAACCTAACCTCAAATTTTTAGATGATTAAAAGAGAAAACAGTCTATAAAACATAGACAGTTATATAATAGTATTTTTATATTACACAAATGCATTCCAAAATGAAAGACCTTTTTAAAAAAGAAACTTTTAACCTTAAAGAACCTTTAAAAAAAAAGATTTTAAAAGAAAAATGCGTAATTTTGTTTACTTGGATGACTGACTGAGATTTTAACACTAAATTGCTGAACCGATTATGATAAAATATCTATGGGATCAATCTGTCCTGCCTCTGCCTCAGCAGCTCGTATACAGGCTGGTTCAATCTGAACAGTACCTCACTCTCTTTAAGGATCGGCTTGAAGTATAGCTGCGTTTCGTGCGGTGAGTGAAGTGAATTAAAGAAGTATTGGTACTATAAAAACTTTTATCTAATAATAAGTTTTTCAAATACATTAGATCATTGCAGATTGCAAAATATTTAGCACACTTCAATTTTCGCAACATTAAATGAACATTATTTTTTCCGGACTCATTTCGTTTAAATTACTTGAAAAACATTTGAATAATGTTAAATACGTAACGTTTTATCAAAATACATCAATATCTCCGAATTCGACTTTTTGTGGGTTGACACATTATTGCTTATCGGCATCCACATGTAAACGATCTATTAACACCTCTTGCACTACTCTTCCTTTGAAAACATTGTACAGTTTAAAATACATAATGGTAGGTATAAACCCTAAAACAGGAATTCATTGACGCAATCTCTTGTTTTCAAAGCGTTGGGAGTGATTTAGAAAAAGGCTTTTGTTTCTCTTTACCATACCGACAGTGTCTCAGAGTAAACTTTAATAGAAATGGCATCTGCGCTTTTGACTTAGAACTTTTATGTTGTAATTTAAGAAGCAAAATAATATATAATATGAAAGTGAAAAAGAAACCCCGATAATCTACTCATTCAGACTATTTCAACGAGCCCCAGCACGATACTTCTGCTGTAGTTTAGTAAGGAGTTGTCTATCTTACTGATGATGCTGCAGCATCAGGTCAAGGTTACGCAATTATTTAGTTTTAATGTTATTCGTTTGTAGTAAATTTCGAGTCCATTAGAATCAGATTATTTCAACAACTAGAAAAGAGCTACAACGCTAAAACACCTGAAAATATCTTCATAATTTATATATGCCAAGGACCATCTCAGTTATATCAGCTTTGATACAAAAATAACTTCATCGAAATGGTCAATTTTTAGGGAGTTGCGATGCCACACACGAATACACACGGGAAACTTATAACACCCTTCTTTTTAGGCTGGGGATTAAAAAAACAAATTTAGTTATAAACTAATTTTTAACCGACTTTCGTATGTACGTTTTGTAGGTTCGTGATTACCTCAAAAATACTTTTTCGATTTAGATGGGAGTTTTCATTATTGAAATATATATTTTTTAAGAAAGGTACAATATATTAGGAGTTGCTGAAAAACTTTTGAGATAAATAAAGGAACTCCTACATTACTTATAGTAAAAGAGCCGTAGTTTCAGCGATCGTTTGTTCATTTTTAGATATCACAACAGTTCTGTTTGAAGTCAGTTATGTTTGTCTACGAAAACAATACATTATTTCATTTATAACTTTGTTTTTTTTTTTCGCAGCATCAAGGGTTATATCACTATATGATACCATTTCTAATTTACTATGTTCTAAGGTTGTACCCTCGTTGATTTAAGTACACAATGGAGTCTCCCACGTCTTCACAATGCCCGATAGCTTAGAAAACGTTCACAATAAAAACGTTTAAAACAATGAATCCGAATAAGAATGAAAATATCAATTGTGTTCGACATTTTAACAGTATTTCAGCGCTCGACAGATTATTGTTTAAAAGAGGTTGGTTCGGGCTGTATTAATCTTGTAAAGGTAAATTTATCACTTGAGTAAGGCGAGAATTACACTTATAGGTTTTGCTTTCAGACTTTCATTAAGATTTACGTAAGTTATTTTGCTACTTTGTACACTTCAAATAATTTTCTTTCAGTGATTTTTTTGAGATTTGGAGTTTCTGTAACTATTTACGTGGTATCTGTTACTAAGTTACAGAGCTCTTATATATAGCTGTCGATAGTAAAACTTACAAATGTAACTCACCTTCGAAAGATGAAACTAAAATATTAAGAAGAATTGAGAATTATGATAAAGAAATCCTTAAAAATAAGCATCATAATTGTTATATCACTAGTTTTGTTCGATTTTTAAGACTCCGTTTCACTTATTTAGGGGTTATTATAAGCATATGTGTGTTATCTTTGAAACAATCTGTTTAGTTATTTGAGCTGTAGGTAAAGAGAACACACAGTCAGTCATCGTTTCCTTTTTTTACCCCCGACCAAAAAGGGGTGTTATAAGTTTGACGTGAATATCTATTTGTCTGGCTGTGTTGTCGTAACTCCCTAAGGAATAAAGCGATTTTAATGTGGTTTTTTATTTAAAAGTTGATGTAATCTGGATGGTTCGTAGTTATAATTTCTGAAGATCTGTTCAGTATTTTGACGGTTATCATTTATGATATTTGAAAGGATTTGAACAGCTTCAATCATCAATTGAATAACATCAATTGAAATTTACTATGCTGTGATTTAAAGGATACTAAAAAACATACTTACGTAGCCTGGACCTGACGCTGCATCATCATCTGGAATCCGCAGTATACACAACTTCTCATAAAAATAAAGCATAATCGCGTTGAGGCTCATTCCAATGATCTCAACGAATACATTGACGTGGAGGAGGAGGATTTTTTTTTTAATTTTAAAGTTTTAGTCAACGATTACCTAATTAGTAATAGATTATATTTAAATATTCTTCTAATAAAGAACCTGAATAATTTCGTGTTTTTACAGCAGAAAGCCTTAACGTATTTCATAAGGAGTTACTACTAATAACGTCGACGTTTATAGCTTTTGTAACTGCTGCCAGTCACCATCAATGTTATTTATGGGACGGTGAGAAGAGTAATATTGCTTATTAATTTTGCGCGGGCGCGTTTAAGGCGCGGTTTTCCACCTCACATGACTCAGTCGCTTTAATCATGTCGCGAATGTACCATTTCATAGAACACGTATATATATTTTCACGTCAGGTCTAGTTTAGTGGTATTGAATTTTTCTAACGCTGTTGATTTCCGATTCGGCTTGAGGTGGTATTTGTATTTTTATTTTCTTTCAGGTCTGGATGTTTTTTGGTCTTGGAGAGTTGTAAAGGTGCCAATTACTGTCACAATCGTCGGATAATGATTGTTCTCTTTATAAAAAGATTGTTCTAGTTTAATGATAACTGCAGGGCTTGCGCGAGGTATTATGCAAACGCTGTGTGAAAAATCAGTGAAAATCAGTGAGTAGATATCACTTTAAAAAATAGTGTACACACAAACAGATGAATAGCTATGGTTTATTTTTCTTTATTTTTCTTATTTAGCAGACAAAAATGGCGTAAATCGAATCACATATAAGAGTTAGAGATGAAAAATTATCTATCGAATGATTGAACTAAATTATTTTACAATTGAAATAAAACTATTTTAAACGGATTTAAATCGCGTATATTAATTATTTTTATCATCCCGACGTTCCGAGCACTTTGCAGCGTTCGTGGTCACGGGTAGACAGTCTACCCGTAAACCGATAAAAATAATTAATATACGCGATTTAAATCCGTTTAAAATAGTTTTATTTCAATGAATAATAATCGCGAAAATCTAAGACAACGTTATTTTACAATTAAACAAAAAAATAATGAAAACAAAATTGTTAAAAATTCTTGATTTTCGTTCTGGTCATTGTTACCGAATAAGTAAGGATGAATAGATTTTAGGTACATTACTATCCATCTTGTTTAAATCTTTCAATTTCGATTGAAATCTCAATCGATTCCGGATATTCTAATCGCCTTTTTAAATTAAAGCCCTCTTTCATTTTTATTGCAATGAGATTCTATTAAGATATAATAATATTCGTAATTCGAACGCTCAGCTTATCGTGACGTTTTGGGTAGCACCCATCGCTGTCCCATCATTATCTTTTTTAATTTACAAAATTTGCATTCGACTCCGATTTTCATTCGATTATAGATAAAAATGGTATTATAAAATAGTATAGCATGCCTATAAATATTTGTATTTGAAATGATAAAAAAAATCTATAAAAATCCTTTACAATTAGGTAGTAAATTTTCTTGAACTGAAAAATTCTTTTTAGTATTTCTTTAATTTAAAAACATTAACGATATATCTATTCAAGTATCGAAATTTTATCCATTTTATTAACCGACTTTAGAACTTTTTTTTATGTTTTTGATTTTTTACCGATTTTGATTTTTTTTGTGCGAAAAGTTTTATTTGGCGCCTACTTCGAATGTTTTACTTGGGATCGTCTTCAAAATATTGTAGAAAATATAGATTTTTTTCTTTATAATTTACATGTTCCGTTTTCGAATTCGCTTTATTTTTAAAAACAAATTTCTATGTAGTGTAAATGTATATCTGAAAACATAAAATAACGAAAGTAGTAATTTTCGTTATTTATCATATACAACATATCAACCGTATTCAAAACAGACCAAGCCCGTTTCTATACGCCTTGTATTTCTATACACGAATCAAGTTTCACTAGCTTTGATGGCTAGGGCTTTTGAGGGTAGAAACAATTTATGAGAATTGTGATCTAGTATCGGTTACCGTCAAACCGTTGATATGCCATTGTTTTGTAGGTAATGTTCACCCACTCAAATCATGATTCAGAGTGTTCGCGGAACTCTATAGCTAATATTAAATCACAACCTTCGGTTATTGTTCAACGTCGCTCCAACTGACGTGCACATTGATTTGAACAAACGGAAACGGAGGGTTTGAATTTCGAGAGAAAACAATGTCAGTCTTCATTTAGAACCTTTTACGTCGGAAACACGATCAAAATGAAATAAACGCTTTAAAAAAAAAATCTCACTTTGTTATGTGATAGGCACAAATAACGAATGTAGGTCCCCGTTGTAAAGTTTTAATTAGAGGTTTATGTACATTTTAATAAGGATCGTGATAGGGCGAGCCACACGCGATACGAGTGACCTTTATGTTTAGAAATATTTCATGTTCTTTCATAAAATAATATCTTAATGAATAATTGCACGCTACGACACTATTTCCTTTGTTTTCAGTGACCGAACAAAAATATTCTAATAAAAATATAGAGTGAATGCTGACAAAGTAAGAAGCAACAAATCAAACATTTAAAATCTAATAGCGCTATTCAACTCTGTTCCCCGAGAGTAGTAAATAGAGTTTTTCAAACACGCTAAATAGGATCAACAATGGAGGAACTCGCTACAATTTTTCCCAGGGATCTAAGCGTCAACTTTCACAGCAACAATACGAGCGTGTTTTGTTAGCGCGGACAATATTGCAAGAGTGAAAAATGAATATGAGAATTATTCTGTGCATGTAAAAATAGAGAATTTCTGTGCCACTCTTCATGGCTCTCGACGCGTTGTTAAAAACCCGTGCTGCGGTGCGAAACAATACATTTTGAACGCTCTCGTTTAAAAATAATGTGCCGCGACACGCAACGCCGCCTAAATATCGTAGAACGCACGTTATAGCGAAATAAATCCGCTGACGCGAGAACGGTTGACACTTCCCTTTAATTACGTTTATTTGATGAGTTTATCTAAACGACATCGTTTTAATAACGCATACTTAGATGGCTAAGTGTAACATTATTTCGGAATATGTTTTTTTTTGTTTGATATAGATATCTAATTTTATTTAAAAATAATTTCATAATTACTGTACAAATATTCAAAATTATAATTGGGTACAATTTAAAAATAGTGAAAGTTTTGTTATTAGAATATAGAAACAAATTTTGGACAAAATTTTTATTTCGTTAAAATTAAATAAGGTAGATAGATACATGATGCAGTAACCTCGTCAATGTACATAAGTACATATTCTTATATACGTCACGCAAATTAAAAAAAAGACTTTTAAAAATATATTCGAAAAAATATGACTATAAGGGTACTAGGAATAATTTTAATCTGTTAAAAAATAAAAAGAAAAAAGTGGCCTCAAGGGTCGCATTGTTACGTCTTACGCCGCTATTCGCAAGGGATGAAAGTTGGGGATAAGAAAGAAAGAAAATACAATAACAATGCGACTGCACTAAAAAGCGTCCTCGAACTACGCTGAATCTTTTTATAAAAACTCTTGCAACGGTCATCTTGCTTATTGAAAAGTTTTTTATTAGCCAATACTCTTTACAATACTCTTTTGTAATGTTCGCTATTAAAATGAAAACAATAACGGAGCTCTCGTGAAATTGTTTCATTTTCCCACGTGATTTGATAGGCAGGAATTTAATTTTCAATTATATTGTGATTGTACATTTATTATTTTGTATATATTTGTTACTTCTTCATATTGTAACTGATTAATGGATTTAAGGATCAGGCGATAAAATTAAAAAAAATGCAACTTGACAATGGAAATAAGATTATCTGCGTATTTCATGAATACTGCCGGGCTTTATGGCGTAATGTCACTTTTGATTGTTAACATTTAAAACATATATGAATTAGATATTATAATACATATGCATATTTGTAAAATGCTCATCAAGGCCTATTTTTGGTGCCAAACATGTCATGATTATTTCAATTTTGTATACTTGCTTGATCGGAAATTTATCCATTAAAAAAAATAAATAGTGTGTCACCTGAACCCTTATTACGAGTTTATCGATAACTCATTCATCAAAATCGGTTTTGTAGGTTAGGCGGTACGGTGGAACAAACTTAAATTTAAACATATATACATACAACTAGTCACTCGAACATCTTCTGCTGAAATCATAATAATCTCTTGATTTTGTTTTAGTTGGGTAAAAATTGAAATCATTAAACACATAGGCTAGTTTATAATGTAATAAAACTCGGAGCACTGCATTATTATGTAAATAAAACTTTTAAATAATTATAAGCTTCGTGGCAAATAGTAAAACGAATAAGCGAATAAAATATACTTATTTCAGCAATTTATTTTAACATAATTTTAGTTAGCTATATAAATAAACTCGACAATTTTATCACGTCACACAACAGCTACAGTACAAATAAATGTCCGCGATAACAACAACCAAGGAAAACGTATGTCGTTAGCATTTTACTTATTTGTATGGAAATATCTCCCAACTTTTCCGTCAACAACGCTGTAGATTGCATCGACCGGTCTATTTACAACAGGGAACTACGAAACTCGACGACATTTATAGACAGGGTAATGTATTTATGTACTTTTAATGGTCTCGCACATTACGGGACTAACGACCTAAGGAAAGAAAACATGACAATTGAAGTTATTTATTGGGAATCGCGAGCTTTCCATTTACAAATCTCGTGCGAGGGTGACGAATTTATTTATTAATTCGACGGAAGTGATGAGGGTGTGCGGTTCGTTCTATTGATTGTGGATGACTAGCGAAATTTATATATCCACACTAATATTATAAAGAGGAAAGATTTGATCGTTTGTTTGCCTTGGTCAGTCTCAAACTATTAGGTCGATTTGAAAAATTAATTTTGCATTAGCTAGCCTGTTTATTGATTAATGTTATAGGCTATATTACATCACGCTACGACTTATAGGAGCGAAACAGTGACCATAACGCGAGGGGCAGCTAGTATTTTATCTGTAGTTAGATAGCAGACGTATGACGTTAAAGGAATTTTCTAGACGTGACAATTTATTATTAATACCAGGATGGAGATTTATGAAGCTGTAATTCAAGAAAGCCCTTTATAATCATGTCCGTAGTTTAACTGATTCAACGAGACCATGCAGTGCTCGCAGACTTTGCAGGTGGCGTTTTCGACAAGTATATTAAGCCAGTATTAAAATACCTGGAATAGGTAATCCTTTTTTTCAAAATACAGCCTGTATCATTTGTGCTGACACACACTTACAAAGACAAGTACGCAAATTGATACATTCAGCATTTTTCCATTCAGACCTGACATCCCTCACCGAATGCACACATATGTATATGATATTAACGCTGAGCACTCTTGTTTCAAACGTATGTAAAGGAGCACATTCTTAACAAAGTATGGTTCGAGCCCCATAATGAATATTTACGATGCCCTCTCTTTCACCAGCAACCCTCCGTGATATATTGTCGATTATGTTTGACATGAGTGGTCGGGGTGGAACGTAGGGTAAGAAATTGCAATCAGTACTTAATGCCCGATGAAATTTTAATGCACGGTTAAAGTTTGCATATCTCTTAATACGAGTACATGCTAGTATGCGTGTCACAACACTCTTAAATATATTTTTCGTGCTTATGATAGCGTTAAGTAAAGGAATTTAAATAGCATGCATTGTTATACGGCGGATAAAACCTTATAAGTATTATAAGTGGTCAACGCAAGAGTCCCGTCCTCTATTCTTGTTTATGCTAAGTATATATTTGTATTTGCCATAGATTGTTAAATCGTTAGATGTTAAGATTTAGTTTTTAAGATTTATCTCCGATAGAATATCTTAGTACTTCATATAGTTATGTTACAATGGAAATAATTCCGCATAATAAAAGTTTCATAAAAAACACGATACTATGGCTCTGTTTTGGGTAAATAATAAACTTTCATTTGACTCTAAATAAAAGACAAATTTATATTCAAATCCCGGGTGCCAGGCGTAAAGTATTGAATAAATAAATTACCAGTATAATCGTCTAAGCGAATCTACCGCTCCTAATCTCAAACACACAGGCTTGTATTAATTTGCTCGCAATCTTGAAGCTTAGTTCCCATCCCAGTAAAATCAAGAACAAAATACGTCGCTTGTCATGACTTACCCAATTAATGAGGGTGCAATTCAAGATATCTTGCCTCCGGTATTAGACCTTTAGAATCTAGTGCGAACATAAATTCTGATAGAGGGCGCTCGGGGGCTTGTTTAATTTCACGACTGAATAAATCCAAATGTTATACCGCGGAGACCGTCCCGCGCATTGACGTTTCTGTTGTGCCATCCATAAAACCCTGGCCTCGCCGAAAATATCCAGTCAACGGACCACCTAAATTATCGCTATCGATTTCACTTCGACAATTATAGTTTTAAAAATAGCCTTTGTTGATGTTTTAATATTTCTCTGTAGTGATTTGTCTAGCGATTGTTACTTCCTTGTTAATATAAAGCTATACTACTTATTATTTCTGAATAATTTATTGTAGTTTATATATTTTTTTGCTTTGGATTAATATACTTATGGATCATGGCTACCTTTTAAAACCTATTTTATTATGAAGTAAATTTAGTTGCTTCATGCTTCGTAAGTCAATTTATAATTTGTATTAATTACTGTATAGGGTCATTCACAAAAATTATTTCAAATCAGCAAGGATGATTGGGCGCTGATAAGCAATAATGTGTCGACCCACAAACATTAATGCATATGTATTTAAATACTTATTATATAAAACTTTTTATTATACCAATCTGCTTTTAATCCATTATACCTTTTGTCTAAATAAAAAATAAATAAAGGAACATATACTTCTTAAAAAATATATTAAGAATTGGTTTAACATATTTAGACGCCATTTTCTGAAAATGACGTTCGTATGGCTTGACATAGTATTGCTTGTCAGCGTTCAAATCTGAAACTATTAGAGCTAGAGAAATTCGTTTAGAGGACCATATCAACGATTTTGAAATTAAGAAAAACTACATTGATTCGGAAAAAAACTGTACACGGTTCTGGAATCGAACCTCGTTAAGCGAAAGTTACATTTGTATGTTTTCATCTCGTAAATAACATAAAATACCTCTGTAATTTGGTAACAGTTACCTACGTAACCTTACGAAAGGAGTCATCAAAACTAAACCACTGGCAGTAAATTCGTTCAGGTATAAAGCAATGACAAACAACTTAAGTCCGTAAATCTTTATGAAAGTCTGAGAGCAAAACTTATAAGTGTCTCGCCTTAGACGTTGGAAAATGTCAATTTGAGAAGTCATTAGCTCTGTGTCTGTAAGATTGTATTTCGGAACACATCCAAAAAGTTTGGCACGTAAGAGATAGTTTGGTTATAAACCGTTCTTATAAACATCCCTTTGATTTATTTCTCCTATGTTTTCCTTTTAGCTTTTTAAAAATATTTTTTTATAAAATTTGTACAAATATTTTTTATTAAAATTAAATTATGTATTGGAACTTGTTAGTAACTGTTAGTTACATTAATCTGGCAAAAGAAAATAATTGGAAAATTAATAATACAAAGACAGAAATAACGAGTAGGTACTTCAGAATAATGATCTCGCCGATAATACTTCTTACGACCAGGTAAATATCTCTCCAATATTCTATTCATAATTTAATATGAAACCTTATAATATTATTATTCATTTTCTTACGATATTGCTTCATCCGAGCGTTTCACGGATCTGTCAGGGATTTATTTCCCATACAATCGTATCCAACAATACGTGTATTACGTCCACCTTCGTCAGTATTAATTATTTTCCACGCAGAGCAATTGTATCGAAAGAAATAAATCAGGAACCGTTGAATGACGTCGTATATCCTCGTCGATATCAGACTCTGGGACACTGTTATATTAATCTTGTCTAAATGGAACGACATAATGGAGGGATCGTCGGAGGTGTAGGATGACATCAAAGGTAATATAAAAATTACAAATGATGGAAATATGCCTGAGACACCGACGTGACAGAATGAATAATTAAGACCTTTCCACGTGCAATAAAAAATAATGGAAGTGGATATTCCGAGGCTAAGTTATTAAAATGTATTTATTTGGCTACGAATGCCATACCACATACTCGAATACGGCTGTAGAAATAGTATAGGCAAAACAAAAGATTAAAACTCACCAATAATACGGTATTTGCGCAATTGAAAACAATACAAGAAGATAAAATGACTGGGACTTCAGAAGCGTAGGATCGAGACCGATACTGTTGATTCCGCTTTCAATACGACCAAAACAATATCAGTATATTGAGCAGTGAGCAAACTGAATCGCGAGTGCAGTACAATACACGCTTCTCTTATTGAATATTTACTCTGAAAGACCGGATCGGGTCTTTAGTTTATGCTGCCTTTTATTAAGATATTGCGATCGCTCTGACAATGTTATTGAGTTAGAAGTATACCGTCGGTGTATATTGCTGTATGAAAACAGAGTAGCAATATCCCGTGCTTGAGAATTCAGCTTTTGAATATAATTCTGATTATTTATTATTTATGCGTATCTTCCTCAGGGTTCAGTGGTTTTGATGTGACAGACATATCGTATCTTGGTAGGGAAATATAATATGTCAATTCACAATACTCGATTTCTATGATTTTTTTATTGAATAGGTAATAATGTTAACTTTTTTAAATTAGGAATGAGTGAGAGTCTTATAAACGTAAGAGTAAACAAATATAATCTGAATGCTCCGAACTGCTAAGCTATCAAGAGTTACACGTGTTATTGTGAATCAACCATAAAAGATAGACATATGCTGTTGCGGAATATTTTTTAGAAAATTTTATGTAGAATATTTCTGTCATAAATGATTTCTAAGTAACTTTAACCATTAAGGCTGCATACACGACGGAAGCTTAAAAATTGGAGTAACGTCTCCCGTTTTCCCAAAGTTTCCCTTCACTACTCTGCTCCTATTGATTGTAACGTGATGAAAAGTATACTACTAAGAATAATTGTACTAAGTTTCGTTAAAATCCGTCGAGTAGCTTTTGTTTCTATAAGGAACATACAGACAGACAGACAAAAATTACTGATTGCATTTTTGGCATCGGTATCGATCACTAATCACCCCCCGATAGTTATTTTGAAAATATATTTCATGTACAGAATTGACCTCTCTACAGATTTATTATAAGTATAGATAACGGGTCTTACCGCGATAACTAATGGTAGTAGTAATACCGAAGTTGCATTCGTCGAAACGTCGGGCAATAAAAAGGTTACTACCATTATTTGTCGCGATAAGACCCGTTATATTAAAAATGAATAGTATAAATCACGAAAGTTTAAAATTAATACTAATACTATTATATATATGTATATACCTTAACCTGCAGCAACATCTGGAATCAGCAGGGTACGCAACTCCTCATCAACTTACAGCAGAAACATCTTGTTAGGGACCATTGAAATAGTTTCAATGAGAGATGGTCGGGCTCTTTTAAAAAAAATTCGTTTTAAGTGATTTATAGGATTATTATGTTATGTTTATGAGTCAAATTTCCTTCGCAGCGTCGAGCTATCTTTTTTGTTTGCTTTTTTTTTACAAAGAACATCTCTCAGTTTTAATTTTATTTGTTTAAAAATACCAAACACATGTTAATAATATTTAAGACTTGTAGTAATAGTTTTAATAAAATCTAAAACTAGTAAACCTCAATAAAGTAAATAGACTATTATAGACGATAGTCGCAATATTAATGTATTAGTTTAAGTAATGTCAATTTATGAATGTTTTTTTGTCGTGAGAGAATTTTCTATATTATTATCGATCTTGTGATATACTATCTTAGTATCTAAAAGTAATTGACCAATTTCGGCTTTCTATCCAACTCGTTAGTGACAATTAGTAGCAGACAATGTACATGTATATTCAGAGATAGCTTTACGAACATCTAACATGTTATAAATTCAACAAAGTCTCCAGCCACTTACCTTCAATTACGTGCAATATAAGTAGAGTTTGTTCAGCAACACATGCACTTTATAACAATGGGTGCTAATTATGAAAAGCTATGGGCTCGCGTGCTCTGCCTCGCGCAATTATGCTAATCTTATTAGTCAATCCACTTCGCCCAGCAGTTTCATGTTTCTGCACGAGCGCTGCATGCCTCGATTTTACTTATACTACATTTTTTGCTCCGATAGCGTGACAGCTTCAACCGCAAGTAATTCTTTTTCGTATCTAGAGTATTCGTGTTCTATTTATTACTTACGTTAAACAGCGCTATAATGCTTTTAATCTGACGTCTTAACAAAAAAATGTTAGTTTTAATATTTCATAAACTTACATGAGTTATTTCAATTTGAAAAGAAATAACGACCTTGCATTATAAAGTGAACCAACTGAAATAAAATATGGATACAAATCAAATAAACTCCTCAAACATCAGGCACAGAATTGGCAAAAACAATTTTTTCAATCGGCCAACTTTTACGACACAGAAAGTAAGTACGGATTTACAGCTAAACCCCGCCTTTCTAACTCAGAAAATTTCACTTAAGAAACAAAAGTACTCTAATAAAAGAAGAACAATCATAAAGAGAGATGTACGGAGGCACTTTCTTTAAAAAGTAAGAGATACGCGGCGAACGTATTTTGTAGCGTCGAAGCCATCTTTGATCAAACTAAAAAGTTTTCACTTTGCAAATTTTAAATTACGCTCCTTTAGAAACTTCCACGCTATGCACTTTATGAGCCGGCGTATATTTATTGATGTGAGCGAACGATAATTTTTATCTCAAGCTTAAATTGAAGCTTTGTTATAGAGTGGAACATCTAAGTTTGAAAGTTAGTTTCATTGAAGTGCCTAACAGGAGAAGGAGCAACCTGTTTCCCGACTAAGCCAGCTGTTGACACGGCTGTCTTGTTAGTGGAGCTCGTAATTAATTCAAAGCAATAAGCTTCAAACACATTTTGCTCGTAATAATGCCCTATACACTACACCGCCCATACATTGTCAAATGCACGCGTTAATAGACAGGTCTGACAATGGAGCCCATGTCAAGAACCGATTTATATTGAGGCAAATTGATTCTGACCTATATAATCAGCGATGTATAGATTTATACGTCTTAATAGGCCTACAATGGGTCATTATTGGTTGCGTTATTAATTACCGAGCGTATTCAAGTAATTAATTAAAAATGCATGTAATCAATACTTTTTATCATACATGCACTTTTTATTTATAGAAAAGTTTTCAATACACTTTTTACAAGTAAAAGCCTAATAACTCAAATTTTATCAATCCTTACTTATAAATGTAAAAGTAACTCTGTCTGTTTGTTACGTAATCCTGACTGAACTACTAAACTTATTTAAATAAAATTTGGTACAGATATTGTCTTAAGCCTAAAAAAGGATATAGGCTACTTTATTATTCGCCAAAAGTTCTCTAAGGGATTGCGATAGCTGTAAAATAATATTAATGAAAAATTGGGCTCAAAATCCTACGCAGACGAAGTCGCAGGCATCATCTAGTTTTAAAATAAAACTTGAAATACGAAAATTAAGACAAATAATATTTTTTCACATTTTACTACAATTTTATATTGAGAAAAAAGATCACATTGATGTGATTTATAATACGTGATATAGCATCAAAATGTTGACTTGTCAAAGGACGATAAGTGATGATGTCGATTATTTGTTTCATTAAAAATGGAAAGAATGTCATAAAAACTATAATTGTATACATATATATTTACTTACAGTATAATATTAGTATAAATCCTAGTCAAATAAATCAATTACAATCTGATTTGTAATTACAGTGTAAGCGTTATATAAATGTAATTTCTATCCAAGAGTTAACAAGAACTAGGAGATGTAATTGGATAATATTCTCATCGTAAATGCAGAATAAAATCGGTATATTACCTCCGTAATCAGTGCAAGGTAAGTAGTGATAGCAAGATTAGTCGGGATGAAATTATCCGGTGGCTGGTTACCGCGTAAATTGAATTTTTATTAAAACGTCGGATACATTTTTCCTCGTATCTAATTTGGTTTGTTAGTTATTTTTAAATTCTCATGCTATATATGACTGCATTATCTCTTTCATTTTTTTAAAACTATAGTATTTTAAGTTTATTATTAATATTGACCAATATATGATGTATATAATATGTATTGTTTTTTTTATTTGATAATTTAAACAATAGTAAGTGTCAATAAGTTAAATAGTAATTTTAGTTTACTATTCTTTAAATGTTATAGATTGTTAACATAAAAAAATATTTAGATTTGTAGATTTTACTCTCGTAATTGACATAAAACAACTCTGTAACCTGGTAACAGTAATCTAAATAACCTTACGAAAGCTATTCCTGTCAAAAATATAGGCGTTGACAGTAAATTCTTTCAGGTGTAAAGAAATGACAAACAACTTACATATGTGTCATTTAGGATATAAATATCTTGTAAATTAACTAAATTCATGTTTTAGCAAAAGGTCATTGTCCCAAAATAGAACTAGTAATTAATTAAAAAAAACCGACTGCGTAACAAGACCATCTGCAGTCAGCAGTACAGTCTAAATATCAGGTCCATCGAAGGCTTCATATAGACTATATGTAAGAATCGTTATTGACCAACTTTAAATCGTTATAGATCCTAAACCGTAAATTTGATCGAAAACGATATTAGACTTACACATGATTTTTAAATACTTATTCAACGATACCCTATTCGACACAGTTTGTTAATTTTCATTTTTTCTTTTTCACACTATGTCGGCAAATCTGCCATTTTGACTTATTCAAATTCATACGCTCTCTAATTCGCAACCAGTCCAACAAACACAAAGACTAATTAACACAATAAACTCCTTGGCGTCGCTTAGTCGGATAAAAATATCAAAAGTTAACTAACTATGATAAACACATTCAGTTAACACAAAATATTTTGAAATTAGAAAAAAAAAAACTTATTCCCAAAAACGAAATACCCATAAAATAATTCATCCGTTTCCGTCTGAAAAATTATTTATTCGAATAAGATTATCATGCATCAGTTCGCATATGATTTTTTGAGCACCTTCCTGTCAGAAATCCTCTTATTTCATTTGTCGGTGTCCTCTCGCAGTTGACAGAGCATAATCTGTCATCAGGGAACATACAGACTTGAACGGATCAAGACTGATGATGAAAATCCGCTTACGTTGCCTTTTTTAACTTTGCCAGTCATCTATTATCGTAGAAAGCATGAATTTTTTATAAAATTTTGGTGGATTTTTTTAAACTTTTACATAACTATAAGGGAGGAGGGCTTCTATAATAGTTTACTAGAAATAGATGTACAATAAAAGCAATATCTAATTTTGTTCGGATTATTAATAATAAACCGAAATGGCTTAGTGTTTTTAAGACATTAGTTTCAGCCTTAAAGAGGTAATAGTACCACTGAGTTATTTAGTGTCTTTGTGTTTAAATTCATCTCATGCTTGATATTTAAAGAAAACATCGAAAGAAAATAAATGTTTCGGCAGAAATTCTGACAGATGTATATCCGCCAATGTGTATGGGATCAGCGCAAGGGATGAAGCTCATAATGTTCTCCTTAATAGAAGAGAAACGTTTACCAAGCAGTATAATGTCTGTTACATTTGAAATAAATATTTCTCATTAACAGAAGTCTTTGCTCCATATTAAACAAGATATTCATAGACTAACTGAACTTTACTGTTTAAATAAATACTTTCAAGTAATTCGTGATCATAGATTAACTGTTCTAAATTAATAATTATTTATTTAAATAAGGGAAAAACGTTTTTCTTTTATTGATTTTTATTAAAATTACCTTATCTATGTTTTGTTTTCAATAAATATATTTGCTTTATTAACAAAGTAATACTTAATAGACATATACTACTCATGACATGATTAGATTAGATTACATACTCACATAGGCTACTACATACGGCTCTACGCCAATCTTGGATGTCCTTAAACAGGTAAATAGCAGTAATATTATGTAAATGTAGTCTAAATGTTAGTTCAGGCAGGCTTATTATATCTGAATTAGATATTAGGATTACGTATTGCCTAAATAAGTCTTAATTAAGGTAAATAGTATTAAAACTTTACATTTGTATACGGAGTTTTAAAACCTCGTCACATTTTTATATCAGTAATAAAATTTTTACGCTCGAACTCGGTCGAACAAACTTCTTGACTTGATTTTATTTTATTTCTGTCTATCTATCAAATTACTTTTATATTCAAAATACGTCGGTAGTATAGCAACATAAAGTAATTCTTTAAAAATTCTTAACACACACGAACAGTAAAAGAGATGAATATTTTATTTTCTTACCTCATAATTATGTCATTATTCGCACTTAAATATACATACTTTACTTAAGTGGGTAGGCTGTCACAAGAATGTTTAATTGGTCAAATCAAAATCCAAATTATTTTTTTTTTATTTTTTGAGTTTACTATTGAAAAGCTATCACCAGATCGGAAAGTAAATTCTAACGACAGGAGCCGACAAGAAACTCAATAGTTAGTATTAAAAATTTCGTCAATATATATATTTATGAATTATTTTATAAAACTTCCTGTATGAGAGCCAATATATACTTAATTCACGCATCTTTATCATCTTTATAATGAACACGTATGAAATAAAACGTTAAATTAATGCTTTTTTAATTTGAGTGGCATATTGTAGGTACGTACTCAAAATCTTTGTTCAGCATTAATGTTCTCAAGAATTTCGTTGTAAAAAATGCAATTAAGCTTAACTTTGTACCATTTTGCGTAATAGACTTTTATACATAATTATTAGATACTGTATAATACGGTTGGGCTATTAACGGGCGTTTTACTTGAGCTAAGGGCGGAGTATAATTAGAGCACGATTTTGCGCCAAGTCACTGGAGATTTGCTTTAATAATTTTTTCTTAATATAACAAATGTTGAAGTAAAACCAATATATATTATAGGTGGAACCGGATATCCGGTATTTCAACTACGTGGTCGAAAAGTGGTTAATTTTGCGATTTTATTTATCTATGTATTTTAATAATTTTCAATAGGTTGCCGAAGTAGTGAAGTCGGTCGAAGTGGTCGCGGGTTCGGTTTCTGCTGGCGACAATCTGTATTAGCTATGTTTGTAGTGGTCTGTGGGTTTGGATTTGTGTTGCGTTTATTTTCGGATACACTACACAGAATCGGATTATAATGGGGGCTGTTGAGAGTAAAGCGTTTTATATTAGTAATGGTCGCCTAGCCCTTGGAATTCGACCGTAGTTCATTAAATTATCAACCGATTACACAATTGACGAAAGATATTCTATTCTTAATATAATATCAGACTTTAACAATAAAGAAAAAGTAATATATGTGTGTGTGTGTCAAATACGTGGTAGGGTGTATACCTACATCTTTTTTTGTCGATTTAATACATTTTTAATACATATTGAAAAAATATTAGCGTTCTGCTCTATCTCTATATATAAAATAAATAAGTGAGCGAAATTTAATACTGCTATATATTTTCTACTAATATTAATATTAATAGGTAAGGTGTTGTGTATCCTCAATCAATATATGTTACTCAAATCCTTTCAACAACTAGAAAATTCAAACAGAAAAAAACCGCATCAAAATCAATACATTCGTCAAGGAGCTACGATGCCACAGACAGACATATAGATACACACGTCAAACTTATAACACCCCTCTTTTTAGTCGAGTTTTAAGATTGTATGAAATACAACGAACACCATACTTCTCGGGCCATTAGGTTATATGGGATGACATCCACAGTTAGAATAAAAATACGTTTAGGTACTTAAATAATAATCAGACACAAATAAATCCATCCTTTTTCTATTTTTATTGTATTTTATTTTCGGTAATAGATTATTATCCCAAACACTTAATTATAGATACGCTAACATTTCGAACCAACGAAATGTTGTTAAGAGGATTTAAAAGGACATTACAGTAATTATCCGCGAGACAAATTCGTTCTCGACGCACTACTTGTCTCGTCTCGAGAATCGTATAATTACACTGTAAAACGAGAAAAAAATCGCTCCACCCTTAACGTTTGAAGACCTCCAGACCACGAGAATGTTTTATTTTGAAGTTTTTATTCGCGAATTATTTAAATTGTTAAATATATTTTAATATATTATAATAAATCTAACTTGCCTCGCGGTTCTGTATGCGTTGAAGTTGAGTTTAAGCGTGATGTTAAAAACCTTTACTAAGATGAGAATTACACTTGTAAAGTTTGTACTTTAATAAGATTTTACATAAACTGTTTATAATTGTTTTTACATCTGAAAAAAAATACTGTTAGTGACTTATTTAATGACAATCACAGCTTCGTAATTATATCTAGGTAACTGTTACCACGTTCCAGAGTTGTTTCGTAACAGCTACGAGAATTACATTTACACCTAATAAATAGACTATCTAGGAAAAAGAAATATTTTGTAATGAACTTCTAGTTCCTAAAGTACATTTGATAAAATATACTTAACTTTTACCTAATTTTAGCATATATTCTAATCGTTAAAGGTTAAAGTAATTTCAGAGGCAAACGAATTGCAATACGATCCATTTTATCAATCGAATGCAAAGCGCTCCAGTGCAGAGAATCAATTCCAAACATCTTTGCTCCTATTTAACGTGTTAATCGTGATAGAAGTTCGTTTCCCTGAAATTACCGGCGTCGATACGTTTCTATCCATTATTTCAGTACGCTCGCAAACTATTCAATCAAAGTATTCAAATCCGTCTAAGTTTCTGCATATTGCGTTGAACTATTTTCATAACTTGGTGTTGCAAGTTATTGATCTCTTGATATTACCATATTTAGTGATGAACGATTATATTTAGGTCTTACGTAACGATTCTTTTTCTTTGTTAATTTTATGTATTTATATCATATATACATCAAAAAAATTAGTTCCGTACAATGATATTACATATATAACTGCCTAGCAACCAGGTAGCGACTGAGTATGACAAGTGAGAGAGAGAGATCTTTGGGCCATTAATTGTCGAGTTGTAATTATTTATTTTTAAATGACTTCGAAAAAGGAGGAGGTGCTATGTTCGGCTGTATGTATTTTTTATATTTTAAACTTTCGCGGTTTATACTATTCATATTTTATATAACGGGTCTTATAATGACGTGTCGACAAAGTTGCATCCGTCGTGGTCACGAGCTGACTCTATTGATATGATAACGGGTCTTATCGAGATAACTAATGGTATTACTACCATTATGAATCCAATATGAACGTTACATTTCTGTAGTTACAAAATATAATTTCCATATACGTAAATTAGGAATAACGATGATAATTAATGGAGAAATAATTTAGAAGATTCGTTTGTCTTAAGCACATTATCCCATGATTAGTAATTTCATTAAAGGTTCATGTAAAGCAGTAATTTTCTTAAATAATTGTATCCATAGACTTTGTTCGCGTTTATTAAAGGCCATAGATTTCGCGGGCCGCTCGGGCGAAATTACACGAACATTATCCCTAAATTATTGCTGCTAATATGTCGGTGAACAATTCCCGAACTCGGATGTGGCTCTGACACTGGATTTTAATTGGATCTTGGAACAAATATACTGAATATTGTCCGAGCCTAAGAGTATTTGAAAAACTAATAGACGATAAAAGAGAGACCACGACTTTTAATATTTTCTAAGCTTTCAAACTTTTATTCTAAATACATATTGTAATATATTAATTCTATAATTCATCATGCGATAATAATTTTATCAAATGTAAAATTACAATTTAGTATTAACATTGTATCATTAAAATGATGAATGAGACAAACTATAATACAATTCTGTTACAAATCAATAAAAACTCTTTCAATAATAATTTTTACTATATATTTCATGTTTAATTCAAACTTTCATGATAGGTGGCTTTAATAACTTATCAATTAAGTATATATTATTTTACAACATAAGTATTAAAAATAAAAAGATGAAATTGAAAATAACTATATTAAGCCTAAGTAACTATCGATGTCACAGTGAGGCAAGGTGCCCAAAACACTAGCAGCATGACCGCTTTGAATGGCCAGACTGATATGCTGGCCGAGGTAGCCAGTCACCGGTCACCTGTAGTTTCAACGAGGCGGGATGATAACCCTTTGAAAAACTTTACTTGGTGGCTTTATGAATTTGTAAGAAGTTAACAATAATATCTAAATAGTATAAATGTAATCTAAATTCCAAAAGCAAAAATAACAGCAGAATATACTCGTATGTATTTTATTGTCACAATTGGAAGCTTGACGCAAAAGTGGTGTATCAAACAAATGAAGTTCTTTGGACAAAGTTAGAAGTGCTGAGTCCTGTAGCGGTAGTTGCGGTCGAAACTCGTAAACAACTTCTAATATTAACGCTTTTCGATCCGATTTAAGTCGAAGCGCATGTATGCAAGTCTAGTTGAATGAAACAAGTTGGAACTTCAATCAGCCTAACTTTTCAGCATGATTGTGCTCGAGTTGCTGTTGTCTATTTATATTTTCAGTTACGTTTTGTTATTCATTGTTTTTGTTTTTATTAACTAACTATGGTTCGCGGTTTCGCTCGTTTCCAGTTTGATTACTTTAAACAAAAACGGATATCCCGTTTCATCTCCTTAAGAAATGAATTTTGGAAAATCCTTTCTTAGCTGACGCCTACGTCAAAATAACTATCTACGAGTTAAATTCAACGCAATCAATTCAAGCTTTTATTTCATATAAATTGCGTAATCTATACTAATATTATAAAGCTGTAGAAGTTGTTTGGTTGTTTATTAAATAGTTTATTTATTGAGGTAGGCTATATTATAGGCTATATTATATTACGCTACGACTCATAGGAGCAAAGCAGTAACCACATACGCGAATGAAACCGAATGTTATCAGTTGATAGTAAAACCTTTTGGGGAAAAGTTCTTTTTTTTCAGCGCGTTTTAATAAATGCTTGTGGTTAAAACATTTTTTAGTTTATATTATATAGAGATAAGACGAAATTCACATTTACTAATTAATAATGAATTAGCTCGCTTTTGTTACAATTGTGGTGCAAACAAAAACAATTAGTGCGTTATAACAAAGAAATTATTTAATTTTCTAAACAAGTTATTCAACTAATAAATAAAATCACAACAAAAAATCGATTTATGTTACTATGTAAATAAAGTTTTAATGACTTGCAAAATGAAATTTTCTAATTTACGCCTTTAGTTTAGAGATAGAAAAGCAATTAAGAACCCATTAACAAAGTAACGTTGGATACTTGGAGTGTCGGTATCACCACCTGCTCTCTCATTTTCACGGATTTAATGGTCTATTTCAGACTGAAAGTGTTCTAGTACTGTCGATTACTCTGTTATGACCATCGCAATGAGCTCTTAATTCCCTCCTATAAGTTATGTCGTTGGCTTCTATTTTCAAAGGCACTTAACTTTTTCTGTATGTGAATCTATTTCACTGGTTAATATAAATTACTCAATAGTAACGTAAAGTATGATTTCGATTCGACTACGAAAGCTTTTGTACAAGCGTAAAAGATATAACATTCATGTGGTTTTTAAATACATTTGATAAAAAACATCTTCAAGATCTTTCTTTTTTCGCGTAGAAATAGTAATTTTTGATCTTAAAAGATTTTCACAATGCCTTCCCAGAAGATCAAAGCAGGAATATTAAAGCACAATCAAAACGTTTTCATTCACTTTTGAGATTAGATGTATCTCAGCCATTTTTCTCTTTAAAATTTGGTGTTTCTTTAAAATAAAAATCTTTGAATATTATATATATTTTGTTAATTATCAAATACATCTACGCGTTGTCAAAATATTTTTAATCAGTGATGTACCAAATACAGTATTTTTTTAAATTTCTTTTAAAAGTCAGAAGTTACTGTCAACATTAACCCTTTTAAACAAACTTTTCTGTAAATTGTAATTTATAGATTTTCTGTTTTTTTGTGGATACTTATTCATAAAGCAAACCATAAAATTAATCTATATTAATACTATAAAGTTTGTAAATTTCTAAGTTAGTATGTATGGGGTAATCTCTGAAACTGCTGACCCTATTTGAAATTTTTTTTAAGCGTTGGATAGCCCGTTTAATGAGGAAGACTATAGGCTATATTATATTAAGCTTCGACTTATAGGAGCGAAACAGTGACCGTAAACGCGAGAGATAGCTAGTATTTTATCTGGAGTTAGTTAGATAGCAGATATAAGAATGACGTTAAAGGAATTTTATAGGCGGGACAATTTATTATCAATAGCAGGATGGAGATTTATGAAGCAGTAATGGAAGATAGGCCTTCAGAATCATGTCCGTAGTTCAATGGATTCAACGAGACCATGGAGTGCTCGAGACTTTCCGGTTGGAGCTTTCGATAAGTATTAAATACCTGAAATAGTCCGGAAACACACAACATTAACACAAACACCCAGACCACGATAAACATCCGTATGGCCAATACAGACGTTAGCCGTGAGCTGAACCTGCGACCGTTAGTGCTTTAGTCAGTTGCAGTGACCAATGCGCCAACGTGCCTGTCGTGCCATTAAATTGCTACTTTAGATTGATATTTACTGACTACCCGCTGCCCGTAAATTCGTCTGCGTAGGAACAGCAATTATTTCAATTATTTCAAATAGGTAATTCTTTTTTTTTTCAAAATACAGCCTATATCGTTTGTGCTGACACACACTTACAAAGACAAGTACGCAAATCGATAATTTCAGCATTTTTCCAACCATAAACGCGAATGGAACCGCGCAGCTAATATTATATTGAATGACCAAGAACACATTCGACATGACCATGTTAAAAATTAGATCTTTTTTTTAAATATAATTTTGCTTTTGTATTATTAATTTCCAAAATTTAAAAATATACATTTTACGAATATACGCGTACAGGTTACAATTTCTTATACATATATATGATAAAAGTAAAATATTATATGACTGAAGGAAAACCGAAAGCTCAACCTCACTTCGTAAGCTGTCTCAATTACAGTGATGTAAGATGCGTAATAAAGGGCAATTTAGCTGATTTATCGTAACATTCATTATAAATGTTCACTGAAGGTTAATTGTAGGTTTACTGTCACTGAAACCAAGAATTATTCTATTCAGAGAAAATGAATTGACTTAAACACCCCCTGGAGTAACGTCTTGAGATCTGATGAAATTAATATGAAAATGAAGCCTCAGATGGGCTTAGTTGTTAGTAAATATCAGTCATTAGCGGCTCGAGGTAAAAGGGTTTTCGCATCTTCTTTCTTGTTATAAGGCCTATTATAATACATCCTTAGAGAAGACTTAAGTTATTTAAAAAAGTTAAGCCCTATTGCTTAATAACAAGATCTTGCACTTTAAAATAAGTGAAACTTTTTAGGCTACAAGAAGTCACGAGGGGTCCAGATTTGACAGTACGTAAAGAGACCATTATTAAATACGAATTTAATAATGATCTCTTAAATTTTAAAATCGGTTAAGCCGCTTATACTTCATACATAATTATGTACAAACATAAATAAATACATGCGTATGAAAAACATTACCTTCCTTCTGGATTTGTCGGATAAAAAAGCAATTTTCCTCTTATAGTTAAGGAATTATTGGAACAAAAATGCAGATATTAGAATTACAGTCAGCGTATTCTCTCGAGTACGGCTCAAATAAACTTTACTAGCTCTAAAGCTTCGGTCCCAACTAAATAAGTACCTATTCCGGTAGAATTATGATTTGTCGGCCCCCAAAGAACGAAGTTGAATAAATTTTATTAAATCCGGGAACAGTTTATGACTAACCACGTCAGCGCTGAGTCCCATCTATGAGGATAACTTGCCTCCTTTTAAGGATAATTTCCTTTTTCGCCTACTAAAGATATTGGTTATTATCTGTGACTCTGGTGTATTTGAGTTATTAATTTTGTCATTAAGTTTCATATTTGACAATATTATACGTTTGGAAATTCATATAGGAAAACAGTATTTAACCGTTATAGTAAATAAGTTAATCTCATCTCTAAATAATTAATATATACCAACAAACATTAAAAAAGTACTTTAAATAGTATTTTCAAATAATAATAAGCGTTCTATTTTTGAGAAAAGAATATAAAAAAAATCCTAAAAAGTAGGACCATTAAGGGGAAGTATTGAAATCTTGTAAGTAATATAAATAAAATGTTATCGGATTTCGTAACGATTATAAGCGATTCCCATAAGTATCAATGAGAAAGCGACCAGACGGCGCCTGATCCAGACAAACCGCAATTTACTTTCAAATTCGCATTTCTACGAATTTTTGCAGTATTATTTTTAAATTACCAGCACCGGTTTGATGGCGATTTTATTTCCTGCCTTTGATGCAGAAAATGAGGGAAGCGGGAAAAATGTGTTGCTATATTTTTGTGTCATAACTTCTTGATTACCGACGCGAAATGGTTTTGGTTAGTCATTTTGCAAGTCTAATTTTACGTTTGTAATTAGTTAGAGACGAATGAAATATATTAGTTTTATACCTTGCGTAATTATCTTGGCACTAAGATGATAATCTGATTTTCTCAAAACAATTTGTTTTTGTTTTTTAAATCTATCACAATCAACGGCCCCCATTAAGATCTCGCGGTCTTGTGTCAGGAGTCCGGAAACACACACAACATTAACACAAACACCCAGACCACGATAGACATCCGTATGGCCAATACAGACGTTAGCCGTGAGCTGAACCCGCGACCGTTAGTGCTTTAGTCAGTTGCAGTGACCACTGCGCCAACGTGTCTGTCGTGCCATTAAATTGCTACTTTAGATTGATATTTACTGACTACCCGCTGCCCGCAAATTCGTCTGCGTAGGAACAGCAATTATTTCAACTTATTTGAGGCTTATCGTAATAATTTGGCTGTGCACATCACAATTTCACTGAAAAAACTATATTTTTATAAAGTTTTATTAAAATCTTGTCAGTGAAAGTTGCGTGAAAGAAGCACTAACGTCTATTCATCCATCCATACAAATTTTCGAATTTTAAATAGTAATAATATTCAGGCTAGATAATTTATATAATTAATTTGTTATGAAAACAATATCGCAATAGTAAACTTATTCGATAAATTCAAACTATACGGATTATTACAATAAAGAAAGATTTATCTTCACTAAGCGTATCGCTTCAGCATTAAAAACACTTTTATAATCTCCAATGCAGCAGATGCAATGAAAGTTGCTGACCAAACGTTGCCGGTGCTGCCAGGAGACATAATTGACAGCAAAACTTGAGTATCAGAGAGTAGACGCTTGCAAGTTTCTTACTAACTTCGAGTCGTTAAAGTATGAATTTTTGCGCAAACTGCCGCCATTTATTTCACAACTTTGATAGTTTACCTTCTAGTCTGAAACATGATTTCTCGTGAACTATTTTCTGTCGAGACACAGGAGTCTATAATACCTTGTTTTCGTGTATTAACTCAAAATCGAGTTACTAAAGTTGATTCATGCACAGTAGGAATAGTGTGGAAGGAATTGTCGCGGTGCAAACACTAGTTTGCTGAATCAGAATTAACTACACTCTAGCGACAAACATGCGGGCTAGTTCGCATAGAAGGCTGCAATATTTAACGAGTACATAAACTGTACTGTATTTTATATACCTTCTATGGAATTACAATACAAAAAAAAACTATAAGCAAACTGTTTTTGACATGAAATATTATATCCAGAAATAGTGAATGATTGTCTGTCTTTTTCGTTATCAATTGAATCATGTGGAAATCATTAGAAAAAAACAATTAATATTCGGTATTTTTGTAAATTGCATTTAAATTCAACAGTTTAGTTTTAATCATTAGGTATACATATGTAAGTAAAGATGTCGTTTAAAAAAAAAATTCAACAAAAAATAATGAATTCCGCGAAGTTTCTTTCCCGGTTTCTCCTCAGGTATGAGGTTACAAAATCATGTTAGATTTATTTGCTTGACGTTGACGTTTAAAAAGAGAATCTAAATTCCAATTTTGAATAATTATATTATGATTTTCAATGAATTAAGAGAATTAAGCATTAGGCAAGGACCGCATTTATAAATTTACTCTAGTAATTGACATTAAACAACTGTAAACTGGTAAAACTACCTAACCTAACCTTAGCAAAGCTTGCTTTGACGAAAATATTGCTGTCAAAAATAAAGGCAGTATTTTTTTAAGGTGTAATGCATTGACAAACAACGTAAATTAATCTTTATGAAAGACTGAGAGCAAAACTTATAAGTGTAATTGTCGCCTAACAAGGACGTGTGTTGTGAATTAATATATAACAAAAAAAAGCTACACGTAAAATCATCACCCAGAAAACTCAAGTTTTATGTTTGAGGTTTAATCCTGTCTAGATTAAAACGTCAGAACTTTAAAATTGATTCTCCTCGTTATTCTTATTTAATCAGAGATTTTAATTCTTGCGATATTTTAGAAACTTTCAGGAAGATTCGACTGTCTTGATTGCTAAGTCATTAGATTTGTGAGACTGGGATAAGTTTTAATCTGCTGATTTCGTTGATTTTAATTTCATTTTTGCACCGGGTTTTTGTTTGTTTGATTAAAATTTTCATTTCCATCTTTGTATTCGAAAGTATTATTCTATTTATAGTATTAGTAAGCATAATTGTGTTTATAATTAAATACTACTATATTAAGGATAATGATAAATTTAATCTGAAAAAGATATTTAGGTAATGTATGTTACTAAGATAAATTAACTTCAGTCTTTAACGTAAACATTCTGTCTATCTATTTGTTTACTTCAACAAATATCATGGGCTACGAGATCTCAAAGTTAAAGAACATTTCAACGTGATTTCAATTCAATGTTTCACCTCTGACTGACGTAAAAGTTTGATTTACATTTTAAGTTCTTTCTCTTTTCGGGTTTTATATTTCAGTTTAGAGATCTGATTGTTTCAAGTATACATGATAAATTGATGTCCCACATATATTTTACCACCACAGCACTGCCTGGTAGACGCAACGTATAATGGCAGCCAGCATGACTGCAATATTTTTGGCCATAATGCGTAAATTATTCTTGCAAAGTACAAGCTATGTGATTTTTAAACGGGAGGTGTTGTTACAACCGGGTTTTAAATATTTTTACTACTTAATTATTGTTCAAAATATATACTACTAACTCAAAAATAAATCCTTACATCCAACTTCGGACATAAACAGCAAAACAAATAATCCAGATGAAGACTAGTAGTGAATAACAAAATCTTTTATACTGAATAAGTAAATAAAATAGGGTCGTAGTATAGTGCTAATGGATCCGACAGTACAATAGCACAGACATAAAGTCTTCGACAAATAAGTTTGTTTTTGTTAGTATTACAATGTATTCTATTTTGTTACCCAACTAGGCTTAGTACTTATAAAGATTTAGTATTGTCATTGAGAAGAAATGTTATTAATATGTGTTTACAAATTTCGTACCCAAAGGATCATATTACTAAACCTATTTTGTCTGCCTGTTTTTTATTTAATATTCAAGCTTCTTTAAATTTGGAAGCGTAGTAAAGAACCGTGAGATTTTTGTATAGCTTACATAAAAAAATAGACAAACATGAAAGAAGTAACTTTAGAGTTATTCATTTTATAGACTTCTTATTGCATTGTTCCCCGTTACACTCCGTCGTTACTTAGGAGGTGACTAGTCTTTGGCGCAGCCTATAAACTAATTGTACGAAGTTTTGTTAGTAGCAATACTCACACGGATTCAGTGTTACATTATGATGTTCTAATTTTAAGTTTTTATTTTTGAGTTTTGAGCATTTCTTAGAATGAATTAGTTACTTTGCGGTTATTTTATCGCCGAGGATCGCCGACCGTGGTGTATGGACCGCCCAGTGTGGACCCAGCTATTGGGCAACTCATATTAATTCTTTGACATCAAAATTCATTCATTCCTTACCAACTACAGCGCCATCTATGGTATCTTTATAAACTCCTTTAATATTCAAATAATTATATCTACTTATTTATAGTTAGTCTATTCGGATTATTTTACATAAGTCTGGAAAGCATCAATAAAAGTTTTAAATTCTGTAACACATTTTCACCCATCCGTTTTTTTTTGCTCCTCACCACCTTTCTGTTATTGTCAACTGTGTAGTACTATTTACTTTTGCTTTTAAACAAAAACAAACTCGAAAGTTAAATTATTCAGAAATTAATTAATCCAAAGCAATTAATTAACTTCAATATTACAGCTACCAATCGGATTAAATTAGACTGTTTACGGCATTGGAAAACAAATTCCGTTAAACCGAAATGATTTGTCGCGACTTAAGGCGAATATTCTAAAACAGCCAAAATCCGTTTAATCAAAATCGTAAGGACAATGGCGTAATCAAAAATAATATAATTTTCGTCTTCATTATAACTCCATCGAGGGAGCCGAAATTACTTATAGCTGACTGGGAATGAAAAGATCACAATCGCACTCTATTACGGAGCTGATGACTAGGCATTCAGATATTGCTAAGAATCAGGTATTTTTTCTACGCATTTTCTCATATTTTTTCACAGATAATATTTTCGTCAAGCAGCTGTGCCCGCGATTTTTTTTAGGTTGACTTTATATGAAGTTTTCTGACTTCTCCAATAACCCTTTTCTCGAAATTATCCTCTTAATTCACCGAAGCTATTACCATAGTGTGTGCATAGATAGAACAAGAGACAGACGATATTTTTGTAGTAATGTCATAATATTTTGACTTCTAGTAATTACAAACTTTTTTATAGCGGCATGGATGTGTTTACAAATATTGTAACGCGTGACGTGCATTGGCTTTTATGAGATGCTTGCATCAGGGAAAGTAACATCCGTTATTTTGACAATGGTTGGTTCTTTCTAATAAACTTTTGGATAAAACATTTTATATGTATACAAACCCAACCCTCTCACTATTTTATTATACGATGTATGGATGAGATAAATAACACTGATAAAATAAATAGAGTACTGTTACGTGTGTGTATATTAAAGATGACAACATCAGATACCGTTTCAGAATAAGAAAATCTCTTACAATAATTTTAGTAGTTGTGTAGATAGTCTGATCAAGGTTTTGCGGCTTAAATCTCATTTATGCTCCGTTTTTTTTTTTTCGTAAAGGATATACAAATGTAATATAAAAATTATTCTCAAGATGTTATTCAGATGAGCTTTGATTCTTTCACATTTGATATTTAAACAAATATAAAAACAAATAATTACAGCCTGCTTTGAAAATACTAAATTGTAATTATATTTAAAAAAAAACATACGAAATTATTGTTACAGATTTTTATCAAAACTTAGAAAAGAATAGCTATTATTTTTTTAATACTCAATCACAACCTAGTACTCTTGTTTTACGAAACAGACGTAGTTTATGAGACTAACAAAAACGAATAATAAACTATAAAACAATGTTATTTTACATCTATCTTAAACGCAATAAATATTGCCAAACCAAACATTACGCTTATAAGATCCAAGAAGCGGTATTTATATAAGCCTGTGGCTGTTTTTATAAGTCGCTGTAAAAAGGACGATGAAAGTTATAAGGGCTGGGAAACTCTCGTAAATAGCAAAAAGGGAGAATGGGGATAAAGGAATAATATATCAATACGAATCTTTAATATTCGCACGCCAGTACCATAAATCAGAACGAATGAGACCGGACCATAAATCAAGTGGTTTTTACGTATTTTTCCTATAAAAATAATTATTGGAGCTACCTTTTAAATGTTATATGTTGTAATTTTTTTAAATGATTTGTTAGTATCAATTAATGTTTATGTTATTAAGTTTATCATTTCAAGGATAGTTTTTACGCACTTTACATACATGTACGTGTGTTTCTTTTATACATATTTATATACAACGAACTTTACTTAATATTATGTATTATCGTGAATCAGCTACACTTGTAAATTTTACTCTCAGTTACTAGGTACGGTGTGTGTATCAAAAAATTTGTAACTGACAGTAAATTCTCTCTGGTGTAAACACAATGATAATTGGATGCTGATATGCAATACTGTGTCAAGCCACATGGATTTGATTTTGAGAAAATGGCGTCTAAAGATTTCGAACCTATTCTTAACACATCTGTTGGAAGAAGCATATATCCATCTTTTCTTTTCTATTTTGATAAAAAGTATAATTAATTTATAGCAGATAGGCTAATAAATATTTTTATGTAATAATAAGTTTTTCAAATATATTAAATTATTGCATAATCCAAAATATGGAACTTACTTCAATGTTCTAAGCATTTGCTTAAGAAACTTTTTTCCGTTCTTATTTAGTTCAAATGACTTGAAAATTTTTTGTATAATGTTAAATACGAAATGCACTATCAGAATACATCAATATCTCTAAATTTGACTTTTTGTGGGTTGACACATTATTGCTTATCAGCATCCAATTAAAAGTCTGTGGCCAAAACATACAAGTGTAAATCGCGCTTTAGGTATTTCTCAGTAATTCAGTTAAAGTGGTTGAAAAATTGTGAAGATATGGAGCTTATAAATATTACAAGCCGTTCTACAAATATAACAAATAAAATAAATGTCACAAAAACATTCTCAACTTTACCGTTATTGAAGTAAAACAAATTATTTGAAAGAATTTTATTGTTAAACTCCATTCATAGCGCCATTACAAAATAATGAGTGAACACTTGGTTGAACAACAATGCCGTGTAATTATTGTAGGCGTTTTGTGTTTCATAGCATTTTGAGTTTTGAATCATTATTCGTCAAGTAGTTTATATAATTTAATAAAATGTTAATAATATGTTTCATTTTTAAATGATGTTAATTGAAATAGCTATTTGGTGTGTGTTTTTTTTTATTTTTTCCTAAAATCGTTGTAAATTCAGTTACAAAAATATATTACAAAAATTTTTTTTTTTACTTTCCTTAACATTGGCTATAGAAATTAATTAAAAAAATCAAAATAACATTTTTATGTTTGCAATGTTAAAACATATTTAAAAGGCATTGTGCTTAATAGTTTGTGAGTGTTGGTTTTAATCTATTTTGTCTACAGTCCTTTTATTCCAACTTAGCATTTCCTTTTTAATTTATATACTGAGCGCTTTCTCTTTATTACAGTATGCACTCGCGAAAGTCGTGAGTATATAGTTCAGTAAAGAGTAACAAAAGACACATTGACTGTAATATCACTAATTTATATTCTCAAAATAAATTCAAAATCTCATTTATTTCAGTTATATATATATATATATATATATAAAATCAATAAATCTTACCAGCCAATATAATCTGATCTAAGCGGAAATCAATCTCATAATCACCAACACTAATCGCAGATTCGTCACAAAACATTACATCTAACGTTAGTCTGAATTAGAAGAAACGATTTTATATCGTTTAGGTGAATTAAGGTTTAGACACGCTTATAATATAGTGGTTTTAATATAGCAGACTTATGCAACTCGTGCATTTCCTAAATAGCGTACCTCATAGCAGCTGAAATTTGTCGCTAGAAATAAAATTTGATATTTACTTAGTTTGCTGTTAGAAAAAGATGTGCAGGAATTTTTAATAGCGTTTCATTATTTAGATGCAATGTAATTTAATAATCTATATATATCATAAAGAATTAAAGTTTATGTAATTTGATTTCACGCTTCAAAAATAGACCGTTTTATATCACTATCAAATAGGTGTGACGAATTTAAGTCGAGTATAACCGTGGTACTACCATATTTATATATATTATAACCAACAAAGTACCTTAGCCGCTACCATTATGTAACGTTAATCTATTTTTCCTAGGTCTTTAATCATTTCAACAGTGACAGCTATATCAGTTCTTTAGTTTGAGCAAAGTCTCCACGAAGAGCGGAAAAAAGTTTAAAAGTAAAAAAGAGTTTAAAAGTTATTGTGAAAAGTGTAATGCTAATAAATGGAAAAGCAACTTTCTTTTCTGTTTTATAATCAGACAGTTTATGTTGTTTCATTTATTTTCATAAAAAAAATTGCGAAAAGATAATCTCTTAAAAAATCGACTCCTGACATCTATAACTTACAACTCTATACTTCGACAGTCAGAATTACTTGATGACATAGTAAGTCGAGAACAATGGTTCGTTATACAAAGGTATTTAATAAAAAAGAATAAGTCGTGTATTTAGTAAAATGTGTATTTTTTCCAGTATGTGTATGTTAAAAGACTATAAATGAATAATAAGTAATAAACACACATTCAACGGCTCTCATTAAGATCTCATGGTCCTCTGTTGGTGGTCCGGAAACACCCAACACAGACACAAGCACGCAAACCACGGCAAACATCCGTATGGTCTGTATTGACCATACAGATGTGAGCGGAAATCGCTTTAGTCAGTTGCAGTGACTATGTAGCAAACTGTCTGTGCAGTCTAGTCCAATTAATGAAGTATTTAATTTTGAGCTTCTAGAATCATAGCACATTGTTTTATATATATATTGTATTTAGGTTCTAAAAATATTTGTAACGAATCAATAAATATTTTAACAACTGAACATTCTGGCCAATTCAGTTTTTTACTTTTTAAAATAACTTACATAAATAACACAACGGACAATTATTTTTCAACAATTTCAATATCGATAGCGTAGCTGAAATTATTGATTCCTCAATAAATTCCTCTCAATCTTCAAAACTGGTTTATTTTCCAATAGTCGACGAAGAATAAATTTCTACTCCGAATATTAGAGAAGTTTTACAATAGACGTTCCCTGTTTCAAACTCGAGTTCCAAATGTCGTTATTCAACGTTTTGTCTTTGATAAGAAATTGAATAGACTGTCTGATTTATAACTTGCGAGTTTAAATGTAATGATTTGCATTTACCTACGTGAGAGATGTAGGATGAATGCGGTCGGAATTATTATGGGATAGCTTTACTCGTTTTGTTCTAGTTTTTGAAAAATGTTAGTCATGGAGATATTTGTCGGGATCGTGAATTTTATGTATAAGTTTATCTTGGTAGCCATAGAGGTTAAATAATAGAAGAACGTTTGTATAACTTAGCAAGATAAAATTTATAATAAACGACAACAGGCGAGCTACCTGATCTTAACCAATTACCGCCGGCCATTGATGTTTGTAGAACCAGAAGACACACAAACGCGTTGCCAGCTTAAAAAATAAAGATGGGAATAGGAAGTGAGAAAAAAAATTGATAGGCAAAAACAATAGTAATAACAGTGCAATGCTGTATTTAAATAAACAAAGCTAATTATATACCGTGTTGTTTTATTTTTACAAGGGCAAACAGTCAAATAATTTTATTTACGAACAAGCTAAATGTCAGTTAAATGTCACAGAACAAAGGCTCTTCATGTGACATATTGGGGATGTGTTACAAAGCACTTTTGAACCCTGTTAAGTGCAAAAACCAACATAAAGTTGAATTGCCTTGACAAACAATAAATTCGCGCTTGTTGACAAATTATTATTCACGCGCTAACTGCAGTTTCATTGATATAACATCGTTCATGTAATTTTAGTAGATCATTTAGAAAATATAACATTAACTGTATGTATCGTAAGACTTAAAAAAAAGCAAAATAAAACAAAAAATATTTATGGTGTAATAAAAATAATTCGGAAAAAATAATTAGTGTATCAGATTTTTTTTTGTGGCCAACTTTACCACACGACCACTTTATCGCTCCCTCGAGTAAGGAAAACCGATAGGTAATTGAAAAGGAAAAAGGACTTGAGTCTTGTTGACAATTATAAGTTTCTCGTAACGTATAAAACTTATCGAACTAGGTTGTACGACAAATAATAGGATCCTATTATTGAAATTTATTAACATTTTTGGAATAAGATAAGAACTTAGAAAATATAATAAAATAAACATAGGAACCGCGAAATGTAATAAAAAAACATTACTTTGGACAGACAGGCGAAAATGAAACATAGATTCTATTTCGATGTTATTTTTTTTAATCCCACTGGAACCGCTATCTCCCATTGGCCTGTTTCATTGTTTACCTGTGCTCTACAGATTAGATAAAACGGTATGGCGTTTATAGGATCATCAGGTAATAAAACAAAAATATTAATAAAACTGCTTTCAAAATAATACGATTACTTGAATGATGATTCGTTTTTTTATTTAAAAACAGTATTACTTAATTGTTTTGATAATAATTATTTTGTACAATTTTTTACAATAACTCTAACCTTTTAAATAAAAAAAAAACTAAGTTAATTGATAACAGAGTTTTGGGATGATAAATATTTAAAAAAACACGCACACACATTACGATTTAAGAATCTCCTATTTTATTGTGTTTCAATAAAATAATGGTTAACCATAGCAAAGCAATTGTAATGACGTATATACAGCACGAAGTCAAGGTAAATTTAATATACTTGACGTTAGCAGTGTCCAGGACAAGATTGGGGTAACAATTTACGTACTAAAATCTATTATACATAATAGTATAATAGATTTTCTGTTTCGTTTTATAAAAATAATAGTAGAAACTTGCTTAGGGATATAATTAACAGTAACTGCATGCGACGTCACGTCACGGTTTTTATGATGCAAGTTGTAATGTTCTCCTCGCGATTTCGTGACGTGCCACGACAGGGCATTTCATCGTGGTTATCTGTTTTTGGCCGACTACCATAAAAGGAGAATTTTCTCAATTTGTCGAGTACTTTTTTATGTATGTTCATGAATTACTCGAAACCGCCTAGACTGATTTGGTTAGTTCGTTTTTTGTTTGAAAGTATACTTTACTTTCAGATTGATCCCATACAATTTTCATCAAAACCGGATCAGTAATTTGGTTTTAAAATCAAAATAACTGAAATATGTATGTCATTCAAGTAAACGAAATTGCATATTTTACTTTTGAAGTCGGTTGAAAAATATTATTGAAAACCCTACTTCGATATGTTTATTTTTAAAGATGGATGAAATTCAAATAAAACTGTAAGAAATTGAGGATTTTCACGAATGTATAGTCTGTGGTGTGTTGTCTCGCTGTCACGCTGGCGCCCGGTCTTCCCAATATGAGCAAAAATCAATTTTGTCCGTTCGCGGTTGAATGCGTCTTTTGTGACAGTGAAAGGTTATCGTTGTTCGTTTTCACGGCTCACTAGGACGGGTGGGCTTATTCGTGAAAGGATGATGCTGTCCTAACAAGCCTGGTTACGTCCGTGCGGCTAACGGGTTTTTTGGCTGTTTTTGTGTAAACGGAACCTTTGAAACGTGGAACGAAAAATAAAGTTTTTTTTTATATTCTTTCGAATTTTGAATTTAGTTCTGAAAATTTGGTACATTTGTTTAAAATTGGTAAACAATAGCAATTGTGTTTTTGTTTACGCATCATTTATTAAAGTTCGATTGAGAATTTTTAATTATGCGAGCGTAATTAATAATTTTAATGCTAATTCAAAGAGTAAATTAATATTTAGTTATACAAACATTAGATATTAATTCTTCAATTATATTAACTAATTTTAATGTGAAAATACTAATATTGAGACAAAATTCGATACCTACTGTTAATGGAACTAATATACACGTGTCCTGGAAAGTTGGCTTACAACGGATGGTTTCAAGAGAGAGAGAGTATGACAAAATAGTATTGCATCATCATCTACCTAGCATTTTCGGTTATACCAGGATCTGCTTATTAGTCTAGTCCAGTTTATGCTATGGTACTGATTTTACACAGAGCGATGGCCATCCTACTCTTTCTCTCTCTCTACTAAGACTAATGATCATTATCAGGTGATTGTGATAACAACCAGGACCGGCAGTTTCACGTGCTTTCCGAGGCACGGTAGGGAGGCCAGGGGGATCTTCGATATATTATTGCAAGAGTCGAAAAATAAAGACATGAAAAATTAATCCTAATATTTTGTAATTATTTTCTTTTGAATTCTATAAAATTACTTGATATACGTAATGGTAATGGGACTTATGTACACGTGTCTTGGAAAGTTGCCTATCAACGGGTTGCCGTTGTTACAAAAGAAAATATAAGAATGACGAAGTACAAGAGGAATCCAGAAAACACAATATTTATCTCATTTACGTTATGCTAATGCTATTTAATGGTGGGTTTACTTTAAAACAAAGCTTAGACAAATAACTAAGTAAATACGACACTTAAACAAATAATACCATTATTTAAGAACACAATTGTATGTTTTATTTCTTACAACAACGTCAAAATAATATAATAAATTCCACCCGCGCTCATACTATTTATGTAATGACGGCCGAGAGAAACTAATTTCTGACCTTTTTGTTGAAGAATGTCACAAAAGAGAAAGTTATTCCCTTAGTGGACCCTTTAAACCTTTTGAATAGGTGTGAGCACATGTGCTCTATTACTTTTGAGAGTTATTGCTCTGCATTATGACACCCAAGCGGTCGTGAATTCAGATATCGAAGTCAGCAATTTTATTAAAGTAGAATTAAAGAGGTCTAAAGGCGTCTATTAATTCGATTGTTCATTTAGCGTAGGTACGTAAAGTTAAGCTTCTAATATTAATTAAAGACCGCGTTTTGTCGACGTTTTTATGATGACTTGAGGTTTTTATGTCATTCCTTTTAATCAACTACTGATTTCAATCTATGATTAAACACTGTTTTTATGGTCGGAATATTTTAACGAATATTCATAAAAAGTTTCAAACGCTATAAAATTAAAAAAAAATGATTTCATGTTTAATATTTATATCAATATAATTTCTTAAAATTTATTTGCGACATTAATCATAACTAACATTATATTTTCGTATCACATCAAAAAATACAGTTTTCATATATTTTTCGAATACGCAAATGATTTAATACTTCATATAAATACGTCAAATTAATAAAAGTTAATGAAACCACATACATTTTTAATTAGAAGTTTATTGAAAATAGAGAATGTATAAATACTAAAACTTCAAATCCTATACTAAAGTATACATAGAATAGTTTAAAATAATTTACCATAAAGTTCACATTTATCAGGATAAGTAGACGCTATAGTAGACAAATTCTTAAATTGAGCTTGAAATGAGAAAATCCCGCGAGAAATTCCCTCTTCCCCGTCTGCCAGTTAGGAGCCAGTAAAGAGGTTACTACCACGCAAATTGCATTCACCGCGGGATCACCGTGCCAAGTCCCCAAAATATACATTTTAAATTACTTTAATATTAAACATAAATAATCTTATAATATTTTAGAAAATATATTATAAATAAATGAAATGAAAACAATGAAAATAATTTAAAAATTTTGTCCAATTAAACTATTTTAAATTTTTATTAGTATGATTTTATCGTTATTATAAACTAGCAGCCCCTCATAGTTTTACTTGCATTTATGGTTACGACTTCATTCCTGTAAGTCGTAGTGTGATATAATAATAGCCTTTCCCAATAAATGGGCTATCTAACGCAAAAATATTATTTCAGTACTTTCAGAAATTACATGAGTATGTAAAGGACATACAAAGCTACAAACAAATTTTACATCTTTATAATATAAGGATAGATATAGTTTTTCACAGAAGTATATGTTTGCTATAGTTTAGATTTAATTATTTTTAGAATCAATTAAACACTTTGTGCTTGGAGAAGCACAAGCGTCACATTATTTCAATGACTTAAAAAGGAATGTGTATAAAGGAATATATATTTATTTTTGAAAACATTTCTCGAAAAAAAAGTGCACGAAACTCTGAACCCGGGGGTCGGTAATAATTTTTATGCAAGCGCAAATATCTCGGGCGCATCGCCAGCCGTTTTAATCAAAGTAGCAATAACGGTATTTTATTTCTCAGTTGCGAGTTTCATAAGACAGCCTTCTTTGAGAGATAGTAACAAAGTACATACCTTTTTCGTTAGTTAAAATTAAATGTGAGTGGAAGAAAAGTGACGGAGATATTTTCCGCTGGAAAATGTTACTGGAAAGTTGAACGGGAAATATTTTATGATGTTATAAAATCTTTTTTTGCTGTTTGTTTAGATTCGGTTTCGTTTTTTTTTTATATTATGTATGTTTCGAAATATCAAATATGAAAATTCGTTCCATTTCAAAATTAAATTATGTATTTTAAATTTTAAGTAAAATTGTTTATATACATGTAAAGAAAAGGTATTCTTTTAATTTTTAAGTTTATTTTTGTTGTGTAGGTTTTATATTATATTATGTTTTTTTTTTATTTTACATACTGACATGAATCTCCATAGAAACGAATAACAGAAAAAATATATTTTACTTTAATTAAAATTGGTTTATTGAATATAATAAATAAGCGTAAAAGTTGTATCTTTGGTTACAGAGCAACACACGTTTATTTATTTAATCAATTAAAAGAAGATTCTTATATACATTATTACGCATCGGATTCAAAGAACACTATGGTATATTTTATAGCTTTTTGAAAATTATTACTAAAGTAGTAGAAATAAACTTATAGCTTTGGTACCGATGACATGGAAGCGATTTTATTGGAAAGTAATAAAATTCGCGAAGTGAAGCCTAGACCGGTTGATTGAAATTCTGTATAGAATATTTTTAAAGGTTCAATTACTTTTCTAAAATTTGTGGCTACACGCAACCTTGGTATTTATAGTATTTACATTATTTTAGTATTATTTATAGGAAAATTTGCATTTTTTTTTGTTTTTTTTTTTTTTTTTTTTGTTTAAATACGTGATTTTTTTTAGCTTAAATTTTTTTGTTAAATTACAATTTCTATTCAGTGACTATACAAGCTCGTGTTTTCGCTTACTAATGTAGATTTTGTTATACCTGGCGACCGTCTAAAACTTATTTACCTGCCTGGCCGTCCTACCGGCCTACGCGCGCTACCTGTAGGAAGTCAATAGTAGTCAATCTGTATCTTTTTGTAAGTACAAAAAAGTTGACAATATTTTATCACAATTGGATGGTATAAAATACAAAAAAAAACAGACATTGATTTTTATATATTGTAACTATGTGATGTACATAAGTTTATATATAAGCATTTGTTCTTTAGCTGCCTAAATAATTAGCTCAATAACTACAAGCTTAATCTATACTAATATTATAAAGCTGACAGTTTGTTTGTTTGTTTGAACGCGCTAATCTCAGGAACTACTGGTTTGAATTGAAAAAATATTATTATGTTAGATAGTTTTTTTAGGAAGGCTGTAGGCTAAATCACGTTACGCAACAACTCATAGGAGAGAAGCAAGAACTATAAACGCGACGGAAACCGCGAGGCACATCTAGTATATACCTTATGTATTCCACATGCGTATGATCGCCAATTCATTAGTCGACCGACTCAGCCAATATTTGACTACGCTATATATAGTCGATAAAAATTCTATAGTCTGTAGTGGTCCTTAAGATCTTCAGCGGTCTCGCAAAGCTTCAGATATTTCACGATATAAGTGAGTGTTGTTTATTTTCTTGTAAATCAACAAAGGATGAACCTATTGACTATATTGACTTGAATTGTATCATAAAATCAACCAGCGTTAAATTTTCAATTTGTCACAGTTGGAACTTCTCATTTTAAACTAGGTTAGTGCGAACCCGATGTGAATAATAGAACACTTCGTGTGAAGTGAAGACTCTCTGAGAAATTTGTGTGAATATGTGAATGGACCGTGCTCCGTTGCACGGGCTTTGTCCATTCCAAGAAGATACAGGGACTTAGTGGAAGTTAGGGAAATTAGTGTAATTGTCTTAAATTCATCCTCAAATGATTTCGAATGATAAAGATCAAGGATTTTGATATCTTTCAGTCAATTATCAACTCTATCTAGTTTTCACTGACAGATTACATGTCAGTATATTGTGCTATCTGTGTACATTAAAGTGACAGCTTAAAGACTACTTTCAATTGAGTAGAATTAGCCAATTAATATTATATATTACTTTATGGTTTAATAGCAATTATTTCATTCTTGTTCCATTACAAGAGGATATATAATTACTATTAAAATAATGCCAGCACTTTAGATTACATTTATAAAACCACGATATCAAATAAAATAAAACATACAATTAAATATGTAAAGAGCTCTTATATCTAGGGCTACAAGCGCTTGTGAAAATACATCGGTATCGATTTTACCCTCAATTCCACACATTTTCGGTCCGTTGCACCTTTTAGAGTGCAATAAAAATAATCTTCTTTGTTCAGTGGTCCGTTTCAAAATACAAACAGGCGAATGATAACAAAAGCGCTTCGACAACACACCATGTTATTTCAATCTGAAACTGATACAGTCATCGGTTTTAGTCACATCAGTGTACATGTAAATAATCAGATTCGAATTACTTGTGTGTTCTGTTCTGTGATGGAATGTAGAAGGCAGTTGGATTTATATAAAAATGGTGTTCCATATTGATCTGTATCTTGCTAAGAATAATTTTATAATCAGTTAATTGTTATATTTTAATAATGATTTTAATTGAGTTATCAATATTGTTTTTAGATTCGAAAATAATAAACCTGCTACTCGAAATCATTAGCTCTAAGTGTTAATTTGCGAACTATATTCTATACCGTTTAGTGATTTAGTATCGACAAAATATAACACCGTCTATCGCGAAACGGTTGTTGCTGTATTCTGTCCACAATAAAACCACAAACAGTTCACAAGTATAATATACAGATATACAGTTATACACATATACAGTATATACATATTATACACATATACAGTATATACATATTATACACATATACAGTTCATAAGTATGAAGTTTGGAAATTCGCAGTAGACCCTCTGAGAATTTACTCAGTGAGACCGTTTTAACGAGCCCCAACACGATACTTCTGCTGTAAATTGGTGAGGGGTTGTGTATCCTGCTGATTCCAAATGATGCTGCAGCATCAGGTCAAGATTACCTAACTATATTTTTAATGTCTAAATATATATAAGTCATAGGTGACTGACTGACATAGTGATCTATCAACCCACAGCCCAAACCACTGGACGGATCAGGCTGAAATTTGACATGCACGTGAATGCTATGACGTAGGCATCCGATAAGAAAGGATTTTGACTAATTCTACCCTCAAGGGAATAAAATAGGGTATGAAAGTTTGTATAAAACTATATCAATTTTAAACCGATTGGGATGAGATTTTGCACGCAAAAAGCTACTATGACGTAGGCTTCACAGACATCGCAAAGAAAGTCGCAAGCACCAGCCAGCCTTTCATAGATACTAGACTAGACTTAGTAGTCTAATCGACGTAAAATTTAGAATACTTACACATACAACTTCTAGTGAAGTTGCTCAGATCCTTTCAACAACTAGAAAAGAGCTGATAACCTTCAAACACATATAATAAAACTTATATCATGTCCTAATTAAGTATCATATATTTATGTAAAGGAATGTATGAAAGAAGTTGAAAATAAAGAAGTAACAAGCACATGAAGTAAACATAATAAGTTACAAACGCCATCTAGGTTAAAATATTAGTACCATTCGTATACAAAAGCAAAAGGGGAAACTTCGTTCACCGATATTTATATAGCCATTCGCTTGGAGATGTTTCTTATTTAGTTATTTCTATTGGAGTGTGCCATTCAAAGGGACCGCAATAATTAATTATTTCACTTTCGTCTATCGCTTCACAATGTATGTTTTAATTTTTATAGGCGGTTTATTTATTTGGTGCTTAAACGTATTAAAATGTTATTAATGTAATGTAAATACATTTGTTGATGATAAATTGTTTTAACTATATTGTATTTGGATTCAATTGTGTGGTTGAACGGTTTATATATATATTTTACTTAATATATTATAAAATATTCCTATAATAGGCAACTTCCATATATTATTATCGAATCCTTATATTAACCATTCACCTCGATTTAATCAAAGAAGGATACGACAAAGATAGAGATTTTAAGATTTTAGATATTGATTCCATGATTCGATACATTCTAACAGGCCTTTTATGTATAAAATACCTATATGTCCATTTCTTAATAAGAATAACAAGAAAAAATTGAAATCAAAAAACCCTGACATCTATTTATTGAGATCATTTCAAAGAGCCCTGACATAATACTGCTGTTGTAAGTTGATGAGGTTTATCCCGCTGATTTCAAATAATGATGCGGAGCATGGCTCGAATACGAGCTAGCTCGACCGGGTCAGTACCTCACTCTCACAGAAGATCGGCGTGAAGTAGGTCATGTTACTACGTTTCGTACGGTGAGCGAGAGGGCCGGAAGCCTAACACCTCCCCCCTATTCCTTTCCTTACTTCCTATTACCTTTTACCCCTTATTCATTTTTTAGCTGGCAATACATTTAAGCTTCTTTTGGGTCGCAAATGTCCATGGATGGTAAACACTTAACGTCAGGTCTCCTGCCTTCTTATTTGCCAGCTGCATAAAAAATGCAGGATAAGGTAAAGATTACGCGAATGTGTTATTTTAATATTATTAAAGTCATAGTATAATTTAGTTCGAATTGATCACCCAAGTGGAAGTTGCTCAAATACTATCAACAATCATAAAAGAGCTGATAACCTTTAAACGCCTGAAGGAATCTCCATATATTATAGATAATAATCATCCAGATTACATCAGCTTTCAAACGAAATAAAACATACCAAAATTGGTCCATTCGTTAGGGATGGATGATACAGATAGACGCAAAGATACACAGATGACAATTACATAGATACAACAATAGAGAATAGTAATCATAATGTACATAAAAGACTGCTCTGGTGTAGTGGTGCTGAATGTACCTCTAACGCCGGTGGTTGCGGGTTCGATCCCCGCTGGGGGCAGATATTTATAGTTGTATAAATATTTGTTCCTAGGTCTGGATGTTTTTTCTTGTGGGTCTCCCCACCGTGCCTCAGAGAGCACGTAAAGCTGTCGGTCCCGGTTGTTATCACAATCACCTGATAATGATCGTTACTCGTAGTAGGGAAATTATTCTAGTCTAAATGGTTACTGACTTGCCCTCAGGGGTTGCGGAGGTCAGATGGCAGTCGCTCTGTGTAAAAACCAGTAACTCGTCAATATCTGGACTAGAATAGAAAGCAGACCCTGGTATAACCGGGAAAAATGCTAGGTAGATGAATGTGTACATAATAATGTTAGAATAAAGTATGCTTAAGGTAATATTGTAAGCTTAAGACACATAGACACGCCAACAAACTGGCTACACAGCTTGGCGAGTATATTATGTAACTGTAAAAACGTATCACTATTTATTATTAAGTAAATAAAAAAAAAAACAAAAATAAGTATTTTTTTTTCAAAAAGTTTTTATTAAGTCCCGTAAGTATTCAAATAAATAAATCGCATATTACACTACATATTAAATGTTACCTGGAGCCTGGACGTAATATGTTATGCAACCTTTGAGGTGACACGTAAAATTCACCTGACATAACCAATATTTGTTTATTAAAATGAGTTTTCAATTTCATTTCGTTAATAAAACAGCTATAACGAACATTGTAAAATAAATAACATCAAATAAACACTCCGTGTTTACTCGCTTTAATGTATAATTTCTTTCTAGTTAAAACGGTATTCTAGACATTGCAAATTGCATTGCGATACGGCGGCAATTAATAAAGAAAGCCTGGTCCCGCTTGTTAGCATGCAAATGCAACAATCCTAGAAGAATCCGTGGCAATATTCAAGTCATTAGTGTTTGTGTGGCCGACTGCAACTGCAAAAAGCTGCGCCATTGTAAATGGAAATTTAATAACGTTGCGAAGACTATAAACTTTATCGAGATTATCTTTTTGGTTCCGTTGAAATAATGAGACCCGTATTTATTTAATATGTGCTATTTTCTTTTGCAATATAGTTTTCAAATGTCTTTAAAATTTGAAACTTTTCTATTAGAATGCTATTTCTAATAATATTTCGTCTAAAATGAGTATTAAATTATTAAAAAATACTGCCTAAAAACAACACCTTACAATTCACAACCGGTCAAATTGTTTAGACTACAAGATGATTCGCCAGTTTTGACGGTTTACGTCCGCCATGTTGATTTTTTATGTACATATATGCATGCGAAAAATATTACCCACCATCTAGATAATGAGTAAAAAAATTAAAAATCAGACCTTCCAAGTGCCAATTGTTATCATCTACGTAAACAACGGAATTCCTTACAAAATACATTCATTAATATAAGAAGCTCTTGTTTCCCAGCCCCGTCTAGATAAGACCTTTTCCCCTTCATCCATTTAATTTTCCTCCGCCTGTTTATTCCTACCGATGGCTATGAGATGTCTTCCAATTGTTCTTAGTGGTTCAATTTTCTTATTAAACAAACTTGGACAACGAAATTTACGTTGTTATTCTATTTAATTTTGATTAAATTCATCTTTATTCAAATTAAAAAGGCCGCATTACGCAAACCTTGTTGATTTAATTAAGTACGTTTCGTTTATCGCATAAATTAAGTGGAGCTATTTTGATTTTTACATTAATTTTTTTCAGTTACTAAACTTATTTTAGGCGTATTACATAATACTTGACAAGGTTATAATGAGAATGTGTTTCCATTTGATAGTTTATCATTCGTGTTACTTATTGTGGAATTCATAATATGCTTTTTAATATGTCAAAAAATAATGTTACATATCTTTCGGTAAAGAAACATTCTACAATTAATCACTCGGCGAACGTCAAAAGTGGGTTTTGATTTATGTTTCCATATTCTCCGTGACCTCCAAATATTATCAATTTACATCAAATACACGCTCATTGTGCTAAAATGAAATGGGATCAAGGGAAACTGATACATGTGTGTTATTTCAAATTCTATTCTTATCATGAACACGCAAATATATCAAACCCACTCTAGTAAGACTTTGAAGTAAAAGTGTGAAATAAATCTTAAAGCTTTAATATCTCTTTTCGTTGTCTGACAACAGTTACCAGGAAGACTGGACGTTCACCAGAATCAGAATTGTGGTTCAAAGAAGAAATGTTAGTAAGATTTTAACTATTATGTTCAGCGGTAAGCTGTAGTCTATTGACTTTGGTTCGCATACAGGCTAGCTCCTCCGGGGCTGTAGCTCTCATCTACATTTTCACATAAAATTGGCGTAAACTGGCCAAAATAGCTGGGTTTCGCACGGCGAGTGAGAGAGTCGAAAGCCTAACCAACTCCCCATTCCTTTCCATACGTTCTGTTTCATTTCATTCCTCATTCCTTCCTAAGCTGGCATTGTATGTGTGACTGAGAGAGTCAGAAGCCTAACCCGCTCCCCATTATTTTCCATACGTTCTATTTCCTTTCAATTCTCATTCCTTCTTAAGCTGCGGTGATCACTTAACATCAAATGTCCCGCCTGCTCGTTTTCCCACTATTTTTATAAAAAAAAGTGAACAATCTGTACAAAATGTCAGTAAAGCGTGCCTTATGTGTATTGTATAGTATTAGTTAGCAGTTTTTAAATATTTATTTTGTTAAGTTTTTTTCGTTCATATAATGTTTAAAGTAAGATACTTTCAGTAGGACAATATTGCGTGTTAATTGGCAAAAATATATTGCTGTGCGATACCGGTAGATCACCGTAATAACCCTATTGTTCCTCTTCGAGCCTTATTCTTTTATGAGTTGGGATCACATTTTTTTGTCTTTTAATGATATTCATAAGCAGCGGTGATCACTTTATATTAGGCGACCCATCTGCTTGTTGGCCCATTATTTTTTCTAAAAAAAATGAAGATAAAACTAATTGATTACGCCATACAGCTGTACATGGTTACATGTTATTGTATTTTAGACTTTTATGAAGCTATAAGGTTCGGAATGTAGTCTCTACCAAAAAGAACCGGCAAGAAATTCGATAGTAAAATATCACATATATATTTATAAAAGTCTCAAAAACAATAACATGTAACTTGATGATTCGAAAGTGATTTAAAAGCTCATTTGTATAAAGTATATTCTGATTTTAAGTTTGAGTTTGATATGATTCACTTTAATGATAAAATACTATGTAATTATTAAATCATGAACTATTAAAAGACTTCACAGAAGGAGGATTTTCTACGTTTAACATGTTTTATTTTTTTGTTATTTAAAATTAACGGGTCATTAAGCGACATCTAAAAAGGGGGGGGTTTTCAATTCGTGAGTCTCTTCAGTTATTACTCGGAAACGGCTGGACCGATTTGGTTTAATCTTTTTTTGTTGGAAAGAGAATACTCTCCGATCTATCCCATAAAATTCATCAAAATCGGTTTGGATAAGGAATAAGCGTTTGTGTTGTGTGTGTTTCCGGACTCCTGCCACAGGATCATTAATTCCTAATAGGCGCCGTTGAGTGTTTATTTAATTTAATTAACTTATTGTTTGCACCTGCGAGAAGGCTATTGTCATAGTACAATGAACTTCCTGTATGCGGCACGCGTGTCGTACCAGCCAGGCAGATATATGTTTAGACAGACGGTCCGACATAACAAAATTCATATTACCGCAAACGAAGCTGTGAACTTAAACTAGTGAAGTATAAAACAATAATGTACCTTTATTAAGATCGAAGGCAATAATGAATTTTATTTATTTCCTCTTACCAATTATTCTGTAATATATCTATAATACCATACGCTGCCGAGACGTGGACACTGACAATGGGGCTGGTCCACAGATTTAAAGTCGCTCAGCGTGCTATGGAGCAAGCTATGCTCGGGGTCTCTCTCAAGGATAAAATCAGGAATGAGGTTATCCGTGAGAGAACGAAAGTAACCGACATAGCTCGCAAAATTAGCAAGCTGAAGTAGCAATGGGCCGGCCACGTCTGCCGCATAACCGATGGCCGTTGGAGCAGACGAGTCCTGGAGTGGAGACCGCGTCTTGGCAAACGTAGTGTAGGACGCCTTCCGGCCCGCTGGACTGACGACATATGCAAGGTTGCCGGAGCGGGCTGGATGAGGGTTGCGGAGGATCGGGATGTTTGACGCAAACTTGAGGAGGCCTATGTCCAGCAGTGGACTGCGATTGGCTGACGACGACGACGACGATATCTATAATATCGAAGTGCTACCGCTACAAAATACACCGTCAGATCTTACACTGTATGATGAGTTAGACAGACAGGTTGGCGTAGTGGTCACTGCAATTCACTGAAGCGCTTACGGTCGCGGGTTCGATCCCTGCTCACGGCAAATGTCTGTATTGGCCATACGGATGTTTGCCGTGGTCTGGACGTTTATTGATTGTGTTTTGTGTGTTTCCGGACAAAGGATCATAAGAGCCTAATGGGGCCGCTGTGTGTGATACGTTTATTTATTTATTTATCACATTCATATCCGTATGATTCAAATGGTAGCATTAATCAACGTACTACTACACGTACCCGCCGGCCATAGATACGATACTACAATTAGTAAATCCATTTGTCGTTTATCCTGTGCTTAATACTAACGGCCCGATCCGGCTTCGCACGAGTGGACAAAGTTCTTGCAATAATTTTAACTTTAATTTATGTTTTTTTTGTTGTATTATTTTTATATTTTAGTGAGGATCCCTTTTTTTAGCATTGAGTTACTCAGTGTGAATGTAACTTTTCAATGGTGAAAGAATTTTTGCAATCGGCCCAATTGTTTTTCAATTAATTCATTAAAAACATTCAAAAATACCAATTTTTCCTCTTAATAATATTTGTGAAGACGACGTGAGATATTACTTTAATAATTTCGATCCTCTAGTAACCATGTCTATATTTATAAATATATTTTAATGTTGTTATCTTGATAAAAAATCAACGCGTATTAAATGCACGCCTCTTTGTCGTCAAAATACTCTAGTAACAAAATAAAAAACCCCAATTTTACTATAACTAAAAAGAATAGCGTGCAACCTGAGATGTGGAATTTTCTCTTCACCACAGAGCGGTACTTGTAGGTACTTGGATCTGAGTGACGTTGTCAAGGTCAAAATACCTAACAACTTTCTTCTTTTAAAAATATAAAATAATAGTTTTTTTTATATAAAATTAGCTGGCAATCGAGCAGGGGGGAGGTTTTAAGTGATTACCACCCCCATGGTTGTTTGCACTACAAGAGGATAGCTCCTCGTTGCCCACATAAAAGGAATAAGGCGTGAAAGTGGTTAGAACACGTCGATCTCAACCGATGATCGTGGGTTCAAACCCCGGCTAGCACCGCTGATTTTTCAAGTGCTAAATTAGTGTTTAAATTCATCTCGAGCTCGGTGAAGGAAAACATCGTGAGGAAACCTGCATGTGCCGGAAGAAATTCTGACACATGCATATCCGCCAACCCGCAGTGGAGTAGCGTGGTGGATTAATCTCTAAAGCCGTCTCCTCAATAGCCTTTGCCCAGCAGTGGGATATTTACAGGCTGTACTTTACTTTTTTACTTTTTACTTGTAAGCTTCCGACTCTCTCTCAAATAGTTAACCAGACTACTTATTTAGTTATAATATATAATAAAACTAACGAACATGGTAGACGTTGTTCAGCTCAATAGTTGCGCCATCTACAGAGTCGTATTATGTATCTACACCATCTAAGGACCCACTAAAACTCACACAGAAATTTCATTAAAATCAGTCTAGTCGCTTAGGATTAATTCAATGACATACATTCGGAAACATGTATATTGTACAGAAATGAAATGCAAGGGTGGATTCACAGGGGGGGTTATTGTTAAACATAATGATGATTAACATATTTAATTTTTTTGTAACAATATAGATTTTATGTAAGTACCTTTAATATTTAATTAATTTAATATAATTTGTATGAATGAAGAACGTTGACCCCCCCCCCCTCCTGTTGGCGAAGCTGGAGCGCCCTTGATTGTATGTATTATATAAAGAATAATTCGTTTTGCGCATCCGAGGCGTTGATACAGCTGGCTAATTACTCTGACCTAACGCACACCATCATATCGCGATTCATTTTATGAGTCAATTTTTTCCGCCCGCGTTTTCGTCCACGTGAATTTCGGTTATATCGCACAGGAGCGTGAGCTTACATCGCATTCCTACAGACACCATGTATTTTTTGGGTATTAAATCGATACCTCCCACGTAAGTTGTTGTAACCCCAAAATTACAATTTTACAGTAGAGCACTTTTAATCTGTTTTAGTTTGAAAGTTACAACTAAATACGCCTGAAAAAAGGCGTATTTTGTTGTAACTTTCCTTGAAAAAAAAAAGATTTTTGGTATTTTTTCACTTTGAATGCATTAAGCAATGTAAATTCGTGTAGTATTCAGTAAAAACGCTAACGGCAATTTTGTGGCTTACAATAACTTACGTGGGAGGTATCGAAATACTTTTAATATCCAAAAAATACAAGTCCAGAGCCTGAGAAAGGCTACTGCCTATGTTCTTTCTCAGGCTCTAGACTATCTCTGGATCCAAAATTTCATTTAAATCGGTTCTGTAGTTTAGGCGTGATTGCGTAATACACAGACATATGTACATAATTACTTTCGGATCAATAATAGTAGTAAGGACTAATTGTGCCACGTGGTTTCATCCGCGTTAATTTTTTATTTATGTCTATTTATATAATATTTATCTTTCCTACTTGAATCCAATATCGTTCACTATTTCATTGGCTTACAATTCTGTTCTCGCTTTTTTTTATTTATTAATAAAAATAAATATTTTAATAAAAGTAAGCCCAAGCTACTCCTTATAACATTTCCTGTGTGCGAAAGTCCCGTCAAAATCGGTCCAGCCGTTTCATAGATTAGCCGGAACGAACAGACATACAGACAGACAGATAAATCGACAGACAGACAAAAATGTTAAAAATTGTGTTTTTGATTTAAGTATCAGATATACTTTATGCATTTAGTTAAATGCTATTAATTTAACACTTCAATTTTATTGATTTGTATAGATTCTAATCTAGATCTTCTAAGATCCGTCCGGCCTCCGGCCGTCCAGTGGTAACAGTGAGACGGACGGCCGGAGCTGAACCCTGAAGGACAGCGGAACCCTAAAAAAAGGACAATCAATTACTTAAGTCGTGATACGGCAACAAAAAACACTTACCATTACATATCTATCGAGAAATCACTTGTAAATGTCAAAGTTTACAGTAATAAAACAATTCCGGAAACCTTGGAATGATCTCAAGATGTATGATTGAAAGGTGCTCTGAGCGAAACGTGCCAAGTTTCTTTATTAAAATAATGGCCGCTTTTGTTCTTGTTCAGTCCGCGATGCCTTCCGCATGAATATACTGTAACAACTAACTCGTGATTTAAGAATTAAAGTAACTCAAACACAAGTATACGCTTTTATCTATACAACTAGATGGTGCACGCGACTTCGTCTGCGCGGGATTAGTTTTGACTCTAATAACTTAAACATGAAAAACAGATGTATATTGTCCCGGCTTTTTTGTTAGAATATCTAAGATAATCATTTTCATTATATGTACATTGCATAGGTGTACTTCTAACGGTTTTAGCAGCACACGCCAAAATAGCTCCCAGATGGCAAGACTTTTTCTTACTTATTTGACACTTATCTTTATATTTTGTACAATTCACTGGAATTTATCATCCTTTCTTAGCGGAAGCCTACATCATTACATCAACCTTTATACCATATCAGCCCTATCCGTCCAGTGGTTTGGTCTGTGCGTTAATGGATCACTATGTCAGTCAGTCAGTTACCTTTGAGTTATATATATTTAGGTTAAAGAACTATTATTAGACGCTGATAAGCAATACTATGTCAAGTCACGTGGACTTCATTTTGAAAAAATGGGGTCTAAAGATGTCAAACCTATTCTTAATAAATTTGTTCGAAGAAGTATGTATCCATCTTTTTTTTTTCTATTTTGGTAAAAGGTATAATGAACCGAAAGCTGATTGGTAAATTTAATGTGTTATCTAATAAAAAGTTTTTCAAATATTTGAGATTGTTCTATAAATTGCAAAATATGGAACGCACTTGAAATTCGAAAAATTAAATTAAGGAACGTTTTTCGTACTTATTTACTTAAGATGACTTGAATAATGTCAATTAGATGACATAGTATCAAAATACATATAATTGCTTATTAGCACCCAATTGTTTGTTATTCCATTACGCAAAAAGAGCTAAGTCGATTGTAATGATTTTTAAAGTTTAAATGAAAATTAAACTTATAATAAGATTTTAAGCTTCGTATGTATTTTATCTCAGACAGACGATCATGTAGCAATAAAGAAAAATAAAATAAAAAATCAATATCAGATTTATATCGAAAGAGAAGCAATAAACAAATTTTGATAACAGTAGGTACATTTTTCAACTGAAACATCAACAAATTCGTTTAAACATCACACATTACTCCGTCTAGATCATTATTATTCGAGCGAAAAATTAACGAACATTCTGTTCTCGTTTTAAAAATGCTTGTTCGGTTCAAACAGATTTTACAGTATGTAATTAAAATTCTATGAATAATTTGTCTTCGTTTTATAATTTTGCAAAACGTTCAGATACAGTTTTGGAATAGATAACGTTTAAACGTGCTATATACGTTTTTGTATGAACCAAGAATTCACCTTTCTTTACTTTAATTATCTTAATTATATTCTTAAAAAATACAATCTTTATTGTTTAGAGAAAAAATAACGTGTTTTTAATTTTATATTTATTAAAAATTTATTTATAGTGAAATACAAGAATGCTTGTCTTTGTATTTTTTTTATAATTGGAACTAAACTGTTTTGTCTTATTTCATTTATTATCTATATGCATATACTATAATCATACATCCAAAGTATAAATTAATATTATTATTTTTTTCACTGATTGTGTTGTGATTTGCAGCCAATATGCGGACTTCACGCCTCTTCTTCCCGCGTAAGCGCAGGCTGTGGAATGATCTTCCTTTTTGGGTTTCCCCTGACCTCTATAATTTAGATGTTTTCAAGTCTCGAGTGTAAAAATACGTTTTCCTTAAAGGCTTATCTTGCATATAAACATAAGCGACATTTACCACTTAACATCAGATTGGACTGTGTACTCGTTTGCCCTATTTTTTTTATATAAAAAAACCGTTTCTAAAAACGTTTCAGTTTGATTTTATACTTACATATATTAATATATATAATACGCACAAATAAGCTCATATTTAGGTACTATTTGATGTAAATAATATAGTATAAATACAGATATATAAATAAATCTCTTTATATCAATCTGATAATCAGTGCAATGTTTATCTGCAAGTTAAAGAAAACACAAACAAGAACGTGCTTCTAAAGCGTTACTTGTGAAAGCTTGTACACATCCCTGCCACTTTGAGACAAATGTTTGTTTTGAAAACACATGACTTCGACATTATTTGCTCAGTTGTTCCTGATTCCCGTAACGTACCTGTTTCTTATAAAAATAAAGCATTCACATTGCCGTTGATTTAATGATGGGATTAGAGGAAGACACGAATAGCGGGATTTAGTGGGAAAATCTTTATACCAATGAATCATTTATTCATTTTCATTATTAGATATAAAAAATGTTATTTACGTGACGCTGGTACTTAATCAAAACTATTTTTATACACATACGAGTTATAAATTAATAATAAGGTTTTTGTGACTAAAAGATAGGTATAGGTTTTGATAAATTGATAGGCGAAGAAGGGTTTTAAGCCCTATTATTATATAATCAAAGGTGGTTTTCAAGCAATATACTTTGATTATGATTTTATATATACTATTAAAATAAACATCAAAATCTGCAATTTAAGCATTAAAACGTAACAAACAGATGGACAGAGTAACTTTCAATCATTTATAATATTAGTATGGATTTATTTTTTAGATTACGCTTTCGCTTATACAATAAATAAGCGATTTCGCTTTCGCTTATACAAAGTGATAATCTTAACGATAACGGCAGATAGAGTAATACTATCGGTCTGAGACAAATACGTCTCCGTATAGGTAATAACTCGGGCGCCTAGTGATGCCAGGCGGCGAATAAATCAAGATTTATAGCGTTGAAAGGTCTTTCGCCTTCTATTGTACAAGTATTGATTCAAAGGATGCAATAAAATAAAATGCACAAAGCGACTTCTCTCCGTTTTCGTATTAATCATTTTTTCTTGCGACTCTTTGTTGCGTACCAAGATGGAAAGTATATTTGACTTCGTTTGAAATGTGTATCAGTTGATTTCAAATTTCTTATAAAAACACAAAGATCTTATATGTATACATTTAAATGTGATATTTATTTTTTTAAATATTATATGATTACTGATCCTGACAACCATATATTTTTTTTGCTTAAAAGTAATTTTATTCATTCACTACATAATGCACGCGACAGAAAATAATGTTAGGTGAAGTAAAATAAATGAATCGAATATTCCTACCTACGGAAATAAATTTACTCAATGTTCTGATTTATTATAGACGTATTAATGGCGAGTAAATTAGTATAATTTCGAAACAAAGGTCAACAAAAACTGTAATCATAGGGTTATTAGCTTTACTTTAGTATTTATTTATTATTAATTAAGGAACCTGTCCAAGCATAGTATTATTCGAAGTTTCAGTTATTTTACCTTCTTGTTAAATATTTAAAAAAGACTGCAGAGCTATTCCTCCAGAAACTAATATTATATTATATTAAAGTCTGAGTGAAAGTATAACACGAAAAGGACGTTTATAGACGTTAGATGTTTTCGCCAGTCATAAACAAGTCAGGTCACAAGTACGTTTCCAGAAACTTTAGATGCTGCACGAAAATCTTTTGGATTTATGTAACATATTTAAGAAATGGGTAGCAATTCACACTCTTCAGTTCGCACTCAGACACATAAACCTGTATGTGTCTGAGTGCGAACTTAAATACTTTATACTTAATAAAAAGATTTTGTAAAAAAAAGAAAGAATTTTTAAAATTAGAGAAAATATGGGGTGTTGTTTTAATTGGTAACAACGTTCAAAATTGTAATAAATTCACACCCACTACACCTACATTATGCCGCTGAATCTTGACAACTATAAAGCTCAATTGAATATGATTGTAATGCTTTCAATATATCATTTACCTCTCAAAATTATAAGGCAGTTGAATTTAAAACGGCTATAATTATTCTAACCCAAACTTGCTTGCACTATGCTGAAACTAAAAATAAGCTTAGTTTTTGCTCCACAATTTGATATTCTTGGCACGACTTTCATGCTTGAGCAATAAAAAATAACTCGCTCACTTGAATAATAAGGTCGATAACCGCTATGCTAATAGATTGTTATTTACCTGCTTCATAACATACGGATGTTATTTGATGAGTCAATAATTAACATAACTGCATTGGTAGCAAATAACATATAAAATGAAGCTCTTTGCTTTCATGCACATTTATAAAATTACTCGTGGAATTTCAGTTTGACTTATATATTTTTTTCTACTTGCGAGTATTAACTGAAGTACTTACTTGAATATATAGATAAAACGTATCTAATGATTAATACGTAATATCGTTATAAGGTACTTAAATTACCATTTAAATGATATACATACATTAGTTGTGCGCCGCGGTAATTTGAGAAGAAGTTATATTTGGATGATAAGCAATAATATGTCAACCTACAAAAAGTTAAATAAAGAGATATTGATGTAATCCGATAATGCATTACGTAATTAACATTATTTAAAAAAAATCATGTCATCTTAACTATATAAATACGGAAAAAAGTTTCTAATGTTTAGAATATTGATTTATAATTGATGATTGATTATAAAATAATCTCATATATTTGAACGAGATGGATATATACTCCTTCAAACAGATGCATTAGGTAAAGATTTGACATCTTTAGACGCCATTTTCTCAAAATGATATCTGTGTGGGTTGACACAGTATTGCTTATCAGCGTCCATTTATATGTATAATGTTTACCTTCTACTTGAGTTAGATAATATTCACTATATTATTAGTTTCAACTTTGTTTTCGCGTAAGTCTCTTTTTTATTAATTAATCAAATTAATACAATTTTTAAAATAAAAGTAGCCTAACTTTACAAATCTTCAAAAACGTGGTTCTTATGTATTAACTCTGTATACATTCATATGCATTTAGTTAAAAGGTTTAAATTTGAAATTACATACAGACACTCCGACTTTTTTTCATTTGTATGGATATGTGCTAGTTCACTGTATTTTATTAAATTCGAAATGCATATGCAAAAGCCAATTGCATGCATATAATTGGCACACCAGTGAATGGAATACCCACAACAGACGTACGTTTACTAGTTAAGGCTGTTCTTCTTACGTTAATACTACACGCAAAGATTAACTCCCGTATCAATAAATCAATATACTTGATGTTACTTGTATGCATGCCAGTTATTTATTCAATTCACTTCATTACACTTATAGGTCTAGCTTTATTTGTAGAGTATATTAAGTTTTTATCAATTTGTAGAGCAACATTATCTTTTAGCATTACTCGTAAAAATTAATTACATTGAAAACAGACTACTTAATTATGACTCGAAGGACGTTAATGAGAACGAATGTAAACATAAATCCTGAAGCTTAATCTTCTTTGAAATACTATGGCGTTTATCACCCGAATTATCGTAAGCGGTTATATTAAATTATTGCGTAATCCATTAATTATATCGCTTGGTTTATATGTCTTCCAAATCACAGACGCGGTAGAAGCGAAGCATACAGCCGTGCTATTAAACGGTATTAAACTAAAGCCTATCACACAAGAGTTGAAGTATCTCGTCAAATATTTGAGGACATAATTTACGTAAAATAAAATTACGAAGAATTTTAGTTGAAAGGAATCAAGCAGACATCAATAAAATAATATTTAATTAAGCAAAAAAAACCTTCAATTCTTTTATAATTTCGCTAAAATATTAAGAGGAGAAATCTATAAATTGAATTATATAAATACACGTACACGAGAACCTTTTTCTAATTAATTGTTTTATTTTTTTTTTAATTTATTTTTTTTTATCTTCACTTGCTCCCATTTAAAACTTATTTAATAAAAATCTTTAAGCGACACCAAGGCAAAGTAGTAATCCTTAATACTGAGTTCAGTTCTAAGAGTACTTGATTCTCTATTATTTCCATCCGAAGGTCACCTTATATAATTATTATATTATTTACACACTAGCTGTTTCACTCACGTCTATGGTTACTGCTTCGCTTCTGTGAGCCGTAGCGTGATGTAATATAGCGTATAACTTACCTCAATAAATAAACTATCTAACTCAAAAAGTTTTTTTTATTCGAACCAGTAATTCCTGAGATTAGCACGTTCAAACAAACAAACAAACTCTTCAACTTTATAATATTAGTATAGATATCCTTCGCTTTTTTTCGGTTAGGTAATAATGAATTCCATTGTTAATTATCTATTAAATAATTTTAATTAAGCTCGTTTTAGTTCTTTTGTTATGATAAAGCGTTCCTACAATTGAATTAAACCTGACATCTAAGTATTTTAGGATTGAATATAAAATAAAACCTAACCTAATATATACTTTAACTCGAAACGGTGACGATTCTAACTTAAAATGTCGCGTCGCGTCGGACGGAATTTACATTTTCTTAATGATACCTCTAAATAATACCTATTACCAGATAGATTTCGATATTTTTAATAACCGTGGGACGGAACCCGGCAACTCCGGAATCTTAACTTTAAATTTTAAAAAACATTCTTGAAAGTCAAGCAAATAAATTACCTGATTTAAGTAAGTATTGTGTATGATATTCCTTAGTCTGAATTCACAAACTGCTCAACATAATTGATTAAATTGGCAGGCGGAGTGGATTAGTCATTATTGGTTTGCACCTAATCTAAGCGTCAATCACGTCTGAGGTAATGCAATTTGTAATACATTAAATCTGAGGTACTTATACCCATTTCATGCATATTTGAACAATTAACAATCTCTCTTAATCTTTCGGAGAATCAAACTTAGTCCATTTGACAATAATTGTAGTATTTACAAAATAAACGACATGTAATGTCGGAAAACTGATAAATTAATTGCAATAATGAAAATGTTTAAAAAGTTTTTAAGTAATTAATACTTATGAAAAATTACCAATCAAATAATAACATTATATAAACAATCTTTAAGTCGACCAAACATTGTATTAGCAAATGTGCCAATGTCAAAAAATCTTATCTAACAACCAATGAACATAACTTAAACTACTAAATATAATATAACAACTAAACGTAATAGAATATGTTGAATTGAGTGTTAACGGTTTGTACCATTTTTCAAGCATCAATGACAATAATATCCTATTGATTAGTTTGTTTTTCAAGACATTTGTAAGTGTGCAAGGTCAAGTTGTAGTAAAGCCTTCTCTTCTATTAAAGGTAAGGTTTAGAAGCTTATTCCACCGTGTTACTCCACTGCGGGTTGGCAGATATACCCGTGTCAGAATTTCTCCTGACCTAGGTTTCGTCAAAATGTTTTCCTGCATTGCCGAGCTCGAGATGAATATGACGAAAAATTTTGAAAATTTTGCACGTGTGTAGGATTTACACCCGCGATCATCGATCGAGTTCATCGACCTCTAACCACCAGGCCACTTCTGCTCTTATGTAGATATTTTGACTTTTGTTAAATAAGGTATTAAGCAATGCGCATTCCATGTCATTATGATGCCTTATTTACCAAATCGAAAGAAAACAAAATAATTAACATATTGTTTGAAATAACAAATCAAGCAGTTGATATCGAAGCTGGAGCCACTTTCAAGATCTTGACTTCTATCTGTCAATCTTAAATTTTTGTGTTGCTAAGTATTGTTTGTTTGACCTTTAACATTAAAACGAATGATGATACGAAATGAATGAACGAGTGCTTCTCGAGTCACGAATAAAGCATTCTTTTGTTTGTCAAGTAGTAATTGAAAACATGGTGTGAAAAAAGAAGTCTTAAAAATGAACTGCGACTTTTAAAAAATATGTTTATGCATAGGTATAATTATTTTTATGAGTCTGTTTTAATAAGTAAGTAATAAAAGTAATCCTGGGTTGATTTATATAAACTCACTTATTGTAATTAGTTTTCCTGAACAAAATAGAGTGTATATTAGCCAAGAAATAATGTACTTAAAAGAAAACTTCGGAACGGTTGATATTATTAAAAAAATGAAAACGTTATTCTAAACAATTATAGGTATTATTTTTATACATATTAATTAAAAACATAATCATTAACGCGAGTGAAACCGAGAATAAAAGCTAGTATATATGTAATATATAATAAGAAGAGGAGAAATTCTGAGATAATTATGTACATATGTATGTATATTTGCCAAATCGTATTGGAACAGACTAATTATGTTTTTACCTTTTTCAGAAAAGAAGAGGCAACCTTTGCCCATCAGTGGGGCGTGTAAAAAATTTCTTCACGAGTCACGTAGACAAAATCACCTAATGATTTTAATTAACAATTATTTTTTGCTTTGTTCAAACGGTTTAAAAATTAGAACAATTATCCAATTGGTTATTATAAATTATAAATATCACGTATGTATGTGTTAAATTACATAATAAATATTATAAAACGGGATTTTATTAAACGCTCAAATTACATAAAATTTAAAAAAATACGATTACGCTGAAAGTAAACAAAACTATCAATGTTTATTCGCCAGATATTATAAATAAGACCACAAAGCGGCATCGCGGCATTATCGAATTTCCCATCAACGATAAACCCTTTTACGTAAATAGCATATTGAGTATTCAACTACGCAGTCCCTACATAATATCAAGCGATCGTTTTCACCATCTGCTGGCTAAATGGGGTATAGATCAGGTACGCTATGCATTAGAGGATATAATCGAAGGCTCTAAAAGTTTTATCGCGTACGTCAGTTTTGGCAATTCATAGTAGATTCGAAGTGCAGTGTGACACTTTAAACTGAAGTTCTGTTTTATAAAATTTGATAGCCTTAGAACACGTCGATCTCAACCGATGACCGATAATCCAAGCCCCGACTAACAGCCCTGAGTTTTCAAGTGCTAAATTTGTATTTTAATTCATCTCGAGTTCGGTGATAGAAAACATCTCGAGGAAATCTGAATGTGTTTGGAGAAATTCTGACAAATGTATATCCAGCAGTGGAGCAGCATGGTGAATTAAGCTCTAAGCCTTCTCCCTAATAGGACAGGAGGTCTTTTCCCAGCAGTAAGTCATTTATAGGCTGTTACTTTTCTTTTATTTAACTTATACGTTGTCTTAGATTTTATTTAACTTTCTATTTTGTATATTCAGCGGTCTAATCATAGTGCGCTACAGTTGAGTTTTGTTAATCACAAAAATACTTTGCTATAATCCGCGAAACCATCTACAGCTAACTGGTGTCATGCAGAATGCTTGCCCTCCCACATACGCAACACAAGCAAGCAAGCTCCACCCGCCCTCCCACATATGCACACGCACATGCAGCACGAGCAGGCAAGCACTTTGTGTTAAAACGAAACAAATCAAATGTAAAAATGTATCGCGTTGCGATAGCGATAGCTTCGTATAATAACCGTCCTGATTGTTCCTGATTTCTGTTCTTTAAAGTAAATGAAACAGTCTGTTAATACCGTCTTGGTGTTTGAATGTTACTTCATTTTGTAAATACATATAAGAAAGACCACGAAGTTTATTCGTCAAGTTATTCTAGTACAAAACTGACGAGCATCTCGCCACCGGTGAATATGATCTGTATATAATATTTGCTTCGTGCAAATTTTGAAAGCTGAAATGTAGTTTACTGTACATCCCTTGAGTATTCATTTATTATCCTAGATATAAATTAGGTAGAGTAAACGTTAAACCCGAATATATTGCAATTAATTGCATAGGTATTTATTTTAATAAAATCAGGCGTTACTTTGCGGAATTCCATAATAAATAACCACAAAATTATTTTGCTATAATACGCGAAACAGTATACAGCTGTCTGGTATTATGCCGCATGAGCGTCCGCTCACCCAAGCAAACGCCGTTCGCTATAGAAAATGCCTATAAGACCATATTTTTATTACCAATTAGCTGTGCCCGTGACTTCGTTCGCGTGGACTTCAGGGTGGCTAACAGACTGACAGACTGACAAAAACTTTAAAAATTGTATTTTTGATATAAGTACTTTGTATACTTTCATAAGCATTTAGTTAAAAACTGTTTATTTTAAATTACAAACAGACAATTCCATTTTGTTTGTCTATATAGATGGAATTTTATATTTGGTTTAAATTTATACTTAATAGGAAAACCTGAAAGAATACCGATCGAAAATTACGTTATCAAAAACAATTAAAACTCGTACAAGGACTACAGTATTATTACAGAAATATAGCGTTTGTCTATAACAAAGACACAACAATGTAATTTTAATCATTTGTTTTATCTCACATTTATAAAACAGAGCCGGAGATGCAACGTTTAATTGTAAAGCAATTGTCCAGAGTCTGATGTTCCATGGCAATTTACAGAAGCGCTCGCTTACCCGACGGCGTAATGAAATGATATCAGTGGCGCACTGCAAGTCTGAACAATGCAACTATTTAGTGTTTATCAACTCAAAGATTCAAACTTTATTTAAATGTCAGATGCGACAAGCTATTTATGTTACGCCGAGCTCAGTAATCGTCTTAGTTCTTGTTTGAAATTATTTATTTGTAAGGTCTGTTGAGTTCAAAATAACGAGCTAAGCAAATTAGTTTTTAAGTGCCTGCTTGCCTGATCCGTTATTTGAACTTTGGACATTGAGGTAAAGATTTTTGACATCCTAAGAGCCACTTCTTAGTTAAAGGTAGTCTAATCATCAGTTCAGAAAAATGACAATATTTTTTATCGAAATTTGTTTATATTATTGCTACATTTGCAGTATCTTTATAGACTCGCGTTTATGGTTGTGAGTCGTAGTCTATAACCTCCCTCAATAAATAGGCTATCCAACACAAAATGATTTTTTCAAATCGAATCAGTAATTTCAGTAAATAAACTTACAAACATAGTTTACCTCTTTATAATATTACTATTAAGAAATATAATTGTAAATAAAACAAATGCAGCTTTTTAACAGTTTTTTATACATTATCCATACATTAGGCAAACAACGTCGATTAGTCTCGAGAAAGAAAGTTTAAAATCGAAATGGCCCAGTGAAGCTATTACAGTAAGAGTAAAGCTAGGTTTTCGTATACGTGCCGGGTAGAAGGTGATTCCTCAGCACGTAGGAGATATTTATTTTTATGCGGTTTTTTATAATAACAGGTTTATTTACAGTCTGCAGCTTAGAATAAATTAATTTATGTAATTTATTTAAATGGAGACCAAATATTTTACATATATATTTTATGATTGTATTATTTTTTTCTGACCAAGTTCAAAGTGTCTACGCGTCATGTTAATCGGATTTCGTATGTCGAAAAACCACAATTTGTCGACATCAAATTGTTAAACCAAGTTAAAAAGAAAAATCAGAAAAATAGGAGAAAATCCTTTCTGTTTTAAATTTAAAAATCGAACTGATTGTTAATCTTTGAGTATGGGGCTGACCATTTACGAGTCGGGCTCTCAGGGGAGTCGTGAATACAGAATGCGGTAAAACGTTGCATAGTTAAAGGAAATTGGAATTGAACGTAACTGTCCAGCGATTAGATTCTATAGTACCGTTTCGTACAGCTCACCTGAAAGTATTTTCTATATATTGGCTATTATTGGATCAGAAATAATAAAAATAAATGTCCTTTTATGAAATGGTTTTTATCTCGCAATTGTCTAAATCTGTGTTGCTATCTTTGCAAATTATGTTTATTGACTAATAAAAGTATAAGATAGTAACAATATATAAAATACGACCTAATTAATACAGAAATATAAGTCTAAAACAGATTTACAAGCTTTTTTTTGTAACGTAAAGTTATATAGAAAACTATTGCTTGTTTTTCAATAGCTTAAACTTTAAAAAGAGGATTTTTTTATATGTATTTTCTCCGATTACTCGAAAATTGATGACCGATTTGGTTATTTCTTTTTTTTTTTTTTTGTTTAAAAGGGTATACTTACAAAATCGTTCAGTACTTCAGTTTTAAAATCGAAATAACCAGTAAATGAAATTACACAATTTACATTTAAAGTCGGTTCCTTTTTTTAAGAAAAAGTATCGCTGGCTAAGTTCATTTTTACGTTTCTTGTACACAATCGTGTTATATTATCTTCCAATTTTTGCTCTTGGCTTTGCTCGTTTTAATGTAGGATTTTAAATATTGAGCACATATGCATATAAAAATATTTTACCGTTTGAAAGGTAGATTATGCTAGATGGTCATAGGCTCTATTACATTATAATAATGATCATCGCGCATAATCGTCGTGGTCTGGGTGTTTGTGTTAGTGTTGTGAGTGTTTCCCTCCCCCGACACAAGGTCACGCGATCTTAATGGGGGCCGTTGAGTGTGATGCGTTTATTTATTTATTATTAATCAAATGGTAAAATAATTTTTGAATAGTTTCAGTGGTTCCAGAGTTTTATTCGCATATACAAAATGTGTTCTCACTTTATTATATTAGTAGTCACTACAAGTGAATATTACAACTCGTAATCACATTTCAAGATTAAAATAATAATATATAATTAAATAAAATGAATTGAATACACACAAACAGCATTGAATCAATTGACAATCATTGAAATTAATTTTGCTTGTTGCATCGAATGTGTTCTATGGTACTGTATTTTTGATTAATGTTAGATTTCAAGCCAACATATGTCACAAGCACTAAACGTGATTCGATTCTCAACGGGGGGTTTTGTAGTAATTTGATTGTACCGAACATAGCTGTCTTTTACCTTAATAATCCACACCTGCAAATTATGCCTCTATAATATATTTTTCTTTATTTGCTTATTAAGTACACAAATATGGCGTATTTTTAGTCACACATAAGAGTTAGATAAGAAATTATCGACTAAATGATTGAACTGAATCGCTTTAATTAAAATTTACAATGAAAATAAAATTGTTAAAGATTAATTTGATTATTTGTTAAGATTAACAATAATTGTCTCATTGATCAAAGTTTTAATATAGATAAATATTATATTGTATTCGTATATGAAGTTCCAACACCGCGTAAGTTAAAATAAAGTATATAAGTAATTACATAATTTTTCATTCACCGTTTTGAATCAATGATATATCATTTTATGTTTTTTACTTACATGTACATAAAATTTGAATTATGGATTTGTTCGCTGTCATTTTGAGTTACAAATTTTGACTTGCGCACTGTAAGAACTTCATTGACGATATATCGAAATTTTCTAAAGAGTTTAAATGAAATATGAATCTATGGTATGTAATACATATACGTGGTTCGATATAATTCTTTAGTTTCATGTTTTTGTGACAAAAGTTTTCTTATAACACGATAGAAAATAAATGCAATATTTTTTTCATATCCTGTACCGTATGTGTATACGGTAATACGTCTATCAATTGTGATTTTATATATTCCTTAGCAAGAGGAGGATGTGTAAACAATAAACAGTAATTTTACGAACTATGTTGTCTCAGTTTATATAATAACTAGCTGTTTCTTGCGGCTTCGCGTTTATGGTTACTTTGTTTCGCTCCTATGAGTCGTAGCGTAATATGATATAGCCTATAGCCTTCCACAATAAATAAACTATCTAAAACAAAAATATTTTTTTAACTCGAACCCAATAGTTAGCTTAGCGCGTTCGAACAAAAAAACAAACTCTTCAGCTTTACAATATAAGTAGAGATATTAACAAAAACAACGGTTTAGTTACACTTTATTAATATGACACAATATACAGACAAAAAATAGCTTTCCGCCTTATTGTTCGTGCAATATACGAGTGAGTGTGTTAATAACTAACATCTATTTGAAAAGGCTCAATCAAAAACAGCGATCGCCATAAAGGCTACAATTTGTTATAAAAAAAAACACGACAATCTAATCGTTCATTTCCTTCATCAAAACGATAATAATTAATGAGTGCGCAATCAATTACATTATATTTACAGTGATCATAATGTATTATTGTAAATCAAAGTATTTTTTTATCTGCGCGTGACAGTAGAAGTTGTCACGGTCTAATTGCCTACGATATTATTGTATAAGTTCAATTTACAACTTTAATGATCACAATAAATGCGCGTTGCTTAATTGTGTACAAATTTAAAATAACTAATTGCTATTTTTACGATAGAATTTTAAATTTGTTTCCGCTTCGAAATGAAGCAATTATTGTATGTTAAACTGTATTCGAGTGTACAATGTATTGTATAGAGAGAGAATAAATTGGAACTGAATGAAATTAAATATTCGCAAACTTTATTATTTTAATTCGTTTAGTTACAGGTACTACGTGAAGTAAATTTTAATATTAGAAAACTTAATTTTTTTACTAATAAATAACCGTAGAAATTTTTAAAATATAAGATAATAAAGAAATTGAAAACCTGAATTTTTTTATGTCAACTATTAAGATGTGCACTTTTTTGTGTGGATCGGTGTTTAATGTTTCTTTTTTTTATATATTTTTTTAGTAAACAAAAAAAGGGTTAATAATACTCTCGTTTCGAAATTTAAGCCAACACCTACACAAAGATATTTAGGCAAACAATTTGATCCGATTATACGTTTATCGACTTCTAAAGTCACCATTACTGCTAATTGCTTCCAATGATTAATGTCTTAATTCTCTTTAGCAATAAATAAAGTACATGTCATATTTTAATAACTACCTATGGGCAAGGCCCACTTAGAATGACATTGATTTTTCATTAGTCACACTTGCGCAAAAGTTATGGAAAGGAGTGGTTCCAAAAGATCGATAGCTAGTTGTGTTTTAGGGCAAAATTAAAAAAAAAAGCAAAGAAGTTTGTATGTGACTAGCTTTCCCTAGATGAGTTTTTTCTGGCGGTATGGCTCGCGCTAGCAATTTTGTTTATAAATAATACTCACATATCTATAAAATATAGCTGTAGAAATCTCGAAAAATGTACCTTTTAAATAGCACCATCATTTTTTACATTTTTAAATTTAAATAAGTTCCGGAGATTTCGGTTCAGCGATTCTGGAGTTTATTTCGCACAATACATACATAATTCGCTGTCTCTTTCTTACATTAGTACACATACAAGAAAGACTCCTTATAAATGGCACATCGAATGCAAAAAGATTTATTTTTAAATCAAACTCGTAGTTTTTAAAGATTAGAGCGTTTTTATAAAAATGAACTCCTTAGTTCTTTATATTAGAAAAGATAACTATAAAGATTTGTTGTTATGATACTAATAATGACATTTTAATATATTGTTTGCTAAATTGGTTTCCTGGTGAATGGGCAATTAGGGCACGATAGACATGTGACAATGCTGTCATGAAAAATCATTTGTTTTGTAAAAACTACCACACGTTATCTCTTTCTTACTTATTGTTATCGCAATAGTGTGATAGAGATAAAAAATAAATCGCTTTAGAGTCATGTTTTATACTTCGAATTACCTGTTTTATGGTTAATCCATTTTGTAAGCTTTAAAAATACTTACTAAATAAATAATTTTGCCACTATAAGTTTATTTAAGTTCAATATTAATTAAATATTTTAAATTAGGTTACATATTTTAAAATTGAACCACAATTAACATTAATTCTATTTCTCATTTCAAAAGCACTTTATGTAATCAATATAAAATAAGTTCTTATTGGTTTTAATGCTTAAAGTGTATATAATTATTGATGTTATATTTTAGGTGCATTTTGGAGCCAAAGTTGTTTGAGATACGCTTGTGAGATTGTAATAAAATATTGCTTCCTTTTTTAATATTAATTTTTAAAAGCAATAAAATAATTTAATATAACATTAAAACTATCAAATATCACACGCTTTTGAGCTCACGGTGTAAAATAATAAGCTCAAGAGTCATTGCTTACTCAATATACGTTGTGGCCTCTACATTAACGATTTAAAACTATTATAAGTTTTTATTGGTTTGATAAAATTATGGCCATTAAAAAGATTAATTCAAGATTCAAGTTAGACAAAAATATATTTTTTGATGATGATAAATGCGGGTTAAAATTTCGGCAAGCACTTCACAATTTATAAATTCATCTTGAGCTCGGCGGTGTAGGAAAACATCGCGCGAAATGGTATTTGCCCGGAAAAATTCTGACACATATATATCCGCCAATTCGCACTGGACAAGTTTAGCGGATTAACCTCCTAAATCTTGTCCTTAATGGGTGAGGAGGCCTTGTCCAGCAGTGGGACATTTACAGGCTATTACTTTTATTCAGCAACCCTTATAAGATAAAAGATATAAAGGCGATGTTTTTAATAAAGCAATATTTAATAAACAAAGTACGAAATAACTTAATTCACAATTTATATTATAATAAAAAGTAGACTATTATATGTACCTATAAATATATAAATTGGTATAGTCTAGCTGTAGCTTTTACTCTACAATTCGAATAAGGGTTGCCCCTTCTTATTAAGGACCAATTTCTTACTGAAAATCGGTGTAAAGCTGCGTTTCGTTCGAAAAGAGCCCGAAGACGATTCTCTTTCTCCATCCCATCCTTTTTTTTGTTTACGCAGGGGAAATTTTTGAAAAGATACCCGATTTCTACGACCGGGCTATGTGCAGATTTATACCCACTAAAACCCCTGCGATGGCTTTCCTCAGCACGGAATTGGATAGGCCTATGGATCGCTTACGCATCCACTGCCCCTCCTGTGTGACGCTCCGCTCGTGGCTGACAAAGTCTCAGGAGGGCAAAGTGTAGTCTTGTCCTCCCCGCACCCCACGCTGGTTGTCCGTTCTTTTCATAAAAGAAAAATAGTTTCCAGTGAAATATCAAATCCACTGGCCCCACTGTAATTCAAATGCTTGATCACGAATCTCGTACTGTATTGCAACACTCACACCATTGTCGTGAACCTCATTGCAGTGAACGTACAGTAATTAGTTTTGTGAACCCCGTCGAGAAACTTCATATTTAATAAGTGGAGACAGAGCTTATATGAACTTTTATTAAAGTCTTCAACGGAATTCCTTTATAGCAATAAACTCAACAGCTCATTTATTTTTAGGAACGCCTGGTAATTAATTTCAAAGTAACTTTAAATGAGTTACTTTTAAAAGAGAATATTCTTAGAACAATCACCTGAACTAGGACACTTTGCCATCTTGTGATGGACTATAAGTGAAACCTAATTATGGTGCAATAAGAAATCTTTAAAAGCTATGTAATTAAAATAAAATCACAAAACTGATTAATGAGACACATTTTGTAATAGAAAACATTATCCGAATTCTGCATTACTTAGCTTTTTGTTGCGCTAAAGAATTTCGTCGCGACGTGAAAGCGATCAATCTCTGTAATTTGCAATATTTCCTGTATAATAGACAACATACTTCAACTCCTTGGAGTTTCTGCACTGAACATTCTACGGTTGTTTAAGTAATATATTACATAGAGCGGTTTATACATATGTACATACAAGGTAAAGTATTCTTTTCAGCGTTTTCCCGCTATTTATTCGCCTCGGTGTTCGTTTAATTAAAGCCTCAGGGGTTACTTATCTTTACACAGAGTGATTGTTAACATATTGTTCTACAAAACCGTAACATACCACGGTTAGGGAAAGATAAAAAGTTCTCTGAGATGTTCGATTAAAACCATACTGTCAGTATCATAACTACCACTGCGCCCGGTGTTAGTTTTTATAACTGCGTCTTTATAAATATTTAATTTTATCTGACTATGACAATAAAATGGAAAATCTCTAGAAAGTAACCTATTAAATAAAGTAACCTAGTAAGCTGAGTCAGAGCCTTTTCATAGACATAATATGCCTAATGTCTTATTCTATTGTTTATTGTAAAATCATAATTGTATGCATAGTTGTTGTTTGTGAATAAATGATTTTATCTATCTATCTATCTATCTATCTATTACCGAAAAACTGTATTTTTGTTTTGTGTTATCTAAAATTTGGTCTTGGTCTGGTCACTTCGTGCCTCTCAGTGTTGAGCCCTGTGACACCGCTGGCAACACTTTATGTCCGCATCTTACATTATTACAATACTGATTAGCGAGTATGTGTCTCAGAAATAGTTTCGATGATCATGAATTTCCTTGTCGTAGACAGATAAATGCATTCAAATCATTTACATGAAGAATTGTAGCAGCTTAATGTTTACATAAACGGTAACATAAAATATAAAATTTAAAGAAAATAACAATAATCATTGAGATCATTTCAATTAGCCCCATTAGATACGTCTGCTGTTAGTTGGTGAGGAGTATACAGCTGAATTCAGATGATACCGCAGCGTCTGGTCTACGTAGGTCCGCAACCATATGTGTTATTTTGATATCATTCACAGTATGATAAATTTCAATGTGATTTGATCAGTAAAAGTTAGTCAGATCCTTTCAACAACTAGATATATATACTAGAAGATACTAGAAAAGACCTAACCTTGAAATGTTTGAACAGATTTACATAAATCCCGATTACATCAGCTTTCAAATATCAAAATTGGTCCATTTATAAGGGAGCTATTTATATCAAAAGCAAAATGTATGCAAACATCATTTCAAAATTACTATTTGGCACCTATTTGGTTAATTCTTTTGTTGTGTTTCTAATTATCAGGTAAAGGTTTGTAGAAAGGAAATTGTTTAAAAACTATAAACGAGCGAAAAAATTAAGATAAAAAATCTTCCTACATAAGATATTAATAAAAATGAAGGTTTAAGGCTAATACTATTTTTTACTGTAGACACAAAAATATATACCTAAACAATGTGGTTAACTAAGCTTTAATCTTCGTTAAATATTATTTATGCGAAATTATGTTTGTCCGTGATATTACATAATGCGTAAATAAAAGCAGGACGACACATGGTTGCGACATTCAAAATTTAGAAATTTTGTGCTTGGTTTTAGGAAAATAGCACTCTGTAAGGTATTATATTATATACGTTTGTCGTATAAACACAAATGTTCGTAAATCGGATGGTTAAAAAAATGTAGGCCATATTCTAGCTTATATTAAGAATATACGTGTTGTTTTTTTCTTACTTTTAAACTACTCAAGCGATCATAGTTAAATTTTAAATACTCATTGACAGCATTTTATTCAAAAAAAGTACTTTTTCGAGGTGTAGTAAAATTCATTTTAGAGATCGTCCGGCATAACAAAATCTACTTTAATGCGAGCGAAGCCGCGTGTAAAAGCGAATTAAGCTAGTTTCCAAATTATTCTTATTATAATTTAATTTTTCTAGCAATTTTATAATATCAACCGTTACGAATTATCGAAAATATAGACTGTAAAAGTATAAGAAATATATATATTTAACCTAATTTCACTGGTACAAAACGCACGCTTACACGCACGTAAAGTAATGTGCACGTTTGCATCCAAATACACTATGCATGAAATGACACGCCGAAGCGTTTGTGAAAGTATTTCACTTGTGCAAAAGCAACACGCACGCACGGGTAAGAGTAAGAACGTTTAGTCCATATACCGTGCATATAATGACACGCTGAGGCGTTTGTGTAAGATGAGTAAAATTGACAAATTCTAATAAAGTAATATGAGCAAATTAACTATTACAGGTTATCTATGTATGATTCTTTATGAAAATAAAAAAAACTTATAAAACACGAATCTAAAATATTTAGGTACCTCGTAAAATGCACAGATAACATGAAACATAGAACAACGTCTACAATAAAATATAAATAAAAAAAAAAACCGCCCAGCAATCCTTTCAACAAAATACTATTCACCAAAATTATAAAAAATCGAAAAACTCTACGCTATCGGTTACCTAGCTAAAAAATACCGGATTCTATTCATCGGCTTATCAATACATCAGCGTTGGCTATCACTAGCGGTGTCCAAACTTTAACCACAGCACTGATTTTATCTAACATGATTGAGTGTTTTTGTCCAATATTAATTTAGCATACAGCCCTAATTAACGGTTAACTAATTATACCGTGTATTACGTTTTTTTTTAGCTTTTCCAGTGTTATTCGGAGTTGTTTTGACATTTCCTTGTTAATTAGTTTATATACAATATCTTTTTAACCTACTTCAAAAAGGAAGAGGTTCTCAATTCGTTATGTATATTCTTTTTTTAAATGTTTGTTACCATCACTCCGTCATTTCTTAACCGGTTTTGAAATTATTTTTTTTTTATTTGAAAGAGTATATGTAGGCACCTTCAGATTGGTCTCACATAATTTTTATCATAATCAGTTCAGTATTTTAATTATAAAATCAAAATAACTAGGGTAAGTACCTCAGGTAAACGAAGAAAACCATCTAAAAAGATTTTCGTCACAATAATAATACACATTAATTATGTTTAATTACTGTATAATAAATAATAATAAACGCATCACACTCAACGGCTCCCTTTAAGATCTCATGATCTTGTGTCGGGAGTCCGGAAACACACGCAACACTAACACAGACACCCAGACCACGACAAACATCCATATGGCCAATACAGACGTTTGCCGTGAGCGGGAATCGAACCCGCGACCTTAAGCGCTTCAGTCAGTTGCAGTGACCACTGCGCTAACGTGTCTGTGATGAAAACATACAAAACACTGGAATTCTATGACACATAAGTAAAAAAAGGATTCATCCAAAGAAAATGTCTTTCATCTAGGTCGAAAAAGGCAAAAAGACTAAACTTCACTATATAAAATCCGAACAAAGATTTTAGCATTGGCATCGAAATAACGTTAAAAAAACAATGAAAATGACAAACAAAAAGAGCACCAGAATTTCAAAGAGCTTTTGACTTAAACTAAAAACTATGAAGAGAATGTACCTAGAGAGTCGGTCGGTTTTTGGGCGTAAAATAATATTCACTCTGTAAATGTACACTCGAATCTAAAACTAGTTGACCCTCGCCGTGTCACCCGCGTTTATGATTACTTCGCTTCCGTGAATCGTAGCGTGATGTAACATAACTTTCCTTATTAAACGGGCCATCTAACGTAAAAATAATTTTTCAAATCGGATTAGTAGTCTTAAAGATTAACCCTACATCCAAACTTACAGACATACAAACAAATCTTACCTCTTTTTAATGTAAGTAATTAAAATATACATAATATTTGTAATATTACATAGGACTAAAGGTTAAAAATATATTATTCCTTCAAACTATGTTACAACATTCTAAAAATCTACAGCTATTAATTTATATTGCAAAATTACAAAATATAAATATAAGTATTAAATAAGTAGGAAAAGAGCTATTCTGGCGTGCGCTGTAAAAACCGTTAGAATTACACCTATGTAATGAACAATGAAAATGTTTATCTTAAATATTCCTACAAAAAAGCCGTTACAGCATACATGTAACTTTTTTGTGTAAGCCATTATAGTCAAAACTTATCCTGCGCAGACGAAGTCGCGAGTACCAGCTAGTATCTCATATTCATTAATGTATTTCGACATGAATACGAAGAATGGTTTAATTACATATTATATACATTATCAATTTTACATAATAATGCTGTATTTGAAATTTCGTTTATTCGTGTAAACAAACCAGTTTAGATGAAAATTCAATAGATGGAATTTACATATTATTTTGTTCTATTTTGAATCCAACTTTATTAGTATTATGATTTTAGAATGCCTAGTTTTAATACCAACAAAACGGATTTGAATGATAATTTTATGAAGAACTCTAGATATATTTATTTAAGTCAAAATATTAAACGAAGCAAATATAACACGCTACTGCACTAAGCCAAATCAGTTTAAATAAAACGAAATATAAAGCAGCTTCCACACAAGGCAGGGAGTGTTCCGTTAGCAATGTTTGAGCAGTGTACACACCGTTGCTCAAACACAGCCTTGTCGCTCCAAATTACTGTCACATTTAAAACGCATGTTTTAACCAATTGATGCTATTTTATTTTATTAGCATAATTATACGTCAAAAAGTTATGATAATCTTTTTAAATGGACGCCAGCACGAATTACCAGAATTTATATTGACAAACGGCCGATTTAAATAAACTTTAATTTACCAGTGGTAAATAGATTTTTCATTTCAACGTAATAAATGTCTTCATATAAAATATTGTAAAAATTTTAATACTAATATCAAATTATATTAAGAACCGCATATGTGTATGTTATTGAAACTGAGTAAAATATTTTAATTATTAAAGATTAATAACCAGTCTGTGACGTCACTAAAAATTTAAGATGGCGTACGATGTAAAATTAATAAACTCTTTGTTGTATTTTAATTTAAAAAATTAAATTAATATTATATTTTTAATTAAAACAGGAGAATGTTGCTTGTTTCATAGTACGCATTACAATATTAAAGTAGCAGTATTAAATACTGGCTGGATGTACGTGTATAAAAAGAATAATAAAGGACTAGTTACATTTAACATGCAATGGTAGCGGCATTTAAGCTCCGCACACATCACTGCTCAAATAAAGACTTGTCGTTTCGAATTAAAATTACATGCTTCTGAGAATTTATTACACAGTTTTTTTTTTCAACTCAAACATTCAGTTGGCTTGCATTCATTGATTACTTACTTGATTAATTAATTATTTAAAAGCAGTTTTTATGAGAACCGTTGAGCTTGTCGTATACTTAATGTGCCTCGCGGTTTCAACTGCGTTAAGTTTGATACTTTTAATACTTTTCTGATTGGTTCACATTTATGGTTACTAATCCATTACAGACAGTATGTCTTATGTTTTAAAATTCTTCAACTTCTTTATTAATCGAGTTATCGTAGAACGTAAGTACGTAGAGAACGTAAAAGATAATTACCAATTCAACCTTTTAGGTTTACATTAACAATTTAACCTAAAAGGTTAGTAAACCACTTAGACCCAAATACACTCAAAAAATGTCATCAATTTAATTTAAAATTATATATATATATATATATATATATATATATATATATATATATATATATATATATATATATATATATATATATATATATATATATATATATATATACAATTTATTCTACCTACCTATAGGTAGGTAACCTATAGGTATATTTCTTTTGTTAGATAATAATAGACAACCAAACTCAAAAAAGACAATAAAAATTATATATATTTTTAAACATATATTTATTGATATTTTCTTTAATAATACACATTCCTAAGAAAGTATGGTAATATTAGAAATATTTTTGGTCGCAAAAATAACCAAAGTCATATACCGCAGTTTGAACTGTACAGAACGCGCGGACACATTTTAAAATAAATAGTAGAAAAGCTGCTGTGTTTGCACTGTCTGGAAAAAGTAATAGAGGACTATGTATTGGAAGTTAAATTGGAATTGGTTTGTTTTTATAACCCGAAAATATTTATTAAATTGATTGAAAAATAACAAGAACATATGCATTTGTCAATACAACAATAGAGTGATAAGAAATATAAATGTTATACTACTGTTATAGTTTAAAACCTTATGCACTATGGATTGATTGATATTCAGGATGAGACTATGATAGTCAGAGAAATTAGTGGATCTGACACTGATTTTAAATTTAAAAAAAAAAGGATTTAAAAAGTGACGGAAAAACTTTAAACAGCTCGAGACTCGATCTTGGTGAAACAAAATCGTATTCTGTTGTAAATCTAAATATATATAACTCAAAGGTGACTGACTGACTGCTGAAATAGTGATCTATCAACAGCCCAAACCACTAGACGGATCGGGCTGAAATTTGGCATGCAGCGAGATGTCACGACGTAGGCATCCGCTAAGAAAGGATTTTGATTAATTTTACCTATAGGTAATAAGGGATCTATTTTATTACCTTTGAAAGTTTGTATGAAACTTTGTAAGAAAAAGAAAAAAGTTAAAAAAAAAATGTCGTAGAATAGGGAGATGCTATTAAAAATTATCGCTATCAAATCATACATCATCTGTCAAGAGTTAGAGTTAATATTTGTATTTAAATCTCGATTTTAACTCTCTGAATGGTAATTATTTTTAACAATTAGCTTTGACTTTCACGTCTTTTTATAGTTTCTAAGTAATAATTTCTACTTCTTTTTCAGCAGTCAGTTGAGTTTTTTCTTATCCTTTTCTTTAAACGAGCTCGAGTCTTATTTACTTCAAAAGCACATCTTGTTTGTTTTATTTAGTTTGAGAGACAGTTTACGTTACGTTTCGTCTTATAAAAAGGGTTATTTTTATTGCATCTATTTACGTCAGTCATAATAAAATGGAAACCTCTCAGGTAAGTTTGTGAGTGACAGTATCGGATCTGAGCTTGGCGATGTATTTCAAATACTAAATTTTCTTATTTATTTTTAATAGAATATGTATTTAGTTTTTAGGGTTTTCTTGTCTCCTCCACTCTTTGTCTCTTTGTTTGTCCGTCCGTCAACTTTCTCATTAAAATTCACTTTTATCATTCGTTTTTATATTGCGTAGATCTTTTTAAACTTCTAGAATTGTTTAAAGAAATTGCACTCAAACAGATCGGCAAAAAAAACTATATTTGAATATGAAGTAATTGTTATGCTAAATTGAAAACAAGAACACAATAAAAACCTAATTAAAGTATGCCGATAAAATTATTTAAACAGACTAACATAAGCTTCCAAAATGTCAGCGTTGAAACAAATATTACAAGTATAATAACCATAATATACTGTAAGGGTTCCGTATCAAATCGAAAATAATACAAAATTATTTAGTATTAATTTTTTTCAAGGGAAGATAGAACTGTGACATCTTTAATTTAAATTGTTTTATTGTTTTTTAAAGATTGTGTAAAGAAAGGATATTTTCAACCGACTTCAAAAAGGAGGAGGTTCTCAATTCGTAGCGTATGTTTTTTTAATGTTTGTTACCTCAGAACTTTATAATTTTTTAAACGATTTAAATATATATTTTATTATGGGTATAATTATGTACTTTTAGATTAGTCCCATCGAATTTTTATCAAAATCGTTTTAGTATCTTGGTTTTTAAATAAATATAGCACAAAAAGTATAGTTTTAAAAGTTTGCTTTTGAAGCTGGTTGCTTTTTTTAAGGCTTTATTATAAAAAAATCTTTTTATTTATTTTTAAGTTAAACGTTGATGATATGTCGCACTTTGTTGCATTCTTAATCGATGAAAATATGTATTTTTTTCTCAATCAATATTTTTATAATAATGGTTTCTCAAATATTTTTAAAGGAACCCTATTTTTTTCTTAAGTAGTTCTTTATAATTAAATTGATCACTATTTGTTTAGTATTATGAGAATAGTGTACGTACTTTATCTTTGATCGACACTTTATCCATCATATTCGATCGGCTTTATTCGTTAATGGTTTAATTTGGTTGTCATATTCATTAGCGACAAAAACTAGTGATTGATTAGGAACAAACCGGTTCTAGTATTCCGTAGTTAAAAGTGTATATACGATATATGGGTGTGTTCATCGCTTCCTTAAACTCTTTATATATTCAAAGAATTGTAGATGTTGTTACATCAAAGTATAACTGGAGCCAAATGACATATAAATGCGAGAGATAGAGAACAGTGGAGAAAAATGAAGGAGACCTTTACCCTACAGAGGGGTTCTCATTCAATCAACTGAATCTTATGAAATAATTTATTGACTATTACGTAAAATAATATCTTATAATAATAATAAAAAATAATAATAATATATAAATAACTATGTAATTAAAAAAATAATTAGGATTATCGAGTATATTTAACAACGTAACCTAATTTTTTTATAATACATATGTAAACATTAATAAACAGTTATTAGTATTATATAAAATCTAAATTCCTTTTTTAAATTATTTTTTTATGGTGCATTAAAATAATATTGTTTTAAAATTACATGAAAATGAGAAATAATAAAAGGCTTATTTATTTTAGATGTTGTTAAGTAGTGTTTTAAAAGTGCATTGACATTGTTAGTAAAATAATCGAAAAAAAACGTACCAAAGTAGACTTTGTGGTAAAAATTGTTTTTTTTTTTTTTTTTTAATATAAACATCAAAAAAATGTTCATTGAGGTAACATATATGTTACCTGTTCAATATTATTTTATTTTGTTCCGTATCCAACTACTGATTTTGTTATCTTTTTCTCCTCTTTTCTCGAAAGAATCGATATTTCAAACAGACGATAACGGTTGACAATTTAAACGTTCTTTTAAAAGTATATTTGAAGAGAAATAAATTGAATTTGTATTCGTCTTTCAAGAATCGTAGCTCGTAATTGAGTAAGCAAAAACAACAATACATGGGTAAAACGCGAATGAAACTCGTGAGAATAGGGTTCCGTATTATTAATTCTTACTAGCCCTCGGTTTCGGATATGTTTTATTTAGACTAACACACTTTTTTTAAGATTATTCACTTTTTTTTAAGAATTAAGTAAATAGGCGTAGCCGTTTTAACGTTATCCGTTCATATTCTACCATTGAGTTTTTTATATAGATGATATCTGCTATAATAACATCTTAATATATAACATTTTCATGTCAAGGTGTTACTTGTAGTTGTTGTCATATTCCTTCGAAACAGCTTCACCGATATTGATTAAATGTTTTGTGTATTTTTGGCGTAAACAATTTTATACCCCTAAGTGATAAGGGTGGCCTCTCCAAGAAAATATAAGTAATAATTATATGGCAATTCAACAATGGCCAATTCAGCTAGTTTCTATTTAATTCCTAAGTAATTATTTATTACGAATAGAAACAGAACGGACCGACGTGCGACGGACCAACATTCGGAACCTTAAAAAATTAATTATTTCTAGTTTCATTAGTAAGCAAACAAAGGGACGAGACCTTTATATCTCGGTATAATATATACAGTTGCGAATAATAATACAATTGTATATATTATATTTGTTTTTCTGTACAAGCCACGATCTCGTTCAAGGCTGAACATGCTCTCACTGGGGCGAATCAAAGGTTTTTGCAATGATCGATGTGAATTAATGTCAGTTTTACACTGGTAAATATTATTTTTAATATTCATTGTTTATTGTAATATATCAAATGTATATGAGGTTAGCTTGTATCGTGTTCACTCTCAGATAATTCATATCAGGGTTCGTTGTAATCTATTTTACAACAGATAAAGATTTAAGCAACTTCTCCCCTATCGGGCCTTCACGTATATTTTTTGTTAAAATCGAATAATATTAATTAAAAGATACTCTCTGAAGTTTGGAAGTAACATAAGTAATTTATTTAATAGAAACTGAATCTAAGAAGATTTAAATTTCTGTTAAACGTTCCACTGATTGTTTAAGGTCCTCAAAATATATTCATATTTAAATAACGGATCTTATCGGGGTAACCAATCGTAACAATACCTTTTTATTGCTCGACGTTTCAACAAAGTTGCATCCATCGTCGTCACTTGCTGACTGGTGTACCGAGAAAACGCGAGTTTTCTTCCCCTATCCTCACAATATAAATATTGACTTCACTGTGATTATAATGCTGGGAGCACAAAAAAGTGCGGTCCGTCATTTGATGAATTTATAATTCACAGCATGCTTTCGATGCGGATTTAGGCAAATATTGGTTTTAATTTGTCAATAATAAAAATGGTTTTGTCCTGTCGTATTAAGTATAGTTTTCTGTTCCTACTGTTTATGTTAAAAAACTGTTAAGCCATTATTAATTTAATAATTATCATTATTTATATATTAATCTTTTATTCAAACCAAAAATATTGATTTACACAACTTTACAACTTTGTAATATGAAATCAACAGCAAAAAAATTAAACTATTAAATTTATTTACGATATTTTTTTCTCTCCTTGATATTATTAATTTCAGTTGAATAGATCGTTACCCGTTTTTTATCGACATATTTCCCTTTAAAAAAATGTTATATTTTTTTTAAATAAATCTTTCAATCATCAATCAAATACGGTCAAAGCATAATTATTATTCTGACAGCAACGTTCATAACATGCCTAGATCATATGATATATTTCTTCGATCATCTGTTATTTTTATCAAAATACAAGTTTTGGTACAGAACCCTATAGAAACTCTGGGGGCTAATTGAGTAGAGATCAAACGGTAGTCAATTTTTGGTAGTTGAAGGCGAATACCAGTAATTTATTGTCACAATATAAAGGTATATATAATAGCATGATTTGATAGCGATAATTTTACCCAATTATTCTCCTATAATCATTCCCAACAAGACTTTTTAAAGAAGGGCGAACCGATTTTACTAAGTAATTTCGTTTACTTAAATGACATACTATTATACACAGACAGTTATTTTGATTTAAAACCAAACTAGAGTACCAATTTTGATGAAAATTTATAGGATTGTTGGAACAATATATTTTCACAAGCAAAAAATAAATGCTAAACAAATAATTTGCGAACATACGTACATAGACAAGTCCCCGATGCATTAAGAACCTTCTCTTTTTTGAACATTGATTAAAAATTGTATTTTAAATAAAAATCAGATAAGCGCAGAAATTGGCATAGGAATCTCAGCCTATAATAGTATGTAACATTTCATAATACTTTTTCTTTTTTCAATTAGCTACCGAAACATTAAGGAAAATTACTTGCGTAAATAATTATCATCCAATTATAAAGAAATCGCTTTCCTCCGCCGTTTATTTCACTTTACATTCGTTTATTTACGTTGAATGTAAATTTTATTATAGGAGCTTGTTATGATAATATTAATTACGAAAAAAAATATTAAGCTCGCTCGGTTTTCGTTCGTGGAATTTGTAATTCTCATTTAAAAATATTACATACACTTATGATCATCGAGATATATTAAAATGATTTCATACAAATATTTCATTCGTAAATTTTAAGGTTATTTGCATCAACCTTTAAAAGTTGAAAAGTGAAAAGCACATAAACAACTTTTAGACAATTATTTTGTTTAAGTACTTTTGTGAATAAAAGTAAATAATGGAGAATTTAATCATTTTAATTGTTGATAGATGGTTTCTATATAAATTGATATACAAGATTATGTTTTGGTGATGACTTCTTTGCAGGCGTTTTGTCGTGCGTCACTAATACAAGTCACAATTTGTTAGCGTGGGTTAAACGGGCTTATTCTGAGTATTACATAAAACGAACCCAGCGTCAATAAATAATATAATCTACTGGGAAATATAAATCAACGATAGCTCAATTTATACGATTAAATATTTATAGTAATTAAACACAAAATCTCTGATAGTAAATTTTATATAAACCACTTTGGAATCATATATTTATACCATCTGATTTTAATTCTCTTAATTTTATACGATTTGAAATGCGATTAACTACGCTTAACTTTATCGTTTAAAGGGGTTTTTGGTAATGGATTGGTTAATTTACAAAAAGTATTTATTTTTCTATCCTGTTAATACGTCATCTATTTAACATTATTAAAAAAACTCAAGTGATCTACACTAAATAAGTACGTCAAAAAGTATCTCAATTTAATGTTTCAACTATTGAAGTGTGTTCATTATTTTGCTATATGCAATAATATAATATATAAAAAAAAAATAACATATTATTAGATATTTTTTTATTATAATAATTTGCTTTTTTATAAATTATACCTTTTATAAAAATAGAAAAGAGGAAATGGATATATACGTCTTCGAACAAATTTGTTATGAATAGGTTTGATATCCTTAGACGCTATTTTCTCAAAATGTCGAAATCATTGCTCATTTGAGATGTGTCCCGAAATCAGGGGAATTATTATTTTAAGCTAATTGAAACAACTAAAAGCCATTAATCAAATAATTGAATTGAAATTATTATGTTAAAATCAAATGACATTTATTTCCGAATTTTGACAGATAAAGGAAGTGTTTTTCAATTAGGGTGACCTACCGTTATCGCAACGTAGACCATTTTGACAGTTGATTTCTGAATTTTGTAATAAATTAAAACAAATCAACTGTCAAAATGTATCGTGTTGCGATAACGATCACTCACTGTAATTAGCTCGCTGACCAGTACAGGATTGTATTTAGGATTACACCGAAACCATTTCTATCGTATATGAATAGGATTATTAATGAGATAAAAAACAAACATTTTATTATTTTATTAGCACTATTATTTCATGTAAACAAAATCGATAGTATAAAGTTCGTAATAGTCCCTAACATACCAAACCGATGAAGCAGGAAATGACGAATTCATTGCACTGACGGCTGACTTGCGTAACATTCATGCCCCATTTAGCTGGCCACATTTGCAACGCCATACCATCAACACATGTGCACGTATATACCGATTAATATTATAAACGAACAAGTAATTCTGTGAAACTTTTCGCGACTAAATTTCTGAAGCAATTAGTTTTGAAATATTTATGGGATATAAATCGGTAGTTGTCTGAATATCCAGGCCAGATAACTGAAAAACTAGGGGTGTACTTATGCAACTTTAAAATAATTCACATTCACTTAACCATGAAAATATTCAATGTTCTTAATAAATAATCTACATTAATATTAAAAAGATTGTTTGCATGAAATAGACTCCGAAATTACTAGACCGATTTGTGAAATTCTTTACTAAACCCGTTGATTGTGGAATGTTATAGGCTATATTAAATCACGCTACAACTCATACTAGCGAAGTATTAACCATAAACCCAAGTGACAGCGCGAGGCGCAGCTTGCTCGTAATATTTTTCGTTTACATTTTCAGATCGTTCTAAATTTTGTTCTTAAAAATTACGACACTCAATCGGGCGAAACCGTGAGTAAAACGTAGTTTAACATAAGATTAATTATAATTTACAAAACAGCCATTTCGATTAAACGTATTGCATTGAACATAAAATGAATTAACACAACCATAATCCATTAAAAGCAATCTTTTACTAAATATAAATACAAATTAAACTGAATTTTATTCTGAATGATTACTTGATACAATGTAAGTACGGTTTTTAACCGATTTTGAAAAAGGAGGAAGTTCTATGTTAGGCTGTATGTATTTTTCATTAATTTTCGTATTTTAATTTTTTTTTTGAAAGAGTACGTCAGTAAAAAAAGTAGAGTAACAATCTGTAAATTTTCCACTGCGAGGCAAAGGCCTTATCTCAGATTAAGGAGAAGGTTTTAGAGCTTAATCCACCACGCTACTCCACTGCGCGTTGTCGCAATCACAATCACAAATACAAACACCCGTACCTAGAAACAAATATCTATACAACTACAAATAGGCCCCGAGTGAGGATCGAACCCGTAACCGTGAGCCTTAGAAGTACGTTCAGTACTAATATACCAGAGCAATCGTTGACAAAAATATTATATATTACTATTTATTAGGTGGTAGTAGATATGAATATAAAATAATATTTCCTTTGAGGCTATTTGATACAATTAAAAATAAATTAACACTATTTTAATTAAAAAAAACTGTCTACCTATTATCACACAAATGACGAACTCGTTTTGCATATAAACATTATAAGCTCGTAATTAAAACAAACATTAATTAACAAGTATTTTAAATACATCCACAACTCATTACCGCAATTCATTAGCATATTATATTAATCATATCCTTTTTAGTTTCATTAATAAATCTCATTATATCGCAAGGTCCGATTCACCTAAATATTTTAAGGGTTACAGTTTGTAACAATGCCATCGAGTCATATTACCTAACAAAGATTATGTATGTAAATAAAATAATAACGCATCACACTCATGTATGTGCATGTGTATAGGATCTAAGTTGTTTTATCATAGCTTATAAACAGCCATTACAATCTTTTGTATAGCTTATGAAATATTAACTGAAGAAATACGTACGTTTGAAATTTAAATTTTCAACTGCATGCATATAAAAAGTATATACGGTACTTATACCAAAAAAAACATTTTTTTTTTAATCTTTGTCTGACTGTCTGTCTGTTTGTTCGTTTGCTTCGGCTAATCTCTGAAATGGCTGAACTGATTTTGATGGAACTTTAACTCACCGATAGTTAATATTATATTAATATAATGGATTAACTTAGGACTCTTATAAAAAAAATGATAAATGAAAAGAAGGTTACGCGAAAACAAAATTGAAACCAATGAAATAGTGAATAAATAATATCCAATTTAAGTAGGGAAGGGAAATTATATAAATATAATTTTTCCTCGAAGTAAAGCGGGTGACACCGCGAGACACGGCTAGTTTTCTTAAAATATTGCCTGATGTATAAAGAATATAACGGAAAGATTTATGTATTTGTCTGGCAAGTTTGAATCTATTATTTTTTTTTTTTATTTCATTTTATACAGTTTTCATACAATAATACACAAAAGACAAAATAAGAATTAAGGAACTCCTCAATTTAGATGGATAATTTTTGGGTGTATGATAAACAATATCTTAATTTAAACTATTAATTTTTAATGAATAGGCTATATTTCAAGAATAATTTTTTCATTGAATATAGCTGGTAAACGAGCAGGGGGGACACATGATATTTTCGATTTCCGGGTTAAGTTACATGAGCTACTCCATGCCGATCTTCTCTGTGAAGCTCCACCTCAATAGAATAAAAAAAAACTCCTCAACAAACAAAAATAAATCACTGGCATTAATCCAATAGAAGAAGAATACTTTGTCAAAACCCGACGCCATTTCGATTGAAGTCTTACATATTTAATGTAATAATAAAATGGTTTATTATAACGTGAATTATGTGAATAAATTCAATTATGTGATACAGCTGGTTTATTGCTGTTATTTCACGGCAATTCTTTTATAATGACGTGTGTCGGATTCATGACCAAATTAATCAAAGGCTTGGATTCTTGCCGTTTTGTCTACACTTGGCAGCGACTTCAAATATTAAGTTTTATTGCCGTATGTGGCGTCTCGCTCTGCTGTTTTGGCTCGACGTAAAGTCTACTCTGAGGACGTTCGCGGTCGATGTCTCGTTGAATAAAGATTTATTTGTATATTTGTGGATAACATTTTACTTTAGATTTCAATAAACGTTCGAAATTGATTTATTTTCCGTATAAGTATGATGTCATACATTTTGTGTACAGTTAAGCGATATTTTGACTAGATAAATAGATATGTATTTTCAATTAAATGCATTATGTTTTTATTAACATTTGTTTTGTCTCTTTGTCAATATATCACGATCTAAAGTCTTAAATCTAGGACTCTTACCTTCAAAGATACATAAACAATACTTAAACAAACGATTGAAAAAAAAAAGATTTATTAGAATGTAATTATATGTAATTGTTTGTTTCAATAATAATATACAACAGTATGAACGAAAGCAATAAATTACTTCCATGTGAAGGCGTATATATTATCTGTCTCCTTGGTGTCAAATAGTAAAATAGATTATTGTTACCAATACGCACTATTTATCAGGAAACTACTTCAACACTCAAACGCAGTATACACAAACAATAAAATCGCGCGATTTTGTTATTTCATAAATTTAAAGCAAGACAGATGTTAAGTGCACATGGAAATTTGGAGCACCAGAGATGTCACAAATGCATTGCTAACTTAAAAAAGTAAAATGAATAAAAGGGAACCTTTTGGTGAGAGTGGGTTAGTGCTCCTGTCGAGTCTATCCGGTTATGAGCTAAGTATATAAGCGGTATTTTGTCATGCAAATAAATAATCCTCTTAATAGTCTTGTGGTGAGTTTTGATAATCCAACTTTTTTCATCGACAATATTTTGTTTGATAACAACCAATATTTATCTTAAGATATACAAGGCTATATTTCAATTCGATATAGTTCACATGCAAAACAGTATCAATATTGTATTTAATTAGTCAATATTTTATACAATATAATTTTCCCTTTCAGTTAGGCATTCGTGCCGCACCGTTTTTGTAGCTTATGTATACACAGTCTTAATTACTAGTTTGTCGTAATATTCGGAAAACCATTTATCAAATGTATTGACATATAGTAACGTGATTTGATTTCGACGTACCGGATTTAATTTTGTCTTTATTCAAACAAACGTCAAATTCCTGGTTTAGCCGAGATGTACTTCCTATGCTATTATTTATTCAATTATCAAGTTTAATTTATAAACCAAAAGTTAAATTCGATTTACAAAATTACTTAACAAAAAATAAAATTATAGAATAAATTGTATATATATATATTGTGGGGGATTTCTTTACCTCACTTTCAACATATATGTATATGTATTTCGTTTATGATAATTGAGATATAGCAAATGATTTAAAAAAAATTATTACACGTTTGTAATTTTTTATTAACACAATTTATTCTATAATTTAATTTTTATAAGTTGATCAATGATAGCACTATGACCTCGCGATATCATAACTGAAACTTAAGAAACATACATGTTTAAAATTGTATTCTTCGTATCAATATTATTGACCTCCATGATTAAAAAAAACACCCGACATTATTTAAAGATATGTATGTAAAATATCCCAAACCGAGATGGCCTAATGTAATACTTAACACGTCGATCTCAACCGGCGACCGCGGGTTCAAACCTCGGCTAGGACCGCTGAGTTTTCAAGTGCTATATTCCTGTTGGAATTCAAATCGCGTCCGGCGGTAAAAAATAAACGTCGTGAGGAAACCTGCGCGTGCCGGGAGAAATTCTGACACATGTATATCTGCCAACTCGCAGTAGAGCAGCGTGGTAGTTATGCTCCTAATACAAGAGGAGGCTTTAAAAGCTGTTTCTACTATTACTGTTATGTAAAATATATACACTAGAAATTAATAATATGATAACGCCATCTTATAGCGATTATGGCCATCTTAACATCACGTACAGTCGCCCACAAATATATCAAACGCATATAGATTTGAGGCTAGCAATATTTGGTATTGCATGTGACGTAGAGAACGCAAGTTATGTGTGTATCCCATTACCCACCCCCTAGCACGACGGTTTCAATATTATATGAATTCCCACTGACAAGGATATAGAGTTATGGAATTTGAACATACGTTTAATGGAATAATGTGTGAGGGTCGGACTGACAGACAGATTGTTTTACTGAATAATGGGATTTTGAAGTAATTGATGAATATGTGTATCAGTGCAATGGTTAATGGGCATATTCCGAAATACAATTCAACATAGTGACTAAAATTAATAACATCTTTAATTCATATTTTGTAATATTTTGTTCTAAGTTGTCTAAGTACCCAACCCTCCACACCCACACTTGTAAGTTTTAATAAATAAGTAAAATCAAAACGTACTTACATTAAAATTCTTTTACGTATAAATATAATGTCAATATATGTAAATTGTTTGAATCGAAAAGTATAATTGTTGCCTTACAATGGTGATATACTTTTGCGACTAGGCGTCGATTCGAATGGTACGTTCCGAAATATCATCCAGGATTCTGGTCAGTCATAATGGTACCTTGAACCGACACCGGATTGGAACAACTGACGTAGTCGTTAGACGTGTAAAAATGTAAATTCGAGATGTCATTAGCTACGGCCAGTATATTTTGTATTTTGTTGTTCTGTTATCGTACTTTAGAATATATCGAAGGTCCCAATAAGGCAAGCACTAAACTAATAAGTTTTGCTCTTAGACTTTCAAAAGAATTTGCATAAGAGTTATTTGTATCAATTACGAAAATAAACCTTACGAGTGTAATTATTGTCTAAGACTTAAGCGAGAATTACACTTATAAGTTTTGTTCTCAAACTTTCATAAATATTTACATAAGTTGTTTGTAATTGCTTACAGACTTATTTGTATCAATTACGAGGATAAAAGTAACGAGTGTAATCATCGTGTAAGTAATTAGGTGAGAATTACACTTATAAGTTTTTTTCTTACACTTTCATAAATATGTTCATAAGTTGTTTATCTTTGTTTACACCTGAAAAAATTTACTATCAGTGCCAAAGTTTTGACATTTATAGCTATCATAATTAGGTTACCGAGTGGTTTTATATCAATCATGAGAATAAAACTTTCAAAGGGTAATTGTTGCCTAACGTTGATTTTCTGTCTTTATTATCAAAAAACATGATTTAAACATGAGCATAGGTTGTTACAGAGGTCACTACAACTAACTGAAGTGCTAAAGGTCGCGGGTTCGATACCCGATGACGACAAACGTCTGTATAGGTCTGACGGATGTTTGTTGTGGTCTGGGTGTTTGTGTTGTGTCGTGTGTGTCCGGACCCCCGATACAGGATCACGTGATCCAATTGGATGTCGTTCAGGGTGATGCGTTTATTTTAATTTATTCATCCTATATTATTTATCTATCTATGTCCTTTAACAGTCCCGGCGGACACTGTGTGCAAGTAAATTCCAAGTGTTCCCAACCCTCCTCCTATGTCCTGAAACTACGCAATAATCAGGTGCTAAACCAAGAAAAATCTAGCATGAACTGTAGGAATTATTTCTTTGATATATTGCAATTAAATTATTAGATTTTTTATTTCGCTTATTATTATTTTGTAATATTTTGAATGGTTTTAGTAAGTTTAATGTTAAATTCAAAACTCGTTTCTTTTTTTATACGATGTAAAGTGTATTTGGAATAGCGCTATAAGTAATATAATATACATAATAATTATTAGAAATTCGTCACCTTCTTAAATTCTAGTCAACCTAAATATGTCAATTGAGAACGCCATTTTGTTGTCAATAATTAAATGGCAGCTAGATTTCTACTCGCGTCAGTTTAACCGCTTTCTTAGATATACAAAGTCCTTCTAAGTTATTTATTAAGTGCATTTAATAATTTATTTTACGAACCGTTTATACTTAATGTGTATTTTAGCAATTACAACGAAATCTATGTCTTTATTTACAAAATGTTTCAAATTTACCGCATTTAATTGGATTTATATGTCAACTTAAAATGTAATTTAGTATTCTATGTAAGGCGTTAGATTTCGTTACTGTGGAAATTAATGGACAACACATGAATATATTAGTATGTTGGTATTCAAAGTATCAATATTGTTTTAAATGAGCCTAATGTTTTAGTTCGTTTTTGCAAGTCATGCTCTGGAATAAATGCCAACAAATCAAAAACCTTTTATATTACTTTGAACAAGGTAGATACACGTAAGACAACGCCTATTTTTCGCTGACAAAATTAAAATTTAATCCATGGCGCTGACCATCACAAATTGTATACCTCTATCTTATAGTTTTTCATACATACTTACGATATTTTCCTTTACCATAAATAATGAACTGTATATATGTATAAGTATAACATTTTTAAAACTTACTACTTAGTCATGCTTTTAATAAATATTATTCGCCTTGAGATATCGGGCGTGGCGATATATTTTTTCAAAAGTAGAGAAACTTGCACAATGAATCTAATATCTTGTTATTACAGACTTCTGAACACTTTAAAAGTACTTACATCATTTTTACCAATTCATTATTTTATTTTTTATTAAAACCTTTCAATATGAATTAATAATCTCTTACTTAATTCACAGCACACACTTGGGAAATGCTGGGATTATTCATTTGCAACGATTAACCTACATTTCAGTAGGAGTACCTGATTGCGGAAGCATTTAGTAGGAAATGAGTGTGCACAATTATTTTAATCTTTGTTCTATTGTTGTCTAATATCTGTCACAATACGAACTTAACATCAATTGTCACAAGTAAATTGTACGTGCCAATCATATGTTTTTCGCAGTGGGCGTGTAATATTATGAATAACAATTTAATTATTTTATAGCTATAAACGAGACTTCATATCGGTACCTTAATTCACAGAACATTCAATAACTATGAAAATGAAATATGTGTAATTTTATAAAAAACTTAAAACATCAACCGTGGCTTTATTCGCAAACATAATTAGGTACTTATTAATATTAAGTTATAATTACAATATTTTAAAAATATAATTTATGTTTACTCCTGCAAAAATTAACAAATGCATAATTTATTGGATTGCGAGTATTATGGTATCGATATAAGCTAATCGAATGAATCAATCGAGCTTAATCGAAATATAATCGATTCACGTTTGTGCAAAATAGATAGAGACATGTTGCTCTACGTGACGCGTTTTGTAACGGAGTACCAATCTAATTAAGTCTGTTGTTTGAGAATAATTACCAATGGACCTGTTTGGTAGTGGAATTTACAAGTACACATACCAGCGATCTATGATAGTGTTGATGTAAAATATGGTAAAAGATGCCAAGTCAAATCCCATATAGATGTTAGCGTTAAATCAAGGTGTAAACTTGCTAATGACCGGTTGATGCTATATTTAATACGTAAAAGGATTGCACCTTGGGTTTAAAATCTTAATCCTATTTTTTTTTCTTCTTTTTTTTGTTGATTAATTATGCTAGCGTTTAATTATGTTGATTATACTATTAAGGAAAAGTAATAAAAGATCAATTCAAATATATATTTTTTTATTTAAAATCATTTGTGTTAATTTCGTCATTTTATGAATAAAAATGATTACATATATTTTTTAAATATTGGCACAATATAGTAACGAACTCGGCACGCACTAAGAATTGTCGAAACATCGTAATGTTAAAAATTAATAAATACGCAAGATTTAAATCTAAGTGTGTTTTAATATTAAATGAGTAATCATAAAGCCTAAGAAATTACACAATAATTTCGTGTAATTGATGCATACCCAAAACGAATATCATTTCATCCACAAATAATATAAACATAATTCACGTCCATAATTAACTTCAATATTAATAAACAACCAAAAACCATATAATTTAATGATACACAAAACAATTCGCATTCCGTATATAATTACTAATAGAAGATTCCGAGATTTCAAATAAGTATAATAATTCACCATAATTCTGTGTAACAAAACCTTCTGAACCTGAGGATAAAGGTGACGTTTCTCTGTATTGCGTTATTACAGCTATTAAAAAATTAAACATACTCATTAATTCTAAACAATTCTTTGAAATGTTTGTATGTGTTAACATTATTAAGAAACATTTATATGATGATTATATTTAAAATATTACCAAGTTATCTCTAAAATATTGTCTGTAACATATTTTGTTAAAATGTTAATTTCATGCTATCACGACTCCAATTTAAATATAATATGGCAAAAACTTTTAGAATACAAAATATTTATCTTCGATATTTGATATAGTATTAATAGGTACCACATATTGTATAATTGTATACATCTCTAGCTTCCTCTAGCGTTATCGCTTGCGGATCGACATGAATTTTTATTTAAAATTATAAAACCGACATAGTGTGGAAAAATAAAAAACACAAACACAGATTTTCACATTTATAATAAAAATTAGATGAAGGAATAAAGCATTGGAATCGCTCAGCATAGCGTCGACGTAGATTGAAAAAACATGGATAAATTAACCTAGGTTTTGCGCCTCGTGTCATGGCCACCAGTTCATGGCTATGTACATTACCAAGATATTACGTGGGCGTTGAGATGCCTGTCATTAAATGCATTACCTATCATTTATTACGTAAACCAAATTGTCTTATGTGATTGAGATTAACGATATTATGCAGTATTAGATAATATGTCACCAGATGCGTTTGAATATTGATTGATTAAAATAAATTGGTTTAGATAAATGGTGGACTAATATTTCGATTTATGGTATGATTGATGATAAATAGTGTTAAATCCAAGTGTTCAAAATACAGAAATAATAAATAAAGTCAGTGAGTGAATCTATACGATCGATAAATAAATATTGAGTGTTTTTGCATGTGAAAGAATATACGGTTACGTCAAAACACAATTTTAAATTTCTTTGTCTATTTGTCTGTTTATTCCGGTTAAATTGTGGAACACCTAGACCGATTTTAATAGGGCTTTTACTAGTAGATAGCTAATATTATAAAGTACTCCATATATATATTTAGGGTACTTTTATTTTAAAAAAATATCTTTCTAGCCAGGAATTAAACCTGCTAATTTTCAAAAAAAAATAACACACTGTAATATTGTACAATCTAATAGTTTCACCTATAAGTATCAACTTCTGAAGTAATCGTATACGGCAAAGAAAATCATTTTTTTACAAAATATTCAAAATTTATTAATTAATGCGAGTATAATGCTCCTTTCTTGAGCGGCAGCCTCGCTTTGTATGGGACATGCCATCCTGTAGTTAACGCGAAAAAAATCGCGGGCACTGCTAGTTGTAGAACAATAAGTAACAATCAAAGTACTACAACGTTTTATATTTTGTGTAAAAAAGTCGAATTTTAATATATTCGCTTTTTTATATCAATAAATCACTGCACGTGTTACCATTGTCACCACACAACTGAAAAGCGTCAAACTACAATGCCTTGTGTTTCAGTGTTTCAGCGTGGACCGTGAACCACGACGCGTATATATACAGTACACGGAGTGTACAGAAAACTAATTAATGGTAGATATACTCGTATTTCAAAAGTTTCTAAGAAATTTCTATCGCCAATGTTCGTGCGTAAGGTAAACTAATAAGCATAGTAACTGATAAGCAATACTACGACAAGAGGAAATGCCGTCTACAGAAGTCAAGTCTATTTTTAATAAATTTATTTAAAAGAACATATACTTGTTGTTTTCTATTTTGATAACGGGATAATCAATTAAAAGAAGATTTGTATTATAAAGAGAATCATTTTTAATAACTTTAATTTCGCAATTCATTATCAGAATACATCAATATCTCCGAATGTGACATTTTGTGGGTTGACACATTATTATCTTATCTACATCCAAATAAGAAACCAAGTGTTAAGTAAATATGTGTTCTATTTACATAGTTGCTCCACGAGTATCACTCGATTTATAAAGAATCGAGTGATATTAGTTTTTATTTTATTCTAATTGAATAATGTCAAAACAAAGACGACTTTAACAATATACATATAATTATATAAGAACCATATCTCTATGAGATTAATGGAACGTTATATAAATTTCACCATATGCCTGTCTCGAATATGATATATAACGTATAAAGTAAATCGTATTATAACTTTGTCGACTCGAAATTGTTATTCATTGCGTTTACGTAATGGATCAGAAGAAAAGTTTTCTAATTGCTTCTGAATATGCACGATCGGTGTCCTATACGCACTGGAGCTTCATTACATTTAATTTTTGTAATTTTTTTTTGTAAATTAGTTATTTTGTTGTTATTTGTTCACATATCATGAAGCACGCCCGAAATAGCTAAGTTAATTTACGATTAATTGGACTACAATTATTATTTTTATGTTATTTTGTACCCTTCTCATAATCATAATGTAGACGAGAGTCTACTATCAAAGAAAATAATTACATAAATAGTAATTATTTTTCAAATAGGTTTGTAGGAAAAACCAAATATAATAGAAAAACCGATGAGAGTTAATTTTATTACGTCTTAATTTTAATATTAATATAGTTTTACAAGACACTTAGTGGTGTGCAACAACTTGTAAATATTTAATTTATGCTAAAGGCCTCCTGTACTATTGAGAAGAAGATAAAAGTCTTAATCCACCACGCTTCTCCAATGCGGACTGGCAAATAATTAAATAATTATACATATCATTATTGGTTGAGCTCAATGGTTTGTAATTTATATTTAAAAAAATTGAAAAAAAAAATAATAATAACATAAAACGCAGTGCGTAAAGGTCCTCTAAGGCTGCCTGCGTTTATAAATATGCTGAAACTTTACAAGTGATTACTTATACGAAATTAATTACTTAGGAAAGGAAACAAGATAATTAAGAAAATCTTGCCTTTGTTATCATATAGAATTTAGCACGCAAAGACGTTCTTGTTTAATTATATGAAAATATAATTCAATTTTCAAACACCTTATAATTTTAAATATATATCTAATTAAAAAGTTCGAAATATAATAAAAAAGTTCATAAAGACTTTTCAAGTGAAATTAATCACATTTCAATTCAACACACTTTACAAAATAAATATTCAGACAAAAATAAATAATATTTTCGTGTAAGTTCTCCTATTTGTTTTCTGCTTCTTCTATCTGTATGTATATGCTTTACACATAACAACTAAACAGCACCTACGAAAATAGAAAAATATTTTTCTTATTCAAATAAAATTTGGCAAATAAAAATATAATACTCGTTGTAGAAAAGCATAACAACCTCAGGTACGTATTTTGATGGATTAAAAATATTTTTATTTAATTAATTGAATGTTAATACGAAATACATAATAGATTAAATAAGGTGTACATATTTTATAAAATTTATTATATAAAATATGGTGTACATATTTTAGAGGTAAACGTACTGTACTTATGTTTTTCTGTATTTGTTTTTGTATTTATGTATGTTAGTTTTATTGCGACCTACTCTAGCTTAAAGGGCTTGATCGATTTTAAAATGTAAAGTGTCAATAGATTTGTATTATTTCCGGAGTATCATAGACTATATGAAAAAAATCAATATGGTGGACGTAAGCTGCTACAGCTTATAAATTATTTCGACATACTGTATCCTAATTCTGTTTTTTTTTTTAACAAATCAAGTTGTTTTTTTTTTGTCTGTTACGTTTTCTGAACCTGTTGCGTAATTTTTGTTTCTAGTTGTATTTGTTCACTCATTCAGATTCTGTTAAATAAACGTTCAATACCCAGTAGCTGACGCTAAGCATCCGAAATTGATTTCGTCTCAAATGTCGTCGTCTTCCTGCGCACGGTGACACAGCAAATAGAGCTGTCTGTCACCACGTTTCTATTGTGATATCATGTTTCACACCTTCGTTCAACACATTCAGCAGTAGAAGGAAGTGGGCAGATAAGGTTATGAATAAAATAAGTTAGCATCAATATTAAATCCGGGTGCGATTAAATATTTAATTATGGATGAACCCACTATCTTTTGTTTGGACAATCGAGGACAAGTCATATATTATGTACAGTTTTATCATAAGTTTTTACATTGTGCTGAACATATTATAGTAAATATTTTTCACGGTTAATAAAAAAGGATTGAAAAAGGCGTTAGCTATTGAAACAATATTACAGTAGCTAAAGCTACATTGCACTTGATATTACTAGTTTTTCTTTAAATTTTTCTTTTAAGTGATTAATAATAAAAAAAAAACGAAAACATCCATACGATTTTTTATACAACCTTGTACAAACCGAAAACATGGCAGCTAGTGTCTCGAGCAAAAGTTCGTTTTCAATAATCCGGCTTACGTTTCTACCCGTCCAATATTTTTCAGTGGACTGGAACATATGAAAAAGTTCCCTTATATTTATATTTTTACAATTTTACACATTTAAAAACAGATTTTGTAAATAAGTAATACTTTGAAATAATAAGCCGACTTCAAAAGCAAAATACGCAATTTAGTTCACTAGGATGATTTACTAAATCCAGTTATTTTGATTTAGAAATCAAATTACTACAGCGATTTTGATAAAAGTTCTACGGAATGAATCTGAAATTATTTTTCCTTTGAAATAAAAAATTATTTTCAAAATCGGTGAAGAAATGTCGAAGTTCTGTAGTAAAAACATCAAAAAAACGCACTAAGAATTGAAAACCTTCCTTTTTGGAAACAAAAACCAAATAATACATTCAAAAATAACACACAATTGTAAAATTGAGTTTTCTGAAAACTTCAAGCACTTGGTATTTGTCACGGCAGCGGAATTGAATTTCTTCGAATTTTCGATATATGCAGTTCATATTATTTTCAATTTGTGTAAATTTTAGACATTCCGTGAAAAATTTTAGGCGGATTTGTTTTTGATGTGCCGCTTTTAGCACGCAAACTTTTTGTTATAATATGTTTGTATACTTAAATATTTTTAATAAGTGTTAGAATGTACTTATCTATCCATTTCCTAAAATTGAATCAAAATTATCGGTCTAGGAATTCTACTGCTAGCCAAAAGCCTCTCCTCTTAATAAGGATTTTAATCCATTGAACTGCTAAAAACATGTCTCAGTATTTCTGTGTGAATTCATGTGTCGGAACACATGAGGGTTTCCTCACAGTCTGTTACTACAAAACCGCGCAAAAAAAATTAAGCGTTAAAAGCTAAATTGGGCCCTGGTTTGATTCCACGACCATCCGTTATGATATAAATTTCTATATCCTCGACCATGTTCTTTGTGTTGTGGTAGAGCCTAGGTAGTACTACTCTCTCGCAGGAAACCTAAACCTTCTCTCCCAGCCTTGATTCTAAAGTAAGCGACGCTTTATTTTTTTACTTTTACAATAGATGATAAAATGTTTATTTACACTAATATTATAAAGATAAAGAAGAGTGCAATTCAGGTAAAGGGACGGCATTTTACACTATACCCCAAGGCAGCACTTAGTGTTAATCCGGCCCTGTTAAAAAATAAGTTATGTAAAGACGGCTTTATTATAGTTTTATTGTGTATAGATCCGTCACACGGCGCATTGTCGTAACACCTGTAGGCGGAACGATCCTCTTACTCACAGGGACACAATAGACAATCCAACGAGTTTAAACATTCGATAAAAACACGTAGGCGTCGAGGAAATAAATATTTACGATTCAACATCAAACAATGCTATAAAGAAATGTAAGCTAATGTTATGCCTATATCCTACGTTAAAAATCTTTAATAAATAAAGCATATTATACCATACAAGAATATTTTGACGACAAAGAGGCGTGGATTTGATAAGCGTTGATTTTCTATCCGGATAACATAATTAAAATGTAATAAAAATACATTATGTATAAATGATTTGAAAAGAGTTACTATCGAGTTTCTTGCCGGTTCTTCTCGGTAGAGACTACATTCCGAACCGGTGGTAGCTTTATAAAAATTAAAAATGAAAATATGACATGTAACTTGACGATTCGAAAGTCCTGTTCAAGCCCATTTGAATAAAGTATATTTTGAGTTTGAGTTTGAGTTCCTTTATTTTGTCTCTCTCTATAACTAGATTTATCGGTTTCATCTGTTTTTGTCACTGTTTCGTTAATAGAAATGCAAAAAAAAAAACATTTTATTTGGAACGCGGACAAAAAAAAATAAAATCTTCAGCTTGACATTCACTTTGCTACCGATAGCCTAAGCGTGTTATATAGCAGCCTCGCGCGGTTTTACTCACGATTATGGCTACTGCTTCACTTCTATCTTAAAAATAATTTGTCATACTAGTAGTAATTGAGATTATCTCTCACATACAAACTGAGATAAGTTTGGAACATTAGTCTAGATTAACTTACTTTAAAAAACAGGCTATCTAACATGTAGATTAGTCCGCAGAAACCAGCAAACAAACTCTTCAGTTTTACTTATGAGTACATACCGCTGGTAGTTAAAAAAATCTATGAGCAATGGATCTGTAACTTGACAATTCGAAAGTGCTTTAACAAGCCTATTCGAATAAAGTATATTTGAATTTAAATTTGACTATTTTATAATTAACCAAAGGATTCAAGGTGATCCGCAATTTTACTAACTTGTAAATCACGGTTATTTCATTTTATTGTTTCTATAATTATGTTATATCTAAGCGAATATTATTTGCAATGCGGAAATCAATTTGGAGATGCAATAAAACGTTTCTGACAAATAAAATTTAATGTTAACGAAATATATTTTTCAAAAATAATTAATTGTGTTTTAATATCTGTGACTTTTCAATAATTAAATTATATTTTTGAGGTTGGTTTTCAGTTAGCGAGATTATCAAATGTAATGTAATTCTAATTATATTTTATAACGAAGATGTCATAAACTTGATATTATCAATTAGCCCTCTGTTTAATTAAAAAGTTAAAATTGCTTACAGACAAATTGGACGGTTCTGATAAAAAAATGTTGAAGCTCTTTAATTTTCACTATAATTAATGTTCAACGGAACGTCATTCTCGATATTAAAATTCTTTTTAAATTTTTCCACTTAATAAAGTAAGTGAAATAAACATAATATTTCATATACCTTTAGGTATATGACGTTTTATTACGTTTCTTTAAAGTGAATATAATTTATTAATATATTATGTCATGTAAATACATTAAAAAATATTAACTTTTAAAACAAAAGGGGGAAACTATAAGTGACATTCGACTATAAATTAAAAAAATAAATAAACAAGACTGTAAAAAAAAAGGATTAGCCTTATTAAAATACAAACTTATTCTAGTTATTTTTATTTAAAACCCAATTACTTAACCGATTTTGATAACAATTCTATAGGACCAATCGGAGAGTTTACCGTTTCAAACAAAATAATTACTTAAGTCCAGCTGTTTTCGAGTAGCCGGAGTAACCGGACAAATTGAAAAGCTCCTTCTTCATCACAAGATCTGATGCCTTCACAGTTTATAAATAATGATATTGACAACGAATACATCAAAATAGTACGCTTGGCATTTCATTTAGTTACGGACATTATATAATACAATATACAACTCGGTAATAATAGAATCATTTACGATTATTGAATAATCATCGTAACTCGATACAATAAATCGATGTTATTCAATATTTCTCGTTGACCTTACATTTACAAAATCATTTGTTTCCAACAATTCTCGTGGTCGTATTAGATTTAAATAATCCAATTGTAATCTTGTCATTCTAATTACCGTAGATACACCTAGGGACTAGACGCGCTAGTTCAATTTGCAGAACGTCCGAAATTATATATTCGCTGTTATATTTTGCATTGCAAGCGTAATAACGGAATACATCCTTTACAACTTGATTTTGTACCATAATATAATATAACATAAAATTTTAATGCAAAATACAATAAATATAAATAACTAAATTACTTAAATTATTTGTATATATATGTAATTAAACAATTATACAGTATAATTATGTAATTAAATCCAGTGATACCAATAATTTTATATAGATATGTGCTTTTTTTTTCTAATTTTCATTGAAAGTTTAAAAAAAAAATTAATTTGTCTATTATATAAATAAACAATTATGTAGTCGGTATTATTTACATCTATCGAAAATTTTAAATGAAAGTTCTATTTTAATGTAAATGCAGATAAACTCTATCATTTACGATTTCGTTCCCAACGAGGTAAGAGATGGAGCCGTTTTTGAATAGCCCTCGGGAATCCAATTCTTTTTAGGCATAAAAGTATTCTACTTTCGTCTCTTGGCAAAAGATGTCACCTGATCTATCAATTTTCATTAAAATACTTTTTTTTTTTAAAAAAGGGAAACATCTTCAAAGGTGAAATAAATTATTTCATTTACGCGATTTCTTAAAATAAAATTTAGCTAGCAAACTACCAGGCTCTTATTTTTAAGTAATCACTGCCAACGCCAGAGGACCACAAATGCTTGCTTGAAAGGAATAATAGGCGAAATGGAATAGGAAGTAAAAAAGGAATAGGGGATAAGGTTAGGCTTCCGTCTCTCTCACACATTCACTGTGGGAAACGCAGCTGTATTAGTTACCTCCCGCTGTTTTTCTGTGAGAGTGAGGTAGTGCCGGTCGAGCCAGCGTATACGAGTTAAAGCCAATAATAATAGGCTACAGTTAGGCTTAGTAGTTAGTTTTGCCATACATATTTTTGGTATTTTAATTTTAAAATCAAAGTACTGAATCGATTGATGAAAATTCTATTGGACCAGTGGCAGAGTACAAACAAAATAATCAACCAAATCGATTAAGTCGTTCCCGAATAATCGGCGAACATAGATTAAAAAATATTCGATGAATTGAGAAAAAAAAGGTTGATATCTTTTTGGAAATATGTTAAAAATATTTGACAGACAAAATTAAAAAAAAAATCTTTTCTAATAAACATACATATAATTTACAAATTAAGTATGTACAACTTTACTCCAAATGCCAAGTAATTTATATACGTTTTAAATATAGAACATTCAGTACTCTTAAGTCCGTGTAATTGTAATGGGTGCGGTAAACAGGGTTAAGGTGTAAAGCCTTGAGCTTGACTCGTGACTATCTGCCAGATAGGACACGACATGACGAATAAATACCCACTTTATATCTGTCAGTTCTATTGAGAGATGAATGTGTAAGTTATTTTTTACTGCTTATTTATTCGATATACGATTTCGAGACTTTGTATGTGGTGTACCGATTTCATGGTACAAGGAGCTGGCCTCAACGAATGAGGAAGTCAGAAAACGTATGACCCTGAGGTTTCGTAATTCGAATCTAAATAAACGGAACCCTTTTTATAACAATGGTTAATAATATGTCAGAAAATTTAATCCGCACGATTATTATGTTAGTGCTTGTCAAGTTTATTGTATAATGTATTTTTCTTCACTTGTCTTATTTGGTGACAATACTCGGATTATCATAATCACGAATTTTCGACCGTTATTTTTCATAAAAAAATTTATTATAATGAATGATTCAATTCAATCATTCGGTCGATCATTTCTCATCTCTAACTCATCTGTGGTTAGAAGTACGCCATATTTGTCTGCCAAATAAGACAAGTTAAGAAGAATAGACTATATGCCTCGTTTACCAATTAAATAAGCATTTTTCTGTATAATAAAATCCGTTAAAGGTACACAAAACCATGTTCCTTCAAGAGCTCATAATAATTATTTTCACAACATTGAGTATAGTTTAAGTCGTAAAATAGCGTTTATGGAAAAACATTATAACAAAATACCCGTAAAATTTTGAACCACTGTCCGTTTACCTCCCATTTCCACGCTAACGTAAATATGAGAACGGTTGGTTTTTAGGTCAACGAGGCTCTGGAGAACGGGCTTTGAGGTGTTAAAACCGTGGTTTGTCTTTGAACTATGCGCTTTCGTTCTGCGAGTTGAATGCATTTAAATGTGCAACAAACGTAAAATATTTGCTTATGTAATTTTATTATTTCGAGCTCGGGTTATTTTTCGTTGAATTTTGTAATAATATTTACAAAATTTATTTACGAAATGTATGTATTTGAAATAAAAAATACGTTTTTCAAGCAGGCTTTCCACTTTTGCATCATCAAAATAGAAGCAATTTTTTTTTAAATAATAAAGCCGGTTCGAAATGTAGATTCTATACAGAAGAACAATCTCGATAGTTATAACGTCCTACATTTAAATATAATGTATAAAATTTTGAAGTAATTAAATATCTTTAGATCATAGCAAATCCCATGAATACAGCACTACCAAATTGTACGTGGTAAATTACACTATGATTAGTTATAGTTCGTACTATACATATTTTGATTTACAAAATATTTTACAGTGTTGTTATATATTGTGTTGAACTTAATAAAAGTTATAAAACTCTTAATTTTGATGTCAACCCAGTTTAAATTATGTACAACCCATCGTGTAGTTAAACCACAGATACTCGTACACGAAAACGTCCCTTTTACAAACAATTTTTCCAACAGTTAACAAAAACGAGAACCCTAAAAACCAAACAAAAGAACTCCACATACAAAGTTTTGGTACGTGATAATAATTTCAGTTCAAAACGACTGGTAGTAGAATAGAGCAAATAGCGTTTCTAAATCCTGTAGGAAGAGCACTTGAGCTGAAATTCCGCACTCTCCCAAGTTCCTAAACGCGAGACACTTAAGGCGTCGAGATTATGCCGTGCGTACACAAACCAACCCTCCCTCTAAACGAGGTTGAAGAGAAAACATACGTGGGTTTAGCCTTAATTTAAAACTTCAATATATTATGTTCTATACACATTACGTAATAGTATATTATAAAGCGTTTTAAAGTTTTGTAACTCCAAGAAAGTAATTACAACTTCGATTAATTCACTAAAACACAAAACAGACTTTGCAGCGTATAAATTTACTACTTAATTTTAAAAGAAAATGTTGACATAAATTAGTATAGAAAATGTTCACTAGTTTAATTTATCACATATCTAATTTCATTGAAAATTATTATGAAAGAGATAGTGCCAAAGAACTGTTAATAAGCGCCATTGCCCCAATATGGCGGTGATAAGGCACATAAAATCCACCATTTTGATTTTTTAAAGATTTTTTTTTGCCCCACGGCACTCGCGCCATCAACACGAAACAACGACATTGCATTTATCAAAATCGGTTAAGCTATTGAAAAGTTACCAGGGTACATAGCAACGGACGTACATACATACAAACGTTTTTCACGATAGTTTAGTTTACATATTCTAATTTTGATTTTATTTATTTAATCAAACCAAAGTTAGGAAGAGTGATTTAATTTATGTTGAAAAATAACAATAAGCTTTTACAACCTTTTATACGGCACCTTATTCTATATTAATATTATAAAGCTGAAGAGTTTGTTTGTTTGAACGCGCTAACCTCAGGAACAACTGGTTCGAATTGAGAAATTCTTTTTTTGTTTGATAGTTTATTTATTGAGGTAGAAAATTAAACATTATGTTTACTACAAAATTTAAACATACGTTAAACTCGTGTTTTTGAGTTAAACATGCTTTAAACATCATTTAATTATGTATATACGTTAGGTGAGCTTTATAGATGTTTAAAACATATTTTAGACTATTTTTTGCACATTAGATTGATACGTTTTCATGATTTCATTCAAGCTAGACAAGATTTTAAGCAATGTTTAATTATTAAACGCTGTTTAGCTAGACACATTTTAAACATGGTTTTATTTCTTCTTTTGTAGTACGGCAGTATGAAAAATATTTTAAGACTCTTTAGAAGTTAACACTTCTCTAAGGTTCACTTAAAGGCGTTATCCATAAATCCATTCAAGGTTCAGAATTTTTTTTTATTTACGAATATGTTATTATATATAGTATGAATACCAATAACGTATCAAATAATTAACATGTCTATATCTATATTATTCCGTGTATAATTACTGACAAAAATGTACTTTTTAAAAGTGCATAACCATTGCTTACATAAAAATATATTTTTATGGCTTTATTTATTTTAAACAAAAGCACCCCGTGCTGTGTATTCGACGTCATTAAAATCGTGTGCCGTATATTTTACGAACGTGTGAATATATCGATATAAAAGGTCAATAGACATCATAATATAGCACGATGATCACGATATTACATAACACTTTTTCATACATAACTTTATATATTTTATAGTCTATATTTCTTTATTTTTCCCATTTAGCCGACAAATATGTCATCTTTTCTAACCACAGAGGAGTTAGAGGTGAGAAATTATTGATCGAATAATTAAAGTGAATCATCTTTTAGAATGACAAACGACCGCTCTGGTGTAGTGGTGCTTAATGTACCTCTGACGCCGACGGTTGCGGATTCGATCCCCGCTATCTAATTCGGAGATATTGATGTATCCTGATAATACGAGATCTATTTAACGTTATTAAAAAAATCAAGTAATCTAAACTAAATAAATATGGAAAAAAGTTTCCTAATTTAATGTTCCGAATACAGAAGTGTGTTCAATATTTTGCAATATGCTATAAGCTAATATATATTTGAAAAACTTATTATTAGACAAAACTTTTTAATATACCAATCTGCTTTTAATTCATTATACATTTTATCAAAAATAAAAAATAGAAGATTCAAGCAAATGTCTTAAGAATAGATTTGACATGTTAAGACGCCATTTTCTCAAAATAACGTCCGTGTGGCTTTACATGGTATTGCTTATCAGTGATATCAAAAATCTGTACACATTTCCAAGTTTGACAAGTTCGCCGATTGTCTTGTTAGCTTAAATATACTCTCGCCCTTCAGTCGCTAGCTGGTTGCTAGGCAACGTCATCAAAGTGGTCAATATTTTGTAAAAATCTATCAAAATATGGCACGTTTTGGCAATCAAAGATAGTGCTTTAGTAATAAAATCAGAAATCAACTTTTAAAATGTAGAATTTTATAATAGCATTGACTCATTGTAGCCCTGCGGGTTATTTATAATTGGATTTGCACCTAAGATTGCACCAAAGTAAAGATTGACCTAAAATTAATATCTAAGCATTGGACTATTCAATAACGAGACCAGAAATTCGGTTAGGATGCGCAGAAAATACAAATTCATACAAATTTTCAAATACAGACGAACGTCACACACATCGAGGTTGACATTTGATTCGATATAATAACACGAGCACTCTATACAATATGATATTTGCAGTACGTGTGTAGTGGCTGGTGTATTGTTTGTTCAGATCTAGTAACGAACGTTACTGCACCAATTTAGATACCACTTCGAAATGTCGAGAAAACACGAATGCAAATGTAGGTAAGAATACTTCCCAGACGAGTACGAAATAGCTATCTCCTTGTTACAAATTTTAGATTACGTCCTGAGATTTATCTCACTTTACTTCTCTGAAATTGTAGCTAATCTTAGATCATGGGCTCTCCATGTAAACATTTAGTTTCTTCAAGCCTGATTTTCGTAACAAAAGGCTTATTTTATTCTTCAATATCCTATCTACATCTATACCAAAATTAATCATAATCAACAGTTTAGGCCTAAAAACATAAAACAACTAACAGATTAAATTATTCCATAAAAATTCCATATTTCATATGCTTCGTTCAGATATAACTAAGCAACGAAGAATACACGATTCAAATGAAAGGATAAGGTCTTGCGTTAATCAACTTTATTATTAAACAGCGAAGGTCTCGTTTATGGCTTTATGCGTCATGTTTAAATCAAGCACTAAGTAACAATGTTTTGAATGTAAATAAGCATTTACCTCTTATGTTACACTATTCACAAAACGACTGTGTTTCGAAATAAATAATTTAGTGTTTAAGTCTTGCGCGGTCTAGACAAGCAAAAGTGTATATTTAATTTTGAGAAGTACTACTTGGAATACAATATAAATATTAAATTAAATTATTAATTTAATTAAAATAATTAACTTAAATAAAGGAACCGACTTTAAAAAACAAAATACGCGATTTAGTTTACTAGGATGATATATTGTAGTTATTTTGATTTAAAACCCAAACTACTGAACAGATTTTCATGAAAATTTTATAAGACTAGTCCGACAGTACCCTTTTAAATAAAGAATTTAGTGGAACGGGTAACAAATGGTGAAGATCTGGGTTAACAAACATAAAAAAACACAACGAATTGAGAACCTTTTTTGAAGTAGTTTGGATTCAACTACGAATTAGTATATTTCACAATTGCACAAAACTTAATAAAAAATATTCATTGTCATTATAAAATTAACTAGCTGTGCCCGCGACTTCGTTCGCGTGGATTACAGAATGCTTGGCATGTCTCCTGCAAAGCAAGGTTCTAATAGTCTGCGGCGTTGCTTAAGAAAGGAGCTTTTTTTACTTTGGATCTGTGAACTTCCTGGTAGTATTTATAAGCAGACACTAACTCAGATACGGTATTCCTCCACGGTTTTCACAATAAATGTTGAAGAAAAATGTTTTGTGCTAGTCTTTAAAATTTCGACTGTAAAACAGTATGTTCCCGTCAAGGTTCTCCTTATATTATATATCGGGTGACTTTTTTAACTGAGGTTGTTAAGCCAAATCCGGAACTATAAGGAGTCGCGAAAAAATACTTAATAGAGTCTCGTGCCCGATTTTGAGAAATCTAAACTGCATCATAATTTGTTTTTGATATCATGATTCTCCAGGCCAGAAATAGACCCACTAATTTTGAAAAAAGAAACACATTCTGTATTATTGCACCTCCTAATAGTGTCCTGTAAGAATCAACTTTTGGAAAGTAATAGTAAGCGACAAATTAAAGGAAAAGATTATTTTTTTACAAAATAACATTAAGTCTATGTATATATGAATTAGAAGTTAAGTAATCGATTCTACACAGACATAATCAAATATGTGGGTTAAGTCATGGGTCCCGTAAGTTTAGAAAAAAAAGTCTGCATTACTTCTAACGATTTGTTTATAGATTGCATTAAAATGCTAGTCACCTACTAAAGTAAGGAAGAGTGTGAACAATACAATCGAAAATATATAATATGAATAACTCACAGTAACTTATTTTATGTTTGTCTATTTTTTCTATGTGAGCTATACAAAGTTGATAGAATGTGACGTTTGTTTTGGTCCCCGTCACCTTTTCAGTTACCTAGATAGGTTAAGATAATTATTAAAGGGATTAATCAATTTATTAAAAATCTACATTTCACTTGACTCGGCTATTGTATTAACCCGCTATTAGCGTTATAATTTTAAAATTTCACTTTTAGGTATGATCGTTGTTTTAAAGAATTACTAAAGTTTTAATGTATGAATTTGATAGAATTTTGTAAAAAAATAGCCTTTTTTTTTGTTACAATTAACTGTATACTATTACCTCCCTAAAGTTTATCCTTATAATATGTGACGGTATCAGATGATGCAATTATATAGAATGTTAATTTTTGCGACATCAACGTGTTCGTTTTTGGCTAGGAAAACTTATTTTTCAAAAAACTAATGATATTTTTAGTTTTTAACAAAATCGGCACTGTGACTCCTTTAATTATTTTTCGCTATTGCTTATAGTTTCGGATTTTGGTCTATGATATCCAGTAAAAAAATTACCCAGTAAATGTATTATTTTTTTAAATTATAATATTTATATAATATATATCTTCCCTATTTGAATCAGATGTTGCTCACTATTTCAACGGTTTCAATTTTGTTCCTCACTAGATTGACTTTCTTCTAGTGAAAGTTTCGTCAAAATCGGTCCAGCTGCTTCAGATATTAGCCGAAAGAAATTGAGTGACAAATAGACAGACAAAATTTTTAAAATTGGTAATTTTTTCTGTCAGCACCGTGTATACTTCCATATGCATTAATTTAAAATTACAGCAGACACATCAACCTTATTTATTTGTATAGACGTATACCTTTCCTTCTGAAATCGGAAATTGTTCACTATTTTATTGATTTATACAATATTTTGTTATCGTGTAATTTTCATTTTTATTAATTTCATTAAAATAAATATATTTTTTTAATAAATGTAGCTCAAGTTAATCCTCATAATATTAGCTATAGGGGCTGTCAATTAATCACGTAACGTTTTTAAGAACACTTTAGAGTTTGTGATATATCGTGATTTTTTTCTTCCATCCCTTCTCTCTCCTCTGGGCCTCACGTGTTTAATGGACATCCTCTAACTGCGTGTGAAAGTCCCATCAAATTTGATTCAACTGTGTGAGAGATTAGTCGTAAGAAACAGACTGACAGACAAAAAAAATGGATTTTTTTATGTAAGTACTGTATATATTTCACGCATTTAGTGAAAAGTACAAAATAATGTTCGACGTGAACCCTTAAATTGACATAACTTTTTTATTTATGAACAGATTGAAATGAAACAAACACTAAATGTTAAGTGAAGCTTACTGGTATATATTAATGAAAACCACATCTAAATCGGATAAGCCATTTCTGAGCGAACACAAACGCACAGATAAAGAGACAAAAGTTCTAAAAATTATTGTTTTGAGTTCTATAGCGTAGGTAAAGGCCCCCAATTATATTTTTCATTTACAGACAGCGACCTGTTAGAAGTTTTTTTTTATATGCAGAGATTAAAAAATATCTAAAATAGAAGTAAGCCTAAGCCATTCCTTATAACATTTGCTAACTGCAAGTAAAAGTACCATCAAAATCGGTTCAGCCGTTTCAGAGATTAGTCGGAACAAACAGACAGACAGACAGACTGACAGACAAAAAATTAAAAAATGTATTTTTTGATGTAAGTACTGTATATACTTTCATGCATTTTGTGATAAGCCCAAAAAAATGTTCAACGTGATACCTTAAATTGACATAACTTTTTTATTTATGGACCGATTGACATGAAACAAACCCTAAATGTTAAGTGAAGCATACTACAACATATTAGTGAAAACCGCATCTAAATCGGATAAGCCGTTTCTGAGATTAGCGTGCACAAACGCACAGATAAACAGACAAACAGACAAACAGACAAACAGATAAGAATTTTAAAAATCATTGTTTTGGGTTCTATTACGTTGGTAAAGGCCCCCAGTAATATTTTTTTTCATATATTTTCCATGTACAGACAGCGACCCTTTAGAATTTTATTATTAGTATAGATTATATTTTGACAAAGATACGTTTAAAATTCATTTTAATGAATTATTTCCGTTTTATCATATATACAGAGAAGTCTAGAGAAAGAAAATTATACAGTAGGTATCTGAAAGGCGTAATTACTAGTTGGAAAGCCAGACTCTTTATTCAAGAACGAAGATATTGTTCCTACCATTTCATTGTCAACGCAACTTAAGTAATAATTTACTAGTGCAATAAAAGACGATTTTAAAGATTGTACTAGTAATAACATTAAGTTTTATTTAAATTAATTCTTCTTTATATGCGAATTCTGAAACAATAACAAGTGACATTTTTGTATTACAATACATTTCTGCTCTCTAGCTAAGGTCGTGGCAATTATTCTTTTATTTAAGAGATTCCACGGCTTACCATCTGTCTAGTTTGCTCAATTTAAGCGGGACTTCGTGGTAGACAATGAATTTAATAATTAAATTATCAAGCAGCTTAGCAAGGCATATTCGAAGCAACGTAAATTATGCCTGAGCAATGGAATGGAAAATCTCTAAGTCGTGATCTCGACATATCACGTACTACTTTAATTAAAACCACCGCAGCGCCCGAACGCGGGTACTCACTTTTGTTTATATCTAAATTTATGAGCAAGGTTTGAGTTGTGATAAAATGTCGTTCTGAATGTGATTACAGTGCATATAAAACTCTTACTGTGTTTTATATAGTACTAGCTGGTACCCGTGACTTCGTCTGCGTACTTTTAATTTTAATATTAAGGATTATATTACCCGTTCCGAATCCGTTCCGTTCCGTTCGAATTTCGGGAATTCCGTTTGTAGAAAAACTCTGCACATCTTAAGAAACCTACGTATCAAGTTGCATGGTTCTATCTTAAAAAATGACGAACACCCATACGAACTTTCAACCTCTATTTCACCTTCCACACTGGTAAAAATTTCAAAATGCTAGAACAAACGATTTTTTGTTTCTTATTTAGTGCCTAAATACAAAATGTATGTTTTTATCTTCAAAATGACAAACTTCTTACAAATTTTCGACACCTATTTCATCCCCTCACAGGTCGAAATTTTAAAAACACCACAACGGTTTTATCTTTTAAAATTAAGAAATCCCAAAAAAACTTTCAACCTCTTCATCCCTTTATTTGCAATAAAAGGTATGTCCTTTCTCAGGGTCCTAAGATTGTTTGTACCAAATTTCATCAAAATCGGTTGAGAGATTTAAGCGGGAAAACCTAACAGACAGACAGACAGAGTTACTTTCGCATTTATAATATTACTAGGGATGTACTCAAAGAATTAAAATAGGTGCACAATTTTGAATATAATTTTAGCAAAAAGTAAAGGACGTAAACTCCGTTTCAAGGAAATTAAGCGACGCCAACGTCCAGGTGCGCTATTTTATAAACGTAACTACAAATTGCGTACATTTTTTTAAGTTATTTAGTTAGTCCTCAGTGATATATAGTTGCGACTTAGTCAACATTGCTCACGTAAATTAATCATCGGTTAGACTTTATTGTATTTACTTTAAAAGACATATTAAAATACTACTTAAGAAAACAAAATATGAAGATAGTTAAAGTCCATATAACCCATAACCACATTTCGGTTTCCCCTCAAAAGTTTATCTCCAAACATGTCGAGATTCAGATAAACAAATCAACAAAACGCAAATTCTGCGGCTTATACGTACACTAAAAACAGACGGGTGTAATCATGCGACAACAGTCTTGTTTTGGTTGGCTGCCATTCATTTGATTACGAATCTCACATGCTGAGCATGGTACTAACGGGGACAGGGCACGCGACACGGTTTTTACGATAACACCTAAGCTACTCGGGTTTAACGAGAATTTATTATATGAAACGTTAATCTCTGTCAAAATTTATACGTAAAATGGAATACCTAATTTTATTAATGTATATTTTTTAATAATTAAATTAGTACAAGTACGGTATTTTTTGTCATTTTTCTAATTAGTTACTTTAGTTACGAAGAAAAATTTTTCACGAAAAATCGTAATGGTATTTTTTTTTTGTGTTTTTATAACAAAGGAAAATATACAACATTAACAGATTACAGCTACATTTAAGTGATAAACCACAAGCTCATAAAATTAATTTATTGTGCGAAGTCGCAATACAAAGATAAAGGATTAAAAATTAATTACAAGTTTCGAACATCTCTTAGGCCGTAGTCGCGATAAAAAGTTTGTACATTAAGTCATTATAAGTTCGCTTTCAGGGCGAAATCCATCAGATTGTATAAATTATTTACAGGAATACAAAATTTGCTAACATTTAATTTTTAAAATGTAACAATTTGCTTCTTTTCAAGTTAATTACGAAAAGTTGGTCCATTAATGATTTTTCTTAAATAAATTCTAGGGATTGAAAAGTTAATTTGAAACAAATTATACGAGATTATAAAACAACAACTGTTAATAATAAAACATTGTTTTTTTTTTTACTTTTTTATGGCAAAAATAGTAATGTTTAAAAATAATATAAAACAACTGTGTCATATATTTTATTAACATTTTAGTATTATACACCACATTTACCAAATGCATATCATGTCAAATGGTAATTATTATAATACTCACAAATATAAATTAACTTCACCTTTATGTAATTACAAATTACATAAAGGTGAAGTTAAACTGAACTTTTCGAATCACATTTCATATCGAATTCGAATAATTTTTAAGGCCAATATTCTTTTACCCTTAACAATATCCGTGTTTGTTTTAAACAAGGTCTAAAACTAATCAGAGTACATTAATAAAGTAGGTATTTCTTGGAAATTCCCTTGCATGTTAGCCGTTCCTTGTAACGACGATAATGGCTAGAGGAGCGGCCATTAATTACAGCTGTCCGGCTTGAAGCCCTATACATTTTGAAGAGGTTAATTTGCCGTGACTAAGTTTAAGGTAAGACGCACACGTGCAAAGGTATGGGATTATAGTAATTCTAAATGCCTGAGGGTTGTGCTACTGACTTAAACATTATACTTAGAACACAAAGATATTTACAATAAGTTGAAGCAAAATCTTAAATAAATTTCTCGTGTTTATTTGAAAAATATTGACATGTGCGCTTATCTTTTTTTCGTGAACGACCAATATGAAAACACAATGACAGACACGTTGGCGCAGTGGTCACTGCTACTGACTCATGCGCTAACGGTCGCGGGTTCGATCCCCGCTCACGGCAAACGTCTGTATTAGCCATATGGATGTTTGTCGTGGTCTGGGTGTTTGTGTTGTGTGTGTTTCCGGACCCCCGACACAAGGTCACAAGATCTTAATGGGGGCCGTTGAGTGTGATGCGTTTATTACTTATTATTACTTACTTATTACAATACAAGTGAATTCTGCTTGACACGTGCGCAGACAAATGAAAAATACAGTCATTAGTAATTAAAAACTACATACCTAAATCACATTGTAAATATATAGATAGACAGCGTCGCATTTATTTTATATGTATAGTCGGAGTTTACAAAATTCCTTTCAAAGCCAAATAAATATATAAATTCCACGAAATAGAATGTACGCTTTGTTAGACAGCGAGTACTGTGTGTAACAGTAGTGATTCCTTATCGGATGACGTCACAGTTCCGGCGGCCGAGGTTCGAACCCGTCGGAAAAACTTCCACCCGACACGCGATACTCGTAACACTTAAGTTTGCGACAATTCTGACAAACACTGAAATGGTCGTCTTTTTACCCTATTGCATTACGCAAAGAAGGGTAATGTGTTTATAAGCCGCCTATGCATGTAAAATTCTATCTTTGTGGCACTATATAGACAAAACGCGTGGGCTGATTTTGATAAATGACCTTTAATTCGTAAGGAAGGTGTGAATGTGATAGAAAGCATAAAAACTTTAAATAAATCACAATGGACGATAATGGACGTCACAATGTGAAAAATTAAAAAAAATGAAAATAAACAAACTATGTCAAGTGGGGTATCGTTGAATAGGTATTTAATATATAGGTAAAAAATCATTTTTAGGTTTCTCATGTCCTTTTCAATTAAATATGCTTTAGGATCTATAACGACTTAAAATTGGTTAGTAAGGATTCTCACTTACAGGCTCTTAGACAGAACTGATATTGATACAGTACTGCTGACTGCAGATGATCTTGTTACGCAAGTGAGTTTTATTATTATTATTTTTTTAATTAACTTGTTGAATTTTTTGAATTTAGTTTTTGTAGTATATTTTTGAAATCCTGTACAATTTTTGTACCATCTGTTAGATTACAAAAGTTAATATTATGCAATAATAAAGCATACAATTAATATAATTTTATATCATAGAATTAATCAAAGACTCAACGAAAATGGTAAGTATTAAAAAAATGTATTTTGGATATTCTATAAGCCAGATTTCATCATCGATATGAAAATATGATCATGATCTGAATTTCATTAAACCAATATAATATACTCGTATTTGTAATCCTACTACGGTTCTGACTAAAAGGATTAAAATGACAATTTATTAATTGATTTCATTTCAATTTACACTATATATATAGAAAATCATAGTTTGCAATGTATGCATATTCTTAATAAAACAACGAAGACAAAATTTTAGCAAAATATCAAAATATGTATATAAAATGTTTAGTTTAATAGAAAGAAAAACCCAAATGTGAAGAGCCGAGATGGCCTAGTGATTAGAACACGTCGATCTTAACAGCGCCGCTGAGTTTTCAAGTGCTAAATTGGTGTTTAATTTCTTCTAGTACTCGACAGTAAAGGAAAACATCGAAACCTACATGTGCTGGGAGAAATTCTGACACACGTACATATATCCGCAATCTCAGCATCGTGGTGAATTAAGCTAAACCTCTTCCTTAATATAACAGGAGACCTTTGCCAAGCAATGGGTCACTTACAGGTGTTACGTTGAGCATGAGAGCTCCAAATTAAACAGGAATACGTAACAAAATATATATTTGCAACAATCAAAATTCTGCAGCTTATACAGACAATAGACTCCAGGGCTGGGTCCGTAGTGTCTTTTAAGAGAGTCTTCTCACCAAGTCTACGTTGTTAGTTCAAGTCTCCTGTGCCGTTCTTCACATTAACACGGCGGCAGATTATTTAGGGAAACGATAGTTAGTTGTTGCTCAACTTGAGTATGTAATATTTTAAACGCTATTTACATATTATAACATATGGTACTTATACTATTTTAAAGAGAAATTCAACTTAAAACCAATAAAATAAACGTCTCTCTTTTTTAGACATCCCGACGTCCCTCCCTCTACTTTCTTTTTTCAAAACCTACACGCTGGACATAAATAATATAATAAAACAAAACGATTTTATGGCACAACATACTCAATTGTAGAGAGGGCTAACCAAAACAAAATATTAAATAAAATATTACAATAAAGAGAATAAATAAAGTTATACTTAAAAAATTCGCCGTGACACAAGTTATTACTTTACTTTTACTTAAGTTCAGATTACTTACTTTGTAAGTTACGTCTAGTTTATTATCACAATTCGTATTCAGATATCTTATTAAGAGTGCGATATACTCTACAGTACAGAAACAGTAAAAGCGACAACAATACACATTTAATGGGTCTAGCTTTCAGCAATACGTTTCTTGTTGAGCGGCTCTTTGGTCGGCTTTCATATCATTGTTTAGCGATGCGGATATGTGAACCGAAGTTGCTCTAAAAGCATACTTGTCTGGTTCTTAGCGTGTGTTCTTGACGTATTATGAAGTTTATTTGATACGAAGTTTGTAACAAGATTGAAATGATATAAGAATCATATTCATATAAAATTACTGATACACTGTTCACTATTGAAATATCATAAAATGCATATATTGTGAAAAAAATTGAAATGTTGCCAGCATCAAATCTAGATAGTGGTAGCTACAAGTAATAATAATATGACCTGTGCGAACACTTCGCACCGTAAGTAATTATCGATATAACAACTACAATAATTTTAAACTGTTTTTTTTTTATGAAAACATTTACTTTAAAATATTAGTTCATTTTTGTAATTAGATCGAAAATTAATTTTCAAAATACCATATTAAATAATAATTATGATAGCGCGTGAAGGGTGATATTTAATACTCACATTAAACATCTTTAAGAACTAATATGCAGATATAAAACATAGTTAATAATATGAAAAAGTATACAAAGAAACCACTGTTATAACCCAGATATCTTACAACCAAAAAATAGTTAATATTCGTTGAACGTTTGAAATTTTAAAAGCGTTCATATTGGTATTAAGATGGAAGCTCCCAAGCGGAAAGATTCGACAAGGCGGCTCGAATTGCACATAACGTCTTACCATTCAAACATTTTCACTTCTACTTGAATGTGTCATTAGATGTTACCATTTAGTTTTTTTTTGCAATAATATATTTAAGCTGTTGATAGTGATATGTTAAATACAGTACAAAAAAGAAAATTCCAAACTTTAAGGTTTATCTTTTCCTATTAAGGAGAAGAATAATAAACCTTCATTCATTCACTCCAATGTGGATAGAAGTTCTTGTTTTAGAATTCCTCCAGATGTATTGAATTTTCATCGCGATGTTTTTCTTCATCACGAACATTAGTCGAATTTAAAAATAAATTATTATGATATAAAAAAAAATAATAATAATAAAAATAAACTTTATTGACTTATTTAAATTATATTAAAATCTTAAACTGTAAATATCGTATTGCCTAATTACTTCTATTTTAGGTACAGAAAAATTTTATTTCTGTTATTATTTCTAGGTTTATAGTAGGTACCACGGCTTAAAATCGCCTGACAAAAACCGTTTTCCATAACCTTTTTTATAGTGAATATTTAAAAATACCTTCGAATTTTATACACGTTGGCCAAATAGTGGTAAAATATTAGAGTACATGGCTGCCAATTATTGATATTTTACATAACAGTTGCCAACCTGGCACAGTTACAACGGTTTGCTGATATTAAATTCAAAGTATCACTTTTATGTTCATTGCTGGTATAAATATTTATGCTAGTTTTTCTTTTTTTTTCATTTTCGTTGCTACAGATACAACCTAGTATTGTAAAGAACATTCCCTTTAAGGTATTACTATACGTGAATATATGCTTTAGACTAATTCTATAATTATTCTTTAATTACTATTATATTTTATTGACACTATTTTTATTATATACAAAATATCACAAAATTATTGAAAATATATTTTAATTTTCTTTGAATGTTTTTTATGATATTTTTATTCTCTCTTTTAGATTGTTAAAAAAGACTAAGTTCTCTACGTAACTCGAAGGTCAAATTAACAAAGCATTGTCTTTAGACTTCCTTAATTAAATGTTAAAGTATTCGCAATCCGAAGCACATCTTCTTCAGAATTAGCCCTCGTTTATTTAATACTCGTGACAATCAGACGGAGGCCGGGACAAAATAACAATATTGAACGTCATTTGATTACGTGTTATCTTCCTTTTCTTACAGAGATTACACAGTTTTTCGGAGATGTACTGATTTAAGATTTAAATAAAAGCATTGTTATTGATTCCTTTGTTGGTGTAAACTTACATACCAACATCGCTAAGAATATGAAAATTGTAATAAAAATATGAAATGTATGGCTGCTCTTTGATTATTTAAATATATTATAGAATAACTGTCTTGTCTGTCTGTAATACGCAATTTAAAAAAAAAAGTCCTATTACTGTATAAAGGCCTACTCGCGTATAAGGGAGAAGGAAGAGTTTAATCTGCCACGCTGCTCAATAGAGCAAATGCAATAGCATGTTGGAGGATATTTTATATCGGTCAGAAAATCTCCCGACACGTATAGGTTTCCTCTATATCTCCTTCACTGTGAAGCAAGTGGAGAATTTAAACAAAAATTCAACACTTGAAAATCAGTTGAAATCAATGTGTTCTTACAACTGAGCTATCTTAGCTATTTATATAAATACATTAATGTATCTATCTAATTTCAAATGAGTATTAAAATGTAAACAGAAGTTACGATCTTAATTAATAAAGTTTCTTAATAAAGTAGGGATAGCGAAGTAAATATTTAATACAAAATAATTCAAAACTCTGTGTGAATGTCAAGAAATGCAAATATTATCGAAACTTTTGTCACGAGAGTAGATGCGGATAAAAGGACAAAGTCGAATGAAATCCGTATAAGTTTCTGCGCTCCCCGAGTTAACGCACGAGTTTACGATACGCCTAAACAAAAACAAACGCGGGAAACAATTGACTTTTAAAAGTTTACATTTACGAGTAACTCTTTATTGCCGGCTTTGTTTACTTTTGAATTGATTTTCCCTATACTTTTACTTTTTTATTTAGCACGCAAATACCTATTGTCGTTGTAAATTAAAAGTTACGCATTGTTACATAAAAATCAATTGAAATATAGAATAGCTATGTGAATAATGCTTCAGAATATAAAGTCTGAATTTCTGGTTTTATGTTTTGAAGTACTGCGAAATTGTGTATGTCGTTATTATGTCCCGATTTTTTTATTAAACTACATGTAATCATACACATGGGTTTGGTTATGTGTTTGAATAAATTATTTATGTATTAAAAATTGCCTCTTTATCAATATTATGGCGACATAACTATAATTAAGTAGGATAAACCAGAGTGTAATTGCCACATACTTTTTCAATGAAAGACATGTATATACATAGCTAGAACTGCCTAATAAACGCAGTGACAAAATTAGGCTGGAGTTATACTAGTAAGTTTTAGACTCGTCTATACTAATATTATAAAGAGGAAAGATTTGTTTGTTTGTAATGAATAGGCTCCGAAACTATTGAACCGATTTCAAAAATTCTTTCACCTTTAGAAAGCTACATTATCCCCGAGTAACATAGGCTGTATTATATTTTTTTTAAAATTAGGGATCCTTACTTAACCTCTAATAATGTAACCCAAGGTGTAAAAAAATGACCTGAAAAATTCCTTACGTCGCGTGCGCTGCGAAAACTATTGATGATAGAACAAAATCATGTACTACGACTTTGAAGAACTCATCATTATCTACCAAAAGTGTCGCGACAGCATATGTCTAAATATTATAGTTATGTTGCAGTAACCAGTTTTTTGTTCTAAACATTTAATGTATATGCCGCCGCTTGAAAAGGCTCTTTATTTGTACCTTGGTATTAATCCTTATCAAAATAAATAAATTACTTTATATTCAGGACGGCTTCAATACCTTTTTATAACTTTTTGAATTATTCAATTCGGACATTTCATTCGGAAGATATCAGGAGTTTAAAAATGCAAGTATTAGAAAAAAGTCGCGTGGTTGCCGCTCACCACGCTCAGCTAGCCAGCATGCGATGTAGGCTCCATGTAAGCGTCACTGGGGTACGGGGGGAGTCAAGGTAGTAAAATAAAGTGCCACGAGTACATTAATAAAAACTATGAATAAAAAAAATTCATTAAAAAAAATTCAAACATCCTTTATAATTTTACTTTTTGTGTGTGTGTGTGTGTGTGTGTGTGTGTGTGTATGTACCCGTGCGAAGCCGGTGCGGGCCGCTAGTATCTAATAAAAAACAACTCTATCACCTGGGAACTGTTACACAATTGGATGCTGATAAGCAATAATGTTCCAACCCATAAAAAGTCGAAATCGAATTTGGAGATATTGATATATTCTGATAACGCGTCACGTATTTTACAATATTCGAAAAATTTCTTCAATGTATAAAAGCAGTAATAAGAAATGTATGTAAACCATATAAAAGTAAATAAGAGCTAAACTTCTCAATTGTAATACTAGTGCAATTCTCGCCTTAAAACAGGCACTAAAAGTTAGTAAAGTACAACCATAGAGAACGAGTACTAAGTTCAACCACTTTGATTACTCTACAATGATCAACTAGTTAAATATTTATTGTTATTCTCGTGTGCTTATACGATCATCTACCCCCGTTTGCCCTTCAGCGGTGTCTCGTAGAAACAGATACCAATCAGTTATGACTCCCTCGAGAGTAGACCCTACTAACAACGTTATATCCTAAGATGACACAGGAGATAGGATCGGTTAGTGTGGAGTGTGGCAACCGTGGCGAGTGTTAATGGAATATTTATGACGTTAACCGAGTGGCGCTGACCCTTAATAGTAATACGTGAGTATACAAGATTTTCGGGCTGTTTGCTTTCGATTTCCCTACTCGTTATTGTTTCCTATTAAGTTTACATACATCACTTAAAAGAAACTACATATACTTATAGCTTAAACAAATACATTAAATTTTACGTATATTAAAAGTTTTAGAAAAGATTTAAAAAATCCACAATCGAAATTTTAATGAGGTTAAAAGAGATTTATTTCAAAAGAAATCGCGATAAATGATGCAGGAGCCGGCGCATAATGGGTCAGCTTTATTGTATTTTATTTCACGGTGCTTAACTCACCGTCTCTCACGGGTAAGCGATCGCGAAAAACCAAGATGGCTGCCGGCAATGTCGGGAAAACTTGATTTGTGACTCCACGAAGTAATGCCAGTGAGGAGTGCCAACAGTTGAATTGGAAAAATTTTATATTGTCCCATAAAATTCTTGACGAAAACAAAGTGCATTTTTGTTCAAGGATCAGTCACGAGTCTCGAAAGGGTTTATCTGAAGAATTCGCTTGAAGTTCGGTTTCTCCTCGTTGCCTCGAGTTTGGGAATCGCTGACACGATTAATAGTATCTGTCTAGAACTTATGCTACGGCGGTCTTTGAGGTTTTTGTAATAAATGGCATTTTTTCGGTTGAAGGTTTTTATAGAATTTTATGAGGAAAGAATGCTTACAAGAGAGTTCGTTCATCGATCAAATTCAATAACTTTTATCATTTTTTTGTACGGAGAAAAGCCTTTCTTAAGTGCAGATTGCTATAAATGTTTTGTTGCAAACGAATGAAATGTAATGCTAGTAAAATAATTAACTTATAGATACATGTTAAATAAGCTTGCAACAATCTAAATAACAAAAGTAGCCCTTCACATGCTATTTCACTTTGTATCACACAGCCCATTAAAGATTATTACCTGATGAGCTTGTTACACAGCCAGCGACTTTACCCGCGATTTATTTTTTGTATACGGAATTATATTTTGAGCTTTTCTCCAAATAATTTTATTAAAATTATTAAATGATTTTATTAAAATGCAAATTGATGTCTCCCGTATATATCGTTTAACAGAAAATTGTCTTTTAATTTCAGTTCTTAAATGACCACAAGGTAATTTTTAAAATGTCACACACGGACAGAGTATTACAGTTTCGTTTATCATATAGATATCGTAATCCAAACTCTTAATTTGATGAGCAACAACGAGGGAACCACTCTTCATCGCAATAATGGAAGGCACAGTGTATTTTCGATAAATCAACATGCGATGCAGCGCTGCGAGTACATTGCGATATTGACGGATTTACAATCCGTGTTCCACTCCACGAGCGAAGCCTGGCCTTTGTTCGTAATAATGTTAATACCGAAAACTGTCTTCGTATACATAGACCGTATTTGTGAAGAATTTTGTTACGTATTTTTAGTTGTCGGCGCGGGTTTTAGATGATAATTACATTTGTAATAAAGCTTTATTCTCGAAATTGATATACAGAACTCTGTAACCTGGTAACCTTAAGAAAGCTGGTTCTGTTCATAATAAAGGCACTGACAGCGAGTTCCTTTAGATGTAAAGCAATAACAGAGAATTTGTGTAAATAATTTTATGAAAGTCCGACAGCAAAACATATAACTATAATTCTCACCTTAAAGTATAAGCAAAGATAAATCCCGATCAAGTCAAGTTTTTACAGTGGTAGAGCTTAGCTGTACTTAGTACGGTGAGCGAGAGAGTTGGAAGCCTAACCTCCTTTTATCCTTCATTCTTTTATAAGCTGACAACGCACCTACATAGGCTTTTTGGTGCTGCAAACGTCTATGAATCATCACGTGACATCACGTGATTCATCTGCTCATTCGCCTGTTATTTCTGTAGTGTAAATCGGAATCGCAAACAATATGTAGTCAAATTTAGATACATTTATTCCTCTTCTAGTTAAGGGAAAACGTTTAGATACTTTTGTTTATATATATAACTCTTTATATATATTACAAACTTTGCTTTTGTAATATTAGAAATATTTTAGCAAGCGATAAATTTCTGAATCGTATTCAGTTACCTGACATCTTAATTATGTTCTATAAAACAGTGAAGACATAAAAATACTTTGATGTTATATTAAATTAAAAAAAAAAACATTAATTAATTGAAAAGTAAAGTTAGGTAGTTACGTTAAAATAATGTTAGTATTTATTTCGTCTTTATATACTCGTAAAGAGAATTTAATACTAAGAAATATTTGTGTGTATGTTTGTTCGCATTCTGTATGCTGCGATACCGTTCATTCATTTGCAATAAAACTTTGTCTATTTATTGTTTTCATTCGCGAGAATGTATAGAAGTACTATAAGTAGTCATAGCCTGTTAAAGGCCTCCTCTACTATTAAGGAAAAAGATTTAACTTGATCCACCACGTTACATGACTGCTGGTTGATAGATATACATGCATTAAAATTGCTCCCGTCACATGCAAGTTTCCTCACGATGCTTCCCGTCACCGCCGAACACGAGAAGAATTTAAACAAAAATTTATTATTTATAATTTATGTAGAAAGTATAGCACAATTAAAATCCAGTAGATAGCAGTAGATTAAAAACATATTATAATGATCTATAAGGCTAAAATCGATGGGACTAAATACAAAAATACCGTAGTTATCTATAGAGGTAGAAGTGACTGTCTCTTTAATTATTTGCATTTCATTTTTTTTTCTTTTATATATGTACATATGTATAATTATATATACATAATAAAATCGGATTTGTTACTTCATTTAAAAATTAAGAACGGCTGGACCAATTTCAATGATGTATATCAAATATATCAAAAATTCATAAAATAAGATAAGGAGAAAATTCAATTTTGTATGGAACGGCAACTAAGTTAACACAATATTTATTGATTCTGAGGTTGCACAAAGTTAGTCGGGTCAGCTAGTATTACTATATGAAAGCATAGTATGACAGTTAATATTATTTGATAAAGTTAACTCATATAAAACGCTGACGCACATGATCTTGAGTTCGGTCTATTTATCACATAATGGAAAAATCCCAGCGTGAAATCTCTTCGACGTCGATAAAACTAATTCAATTTTCGGTTCGATTTCGCAAGAGATGATATGAAATTGCTTCGCAGCTGTACAACGTTTTAACTGCAAACAAATATGAAAGAACACAATAGCAGTGATTTGTAGGCCACTCGTGCACGCAGAACGAGTAACGTCGGTGAACACAGATATGTGGAAGTGCCAACATTCGAATTGGAAAATTGTATATTGGGCTATAAAGTTCTTGACGGGGACATAGTGTGTGCTAGTTGGAACTGCGACGTCGTCTCTTCGATTTGGAGAAAACTTTCAAAATGCATTTTATTATACGGAATTTGGTATGTTTGTTTCTTTAAAACGTATCGAATATAACATTTATTTATTATTATATTACAGAGGGTTATTGTATACGCGAATTCATTTGCATACATTTAATAAACTATTTCTCTATGTATGATAGGTAATAATAAAGGATATTCCATACAAGCAGTATCCATCAGCCCCTATTCATCCCCTTTAAGTTTTCGCGACAAAAACCAATTTTTTATTCTACAAGGTCGAAAATATATCTAGGCATACAAAAATCATCAAAATTGGTCCAGCAGTTTAGGCCTACAAAGCTAACGAACAGACACACACATACTTACTTTCACGTGTATAATATTGTATGGATTGATATTGTCTGCTTTGTCTTTCAAATGTATTAAAAATCAAAATCAAGTCATAATAATAATATAAATAAATAAACGCATCACACTCAACGGTAGGTAGTAGGTACTTACAAGTTGTTTTCTACATTATTCTTCCCTGGTAAACAAAATGGGATAATTTAATCGACACTTCAAAGACAGCCATTTTTGTGGTGATTTTATATTTCATAAATAATTCTTCGATTTTTTTCAAAACTAACTAACCTAATCTCTGAAGTGACGAAATTCGAAATTAAAAACACAAAATTGTAGATAACTACCGTTTATGGAACCGCTATAAACGTAAGCCACGTTTGGGTTGCCTAGCAACGTGTTGTTGATGTTAAAAAGAACAGCATGGCGATATGCCATTAAATAAAAATCAGCCAAGTGCGTGTCGGGCCACGCACAATGTAGGGTTTCGTAGTTGTCAGAATTGTCAAGATCGGTCAAGCAATCTTCGAGTACCTATTTTCGTAAAAATGTTTGAATGTGAATTATACTAACGATTTTGAACTTTAAATGTTCGTCGATTATTTATTATTCTAACACTTGTAAAATATACTTAGCGAGAACCCACATAGCCGTGATAATTTTCCTTTTAAATTCATTATATGTGAATTTTTTCATATTTTTAGACGCAGCAGTTTAGTGGGTAGAGGGGGGGGGGGACACTTGACTCTAAGAAAAATTGACACTTCAAAGCTTAATATTTCGGAAACAGTTCGTCGTTCGGAAAAATAGTTTTCCCACACCTATAACATTTTTAAAAGACCTATCTAACGATACCCCACAACATGGGATAAATGAGAAAAAAAATTTTTGGTCTCTCTTAACACATAGGGAAAACATCCTGAAAAAAAAATATTTTTAAGATTTTATTGTACGACTTTCTCGGCGTAATTCATATGTATACTCATACCGAATTACAGCTTTCTGGTATTAAGGGTTTCGGAGCAAAGCCGCGGACAGACAGACAGACAGACAGACGGACATGGCGAAACGATAAGGGTTCCGTTTTTTACTACGGAACCCTAAAAACTTGGACAAATGTAATGGCTTCTTGTTATTTTGGACTTTTTAAAACAACATATTATATGGTGTGTAACAAATTTCTAAATTAATAATAAGTATCTCATATATGGATGCTGATAGGCAATAATGTGTCAACTCAAATCAAATTCGGAGATATTGATATAAACTGATAATACGTCATGTATTTAATATTATTTAAGTTTTTTTCAAGTAATCTAAACTAAATCAGTAGGAAAAAATTTGTTTATTTAATGTTTCGAATTTCAAATGTATCCCATATTTTCAATTTACACAATAATCTCATATATTTGAAAAACTTATTATTACATAAATCTTTTTATCATACTAATTTGCTTTCATTGATATAGAAAATAAGATGGATATATACTTCTGCAAACAAATTTATTAAGGAAGGTTTGACATCTTTATACGCCATTTTCACAAAATGAAGTCCGTGTGGCTTGACATAGTATTGCATATCAGCGTCCGTATATATCAAAGATTTCTCAGAAAGGCCAGAATTTCATATTTAAATCGTTGCTTAGGAACAAAGCCACTGATAATAACAGTCAGTATTAAAAGAAAATCGGATTCTATAACTAATTTCGTTTCAGCCTCAACTTTCCTTTTCGTATACAATACGCAACAAAAAAAAAACAAAAGAAACTTTTCTTGTTTAAAGTCCGACAGTGAAACAAAAGTGTTTCTTTAGATTTAAATCTTGCGGTCATTACAGAGTCGAGTTAGCATACATTTTAATATTCGGAGACAGCTGCGGCTCTGAAGAGAGGCCGCTTTCTGAGATGTCAAAACAACAGTATTTTATTTTTTTTCCCTCCTCCCTCTATCTCCGCTGAGAGATTTATAATAGCAATATTCTGTCCGACAAGTTGAACCCGGTGTTGAGGCAGTGTTTCCTTAAAAACTATAAAATGTCCGACATTAATATTGCGCTCGTACGGTGCTAGGAAAATAGTAATATTCATAACTTAGTTATATTTCCCAGAATAAGTTCTCATTTACTTTAAATGCAATTTATTAATGTTAAATACGGTATGTTATAAAATAACTTTTAGATACATATGAAACAATGTATTTTGATAATTAAAAATTAAGAAAAAGAGATTTATTTTTTTAGGATTCTGAATGAAGATTAATAAAAATCTTTGTATTAAAAAGAATTCAATTTCGATTTTTATTTTAGATGTTACTGGTATGCAAATTGCAATCTCCATATAGATTACAGTTCATGAAACAATGTGCTGTCAAATTAATGGAACATTTATCTATCGCAGTGCTCCAACTATCTTGTCACATTGTAATTAGACGAGTTAATTAAGCAGCTTACTACAGCCCCGCGTAACAGGCTTTCCAGCTACGTCGCAAATTGTGGTAACTTGAATAATATCAGACGGATTTACTAAACAAATTCAGTTCAAACCGTACTTCATGTATATTCTCCAGCTGTTATGAAATAGCTTATGCTGATAAGCGTAGAGGTAAGGTGTGGTTTGTTGTTAATGAGATTCGAGACGCAACTGGCTCCGTTTCGATGCTGGTATAAGATTAAGATTACAGAATATTTTTCACAGATAGTTCATATACAGAACATTGACAGTCTCGCAGACAATCCGTGTGAAGTAGCTAATATATGAGTAGCATGCGGTGAATGAGAGAGTCGAAAGACCATAGCCCATCCCCATTTCTTCTCTTACCACATATCGTTCTTGCCTTACCTTTTAAGCTGGCAATGCATTTATGGCTTCTCTGGTGCTGTAAGTGTTAATCTCTTCTGAGATGACCGCCTACTCGTATGCTTATAAATAAAAAAGATAAAATTTAATTAATTTTCCAGATGTTGAATTATGACAGTTGATTTGTGATCTTTTGAAAACAATTTTGCTTAAAATCAATTATCCGGTCCTTCATTATCCACAAAACAATAGGCTGGCTAAAAAAAAAACGAAATTACTATTATTATTGACAACGACAATACTTCATTCAGCATCCGGAATAATGACTAAGTTTTTACGAAGCCTCGATTCCAGTCTGTTCAGTTATTCCAACACAATAGCTTAATCAACTCGCGCAAGTTTACCCTTGCCTAATAATACAGGCATTATGCGCTCCAGTTAATTCTACCGTGGAAACTATATACTCATAAGTTGGATGTATTAATTCATAGGTGTTCTTCACCAACCTATTTTCTGAGGTAAACACGTGTACTGAGAAAACTATTAGTTAGAGGTTGATCATAATTCAAACCGATCAAGAGCGAGTTACATTAGCAAACGAAGGATTCCGTCACATCGTATAGGATATAATACTAAATATATAGTTTTACTTTTCAAATCATTACATATAAGAATTTAAGATATCTTCATTTATTTTTTTTCGTTACTATTCGTTTTAGATCTTGATAAATTTTGATATAAATTAAATTAGTTTTGCTATTGTTAATGTACTAAAGTTGACTTTTCGACAATGATAATAAGTTCCAGAAATGTAGCAATAGACAACAATATTACATTTCTTCTTAAATCAAAATATAAAAATTGGAACACTCTACTGTGAACTGTTATTTGTGTTAGAAAAAAAATGCGTCAATTGAATTTTACGTATTACTTCAATAAAAACCAACACTTGTATTCGTTCATATTGTTAGATCAAAATGGAGACAAAATTCATTTTCATCTGAAAATCAAAACGCAGTGTAGGTACCTATGTATGGGTAGGGTTGAATCAGTGCAATATTGATGGATCCGCCGAATCGTTATTGCGTCTCCCTAATGGATACAGATTGACCATACATAAATATACGTACCCAAAATTTCCGCTCCTGAATACTATTGGGTTTTTTGTCTGTATTTTCAGCTATATTCAAAACTATATGATTTTTTTATGTTTTATTTCCATGATCTATATAGTTTATACAATCATCTAGCTTTTTTACACGGCTTCGCTATTATATTGATGATTGAATATTGACCTCCAGCTTCACTATTTTAGCAATAAAATTTTCAAGAATCCATTCGAAGCTGACGTCTTCTACTTATAAACTACCTACTTTTTAATAAACAGGACTTGAAGAATTTAATTTAATTATAAATCAGAGTTCTGTGGTTTTGCCAGCGGGATAAAAATATCCAAGATACATCTTCAAGTTAGTAGGCATCACCACACTACATTTCACACAAATCTATTAAGTTTCAACTTATAGAAGTAACAAATACACACAATGCACTTTTATATATATTTATACATTTATAATATTAGTTTAATAAAAACAAACAATTTAACTACCCGCCATATTAGAACTCATCTCGTGACGCCATAAAAGGATTTATGACATTACTTCAGTAGTAAATTAGTTACAGTAATAATATTACTAGGCTAATAAATTTTACCTATTTAAATATTTTATTCGAATTGAGGACCTTCACCTACCTATCTATATTTTATAGCATGTTGTAATTAAAGCGTAAAATCAACATCGTGCAATCAATTATTATTGATTATGAAGCGTTAGCAGCGTCGTGTCACATGCAAAAGTACGGCGACATATGTGCGAAAACAAGACCGAAACATATCTTAATTGTAGTTTTTGATTTGATCGCACAGATGTGGCCGCAACATATTTGTATCTTTTCTACATCATATAATTAATTTATGTAGTGTTAATTGAACTAATATACATGTGACTAGGAGAACTGCCTTTCACGGGTAATATATGGACGCTGATAAGCAGTACTGTCTCAAGCCACACCGACTTCATTTTGAGAAAATGGCGTCTAACGATGTCAAGTCTATTGTTAATAAATTTGTTTGAAGACGGATATATCCATATTTTCTTTTTTTATTTTGATAAAAGATATAATGAATTGAAAGCAGATTATTGTATGAATTGCTAAATTTGGAACGCAATTGAAATTCGATTCATTAAATTAAGAAACTTTTTGTCGTCCTTATTTAGTTTAAGTGACTTGAATTTTTCTAAATCAAAATACATCAATATCATCGAATTTGATCTTTTTGCGGGTTGACACATTATTGCTTATCAGTATCCATATTATCTAATCTAATGTTGTTCACTTCTGTGGTCTTTAAAAGTAGTTAAGATTTCAATCCTACAATCCTTTTTCTGGCACTAACAGAATGACAAAGCGAAAAAACTACACCATAAACACTTTGAGGTCGCTTTGTTTACACATCATACGATCCCTACATTCCAGCCACAATAGCGAGGGTCAAGGAAAAAATTACTCTGAAAATTGATATAAAAATATGTTTAAGAATAGTTAATATACGCGATTTAAGTCCGTTTAAAATAGTTTTATTTTTATTTTGCCATATTTATTTTTTATTTAATTATTTCATGGATGTTATCTGTCAAGCACTTAAAGTAATTCGATGATTCACTTCTGTTAAGCGCCCCGAATTTTTTTTACGTATAAAATTCGTAACCCCTTGATTACACAGGTGATTTCAATCCTTTAATAAAAATGGAATATTTTCGTAATAAACAAGACACTTGGCACCGTGCCTAACGAACGTTCAGATGGAACTGATTAAATCGAAAATAAATATAATTTTATTTTAAAACGTTATTCATGAGTTCATATTTATTAAAATGTATATATAAAGAAAGATAAATATGAATCGAAAAAGCTGTCAATATGTAATAATAGATACGTCGATAATAAAGGCGTAATATTACAAAAGACAGTCTAATATAAGCAAAAATTGTCTCAGAACATTCTTCTATACCCTGCGACTAGTGTCTTAGAAAATGGGACAATTTTCTTTGACAGTATCCTATGTACCAGGATGTTTGTCTTAGAATATACGATCATAGGACAATATAAGGAGTAATCATAGATGATGTCTATCAGAGAGGACAATAATAAATTATCTTCTCAATCACTATCTGATTTCAAAAAACAAATTCACTTTACTTCATGTACTAAAAGTGTAAAAATCTTTCTAATATTTATAAATATATGATTTTTTTACGTTTTATTTCCATGATCTAAGCAGTTTATACAATCAACTAGCTTTTTACACGGCTTCGCTCGCGGAAGTTTGTTTTCTTCGTACAAATATTGAACTCCAGTTTCACTATTTTATCAATTAAAATTTTCAAAAATCCGTTCTCAGCTAACGTCTTCTACTTATACACTACCTACCTTTTAGTAAAAAGGATTCCAAGAATTTAAAACGCGAGTAAAATTTAAAACACTATCTAAAATTTATTTACTGAAAAGTGTTACGAAGTAATTAATTTATTCTCATTATAAATATTTTCGTGCTCCATATAAAGTGCACTTTAACATGACATGAAACCCAACTTACATTTTAATATCGCTTCGTAAACAATGCCCGAGATAAAAGACGGTTATTAAACTGTGAAGCTTCGTCTCATACTGGAAAACGACATTACTCTTAAAGTCTTGTAGTGTCGCAAAAAGCGTGATAGCATCACCACAGAGTGCATTTATTAAAGCATCTGTTTACGTGTAGCGTTCATTAAGAATTATGTGTGTCGTTATTTTTTTACTTTGTTAATTATTAATGTATTTTTTTTTACCTGATACAGAAGGAGAGTAATGTTTTTCGCGCTCTAATGTGTCTATTGAACGTCTTTTTCATTATTTTAACACATAAGTCATATATCATTAATTAATATGATTTTATTTCAAAAATATTACTGACTACCCACGAATCTTTTTGGATATAAGACTTTGAATGTCGATCAGTCAAGTAAACAAATCAAATCTAAAATATTTTCGAAAATATAAAATAATTATCATAATTGAACGCTGATAAGCAATATTGTATCAAGCCACATGGACTGCATTTTAAGAAAATGGCGTCTATAGATGTCAAACCTATTCTTAGCAAATATGTTTAAAGAAATATATTTCAATTTCTTCTGTTAGTTTTTGATAAAAGGTATAATTAATTAAAATCAGACTGATATATTTAATATATTATGTAATAAAAAGTTTTTCAAATGTTTGAGATTATTGTATAAATTGCAAAATATGGAACGCACTTCAAATTCGAACCAATCAATCAAGAAACTTTTTTACGTACTTATTTAGTTTATGTGCCTTCATTTTGCCATGTTATATGATGCAGTATCAGAATACACCAATATCTCAGAATTTGACTGTTTGTGGGTTGACACATTATTGCTTATCAGCATCCAATTGTTAAACTCGTGTTTTAATTGAGTTAGCAATTCATTGACTTAATTCGCATTAAATAAGTTATCCTAGTACAATTTAATCTATTCTAGATCGCATTGCCCCTAATCTCTTCATACTATTTATCAATTTAATAGCTACGAGTAGCTCTTTCAGAATATATGAACGGTTGTAGATAAAATTTTATAAATTTAAATTGCCTGTAAGCTGCATTTTTATATAATGCCGAGCGAAATCCATTAAAATTCCGTAAACATAGCCCAACTCGCATAATCCAAACAATTTATCAGCCCAATTAATTGCATGGACTTAAAAATCGCTACGAATAGCGTAAAGCATTTCAGTTATTTAGGAGAAACTTACAAATATAATTTAAAAAATACAACTGCAGGTTATTTATTTAAGTAAATTAAAAACATCTTTAATTATATTTTTGCTACGCCGCGGTGAACGTAACTAACGTTAAATAAAGATCCCCGGCATCACGGCAAATGTCTGCATTGGCCATACAGATGTTTGTCGTGGTCTAGGTGTTTGTGTTAGTGTTGTGAGTGTTTCCGGACCCCCGACACAAGATCACGCGATCTTAATGGGGGCTGTTGAGTGTGATTCGTTTATTTATTTATTATTTAAATATCACTCGCCTCCTCCCTAAAGTATCCCTATTTTATATGTATTAAAAAACTTTTGAAACTATTTTTAATTATCAGTAATGAACGATACAATTTTGTTCCGTGGACCAAGTGCGGACTTCTGTATTTCATAGACTAATTGATTTTTTTTTACAAATTCAGCTGAAGAAACAATCATGTTATTAAAAAATAAAAATTGCGCTCCTTCTCTGTCGGTTAAGTGAAAGACATACTTTCGTTTACTCACAATTTAAAAAACAAGACTCTTAAAAAAGGGGACTAAATTCAACTTAAAAATATTTATTTTTTATTCTAAAATCAAACTACTGACCCAATTTTGATGAAAATTCTTTGCAACCAATAGAAAAGTACACCCTTTTAAACAACAAAAAAAAAATTAGTAAAGTCTGTTTATGAGTAAACGGGAAACACTTAAAAAGTTTCCGTGAAATTAAGACCACCTCCACATCATTCCACCTCCTACGGAAAATGGTTAAAAATACTACTGGGCCGATTGAATTTATCTTGTAACTTTCTAGCAACCCCTTTGTACGGGTGCAATGTAATTTTTTACAATATCATATTACAAATTCTTGAAATTATCCCTTTGTCGTTACTATATAATTTGCATGTATAATACATTTAGACCTTCCTTTTGAAATACTGAAACACGACTTTGTTTTGTACTGAGAGATGATATTATGTTATTATTCTTTTTCTAAAATTATAATTGAACGAAACAATCCTAATTTTTAGGAAATTGACTCTTTTAAAATCGCAATCGAACCTCTGTCGATACAGAGTACTTCGGGAATGACTAATATAAACCATACAACGAAAACACGTGTACCACTTCCAATTCTCCCCATGTTCTTTGATTAGGAACAACCCTAAGGATTAAGTAATATTCAAATTCAAGCACCCCATAAAGCGCCCAGTTCGACTGCCACTTGCAATTCACCTTATTTACATATCTTAGTTCAAACGGTTATAGTTTCTGTCATTGTTAGTAGTTTCAGACTCACTCGCTCGTACATTATTGGATTTGTCTAAATTAGGATATACTGATATTTGTAATTCAGATAGGCCAAAATAATATATGGCATAATCTGCTCTCAAAATGGTTGATGAGGATTGATGGGTCAGAGAAGATTACATTCATTGCTGATTCGAGTCAATTATTTCAGCTATATACGTTTGAAAATAGTTGGTTAATCTTGCGGCTCTATTTTCAATTAATTTTACTCGTAATGCATGACGATCAAGTGTCATATTAACTAATGAAGGCTTTGTACGCGTCACATATTTAATTTAGAGTCCAACACTAACTTTAATAAAGTTATAATACTTATCGAAATTACCCTAATTTTAGATTTAATTATTACATACTAGATGTGCCTCGATTTAAGAATGTCGATCTTGCCAGATTTATTATTGGTAATGTTCAGCTCTTATTAGTCATAACGTGATGTTATGTAGCCTATAATTTTCCTCAGCAAGCGGGCTATTTAACAAATTTAATATGATTAAGTAAACTAACCGGTAATACGAAAACATTAGTAATATAATATGCGTAAAATAATATTAATAAAACAAAATTATTATCACCAGTAACTCATCTGAGATTATTTTATTTTAATTTATTTTAGGATCTCCGACAAAAGATACACACCAAAAAAATTTAAAAAAAAAACAATGTTACTTTAGCACAATATGTGTGCTTCTTCAATTATAGGAGACCACAGCTTGCTCATATAAATTATTAAAATTTTATAAATAGAAATGAAGAAACATAAAATTAATAAATTGCTAACTTAAAACAAAAAGCAAAAATTAAAAAAAAACTGTTAAAATATGAGATACATAAGAATAATATATACAGCTATAATGTATTAATAAAGTATTTTATTGAGGCAACTCTTATATTCGTTTATTTTTATCCCTTACATGTAATTGTCACCTGACATTTTATAAATTTGTTCGTTAGAAACATTACTTTTGTACTTAAATATGGGGCTAGTATTATTAGATGTAAAGTTTACCTTTTGCGGTCTCATCTGAGATAGATCTCAAACAAATGACAGTCAATCCATTGATTGTTATCAAAGGAGAATATTAAGTATCAAGTAATACAAAACCCAATACTTGGGCCAAAATATTAAAGTTAGTGCTTATCTTCAACGCTTGTTAATGCGGTTAAACGTTGATTCCTTATCTCCACAAAGGAAACACGTACAAGTAACTCGAACCTAATCTCATCTGACAGATAGTTGGCTTACCTTTTGTTCTACGAAGCCAAGATACAATTTCGAAGATAGTGGACATTCTAACAAGGGTAAGTTTAATTCCATTCCTGATATCGCTGATTATGTTTAATCGTGTTCTCGACAGCTTGTAACATGGTGGTGTCGTGTGCAACATTGTTTAGCAAATGTATGTTCCATCTTATGCATAATAATTATGTTTGGTTTATATGTTATACAAGCTGCACCTAGTAACCCGCGTGAGTATCGGTAATTGCCATATTACAAAAATAAAAATAGTTAATTAGTTCTTAAAAATTATTTATGTTTTAGGCAAGATATACACTTCCAAGCTTTTATCTCAGACTTTCATAAAGATGTACATGAGTTATTTCTCATTGCTTTAAACCTAAAAGGATTTACCTTCAGTGTCTAATTTAAGATATCCACTACTTTCTTTAGTACTTAGGACACAGCTGTTACTAGGTTCCAGAGTTGTTTTATATCGATCTTGAGAGTAAAATTTACAAACGTAATTTTTGCCTTATAATTTAACCTTTCTCGATAAACACAGTCAAACCGAACAAAAAATTTACAAATCGGATATTTGCGGGAACATTACCTAATGTTAAGTGATCACTACCGCTAATGGATATTTATATCACCAAAGTAGCCACAAATATGTTGCCAGCATAAAAAAGAATAGGGGATGAAGGCAAATAGGAAGTAAGGAAAAGAATAAGGGGGTTAGGCTTCCGTCTCACCGTATATTACAAAAAAAAAGTAAAATACTGTATTGATACGTAAGTTTCAGTTTATATGACATTAAACTTAAAATTCTTTATTGATGTAGGTATTAATGTGATACCTATATATTATATTCTACTGACTGTACATTCTTTCACTTCCATTGCATCATGTCCTGCTATATAAGGTTGTCTGGGAGAGATTGCTCTTTAGCGATAAGACCTATTGTACTTTTTTTTTCTCTATAATTTTGATATTGTATCTTTTTTTTCTTTGTGTGTATATGTATGTATATAATATATATAAAGAAATGAATAAACATTTTCCTCAACTTTTTGAACAACATCAATCGACAAACTTTCCAGCCTAATGGCTTATCAATACTAATCAAGGCTTGGTAGAATAAACAAAACGTCTTAAATACCTCCGTGTCTCAGATGTTCGGGTGAAATAAGCCATGAAAACCATTGGAGTGCGTCGGAAACGCAATTAACCGCGTCGTAGCCTCATTCACGTGCCGTTGTACTTAGCTTTCCATAGTTATACAGGTATTCAGATTTCGCTGTTTGCGGTGAATAAAAACTAAATACCTTTGTTCACCTTGGTTCTATTTTCGGCGATTATTTTATTTTTGCCAATATAAAATAAAGTGAATTGATAAAATAGGTAATTTTTAAGGCCTTGAAAATTGTAATCTATACGAATATTATAAAGAGGTGAATTTGGTTGTAAGTTTGTATATAGGGGTATTGTCAGAAATTGGATAACACATTTATTGAGGTAGGTTATAGGCTATAATATATCACGCTATGACTCATTGTAGCGAAGTAATAACCATAAACGCGGGTAAAACCGAAAAGAGCAGCTAGTTTAATATATAAAAATCACTGTTTGTTTCTTCGTATTGCCCCGTTCATCAGTTTGCGACAAAATTTTCAACTTATTATTTTCTAATAATATTAAGCAAAATAATAAGTTTAAGGTGAACAAAATCTACATTAGATCGAGCTAAGTCGCAAGCAAAAGCTAGTAAAAGATAAATAACTTTTATATTGCAAAATTTGATATGTAATACCGATCTTATGACCACGACTTCATTAGCTTTAGTGTTTTGGATATGGAGATTAATTTTTTTGACTATACTTGTATTCGATATTCATTAAAATTCAATCAGTGGTTTTTGCAATGAGTATACATCATGCAATACGAAGACAATATTTAAAAAATGTATAATGGTAGCCATATCTGCATCGATAACCACAATTAATAAATCCTTTAAACAATATTCGTCTCACGTAAAACTATAATATATTGAGAGCCGAGATGGCCTACTGGTTGGAAGACGTCGATGTCAGATGACGATTGCTGGTTTAAAATTTGTGCTTAAATTCATCTCGAGCTGGACGGTGAAGGAAATATCGTGGAGAAACCTGCATTTGCTGGGAGAAATTCACATGTACTATATCTGCCAACCCGCAGTGGAGCAGCGTGGTGAAATTAAGCACTAAACCTTCTCTTTAATAGGTGAGGAGGGCCTTGCCCTGCTGTGGGATTTAACAGGCTGTTAGTTTTAAAAATATGCGATCATTTTATGACTTTACAAAAAACACTTCTTTGGTTTTAACTTAAGTACGCACTACGACGTGTTACGTCTAAGGCGAGAATTACATTTATAAGTTGTACTCACATAATTGATATTAAACAGCTCTGTAACTCTAAGAGTTTTACATTTGCCACTTAATAAGTTTAAAGCCTACGTTAAAAAATCTTTAATAAATAAAGCATATTATACCATACAAGAATATTTTGACGACAAAGAGGCGTGGATTTGATAAGCGTTGATTTTCTATCCGGATAACATAATTAAAATGTAATAAAAATACATTATGTATAAATGATTTTAAAAGAATTACTATCGGTTTCTTGCCGGTTCTTCTCGGTAGAGACTACATTCCGAACCGGTGGTAGCTTTATAAAAATTAAAATTGAAAATATGACATGTAACTTGACGATTCGAATGTGCTGTTAAAGCCCATTTGAATAAAGTATATTTTGAGTTTGAGTTATTACGGCGAGCTACTGCTACGCTGCGATAAGTTTTTTTTTTTTTTGTTTTAATACAAAAATCAGAAATCAACTGTCAAAATCTATCACGGTAGCGATAAGCTTACATACAAAATCTGTGAGTGCTAAAAGTAAGGTACTGACAGTAAATTTTTTCAGGTGTAAAGCAATGTCAAACAACTTATCGCACGCTTCGTACTAAAGTGACCAAATACAAAATCTGTATAAAACGAGTTAGCTAAGTCAGTAATTAAAATTTAGTTTCATGTAACTCTGTGGTTCGTACCTAATTTATGATTCGAAAAGAAACTATTTTGTGACATTAAAGTTTAAATAAATAGCCGATATCTTAAAATATTTTATGCATTTTGTGCTCAAAGAATGTGAAGTTTTTTTATTCGGTTAATGTAATACAAATATAACATGACTTTTGGAAGTCTTTATGAAAGCAAAACTTATACAATGTGTAATATATAATCTAATATTCCATACAAAGAAAATTTTATCCAATAATCTCTTAACTTTTTACCCTTTCATATTTTCATCGCAATAGCTAGTTAGCCGCTCACTGCTGTTATCGGATATGGATCGCAAGACGTCAAGCGCACGTTGCGGTTGTGTTATCAGAAGACCACAATTTCTTGTGTTTGACACAAACTGTCGGGCAGCGCATTACTGTATCGGCTTTCCAGCGTTAAGTTTAGATTAAATTGTAAGTTACTTTTAAATATATATTTTATTCATAAAAGCCGTCTTACGTAAATGGTACAAAGATAAATAACTTTTTACTCGACTTCGCGACGCAAAGGAGGGTACATTTATCAACCTATATGTATGTGGGTTTGTACCTTTGTATTTAGATCAAACGCGTGGGCTGGATTTAATAAATGACTCGTCGATTGATTTGTCATGATGGCGCAAATGTCATAGAAAGCATAAACATTTGCAAAAATCAAAGTCGTTTCCAACATAATGTGAGTAAGACAGAATAAAAATTAATTATTTTGACATACTTTTAGACGCCGTACATTAGTATCAAATCTTAGAACAAAGATATTTCTTACTTAATAACAATTTAATATTTAGGAATTTATTTAATGTTCACTCATAATAGTATGTCCTATATTTACAATTTATACAGTTTTTGTTTAAATAAAATACAAATTAAATTAAGCATTATTGTTCATCAATAGGTATGTACATATACATATAATTACTTGTCCTGGCTGACTGATTTATCAAAACGTAAAAATTTGGCCAGTTTTAAGTATTTTTGGAAATTTCACTCTTAAAGGGTAAAATAATAGATGAACGGTTGTTTGAAAGTCGTTATTTTTAAAGTAAGGAACACGAAATAAATAAATGTAATAAACTTATGATTACAAATAAAGACACATGTACATGGGCGTTTTTTTTTTATTTTATTTATAAGCGGTTGAGTTAGGGTGGTAAATCTATATATAATATCGTCGGTGATAGAGCAAAACCGCGTAACTAGCTTTCACAATAAGGTCCATTTTTGCGCAATGGAAAATGCCCGTAAGCCTTATTTTTATCAATAATGTAATTTAGTATTGGATTCAAATTTTAACTTTATAACAAAAGTTAGTTACGCGGTTTTGAAATATCCCCGACGATATAACCCTTGCGAAGCCAGTGCGAGCCGCTGGTATACTATATACTCATTATAAGTTATGCGAAATTATAATAGCAAGTAATGCTAATAAGTCACATTTTATTTCACACTCAAAAAACAAATATAAAATTCTAATACAGCGTACGTTCAACATGGTATTTCACATTTACATTTTTCATTTCTTAATTATCAGCGACATACCACAAAATAGTGTGCTGTAATGAAACCCTTTTTCTTCATTTACATTACTCACAAGTAATTATGCATATTTTCATACCTTTTCACTATTGTCGTCTTTACATTCGGCAGTATAATTTGTTATTCGTAATAATCCTAGTTATGCATATATATAAAATAAGGTTTTGAAATTGTTTATGGATAAATATTGCACACCTATAGAAAATTATGAATTATTTTACTTCTAAAGAGAAATACTCCAACAAATCATATGAATCAAAGTAATTCTAAAAACTTGGGTAATTAACTAGTTATTGCAATCGAGTGACATCGGTACAGTGAGGAATCTTTATTAAGTGTCATTATTTAGCAATAATGTCTTGGATTTATTGCATAGGGTCATTTTACTATCACCATTTCTACTTGCATTTTAATGAACTATCTCTACAGTATAAGTGTATGTCACTAAAAATTGTGTTACATAAAATTTGGTAGTAAAATATGTCTGAACTGACTTAAAAAAAGATGTTCTCAATTTGTAGCCTTTTTTAAATATTTGTTGCTACAAATCTCCCTTGTGCTCCGAACGGGTTCTGAAAATTATTTTAATTTAGTGATTTTAAAACCAAAGAACTATACCGATTTCGATGAAACTAATCTGAAAGGGTACATACTCTTTCAAAACAGTCATTTAAACAACGTAGTATATAAATTGAAATCTTCCTCTTTTTTTAAATCGGCTGAAGAATATCTTTAAAAATTCGATAGATTACGAACACAATTGACTATATTTCACAAAAACGTAATCGATTGAATAACTAAAGATGAAAGAAAAATTAAAGTTTTCTTACAAAATGTGATTAATGGAAATTTATTTTCGAAGGCGTTAATACACTATCATTCAAACTTTGTATAAGAGGTGATTCAGCCGTTTCACGAAGACAAACTTTAAACTGAAAAATTTAGAACGTAAAAGAATTTTGCAAGATCAGGTATTCTTTTAAAATATTTATCAATGGCGAAGGGGATGTTCTCAGCTGACTCATCATTTTAGCGGTGCCCCATAATTTGTTAAACTCGTATTCGCTTTTGAAAAAGTTGTAATTGCTTACTAAACTTTACATTGACATGACAATATGGGACATTGTTGAGGTTGATCTTTTTAACCTTCACAATTGGCTCGAACGAGTATGTTTATCAGATACAGAGCGGACTATTCCTCAAATTCTTGGCACTGACAAGGCTCGTGTTTTGGTAGCCAGTGTTCTTGTATACAGTGATATTGGCGTTTCCTTCTTTGTCGTTTTCTGCCCCTCTTGTCATCATTACTAGGTTCAGGTTTCGGTAGAAATTTGTGATAACTGTTTGAATTACGAGTTCGTACATCAGCTTTTCCGTGGTGAATATTTTTTTCACGATTTGTTAAATATTTTACAAGTTTTAACAAATACAGTATTAAGAGCATTAGTCCTCCGTAAAAGAAAATCTTTTGTATAGTGCTTTCTTCAGGCTCCTTGTAAACGAGCATTTTGTTACAGTATTAATATTATTTGTAAAAGAACATAAAACTAAAATTTGGAGGACATTGTGACGCTTAAAATTACTTTGACACCTAACAACGTCATCCATTGTCGTTGTAGAGTGTAATAAAGTCAAGAATAAATCCTTTTTTAAATAAAATTTAATCATTTTGTACATGCAAAGTAACCTCGCGAAATCACCACCAGTTATGGTACCATTTGTAAGGTACAATATTCTTGATTGAGTTTTAGGTTATAATATTTTATGTAAGTCTATATTAACGAAACAGAAGCCGCAAGCGAAATAAGCATCCGAATATAAAATCATAAATCCCACCTAATTTTTATTTCAATTTCTTAACGTCGAAGTCACGACGTATAAATAAAACATTTTACATATCCACAGACTATTTGACTCTCGTTACATAATAAATGTAAACCCACACAATTACGCTCTTATACATTGTATTTTTACGTAGGTGTTTGGAAGTAATGTTTACACATAAAAGAAACGGAGATACGACAGCTTCACGGTCCATTGCTCCTTGAAAGGGTGCGGCGTAAAAATAAAGATATACAAGAACAACTTTATAAAATACCTTTTGTGTTATATAACTCAACTAATATAACTTCAAATAGCGACGTATTTCACAGTAAGGTGTAACTTTGTGATAAGTTTTCAACAACCGCTTTTGTACCCAATGCAATTGTCACCACGTCTGGCTCCCCGCAATGACAAACTTCGTAACGAAGGCTGATGAGCAAAACTACGATTGCGACTGTGTCAGCGATTTGACACCTCAACATTAGGCGTTACATATAACCTTTTATTTTAGAATTTTAAACGAATTTGAATACTACAGTATTCAAATTTAAATTTATTGTTGTTTAAGAATAGCTTAATTCGTGGTTTAGGGAATAGTGTTGTTCTTGTGTTTACGATGCTTTGTAGTAGTTTTTTTTTTATTTAAATTTATTAAAAGCCGAAAGATCTAAAGACTTAGGGTTAAATATCCCCAGCAAATAAGTAATATAAAGGATACTCAATAACTAATAACTAAGCTTGGCTGTAATATATATCGAGCTTCAGGGCACTGACTACAATTCGTATACGAGCTGGCTTAAAAATCGGCGTATAGTAACTAATACAGTTATTACGGTGAGTGCGAGAGCTTAACCTGCTCTATCATTCCTTTCCTTACATACTGTTCTCCTTCTTCTTATCCATTCATTTTTAAGCTGGCAACGCATTTATAATTTTTTTTTATAAATTTTCAAGGGCAAAGGTTACTTAATATACCATCAGATAACCTATCAGCTCGTTTTTCCGCTGTTTTTATTTAAAAATATCTTATAATAACTTTTCTCAAATTCGGCCAATTGATTATAATGGCTTATTTGTTTACTGTTTTTTCTACCAAAATTTTAGTCATAGAGTCCAATGAATTAGAAATAATATACAATGAAATCTTCTCATGTAAATTTTGATTAGATTAGAGATTAGACCAGTCATACACAAGTATTCGGCGAAAATTACATTTTATCTCTCTCTCTCTCTCTCTCTTTTCTCTCTCGGACTTTCATAAATATATACATACATAAACTGTTTGCCATTGTCTTATACTAGAAATAAATTGCTGTTGGTACTTTTGACATTCACGGCCATAATTACTTACTACGTATCGTTATTAAGTTAGGTTAGTGAGTTTTTGTATATCAATTATAAGAATAAAACTTACTAGTGTAATTCTTGCCTTCCATCGAACATCATGTATTTGCAGTAAATAATACTAGCAAACATTGAAGTGCGTGAGACCTAGGATCGTGTCTCTTATCCCTCTATTTACACTTTCTCACTAGGATTAAAGAATCGATCTTGAAATACAACATGGAATATATTTACTCAGAGAAAATACTCGTACATTTAACGAGATAGTACTAACATAGGATTAACAGACTGTAAATATATAAGGTTATAGATATATTTGTAAAATTGTAGTACTAAGTAAAATAGATACCATCGAAAACATTATTTGTAAAAAAAGAAAGTCAGTTCTTCTACCATAAAAAGTTGTGTGATCCATGTACATATGTAAGTCGGTTAATTTATTCAGTCCCTACTTAAAGATTCCCCTGTCTCAGATTATTGCGTAAAAGCTATGCTAACAACATCTTATAGAGACCAAAACAATATTAAAAATCTTATATATTATAAATTATAAAATTGAGTTGGCCATCACATTAAAACACATTTTATCTCACAAGTAATATATATTATATCAAAGTAGATCGTTTAGTTAGTTAGTTTCGTTTTTGCGTTGTGTTTTGCAAAATGCAATCTAAGCCTGACAAAGTTTGATTTTAGAAAAATAGTTTTTACTAAGAACATTTAAATTAAATCTTCTTAAGACTGTTCCCTATTTGATTCCGATTTTGTAGACTTTCTGTAACCACAATCGTTGTAAAGTATACAAAACGTCAGAATGATAAAAACAAATTAATTTCGCAAATAAAATCCGTTTGCAATAGTTTTTTAATACTAAATCGGCTTCTGTCTTCTAAGCAGCGTATCGAGATAAAATAGGTACCAGATTTTAAATGAGATGTACATATAATAATACAAGTCCTAACATCGCAATTAATTTCATGCAATAGGTTTTACTTGATGCGCGAACTAATATTTTAATCTCTCATCCATATCTAGTTTTGTTTTAGCAAAATTTCAGCTAAATAGCTATACCAAGGCGAATTTTTCCTTTTTAGAAAGGAATGTTTATGCTTAAGTTCAGAGATAATTTCATTAGACCATTACATACCAATCAGGGTTGATATTGGTATTTTTTGCGTGTTATAATTCATTTTTTGTATTATAAAGTATTTGTACGTAATTGTAAGTAAATATAACCATGTCGACTTGACGGGGCGCTACCGTCGCCCCCAGCTTAAATTTGACGTAAAATCACGATGGCAAGTTTTTTATAGAATATCACAACTGTAAGGGGTAATCTCTGAAATTACTGATTCAATTTGTTTTTTTATTGCGTTGGATACTAGATATAAAAGAATTAACTACAAATGTAATTTTCGCCTTTAAGGCTCTACTTTAAACTTTACCCTCAATATGCCGAAGTCAAGTAAATTTTATATTTCATTTATTCAAACAGCAAGAACAGTAATGTACCAAATCTAAACAAATATGTGTAAACCCTATAATTCAATTTTTTTTTATTGTAAGAAAATTAGGATATTACTAATCTGTAATAAAATTATAAAAAAAAAAGAAAAAAATTGTTCGTTTGTAATTTTATATGTAAGAGATACTCTCTGAAGCTACTGATGCGATTTGAAAAATTCGTTTTGAGTTAAATAGCATTTAGCATTTACTGGGAAATTCTTTAGGCTATATTCAGTACACTACACCTTATAAGAGCGAAGTAACAAAACAAGTCGTAAGCGCTAGCGAAATCGCGAGGATCGTCTAGTTAGGTTAGGTTAGGTTAATAAAACAACATATTCACCTCAGTTTATTTTTCTTAAAAGTAATAATAAAATTCTTCGCTGAAAAAAACATTGATTGATCTTTTTCCTTGGAACTTTATGAGTCATGTTTGGACTACGTAATCTTTGTCAATATTTCGCCTTGTAAATTCTTGTGTCTTGGTTTTTCTTAAAATTACTAATCACTTTGATATTTGTGGTTTTATCAGTAATTTTTATTGATCGTTTACGATAGTCACATTGTAATTTATTTTATGTGTACTTTACGTTTTTTTTTTTTTTTTTAATGTATTTAATAAACTGACCCAAACAAAGTCTCATTCGATAATCGGTTTATAATTAAATTTCAGTGGTTATAAAAAATAAATAATGTAACCCGTATTTTTCCCTATAAGAAATCTAATTGTTCACAATCTCATACTATGAATAGGTGGCAAATAATATTTCATATTTCAGAATTTATTTTGGAAACTCGTAGATTTTATCACCATGCTTTAATTCACAATTAAGCACTTAAAATACAAAGACGCTTTCTCGCATTTGGTCCTCCGAACTTTGTTAAATCCATTCACGCTATGCAGCTGCAAAATAATTACGTGATAATTTTACCGTGTTGCTTATTACCTAAGTTTCATTTCTAATAAAATCTACATATCCATCTTTCTAGTCATTAAAAACGTTTTTCAATAAAACCTATATCAAACGATACCATATAAAAGTAATAAACAATTCTCTTTGAAAAAAACTTTACGAGTCTCAGTTTAATGCATTCATTGCATTACCCGCTTTCATGTAGACACGTTATATTCATTCCCTTTTCAAAGTATGATGAAATTGTCTGAGCACAAAGTAACTCAGTTTCCCGCAAATCCAATGCACGTATCAGTCACGTGACTACAACAATGGAGTTATGGCGACGAGTAATATCGTTATTAACTGCCGCTTCTCTTCTACGATATTTTGTTATAAAGTAACAATATAGGCCTTCTTAACTTATAAAAACTTAATTGTTGTATGAAACTGGCTTAACCTCATTTCAATTCAATATTTTTTAAATGATGAACTATGTAAATAAAAATAATTTAATCTTAATAAAATTACTAGAGAGTCTGATTCGGTTTACCAGATGGCACATCTTCGAATTACGCCGTGTAAATTTTTTTGATGTGATTTCAAAATTTTAATAATCGAATTTCCCTTTTTCATGATAAATCTAATTTTACATCAAACGATATAAAATTAAAACTGTAAAATTTAGACATTTTTAGACCTGGTCAATTTTATAGTATTAATAAGTATATATTTTTATTCATAAATTATCGAATCCTGTTAACTTCTTTATACTTTATAAACTAACATCCTATTTTGTAAAAGCACTTTGCATTTTCAATATTATAAATTCCTGATAATCCTAGATTAGCGTGGTCGGTGGCTTTAAGCTGTATTTCTTTTGAAAAAATGAATCTCTTCCAGCTTCGAAAAGCGGATATTCACTTCATGGTTCTAATAATAATCTTGATAATAACTCAATGTTAGACAAGTCGGCTTTAATGCGTGTTTTATTTGTTTTTAATTTAAGTTAATAAATATTATTATTGAAAAAAATATTGATAAATATATGAAGTATCATAGAGTTTTTTTCATGAAAATTACTGGTAAACGAGCTATCGTTGTTGTTACGTACGAATCGAAGCTATATTAGCAGCTTCACTACAATTTTTTCTGTATGCGAACTGTAACTTTAGCTTTACATGAACATTACACCTATCTCTATATAAACTTTTCGATAGCGCAAGCGTGATAGTATTTGATTAAAACTTGGTACATTATTGGCACAGAAACGTGTAGCACAACGTTACTGCACGGAAGTTATAGCGTTAGTAATATTGTTATCAATTGCCGCTCTTCTTCTTAATTTTGTTATCAAGTTCATAACAACCAGTGGTAACTTTTCCTGAATCTACAAATTTGCTTTGTTATTGGTTGAGGTTCAATTTTAGTTTTAATAGGTATTCTAGTTTTGGTTGAATGTTGTTGATGCTGTTTGAGTTAAGTGAACAGATTTATATGCGAAGCAGATCATTGAGCTATATTCATCACCAAATTATAATTTAATTTAGTCCGCGAGGTATTTTGATTAAAACTAACATTTGTATTGTACGACGTACGAGTTTTATTACTGTAAGTTCCATCAAAATCTGTTTACATAAAGAGCAACATCATCAATCAAATCAATCAGCAACAACATCCATTCATCCCTCAAAAACCTTTGCATATAATAGATACAGTTTACAATAAATAGACAGTTACAGAAGAAAATTAATAGACTTTCTTATTTCATTTAATTTGATATAAAGAGGATCTTCACTAACACATTCAAAGTCTATACTCTTAAATTGAACCAGCTCGTTTCTGAATGGAAAACGTCCAGGAACTAAATTGTTCGAATAACAGGAGCCGCAGATAGAGCTTTTAAAATTCCTACGTTTAAGTTATATGATATAACTTAAACGTAGGAAAAGTACAATGTTACTATAGTTAACCATTTGAAAACGTATATTATAATAATACTAATCATGTGATATGTATTAGGTAACTACGGCTTTCATTATATGAATATAAAGAAAGCCTTGAAAATCTTTGAAATAATCGCCAAATACTATACATATAAAACGCGAGAGCGTGAAATATTATCAAATTATTATTATAAAGCAATTATAAAGCAATTATTGTCTTTACCAGTTGGTCATAGCGTTTGGCTACATAATTTTTTATCGTACTTTATCGCACATTAAGAACAATGAACAAAAGGCGGACTTTACCACCTAACCTTCGATCTTTCTTAATAAATAAACTATCTAAAAATTATTTTCTAAATTCAACTAGTAGTTACCAAGACCAGTGTATTCAGACAAAAAAAATTCAATTTTATCACCAGCCTATTTACATGATACAGTGAAAAAAAATCAAGTTGTTAGTAAAAGGACTTGTTTTTCTCCTGATTTGGATTCAGTCAACGTCCCCGCTCTGGAGTCGTGGAGTCTAGGATATTTATTCTGTATCAGTGGATAGTTTACCGCGAGGATTCCGGTATGCACGCCGCATCTCAGTAAATTCTCCGCCGAGTGCATTGGTCAAATTCAATCTACTTTCGAACTCGCATTGTTGGGTTGCCGGCTAATGTATTGCATTTGGTATTACATTTTTCAACATTACGTTATTTTAAACAATTGGTTAAGACTTTTTTAAAAAGGAATATAGCGTTTTCGACTTACAGGCTGTTCAATACATTTTACGTATTGTAATCAATCTTGAAGTTGTTAAAACAATTAACAAAAAAAAGTCTCGGTGAGTTTCTTTCGCGGTTACTTCTGAGGTCTGAGGTTATACTTTTTCGAAACCGTGGTAGATTCATTTTCTTGACGTTCAAAATGAAAATATAAATTTCCAATTCAATTTTATCTTTTAGTAAGTGTCTTTTAGTTGATGCAAACACCTATTTTGAATAAAAATATTACGATTTTTTTTTTGATTATAACAGGTTAATTTCCGTTTAAAGTAGCAGTTAATCAGTAATTTTCTTTTATAAATATTATCTATGAAACATAATTTGTTATACTAAGTATAGTATAATGTTGTTATACTAAGTATAATATAACACGACATAAACCAAAACATTGTATTTTTATATAAAATGTAGCTGGTAAAGGAGCAGGCAGGACACTGATGTTAAGTAATCACACAGCACCAGAGCCGCCAGTCACCAGCTTAAAAACAGAATGCTCGAAAGGGAATCGTAAGTACTTAAAAAGAATCAAATTAAAATTAATTACTTTTAAAATGACTACCTGTGAATAGTTTCTTTAACCCATTTAGCTCCGTCGTACTCGTTTGGGTACAGTAAGTTTTTGTAACTTAACTTTTACATACGGACGATTCAGTAAGTTTGTGACCGCTGTACTCGTGCGAGTACACCCTTCTAAAACTATCTATAGTAGAAAAACATTTATTTATTCTTTTGTATTTAAATATGTCACTAATAATTAAAAATAAATGATTTGGGTTTAAAATGCTGCTAGTGTCATATTGGTGCTTAAAAGGTTAAGCAATATAATTAGTATATTGTAATAATCCCACCTTTAAAGCATCTTAGTTTTACATTTACATTTATATTTTTATCTATAAATATATTTTTTCGAACTCGTGTTAATCATGTCAATGCCGCGGCTTGTCTAATAAATGGAAATTCTGAAGACTTAATAACGTTATTCAAGGAAATACTTTAATATTCCAAAAGCTTTCTAACTCTGACGAGAAACTCACTCATCCATGCATTTAATGCAATTACAATGTTAAGGGAAATGAAACCAGGTCAAAATAAATTCCAATTAAGCTATCTTTAAACCGGTCTCCTTTAATTGTATAAAAGCAATTTCCAATGGGAATTACGAACACTATTTATGTGAATCCAATGCTGACAGTGCCAAATACGACAGTGTTCCCGACGGCCAATCTCGGATCCTAAATTACATAATTGAATTCAATTTAATTAGAGTAACACCGTTTAATCTAAACAGGTATGGCTTTAGTTATATACTGGGCCTATATTTAGTCAGCACTAGTTAACTCACTGCAAGTCAAGCAATCAAAATCAAAGTATTTTTAAAAATTCACGAGTTACTATAAAAATACCTAAATCGGTATAGGTGTCTCTATAATCATCATCATGTACCTAGCATTTTTCCCGGTTATACCAGAGTCTGCTTTCTATTCTAGTCCAGATATCGACGAGTACCTGATTTTTACACAGAGCGACTGCCATCCGCAACCCCTGAGGGCAAGCCAGTAACAATTTAGACTAGGATAATTTCCCTACTACGAGTAACAATCATTATTAGGTGATTGTGATAACAACCGGGACCGACAGCTTTACGTGCTCTCCGAGGCACGGTGGGAAGACCCACAAGGACAAACACCCAGACCTAGGAACAAATATTTATATATATAGGTGTGCCTATAATATTTGAAGAATTCCCTCGATTTCTCCAGGATCCCATCATCAGATCCTGACTTCATAACAATAGGATCAAATTGGTACTATAGCCTTATAAACAAAAGAAAAATTGAAAATCGGTCCACAAACGGCAGAAAAATCGGTAAACAAACAAAAAAAAATACATACTGCCAAACATAGAACCTCCTCCTTTTTCGAAATCGGTTAAAAATAGAAATTTCATGACAGACGCGTTGGCGCAGTGGTCACTGCAACCGACTGAAGCTATCTAAACTAAAGAAGCGCTATCTAAAATACAGATGTTTGTCGTGGTCTGGGTGTTTGTGTTAGTGTTGTGTGTGTTTCTGGACTTTGTGTGAGTTTGATGCTTTTATTAATTTTTTTTTTTATTATTTACTTTCTATTTTTGAACATCAAGCAATTGAATCTAGACCACAGACCTGAGAAGAAACTACGAAAGAAACTCAGTGGGTATTATTATTTTTTGTTGATTTTTCTTTTAACAGTGACAATTATTATTCCTATGCTGTCATCATCATCATCTATGAAATCTTTAAAATCATAATACATACAACCTCTAACATATCAACGATCCTTTACAATATTTTTGACCTTTTAGGGATCCTGGTGTAAAATCTTATACAAATTCCAACAAAATAGTTATTAAATCGACATAATCGCGTAGTTTAATGTATATTCATTTTATTTTAACCATTTAATGGTTAACGAAAAATGTAGGTACCCTTTCCTTTTGCTCGCGGCTTTGCTCGCGGTTATGTAGATTTTGTTATTCCGGTTAACCGTCTAAAATTTATTTTTCTATCTAACCGTTACCATAAACAAGCCTCTGCCAACAGACACTTAATTGTAACCTATATCCTTCTCGCAAGTACAAACAAAAATTTAATATTTTTTTATTAACAAACAAACATAAATTTACATATTAAACAATGGTATAATATTTTTTTTTTTCGTCTTACGATCATCAATGTCGGCTTTCATCCCATACTTAAATGATAATCACTTTTTGGTAACAAAGACTTTAGAGAACTTATATTGTCAAAGATCAATTTTATACAAAAAATACTACTTATATTTCATATATATATAGATAAATAGTGCATGTGTTTTACCACAAGAATTGCAATTTTTTAACTTGATATAAATTATTTTTCTTTATTGAATTGTGAATTATTATGCAAAAGTAAGAGTTGAGAAAGGTCTTCAAAAATGTATGAATCTTTAAATATTTGGAAATCCTGTAAAGATTCTACATTCCGATGGATAGCATCACGGTCACAAACGCAGAGCACTCGGCGCGGAATGCTGGCAGGGCCCGCCCCTTCCAGCATTCGCACATCGCTATGTCGAAATTTTTGACATGATGTTAAAATTTAAACAAAAATAAACAAGCAACCATGCTATTCGAATTAATTTATAATTAACGTATTAGCAACGCACGATAATACTGTTAGAGAGACAACGTGTTACTATGAGTTAAAATTTAACAGAATGACTGAATTTAATGCTATTGTATTATCGCTAATGTTGAAATACTGCTAAATATTCGATAACGAAATTATATTAGTTGACCATAGAATGAGATATATTCGGGTTTAGTGCATCGAAATGGAATATTGTAATCAACGGCTCTCTAATCTGATTTATTTTGTTCGCAGCGTTTTGTCAGCTGGCTTTAGATTTTCATTAATTTTAAAATTAATCTACGTGACTGTTTAGGTATTCCGTTACTACCGGACTGCAGCAAACACTAATAATAAATCACGATTTTGAATATTGTATCTGATTTTAAATATTTGTATTCAAAGACTGCACATAATCGTGATCAAGAGATTTATTTTGGTGGTAAGGTCTAAAAAAGACCATTTTAGTACCTAGTAATGATCAAACATTATGTTACATTGATACGGTGGGTGTGCCAATGTAATTACAGATTGTATTAGAATAATAATGGTGTGTCCTGACAAGGGTCTTATCCGCAGAAATCTTAAATCTCCAAACTGTCACATAATAAAACCGCTGTTTGGAAGACTTTTTGTACGCAGTACTTTTACACCCTCGTGCGCGTTATACGATTCGCTTGTCGCGAATCCTATAAAACAGTCGCGAAATAGCAGTATGAGATATACGAGGTGAGGTAAGTGAGAGGGGGCGCGCGAGAGAGGGGCGTGCGTCTTTTGTTTACTTTTAGACGAGAACGAGACAGGTCGGGCGCATCAGCGATAATTCCAAGTAAGTGGAATTTATTTATTTTTTATCAGTATATCAGTGTCATTAAGATTATGAGTTTATATGTATATGCAGATTGTGTAATTCAGATTAGATCAGACTCAGAACATATGGTTACCAGTTTTAGACCAGTATCAGAGAGTAGCGAGGCTCGGGGTGGCTATAGGGGAGGTTGGAGGCCACTATCGAGGGACCAGACCCTCGTTCCTTTTACCAGTCATATGTTTAGAATCAGATATCAATAATTGTGTGTTATAATCAGATTAATCAGTATTACCCAGCAACGTCACGTCGTCATATGTGACGTATGTATTCATATATTCGTCCAATACCAATGGTCTAAGGTATTTGGCGACATGGTGGAGGTGCTGGGATCACAAAACAACACACACAAATAATATATTATTTTTCTTTAAAAAGAAATCATTCAATGTGGGTAGTTTGATATATTGCGAGCGAAGTGTTTATTTGCAATATAGTTAGGCTAAATATATTGTTGACGGCTAAAGATGAGTAATCGTGGACAATTTTGCACTGGATATTTAATACCTTATTCTAATGTGTTAAAGACGAAGTTCGTGTATAAAATAAATGAATAGATTAAAAGGGAATGAAATAAATGTGAAATTAAGTGTAATTATAGCATTGATATAAGGTTGAATATTGCATTGGAAATGTTTCAATATTATGTTACGTAAATATTTTTTATGTAATATTGTTGCTATTCAAACAAGAATGTTTTTAAGGTTCATTTTTAAATTAGATATTACTTGAGTAAGCTTGAGTATACTAAATAATTGGAATAATAGTTAAAGAAAAGTTAAATATATAATTAGATGTGGAACATAAATTCATTAAAAATATACTATTAGTAATGAGATTGTAAAAACTATTAATTAAATTATTTTAGATATAAAATTAAATTAAAATAATAATATAAAGTATGAAAAAAAAAATTAGATGAATTAGATCAGTTTGAAAAAAAAAATAACTAAAAATATATAACAGGTTTGTAATTTAAAATTCCATTTTAATAAATATTTTTATCTCCTGGCTTGTTACAGTTACGAAAACAGTACTCAAAGCTAATTGTTTTAGTGCATATTAATATGGAAGAAGCCATCCGAACCCGATTAAAAATTATTTACGAATCAGTTATAACTTATATGAATTCAGCTCAATCTACCATTAAACAAGTTATTGAACACGGTGTTACCAACATTAATGAATTAGATTTAGCCAAAACCAAATTGAAAGGTGCTAATGATAGGTTCGTTTCGGAAATTCATAATTATTGTAAGCTAATAAGTGAACCAAATCTTGAAGAAATTAGTCTTTATACAATAACGCAAATTCAAGCAGAAGAGTTAACAGCAGAATTAGATGTTTATATTAAACAAAATAGAACGAGAGATTCAGTTTCTAGTGAAAGTCTTAACGTGTCAGGAAAATTGCCGCGAATGGAACTTGCGAAATTCGATGGAGATGTTCTCAAATGGTATCAATTTTGGGATCAATTTTCATCAAACGTAGATAGTAGAAGCATTAATGAGGTTGATAAATTGTTGTACCTTCAATCAGTTCTTGAAGGAGATGCAAAACAAGCAATCGAGGGTTTAGATACAACTAGCAAAAATTATCAGATAGCTGTCAATACTCTAAAAGAAAGATATGGGAAACCTAGCGCAATTATTGATGCTCATTATGTAGCTTTATATAGAATCAAAACAGCCGACAAATCTGTAAAGGAATGTCGACAAGTACTTAATGAGATCGAGAGACATCTTAGGGTGCTTAGCTCTTTAGGAGAGGATGTCAACCATAACCATCTTCGAGTTATGATCATAGAGAAGTTTCCTGAAGATTTAATTTATGAGTTAAAATTAAAAATGTCAGATAAAGACGAGTCCATTGATGTTATAAGAAAATATTTAGAATATATAATATCGGCTAGAGAAACTTCAAATCGATTAAAAAGGCAGATTGAAGGTTCAAACACAGATGACTTGTCTAACGAGACCAAACGCAGTCGTGAACATTATACTTTAGACTCTTTACACGTTAGAACTGAAGAAATTAAAAGGCGTCGTAAATATAAACCTGTCAAAAAGGAAAATTCCAAATTTGATCACAGACCCTCCAATTTTACGAAAAAAAGATCTCATGAAAATTCCGATAGAGACTTTGAGCCACCTAAAAGAAAATTTATTAGAAAATGTATTTTTTGTAAACAGGATCATTTCAATGATGAATGCATTACTTATAAAACCATCCAAGAAAGAAAATCTCAGTTAGGAAATCGATGTTATAATTGTTTTGGTGAAGGGCATAGGGCCGATAGTTGTCGTTCTAAACGAAAGTGTAGGCATTGTAATAAATTTGGCGTTCACAATCGCGCATTATGTCCTGTGAATTTAACACCACCAATGCAATTAACACAAACTAATAGCTTACAAATAAGATCCGAAGTTACCACTACATTACTACAAACTTGTCTTGTTACTATATGTAATTCAAATATTTTATCGAAAAATATACCCAGTAGACTTTTACTCGATTGTGGTAGCCAACGCTCATATATAACAGAATCAGTTGCATCTGCATTGAACCTTCCTATTATGGAAAAAATATGTTTATCGATTTTTACGTTTGGCGCTAAAATACCTCATCAAATTGAAAGTCCTGTAGTAAGCCTTATAATGACGACGCGCAAAGGTCTTTCGCGACTTATATACGCAAATGTAGTACCTCATATTACAAATTATATACGACCTCCAGTACTAAGTGACTTGGTAAATTTATTAAGTGTCGATAGATTCAAGGGGCTTATATTAGCTGATGATGGTTCGCGTGGCGACAAGATAGATATTTTGATAGGGAACGATTATTACCATTCTTTTATGCATAGTGAAAAGATATCAATTAATAAAGACCTTTTCTTAGTTAATTCGGACTTTGGCTGGGTATGGTCAGGTAAGATAGGTGAATCAGATTCTAGAGATGAGTTAACAGTTTTAACATATTTTCAAACAAATGGAAATTATGATAGCAAATTGGATGAGCCTGATCTTCCATTAAAAACAAATGATATTAAAAAATTATGGGACTTAGAATCAATAGGAATAACAGACTCTCCCAAATGTAATCGTGACGAAGACGCAATTAAACAATTTAATAAATCGATTCAGTACAAAAATAACAGGTATCACGTCAAATGGCCGTGGGTGGAATATCCACCGAATTTACCTAATAATTTAGGATTAGCTTTTGGTCGCCTTAGTAATTTGTTGAAAAGATTAGATGAAGGAAAAATTGAATTATACAATAAAGTAATACAGGAACAATTAAAGAATGGTATTATAGAAATAATAGAAGAGGAGGATATTTCTTCGCAAAATCAACTAGTTCATTACCTTCCACACCATTGCGTTTTTAATCGTAATAAGCCTAATTCTATACGTGTTGTTTATGATGCTTCTGCTAAGACTTCAGGCAATAAAAGTCTTAACGATTGTTTATACAGGGGTCCTTTACTTTTAGAGGATCTAACTGGGTTATTAATTAAATTTAGAGAACATCAAATTGGTATTGTAGCTGATGTGGAGAAAGCTTTCTTACAATTAGGCCTCCAAGAGCGAGATAAGGATGTAACACGTTTTCTTTGGCTCAAAGATATAAACTTCGAATTAAATAAAGACAATATCTTACATTTACGCTTTTGCCGGGTTCCTTTTGGTATAATATCTAGTCCTTTTCTACTAAATGCAACAATCAAATATCATTTATTAAAGACTAACAATACGATTCTAAAACAAATTGCGGAAGACATTTATGTAGACAATATAGTTACGGGTGCTCAAACGGTATCAGATGCACATAAGTTATATACCGCATCTAAGCAGTGTTTTGATAGTTTGTCAATGAATTTAAGGGACTGGAATTCAAACTCAGTAGAATTTGTATCGCTTATACCACAAAAATTTCGTGAATTAGACAGTAACAAATTAGTAAAAGTTTTAGGTTTAATATGGGATACAAAGAAAGATAATTTACGTTTAAACCATAATATTAAGGAAAGTGATTTCAAATCGGTTGCTACAAAACGAGACGTTTTAAAGGTTATTGCTTCAGTGTACGATCCTTGTGGATTCGCTGTACCAATAATGCTCCCAGCAAAATTATTTTTTCAAAAATTATGGAAACAAAAGGTTAAATGGGATGTTAAAATTGATGATAGTTTACTTAATGAATGGAAACTTTTTGCGTCTAAGGTTCATTATATAAAAAATATTTGTATAAGTCGATGTTACTTAAGATATGTGGATAATGAAATAATTAATAACAGTATAGTATATGAGCTTCACTGCTTTACTGATGCCTCTTTGGAAGCATATGCAGCATGTGTTTATTTGTGTGGTTCTTTGGGTACTAATAATATTGTCACTTTTATTATTGGCAAGTCTAGATTAGTGCCTTTAAAGGATAAAAATAATTTAAAGATTCCAAGATTAGAATTGTTGGGAGTGCTTATTGGATGCAGACTAATTCGCTATGTATTAAAGTTTTTAAGATTAGAGATTAAAGAACAGTTTTTATGGACTGACAGTCAGATTGTATTAGGTTGGTATAAATCAAATAAACTCCTTTCACCGTTTGTTTCAAGGAGAATTAATGAGATCAAAGATAACAAACATTTATTTCTTAAATATGTACCAAGTCAACTCAACCCGGCAGATATAGGTACTAGATCAGACCGAGTTGAATCATATAATAGGTGGCTCAAGGGTCCTGATTTTTTGATACAAGGTCCAGAAAAGTGGCGGTCTAATAATTTTAGCGATCAGGTTGATACTCAAATTGATTTGGCGGGGGAGGGTCTCTCGAATACCACGACGGATGCTAGCAACGATACATCGGAATCTGAGACAATTAATTCAACAATAAGCTGTAATAGTGATGATGAAGTAAAAGTCATATTGAAACTTCAGGCAGAAAACTTTCCTAAAGAAGTTCAGGGTAAAGTAACTGACTTATCACGATCACTCGGCTTATATAAAGCTGATAATGGCATACTTAGATGCAGGGGTAGATTTAAATATACAGATTGGACTGATTCTCAGAAAAAACCTATATTGCTTCCCAAAAATTCAGACTATACCCACAAAATTATTTCTGATTTACACCAGAAAAATTATCATGTTGGAGTATCTCACACGTTAGCTCTTCTAAGAAAGGAATTTTGGGTTCCCCAAGGACGATCAACAGTTCAAAAGGTTATAAGAAAATGCCGACAATGTTTAAAGTATGGAGGAGGTCCATTTAAATTACCATCAATGCCCGATTTACCAGTAGAGAGGGTTAAGTTCAATCTTCCTTTTACTTTCACAGGCTTGGACTACTTTGGTCCTCTTTATGTAAATGAGTCTAATAACAAGGAAAAACGTTGGATTTGCTTATTCACCTGTTTAACTATAAGAGCCATACACATGGAAATAGTCAAAGATTTATCAGCCGAAGAAGGTCTATTAGCAATAAGAAGGTTTGTTGCAGTACGAGGTTTACCCAAATCTATTATATCTGATAACGCTACTCATTTCAAACTCACAGCGGACGTTTTATCTTCTGATTATTGTATACAAAATAAAATAGTATGGAAATTTATACCAGAATTAGCTCCATGGTTTGGTGGCTTTTATGAACGGCTTATAGGTCTAGTCAAAAATAGTCTCAGAAGAACATTAGACAAACATATGTTAAATCATAGCCAATTATGTACTGTTATTAAGGAAATAGAGTCAATTTTAAACACCAGACCAATGACGACAGTGGGAGTCGAACTAGAACATGTGTTAACTCCGTCAGACTTTTTACGAGTAGGTGGACCTCTAACAACGCAGATTTCAGATCGTGATTTTTTAGAATCAGCTACTGCAACTAAAACCAACCTAATTGACGGCTGGAAGCGTGGTCAGGTTATCATTCAGGAGTTTGCAAAGATGTTCACTAATCAATATTTAAACAGTCTTCGTGAACGAAGTAGCAAGCACCGGGAACCAAGAGTTGTAGTTAATAGAATTCCAAAATTAAATGAGATAGTTCAGATAAAAGCAGACGGTAGTAGAGCAAACTGGAAAGTTGGTAAAATATCAGAGCTTATAAAGGGTTCGGATGGGCAGATACGGGTAGCCAAAGTTAAAACGTCATCGGGAGAAACGTTGACTCGATCTATTGGTCATCTATTCCCGTTAGAAGTTGAAGATGATATTCATACTGAACAAGAGGAACAATTAGCTAAGACTAGTAACAACTCTCAACAGATTGAGTCGAATGACTTGGATCCTGACAAAGCACCAGACACACAATCAGAAACATCAGAAACTGTACCTACGTCGAAAAGACCGACCAGACTGTCAGCAATAAAGGCTAAAAATAAAGTAAAAGAATGGACTTCCCAGCTTATGAGTAATTTATTTAATAATTATAGCAGTTAATTATTTTTGTTCTATTGCAATTTTATGAACGGATCAATTGAATCATTTAATATAATGTAATCCGTTTAATCAGATTCTGGTTTTATTTTTCCCTTGAGGGGGGGGAGTGTCGCGAATCCTATAAAACAGTCGCGAAATAGCAGTATGAGATATACGAGGTGAGGTAAGTGAGAGGGGGCGCGCGAGAGAGGGGCGTGCGTCTTTTGTTTACTTTTAGACGAGAACGAGACAGGTCGGGCGCATCAGCGATAATTCCAAGTAAGTGGAATTTATTTATTTTTTATCAGTATATCAGTGTCATTAAGATTATGAGTTTATATGTATATGCAGATTGTGTAATTCAGATTAGATCAGACTCAGAACATATGGTTACCAGTTTTAGACCAGTATCAGAGAGTAGCGAGGCTCGGGGTGGCTATAGGGGAGGTTGGAGGCCACTATCGAGGGACCAGACCCTCGTTCCTTTTACCAGTCATATGTTTAGAATCAGATATCAATAATTGTGTGTTATAATCAGATTAATCAGTATTACCCAGCAACGTCACGTCGTCATATGTGACGTATGTATTCATATATTCGTCCAATACCAATGGTCTAAGGTATTTGGCGACATCGCTTCTGAACGATCCTCCAAAAAATTCTTCTCTGCGTAGGCTTTAAAACTAAAACCCTATGCTTACTATAACGTTGCAAATTAAGAATGAGTTATAACAACGTATCTAAGAAAGAAAGAAACAACACATATAACGTAACAACACATATCACAAATCTACATATCAACGTCATAGATCAATGATAAGGCGAAATAGAAGAGAAAAATGACGCAAATTAATCATAAACATTTCGTGACAAATATGAAGGGTTGGAAGCCGTAACGTGGCCGTCCCCTACAACATGGTGAGTAATTTCCCGCCGAGCCGAAATTCAATCTCATACAATATTTCGGATGATTTGCACCGTCGCAAATTCTGAACTGTTACATAACAAATTTATCACTTTGCCGCGTTTACTGCTCACTGCCAACATACAATGACACGTATTTCCATATTTTCATTTCACCGTCAATATAAATCGAACGAACATGACTTGTTAATATAACAATCTTTTTTATGTGTTTGTTGTAGAAAGTATATAAAATGGTACCGTTCTTTTATTTAAGTATACGGTAATTTATTATCTTTTTAAATGTACTGAAAACTAATTAATAGGCATAAAATGATTTTTTGTTTGTTATAAATTTAGTTTGCAGTACGATTTTATTTTTCAAAATGTCTGAAACCTATCTTATAGGAAACTCGTATTAATATAAAGTAATCTTATCCACGTCAATATTGATTTGTTTAATTAACCATGTATCCATGTTAGTCAATTAAGACTTGGAGACATGAAAGCAAGACCTACAAACTTTTATTAGACATATATACACGTATAAATAACACTTAACAAAAATAAAGAGCAGAATGTATTAATAATGTTTGTTTTTAATTATATTTGAACTAAATAACTTTCATTACACACAATTGTAAAGCTGAAGTGTTTGTTTGTTGGAACGAGCGAATCACAGGAACTGATGGTTTGAATTAAATAAAAATATTTTGTGTTAGATAGTTTATTTATTGAGAGGCTATAGGCTATTTTATCTACTACATATATGTGTGTCCTTAATAATTTATTCTATATTGATCGTTACTAGAGCGTGAAATGAGTGGAGATAGTAATGATTCAAAGGATTTCTTTTCTAGAAAGTCGTAGGTTAGTCATGCTGTTCAGGCTATTATTGAATTTTCGTTATACCTGTAGATTATACATTATAGTATTCTTTTACCTAATTCTTTAGTTAGAGGGATTTCAACACATGAGGTTTCGTCTCAATTGTGGAATAGTATTTCCCAAAACCTCCATGGAAAATGAAATTACACGCACCAATCTTTTAAACCAAGTACTTATCCGATTTAAAATATTATTATACCAAAGGAAAGTGACGTAGGATGTATAATATTTGTAACACTTTTTTGAAAAGTTAAATGTTTATTTTTTATATTATTTACGCTTTGCTTAATACTAATTTCTATTGTAATAACATATTGACAGTTTATTCTACATACACAGATCTCTCTCTACATCTTATTCTTTTGAAACTATTTATGCATAGGAAGGAATATTCACAAAACATACTTTGTTTCATCATAATATTCATCAATAACTAAATCGAAATTTATTCAAGAAATCGCATAATGTAAGCACATGGTCGATTACATAACCTTAAAATCCGACTTATTGCAATTATAGTGTCAATTATAAACTTGGAATAGCTGCTAGTTCGAGTGAAGTTTCCTTAGTTTTCCAAAACACCGTAATGACTTCCTAATTGCAATGCCAAGTTTCCTGATACAACTTCTCACGTCCCAGTTCTTAGTCCTATCAACAGTTTGTTCCTGGGAAAATTTATTAATGTTAATGTAAATATTATTATATAAATAGCAGCCTGGGGTTTACACATGTACGAAATCAGATATAATTGTATTAGTACTCTACAGACAATCAATTAAGCGATTAATTAGATTGTGTTCACTAACATATTATATATTGGGATATTTCGTATTTTCCTATGTGGAGACAGTAAATGTGTCTTTGAACAATAAAATAACATAAGTAAAGTCTATTTTAAAACACTATAAATAATTTTTACATTAAATCTTTTATTTATTTATAGGTAATTATGCTAAACACGATTATACTATAATTTCTTAATTTAGTTGTGGTTATTTTTAATTCTCAATATTCAGACTTGGCATTTAAGGTAACAATTTGAAATACAAGATGTTTCAATCGTTTGTTTCATTTGAAATTTTTGTCACAAAAAATATTTTTGAAATATCAAGCTTTACGAATCATCGTGCAACTCACACTTCTATATAAAAAATATTATGTTAAAAGCTGTTTTAAACATCCCACACGATACGATTTTACACACCTATTCGAAAGGGCCAATTAGTCATCATTATATCATAGCTGGATCTACAGTGACCCTACTGTCCTTAACCTAAGCGTGACGAGTCGACCTTCCATCGACTCCAATAACTCACATTGTTCATAAGGTGCCTGGGTGCGTAGCTATGCAGTGATTGTCTCTTCGCGATGCATGCTCGAAGGTCGAATAGATTATAGTGTATTAGAAATGACGTATCTTCTATAGTATTAGTGCGATTTTTGACGATCGCTTTTTTTGTATAACCACCAACGATATTATATAATTAGGTATAGTAAGCGTTGCATTCGTACTATTTGATGATATACATATACGTACTGTCTCCCCCTTGTGGTTTCATTCGCGTTTATGGTTATTGCTCTTCTACTATGAATCGTAGCGTGATATAATATAGCTTATAGCCTTCCTCAATAAATAAACTATGTAACACAAAAATAAAATTTTCAATTCGAACCGGTAGTTCCTGAGATTAGCGGGTTCGAACAAACAAATTCTTCAGCTTTATAATATTAGTGTACATTTAACTGGTAGCTAGCGCAACGACTGTCCCGCAATGGTTTCCATTTTGGAAGATCGGGTAAGTACCGGCTCTTTCAAATTGGAAGATATTTTGAGTGACAAAGTTGATAAGTTAATAATATATGTTTATAAGATACCATTGACAAGATCTAATAATGAGTTTACATAAAATTACATTATGAGAGAGGTGTAACTTAATTCTTGCGAACTTCGGAAGTCGTAGCTATTTTGTTTAAATATTATATAAAATTATTCATTATATAAAAGTCTGTATTGTTCAAAAAATATTTTATTCAAATGGCTCAATAATGAAATAACGCGTATCCCTAATGAAATTAAACAAATTCTTTTGTAAAAACTTATCACTAATGTGACAAAAATATTACTGCTTTATTTTTTATCAATCGAATGTGGAAATATAAAAGTTTACTTATATCCTTATTATATTATAAATAAAGGACAAATCGTTGCATTTATTTCATTAATACTTCTACTACTATTATCTCAAGACTTTTTGTTCACAAATCGAGTGCACTCAGAATTAAGTCAAACCTATGTACGATTATGTACGATTGTTTGTTACGGGTATGTACGATTCTCTCAGTTTGACACATGAAGTAACTATGTTTGTTACAAAAGTATAAAATCAGGATACCTAAATAATACATGTATCATTTCCATTTTATTCTTTATTCTTGGATATATTATGACATAACGATGCGATAAATCTGCATACAAACATTAGAACGTAACGAGAACGAATTATCGTACCTTATCTTGATAAGGTATTTCAATTAAATTAGAATCTAAAGATATTGACCCTATCATCATACTTGTATATATTAATTATACTTTCGATAGGTGAACTAGTAATCCATCTTAATGAGGAACACTCCAATTTATTTTAATTAAAATATCCCAAAACCCTTTCCTTGTTTCCACTTTCATCCCTTATACTTTTTTTAAGCTGGTAACGCATTTAACGCATGTAACTCCACTGAAGCTACAAATGGATGCTGATAAGCAATAATGTGTTAACCCACAAAAAGTCAAATTCGGAGGTATTGATGTATTTTGATACTGAATTACCTATTCAACATTATTCAAAAAAAAATCAAGTAATATAAACTAAATAAGTACGGTGAAAAGTGTCTGAATAATTGTTTCGTATTTCAAGTGCGTTCCATATTTTGCAATTTATAGAATAATCTGAAATATTTGAAAAACTTTTTATTAGATAATATATTAAATATATCAATCTACTTTTAATTCATTATACGTTTAAAAAAAAAAAAGAAAAGAAAAGATAGATATAAACTTCATTAAACAAATTCAGTAAGAATTGGATTGACTACTTTAGACGCCATTTTCTCAAAATGAAGTCCGTGTGGGTTGACACAGTATTGCTTATCAGCGTCCAAATATCCATGGCGGCGTTGATCACATAACATCAGGTGACCTGCTTGGCCGCCTTTGCCAACTATTTTTATAAAAAAAATCATAAAAAAAGTAATAAAAACTACAAAAAAAAAATAATTAAAAGATATTATGCAAGTTATGCATTAGTTCGACACGGCCTGTTACCTTTATTATAGGCCTATTAAATTAAACGTAGTCCGGATATTTGCAAAATGTAACGTTTCGCAAAATTGATTAATTTAAATTTTAAATAATAACTTTTATAACGGTTGCTTTTGACGTTAAAAAATAGATAATCCAAGTTGATCTTACACAATCTGTGTTCCGTAATATTATTATTTATTATTCTAGTGAATAATTATAATAGAATTCGTGATATATTTGAGATTTTTCTGTATTGTATAAAAAATACAATACCTGTATGATACTTTCGTGAAAACGGTGTATTACTTAGACATAAATTTCTTTAGAATTAAATAAAATATTCATATAAAAAGTATATCCTTGAAAACAAGACATAAATAATATAAAATAATAATTGACGGATTTATGAGGTAACAAACAAAACAAAAATACGCTACGAATTAAATTCGCTTGAAAAACAGTACACACTGACAGACAAGTACCCAGCAAGTACTAAGTAAGGCCTGTTTATCATGAGGAATTCTAAAAACTCTATTTCCTTAAATTCATTTTTTTGTGAAATCGTTAACAAAATCGGATGTAATGCAATAAATTTTTGCTTTGTTGAACGCGGCATTGGTACACAAAGTCTTCAATTTCCCAAACCTTGAAAAGTCTTGCTTTCATTAGAATATCTTACAAAAGTCTGCAATGGGAAATAATTTAAATCTAAATTTATATTCATAGAACAATAATTAGCTACTTCACGCCACGCGGTGTTACTTCTTTAACTGCAATTAATCTTTTGATTCCTCATTAATTATTACCATTTTTATTTCTAAAATATTCTCCATATGACATAACGGCTAAGTACCTCGTTTTTTTTTTCAATATAATGGCAATATGTATACTTTTTCTTACATTTACTTTACGTCATATTGTAACAAAGCCGCTCCCACTGCCTGTACTCTTTCTGTAAATCTTTTAAACTAAGCAATTGATTGTAGTGCAGATTTCATCATTAATCTGTAATCCAAAAGAGAGTGTTTTAAATGTATAATACATTCTTATTATAGTAGAAAAAAAAACCGAAAATGTCAATGATTTCTAACGTGATGTCGTAAAAAACTACATTCTTCTTTCGCGAAGCCGTGGCGAGTCGGTAGTTTTTGGATCAGTCTCAAAGTAGATCAAAGTAGAAATACACAATTAAACGTACAAAAACCACAAAAGACTTTCTTTCTTATTTCTCGGGTTATTTGTATCTATATGTTTGGTTTATTTCGCTTTTTATTATTAATGTAGAACCATAACAATTTTAATATTTTAAATATTCTATCTGACTGTTACGTTCTAACTTCTATACAACGTATATGTGTAATATATAAATAAAAAAGTCCTTGAACGTTTTTTTAATAATCACCTTAATTCCCTAATTGTAACTAGCTAAGTCGATATTAGTAAATTTTACAGGTGACGCAATGCTAAAAAGTCATATTATTAACTACGTAAATGATATCATATCTTTAATCAAAAATGTAATTATTTTAAATAATATATTACAATCATAGTATATTCTGAAATCAATTTTAGTGGAGGTATAATGATAGAGATAATAGAAGTAATTACGTTAAACTATCGCAATCATAAACGGTTAATGCGTTTTTAATTAATTCTGAGAGTTGATTTTTGTACTAAAATACCTCCTTTAATTGTCAATATGAGGCATGTTTTGATAGCGATAGTTTATCGTAATTAATTTGACACAACTAAAAGCTATATACCAAAGAATTGAATTGAATCTTAATTAACCCTGGTTGGATAGAAGTACTTAAAAATAATCTTAATTTAAAAACTAAAAAATTTAAAACAATAACTTTAAACAAACTGCAATGTGATTAATTTGTGACATTATTATGACGGTTGCTAATATATATAATTAAATATTAATATATTATATGTACAAATGTATATGAACAAAGAGTAATATATTGATTATTGACACGTATAAACGATCGCCCACATAATGTTTATAAATAACTCATGCAATAGACGACCATATCTGAACATGACAGTTGCCAGCACGACCTTATTATAATAGGAATTATACTTAAGGTTTTCTTCATAGAATAACTATGTTTTTATCTCAAAGCAAGCAAAAGTAAAAAAGACGGTAAAAAAAACAGAGTAAATGAAAAGAAAGTAGAAAAAATGCATTAGTTAATTATTTAATTACTTAAAATTTTAAATAAAATTTCAATAGACATTTCTACAAATATAAATAAATAATTAATAATATTTTTATATAATTTAAGCGCGATGTTTATGTGTACAGGTATATGTATACATACAAATTACTTAAGAGCGATTGATCTTAGATCGTGGAATATGAAAAATATAGAAATAGGGAATAAAATGTTTTTGAAACTTTCTCTTCGATTGGTAATATGTGTAATATAATAAATATGTACCGTATAACATCAGATTTGGATAACTAAGACTTTTTACAAAGTCCAATTTCAAATTCAAAAATACATAATATTTTAAATTAATTATAAATATTTACTTTAATAATTTAACAATTTTAGTTAAAAAATCAAACGAATGAACAGATCTTAATGAAAATTCTATGTAACCAATATGATATATTTTTCAAAATCGATTAATAAGTGACGGAATTCCGAGTTAAAAAAAATTACAAAAAAAACATACTCTACAAAATAAGAACCTGTTACCTTTTTGAAGTCGTTTGAAAATTAACTTATTACATTTAATTAAGATTGAAAATTGGTAAAACCTTTTATTTATTACAATTTTACTGCGATCCCTTAAACAAAAGGTCGCGTTATTAACTTACCTAATTTTCCAATATCGATTGCACACCATTCCACAATTGAACTCAATTAATATTCAAATTGTATCCAGAACAAACTAGATTCGCTCGTGGCAAAATATAATTGTGTTACTTATCGTTCAATTTGTTTGACATTAACCATTGTTTCTTTAAATTTGATACAAAAAATAATTATAATGAATACCAATAGTAACTATTTTAAGACAAAACACTCTTTTAAAATAAAGAAAAAAGTTTAGTATTGTATAATAAATTTTAATTGAAAATCTTCTTCTTCTTCTTTTTTTTGCAAATTGCAAACAATATCTTGACAATATTTTATCCAAATCAGGTAAATGGCAGCGCATAAGAGACAAAAAAAAACAAATATTGATTTTTATATATTCGATATAAAATAAAGCTTACCGAAAACTACTCGGGCGAAACTATAGATAGTATCTAGTTATACAAAAAAATTTCAGTTGTCATTTTAAGGTTCTTTTTATTTATTGGTTAATATTTACTAGCTATCGCTTCGCTCGCCTTGCTGTATTTTATTTTAAAATAATACGCGCTTATAAATAAATTAAAGGCTTTTTTAACGCTGGGAATTGCATTTATGGATACCGCCGACGCGACGGTCGGTCTGCCGCTACCTTAGTGGCAAGAAATAAAATAAAGCCTATAACCAACTACAAAAGTATACATTTATTTCACTCATAAAAATAACTTTCTCTCTCTTTATTATATTAGTACTTATAGATAACTTTAAATAAAATCTATGCAATAAATATAAATCCAATAAAACTTTTCTGTCGTCTTACAATATTGATATTACTATTTCGAACAATGCTGTCACCGTTAATTTAATTATCGCCTCTCGATATTGAAAGTCAAGAACAATGGTCAAATAATATTATATTGATGAAATTTCTAATATTAAATGAATAACCATGTTATAAAATGTATATAAACCTAACGAAATACTACCAATCTAGTTATACGTTTGCATAATTCCTAAAATTATACATTAAATATAATATTATAATTCATTTATTACAGAAGATTACATATATCATAATTTGATATAATAAATCACTTAACATAGAATAAACGTACATTATTGTTACCAAATAAACATACAAAGTAATATTTTTTAAATTTTAAAACAAAGCCAGTAAATGAATATGTAAATTCTATAAGAGTCGACGCTGAATAAACCAAACAAGAAATTATTTATACCACTTATTCTAGACATTAAAATTCTTCGCGAGCAATCTCGCAGCTGACAGTGCTTTAGAAAAATCTGTTGAAAAATATTCTTAAGCAGACAAGCGACTATGCGGATGTGCAATTTCGTATAAAAACCGCGCCCGAGCTTAAATAGAAATATTATAATTGAGCAACTAACGTAAATGACACTAACTCAAGAACCAAACGACATACTGCGGCGCATATCAGCATTTTTATTTGTACTTGTTACGGAATATGTTGCAAGAAAATTCTCAACTATTAAAAGGTTTTCAAATGAATATTTTATTATTTCTTACTGAGTACGTAAACAGAGATAACAATTTGAATATGTTTGTTAAGATTCTGTTGTCACTATTTCATTAATAATTTTAAAAGCAACAAATGTTTAAATAAATGAAAAAAAAACACTTAAAACGATTATCAGTTAAAACAAATGCAATTGAGTTAGTTTTGATAACGGATTAAACATAATCTATGATAATATTTGAAAGAAAATGATTGTATAATTTTCGATTCACCCTCGAAATACCTTGAGAATATATATCTTAAAATATAAGTAGGCTTTATGAAGTCAACGTCAGATAACGAAAAAAGGGAGACCCTTTTTAGCCGAACTCTTCAACGCAAGGTATACTCCTGGGAGCCGTTAATCAAAATTAGAATTTAATTAACTCCTTTGCCAGCTTTTGAAGATTCATTGAATGTTAAGGAAAGTGTGTCTAAATATCTTCAAAATTTTATAAAGACCAACTTTTATGTTTTTTTGTATTAAATTATGTACTTTGTTGGATTAGGTAAATTAGCGTTAAGTTAACGTACAATTATGGAGATGTACTGCCATACTACAAAAGACGCAATAAAACCATGTTCAACACGTGTCTAACTTAACAGTGTTTAAAAATTAAATATTGCTTATAATGTTATTTAAATTCCTTAACAACGAGTTAAATCATAAAAAACTTATTAATAAAAAGTTTCACGTTACATTTAGCAGCTAAAATAGGTTTTAGACATCTTTTGAACGCATATTAATCTATATCTAAAGCATGATTAACTCAAAACTGTCCTTAGACGCGGATTTGTGTACGGATTTTGACAAGTGAAGTATGAACAAGCGTTTAACGTTTGTTTAAATCTTTTGTAGTAAGGCAGGTAGTGTCTAGAAAGTGCCTAATTTACTAAAAACAATTACTTTTTAATGACAAATTCTATTATTATATATAATATATTTATTAATTGTAGGACTTAAGATATTTAAAAAATATATTTAACCAGCTGTGCCCCGTTTTGTCACCAGCCAAGAATTATAATTATATAATGTTTTATTAGATACTATTCACCCACTATTTCATTGGTTCTAATTTTGTTTTCGCGTCTCTTCTTTATTTATAAATTAAAATTTCTGAAATAAAAGTACTCCTAAGCCTAATTTACTCATTATAATATAAGCTATCTGTAAGTGAAGATCCCGCCAAAATCGGTTAAGCCATTTCAGAAATTAGCCGAGACAAATAGATAGACATAGACAAACAGAAAAACATTTTAAAAATTGTATTTTTGATGTAAATACCGTACGTACTTTTGCGTTTATTTAAAAACAATTAATTTGAAATTACAAACAGCCACTTCAATTTTATTTATATGTATACAAATGCGACCTAGTTACAGTTTCATCACATATATACCCTACATTGTCCATATTTGCGCTATCATATATGAAAAGAGCTCTTATTTGTTTTAATCTTGAAGAACAAAGCACGCGTCCTCGTCGCAAAGACAGCGGTCGGAAGTTGAGCCTTTGTGTACACTCCAGGACTTTTCCGCAGCACTTGCAAAATGTTAGAAAACGCTTAAACTCTATTGTTTCAACGTTGACATTTCAAACAGGATATTTCCACCGTCCAGTTAATTTACAAGCTTTAATAAATACGAATTAATTACGAATAGTGTGAACAATGTTTTATGGGTCAATGTTTATTGTTATTCGTAATCAACTTTACGAAGTGCTTGTGTAAACTCAATATAGGGTATATATTATTCAATCGGCTTTTACAAGCTCTTTAAATATACATTTGTATTTTTTATAAATTCAATTGTTTATCATTTTCCTTACGCTCTATCGTAGACTAGCTTACACTAACTACAGAGGCTTGTATTATTGTTTAAATATTGATAACCATAAGGAAATAATATTTTAATTATGAAGAAGATATATCTATATACGTATATAATTACATATATATAAAATTCTCGTGTAACCAAACTGTTCCGAAACGGCTTGACTTATTCTTATAAAAAAATTTGTATATGTATGTGTAGGTAGGTCTGAGAATAGTTCGTAAATTATAACCTCGTAAGTGATGAGGGTGGTCATTCTTTTTTTGTATTTTTAAATTTTATTTTTTTATGATTTAGCACTGAAAATATATATGGAAATAACTTATATGACAAATCAACGGTTGCCGGATCAACTAGTTATAAGTATATATTTTATAACTAACAAAAAAAGCAGTACATATCAGGATGTAAATGTTTGCGTAAATAATATTTGTAAGCCCTAGAAGAAAAAAATATAATATAGAAAGGAAAAGTAAAAATAACAATACAATAATAATGCAATGTTCACATAAATACAATGTTCACACAACTGTACGAGACTTAAAAAAAAATGTAATAAAAATAAGATAAGAATAACGGTTTCAAAATGTCGATAAAAACATCCATTTTATATCGACAATTACATATTTTATTAATTTATATTAAATTCTTCGCTTTAAAGGAACATTATTTATTATAGCAAACCTTCCTTATTACTGCAATATATTAAGAAAATAGTGAAATAACATTTTTTTGTTTCGCATAGCTTCAAGGTGTTAGCTGGCCTTTTACTTTTATGAATCGTCTAAAATATACCTATGGCTTAAACTATTAGATTATTAATTATTAATACATGAAGCAAAGCTTTGTGCCCCTTTTTACAAAAAATGTGCGGGCGGAGGAATATGAAATTACTCTTTTGTTTATTGGTAAAGTCTGTGATCAAATTGAGAATATATTAATATTCAAACTTATACTTTATATAAATTATGATTTAATTTCAATACTATCGAAATCAATGTAATTACTACACTAGTAAAAATTAATTGGATGCAGATAAGCAATACTGTGTCAAGCCATACGGACTTCGTTTTGAGAAAATGGTGTCTAAACATGTCAAACCTATTCTTAATAAATTGGTTCGAAGACGTATATATTCATCTTTTCTATTTTGATAAAATGTATAATGAATCAAAAGAAGATACATTTTTTTAATATGTTATGTAATAATAAGTTTTTTATATGTTTGAAATTATTTTATAAATTGCAAAATATAGAATGCACCTGAAATTCGAAACTTTGAGTTCAGAAACTATTTTCCATACTTATTTAGTTTAGTTGAATTGAATTTTTTTTTTTGAATAATGTTAAATAGGTGAGGTATCAAAATACATTAATATCTTCAAATTTGATTTTTTGTGGGTTGACACATTATTACTTATCAGCATCCAATTGTAAATATATTTAAGCACATCTGTTTTAAACGGCTCCTTTTTTTAGCTAAATTATTTCGTGTAGCGTTAGTTAATGTCAGGGCAAGGTTTTTATTAGAAAAAATTGTACGAAAAGTTTATTTGGGTTAAATGATTACATATAACCTACGCCCGTGCGAAGGTGGGGCGGGCTGGTGGTATGAAATATTATACAATCATACCATATTATAAACATTTGCTATTTTCTATTATAGAAATAATTTTTAAAATCGACTAGAGAGAGAGATATGTAAAGTAATTGCCTTCAAAGGTACCACTGCTGTTCAAAGGCCTTCTTTCTTCTCCTTTTAAGGAGAAGGTTTAGAGCATAATCCACCACGCAGTTCTAGGGCTTGGCGAATATACACGCTACAGAATTTCTTCCAGCACATGCAGGTTTCCTAACGATGTTTTCCTCCAGCGCGGAGCACGAAATGAAATATTTATGTACATATGGTTGATAAAGAAAAATGCCTTGTGAATGCCGATAGTGTTATTTTATTAAGCAAGTGTTACTGTTTATCTATAAAATAGGAGTAAATCTTGATAATATTTCATTCACGAATTAATTTATTCTCACGAATTTACAGACCCATATGTCTTTGTATTCTCCAATCCGTTCCAATAATTGCTTAGAATCTTATCGACAGTAAACATCGCGTTTAGTAATTTACATAACTGTTATTTATTAAGCGTTCACAAATGAGAGAATATAAAATGCAACTTTATAATTACTTAGGCAGTTCATGTATATGTATTTAATAATTCGAATGTTATCGTCAAGCGCTGGCCGCTGTACTTGTACTAATAATAATCTATGTAATATAATCAAATCTTCATACGTGATGCAAAAATATTGTATTCCTTTTTACAAAAATTGCGCAGGTAAAGTAGAGTGAAATTTCGCACACTTAATGTTTATAAAGAAGAAGAGAAGAATGATAATATTTTTTAAAAACTATACATAAAAATATCTTATATCAATAATAATAAAAAAAAAAAACATTACACACAGTACTATGTATTGAGTGTTTATTATTAAACACTGGTCAAATTGAAAATAGATTATCTGTGATTATTTTTGACATCGGTTGCAAATTTTATAAGCTACAGTCGAATTCCGACCGCTAGAGGACCACTTGTAATAATAATTATACTAATTTTTTCTTGGTTGTCTTTTACATCACATCACATCACATAGTCATATATTCATTTAGTAGTTATTCTTAAACACACGCGACTAATAAATAATTTAAAGAATTATCTGTTAATTCACATAATACTATACAAAATGAACAAAATTAAATTATTTGTAACAACATAAATAACATAAATTATTCAAAGTATTCAAAATATATAAATACTATATTAATTTCATAACAATAACAAATAACACAAAAAATCCAATTTTTAATACCCAATCCTCGGCTTCATCCATCGGATCAGTGTCTAACATTAATGACCCATGCAAACGAATCCACGAGTGTGCTGTAACGAATTCAATCGTTTGTCAAGTGTGAGACAGCTAATTTGTCTGGCATGAGAACGCGTCTCCGATTCGGGACCCTATAAATCTGACGGGTATAGAGTACCAGCGAGCACGTGAAACGTAATGCCATGGGCGGCTCATAAATTCGGTAGCAAGCGGCCTTCATCGCTGTTCCAGAATTCTATTGTAACTAGTTGCCGTTTTTCAGGTGAAAAACTTGGTGAGTTATGCGCTGGCTGTACTGTCTGATACATGCATTGCTACGAAGGAGTTTTTTTTGTTGACGATAAATCTTACTTTTGTATTCAAAACGCCTTGGCGTGTACACATTTATCATTTAAATATATTGCTATCGTATTTGCAAAAGTGATGAAGGTGACTTTTTTAAATACTTAAAAATAAACAAACAAAACTTGCAAATATATTGAAACTAAAAAGTGTGTGTTGCGAAATATAACACAGCAGACCGAATTGACAATTTTCTTGTCCAACGACGACGTATACTATTAACATATTTGTACGATTCGGCGTCGTTTTAACGTGTTATTGCCCTTAGGTGTCATAAAGACTGACCAGGAGGCTAATTATGATAAACTATTGCTATCAAAACACGCCACATTTTGACAGTTAAAGGTGGCATTATGTGATACTTATACATTTATATACTTTAATGTAATTATCCCTCTGCTTGCTAAATTCCCTTTCGGAATATTCACAATGTGTATTCTAAAAAGTGTCAAGTGTATTGCCTCAACTGCCACACAAATTGTTAAGTTATTATATACCTTATAGTTCATTTAAAAGATGATACACCGTTAATACAAAAAGAACAGAAAACGAAACATAATAACGACAAAATAATTTTAAGTAGACTAATTAGTAGAGTAATTTTAAGTAGAGGAAAGCAACTAGGCCGGCAGATGCTGGTAACTTTAATGTAAATAAAAATAAACACGATAATTTCACGTCATTATATAAAAGATAAATAAACCAATCACTTACTAGAGCCATATGAATCGCAATACCCATAAATAACACTTTAATAACTCAGATTGAAATAATGATTAAAAATATTCATAGCGTACATGTATAAATCGGTAAAATATAGCAACAATAGTCCATCGTATTCAGAGATTTAACGGAATACCAATACACTTTAAAGCTTATCACACATCGCGGGTATAACATCGGTCGTTCTGCCATATGCGTTAATTCGAAATGATTCGACGGGCTTATATAAAGTTTTCTGATAAAACTTAGGTATTTTAAACGTTAACAAAGGTTTAAAAAGAGAACAACATCAAAAGCAAAATACATAATTTCGTTTGGTTACTATACTTATTCGAAGTACTATACTTATTTTGATTTTAAAAATAAACTACGTAACCGATTTTGATGAATATTCTCTGGGACTTATATTTTAAACACAAACAGAATAATCGAATCGGTGCAGAATGAGCAATTCGGGAAAATACACAAAAAAAAAAAACACTTTTTTTAATCCATTAAATCTATACCAATATACAAACAAAAAATACTGCTAGTATGAGGGTTAATTGTGTAAAACTAACAATATCAAAATTTGCCACATTCTCGCTTCTGATTCTAAAAATCAAAAATGCTCTTAGCGTTAAAATGCCAGTTTTGTAAAGAAAGTATATGACGTCATACTACTCTTATAAGAACAGTAATAACAGTATTGAAAACCTCAACCAATGACAAGTACCAGAATTTAATGCAGGCCTTAATCCGAGGCTCGTCTATTGTACTAGATACTGTATTGCAGTAAGAAATCGCCTGAATACACCATATAACTAATTGTTTACTTAATTGTATCAGGGGTTACTTTGCGGAATTCCATGATAATTCATTACAAAACTACTTTGCTATAATCTGCGAAACTATCTACAGCTGTCTGGTCTCATGCAGTATGAGCACCGCTCCCCCCCCCCACCCACATACGCACACGCATACGCAGCACAAGCAAGCAAGCACCACCCGCCCTCCCACATATGCACACGCAGATGCAGCACAAGCAGGCAAACGCCGCACACCTCCCTACATATGCAAACGCACAAACAGGCAAGCGTCGACACCACAAGACACCACACAGACACCAGACAGCTGTAGATGTTTTAGCGGATTATAGCAAAGTAGTTTTGTGATTAATTTACATATAAACTTACTGTAACAGCAATAATTAGTTTATAAACTTAAGTATAAAGTTAATTACAAAACAAAAATAGTTAAAATATAAATGGCAACTATTTCAATTTTTCAATAAACGAACACAACTTTTGCTAAGAATTCTATATATTGTAGGTGTATATATCTGTACCTTTAATTGGTATAATCATTGTTTTATAGCTTAATAATGTGTTGACATACCTAGTTGTTATAAAAAGTTACAATTAAACACGTATACAGTAATTTATACTAACACATGAAACTAAAAGTGTTCGTCTGTTGTAACGCTATATTCTTAAGAATTATTTATTAAAATAGCTATTTTAAGTTTAAAACAAAATAATCTCTTGAAAATAATTTAAGTTAATTATCCTTTTTTCCAGCTGAGGTGGCCTAGTCGTTAAAACCGCTGAGTTTTCAAGAGCTAAATTTGTGTTTAAACTGGCACTCTGCGGTGAAAAAAACATCGTGAAGAAACCAGCATGTGCCGGCATGTATACCAATCCAACGTGGAGCAGCGTATTAATCTCTAAATCATCTCCTCCTTAAGGGAAAGGAGCCCTTTGCAGTGAACATTTATACGCTGTTATTTTGTTTGTTTACCCTTTTTTATATTATGTATCCATCTAATCTATGTATTTGTCAATAATAACTAAAATAAAATAATAGTTTAAATAACAGACGTATTTAACTACGATTAAATTCTTGCTTACATAATACAAAAACCTATTCTTTACTGTTAATAAAATACTCAATTCGAATTTAACACTTAAAGGTAAAATACAAAACGAATTGTGTCAATGCTGCTATTATTGCCAATAAAAGTATTTCGAAGTCTCCACACATCCAAGAATTACCTCCTCGATCGCTAACCGTGACCGGGACGCGTATCGCTTAGCAAACACTCGGCGGACACTCAATTTGTACCTATTGCCACCCTTTTACCGGGATAAAGGGTAGGTGACATGGCACGCGGTATGACCGAACTATTACAATTACAAATTTTCTATACATACTTCGGAAATTAATAAACTTATTTGGATTTTTTTTTAAAGAAATCGTCACAAATATACGTAGCTAATTATGACATATACATTGTAATAGAAATTCTAATTACTAAAGTCTTAAGAAGTCTAGGTCTTATTAAACAGTTAATGATTTAATATAATTAATTTAATGTTATTTAAACAGAAAGCTTTATTTTTTGGGGACATAATAAAATTTAAACATATCAATCCAATTGTTATCCATTTGTAAGTCTTAAAAAGCAATTTTGAACAACCATCGCCATTTTTTTTACATTTCGAAAGCAAATGTGTTTCGTGCTCGGGGCGCAGATGGCACTGCAAATACCCAGCGAGCTCTCAATTTATACTAATTGTCACACTTCTACTTTTACAAAGGTTAGCCAATTTAATCTTTAGTAGAATAAGAATTACAACTTGTAAAACATTAAATAAAAACTTTGTTTACGATCTATAAATAAGCTACATTATATATTATCTAGTATTTGACATCTATAGAAATATTTTTAAAAGGAAAACGGATTTTGTTAGTTAAAATCGGAACCACTGATTTTTTTTAAATTATAGTACTATTTAAAAGGCTGTATATTATTCAAAACAGTCACAGATTATATTTTATGTCAATTATGCACATTATTTTTAAACAAAGTCTACGTTAACGCGAGTGAATAAACCGATTTTCGAAATGGCCGAATTCAAAAATTCACATGTTTGGGCACGCAAATGCAAAACACGCAAAAAACAAAATATTGTTTGGATAGTTATTTATTTTTATCAAAATAATAGATTATAGACCACATAATTATAGTAAACTATAAAATAATTAATAAATTAGCTAAATCGTTTAACTCGTTTTGGTACTGAAAAACCTGATTTGAAAAATTATTTCAGATTTTGGTAGAATGTTAACACGTTCTCTGCAGAAGTATTTGTTGCTTTCGCAATAAATGGTAGCAGCGTATGGGGTTGAAAAATCCCCGTAATGCAGTGAACGTGTTATGGAAGACTATAGACAATATAGCATCACGAATGAGACTACGATTTATAGAAGTTACTAGTACAGATTTATGTGAATTAGGATCACTTATGTTCCGGGTGAAACCGAATCTAAAAAGATAAATAAAGTTGAAGTGTCCGTCTGTTATTTCAAATTAACAGCTTTTAACTAAATGCATATGAAAGTATATAACGGTACTTACATCAAACACATAATTTTTAAAATTTTTGTGTGTCTGTCTGTCTATCTGTTTTTTTCTGGATAATCTCTGGGACGACTGGATAGATTTTGACGGGACTTACACTAACAGATAGCTAATGTTACAAGATGTAACTAGTCAGAAATCGAACCCGCTAATTTTGAAAAAAAAAAACACATTCTGTATTACTGCATCTAATAGTGTCATGTATAAGGATCAACTACTGCGAAGTAATGGCATACGGCTAACTAAAGGTGTTTAGGTGAAACATATAAATACTCTTTGTAGCAATATTATTTCTTTTTAATAAAAAGGATGATATATGTCAAATAGATTTGAATAGAAAAATGTAGAAGAAACGTTGTTGAGTTTTAAGAAAGTTTGTAAGTTTTGTTATAATATATTAATGAGATGAAGTTATAGTTTCATTTTAGAACTCTGGGAAGATCCTGGAGTGAAACAGGAAAAGGCAATTTTATTTACAAAATGCTTATAGCTCTTTTTCTTGAGAGGCATCACAAATACTGCCTAGCTTTGTATGAGACATGTCATCCTGTGGTCAGCGCGAGCGGAGTTGCGGGCTCAGCTAGTTATCAATAAAAATGGATATTTATAAATTTAAAAGCAGCAGTTCGTAAACCGTTAAAACTCAAATTTTATATGCTATTAAATAATTAATACGTGTTTTATATGCCGTTAAAATATAGCCGGTTCATTGAATATACGGATAAATGTCTATAATTGGGATTATTCAAATTGTTACTTTAAATGCCGTATACGATCAGAACGACGGTTGTTATTACTTTAAAATTTGCAAATGGCGTATAAATACGGGTAATTATATAGCTCGTTAAAATATACCCGAGTTACATTTGAGTGTACAGCATGATTCGGTAGCCGCTGTCATTATGCTGGGGTTGTTCGGTGAAATTTTAATGCCAATTTTGTACGTACGCGGTGTTCTATAATAGGATTAACGAATTAAGGGATGGTAACTTTTTAGTTGTGTAATACATTAATTAGGGGTATGGACTTTTGAATTTATTATCATTGTTTCTATTGCAACTTGTTTTATAATTGTTTTTATAATAATATCAATTATAATAAGCAAAATAAAAATTCGATATAAAAAAAAATATTTAAAGTTCCTAGTCTTATATATTTGTTTCTATACATTCTAAGCTATGTTACTTTAATTAGTGGTATAAAATAAACGGTCATTATATTTTATACATTCCAATTGAATGACATATATTGGGTCACTTGTTTTTTTTTTGTTTAAATGTATTAATTTGTGTATTATTTTAATTGAATAAACTTACTCTTTCAGTGATAATTAGTAACACATATAGGACTTGTAATTTTTAAGATTAAAGTCTTTCAACAGACAAACAAGAAACCCCGTAATTTTTATGGTATTGGATCGACGCCAAGGTTATCCAGTGAAAACAATATGTGAATGTTAAGGTTTAAATCAGGGGCTTAACAAAGTTTGCGGACCCTTGACACAGGGTCACATCCTAATGGAGACCATTTAGCGAGTTGAGTGCGAAGCGTCTATTTATTTATTATTTCACTCTTTTATGATAAATTTACTGCAAAAATTTTTTTGTAATAATTATTTCTATTAAAAAGTCATTAATTCAGAGCCTTTGTCAGATAAATTAACAAGAATGAAATAATTGTTATATAAATTTTGCAAGTACAGTTTATTAAAGTAAATCTACATTGAATTTGTGACAGACATTTAAAACAATATTGATAAAAAATTGATAAAATTATTTTGTAAATAAAGTTGTACGTTTATAAAGATTCTATAAAACGATTAAATTTTTTTAAATCAATTCTATAAATTAAGTTTCATACGAGCATAACCAAAGCTGGACCGACCCGACTGAAAAGCCAGTAAAACTAAATATAATAAAAAAATCAAATTTTTATAAAATGTATTAACAAGGAATTTAATTTCCATCCTTATATAAATGGTGATAGAGGAATGGTATTGAGTCGTACGAGCGGGAATGCGACCGCGGCGGGTGCCAAGAGAATGCAATGTATGTGCAAATTGTTATTTCACCAAATAATTTCTACATTCACCATGCCACAAATATTAAGTGCATTGAAGTTGAAATTGTGTACAATTTACAATTTCGTTCTATATAATTTTGAAGACATTTAAGTTAAATTTTAACAAAATGAATTTTTATTACTAAATTCTTGATGTGGTTTTGTTAAAATTTATTACCTTTTTTTTCTTATGACATGTAATATGTTATTTTTATCCTTGATTATATTATTAGTAATTTGGTATAACATTTTTATACACAAAGATATATCGCAATAAGAGTACCTACTATAAATACAGTAATTAAAATACTCCCTGAATATATCTCACTAATAAACAAAGATCTTTTCCTGATCATTTCCTCGCCGTATTTGGTTTATCACCAAGATATTAATAAAAACACAAATTTAGTTCTTTAAAATTTAAATGTATTAGTTCAAATTTCACATCCATTTATTAAGATCAATATGTTCTTACCCTGGGCTATAACGATACCTTATTCATTACACGTAGATATGCAATATGGCTTTAAATGGTACAAATATTTGAGATAATATATTTTACTGTTAGTAGGACTTGTTTGAGCGAGTCCTAAGTCAATACCTATTTGTGACACGGGTAATTATTTAATTAGCATAGCCTTTGTGCTGGCAGCTTACTCTTATCGGATTCTGCTGGTTGGTGACAGCATTGTGAGAAATTACTTATACGCTAAATTATGTTTTATAGCATCTAGATATTCTAGTTGACATAGTACCACCCTGGTAATAGGTGATGATGATCGGTAAACAAAAAAAAACAAATTAAAATAAATCATGAAAATTAAACTAACGCCTTTATCCATATAGATTTTAATAAATGTGTCTTTAATTTATACTAAAAATATTAATTACAGATCTTTTCAATAAATTATACTTTTTTTCATGTGATTTTAATCATAATAACACAAACAGATAATATTAGTGTCTTGAATTGGATTAAAAAAGAAAAATATCAAAATTAATTCACAAAAGAAAATCAGATTCAATAAAAGTAAAAGATTCCTACGATTTACTTCACTCCGCATTTCTTACGTTGAAAGTTGTAACAAAGAAGTTAGTTGAGTGTAAGTAATGCAGTTCGACTGCATTAATAAACTCCGGTAAGTTTTTTGGCAACAAAGTTCCAGCACTAAAGACTTTAAGTTTGATTCAGTGGTTTGTTTAATGCACTTATTCGAAAACAAGGAAAATTTAGTAGATACGTACCAAGTTATAATGTGTGCTAAGTTTAATTGAATTCATAAGAAATTGTGTTGACATAATTTTAAAAGAATAACTATCGAATTTCTCGTCGGTTCTTTTCGGTAGAATCTAGCTTGTTGTTTTTTTTTTGTATTGACGATCAAAAAGTGCTCGTGGGAGCTTATTTGAATAAAGTATATTTTGATTTTAATTTGATTGTGAAACCTGAATTCATTAAAAGGGTGTGCAAACTTACTATATTTGTTTTATCATAACATATTTTGTGTTGATGCTATTTTTTTTTCGATGTATATAATAAAAAAAAAATAATTCTTCTTTTGTCAATTCCTGGGATAAGTGTCAATTGTTTTTTTTTTGTCACGAGTAATCTTTTCCTTAAAATTGACAAATACTCATAAAGGAATAAAAACGCATACAATATATTTTACTTATATTATTATAGTGTACTATATTTTTATAAAAAAAAAAAAAAAAAACGTAGTAGCATCATAGTTCATTTCCTATCACACCCAATTCTGTACCATTTCGAGCGATAGGACAAACAAATTGTGAAAAATATTTGAATAAGAATGGTCCATTTTTTCGTGAACACTAATGTGTGAGGCGGAAAGGCGGTCGGCGAGGCCGTCCCTAATATCTGTTTTATTTTTTCCGGATTTGTATGAATGAGAACAACAAATAGCTCCCATTGTGAAATCACAAACGATGTTATTTTTGTGGACTTTATGGCTTTATTTGTCGCTGTTCCACGGTGTTTTGGTTTCCACTTCAGGTAGCTTGAGAATGATGGCCGTTTGAGGACAAATAACGCTATAAAATACGAATAGACGACGATTCCTTTTAATAATTTTGCAATTCTGTTGCTTTATTGAGCTCCGAGAGAGATGTAAACTTACAAATAAAACTGATTATTGTGTTCATTTTATGTTTGTTTCTCATTATATTGTTTTATAATGACTGTAATGATAATATTATGGTAATCACTGCAACAAAGCTCCAAGCTGATGTGATTATTTGAATACGACATATTTATAATATGGATCATTTTTTATACTTCTTATGACACAATGTCTATAAATATATTTCAGAAAACAAAACTCGTAACATGGATAGATACTTCGACACTTTAAAATATAAATCAATTCTATGTTTCGTTGTCTTAGATTTTCGCGATTATTATTCATTGAAATAAAACTATTTTAAACGGATTTAAATCGCGTATATTATTTATTTTTATCATCCCGACGTTTCGAGCACTTTCCAGCGTTCGTGGTCACGGGTAGATAGAGTCTAAACGTCGGGATGATAAAAATAATTAATATACGCGATTTAAATCCGTTTAAAATAGTTTTATTTCAATCAATTCTATGTTGTAACAGCGAAAATATATCTAAAAATGTTTATATTTATTTAACAAAAAGTTTTTAAAATGTTTATTTCATCAAAACATATAATTTACAATAGTAATATTATTTTATATTATTTTATATTGTTAATATTATTTTATATAAATTTGCATTGCAATGTTTTAACAATATAGAGACAAAGTTTATTCATTCTCTTTGAAACGTTTCTTCGTCAGGCGGTGTAAAAAAATGTATAAATTTCGTATAAAAATACTCACCTGTTCCTATTTTGATCCGGCTCCCAAAACAAAACGGTAAGCGATCCGTATCGCGTAATAAAAGGATCGCTTAGCACGTTTTCTTTCAATATTTCCCAATTTGATTCGGTATACGCTTCTCCGAGACAATGGAAAGTAATCGACAGTGACAGTGGTGGGGGTAAATTTCGTTAAAATAAAAGCGCACAGAGAACGAAAGATATAGCGCCTACGTGGTCGCCGTGAGATCCCGGGAGCTCCTACAATAGAGAATTGGAAAAAGCTTTTATAATCCGGCACGTGACATACATGCTCAAACGCCGATGGCGTACATTCCGCATCGAGACGGTCGCTCGTAATTCTTTTTTCTAATATATCGAATTATTATGCTACATACCGAGCGCAGATTATGTGAACCATATCCAGATTTTTAACAGAATCGAGATATCGAATTGAATCGAAGCGTACGAGAGTTTATGACGTATTCGTAAGAGCGACGGAATGAAGTAATTAAGATGCCTGCCACGTCACAATTCGATCTTCGTATTATCCAAATTTCGTATCGTTTCATTATTCGGTTGGATCAAATTGGAACAACATTCAAATATAACTGTTTACCTATGCATGAAGCCAGTAAAATTATACTCAACGTGATCGAAATACTGGATACTCTACACGGGTGGGTAATCTACGTATAAAAATATATATTCGCCGGTACAAATAAAGGAATTTTAATATATGAAGCTACTTTCCTCTGGCTTTGTTGTCCTGAAACATTTACGACATTATTACCGAGGCGCGTGCCCTTATATTATAAACAAACGCAAACAATTTGCCGTGTTTTACATAATCTCTCCAAATTGGATATGAATAAGCGACGTCAGGTGTGCTCGTTCACTTATATGTCTGTTGATATTGTACATATTATGTTTGTATTATCATGATTCAAATTTAACAAATAATTCTTTGATGTTTTCTCGTTTCATGGTATGTAACAAAGTAATGTGGCTCGTGTAAATTGCGATTGTTTTAGGAAAAGATACGTTTAAATGGTTCCGTTTATGATATTTTTTTACTGAGACCAAAGAACGCTTTTAATATAAACAAAATTTACTTAGAATACTAGGAATTTTTATAACTATAAATATATCACTTTCAGACTATTCTGGATTAAAAACAACCCAAAATCGAAAACCATTTGGGTGCAAAATTCATGCGCTATGCTAGAAACGCATGGGGTAACTAATAAAACTTTATGGACACTTAAAATAACCATTAGTTATTTCTATTTCACGTCAAGCATTATTAGAAATAGCTACACTTTTTTTCGAAATACGATTAAGTAAATTAATCATTTAAATATATGTATATTACATTTGTAAATGACTAAAGAGAAATGTAATTATTTTATATCCATATGCTTACATCAGCAGGGCAATGCGCTAAATTATCGCTCTTAGAAAATGTTACAATCTGACAGTTGATTTCTGATTTTTGGACTATAACGTCTTTATAAACTTTCATAATGTGGTCAGCCATTAGAAATTTGATAGCTTCATCATATTTACCCCCAGGAAAGTATTTTTACATTCATTCAAATAAATTTTATTAAAATGGACTTAATGTTCTGGAAATTGATGATAGCTGTAAAGACGACCATTAAGAAACTCACTGTTATATACATAAAGACAAAAATAATACTTAGATTACTTCTTTTTAAATTCTGGTTTTTCAACCTATTATTTATTTATCTCCCTAGATATGGCTCATGGTTTTACCTGCTTTCAGAACTTATCAAGCAAAATAAAACCACCGTTCGGAAGCCCTTTTACAAGTCCTTCTATCTTTACTACTTTTACACAGATCTATACATTATTTGTCGACGGACTAGTTGTTGTTAAAAGCATTAAGCGTTTGACACTCAACGGTTCATATTAAGATCACATGATCTTTTGTGGAGTCAGGACACCTAAACACAAACATTTAGATAATCGGGGGTGCTATTACGATGAGTTATCGCTATCGTAACGCGATACATTTTGACAGTTGATTTATGATTTTTGTGCTTAAAACAAAAAATATCAAAAAAAATGTTTTGCGTTGCGTTAGCGATAGTTCAACGTGTGTTCAGTGTTAATGTCAGGGAATAACCCTCCAGTTGCAGTGACTGCATCTTTAGATCAAAACGTTCCACCAAACACAAAAAGAACTTTTCATCTGTATATTTAAAGTGAATTTTTTAATTGAGCGTAATGGGTGTTTGCCCATATACGCTCAATTAAAAAAATCACTCACGAAACTATAGGGAATAGCGAAAAATACTTAAAGGAGTCTCGATTTCGATTTTGTCTGCATTATTAGTTTTAGAAAAACATCCCGTGAAAAAAAAACATTCCGTGTTAGTGCACCATCTGATGGTGAATATATTATTATATAAATTTATTTACATTCATGTTAACATTCAATTTATCAAGAAAACTAATGCATAATAATATTTAACCTCGGTAGCAAATCTTTTTATGTTAATGTCCATATGTTTCAATAAAAACCTATACCACTTCCTTTGTATAAAAGGAAATCCCTTGCCGATAAGGAAACTGAATATTACCTTTTAAAGACTTTACTCGTGGTCATGGAGACCATGACTTATGTATGTGTAACACGAAAACCAGAAGCGATATATATATTTAAATAGTGGGGAAATCTAGATCGTATGAGTCAAGCTATTTCACGTTTCTACTCTCGTTGTAAAGCTCCAAATATGAAAGTATTTCCGAACAAAAATATTGAACGAATAATACTCTACTAGCAGTAATAAGATAAAATTGTTTTACTTATTGAAGCCATTACAACGAGCCCCAACACGATTTTTCTGTAAGCTATAACTAATGACGATCTAGATTCTATCAACTTTCAAAATTAAACCGCATCAAAATTGGTATTTTTATTAATGAGCTATGATGCCACAGACAGACGCATAAACACGCGTCAAACTTATAACACCCCTCTTACCGGATCGTGATTAAATTTTTTTTTTTTTTAATAAAAATTCAACCGACTTCAAAAACGAACTTAAGAGATACAAATAAACTAAAATGCATAACATAAATATTTTCTACAACATTATGAAGTCGGTGCCCAGTAAAACATTCGAATTCGGCGTCAAGTAAGACCTTTTTCGTGTTATTTACTGACACCTCCACCTCGGAAGTATACCCTTTCAAACAAAAAAAAATTTGAAAATCGGTCCACAAACGGCGGAGTAATCGGCGAACAAACATAAAAAAAATATACGGTCGAATTGAGAAGACTCCTTTTTTTGAAGTCGCTTAAAAATAATAATAGATTCATAATGTATAAAATGAAGACATGAGGTTTTCGGAATGGATATTCCGTTTACATCAGCGTTCAAACAAAAAAGCTGTATCAAAGTTAGTCCAATCATTACTGAGCTATGATACCACAGACAGATAAACAGATGCACAGTTACACAGACAAACACCTCACACTTATAACACCTCTTTGGTCCGGGGGCTAAAAATATTCCATTTGATTGCTTATACATATATGTATTTTTACTACAGAACGACGAGACGCCAAAATATTTCACATCCAAGTATCTGGTAAGGACTGCTAAGGTATGGACCACTCTTTCATTATCAGTGTTCATTGTCACTTATAATTTGAGTGTTTTCAAGGGAAGAGTGAATAGACATTTTATTAGGCACGCGCGTACCAACTTAGATGACGTTGCTTATCATCAGGCTTGATTCGATATCAACCACAAAAAGAATAAATTTAAATAAGACTAGGTGATATTGCAACTTAACCAGAATTTATAGAATAATGTGTATAAAAATAGAAACATCTGTACAGGGTTTTCTTCATATATAAATTAATGTAATTTATTACACTCATACGGGTAATTGGAATACTCCAACTGTCATTAAATATATGTAATTACAATAAAAGGCTGCGAATCAACAAATTAAAAAGATTAAAGTAATGGTTTTTTTAAACTCGGCTTGAATTATTTTAAGAATTTTATTTACCCAGTGTCAAACTCCCTATCAATACAAATCTAACGATGACTAACTAACGACGATCCAGCCGTTGAGTTGTTACGAGTGGACTAGTGGATAAACAAAGACATAAATTTAGGTCAAACATATAACCTGTCTGTATACTCATTTCATTCATTCATTTTTTGTTTTGTGGCTTTTAGTTGTAGGTATAAACTTCATAAGGGTTATTATGCGGAGCTATTGCTAGTGCAACGCGATACATTTTTTGTTTTAGTTTCGTACAAATATCTAGGAATCAACTATTAAAATTTATCGCGTTAAAATAGCGGTAACTCACCGTAAGCAAACAAAGAACGGATAAGACATAATATATCAGCAAATAAACTATGATAAGCTTATTGAGGAGCAACCAATAGAAAAACGTCGGATTGTGTGTCCATCAGCCCATAGTCCTCTGAAGAGCTTAATGCCACGAAGCAACGGAGAACAGAAACAAAGACCATCTTACAGGCCCCTATCTATTTTATGCTTCGATGATATAGAGAATATCTTTTAATGTCAAAAACTATTTTGTCCAGTTTGAGCATTAAGTTTCAAAGTTGTTTTTTTGGCGAACCGACAAAAAACAACCCATGTTTTTGAGCGTATTTAGATATGAACATACCTATGTATGTATAATTATTATAATTATCTCCATTACTACTTATCCAATTTCAAAATTTCTTTCACCAATGGAATATTAATATATTAAGATTACTCTAAAAGGATCATAATATATGTATTCTATTTGTAATACTATATTAGACGTTTGTATTTTTAATTTTTTATATTACTTAAATTTTGTAAAATAACTTACATTAGATAAATAAACTTTAAAAAATATATTTGAATGGATAGAATACGCGAACCTTAACCATCTTTCGTTGGCTCAAGTCCTACCACCACTATTTAAACCAAGTTTCTTGTGCCTTTGTATTTGAAATACACCCTGAGCTTTTTTTTACACGCAGGGAAAACGCTCAAAAAGATACCCGATTACAGGTGGGAGATATGTATGAGATGTGGAGATTTACACATACCCACTAAAACCCCTGCGATAGCCATACTCAGCACGAAAATTGGAGAAGTCGCGGGATCGCTTGCGCAGCGCTTGCCGTGCGACGTACCGCTCTTGGCTGGCGCTCGTCTCGAAGGATAAAGTGTGATCTTGCTGGTGCGTACGGCAGTTAGATGCCATCACAACTGCCGTCATCTTCGGGGCTGTATACATCTTAATTTTGGTGATGAAATACAAGATCGTGTAGAAAATTGCATATTTCATCAGAAATTCTGAGACATCTACACAAGATTTTCATGTACACGACAATTTACAGTTGATTACAGATTACAAAGTGGCGGACTACATTTTGTATTCTTCTCCTATGCAGGACGTTTTCTCCTGAACCTCTGGCTTTGGCTCCATTCGAACATTTACGCATAAAAGTTTTGCTCTCAGACTTTCATACAGGTTTACATAAGTTGTTTACAACTGAAAGAATTTACTGCCTTTATTTTTGACAGCTTTTTATAAGGGTACCCAGGTGACTATTACCAGATTAAAGAGTTGTTTTACGAGTATATCAATTATGAGAGTAAAACTCACAATAGTTTTGTAAGTGAATATATAAAAGTATATATAATTCTATAAAAGTATATATCGCCTTAATATGTATAAGTTAATGTTATTTCCGGCAAAAATATCCAATCTATTTTATAACAAACTAAATCAGGGGTATGATGTGTATAACAAACATAATTAACTATCATTTATACATATTGTTTTATTTGTCGATAGGTAATATCTATTTCACTATTATATCAAAATTATTATTTTCATTAGTCAGTAATGATCCGAAGAATTGCATTAAAACTATAATCAGTGTACTAAAATAAAAAACTTTCATCTTTTATATACAGATAAATATATTTCGAAATGAACGCGCTTAATCTCATGTATTTTATGAAAACACAATCGCCGTAATCAAAAGCCCGTATCGCGTATGAAAATCATATTAAGCTATGGGTATTCAAAAGGCAAATGACCGCCTCTAACGAGCATACTGTGCGATGCAGACTCGCCTCTTGTGGTTTCTATGGAAGCGGGTATTATGACATTACACTCTGTTATTTCTGTAAATAGCCCGAAGACATTTATTCCTCTGCATTTTGTGTGAATACTCAAATAAACGTTTTCTTTATGGCTGGCTAACTTTATTTTAATAACATGACAGCGTTGTTAATTGGTTTGTACAAGGACTAAGATAATGCATTTTTTATTTTACAGATGATTACTGATGAGAAATGTAACTTAATTATTTTTATTAAACTATTAATGAATCACTACTTTTATGTGTAGTTTTTATGGAATTAAATAAGTAGTAATTATTTATTATACTAACAAAATAAATCCTCATGCTTATAAAATGATACAAAAAATGTTGGTTTATATATTTCAAGTCATAATATGATTATCACATTTTATCCACATCAATTATATGACTCTAATTTCAAGCGAAACGTTTAAAGCGAAAAATTTAAAAATTTAACAGAGTGGCTAGTAAACTCGCAAAAGTTTAAAGGCGAAGTTAATAAACCTAAATTATTTTTTAAAAAAGCATCCTCCTCCATTTAAGACTAATAGTCAACGTTGTCGTGAAAAGCTTCTAATGTGCACGTCGCTAGCAGATAGGCGTGAAAAATATTTCGTAATGGGCGCATTTAAAATGTAGCACGCGTTTAGTGGGAGATAGATATAGCGAAATTTCTTTTGGAGAGGTAAAATTTTCACTCGCCCTCCTCATTAGTGAGAACCTTTGAATGGGCGCGCATCCCGCTTTACGTCTGCAATTCACTTTTCACATTTACACACTTCTTATGGTAGCAACGTTTCTACGTTCTTGAATTAAATTTGAAATATAGAGCAAGTTGTTTTCGTTGTTTACAGTGAATACAAGGTTGTAGTTACAATTTTGTTACAGAATTCAACTATTTTCGACGCGTTTTTATTGTTTTTCTTTTGTACTAATTGGTCTTAACTCGTTTACCTACTAACTAAAATTAATTAATAATTTCATAAATGAAATTTAATGATTATATCTTGCGAAATCTGAAGACTACTAAATTAGATAAGCCTTTTCAGCTCCATGGTTACAGAAATGGACTAAGGCTTTGTTAATAATTTTAATTAAAAGATTAAGTGAAGTCTTTTAGATAATTGAAACTATAAAAGGACGAAATGTAAATGCGACCTATGTGGACTTTAACCTATCGTAAGCCAGTAAAACGCGAAAATCAATAAAGTGCGCTATCACGTACAGTTGGAACATAAAGTTTGTATTAAGCAGCCTTTTTAGAACCAAGCCGTACAGTGCGTAATGGTTTCACCCACTTAATATTTTCGAATCATAGAAAAGTTCTGCTGAAAATAAAGTTAGATCGCAGATAAATTACACGGATGCTAAGGTACCTATGTCTATTTACAAGCACCTTTTAATTTGTTAATTGCTTAACACAGTAAGTTATTTTCTCTGCCTCTTAAATCACGAAGAAACAAAATCATATTAGATAAAACATGTGGTGTCTTTATTGTATTAATTAGAGAACCCCTAAAATTTGACTTTCTACTTCTACACTACAACTACTTATTCGATTGAAGATTTGTTTCAATTTTTTTTCCTACAGTTTCTGCAAAGTAAACTTCTCTTTAAGAGATACAAGACAACGACAACAAAGAGATTTCGCAATCACTTGGTCGTACAGATGGAACAGTATTACGAGCAATCCAGAACTCTAGTCGCTCTTACACTTTCATTTTTTTTTGTATCCTATACACGTTTTTTTTTTGTATATTTTTAATTATAAATACCGAAAGATTAAATATATCTATTTTTTTAATTTTACAAAGATGCCTTATAATAGAGTCACTTCTATCGTTACCAAAACATGTCACATTCTAACAATTGATTTCTGATTTTTGTACACAAATGCCACTTTCTGTCAAAGTATACTAAATATAGTTAATTTTGATAGCAATAGTTTTACACAATTAGTCCCCTGGTTAATACTAAGGCGTCCAAAGCCAATCGCAACGGACGCCGTTATACAAGTTGGAGGATAAACTTCCTATATCATGTAGTTTTGTCATTCCTTATGTCGTATAAAAAATAATATTACAAGATTTATAAGATCTCAAATTCCAATTTATGTAGGGCGTTGTGACAGTCAATAAATAATTACGCAAATGTGACAGATGGATAACATTTCAACTAGTGTAATGAATACAAAAACAATATCGTTTTAATAGGTTTAGTTTTTTATGTCCATCCATAATGGTAAATTACATACTCACAATTGCAACACAAACACAAAAACGAAGAAATGATATAATAGCTAATCCATACCAATTAGGGCGGACTCCGGGCATTACTCGTCCTCCACTATATCCTGCTCACCTCGGCGAGTAATTTTTTTCCTCAATCCTGTTTTCCGTATTAGCATGGTCACATATTGTAAAAACAATCTGTTAGAGAAAAGTTCCTACTCATAACTGGCACCAATATTGTGCGGGATCTATTATAAAATGTATAAGTGCCTTTAAAGTTAAATTTTCCAAATATTGATATGCTAGGCGTTGGTGAATAGGTCTCGTCTTTTGGCTGACTCGCAGAAATTACGTCGCTTGCCGCAGACTTGCGACGAGTCGTTGACGTTTTACTTTTTAGGTCTTTCTTATTCGAGGCTACTGGCAAATGCACGTTGCAAATTCTACTACTTAGTTGCGTGCTGGTAGCCACCATAAAATTTTCTTATATACTACACACGACGTGATGCATCGACTACGCACTAAACGTCAGTCGCCCGCTACTAATCAAGTCAGATCAAAAAAGAAAAAAACAAATCTTGTCGTATTTAGACCTCTTTTTAGGCCGACGAATACGATATCATTACTCGAGATATTGTTTAAATCTCAGTCGCATAGCTTGTGAATAATCTCGGAGGAGAAATGCCTTAATGTCATTCATCACAATAGGATCGCCGATCGATCTTTTAATATTACATCTCAATAATATCACAGTCTTAATATTGATAGACTCGCTCGCAGAAGCGGCATCTTACAGTGTGCGGCTGGGCTATAATGCACGGGTGTAGCTACTTCGCAATCGGATATATTATGTCATTATGTTTCGAGCTATTAAGTTCCTTTTGCCGAGTATTTTTATACGATATGTAAAAAGTAAATTGCTATGAGATAGTTATTTTAAATACAATTTTTTTGTTAACTTACTTTAAATTAAAAGTTTTAGCGACTGCTTTATGTACTTTGGAAATACAGATGAAAACAGTATTTTTAAACAACTTCAAAAAAGAAGTTCCGTATTCGACTTGTATGTGTGTTTAAGTTTTTATGTCCGCAATTTTTTCATAAATTACTGTTACGATTTTAATGGGTTTTTTATATATAAATTCAATAAAATCTATACTAATAATAAAATTCTAGCGGGTCGATGTCTGTACATGGAAGATATATGAAAAAAAATATTACTGGGGGCCTTTACCAACGCAATAGAACCCAAAACAATGATTTTTAGAATTCTTATCTGTTTGTCTGTTTGTCTTTTTGTCTGTTTGTCTGTTTGTCTGTTTGTCTGTTTGTCTGTTTGTCTGTTTGTCTGTTTGTCTGTTTGTCTGTTTGTCTGTTTGTCTGTTTGTCTGTTTGTCTGTTTGTCTGTTTGTCTGTTTGTCTGTTTGTCTGTTTATCTGTGCGTTTGTGCACGCTAATCTCAGAAACGGCTTATCCGATTTAGATGCGGTTTTCACTAATATATTGTAGTTAGCTTCACTTAACATTTAGGGTTTGTTTCATGTCAATCGGTTCATAAATAAAAATGTTATGTCAATTTAAGGAATCACGTCGAACATTTTTTTGCGCTTTTCACTAAATGCATGAAAATACATTTTTTAATTTTTTGTCCGTCAGTCTGTCCGCCTATCTGTTTGTTCCGACCAATCTCTGAAACGGCTGAACCGATTTTGATGGTACTTTTACTTTAACTGTGAGCAGTTATCAAATGTTATAAGGAGTGACTTAGGCAGTTAGGCTTACTTCTATTTTATTTATTTTTTTATCTATACATATAATAAAATTCTGCCGGGTCGCTGTCTGTACATGGAAGAAATATGAAAATAAAATATTATTGGGGGCCTTTACCAACGCAATAGAACCCAAAACAATGATTTTTAGAATTCTTATCTGTTTATCTGTTTGTATCTGCGTTTGTGCCCGTTAAAAATATATGTCAATTTAAGGGGTCACGTCGAACATTATTTTGTGCTTTTCACTATATGCATGAAAGTATATACAGTACTTACATAAAAAAATACATTTTTTAATTTTTTGTCTCTCATTCTGTCTGTCTATTTGTTCGTTTCGACTAATCTCTGAAACAGCTGAACCGATTTTGATGGTACTCTCACTCGCAGTTATCAAATGTTATAAGGAGTGATTTAGGCTTACTTCTAGTTTAGATATTTTAAAATCTATACATATAATAAAATTCTAACGGGTCGCTGTCTGTACATGGAAGATATATGAAAAAAAAAATATTATTGAGGGTCTTTACCAACGTAATAGATCCCAAAACAATAATTGTTAGAATTCTTGTATGTTTGTCAGTTTATCTGTGCGTTTGTGCTCTCTAAAAAGACATGTCAATTTAAGGGGTCACGTCAAACATTATTATGTGCTTTTCATTAAATGCTTCATAGTACATATATACGGTACTTACATCAAAAAACCATTTTTCAATTTTTTTTCTGTCAGTCTGTTTCTTACGACTAATCTCTGAAACGGCTAAATCGAATTTGATGGGACTTTCACTCGCAATTAGGGGCTGGAGCTGTAGAGGAGGGAGAGGGGATCAAAGAAAAAAATCACAAAATATGAAAAAGTCTAAAAAGGTCTTTAAAACATTACGTGATTAATGGACAACCCCTATAGTTAATATTATAAGGATTAATTTAGGCTACTTTTACTAAAAAAAAATATTTATTGTAATGAATTAGTGAAAAGGGGAATTACGCGAAAACAAAATATTGTAGAAACCAATAAAATGGTGAACAATTTCCGATTCAAGAAGAGGAGGTACTTACATCAAAAACACCATTTTTAAAATGTTTGTCTCTCTATTTGTCCGTCAGTTTGTTCCGGCTAATATCTGAAACGTCTGGACCGATTTTGACGAAACCTTCACTAGCAGAAAGCCAATGTTATAAAGAGTAACTTAGTCTACTTTTATTTTAGGTAATTTTAAATTAATAAATTAAAAAAGCGTTACGTGTAAACAAAATTGAAACTAATTAAATAGTGAAGAATATCTGATTCAAACAGGGAATGTATATATTATATAAATATGTATAATAATTTAAAATATATATGTACCCATTTACTGGGTGTTTTTTTACTGGATATGATAGACCAAATCCGAAACTATAAGGAATAGCGAAAAATAACTAAAGGAGTCTCAGAGCCGATTTTGATAAAAACTAAAACTGCATCATTAGTTTTTTGAAAAATAATTTTTCCTAGACAGAAATGAATTAATTGATTTTGAAAAAAATAAACATTCTGTATTATTGCACCATCTGATTCTGTCACATATTATAAGGATCAACTTCGGAGAAGTAATAGTATACGGTTAACCGCAACAAAAAGAAAAGATTAATTTTTTTACACAATTCTATCAAATTCCTACATTAATTAATTTTTCAAAAAAAAAAAAACATTCATACCTAAAAGTGAAATTTTAAAATTAAAACGGGATGTTTTGACGCTAATAGCGGGTGAGTACAATAGCCGAGTCCAGTGAAATGTAGGTTTTCAATAAATTGATTCATTGAATTATCTAAACCAACCAAAACAAACGTCACATTATATCAACTTTGTATAGCTATATATTTTCGATTGTATTGTTTACACTCTTCCCTACTTTAGTAGGTGACTAGCATTTTGATGCAACCTATAAACAAATCGCTTGAAGTAATGCAGACTTTTTTCTTAACTTACCGGGACCCATGATTTAACACACATATTCGATCCTGTTTGTGTAGAATCGATTAATTAACTTCTAATTAATGTATAGATTTAATGTTATTTTGTAAAAAAATAAATCTTTTCCTTCAATTTGTCCCTTACTATTACTTCCCAAAAGTTAATCCTTAAAAGTGACACTATTAACACATTTAAAGGTGGTGCAATAATACATATACATACACTTAAAGGTGGTGCAATAATACATATGTGTTTTTTTTCCAAAAATAGTGGGTTCTATTCCTGGCTAGAAGAATCATAAATCAAAAAAACTTATGATGCAGTTTTAGATTTATCGAAATCGGACACGAGATTCCTTTAAGTATTTATTTTTCGCGATTTCTTTTAGTTCCGGATTTAGCTCTATCAAGCCCAGTTAAAAAAGTCACCCATATATAATAAAAGGAAAACCTTCGCGAGAACATATTGTTTTACAGTCGAAATTTTAAAGACTAGCACAATATTTATAGTGAAACTTTTCTTCAATATTTATAGTGAAAAGCGTGAAGGAATACCGTATCTGAGTTAGTGTCTGCTTATAAATACAACCAGAAAGTTCCCAAATCCAAAGTAAAAATCTCCTTTCCTGAGAGGCACCGCAGACTATAGTCTTGCTTTGCAGGAGACATGCCAAGCATTATGTAATCCACGCGAACGAAGTCGCGGGCACAGCTAGTATATAATAAAACTCTTCAATGACTATATTTTTTTTTTTTAAACTTTCGCGATTTATACTATTCATATTTAATATAACGGGTCTTATCGCGATAACTAATAGTAGTAATACCTTTTTATTGCCCGACGTTTCGACGAAGTTACATTCGCCGTGGTCACGAGCTGACTGGTGTACCGCGCGCCCTCCGGCGACGAGTGCGCGAGTTTTCTTCGCCTACCCTCACAATATTAATATTGTCTTTACCGTTATTATAATGCTGGGAGCACACCACACTAACACAATCTTCAATAACAATAGATAATAACCAATTGTGCGTCGTATATTTATGTATACAACAACGCTACTGTTTGAAGTCGGTTATATTTTTAAATTAAAACAATTACTTTGATTTTTTTCTTCAAATCTCCTCATTGTCAATACATAAAAAATATACCAACCTTTTAAATAATTTATGTATTTTAAACGTTCGCGATTGTTACTATTCATATTTAATATAACGAGTCTATATACACCTTCTTATTGCCCGACGTTTCGACGAAGTTTCATTCATCGTGGTCACGAGGTGACTGCTAGTCCAATTATATTAAATATTTTTATTATCTTAACAATCTGAATTATGTACATAAATCAACTTCATTATTATATAAAGATACTTAATTCAATTACAATTTAACAAGACCATTCAAATGTCGCCTATTTCACATAATGATATTATAAAACACCTTGAATCGGAATAATAATAATTATGTCAATACAGTTAAAACCGACAGTAAATCAGTACTTAAACAATACATAATTACACTCTGTACACTAAAACAATAATACTGTATATGAACTTTTAGTTATGGCTGGGTATATGCATATCATGTCATAGTTGTAGTAAGTAATTATAATTTAATAACTTACTCAATTATTGTTCACTCTGTTTTTCATGACAATGAAATTGGCGCGCATTTTTTTTCTTATCTTCTTCGTATAAGATTTAGCAAGACATTAATACATTCTGCCCAATAATGCTAAACATAAAATAATATGATATAAAACGTTCTTTACAGAACAATTCAGAATCAAGCAAATGACATAAATTACGAGCCTAAAGAAAACAGGTCATCGCTTTATTTCGTAACTTTTACCGTAATAACGGAATTACAAAGGGTAATTACGAATTTCCTTGGCTTATTAAAGTTAATAAGCAGACTCCAATTTCTTTCGCCATTGAAGAAATAAAAGTGAATTAGAGATACCATTTCGAAGTTTCGTTCGAATCGCGAACCTCACCTGCTAGTTAATTTTCTTATTCAGATGGTTTTATATTTAACCAATTTAAAAACAGAGGGTTCTGTATTCGATCCGTATATTTGTATGTTTGTATGTCTACGATTTTCTTAAATACTATTCATCTTATTTGGATGGGGTTTTCGTTATTTAAATGCATATTTTATAACAGAAAAAGACAACGGAATTCTTCAATAACTAACAGTACATACTAGAAAATTTTAAGAAACAGTTAACTGTTTCCTCAATTTGTCTTTGTCTACCTAAAATATTAATATGAAAGCAACCACTTCCAATTATATATTGATTAAACTAAAGAAAGTCAATAGGTAATTAATGACGAAATTGGTTCACCACATACACGTGAAAAGGTATTAAACTGTTTTATTTTTCCCTATTCATACATCTCGAAAACTAAGATAATATTCCCGGGATTCGTTGAAAAAACACTATTCTACTTAATACAAAGATTCTTGAAATAAAGCCAGTAGTAATTACCTCGTCTCTTACCTTTTTATTTCTAAAGAGATCTTGTAATGTTGCTGGATCTTTTTGCAAAGATGCTGTTAACATTTTTTTTTTGTTTCACTGCGCGATATTGTTTTCACAAATTGAACCGTTGTAATGGAAATGTTTGTAAGAATTTCTTTTTCTGTTAAACTTTTTCGTAAAAAAAAAACTAGAGGTAGTTAAAGCCACCTGTGTGACACTTCGAAATGATTTCATTATAATAACAAAAATATTTATAAGAATATCATGAGGGTATGATACAAAAATGAATTAACCTTTTTATATATAACACACGTTATTATCATAATATTGTTTATTTTCAAGAAACAAAAATTTCAAAGAGTACTATTATTATTAATTAATAACACAATATTTAACAAAACAATCAAATACAAGACTGTACATAAAATTATTCATTCACATTCACTAAAAATAATTGCCCACGTGCAAACACAATAAATTATTTATTAACAAATTCGTAGAATTTACAATAATTGCCCTTACAAATGGCGAAATTCTCAATAAATACCTATTATACATAACGCAAACGTGAACTATCGGCCAATTTAAAGTTTTAATAGTGGCGCACGGTTACCGCGTGGTGCGGACGCTTATGTGCCCCGAGCGGATAATCCGTGGTCACAGAACGAAACGATATAGAAATGACTTGCTTCAAGAGCCCTACAGTCTAATCACAGTTAGCTATCACTATCACAAAACGATAATTCTGATCTGAAATCTAACACTTTATTACTGACTACTTAAAAAAAACCAACACGCATTAGCTCCGCGTAATAAGCCTGATTCTATGGCAATTATTACGTAAACAAGGCTGTAAAAACCCGTCTACCCGTGACCACGAACGCTGCAAAGTGCTCGAAACGTTGGGATGATAAAAATAATTAATATACGCGATTTAAATCCGCTTAAAATAGTTTCAAGGCTGTAAAAGTTTGTTTAAATTATCTAAAACTCGTTAGTTACGATTTTTTATGATATAGAGAATCTGGATCCAGGTTCTGGCAGAAGAGTGCTTTCGGTGCCTGAAAGCACTCTCTAGGTGAAGAAGGCCTGCATAAGCGGAGTAACCGCTAGGGCGCCACGGTAGAATGTGCAAGCGATCCCGTGACGTCCAACTAAGTCGATGAGGGCACCGCTTGGTTTTAGATGGTAGTCTGTTACATACGCTGCCTGGAGTCTCACATGCCCACCTGAACCACACCGGGCGGGATGCATAAAAGCATTTCCCAGCGATAAAAAAGGTTAAATTAACTATTTTAATTAACACATTTACAATGTCGCCGTCCTAAATTAACACGCTTATTTCAGTGGGCAATTAAAAGTTTTGATAATTAAGCATTGCGGCGTGTTGTACTTGTAACAAATATTTATTAATTGTATTTTGTATGTATGTACTTCATGGGTTCAACACCATGACTTGAAAAACTTTATTTTGTAAACAAATTTAAAAGTAATTTGGAATAAAAATAAGTATATTGATTAAATTGCAATTCAAATATTCAATCTAAATAAAAGTCACTATTTTATTTCATTCACATGAATGTTTTCACGATCTCAAACAGATGTGTCCTGTTAGTTTTACAAAAAGGTAACTAGTTAAATATTAAGTAATGAATAGATTCTTTAAAATTTTAAAGTATAATTTATAGTTAAAATATTTTACATTAAGTCCAGCTTCACCAACATAATACGAGATGATATACCAAAGAACTTTTATATACTACCTTTCCAACTATGTTTTGTGTGACTACGCCAAGTTGTAAGTCATTTACAGTTACAGAGGATCTCTGGTAATCTTTAAGAACTAAGACTTAAAAAAATATACCCACTTCAAAAACAAAACACGCAATTTCGTGTTCTTGCACAAACGAAATTGCTAAACCGATTTTGATAAAAATTATCTGGGATCCATCTGAAAGTATACTGAAAGACATGACTGAGTTCTGAGGCGATTTTATCCTTTTTGAAATAAGTTATGAAATAGATTATGAGATAATAATTAATAGAAGAACGATTGAGCATGCTAAAGGAAAACCTATTTTCCTTCATTATATATATGATCATAGTGAATGTTTATCACTATAAAGGGCTATACGAAAGGAACTGATCCTCCTATACCACTTCCAATATAGCTGTTCCTAGATTTGGGTATGTATCCATACAAGAGCGTACTTAACGCTAAACTAACCCCATTTTCATATTATTGTGATGTTATTAAAGTTTATATTAGGCGTTTCAGGAAGTTCCTACAAACTAAGAAATTAGCTGCGTCATTAGACGTACTTTAGAAGACATTTATGAGGGGTTACTCGTGCCTAAATGTTATATCGAAATTATAACAGATAGGCACTATCTTTTCATATCTTTTATCTGTATATATAAATAAAATTGAATTATCTGGTTCTATTTTAATTTCAAATTAACAGCGTTTAACTAAATGCCTATCAATAACACAATTTATCAAATATTTGTCTGTCTGTTAATTTGTTCCGGCTAATTTGTTCGGCGAAACAGCTGGACCGATTCTGACTGAACTTTCACTCACGGATAGCTAATATTATTAGGAGAACTTAGAAAACTTTTATCAAAAAAAATACTTATTTTAATTAATAAATAAAAAAGGGTTAGCCAACAACAAAATTGAAATCAATAGGAAATTAAACAATATCAAATTCAAGTAGCTTCCATAGTTGAATTGGATATTTGTAAACATTATTTGTAAATATAATTTTTCCTCGAATTAACGCGGGTGGAACTGCGTGGCACAGCTATTTTTCGTATTCATGCGCTGCCATACTATTTATCCGAATGTGATAAAACTATCTCTACTTATTGTTCGCCCTTGAGAAACAGTTATAGACGTAGTAGAGTTAACTAATAGTAGGGAATTACACTTGTAAGTTTTAATTTCGTAATTAATAAACATCGAATATTATTCGATTATATAACTTTACGAAAGCTAGGACTGTCAAAAATAAGGCACTGATAGAAAATTATTTCAGGTGTAAAAGCAATTATAAATGATTTATGTAAATCTTATAAAACCTGTGAGCAAACCTTACAAGTGTAGTTCTCGCTTAGACTGTCGTCATAATAAAATCTACATGAAAATAGAATACATGGATATGATATGTTAGATAATGTTATATTTTTAAAATGCAATATTCAACTCAGTACAAAGTTTTTAAAAAAAAAATATTTGAACGTTTTTACATTTTACCTTTTTTAAGGTATAAATATCTAACAGATGTCACAGTCAGTGGTCAGCGTAACTATATTGTGCACGAAGCCGTGGATTTCATCACTGTTTCGAATCGTGCTAATTTAAAAAAAAAATATTACGCAGCGTAGCCTTTTATATCGATACTTTTTATCGATATTTCTGAATGGCGCCATCGAATATAACGTATGAGTTAGGTTTTTTAATTACTATTCATTTCTGCATTCCCCTTTAAAAAATATTAAATCTGAAATTCCACTTTTCGAGTGGATGACATAAGCGTTGAGATATTAAAAATAGTTTTCGTTATTATTTCAAAACGATAACAAAATATACGATGCTATAAAACACTTCAGTTATACTCTTAATGAAATAATTTAATCTTCTATTGCATATAATTAAAGTTTAATCTATACATTTACATAAAAAAAATCAATTTCTTCTCTAATATTTCAAAATCCACAAAGACCAAATCCAGTCCGAAACTTAGATACGATGTGATTAGAGAAACAGAGAGCCCGCGCAATAGAAAATTTCCATATCCAATTGCGAATCCTCTTTTTCTATCCTCCTATTCCATTTGGATACGACCACTATTTTTATCCGGAGCAATAAATGACTGATCCATGCATGGGGTATGTCGGGCCTCCAATTTATCTCGTCAGGAACAATCCAATTATATTTTTTTCCGCCAAATAGACAGCCGGACACGGTATGGAACACATTCGTTTTGAGCCTGCACCGCTTCGGTGATTCCATCCGCTCTTTCGCAGTACAATATCAAGCCTCGCTTACGTTCGGGATTATTGATGCTTTTTGTTTTAATTGTAACAAATGCGCAGGTACGTATTGTGGATTGTAAACAATGGTACATATTATTAATATGTGGTGATGTATTGAAATCGTACTTATTATCACGCTGTTTTACGCCTACAAATACCGTTGTGCCTATGCATATAAAATTAGGTATTATTAAAGAGTTTAATTGATTAAAAAATCAAAAACTCGATTGCAGAATAGGACCATCTATATTCAGCAGTACCGTCATCAATATCAGTTCTGTCTAAAAGCCTATAAGTGAGAATCCTTATTAACCAATTTTCAATCGTTATAGATCCTAAACTGTAATTGGACTCTAATATGCAATACTATGTTGCCACGCAGATTATATTTTGAAAAAATGGCGTCTAAAGGTGTCAAACCTATTCTTAACAAATTTGTTTGTAAACGTATATATCTTTTCTTTTCTATTTTGATAAAAGGTATTATAAAGATCGGTTTACCAAAAAGTCTTATCTAATAATAATTTTATTCAATATCGCAAAAAAAATTAACACACTTCAATATTCTAAACACTAAATAAAGATACTTTTTTGCTGTAAGTACTTATTTAGTTTAAATAACTTAAAATTTTTTGAATAACGTTAAATATGTAACACATTATCAGAATACAACAATATCTTCGAATTTATCCGTTTGTGGGTTGACATACTATTGCTTATCAGCATCAAATTCTGATTTAAAAACGATATGAGAAACCTTAAACTCCACCACTTGACATAGTTCGTCGATTTACGTACGTTTATTATGGCGTCAAAATCGGACATTTTGATTTTTTTTTAATTTTAATGTTTTCTTTGACATTCGCGCCGTCATGACGAATAAACGACGCGTCATTTATGAAAATTGGCTTACGCTTACAAACATACATAAATACATATATATATATATATATATATATATACATATATACATACATAAATAAATAAATACATAGACTGATAAAAAACATTGCCCACCTTTGCGTTGCGCAGTCGGGTCAAAAAACAGAGGCTGAATGCAAAATCTTTTTCGGTAAGAACGTGTTTAAGCCGCCTATATAAAGCCACACAATCCGAAACAATGTAAGAATTTGTTGGTCTACCTATTTGAACATTAGTTGAAAATTAAAAATTTTCAATTTACTTTATTTTAAAGTAATTTTATCTAATATCATCATTGTATTTATCTCATAACTGAAACTCAAAATGATTCTCAAATCATCTACTAAACAAACGTGATTGTACTAATTAAGCCGAATTAATACGTTAGCAACTCGTCAAAGCCATGATACAAATTATATAAATTAACAACATACTAATACATCAAAATGAATTGTTTAATACTTAAACGTTAATAGTTAAATACTAGGTACATAGATACAGGTAGCCTTAAACATTATTTAAGGTCCTGTAAATATTTCATCGTTGTGTAAAGGTGTCTTTTACTATTAAATACATTTTACTGTTTCACCTGTCCATTGCCAGATAGTCATATGACAGATTTTTTTTCTATAAAACAGCTCCCCGCAGGCGAGCTGACAGTTCCAATTGCTGGAAAGTGGCCTATGGACGTTTGCAACATTTGTGAAGTTACGGGTGCGTTGAAGGCGTGAAAAACTGTTGTACGCTCGGCGCTTGTAAACTTCTAAATTATTACGAGAGGAAAAAGAGCATTAGGTATCTCCACACATATGCAGGTTTTCAAACAAAAACATCGCGTATTTTGGAAGCTATGAACTATTAATATGCTATGTACTTCCGCTCGTGGCTCAAAGTGTGTTTTGATTTGTGTAGTAAATATTGCAAAAATGTAATAAATAAGATTTTTCTAAGTTTCACGATCATCGATTACCTTAACTCCTTAAGTTGACATTTCATTTATATATTTATTTATTTTTACATACATACTTAAGCAAAGAGAAATCCAGATATACTTACAACCTACAGATATACCTCAAAAGTGATTGACTTATGTACCCATTAATTGCGTATACACCAGATGATTTCATAACTCAGACCATACCATATTTCAATAAAAACTCCCTCTTCAACGAAATTTATAGAACACGAAATATAAAAGCACATATCAATCGACATTATAATTGGGGATAGCAAAACAGCGGGGCGTCGAAATGCGTCCGGTTTCTGAGTAAATCCAATTTTATTACGCTAATAAAAGGCAATCCAATTAAGGCAGAAGGTTTTTTTACGGGTAGCTCTCGGCTGTAGAGCCCTCGACTCGAGTGCTAGAACGCGCCACAGGTTCAGAATGTAACTGTTGCTGTAATTAGCTAGCAAGTCTTGAAAAAATTATAGAGCAAAGTTCTCCGATATTCCATCTTCGAATCTTCCGTATTTTTGTCTAAAAACTATCGCGTTTGAATAAAATATTTAATTAATTTTTAGCAACTGATCATGTTTTCTTAACATATTGTAAAGTATTACAACTAACAATAAGGCGAGAATTACATAAGTTGTTTGTTATTATACTTGTAAGAGTTTACTGTTACCAGGTGACAGATGTAACCGTTACCAGGTGACAGATATTTTTAAATTCGGTACTAACAAGTTTAAAACTTACAAATGTAATAAAATAAAGTAGTTCTCGCCTCAGATAAGTATAATTCAGAAAATTATTTTTAAATGGCGGCATTGAGCGCTTGTTTAACTATAAACCTAACCTAGAAATGCTCTTTTTGACTAAAAACATAATATGAATCATTAAAACCGCAATAATTAATGTTCATTTTACTTAAAAAACACTATTTTTTAAATATATTTTAATATTATTTTTAAGAAGCAAAATTTAATTCCAACAACGAAAGCAAAGTCGCAACTAATAAGTAACCACTTACAATTACACCAAAAAGTTTATTATTTACGCACGAATAACATTCATCAAGAACTTTTATTTTCATTGTCAATATTAATAGTATTTGTAGATAGTATTCAAGACGTAATAAAATTGTATAGTATAAAATAGAGTTATGAAATGCTTATAATTAAAACATATATTAAAATATAAGGCGGCGATTAACAGGAGTTAAACTGAGCAATTATGACTGCAAGCGTTCGCCGTGATATTTGGGACGAAATGTCTTAAACCTCGCTAATTGAAGCCATTACGCTATTACGACTGGTTTCCTATGATGTAAGGTTTTTTCTGCACATAACGTACGAGTGAGTCAGAAATTATGTGTGAAAAATATTTCCGGATTCTTAATATCCTAAAAGATTTAACTTTTTTTGCGAGCGTATAACTAAGCCGCTTTCAAAGCAAAGGCATGATATTATATAACTATAGATATGTTACATAAAATCCTGGTTTTTGGCACCTACAATGCCAACCAATTTGGACCTCGTTTCCTAGTAATTAGATATCGATTGAGTATGAGAGTCTAGAGTACCATTAGGCCTACAAGTTGTAAATGGGTTGTATACAATTCCGTGTCGAAGATGATTGTGATTATTGGCTATCACAGAACACAGTTATGTCACAGAACGTTCATAGTATGTGTGATATTTTTAATAGCTAAATGCATATTTTAAGCTATTTTATTTGGCTAAGCGAAACTTAAATTAAAGATTGACATAGTTTGTCCCGAGTTTTAATGATTGGATATTAATGATTTAATAGTTTGATTTCCTACTTGACACATAGATTATAAATGTTATTGTACACATATAAACAGTCTACAAGTCCAAAACTTGTGTTGGCAATTTGTGGCATCCACGATTTTGTCACTGTTCAGGACCACTAGCGATCAATCTACATGTCCGGCTCCTTCTGGTCAATTGAACATTACATTAAAATAAATATAGTACTTATAGAAACTACATTTGCCTCCTGAAAAAATATTTAAAAAATACTAACATATGTACGTGTATTAATTAGGTAATAACTATTTTTACCCTTTTATATTTATTTATTTAACTCGTTTTTTATTTTGTATGAATACTATCTTAAATGATGATTCGGGATATGAGTAATTACTATGTCAAATAGAAAATCCATAAAACTATTTCCAAAAATTCAATTTCGAAAAATATAGCTGATGTTTTAAAAAAAACATCAATTCACAGAAACAGCTCTATTACAGTTATATTAAATGTATAGATTTCGAGCATATTTTATCGTTTTCATACCAATTAATAAAATCGCTGCGCCCCGAATAAATAGTATTATTCGATCCGCTGATTGCGAGTCGTTAATCACAGTTGGAACATTGCCTTTCAATATTAATCATATGACTGCTGTCGGACTTGACACTTTCAACTCTTGTTAAAATGTGAATGATTTTTTTTTTTCAGTAAAACGGCAACAAAGCGTTTACCGATAAAACAATTTACGTAATATGTACGTAAATATATTGCGCAATTTTTTTAAAATATTGTTTGTAATTTTTTGTACAAAAAGCAATTAAAAAGTAATTATGATAACTTTTTTGCGCAAGAAAGGTAAATATCACCAAGGAAATATGTGAATATTCCAAGATGCTATGGCTTCTTATTTAAGACCTCTTCGTTATTTAATTCAATATTATTCAAAGAAATATTCCTCGAGTCATCTTTATGTATTTCTGTAATTACCCTCTGGAGGTTAAAATACGCCACACGGTTGGTTTTAGTGAAATAAATTACCCTTAAATCACTGACAGTTCATTTTCATTTGTGTTTTATGAGTCCATAAAATCTGAACATAAAATGGTATTCAGCGCATCCAGTATAATACACTAGAAAATTACAGTACTTAAAATAGTATCAATCGAATTGTTATTCCCTAATGTTCTAAATTTTTCCATAATAATTATTTCTTTTAATTATGCTACAGGCCAATTTATTTACACTAGTTATAGCTAATGCTCGCGAAGAAGATTTGCGATAAATTGAAATAAATAAAATTTCTAAAACAAAAGTAGCCTAAGTTACTCCTTGTAATATTAACTAGCTAGATGTAGTGAAAGTCCCATCAAAATTAGTATAGCCGTTTCAAAGATTAGCCGAAACCAATAGACAGACAGACGTAATTTTTAAATGCATACACGCATTAACATGCAATTAGTGAAAAGCTGTTAATTTTAAATAACAGACAGACACTTCAATTTTTTTTTTATTAGTATGGATTTAACGTGACCCAAAAATCGATCATATATCAATTTTTTTTAATGAATTTTAATTGTGTCATTCGAGACTTATTATTTATGTGTATGAGTGTAAAATAATTTTCGCACATCGAAATATTTGTATAAACATACAGAAAATTAAAAAAATATATATAATGTTTTTAAATAAAAATTAAACGAATGCTCCACAATAAGGTTTATGGATGAAAACGATCTTAAACTATTTACGGCTAAAGTAAATAAACTATAAACTTGGTAATATAAGGAATTATACGGAAACTCTCTAACATACTGCATTAACGCCTGCTCCTAGCTAATTACAGTCTACGTTAGAATTACTAATGAATATTTCTTCAAGTTCTTGATAAAGTTCATGATTAGTTACGACTTAGCGGAGTTTTGAATATATAAATGGAACTATAACACTGGTTAAGAACTTAGATATTAAAAAAATGGATAACTAAATACCTCATGTTTTTTCGATTAATTTTATGGTGATAGTTTCATCATAAAATTATGTCGTATGTCCGACTGTTTAAATTTATATTAATCTACATAAACTTGTATATTTTTTCCTTCGACGCTAAAAGGTATCTGACGTGAAGTGGTCAAAACCCATGCGTATATACACCACACCATAAGAGCAAAAGTACCATAAATATCTTGCCGACTTAAAAGGAATAAAAAAAAATTTGACAGTCTGAAAGACAGACAGATAGAGAAACATGACAACAAAACGATGCTGTAAGGGTTTCGCTTTTAAGGTACGGAACCCTAAAAAGCAGCGTCATCATTTACCTAGCATTTTCTTCGGTTATCCCATGGTCTGCTTATTATTCTATTGCAGATATTAGCAAGCTACTAACATTTGCACAGAGCGACTGCCATCTGACCTTCGCAACCTTTTTGAGCAATGCGGTAACCATTTGACTAGAATAATCTCTCTACTAAATTATGGTCTAATAATATAGATAATTGTGATAACAATAGGGAGCTATAGCTTTACGTGATTTCCGAGCCATGGTGGGGAGACCCACAGGGATAAATACACACACAGCCACAGCCTTGGAACAAATACTTATACAAATGTAATATCTGCCCCAAGCGACAATCGAACCCGCAAACGATGCCTCTAAGACTAACGTCTAAAGTTTCTTTAGTACCACTACACCAGAGCGATCGTCGCTGTAAAAAAGTGTATTAACGATGTATATTCGATTTTTTTACTTGTTCTATTTAGTAACTATACCCGGACCGAAAATCAGGACTTTGAGAATTATATATTTTAAACTTTCGCGATTTATACTATTCATATTATGGTCACGAGCTGACCACGACGAATGTAACTTCGTCAAAACGTCGGGCAATGAAAAAGTATTACTACCATTAGTTATCGCGATAAGACCCGTTATATTAAATACGAATTTGAGAAGTTTATTTTTCATAATAATTGGATGCTGATAAGCAATAATGTGTCAACCCACAAAAAGTTAAATTTGTAGATATTGATGTATTTTGATACTACGTCACCTATTTTACATTATTCAAAAAAAAATCAAGTCATCTAAACTAAATAAGTGTGAAAAAAAGTTTCTTAACTCAATGCTTCGAATTTCAGGTTGGTTCCATAGTTTTCAATTTATAAAATAAGCTTAAATATTTAAAAACCTATTATTAGATAGCATAATAAATAAATCTATCTGCTTTTCATTCATTATACATTTTATCAAAATAGAAAAGAAAAGATGAATTTATACGTCTTCAAACAAATTTATTAAGAATAGTTGTGACATCTTTAGACGCCATTTTCTCAAAACGAAGTCCGTGTGGCTTGACACAGTATTGCTTATCAGCGTCCAATTTTTCATCATTCGATCGATAATTTCTCATCTCTCACAATGACCTACCTCATATATGCGTATGTATATAGAAGTACGCCATATTTGTGTGCTAAATAAGACAATTAAAGAAAAAATAGGCTATAAGTGAAGGCATAGAGCTTCCGGTTCTCTGATTACCACACGATATACAGTTGTACTAGCTACTGTACGCGGACTTTCTGTGCCAACCCGACTACGCGTTTGGGTCGCTAGTCAACATCTAGGCTCTATTACAAAAGTGTTTTTAATTATAAAATGAAAGCTTTTAAAATACCAAAAACAATTCTTTTTTTGCTTATATACCTGTTTTATAAACAGAAGGCTTAACACTTTATTTATCTTCAAAAATGAAGAACTTCTACATAAAACTTATATATTTAATGGACATTTAGAGGACGAATTAAAAAAAAATACCTACGTCCTTATCTAAGTTATATAAGAAACACTAATGCATAATTTTATCCTTCTAGATTCATCTGACTAGTTAAGAATATTATTCTGTTGATTTTCCGAACCGGTAAACTTAACAAGTTTACATACCCCGTCAATTCTAAAACTTCATAAAGTTGTTATATTATCTAGGTAACCCTTATTCCGGAAAAGGATTCCAGGTAATAAAATATCTCCACTTAAACAAAGTTTTGGCGACTCCTCATTAAAAATTAACTCAACTGTTTCGGTAGGATTTTTCAATTTTATTATTGTATGTACGAAAGAAATGAATACAAAAAGTCTAAAAGGCTTATCTCCTTTAAATGTAAAATTATCGTCATAGAATGTAAGTAATGTAAATTTTTTTATATATAAAAAGGGGGGCAAACGTGCAAATAGTACCACCTGATGTTAAGTGGTTACCATCGCCCATGGACATCTGCAACATCAGGGGCGTTGCGAGTGCGTTGCCGGCCTTATATACTTAATTAAAGCGTTGTATGAATAATAACAATTTTTCAGTTTAAAATCAAACAGGACAATCTAAATAAAACCGATTGAAAATCAATAAAATGTTTGATTATATGGTTGCACTTCGCTTTCGTTACACCAATGATCGTTCCCTAGCGTCGCCATCTTAAAAAATTGTATGCGTATTATTAACCTGATTGTTGGATAGCCCATGGATCTTTTAATGGTACTCACATATTTCGTGTCACCTTATATCATTTATTCTTAAATTTGTCACAATCGTTCTTAATCAATTCTTAATCTATACGTTATCAATCGCCCAATAACGTATTAACTCTTCCTTACCCGCATGACTACTTCTTACCTTCAACTTTTTTTTTCTATCTACCCACAAATAATGTTTTTTTTTTATATATATATTATATAAATTTATATCAAATAAACATTAAAAATTATAGATTAAAAAAAATATCGATAACATGATATTAGTCGAGAGAATTAATTATACTGGATCATATTGAATTATCCATAACAAAACCGAGCGATAATGAAAAAGAAAAAAATTTCCCCGACAAGCTCATTCAGTCGGGAGACTGAAGGTTTTTATAGAATTTACAGTAAACTAAGGGAGAGGTTTTACGTTCAATGGCCGCGTTACTAATTGCATCCGACTGCATTCAGCCATTGTCGATGGCCAACGCAGTTTAATGAATATCTTTTAAATACCCGGGCTCGCGTTAACCCGAAGCAATTTTAAAGTTTTTCGCTATACAAAAGAAGCGGTCGGCGAAGTTTGACTGCTCTTAATTATTGTTAGTTAATTACGTCCTCATTTTACTCGACTGTTTTAATGTTTCTAGTTTAAACGTTTTCATTCAAGGTATGTTGGATAAATCAATTAATCAAATCTTAATTATAATAATGTGATAATTATAATAAAATGGACATGCCAATTTTGATATGATGACGAATAATTACAAATAATTATGCTAATGTTTCTATTTTGCAGGCAGGCGTGATTAATCCGAGACCCTTAAAGTTGCTTTCAAACACAATAATTAAACTAAAACAAGTCGTAAGCCACAAAATATCTAAAATATATGCAATTCGCAAAACGCTCTATAATTTGAATGTAAATTATAGTCAAGGGCAAATTCTTTAAGGAGCCGGTCAACAAGTTTTACCACAAATTTTCACAACAGGTAATTTTATAAAATATCTCATTATTCTGTGACATAGAAATAAACTCATAAACATTGCCCTTTACTGGTGCAAAATGTAATAAACAGAAGTAGTAATATTTTTAAAATATGACTAATTTTTTTTATTAAATACATGAATGAAGGTACATCATTATTTATTATTATAAATATTTTTATTTTAATAATTCTATATAGATTTAATTATAAGCGTCCAACTGTCTGTCTATGGCTTAGCTCAGAGACTCTTAGTATAACAACCGTAATTTTGCATAGATATACATATTAATAACACTGACATAGTAGTATCATTAAAACTAGAAAAAAGTTCAATGCGATATGTGAATAAATATATAAAATGACGTCTAACTAACCGTGTGCGTGGACTAACACGCACTTTGCTATTTAATTTTACTTTTAATTCTCTGGACATTCTAACAAAAATCTTTACCAATTTATTGGTTACAATAATATCAAAATAGACGCTTCAAGAATATTGATGCAGTTCCATTTAAGTTTATATCAGGAAGCCGAGAGATGAATTTGCGACGGAAATTCACCTATGAATAGTTCAGCCAGATGTCATGTCTTAACGAAGATCGATACGAGATTGCTCTTAAAATATGCACACGGTGACCGGACGGCATCATTATAGATAGATTCTGAAACTCGCAAGGGACATCCTATCTGACCTACGAGAGCTGATTAAATTTTTATTGTTTTATTTACAGTCTAATTACTGTTTGGAAATTGTTCTTGCACAATGTATTTTGTGGAACTACTATGTATGTATATATCGAAGGTGTTTATAGTTACAATATTTATTTTACAATAATCTTAATCGTTATTGTATTTTATTGTATATATGTGTCCTCGGTGTACAATAAAGTATACTTTCTTTCTTCTTTCTTTCAATCTCACATACACATACAGTTTAGGTGAAAGATTATTTATTTAGAAAGGTTAAGTTATTTTATGGCATTATTTGCACCAACAATATTACGTGTAAATATCAAGTTCTACAATGCATTTCATTTATAATTCAAATTCAAAACTTGAACTTTTACATGAAAAATTATTGATAAAATTTTAAATTAATTTCACACCATTAATTATATAATGTAATATAGGCTTTAAGTAACATATATTGCATCCAAAATTTTTCCAGTAACTTATTCTAATAAAGTCATAGAAAGATAGACAGATATATAAGACAACGTAGTGATTCCATATCTATGTTTCCATTTCTATATATAATTCGAAGTATATTTTATTTATTGATCATTGCACTACATATTATTTTTGCACAAAACAAACATATAAAGCAGACAACGATCCAAACATCATATATTCATATACTGACAAAGAGGCGCTTCACACAAACGTATTTCATATATAATACTCTAATATCACTGTTCAGGCGGAAAATCCGATATCTTGAACCCGAGCATTGATGAGTGTTTAAATATTCATGAGAGATGCGACGCTCGGCGCTCTTAGCTACACTACAAATGACTGTCACGGATCAAACCCATGGATAGGGCTGCCAGGCTTATATTGCTGAACCAAAATATGGAATCCTTAAACATATGATTTTTTTAAATAAACTTATTTTTTCCCTACTAATATTTCTACTAGATGAGGTCAAAACTATTGATGAATAAATTTTAAAGTTGTGTGCAAATTAATTACATTTTTTTAAAATAAAAACAAGTCAAAAGTTTTGCAATTAATGGCAGACACTGTCCAAACTTAACCCCATAGACGACAGCCCTACTCATCGAAAAAACAGGAAACTAAACTGTTTCCAAATGCTTTTAACATATCTAAACATTGATATAATATTTTACATAACTTTCACATTGTTTAATAGGAAAATTATGCTAAATTCACGCCGCGATGCTAATGCGGATTACCTCTTCAAGCGGGAAATGTGTTTCATCGGTAAGATTTCTTTGAAGAAAATGATGGTAAGAGATAGAGCTCAATTTGAATTTCTAGCTGTATGTATATCACTCAAATGAACATAAAATTTAAAAATACCTGTTTTTTTTTGTCTACTATATTTCATTTAAATTTTAATCATCGAGCAAAGTCTAGCATGTTTTTATACCGAAGCTCATCTAAAGTCATCTCAGCTCAAACTTGGAAAAGAAAAAGAATAATCTATATATCTATATATAAAAGCGAAAGGTCACTCACTCACTCACTCATCACATAATCTCAGAAACTAAGCGTGCTAGGAGTTTCAAATTTTGCATGGAGGTTCTTTTTAGGACGGGATTTGGAAAGTTTTATTAAAGAGGTAAACTGGATTGAGAAATTTGTATGAAAGGCTATGTTAAGCGCGAGTAAAACTGCGAGGGGCCGCTATTACCTTATGAAAGCGTAATACCACTTTGAGATTAATCACCAAATCTTAGAAACTATAACACTTACAAACATAAAATGGTAGGTAGGTTCCATATGGACTGGACGTAAAGGCTGCGCCGGATTCCCAGTCCCCTTCCATAACGACGACGCGGAGTGCCCTGGGGTTTAGTGGGTAGGCTGGTACGCTAGGTACCAGGAGTCCCACATACCCGCCTGATATTCCCTCAGGCGGAATGCGTAAATGCATTCCCCAGGGAAAAAAAAAAAAAAAAAAAAAAAAAAAAAAAAAAAAAAAAAAAAAAAAAAAAAAAAAAAAAAAAAAGGTAGGTTCCATATAGGGTGAAGACATCCGATAAGTTTCCATATAGAGTGTAAACGAATTTTATGAAACTCCACCCTAAGAGGATAAAACGAGGGTTGGTTATTTCTATGAAAGTTCTATATTTTTGAAGTAAGAGACTTGAAATTTAAACTGTATGTCCTGTATGTATCTGGCTCCTCCACACATACATCCTTCTAATAATGTATCTTTAGAAATCAACCCTCTTTTGGGCTTAAAACAGGGGCGGCCGCTATTATTTTATAATTACCAAATGTAGGCTATGGAAACGGTATAAAAGACCTTAAAGTACGTAAAATTAAAAGCGAACAGAAGCGGTAGCATCCGAACAATAAATACGTCAAGATGCTTGTCGACCGAATCAAACACGAACTGTGCATTTGGAACTATTACGAACTGGAGATGCACCAGCTGTATTTGTATTGTTCTTGACGTCGCAGTTCGCTGAAGTTCTATATAATATTATTTCTCAAAGGTGTTTTTTTTCGGCATGAAATACTTTCCTTAATACTTAATCAAACTTAATATTCGGTACGCTTTTTTGGAGGTAATTTCAGTTTCAATGAAGAAAATTGAGTGAAAATCTCAAAAGTAGTTGTTTTGATTTTAAAATATTAATTTTCAACACGTGACGTGACTTTACATAAATAATAATAAGTAACGTTTCGAAATATTCGCAAAGGTCGCCTAATAATGCATTATTCTTTACTTATAAATAAGCATTGAACTTATTTTAGAACACATACCTTTATTAGCAGTAAACCAAAGTTACCATAAAGAATGCATATTTAGAAGAAACATTAATATGTGTGCAATTGTATTTGTAGAGGTACGTAATTAACCTATTATAAACAAACTATTCAATTATTTTAATGTCACGCATAGTCACACAACTACATACTTATATGATTTGCAAAAAATCTAAGAAAATTGTTTGATTTATAACCTATATTAGACATAATCCCTATAAGTGGTTTGTGCTGTTTTACATCCGTAATGCATGTCTACTAAATGGTTTATAATATATACAATATTCACCCGTTTAATGTAAACTGTAACTATATATTTGCTGCTAACGTGACAGTATAAAGTTGCTCTTTTGTTCCAGCGATATTTGGTATGCAATATTTAAATCCGAAAAAAGTTTTGTAAAAATTTAAAAAACGAAATCGTTCCACGTCAAACGCATTAAAACGGTATCTTGGTTATCGATATTATGCAATAGTTCGAATGAATTCACGAGCAGCGTTACCTCGGGACCTTAACAAAAATATATAGGTACTGTATCAAATTCGGCTGGCATAATAATTAAGTAACAGGCGCTCAATCAAGGCTGAACCCTAATAGCTGCCTGAGATTGTGCAATACGCCTTGTTCCAGTTTCTAAACCTAAAGTCAAAGTACAAATTATTTAGGACTCGTGTGCCTTGTATTATGACAGTGATAACATTTGTTCGTAATACGGTGTACGGTGCTTAGGAATTTTAGCGAATTTGTTGTATGGACGCAGCGATACCAGGCGCGGCGTGATACCGTTTTCATTAAAATTTCAAATTTCATACGAACATTTTTTTATTAATGGCCTCTACGAACGAGGGACTTTTGTCCTTCACAAAATAGGACGGGCAGACTTGTACGTGGTACTTTTATTCCCGTTTAGTGATTCAGTTCTATACGAGGTCTTGATCACAATTAAAACTAATAAACATCAACGACCATGTGTAATAGACTGGCATTGACAAACGAATTTATCTTAATTTGTAACGATTATTCAAATTTCGATTGATAATTATTTGAATTCATCATATACGGAATAGTCGTGACCGAATCGAATTTGAAAATGTTGTGATATTTATTCCTTGATTATGCCGGTTATGTCAGCCAGACAAACTGCTTTGAATACGACGAAAACTTGACATAGGATTATTAAATGTAAACTGCTATCTCGAAGCTATAGCTTCTGGTATACTTTAAAGACCTTGACGGCAATATTTTAATGAATAGTATGGGCTATTTATGCACTTAATCGACACTGTTATTAAGCGTTCATAAAATTTTAATAGTAGTAGACAAATAAAGTAGGAAAGTATTTGCACTATTTATTTCTGTGCTATGACGCAAATATTGTAATAAAAAGATAATATTCTGTGTGTAACAACTTTAGTCTACGAAAACATTATCTTTAAGAAATTAAAATACATTAACTAAGTACCAAGAACTAAAACAACTTAATTATTTCCATCAATATACACGTTTCGTACGAAGTGTTGAAAAGTAAACAACTTCAGCATCTCAATTAATTAGCACGCACGTGCGGATATGCGCACGCGCAGTTTGCGCAACGAAAGCCGCAGGTGACCGGGGGTGAATGAAGTGCGGCACAGTTGCAACACCGCCCCATTCATGCATCTTGTAACAGTCAATAAATCGTACTCTTATCAACAAGTTCAATGCCTTTTTGCTGGTTATATATACTTGATAATGTTGATAACAAAATATTAATAAAAACCGAGCCCTTTCTGTAATAATTTACTGTTTCACTAATTTAATGGCCCACTGTGTTCTGACCTGATTTTTTTACGGCTTCAGATGTAATTAATTTGTTTTATGTTTTTAATATTTCATTTTAAGGCTCATTAACTTGATATTTTAGCTATCCATTTTATGATTAATTCTTGACAGTATTACAGGAGGTACGTTTAAGATTAAAGGTGCTTAATAATAGTTTTGAAATATTTTAATATTTAATTACAATAAAATGGTTATTTTATACTGAACTCCAGGACAAATTAATTCGTGTAAAGCTATGACAAGCTGTCTGTCTAATATTATAATATTGGTATATAATTATTATCCACTGTCATAAGTACGATACCTACTTTTCGATCGTTGTTAACTGAACGTTTTAAAAATACGATATCATAATAAACTAGAATATTTACTAAATTTTGAACATCTAATTTATGTTGATTTTACACTAAAACAAACGTTATAAAACCTGAAAATCATATCAAAAGTTGACGTATAAAAAATTATAAACTACTTTCTAATTAAATACTATAAATCTCGGAAACGGCTCCAACGATTTTTATAAATTATTTTAAAATTTACGATAAATCCATCTAGCTAGGATTCATTTTTAAATAAACAACGTCTTATCTGTGTTCTCAAGGAATGAGAAACTACGGCTACTATTGTTTATATTTACTACTAAATTTAAATATAATTTCCAAAAAAAATGATTTACCAAAAAAGGAGATTATCCAAGTAGATACTAATGTACATTATATTTTGACAGTTAAAAATAATTTACTAGCAATTTAATTCAAATACCGCCATCGCCACCCAGGTTTATTTCCTTCCATTAAAGTATATCAAATTGCAATCAATCCATTAAAAATATATTTATGACAGTAACGTTTGCTATAAATTATTTTGTAATATCATAAAATAGATTTATTATATATGTATACATTTATTTATACGCACCTATGATATTTAATTTATTATTGAATTATTGAATATATGTAATTTATCGGAAAATTTTATTAATTTTCTTGATATAAAAATAAATTGGTCTGATTTATTTAAGTGTAATAAATATATATTTACTTATTTAGTAAGTTCGATTTTTTATTATTAAAAACATAAAATAGCAATAATTTGGTTACGTTAATTATATTAAAGTAAAAAAAAGTTTTAAGGAAAACGTTATAATACAAAAAGGCAAGACATGTCCATAACAGAGAAAATGTCAATTATGAAACGCCTGCTGTTACCCAATTTACCGATTGTATAGGAAATCTGTTATTTTTATATACTTGCCTGTCTAATATGTTAACACACTTAAGGACAACAAACACGTATATATTTCTTAAATAAATAACCGTGCCAAATATTACACAAGAAACAGAACAACATCTAGGTCCTATAGTTTATGCATATTGACATTACTTCCAAAAATCCTTGATATTGAAAATGTTCGTAAACAGTGCTATTTGGTTGATGATGAAAAAAAATATAAATAAAAGTTTCTAATTTGTGCTTTCGCACTTCTATATATATGACTTATATCCATTTGACAGTTTTAACAGCTCCTGATAGGTCAATTATTTTTATATTATTTATTTAAACTCGAATTGAATATTCCTACTTAAGACAGGGCAACGTCTGTCAGTATTTAACTTGTAGCTTATAAATGTAAACAAATAAGACATTTGTCTATTCAAATATAACTAAAAAAAACTAACGCATCGAACATAGAACCTCCTTTTTACGAAGTCAATTGAAATTGAAAATATATTTGGATTAAATTCAATTCTTTGATTAGTGGAAAATATGGATGCTGATAAGCAATAATGTGTCTCACTCACAAAATTCGGCGATATTGATGTATTCCGATAATGCGTTGCATATTTAACATTATAAAAAATTCAAGTCATTTGAACAAAATAAATACAGAAAAAAGTGTCTTCATTTAATGTTTTGAAGACAGACATTGAAGTGTTACTTACTCTCTTTGCTATATGCAATAATCTCATATATCTGAAAAACTTATTATCAGAGAAATCTTTTTATTATAGCAATCTGCATTTGATTTATTATACTTTTTATAAAAATACAAAAGAAACGATTAATGTATACTTCTTTAAACAAATTTATTAAGAATGCATTGATATCTGCATGACATCTTTAGACGCCATTTTCTCCGAAATCGAAATGAAGTCCGTGTGAGTAGACATTGTATTCTCGTCAGCATTCATTTACGCAAAACAAAGTGCAATATTAATTAAGTTACGAAATAAAGTGATTTGATTGTGGGAGTGGAGTTCTCGAGGTTAATATCACTCGATAGGGAGATTGTTCCGCACCCATTCCTTCGATACGCACAATCTACAAACACACTTCCGAAAGGAACTTTAGTTCCTAATGTATACATTTACTGTATACTAAAACATTAGAGGTATTTTAATCGGTATCTTAACGGTCCTGTTAGCGCACACGTGTTATCGTAATTGCTGTAAATTGATAGTGCATTATGACATTCCGATATTAAGTGGGGCCATAACTTACAAAATGGTCTGAAATTTTATTCTGTACTGCATAGTAGATAATGGTTTCTACGTGAACTATGACAAGCCTATTAAAATAGAATATATATATTTATATATCAATGAGAATTTTTTTTGTAAATAGTTTGATACTATATTTTTAGGGTTGCTTATTTACTCGGTCTGACTTGACGGAAAACATCTCAAGGAAACCTGCATGTGCCGGGAGAAATTCTGACACATGTATATCTACCAAACCTAAGCGGAGCAGCGAGCATCAAAACCTTCTCCTTAATAGGAGAAGAAACCTTAAACCAGCAGTGGGACCTTTACAGATCGTTACTTTACCTATTTTGAGGGTATCAATTGAGTCCTTTAACTAAGCCGTCTCTGTCCCTCCATTGATCTGACTGACTGTCTGACTTTTAAGAGACTTATCTTTGGAACCGTAATATGTATCCAGTAGTGTTTTTCAAATTATGTGTTATTATGAAGAACATCCTAACAAATAATTTACCCACCCAAGTGTCAGTAGTTGTCAGTGATTTTAAACTTTCTCTCATTCGCGACTCTCATGTTTTACCTTTCTTTTACAAATAATTATCATTTAAAAATACATTATTATTGATATATGTAGTTTCTGAAGTTTCGCGATTAATCAGTGGGTGGTATTTCGCTACATACATGTTAGGCTTATTTTAACATTCCCATGTAAATTTTGTAAAATATTTGCGTTATGTGCAATTCAATGGAGGAAATAAATACCTCGCTACAGCTTACGTGGATACAATTTTAGGTGGGAACATGTTGGGAACGGAATAACTCGTGCATGTCGAACAACGTTCAGTGTAAATCAATTAGCATCGACAAACTGCCAACTTGTTTCACCATGACATATACATCAACAGAGAAAGGGTTTTGTTTGGATTTCAATACTGTAACTTCAGATTCGTCTACTCATTTTGGCTGTTTGCGTTCTATACTTTTTTTCTTCCCATTTCGTTATGTTATACTAAATACTTATACGTAAAATGGAACAATGTTGTTTTATCAAAATTTAGACTTTTTCGTTAGTCATTTCAAATGTTACAATATTTATATGTAGTTACGGAAAGTGTAGCTAACGTCGCCCTTTATTTTTGGTCATAATTAATTGGTTATGAAAAATAAGTTATAATTGCTGCTCAAAATACTATTTTATCTAAATTGTAGTAAGCAGCAGGGTACTTCTATTAAACTGTCACTATTATAAAATGCTACTTTCTGATAGTTGATTTCGAAATTCTGTTCTAAAATGCTTCCTTTAACTATTAATATGTGGCATGTTTTGATAGCAATATCAAAGTTTGTTATAATTGGACGCAGATAAGCAATGCTATGTCAAGCCATTCAGACTTCATTTTGAGAAAATTTTATACATAAAACTAGCTGGTGCTCGCGACTTTATTTTCGATGTCTGTGATGTCGACGTCAAAGCAGCTTTATGCAACAAACTTTCATCCCCTATTTTATCCCCTTGGGGATAGTATTAATCAAAATCCTTCTTAGCTGATGCCTGCGTCATAACATCTACCTGCATGTCAAATTTCGGCCCGATCCGTCCAGTGGTTTGGGCTGTGCGTTGATAGGGCACTATATAAGTCTCTTTTCTCACGAATGTTTTTTTTCTATTTTGATAAAAGGTATTATTAATTAAAAGCAGATTGATATAATAAAAAAATATATTTAATAATAAACTTTTCAAATATACGAGATTATTGTATATTACAAAATAAAGAACAAACTTCAATATTCAAAACATTAAATGAAGAAACCTTTTTCGTACTTATTTAGTTTAGATGTCTTGATTTTTTTTTAATAATTTTAAATGCGTAATGTATTATGAGAATACATCAATATTTCCGAAATTTACTTTTTGTGGATTGACACATTATTGCTTACGATGATAAGCAATCTGGGGACTAATTAGATTAAATTAGCTCCATGATTATTTTACTACACCGAGTTTAGATACCGGTGAGCCTGTACTAAAGGATATTTAACAATCCAAATATACCTTCATTTTTGCTCCTAGATTAATAACTTTTAGTTAATACAAAAAAATATATATATATCAAGGTGATATTTTAACAATCCATGTCTGTGGTATGTGAACAATTAAAACTGCTAAAAACATATGTTGACCCATGGCTGACCCTGATAAAACTAAAAATTTAGACCACGCTTACACTTAAAATGCACGAACCTTATAAGGTAAAAACATTTTTCGGTATCCCAATTAATTGGTACAATATATACATTTATTTAATTTTATTAACACGAAAGATTTATGAAGTATTAATGGATACTTTGGACAGGTTATTATTGTATATGTTACAGTCAAACTCTTAACCGATCAGCATACCTCGTTTCACGTAAGTCTGTTGGTCAGAACTACGCGCATGACTGCGCTTAACAAAAGATTAGCCACCGGGATAGTCGTTTAGACATTTCTTCAATTTTAATAATTAAATATATGTCTAATTAATGAGTTTAAATAATTTTATTATTAAATTGTTTTTAGAAGTTTTTGATTCAATTCATACCGAATCTGTAAACTCAAAATAGTTTAAAACATTAATATTGAAGTAATATAATTGTCCGAAGAGTCGTGATTTTTGAACCGGGATATGTATATTTATCCAATAAGTCAAGAAAATACAAATACATTATAAATGTCATATAAAGGCTGAAAATATTAATAAGATTATAAGAATAGACACTCATATCATATAAAATGTTTTAAGTCTTGTTTACTTGACTGTATCAAGTGCAAGTTCGGACACACCTTGTGTTCAGACCAGCACATTTACGTAAAAGAAGGTATTTTTAACTGACAAAATCAGTCAAAAGTACTTTTGATCGCAGACTTTCAAAAATAGTACTTATGACTGAAATAACTATCAATAGTTCTATTGCAAAAACATTAACCTAACCTTTATACAATGTTTTTTGTAATATATTAAAAGTACTAAATATGTAAATATAGAAAGTAAAATCAAATGCAATTTTGACAGTATTTGCAAGTTAAAAGTACAATTGACCGCAGAGGCGTAACTATACCTGAGGCCCTTGACAAATTCTTTGGATGAGGCCTCCCAGAAAAATCGTTACAACTTAATATTAATGAACCACTTAAGTAGCCCAAAACTAAACTAGTTAAATATCTGATAAGTTTTATTTTGGAGAGCATAGGTTTATACATATTTATAATTAAATAACAAATTTACTTTAGTAAGGTTTTGATTAATAAAATTCTTTAAGACGTGGCCCTTTCGGGTCAGGGGCCCGTGGCTTTTTGTCAGGCCTGCCACCCTATTGACCGATTAAAAATTTTGACTGCAACATATATATTGTATCGCGTTTTTCGACTAATGGTCCCAGTGCGTGTATGTATTATTTATCGGGGTCTCCTATAGGCCATATCGAGAATTTTCTATATCTATTGTACCCTAAAAATAGTTGTGTGACAAAAAATGAGTACTCGAACAACAATTTCAGATCAATGTGAGCACGTTCAAATACTATAATGACAAGTTTTTTGACAATAAATATATCACTTTACTATTTTCTAGGCTGTCAATAATAAGCATTAGTGTGAATAGAATTTAGCCGTGCCCTAATATTACTGATTCGTAAATTGGATTGTTTGTCCTCGAAATTATATTTTGTGTTCATATTAAAATACGCTTAGAATGAAATCAAAATAATGGCTATACACTAAGTTATTGTTATAATTATTTGAACACGAGTATTTGTCTTGAATTTATGTTTAAAATATCAACTTATTATTTATTATTCACTAGCGATACCTTGCGGTTCACTCGCGTTTATGGTTACTGCTTCGCTACTATGAGTCGTAGCGTGATGCAATATAGCCTATAACCTTCCTCAATAAATAAACTATCGAACACAAAAATAATTTTTTAATTCAAATCAGTAATTTTTGATAACCTAAAATAAAAAGCGCGTTCAAACAAACAAACTCTTCAGCTTTAAAGATTAGAAACCAATGTTTTATATAAATAAAGACAAATTAATTGATACATTTGACAAGTACGGGTATTCCGAATAGAATTCTACTTTAGATTTTAAAATTGTACAAAAAATATTTTTTAAATCCGTTTTAGTTCGAAAGTTACAACAAAATACGCCTTTTTTCAGGCGTATTTTGTTGTAACTTTCCTTGAAAAAAAAAGATTTTTGGTATTTTTTCACATTGAATGCATTAAGCAATGCAAATTCGTGTAGTATTCAGTAAAAACGCTAACGGTAATTTTGTGGCTTACAATAACTTACGTGGGAGGTATCGATATATATGAGCCTCCAAGATCCCATGTTTTCTTGAACACACCTTGTATATTTTAATTCAAATGTTTAAAAAAATATTATTCAAAACACAGAACGTAAAATGAGACAACATTCACGAGAAATCAATTCAATAAAAAAATAAAACTCTTTTTTTTATTTATAAAAACATAAATATGAAAAAACTTTCTCTTGAAATAATGGAGTAGAAAAATAATTATAAAAAAAAAACCTTTTTTTGTGAAAGGTTGTTTATACTATCACATATTTACGTTATTATTCAAGTGTTTAAATGAAATATATGGCTTTAAATGAAAGGTATGTCTAACAATTTAATTGAATATGAATTTAATTAAAAAAAAAAACTTGGCTATCCGATGTTCTTTGTCTTTTGCCCGTACGGAGAGAATTAAGTGGAAAATAATATATATTCAAGTATCTAAGTCTTAATAAACATATGATATCCATAAAACGTATTCTTTATTGTAAGTCTAAATCATTCAACTCTATAAAGTTACTTCATTATCATATTACGAGATTCTTAACTTCATAATTATTCCGTATAATAATATAAAGTCATCCGAAATTAACTTCCCGAATTTAATTGAAACTGAAGTCTTTGGTAGTCGTTTTACTTGATAAAATTAATTATCTATATTTCGAAGGTCGATGAACTCTTAAGGAGGTCTTTTATTATATTTGTTGGCAAAAGTGGAAAAGTACAACTCGTAATTAAGAAAGTTTTGAATCTATATATTATTATAACAATTTAATTGCAGAAATATTTAAAATATGGTTTAAAATATGATTAATATTACAAAATTATGACGTAGAATATTTTTTGTCCTAAATCAAAAGTCACAGCTTCTGTAAGGAAGAATAGGTACAAGTCTATAACATATTGGCATATAAACACGTCCGAAGATAACATTTCTTTGTCACATTATTACACCAGCATCACGCAACGACGGGAACGCAATTAAGAGGAAATTTCTCAAAAAAAGACTCTTATTTACTGTACGAAACGCAGACATATTAGCTGGCAGAATATGGTACTGCCTTGGTCGAACCAACCCATATACGCTGTAATCAGTAGACTACATATAGGTTCTAGCTCTACCACAGACTTAAGAAATTTCTTTTTGTAGCATTTTAATTATTATATAGACCTTTAACAGACTTAGAATTACTACGCATTTGAACTATGATACTGAGATAAAAACTGACATTTATCCAGCCATATTTATTAACACTTCATTGCTAAATCACAACAAATAAAATATTTATAGTAGAAAATACCATGCGATTGAACTACACCATAAATACAATAATTAATATTACTTTGTCTTAGAACAAATTGCATACTATTATTATTAGCTCCCTAGAAATATGATTGCATTAATACTTTTATTCTTCATATACTCATACATAAAATATACTTAATACTTTATGTACGAGTATATGAAGAAGGAGTTTTCTTATTATATTTGTTTTTAAAATTTATAATCAGTCGACTTCAAAAAGGAGGTTTCCATTGCCTAGAGTCCTAAATAATGTTTAATTTTATTATTTTAGTGGCTACATACATAACTGTATTCCGTTAATAGATTTTTTTTATTCGACAGGATATTATCAGATCTATCCTAAGGAATTTTCATAAAAATCGGTTTAAGAAGCTTTTTAATTTAAAGAATTGAAATCGAACAAATTGTTTATTATTCAAGTAAACGAAATTGTAAACGTATTCTTTTTTTTTCGCAGTATCCACTTCCTTGTTTTTAACGTTCAATTACTTCTATTAAATTTAGTATTATTCAACATATAATATAATGTATAGCTTAAATAGCTGCATAGCAGCTAATCCTTGAACTTTGATACGAGCGATCTTCAGACGGACCCTTAGTTTCAATGTAAAGAGGGTCGAACCAATACAAAGGGTCAATGACTTCCTATATCTCAGTTCTTTTATTTGTAATCAAGCGTGAAAATGATGAGGCTTCATTTTCCTTACATCTTCTCTGTCTATAAAGGGATTCTTAGGAATTGTATTATCTTGGAACTTTTGTTATCGAGCCAAATTGTATGTGTATATAATGAAGCATTTATTACATAATTCATATCCTAATGATCGGTAGACTATGTCGATATTAATAGAAGTTCGCATGTTTATTACGTATTTCGAAGTACATGAAATCTACTTTCATAAAATTTATATAAACCTATGTGTAATAACTATGATGGCTACTTACAAGTGAAAGGCGAGACAATTTAAAATCTTATATGATAAAAAGTTGTTGGCGTTTGTTTGTTCCGTACAAAGTGCACTTAAATCTAATTTAAAAAAAAGAATCATTTAATTAAAAATAAGCATAGAATTTTGACTTCATATATGTGTTACAAAAGTTACAAAATCAACATAACTACGGCTATATGAATAAAATTTTATTGTCAACATATAGTGGAATAGCAATAAATTCAACGAATATATGGAAAACATCTCTATATCGTGAGCTACAAAATTTTATTTCAGGCCATTAATGTGTGTCACTGAATTCCAACTCTTAAAAATTAATCTCCTTCCTTTTCACGGCATACTATAAAACAAACTATACGCCCGAACATAACAAACTGTAGTAGTACCAGTAGGTAGTGAATAACCGGCATTCTTTAATAAACATAAAACTTAACATAACAATAATGTGCAAGTGCGGCCATCTTGGTTTTATTACCGATCTAATTCTGACGTAGCAAGTTAAATTTGGCTCCCGGTCTGTCATAAAGCAATTCGCAGAACTTCAAACGAAGCCACCCGAAATCATATTAAGCAGTAAATTTTCACCCCTTGTCCACTTTTTTGATAGCCGTGCAACTTTGACTTTAAAATTTTATTACACGATTTTACAGTCAGCATAGAAGATTATTACCGCGTTTCTCATTACGCTTGACGTCTTTAGACAATGTAATAAAGCTTTTAGTGTCGAAAATAAAAAATAGGTCACTCTGACAAAAAATTAAAGGTTTACTTTATGTGTCAAAAGTTATTCACTTTTTATTAAAATTCATTCATTTCATTCAAATAAAATTTATTAGAATTTTAAACATCACAAGCAATTAAACTTAAAATAAAAAAAAAACCAATCAAAATCAAATAAATATGTTCTCCAACATTTTGAAGTCGGTGGCAAGTTAAATGTTCTACGTCTTATTTTCTGATTTGCCTTTCATCAGTTTCTGACTTCATGACAATGAGACCAATTTGGAAGTACACCCTTTAAAACAAATATAAAATTTCAAAATTGATCCACAACCGGTGGAGAAATCGGTTAACAAACATAGAACCTGCTTTTTCGAAGTCTGTTAAAAAAGTAAAGTATCATTAAATTTGACTATAAAATATTTACTAGCCATAACTAAAGAAAACTTTGTTAAGATTCATCCATTAGTTTCACCGTGACTTACTGGTTAATATACACAATATATTTTTCATCATTGTGTTGCTATTTTTTAAATAATGTTCCACGTCTAGTTTTAAGACGCACACTTATGTTCTTTATGATAACACCCAGGCATTACTCTTTATAGATATTACGCTAGTAAATTATATTGTGCTCCAATGAAAACCGCACGAGGAATCTTAAATAAAAAATTTACGAGCAAATAGCTGAAACTGCATCCAATAAAGTAAATAAATAATCCACATAAGTAACAAACTTTAAAATATATAAAGTAATATGTTACAAATTTTAAAACAAATAAAAGATGCAATTGAAAAAATTAATAACGAATTCCACCAACTACAACAGTACGAAACTTATTTAACAGAGAAACGCATTCGGTAACAATTTTCCGAAATTAACTATAAAACTTAAGAAACGTAGTTGCAACTGTGCAACATTGTAAAAGTTACGTGTTAAAACGTTAAACGCTTAACTTAACTCAAAACCTAATAAAGTTGGAAACCGCTTCAGTTCTTATTTTAGAGGTTCATAAACAAGAACAGTGTTCTAGTAAGCTTTTGTACTCTTGATTAAAGAAATAATAATAATAAATCATTTATTTTCTTATTACAAATTACAAAAGTTAATCTAATACGAGCAGTAAAAAATCTGTGAGCGACTGGTGACCATGATTGGTATGGAAATGCATGTATTACATCAGGTACTATTTTGCAGAATTAACAAGCTCATTATATAAGTTTATTTTGTTTTAAACTACCATGGTTGTTATCCGTTGAGTGACAGGTTGGCGTAGTGGTCACTGCAACTGAGTGACTCGCTAACGGTCGCAGGTTCGATCCCCGCTCACGTGGGTGTTTGATCTTGCGTTGTCTGTGTTTCCGAACCCCCACACAGGATCATAAGAACTTAAGGGGCCGTTTGAGTAAGATGTGTTTATTTATCCCTGCGTGTATGTATGAATTAGAAATATTTACCAGTAAGATATGAAATATTATTTTTAAACATCCGTTTCATCTTTATTTAAAAAATATCATGAATCTATGTCGTGACTTACCCTTCGAAATGTACAAACTGCTCTTAATATAGCCTAAGGCTACGGTTCCTCAGTACACGGCGGTCTTTAAACAACAACAAAAGATAATTTGTTTTCACTTCTTATTACAACTAATAAAAATGGACTACAATCAAATTAAAACTTGGCACCGACAACCCCATTCCGAGGAAATAAACCAAAACGCAACCCCAATGTGAAAGTTAAGAAGATATTTGTGAAATAGTACGGCGGCGGTATCGTAACTTTTACGAACAAATAAAGTTGAAATAAAACTTTGTTGACTGTTAACAGAAAACAACTGAAATTTAACATGCCTATTTCGAGAAGTTCAGAATCAATAGTTTCCTCAAGATAGACACTCGAAACTTATCGACTTAGCGAAAATTTGGTAAGGAAAATACGAATAGAATAGGTTAGATATCAGCGCCGATTAGGGCGTAATTCAAACATGAACTCTACGAAAACCGATTAATTGGCCCAATTGTCTGAATCAGTTTGACATGGCACGAACAATCTGTAGGCAAAGTTTGCATGCAAAAGTCGCTCTTAAACTCACCCTACGATTGGATTGTCTACTGGGCGAAGTTTGATAGCTTTGAGAAATGTAGTTAGATATGATAGTTCGTGTATGCGATGAATTATAGCTCCCACGCTATGAGCTATTCAAGACACGATACGGATTGCTACAAACGAACTTTGGTGCGTTAACGTTATTCTGAATTTGGCAAACGCCGAAGGTTATACGCTAGCGTTATCAAGATAGGAGTGGTATCGAATAATTTTATTGACAGCTTGATATTAATGTTATTTCAAGAAGTTAGGAGCGTATAATTTGAGCGGCTTATCATGTTAATAGTAATGTTCTAAGAGATGTATACGTGACGAAGATTATAAACATGATTAACCTATTAAATCGAAAAGAGCATTCCTCGTAGGAGACAACCCGTCACAATAACTAGGTAATACGGGGACAATAACTATCGTTTGTAATGCTTGCAAATAGTCATGTCGTACGCGTAACATTCATTTAACAGCCTTAAATAATGTTTATATAAATTATGAATTAATAAAAGAAAACGATTTATTTTAATAAGTGTAAAATAATTGATAAATACCATTTAAAATTCTGTTATCAATACGTAGCGGGACATGATCATGATAATAATTGTGTGTAACTCTATTTGGTAACACATGAATGTTACTGAATCGGAGATCTCAAAAATCAATATAGCCAAAACCGGTAAACAAGCTGAATTTAGTCATAGAATAACATTTACGAACTCTTTAATTCCACGTTGAGAAATATTTCAGTTGCAAATGTTTTAGGATATTCTATAAATTAATCACTATAGAACAATTTCGCTTATTGCTTTATTAAAGCAGATTTGTCTAAACTAAGCGCTACAGGACAGTAATTCACTCCAGCGAGGTTTGAAAATCGTAATTGTGTGCGCGTCACGAAGGCGACACGATTGCATCAGTTCGACGGGCTTAAAGGATTTCTGCCGCTATAGGAATAGTTGCAGAACAACTGCAACACTATGTTTACAGGATGGGATAGTACCGTAAAACTACTCTAAGCTGTTCAAACTGATCGTGGAATAAAGTTCAAAGGGCGTTTCTCTGGCCTTTGTGTTCAGGGAGTGGCTTAAACTGCAATGATTAGATCTTAGATTGGCGCGTTTCGCAAAAGCAACGAAATCACAAAATTGTATTAGCATTCCGTTCTGTGTATTTTTAAATTTTTCTTTTACAATAACTTGTGTGATATTCGATATTAGTTCTGATATAAATATTTGTATAATCTATGGTATAGTTATTATAATCTTTTATTTTAGTCTTCTTTCTTGTTCGTCATTTATAAACATTACTAATTCTTTCTGTTTACGTTTATATATTGAATGATAAAAGAACTATTACAAATATATATTTATCAACACTAATTATTTATGTAAAAACAGGCATCCAGTCATTATCCAGTATCCAATACAAATATAATAAAAATCGCCATCACTTAAGAATTACGTCACAATCTCCACAGTTCTGAACTTAATACGTCGGTAACAAAGGGATCGCAAACTTGCTCACTAGGCGATATATTCCCAAGCTCTTGATAACCGTCGAACGCTGAAATTCTAAAACTTATGGTTCACAAATCGTAGTACTTCTTATGAAGATCCTTGATATTTATCCTATCTTTCAAACAAGTTAAAATGATCTATCTAACGAAGAATAGCGCAGTAATTAAATCTGCACTAGTAGCGAAATAATTGTTCATCTAATGCGAGTGTGAAATTAATTTAAAGCAATTCGTTAAATAAAGCGTAGTTGAAAATTATTACTACGGCTTAAACCATGCAAATGAATTTTCAAATCTGTGTATAGTTGTATACATTAATAAAATAGTAACAAGGCGTTGTCGTTAGCTCTGAAAAGCCTTTACTGAAATGAGTTTCGCTTAGAATTCGATCATTAAGACATCCTCAAAAAAAAATTAAAGACTATTAAAATCCCACGTTCACAACAACGAAATATATTGTTTGTATTTTAACAGGAAATAACAACTAACACAATTAACACCACGTCATCAAAGCCAGATAAAGAAGTGATGCGTACAACCTCACAAATATACCTCCATGTTATGTAAAACACATTTATGTTCAGGGCACAATATGCGAATATAATACGTGTATGGTGTACTGTACGCAAACCTCGTAATATTAAACGAATGTCTGCGTCGGAGCTGTGATATCTTTGCGCTTAAAACTTGGTATAAAGTAAGTTCGAAAGTTTTCCATACGACTACATGTTGAGACGTTTATACGTGTAAGTTAGGCGCTCGTTTGGAATTGCCGCTTCATACAAAACTTACACTGTGTATAGCATGTCTTCAAAACATGTTCTGTGGACAATATATTTATAATCTAGACTGTATACCATGTGGCGCTAAAGTAATGTCAAAATTTAAATTGGCTATTTTGTTATATATGTAAAAAATGTTCAGTATTTAATCCATTAACTTTTACAAAATATGTGTACAGAATATAACATTTTAATAAACTAAAGTAAATTAATACAAAAAAAAAGGATAATTTTTTACAAAAGATTGTAGACCTCACCTAAGCCACTGCATCTGGGTACAGTTCCCAAAATACTGGCAGCATTACCCCGTCGAATGGCCAAGCTGATCCTTTGACCGAGGTAACTGCCAGCTCTTGGGTCCCCAGTTTACTCCCAAAGTCTTTTTGAGAGGTCTTTAAAAAGAAAATGAGCGTCTGGACTCCATGGATCAAGAGTTTCCACTCCAAACGGAGCAAACATAAAAGCCTCGTCAAGGCTTTCGTATTTGGCCCGCTTGGAATGTTCCTTACTTGCTGCCGCTGCTCCCGCCATCGATGCCGTCGACTGGATGTGAGATGATGATGATGAGGGTGTCAATACAAGTAGCATCCCACACCAGTTTTTTTTTTTGTTTTCACCAAAAAAAATATTTGAAAATACATTATTGGTTATATTAGTTGGAAAAATTATATCGCTCAAATGGCCTCCTCACAAATTCATGCATAATTGCGCTCGTTTCACGGCATTTTGAATTGTTGCTCGCAAAACATCTGGCTCGAAATTTGGGATTTCTTCTTCAATGTTAACTTTCGAGGCTAGCATGGTCTATGGCTTATTGAACATTTATTTACTATATATCTACATCATAAATGTTAAACTACACTGACATATGGCGCCATCTACCAAAATTGCATCCAATTCAAACTATTACATTACTTTTACGCCACTGTATACAATGCTGTATACATATGTACACGTATACTAATTTGAAGTATTTGTGTTAAAGATTTCTTTACTTGTATTGCATTATTGATTAACACACAATTATCCTCAGTATTTTTATTTAAAATGATTACTATAGATTCGTGTAATAAACAGTAAACAATTATTTTTATTTTTTAATGTGTGAAATTGAATAAATGATTTTATATAATTTATCTACATTTATATAAAAACATGTCTGCATTAATTATTTTCGTAGATTTATTTTTATACAATATAACTGAATATGTAAAAATAATTATTATTTAGTAGTTCTGTCATGCATAAAAGTAATATCGATACTTAATAATAGAGAACTCGAGGTCCTGGGACAACAAAAGAATGGGCCTAGTTATTTTCCAAATAAAATGAACAATTTATTAGTCAAGTATTTCAAAAACAGTATTGCTAAACAAATAAAATTATTTCAACAAGCATATTATGTAAATATGATCATATACAATTATCCGTTTCTTTTTTCATTTCAAATGTCGGGCCCCTTTCTTCCGGATACCCCGGGGCTGTAGCAACGGATGCCTTCCCCTAAATCCGGCCCTGTGCTCAATCAAAAAAGTAAAACTCTATTATCTTTATAAGTTAAACGTACGATTAATCAAAGAACGCCTGCATTGTCATGCAATTCATATTGTTTATCGCCACTCAAATCTTCAACTGTGGTGACTGGAAAAATGTCCCGAGCATGTGCAATTTGTCACAATCAATCATTTGATAAGGTCACTCGGCGCGCAGGTGTCTATTGTCCTCAGAATACAAACTTCTTACGATGTAAGGTTTTACGAACTTTTAACAACACAAGCTAAAATATCGACCGAATAGAATGGTATAATCGACATGAGAGAAAAATTTAAATAAATAAATATTGTATTGCATAAGATTCATGAACATGAATTTACCATACAGGACAAAAAAAAAATTAGATACGGATAAAAAAGAACGGGAATAGTGCAAGGGCCAATAAAAGAATATGGATATTGTTTTGTGTCAAAATATCTACATGAACAAAATTTGAAAAAAAATAATGTCCTCATATAATAGAATTGAATTTGAATCGCAATTCCGATTCTCTGGGCGAATAATGCACCAGCCTTCCTGTTGCCAGTGGCGGCAATGAGAAGAGGAGTTTAATCGTATGTGTACTTTTAAAGAATCCAAAAGTAAATAATAATAAGACATTAGATTCATTGTCCATGTCTTTATTTTTCAACTCGTAAAATTTATCACCCTGCTCTTGAGATCAACAGACCGCTACAAGGCAACTGTCCAAGTCACGTGTACCTGCACCAATTACATAACCAGTATGCTTAGAGAGCCCAGAAGTGAATAAAACAAGACATTTGATTCATAATTTACATTATATAATCGTCTCTTGACATCAAGAACCTATTGCTAGGCGAATCATTTAGTCACATCAGTCCCATTATAAATAAATAAATAAATAAACGCATCACACTCAACGGCCCCCATTAAATCTTGCGACCTTGTGTGGGGGGTCCAGAAACACTCACAACGCTAACACAAACACCCAGACCACGACAAACATCCGTATGGCCAATACAGATATTTGCCGTGAACGGGGTTCGAACCCGCGACCGTTAGCGCTACAGTCAATTGCAGAGACCACTGCGCCAACGTGTCTGTCATACCATTAACAGTACATAATATACATATTTAACATAACGAGTCTTATCGCGATAACTAATGGTAGTAATACCTTTTTATTGCCCGATGTTTTGACGAAGTTGCATTCGTCGTGGTCATGAGCTGACTGGTGTACCGTGCGCTCTCCGGGAGTATGAATGATAAATTGTAGCTGTGGCAGCTCTTATATTGGTCAAACTAAACAAATTTAGCACTTGAAAACTCAGCGGTACTAGCCGAAGTTTGAACCTGCGGCTATCGGTTGAGATCGATGTGTTCTAATCCCTAGGCCATATCGGCTTAGTTCTCATATAATTACATCACATTAAAAACGTATAATAAAATAATTAAGTTGATATATGTTTGCACGTGCATATTTAGAACTATTTAAATTTTATGCAATAAAGTGTAAATTGTCTTTCTTTATAAACAAAGAGATAACGATCGTGAAAAAAAAAAGATCCAGATTTTCATATAAAATAAAATTCAACTTATCTGACAATAGGTGAAGATATTAATAGTATTTATATATACCAAATTTACCTAAATTTAATGTCTTAAGTCTTTTTTACTCGACTATCCAGGTTCAGACTTTTCAACTTTGGTGAATTTACTTGTACCAAACAATAAAAGAAAACACTGTTTGTAAAGTCATAAGTGTATATATTACTAAAAGTAAAATTACGGTCCAGAATTTTCTGTGAAATAAACATTTTATGCTTGTAAGCGAAATTACTAACAGAGTTTGTTACAACTTGCGACGTTCTTTTCAAGCGTTGACGTCAAGGAAACGCTTCTATAAGAAAACACGACTTTGTTCTTCAAGTAAAACTTTATGAGTCCCTAATTAGCAGTATATTCACTGTACATGCAGACTTGTAAACCGCCTCAGGTTTGTACCGAAGAAATGGTTATACGACTAAAGATAACCTGCCTAACTACAAAAAATTTAAACCGTCATTTAACGAGTGTTTATAAAATTACGTATTATCAATCGCATCTTTAGAAAACTTTGAGTGAAACATTCTTTAGGTGAGTATTATATTTGTTTCATTCTCGAAAGCGATATAATACATCCCTGTAACCTAGTGACAGATACGTCGATAAATAGTCGAAAGCAATGATTGCAAAAAATAAGGAAACAAATAATTTCCGCTGTAAGGCAATAAGAAATAACTTATTCAAATCTTTATGAGAGTCTGAGGGCAAAACTTATCTCGCCTCAGACACAGTTTAATTATGTATTAAACATTCGTTTAAGTGAGTTTTACAGATATATTAAACCAATTTTGGCTGTTAAAAAGAAATGTGGAACATATTATTAATAAGTTTTTATAATTTTACTCGAAGTAAAACTATTTAGACAAGATGTTTAGCAATGTTTTATTTTATCTTTTCTAATAAAGCAGAAAGACTTTAGAAGTAATGCCTGTGTAAAAGACAAAAAAAAATATTACACTAAATTGTAAAAACCAGCTTACACTGAACTAAGTTCAATGCAATGCTATGATTATGACTACATTTTTCTATGAACATAAGATTTGCATATTATACGTAACAACATACCGAAACCAATGTGGCGCGGAAAGTTTTCCATAGGAAATCCTTAAGATCATTCACTAACCACACTACGATACGCTTGTGCGTATCGTAGTGTGGTTAGTGAATTATCAGTAGTTGTCTGAAAGGATTTTGATGAGAGTTAGCAATGATATTTTAAAACATGTGTACATATATGTTACGTTCATATTTAACAATAAAAACCTGTACCCACTTCTATCATTTAGAAGCTCGTCAATTGACTTGGTGATCCAAAGATCACCTGTCATACTCATTCGCTAGCTGGTTGCTAGGCAACGTCGTCCAATGTCGTCGGCGTTCTGATTACCAAAATTCATGAGTTTATAACATATCTGTGGTTATATAATATCCATTCTTTACACTATATAGCCTCTTGTACTTCTGAATAACACGTAGGCACAAAATACAGTGATAATTGACTAGCTGGAAAAATTCCTGTTCATACGCAGACGAAGCCGCGTTACTGCAAATTATAAATATGAATATAATTATGAATCCTAGTATATTGTCGTAATAAGTCACAGTACAGTGCCGTACAGCAACAATGGCCAAAAAAATGCGTAAAGAAAGGTGCCGCTAAATGCAATACAAGAAGCAGAGAATTCATTAGTTTCAACTCTCATAAGACAATGGTTGAACAAAAAACAATTTCACAAAACATTGAGCCATTGACTATTGAACGTCTGTGCTGTAGACTATTGAGTAATTCCCAATATGTGTCAATAGCGTAACTTACTGTGTGAAAAATATGTTAAAAAATCGTACTTAAAAAAAATACAAAATTTAATATGACACCGTTTAATTTTCATGCTGGTAAGCAATAATGTGTCAACCCTCAAAATTAGAGATATTAATGTATTTTGATAATGCATTTCATATTTAATAATATACAAAAAAAATTATGTTATCTGTTTTAAATAAGTACAGAATAAAGTTTCTTAATATAATATTTAGAATATTGATGCGTGTTCCATATTTTTGATTATGCAATAATCTCACATATTTGATAAACGTATTATTAGATGAAACTATTTACTAGCCAATCTGCTTTTAATTCATTAAACTTTTTATCAAAATAGAAAAACAAAGATGGATATATACTTCTTCTAACAGATTTATTAAGAACTAGCTTTTTCCCGCGACTTCGTCCGCGTTTTCGTCGTTTTTTGTAAAAAAGTAGGATATATCCTTCCTCAGGGTTCAGTGGTTTTGATGTGACAGACAGATTAACTATCGTATTTTAGTAGGGAAATATAATATGTTAATACACAATACTTGATTTGTATGATTTTTTTTTATTGAATAGGTAATAATGTTAACTTTTCAAAATTAAGGATGAGTGAGAGTATTATAAACGTAAGAGTCAACAAATATAATCAGAAAGCTCCGAACTGCTAAGCTATCAGGAGTTACACGTATTATTTTGAGTCAATCATAAAAGATAGACATGTGCCTGTTGCGAGATATTTTTTAGAAAATTTTATGTAGAATATTTCCGTCATACATGATTTCTATGTAACTTTAAACATTAAGGCTGCATACGCGACGGAAGCTTAAAAATTGGAGTAACGTCTTCCGATTTCCCAAAATTTCCCTTCACTACTCTGCTCCTATTGGTTGTAACGTGATGAAAAGTATACTATTACCTGCCCAGGAGTATGCAGAATAATTGTACTAAGTTTCTTTAAAATCCATCGAGTAGTTTTTGTTTCTATAATGAACATACATACAGACAGACAGACAAAAATTTTACTGATTGCATTTTTGGCATCAGTATCGATCCCTAATCACCCTCTGATAGTTATTTTGAAAATATATTTCACGTACAGAATTGACCTCTCTACAGATTTATTATAAGTATAGATAGGTCTGACATCTTTAGACGCCATTTTCTCAAAATGAAGTCCGTGTGAATGACGCAGTATTGCTTATTAGCTTCCATTCGACCTGAGCAGTAATAAACTCTCGCAGAAAATTGGAGGTATCTTATGTAACTGCGTCTCGTACAGTGAATGAGTATAGCGGAGACTCAACTCTATTCCTCATTCCTTCTCTTACTTTATATTCCCCTTCATCTCTTATTCATGTGAGAGCTGGTAGCTCTTTTGGTGCTGCAAATGTTAAAGTTCAGAGATCACTTAATATCAATAGATTCTCGTTTGTCACGTATTTTGATAAAAATGAACTATAAACATTTTTGCCTACGACTGAATATTATTGAAAAATCCACCTAAATAATCTGTCCTATCGATTAGTTTGATATTGGAATATACAAATTTTTAATATCAGCAAATGGCTTCACGCATATCAAAGCATTATTCCGATTGTTATGTCCCGTGAAACCAACGCATATGAATGTTTACGACACCAATACGGGCCGAGTTGTTCCATAAACTAAAATTTACTAGGCGAATAGACTTCGCCCCTTTTTTATCGACGCAGTAGATTTTCATCTCCAATCGTAAAGGATCCATTTGATATATCGCGTTACTGAAGTATTTTATGAGGTACTTACAACAATGTGCCCGCTTATTGGATTTTATTATGTCGATAAGTATAATTAATCTAATTAATTGATGTAAATTAGATTTTTACATATATGTGTATTTTCATGCTTAGTGTAAACTTTAATTTATTTTCAATTGACTTTAAAGGAGGAGTTTCTTAATTTGTCTTTTTTAATTTTATTTTGACACAGAACTCTCTCATTTCTTAACCGATTTTTTACTCAACTTTATTGCACACAAATAAATACAGAAAAAACAACAAAAAAGGTATCACAAAATATAATATAAAAGCGTTCAAAGGCGAATATATCGCTTGCAGCAATCTTTTCCAGCCAAGCTTTGTGACTGGAATTTTTCGAAAGATTTATAAATAGGGTAGAGCAAATTTCGACTAAATTTAAAATAAAGCATAAGTGTCAATGACTTTTTCTAACTATAAATATCCTTTTTGGATTCAGATTTGTCAATTAAATCTTAAGTGTTTTATGAGTGTACATTAACATAGTGCATATCTACAAGAACAACCTGCAGGCTAAATACAGTGAGCAATCGCTATCGCAACGCGATACATTTCTTTCGTTTCAATACAAAATTCAGAAATCAACTGTAAAAATGCATCGCATTGTGATAGCGATAACTCCACAGAATAACCCCTCTTAATAGAGGGGTAAATCTATGGAGTGGAAGATAGTTGTAATCAACACAGTATTTATAAAACAGAGAAATTTAAATATGAAAATAATAATAATTTATTCATCTTGATTAGAATTGATAATAGATTAAATCTCAACTTGAATATTAACATGCCAAATGAAAACAAGAAAATAATTTTAAAAAATCAAAAATCCGACTGTGTAACAAGCATCTGCAGTCAGAAGTCCAGTATCAATATGAGTTCTGTCTAAAAACCTATAAGTGAAAATCATTGCTAACCAAATTAAAATCGTTATAAATTCTAAACGTTAATTCTGATTGAAAACAATATTATAAATCTATAAATGATTTTTAAATTCCACGATACCCCTAACATGACTTAGTTCGTCGATTTTCATTTTTCATATTATGGCGTCCAAAATCTGCCAATTTTAATTTTTAGGGTTCCGTAGTAGAAAACGGAACCCTTATAGTTTCGCCATGTCCGTCTGTCTGTCTGTCTGTCCGCGGCTTTGCTCCGAAACCCTTAATACCAGAAAGCTGTAATTCGGTATGAGTATACATATGAATTACGCCGTATAATTCACATTCAAACATTCATTTTACATTAAAAATATTTTAGTCTCGAAATATAAAGAGAAATTAAAAATAATTTCATAATAATAAAAGGTTTAAAATTGTAAGTACGTATATTGTATAAACTGACTTAAAAAAGGAAATTCCCAGTTCGTCGTAAACTTCTTTACGAAAATAGGTACTCGAAGATTGCTTGACCGATATTGACAATTGTGACAACTACGGAACCCTACATTGTCCGTAGCCCGACACGCACTTGGCTGATTTTATTTTTTCTCATTTTTATGCTTTCTATGACATTCGAGCCATCTGACGATTGAAACGACGTCATATCATTCGTCAAAATCGGCCCACGCGTTTGGTCTAAACAGTGCCACAAAGGTACCCATATACATACATAGGTTCATAAACACAGATGTTACAGAAAAGATAAAATACAAAGACTATCTCCGCATAATTTCAAACATTCATCAAGTCTTTGAAAATTTCAAAACATCCGCAGTGTTTCAGGAAAACCTTTGCCATTCCCAATATATTAATTTATTTATAAATACAAGCTCGCAACTTTGCCGTTGTCACCTCGCTTCAGGTACCGCGGAAAACTGTTTGCATTATTCAAAATGCTAGCCTGCTCTCGTGTTATCTTTGCACTTAAAACTTTAAATATACCACTCAAACCGGTCACGAAAATACTATAAGTTCTCATATTTCGCCGATATCTTAAACTTCGTTCATATAATTTGTATACGTCAGTGCTCGGAGTTTTATTAAAGTGTGTTCGTTTTGTTCACTTCGCTTGAATATTATAAATATGCGTCTAGAAAATAATGCAGGAAAGTGCATTTTTGTACATATTATAATTTACCGTATGTTTCGCGATGAAGTTGTGATAAATTAAAATATATAATTTATTATATAATGAGATACGTATATAAACTATGTTAATATATTGTATTATATTTTTCTCTCTCGTCACTTTTATATAAAATCTTATTGTTGGAAAAACATACCCTTTAATCTTTTTTATCTATAATGATTATAAAATACAGTTAAAGCATGAATAATAATATCTATTACTCAATTAAGTTTTCGCATTTACTACACATAATTAAAAAAATATATAAATATGTTGTATTAAACAAAGCAACATATTAGAAGTAAATTCTTAAATTCCGACAATCACATAAAAAATACAACTACTTATTTTACCACGAACAGACTAACTCTCAGTGGTATATGATGAAATGGTAAATTCATAGTAGTGGTAGGTTTTGGGGTGGAACATTAAAAATAATTAATATTCGCAATATTAAAATAGTTTTATTTTATATAAACTGTACTCCGCAGTTTCACTTGGGACATGAAAATCTATGATATTAATCTACATATATTAAAATATATCTCCATTCAGAATATTCAAATTCGTTCAACCGTTACGATTAGAAGAAGCAACAAACACATCTACAATGAATTTCACAATTTTTGACTAAACATTTCTGAACAAGGAACAATATCGCAACTATAAAGTTAAAAAAACTCGAAATAATGCTTAAAATTGAGTTTTATCTGAAATAAGATCAGATAAGATGTTGAAATAAATAAACTTTGTTCTATGTCGATACAATGACTGAAGAAGACTTTATAAGCTGCCTAATCGTCGTTAGCCCGGGTATAGGATAAGAAAGAGATTTAAAAGTCAGTTAACATTAAACTTTCGGAGCCAAGTTAATTAAAGTAAGGTAAAACTTGATGAAGCTAGTACTAAATTACGTAATATGGATAAATGTATTTGTATATTATATTTTATCAGCAGTCCGCGACTTCAAAAATACAACTGAACGATTCAACTTACTGTTTACGCATATTTAAGACAAAAAAAACCCACTCCAAAAACAAAATATACAATTTTGTTCACTGACATATTAATTCTGGTTATTTTGATTTTGAAATCAAACTATTGAACTGATTTTGATATAAGTTCTAAGACGTCAATCTTAAAGTATACAATAATAACAAATTCCTAATATAAAATCTAACCCCATTCTAATAAAAACAAATGTATGAAATAACGGAGTTTTGAGGTGACAAACAATAACAAAAGTGCTACAAATTTAGAACCTCCTCCTTTTTTGAAAAAAGTTAAACATAAAGCAAAAACCTTGTACCTACATATCTTTTTTACGAAAATTGCGCGGACGGAGTAGTATGAAATTTGGACACAATAGAGGAGTGCAGAATGCTTTTTTAAAATTTTGCAATAAAAAAGCATTACACTCACTACCATTTGATTGACACACACGCATATTTGGATGCTGATAAGCAATAATGTGTCAACCCACAAAAAGTCAAATTCGGAGGTATTGATGTATTTTGATACTGCATCACCTATTTAACGTTATTGAAAAAAAAATCAAGTCATAAAAACAAAAGAAGTACGGAAAAAAGTTTCTCAATAAAATGTTTCGATTTCCAAGTGCGTTCTCTATTTTGCAATTTATACAATAATCTTAAATATTTGAAAACTTTTTATTACATAATGTATTAAATATATCAATCTGCTTATAACTCATTATACTTTTTATCATAAAATAAATGAAAAGATGGATATATATATGGTTATATATATGGATATGTATATGGTTTGACATCTTTAGCCATTTTCTCAAAAGTAAGTGCGTGTGGCTTGACACAGTATTGTTTATCAGCGTCCATTTACTCTTTTGTTGATTATTAAAATCGATGTCAAATTAAGTATATATTATAGATTAAATTTTGTTTGTGTTTACTGAATTTCAATCATAGCCACAATAAATTCATTAATTAAACAATTATGGCCGAATTTTTTCCATTGGGCAACCACTAGTTACAATTAAATTTCAATAGATGGCACTCGTGTCGTACCGGCTATACAGAAAAATTAGTTTAACGTTCTTCCGGCAAAACAAAATCAATATTAACCCTAACAAAGACACGAGCAAAAGCTAGTACGTAATAACAACAAGTAGTAAAGTAAAGTAACAGACTGTAAGTGTCCCACTGCTGGGTAAAGGCCTCCTTCCCTATTGCGGAGAAGGTTTTAGAGTTGAATCTATAACGCTGCTCCACTGCGGCTTAGGGTATACGTGTGTCGGAATTTCTACTGGCACATGCAAGTTTCTTCACGACGTTGTCCTTCACCCCAACGCTCGAGCTGAATTTAAACACAAATTGTGCTACATGAAAAAGCAGTGGTGTTAACTAGGGTTTGAAGCCGCGATTATTGGTTGAGATCGACTTGTTATAACCATTGGCCTAGTAGTTAGAACGTCTCGGTTCTTAACTACAAATATACATATAAAATAACTCGAACTTTACAATAACAATGATATACCAGCTTGTTAGTAAAGATTCGTTACTAATGAGGTATGAAGTAGGTACACTTGTATTCTCCTTATAATATTCTTTGTAAAAGTCTCTTGAAAAAGATATTTCCGTTATTCGTATTGAGAAATATCACATACTTAAGTTCTTATATTTTTCCTATTCATTGCTAATTTTCGAACTGATCAATGTATGAAGGAATGAATGGATAATAATTATCAAAATAACAAGTATGAACATACCAAAAAAAAACCCTTACATTGATTTTATCTAGATTCTAATAAAATACATCTCGATTACGAGTCGAGGTGGCCCAATAGTTAGAAAACGTCGATCTCAACCGGTAATCACTAGCTGGCACCGCTGAGTTTTCAAGTGCTAAATTTGTGTTTAAATTCACCTCATTCAAAAAAAAAATTAATTCAAAGGGAAACCTTTACCGTCGAGCACGAGGTGAATTTGGTGATGAAACATGTATGTGCCGGGAGAAATTCTAAAACATGTACATACATACATATATCCGCCAACCCGCAGTGGAGCAGCTTTCAAATATAAGAAACTGCGAGCCAAGTATATTGTATTATTATATTAATTACATTAACTAGTTATTCAATTGTAAACTCAATATTTAATTTTATCTCTCTGAACATTATTATCGTATATAACACTTTGTATTAGCCACTTCCATATTTATTAATATAATAGCTATTATCAATCATCTATCAATTATTCTTCGATCCAATAATAATTTTATAGGCCTATCATTACATCGAGTTACAATCGCGAATTTTACACGTCGATTTCGATTTGCTAATAATTAAAAAAATAATAATTTTGTTTCTAACTGTTGTAAATTTTTTTTGCGAAAACCTACAATATTTATGAGGTACCTTTATCGTTGTTAAGATTTTTTTGTCATACAAACAGTCTTAACAAAAATGAATTATAATTGGACGCTAATCAGCAATACTGAGTCAAGCCACACGGACTTAATTTTGAAACAATGGCGCTTAATCAAATATAGAATATATTTAAAGAATTTGTTTGAATACGTATGTATCTTTTCTTTTCTTTTTTGATAAAATATATAATGACTTAAAAACAGATTGTTCTAATAAAAAGTTTAATTAAATAATAAGTTTTTTTTAATACGCAAGATTTTTTTATATAACAAAATATGGCACACACTTCAATATTCGAAATATTTAATTAAAGAATTTTTTTTCCGTATTTATTTACTTGAGATGACTTAAAAGAATTTTTGAGTAATGTTAAATACATGACGCACTATAAGAATATATCAATATCTCCGAATTCCCATTCAGGGATGCCATAAATATGTTTCCGTTCAATAGTGGTATATTTAATATATTATCTAATAAAAACTTTTTATAAATATAAGATTATTGTATAAATTACAAAATAAGGAGCGACCTGGAAATTCGAAACAATTAATTAAGAAACTTTTTTCCATACTTATTTAGTTTATATGACTTAATTTTTTTTGTAATAATGTTAAATAGGTAATGCAGTATCAAAATACACCAATATCTCACCTATTGTGGATTGACACATTATTGCTTATCAGCATCCATATTAGATAACAATATGCTTAGGTATAATACATAATAGGTACCTTTCAACACGTCTGCACGTTTCAATTAGTTTTTATATTTATAGTAACAGCAAAGTAAAATATCTTTACAACTAAATACATTAAAAGCAATTGTTATTGTTAGATACAACCTGTGACCTTTCATTGAATAAAAGGCGTAAATGCCAGTAACAAAATACCACCCTTCATAAATTTAACAACTAAAGGTTCACGCTCATAACAAGCAATTCTATAAATACAATTTGTATATGTTCTACGCTAAAAGGCACAGTGTGCGTAATATTTGATGTCGATTAATTTCTCTTCGTAATGTTTACGAAAGGTCAAAATATAATAAAGGCATAATATTCAATTTCGTCTGTGACTTGTTTATTTATAACACTTTCCTCAGTCAATTGGGTCGAATTGGAACTTCTTAAACATATTGTGAATTAGGGGGTGAAAGATTATTTATATTAAATTATATAGCTAGTATGACACTGTTACGCCGAATATCGCCGTGAAGTTAATATTACACTTAGCTATGCTTTCGTGAAAGAGCACGAAGACTAACTCTACCACTTTCCCTACGTTCTGTTATTCTTCATTACTTCGTAGTCGTTTTGAAGGCGACAGCATTTTTTTATCTTCTACAGATTTCTGATGACAAAGGCCGACGATGATCATTTAAAATCGGGTGAAACGCTGATTCGTTCGCCCGTTTTTTTCATAAAGGATTTAAATATTTATATTTATCAAATTACAAATAGACTAATATAAATCAACGTGCCAATATGAAAACCTATACAAAACATATAAAAACAATAATCAGCGAATAAACTAAAAATCAGGATGTTTAAATAATAGAAACTAGCTGGTGCTCGCGACTTTGCGATATCTATGATGCCTACGTTATAGTAGGTCTATGCTTACAAAGTCTCAGCCTGATAGGTTTAAAATTGACAAAGTTTCATATAAACTTTCGTCCCTTATTTTTTCCCTTTGGAGTAGAATTAATCAAAATTCTTAGCGCATGCCTAAGTCGTAACATCGATCTGCATGCCAAATTTCTGCCCGATGCGTCCAGTGGTTTGGACTGTGCATTGATAGATCATTATGTCAGTCAGTCACCTTTGAATTATATATATTTAGATAAAGCTATAATCTTAAGTATATTGATGTAAACTCGGTAATGACTAAAGCACTCGTTCATTGTTTTATATTTCCCACGCCTATTTCCGGATAGATTTATGTATAAAATAATAATAGGTAGGGACAATAACCCGCTCGCTCTCGTCCTCTAACTTTGAACCATAAATTAGAGCAGTTTTTGTCCGATTCGCTTTGTTAGGTATCGGTTATAATATTTAGTAGAATTGTTTCGTAACTGACCCTCATAAAACTCGGACCTCGCAGAACTAGATGTGGAATAACCTAGGCATTTATATTCATTTGGTGTATAATACAGACCTGTTAAATGTTTTAATGATAAAATCAATTACGGTTTCCCTTTATGCATTTTGACGTCGATTGGATTATACGCGTGGGCTCTTGCTAATCTGCGGCTTATTTTGTACCCAAATCGAATTGGCCCTTGTTATAATTATTAACGATAACAATTTCGAAATTAAAAGAAAATTCAATTTGAATTTTAGTTATATATTATGAGTTTATCAATTTATCAACATCACAACCGTAAATATAATAAGGTGTATGTATTATTATATTAGTATATTAACGCAATTTTCTACTAACAACGAAAAAGTCTGCCATTTTAAGGTACTAGCTTCAAGTTAATTAATTTGGATGACAAAATGCTGGTGTTCCTTAAAATGTGAAGACATATTTCCGATCAAAATGAATATTCAAATTTCGAATAAAGAAAATTCGATAGATTTGATTTATGCACCATTATAAAGTGTGATAGGCTTTTGCCACTTGGTTAACTCCAAAACGACATATTTATCATTCAAAAGATAAATTACACCCATTGAAAGCGGATGTCAGAAACGTTATGTTAAATATAAACTGCCACACTTCCAACAATGAACAGTTTCTTCAAAATAAAAAAGTAATAAAAGAAAGAAAATTGCCCTCAACGGTGAATCTCAACGGAGGGCTTAACTTTCTGCGCATATTATAAAGATAGAACTTTGAAAGGGGTTCAGGTACACTGATTTGAAAAAGACACGGAAAAGGTGGTGCCTCACGAATAAATTGGTATAGGGGGTGTAAGGAGCGGATGCCGCTCTCTTTGTCACTCAAATTATTGAAAGTTTAAGGTAGGAGTAATTCCATCAACATTGAAGTTTCTGGGATCTCTACGTATATTAAGCAGTGAATTTACTTCATAAATTACAAAATAATCTTTTAATGTAATCTGGAACCGAAATAATACATTTTTTTAATATCAAAGTTTTTTTAAATACATTTAATAATAGAATAGAAATGAACGAAGCTAAAGGTATTTTAATTAAATTTCATCTCTGTATGGTCCAATAACGCTAATAATTATTATGAATTATGCTTTAAATTACACAATTATAATATTTATCTAAAATTTTCACGTAAATTCTGTTATTTAAATTTAATATAACGGGTCTTATCGCGATAATTAATGGTAGTAATACCATTTTTATGCTGACGTTTCGACGAAGTTGCATCCGTCGTAGTCACGGGCTGACTGACAGAGTCACCTCGAAACGTCGGGTTTATAAAAAAGGTATAACCATTAGTAATCCCAATAAGACCCGTTATATTAAATATGAATCGTATAAATCGCGAAAGTTTAAAATATATAATTCTGTTATTTAAAATTCCTACGCATCTTAAAGTTATCACAACAATTATAATTAAGCCAGTTTTATTGCTTGAAGAGGTGCTCCAACTGCCAACTGTTATAATTAAAAACACAAGGCATTTTTCAGAGGTCTCTCCTGCTTTAATTAAGAATACTTTTCCTTTTCTTTTCTAAAAACTTCTAACTTAATTACGGTTAATATTACTTTTGCACCGACATCTATTGTGTCTTTTAATGTATGGGCTTTAAGCGCGCGAGTTTAAGAATAATTTCGAATAAAAGTTTCGTCTGTAATAAATGTACTAAATGTAAAAATGACTAAGTCGTTTTCTTTTTAAATGCATGTCCTACGTTTCTCATTACATACATATGTACTCGATTACTCGATACTTTTTTAGGAATATTAATGAAATAATAAATTAAGAAAACTAAAAAAAAATCCTTTATAAGTATTAATTCTTCTATTTTAGTATAACAACCTAAATAAGCACTCAACATCTCTACACATCTACTGATTCGTTATGACTTTAGGTATAATTAATTTTTATTCATAACGCAATTACATTCTAACATGCTGGAATGTGTATTTTTATGGCCTGCGTTGAGGAACTTTTGTCTACAGAGAACTTAAATCCCCAAATCGACAAAATTACAAAACGTCTATGTTCTCGGTTGTTCGAAAACATTTTTGTACGCGGTACCTTTGTGTGCGTTATTATATTCATTTATAAGTGTTTTATCTCAACAAAAACAAAGTATTCTGAAAATCATTCCTCGTCTGCGCAGGCCTTTAAAGTAATGGTTTTACGGGCGCTTTTAAAAACGTTTGGTGGAAGAATTTTGCTATGTCGAAGTAGTACAGTTGTAGGTATTCCAGGTTGTCATTAAGAGTGACAAGCTTATTTCATTGCATTGCAGACATCACTGTTAATGTGTCTGACGTACACGTGACTTCAAGAGTTGCCTAGCAATGGGCTATTAATGTCGGGGAAGAGAACATGAGCGCTATCGCTATCGCAATGCGATATATTTTGACAGTTTGTACAAAAATGAAAGAAATCAACTGTCAAAATGTCAAAAACCCTCCAGTTCACGAACAGATTATTAACAACTTCACGCACTCGAAAGACCATCCTGTCATTCGTATTGCACGTGCACATCAGCAACACTGAATGCAATTAAGCAATAATGTGTCATGCCACAAAAATTCCAATTCAGAGATATTGATGTATTTTGATTATACGTACGTCACCTATTTATCATTACACAAAAAATTTTCAAGTCATCTAAGCTAAATAAGTACGGAGAAAAATCTCTTAATTTAATGTTAAAATTTTAATTCGTTTTTAATATTTTGCAATATATACCATAATACCATAGATTTGAAAAACTTATTATTAGACTATTTTTTTAGTTTACATCACAAATTAATTATAAATTTTGTCAAAATAGAAAATAAAAAATGGAAATATATTTCTTCAAACATGTTTAATATGTAAAAATATGTTTAACATCTTTAGACGCCATTTTGTCAAAATGAAGTCCGTGTAGCTTGACATAGTATTGCTTATCAGCGTTCAACAATGTCCAAAATGAAAGAACCAATACTTTTAGTACAATATTTCATTCAAGATTACTAAGGTATGAGAGGTAAGGTAATAATAATTTAAGCCACTATACCCATGATGATCTTTCAACTCATCTGATATATTTTCGTTCGGAAATTGTACCTATAAACTTGGTTCATGCGTTCGACTCGCACTTACTGCTTACCTTTTTTATATCAGGAATAAATCTTTCATCCTAATATTACTTTATTTAGTCCAACCGTTTCGTTTTTCATTTGGTATTAAAAAACAAAATACATTGAAGTCTAAATATAAATAAAACGATACAGATTTAATCTAAAATCCATATTAATATTACAAATGCAAAAGTAATTTTATGTATAGTCTATTTTCCTTTACTTGTCCCATTTAACACACAAATATGGTGTATTTTCTAACCACATATACGAGTTAAAAGAAAATATAGGTGAGAAATTATCTATCGAATAATTGAACTGAATCATTTTTTAAAATGACAAATTATAATAAAAAATAATATTCTTATAATTTGTGATTTCGTTCCGGATACAAGTAAAGAAAGATAGACTATATTTGTTTATTACGTTTTCACGAATAAACTGCCGATTTTGATGGACTTTGTGTGATGATAAAGTGAGATTTGGAGAAGGACATAAACTACTGACAATAAGTAATAAAATGTTTTTGATGTTTTATATTTATTGTTTACGATAAAATTTTACAATCCGACTTCCGATCTTTGAAGTCCTATTAAACTTACTTAAAGGATTTGAGTCCATCCGCTGTAATCCCTTCTTAATTGGTCCAACCCACGCCAGAAATAAATAATCTAAGCGATAATAAATAAAACCTTTAGCGATTACTTTACAAAGCAATTAAGGTGAACTTAATGCTTCTCGTTGCGTTGTTACTGCAGCTTATGAAAGATTTATGTTTTAATTAATATAAAATTAATATGTTGCGAGAATAACTCGTGTATTTTATTTTGATTGTAGTATATGGGGGCCTTATCGTGTAAATCTACCGCTTTTAAAATCTGGTAAATACCTGTATTTTAGTGTAAGAAAACATCCAATTGATGTTCAAATTTTTATTCTAAATGCTCGAAATGAAGCACGTTTAATTTTTTTTTCATCAATAAAAAAATGGCAAACGAACAGGTGGGACACCTGATGTTAAGGCAATCACCGCCACCCAGGGCAGTTTCCCGTCAATGACAGTTCCATAAAATAACACACTGTAATAAACTCTTCGCTTTAAACATATCGTCGGAGATAGTGCAAAACCGCTTAACTACCTTTTGCAATAAAGTCCATTTTTTAATCAAATGTTAAATTATATTATTGATAAAAAAACTACCTAAAACATTATAATCGTTATTTAAATGTAAAATTAATATTTTACATAAATAAATTTTGACAATTCGTCAGTAATACTACAAATGAAAAATGGCAATAAAGCTATATTTATATCAAAAATTTGATTTGTTATTCGATTTAAATTTAGATTTTATAAGAAAAGCTAGATACGCAGTGTTGCAGTTTACCCCACGATATACTACTTTAGAGTAACCAAGTATAATTTAAAATACCCAATTTACATCTCATATGATAACTAATCCACAATTATTACTATTTCGAATTGTATTCGGAAACAATTGCAGTGGAATAGGTTATTCACAAATTTAGTGTTTGCAGCTTTATATACGATAACTATTGTTTGCGGCATTTTACATATAGAATGAGCAATTTACCGAACTGCCAAAAGCTGAACCGATACCTATTAAATCACATCACCGTACCATTATAATGACATTGCTTACATGTGGTCTCAATAAAATTTCATTCAAATCTGTACTAATAATCTCTATGCATTCAAATCTGTACTAATATTATAATGATGTATTTGTTTGTAACTTTGTATGTAGCAGGTAATCTGAAACTACTGATCTGATTTGAAAAAATATTTTTCAGTGGATAGCCTGTTAAGTAACAGAGTAGTAACAGCCTGTAATTGTCCCATTGCGAGGCACAGGCCTCCTCTCCTAGTTAGGAAGAAGTTTAATTCACCACGCTGCTCCACTGTGGGTTGGCGGATATACATGTGTCAGAATTTCTTCCGGCACATGCAGGTTTCTTCACGATGTTTTCCTTCACCGCTGAGCATGAGATGAATTTAAAATTTATCACTTAAAAAGTCAGTGGTGTTAGCTGGGATTTGAACTAACTGATTAACTGACTGCTAGGCTATCTCGACTCTTGAGTAGCCTTTTATTGAGGAAGATTATAGGAAATATTTTATTACGCTACGGCTCACAGGAGCGAAGCAGTAACCATAAACGCGAGTGAAAACGCGAGGGGCAGCTAGTAATATAATAATTCGATTATTTTTAAAAGCACCAATTTAAATACGTTTCAGGAAAAAAAGAAGGAGGTATCTCGATTATCATAATGAAATTGCCGGCAGTTCTGAAAGCTATAAGAAAAATGGTGAAATTTGCGGCGTTAAATAATATCGTTAAACGTAAAGAAAAATGTTCCCGCTGGATTGGGTACCGTTCCTCTGAAATTGCAAGTCGTATATTACACAGGGAATTTTCAATTACGGCAATCCCGCGGTTTTTCATTTATAATGTGACTTTTAGGCTTCGGTACGAGGTGGTCATTCATAACTGCCACTCCATAGAGTTACACGGCGATAGAGAGCCGATATTGTAGATGTAAGAAACTAAGTCATACGTATGTAAATTTTATATAAGCTTAGAATTAATAAAATTCATTAATTCTAATTTTAAAATTGAAATATCTATTTTTAAACTGTTTGCTTGTTTGTTCTAACGCACTAATCCCAATACTATCAATATATCAAATAAAAAAAAAATATTTTTTACATCATAAATTTTACATCATATATTTGAGCAAGGCAGCTCATTCGCTAGAAGACAAGCCCAGTGGTACCCGCAACTTTGTCTGCGTTAAATAATATGTTGATTAACCGATATATTTGAGACATCCAAGATACGAGATCAAATCTATATATTTACAAAAAATTAATCAAATTCGGTAACAAATAAATTTATAGATAAACAGACAAAGTTACTTTCACATTTATAATATTAGTATGGCTAACACATAGCAATAACCGTAATAGTCAAACAATCGCAAAACAGTAAACAACTACCAAAATATTATGCGAGTGAAACCCTGAATCAAAGTTATTGAATTCACGAAATTTAATAAATATTAATGTCAAATACTTATACAGTTCGATAAACTTTCACATAAATTCATGCTATAAAGTAAGTATTAAACGTTCGAACGTCACGTGGTATGTAACACTACAAGGAAACGTTGGATTTATCGCTTTTCAATATCAAGATTTAAAACCGATCACAGAAATCAGAACTCCAAAGACTTCTAATATAAATTTATTGTAATGCAAATTGCATCTCTTTGTGAGTCCGCTCTAGTAACATTCAAATCCTTTCAGAAAGCGCTTTAAAAGAAGTGCGATTTATATCTAAGGATTTATATATTTGAAAGTAATACTTTAACTAGTTTTGAAAAACACTGGAATTTATATTAAAGAATGTATTTCAATAATCATCCTTATTTGTGGGAAACTTTTCTGTAGTTGTTAAATAATAAATAATTTAACGCATCGCGTCTTTATTCAAATCTGAAGCCTAATAGTGTTAATATTCTTGCTAACAAAAGATGAGAGTCGATTTCTGCAGGGTTAATTACATTAAATTATCGCTATTAAAAATGCTACATTCAAAAACTGATTTTTGTTCTAAAACGTTGCTCTTAACTGACAAAATACGGCATGTTTTGATAGCAATAACTTATTATTATTAAGCTATAAAAAACTAAATTATTGTGCACCAAAACATTAAATGAATTTTAATGTTGCTAAATAAATTTATATTTAAGTTTTCATTAAATATATAAACTCTTACAATATTGACGAGGAAATTAAAATGAAAATTTTCAAACTCGTTTAATATATTGCTACAATAAATGCAATATTTAAGACAACATAATAAAAACATCGTACACATCTCTAAGAAAGAAAAAAGGAATAAATCTCTTAATTTTATAAAACGTCAACGTTCCCTCATCAAACTGTCTCGGGGAGGAAATTAAATACCTTATCTTATCAGCGCGATGAAAACCTTCATCTTTTTACCGCCATTCTAAATTGAACATCTATCCTCGCCTGTTTCGATTCGAGTCTCATTTGAAACGCTTTCAACGCATTATTTTTCTGGCGGTATCCGTTTAATTTAGAACACAATACAATGTTTTTCGTCAAATCAAAGTAGCGTCAGAAACCTCATTTTTATTCAAAGTAGAACCAAGTGGCCATTAAGACGCGTTAAATTCACCAAGAAATCTCGCTACGTTGGATTTGAAAAATCTAAAAGAAAATTTCGCTTGAGACGTATAATACTTTCACGTATTTCCTGCCCTTGTGAAGGGGCTAATTATGGAAGTGGTAAATTTGTATGAAAAAACATTACTTACCGAAACAAATGTCTTTGAAATTCGTTAAGGTGAATTTAAATATCCTAATTATAAATGGTAGATATAATAAGACATAATAATTCACGCCAATACTTTATCCAGCGATATCGTAATCTATACGAATATTATGAAGAGTTTGTAAGTTTTTATTTAGGGGGTAATCTCTGAAACTAATGATTCGAAAAAAAATTGCTTTGGATGCCCTAAGGATTGAGGATATGCTATATTATATTAAGCTTCGACAAGTGGAAGCAAAAGCAGTAACCAAACACGCGAGTGAAACCATGAGAAGCAGCTAGTCAAATCCTAAATTCCTGAAAGTGAAATCGTATATTAAGGCGACGGAATTTTTTCAGATTTTGTTAAAATTTTATTTTATTGTCGTGATTTAAGACGCGCGTTAAGTTATTTAGATATCAATTTATCAACAAATTTTTATAATGCCGTAATCTTTACACGTTTTCTTTTCTATAGAAAATAGTGATAAACACAAATTCGAGGTTAATTTAAATGTAACCTTATACGATAAAATAATAATTATTAGTCATAAACAACACTAATAGCTATTACTACCAAAATTAAACAAACAACAAAAACTTTAAACTAAATCGAGTAATTTAAAATAAATATACATCAAATATTTTATGTAAAAACTCATTTAATATTTAAAAATATTAGTTATTTGTTGTATTATATGCAAAAATATTAATAAAAGAATTAAAAACTACATTAAATCTAGAAATCTGTCGATGTCAATATGCAGTTGTATCTATTATAATAGGATTTTCACTTATTGAAAACAATACATATTTTTAAGGTGAAAGCCAAAACTGTACCAGTCTATTTCTTCAACGATCTAACGCATATTAAAATGAATTTGTAAAAGTAATTGTTTATTTAATTACAAATAAGATATAGTAAAGTAAAGTAAAGTAACAGCCTGTTATGATCCCACTGCTGGGCTAAGGCTTCCTCTCCTATTAAATAATAATTAAACTAAATTAGATATAAAAGAAACAAATTCAACAATTAATTTACTTCAATCACAGTATCAATAAGAAAAACATATACATTAGAGAATTCCATTTTTAAAAAAGTTTGATTTTAATCGCCTAAGATATTTACGAAAAATGTCCTGAAGCCTTTCACTTTTTTAGTTTCCGTTCGAAATTTGTAATATTTATCTGAAAAAAAAAATATAAGAAAAACACACATGAAAATTGGAAAACTATATACACTGTTACAAAATGTCGGCCTAAATTCAACGTGCAACTTCTAAATATTCTTTCTTTTTATCTTCGTGAAATTTGGTATTGGTAAGTATCATATCAAGACACAGGAGGCGAGCAAAGTCTGTAAAAACTTACATTTTATTTTTTGCCTAACAAAATGAAACGGCCTAATTAATATACATACAAACTAGTTTTTAAAAAGTTTAAATTAGACGAAAGAAGAAAAATATTATCGTAACAATAAAAAAACCGAAAAGTACAATATTAAATCTATATAAGCTAATTGCGAATTTAAAAGCTTCCTCTGTTTGTTCGAATTACACACTATATAAAAGTGTATATCATAAAAAATGTCAAGATTCCAAGCTCAAGGAATTCTGAGGCGTGTATTACCCATCAAGAGGGAGTGCAGTGATGGCTTACGCCCCAAATCCTTCTCATTAGAAAAGGAGGTCTGCTTTGCAGTAAGACTCGGATTTGCAACGGCACCTACACCCTTATGACTTAGCTTTATACTGGTGTTTTAATTGAATCTGTGCCATATAACACACGGGAATGGAAGACGAAAGCTTATTCGGAAATAGTTAGTGATGAATTAATGTTGTATTTATTAAAGTTTAAATGGCTAAGATGTTTATCTTTAAAAACATGTCGGAAGGTTCGTTATTTCCTAACTATAATCCATTTAACTTCGCAACATCGTAATTTTTTTTTTTCGAACTCATCCATCTTTATACCCGATAATAATACTGGTTTGTGAAGTTAACTGGGCATTTGTTGGATATTTTACCATCGTTAACAAAATCGATATTTAAAATGAATAAAAACGAACTAAACCTTCATTTTTTTATTTTTTACTTATAAACGTATATCTATACGAACCTATACATCTTTCTTTTTAATTTTTTTACCTCAATAATAGGTTCATTGAGATTAAAAAAATTAAAATTATATTGAACTGAATTATTATTTTACTTATGTATATCTCATAAACAATTGAATAACTGATTTCGCTATTATGTTCTTTTTGCTTTACGTAAGATAAAGTTATACATAATTATACAAAAGATGGGATAATTCGATGCTGATAAGCAATAATGTGGCAACCTACTAAAAGTAAAATTCGAAGATGATTGATGTATTTTGATAATACGTACCTATTTATCATTATTTATAAAACTATCATGTCATCTAAACTTACTTATTGGGTAAAAAATTTTCTTAGTGTATTATACCAATCAGTTTTTAATTCACTTTACCTTTTATCGAATTAGAAAAGAAAAGATGGATATATTTATACTTCTTCAAATTTTTTTTATGAAGAAGAAGTCTGGCATCTTTTGACTCAATTTTCTCAAAATAAAGTCTACGTGGCTTGACAATATCGCTGACCAGCACCCAATTAAGAACAAACTATCATTATTAAAACACCACATTATGACACTTAAAAGCTTACTGTCATACTACAAAAGACGCATTAAAAACAGTGTTTAAAAATTAAACATTGCTTAAATATTATCTAAATTGCTTAACAGCGAATAAACCCATAAAAAACTTACTGTCATACTACAAAAGCCGCATTAAAACCATGTTCAACACGTGTCTAGCTAAACAGTGTTTAAAAATTAAACATTGCTGAAAAATGTATCTAAATTGCTTAACAGCGAATAAACTCATAAAAAACTTATTGAATAAATGTTGTACGTTATATTCGACAGCTGAAATAAGTTTTAGACATCTATTAAACTCACTTACACATATGTTAATTTATATCTAAAGCATGTTTAACTCAAAACTGTGCTTAGACGCGCATGTGTAGTACGGATTTTTATAAACACGCGTTCAATGTATGTTTAAATTTTTTGTAGTAAGGCAGTTACTGTGTTAACACAAAAATCAGAAATTAACTATCAAAATGCATCATTTTTTAATAGGAATACGGTTAATACCCTGCATAACACAATAAATATGAATATAATAGCTGAGATGAAAATAAATAAGTCGTCTAATCAAAACAAGAAATGTGTTAATAGCGGATTTAGATTTAGCAAGTATATTAGCATACCGCAACTCGGATTTTAGCAGTTCAAATATTTGAAAATAAATTTAACTGTTGCAAGATTTTAATTGGTAGATTAATTGAAGTTTACAATTCTAACGAGAGGTCAAATAATGGCTTGCTTTGGATGAATAAAAAGACTTTTATATGTGTAGTCATTATTCTTTTATTTTTATGGGTAACCCCCACAGATTGAAGCATTTTCACCAAGAAGAGAAAAAGATAAAGAGCTCAATTGACAACTATCTATCTATATATAGAAGCTAAGAACAAACAACAATGGTAAACACTAAACTTTAACAAACAGAACCCCTTAAGAAATAAAAAAAATTACAATACTTTATTATTTTAAAAGATATTTTTTGCTATATATGTAAATCTCAAATTACTTTATTGAGAACAGATAAATGGTAGTAATGCCAGGCGGATAAAGCTGAAGCGATTTCGACGAACTTTAAAATATATATATAAAGTCGGGTCGTTTATTAATTAACAATAAAACTCATAGTTAAATTACATATTTTAAGTCTCCTAATTCTCCAACTAAAAAATAGCCAATTACAGTAAATTTCGTCGTTTTTATATACTCGCAGAATTTATATTTTCTGCCCAAAAGTGAGTTTAACTGTGTCTATATCTTTATTTTTCGGTAAAAGTTGGTGTGGTAGTGAAAACGAAAAACCAAACGAACATTTATTTTGATATCCTAGATTATTGTTAAAATTAGATACATGACAGGCAGAAAATCAATGAGAAGATATCACATTGTATATAGTATAATAGTATAGAAGTATTGCAGTCTTTATAACAAGCTGTGGAATGATTTTCCCAGAGCGCTATAATTAGGGGGCTTTCAAGCGTCGAGTGTATAGACTTTTCCGTCAAAAGCCGGCAACGCACCCACAACGCTCCTGGTGGCAGATGTCAATGGGCGATGGTACCAACTTAACATCAGGTGGTACTATTTGCTCGTTTGCCCCCCTTTTTATAAAAAAAAAGTAACAACTTAAACCAACATCGAGAATTACGTTCTAAATGGTGGCAAAAGTAAATTTAAATCTCTTTCATTGTCGGGTCCAAGACCATCTATTCAGGAGGTAGAGGCTAGCTATAGCCCATGTTGTCAACGCATTTGTGGCTCATCATGGGCGGCTTTGATCATTTAACATCAGGTGTCCTGCTTGCTCGTTTACTATTTTTTCATATGGCAAACGAATTGATAAAAAAAGGTACGATAAACGAATACCACCCGGCTTCGCGGTGCAACTTCTGTTGCCTGATCGTTCGCATTATTTTGGACTGTAATGAGGAAGGCTGTTTTAAAATTAGCCTTGCTAAAATCACGTGTTCTAATCTTAGTTACCTCTTCCCGATGATAACTTTCATTTGTATGCATAATTAATTTAATTTTAAAAAGTGTAGCCTAACAAACTCAGACGATACTACTTTTCAGGTGATTTCTAAAAAAGATGAAGGTTCTCAATTCGTAATGTATTTTTCCCGAGAACGCTGGCATTTTTTAAACGATTTGGAAAATCATTTTATTATTTTAATGAATTTATAACATATAGATTAGCCACAGAATTTTCATCAAAATCGGTTCAATGGTTTAATTGTTAAGTTTTACTAATACTTGTAAGTTTGTACAATTTAAAACTCAGTAATTTTGCAACGTTCGAAATAAAATGTGTTAATAAGACATCCAACCAAGAAAGAGACATTTAGAAGTTTTAAAACTGACTGAATGAAACAAACAAATCTCAAGATTCAACAACACTCATTCTTTAAATAAATAATCTTGCGGTAAGAAGGAACCTTAACGCTCCCTTTAAAAGTTTCCCTCGTACTTAATTACATTTTCATTTATCTTCCCTTCCGTCCAACTGCGATTACCGACGCAACGTGGCATTGTAATACAATTTTTTTAAGTTAACAAAATATATAAACATTCACTTCTGTAATTCACTTTCTTCTTTAGATTAAAGATAAAATCTACATTAACCATTTCGCTACAACTGAACTAAGTAACAACATCAAAGTAGAAATTAATGATAAAAGTACAAAAATCTGAAAAACGTGACGAAAATAATTTTGAAAAGTTTACTAGTCACGGAATAATCAAGGAAGAGATTTCGTATATTTACATTCACAAAACCCGCAAAGTTTATAATTAACGAATTAATTTTAAAAAAAGCATTTTTTAAGTTTCTTTTTTTAGATTTTCGCCATTACTAACTACGTATGGCAATAAACTATTTAAAATAATTTTTTAAACGCATATTAAGACTACATAAAACTACGATCTCTTTAAATTATTTGAAAAGTTAGGATGATGAAAGTAATTGGTTGGAAATCATCGTCAGGAAGACAATACGCATAGTGCATAAAATATGTTTTATCAATTTAAAACCTCAAATAATAACGAAAAGCCGTAGCACAGTTTATACCATTTTTAAACCAATCGCAATGAAATCTAATTCTTCATACTTTCCAAAGCGAAATAATTTAAACTGCTTTACGGTGACGAACAATAAATTTAATAACTGATACATATACAATGCGAAGGAAGCAAAAATGGCTTGATTATACATATAAAAAAACTAATTTGACGCTCGAATAAGGCATAGAAATACCTTATCTGCAGACAGCAGGTCAGCCGCGATATTGTCTGTCGAATCGTACTGACGCAGGAGCACCTGGCTCTTTTCGACGAAATTAAAAAAGTTTTTAGTCACACCCAACTTCGCGGGACCCGTTCATTTAAATTCTAACGGATTTCGTGTTAGTATTCGCTCTGAGTTTTGTCATTCCCGCTGAAAAGTTCCGTCGACGCTCAATCTAGCTGAATATGCGAACACGTCTATTGTTTTTAATGTAAGTTGATTTTAACAAAAGAGAGTTTGGAATAAAACAAATACCGTATAAACGTAAAGTGAAATAAAAGAGGAATGAACCAAAGTAAAATAATTTTTAATAAATATATAGCGCCTTTATTATATGTACAATCGGTCCTATGACAATGCAAAGTTCGTTAATATATGTCCATAGTCATTTTGTTTCAGTTAGTAAAAATATTTTATAAAAGAGGAGAAGACATTATGTTAAGTATTTAACTTTAAAACAAGCTGACTCCATCTATGTTTCACACGCCAGAAACTTTCTTAATCCAATCGCGTATGTTGGCGCTTGCTACTCTTGCGTACACGCCTGGGTAATCTTTACGTGCGCAGCCTTTTCCGAAAGATACGATTCCCACTTGAATCCCAGTGTCTTTTGAAACTACAGGTCCACCAGAATCACCCTGTGGAAAATGTTAAATATTTATATTATTACAAGAACATATATGTATGTAAATTGTTATACTTTACGTGAAATGTGATACAACTTTGTTTCTAAGAACTCTTTCAAATATAAAGAGGATGTAAAGGGCACACTGTGTCCCTTTACAGCCTTAACAAAGTAATACAAGGTCCATGAATATATTGTACAAAGAAAGTATATTTGCATAAACATCCTAAATCTGTGCTTAATATTGGGATTTAATATATATTTTGAATCAATTTTCGTATTTTTATGCTCCAATATGTATTATATTGGAAGATAATGTAATTTAATATTTGTTAACACAATGTACAAATATTCTCTCCTTTCCATGTTTCTTTAAAAAACTGTAACCTGACAAGAATCCTTTCCGCCTTCAGGAACACCGGCACAAAACATTCTCTCAGTAAGTGCTCTATATGATTTACGGCACTGGTCGTTAGAAAGCGTTTGTACTTCAACTGCCATTAAATTGTCACTGGAACTGCCGTTTTCCTACAAAAATACATTTTAATGATAATTTTATAAGACACTGTTATTTACCATTTTAGTGGTACCCTAGAACTTGTACTGTCAATACAAAGTATTACGACTCTGTAATAAATAACACCTACGTTAACCTTTCAGGTGTAGATAAAAGGTTTTACCTAAACCTTAAGATGCTAACTTGAACACTCGAAATGACAAAGTTTTATGTTCACTGTTAAGTGACCGAGATTTTGTATACAGAGAATCTTGACAGAGTTCCTAACTGTTCAAAGATGTATATATACGGAGGAGTATGAAATTTCGCACAATTATATTTCAGATAGAGAAGGAGTGTTAAATACCAATACATTTTTTAATTATGCATAAATTAATAAAAAAAGCATTACACACACTACCATGTGTTTAACATACACACGCATATATACTCTTTTGTTTATTATTATATTATCTGTGGTCAATCTTGAAATCGGTTGAAAATTTATAAATTACAATCGAATTCCGACCGCTAGGCGACAACAATAAACACATTCTTTGATGAGAGACGTCACTATTATTCTATACTTACAGCAGTCGCTCCCCATCCAGAAACAACAACCGTGGTTCCTTTCGCGATGGCTGCCCCTTTATTCGCCAGCTGGACTACTTTTGTTTTTTCACCATCAATTTGTATCGGGTCTGTCAGCCTTACGATAGCTACGTCATAATCATACGTCTTTGGGTTGTACCTCGGATGCGTGGTAAAATTGGTGGACTCGGACAACTCGCCGCCATTACCAGAGTCAGTGGATCCAGTTCTTACATATACTCTTGAAATACTGTAAGGAAATAAAAAGGTTTTCTAATATTTAACTTCCTTGAAACTGAGAATTCCATAAATGAAATACTGAATGTTTACATTCTTACTGAAAGGACTTTTAATAATAAACCATAAAAGAGAATACATAATAGTATCGATAATTACAATATGAATAATCGAGGTAAGCTATATCAATGAAAATATACCACATTTTAAAAATTAACGAAGGAGTTTAGTACAAAAATCGGAAATCAACTGAATGTAGCATTTTGTGATAACAACCGTTTAACTTAATTATCCCGCTAAGTGATGAAAAAGAACCAAAACGAAATTAAGTGAAATTGTTTTATACCCTGAAAAACAATGAGCCGCAGTGAGAACAGTATACTCGTTAATAATAGATCCTCCACATTGTGTATATTCTTCCCCTTTTTCTAAAACCAATAGTGCTTGATAAGGAAAACTTTCAATATCAGTATCGTAACCACCGACTATCCTTTGACCTTTGGATCTACTTTGATGCTTATGATTTCTACACAGCACATCTGAAAATAAAAATTATTGTCAACAATAGGTACATATATGTACATATATATAGAAAAAGTAATTTAAAAAGGTAATAAAATACCATTGAATAAAAAGACGCTGAGTAAAAGTGAAGAAATCAAAAACACCTTCATTCTTTACGAACTGAAACTACAATAGAAAATACTTCGAAAATATGATGTTTTTATAGTTATTTAACCAAAGGGTAATTGGAATAAATATTGGTATCTAATGCGGAAAAAAACAAATCGTTATTAAAAAGACATTTACATATGTTAAGTACACTTTGATTTGCGTGAAAAAATCTTTACATGTCTTAGAAAACAACAATATAACAATTTTGAAAATGTTATGTTAAAATATAATTATAATGTAAAAAAAATATGCCAACTTCAGATCAAGTACCCAAGAATTATTTGTAAAGAATTAATCTTGTAATAATATCTTGTAATAAATTGGTATTTTTTTATTTAGTATCAAAATAATAATCGAAACATTTGTACGCTGATTATAGCTCGTATACGGGCTGGCTTTACTTGGCCAGTACCACACTCTCACAGTACGACGTAAGTACGATGAAAAGTAGCTAATACAGCTAGGTTCCTCACAGTGAGTTAAAGAACCAAATCCCCATCCAATTACTTTTCTCGGTTCCTGTTCCCTGTCATCCTCTATTCCTTTTTAATCTGGAAACGCCTTTGTAGCTGCTCTGGTGCTACAAATGTCGAAGGGCAGCGGTAATCACTTAACATCAGATATCGTGCTTGCTCGTTTGCTATTTTTTTAAATAGAAAATAAGTTAAAATAATATATATATATATATATATATATATATATATATATATATATATATATATATATATATATATATATATATTTTAATAACAAGTCTTTATTTAAACGCGCTAAAAATAATAAAATAAAGTATTTCTATCAACTTATAATGTCATTACATAATTTATATGATAAACAAGTCACGTTATTTAATGCAATCGTTTATCTACACAGGTAAATAGTAGTCACGTTATTTTTCGAGTTATTCTCAGCAAGCCCTTTCATTTGATATCTACATATTATATTGTAAACAAGCAGAAAAAAATTCAGTCCGTTATCCTTAGAAATTCGCCATATTTGACTAAGAGTGACGTCACTTTATTTTTCGAGTTGTTCTCAGCAAACATTTGATACCCATATTATGGGAATGTAATTAAAATAACTAGTCCGCTATCCTTGATATTCCGCCATGTTGAATTTAGGATGACGTCTAACCATGTATTGTCGTCATCGAAACTAAACGTGTGTACAAAATTTGAGCTCTATCGGTTCAAGATATCTGCTCCAAAATTGATTTACAAGATTCCACCCGAACTAACAGAGTTACATATACACATATATATGTACATACATTGGAAATAAAATAAAATCTTGTAAAATATATGTGCACCAAAAACAGAGTTTCTTTAAGATAATTTTGTTTTATGATTTTGAGTGAGATATAACAATTGTAATTTCTAATCCAATCAAAAACATAAATGTGAAATGAGAGCTAAGTTCAATATTATGATAAATGCCTTGGTTGTTGACTTCAACGACAAAAGAAGTGAGAACTAAATGGGTGCCAAGTTCAATGGTCAGTCCTGAAATTTATTTATAAGTAACAGTATAACATATCATATCTTCTTATAACATAAGAAAATGTATTGTAGCCTAAGGTCTGTCTTGGCTTTTATAAACCTACCAACGAATTATTATGTTCAATCGCTAGTTTCTACCAACAATCCAAATTTTCGGAATTATAAAATAAGAACCGACAAATACTTGTAGTTTTAGAACTTGCGAAGGCTATAATTCATATATGAAAATCCTCCTATTAAATAATTTATTTTTTTTCTTTCTCGGGTTCCATAAACGAAGGGTGCCAATGGGCAGTTATTACTAAGCCACCACTGTCCCTTTATCTGTCCTGCCCGTCTGTAAGTGGGCTGTATCTCTTAGATCATAACAAGTAGTGAGCTGGTTTTTTTTAGAACGTAAGTATTTATATTCCAAATATAACAGTAAATTTTTTTTAATAAAAATAAAACGACTTCAAAAACGAACTGAAAAACAAAAGAATATATATAATTTTTACAGCATTTTCCAGTCATTCATTTCATTTTAAATTAATTTATTTTTTACACTTTTGATTTTCGACCATAGCAAGTCAAGGTAATTAAGGATAGTGTGTCATTTACATATACATTTGTAAGTTACAATAGCCATCTGCTTATCACATTTAAACAAATATAGCTTTTCCTGATGGAGGGCTGTTAATTATTTAGGAGTTCCCTTACTGTTGCATCATCAGCTCCACTTTACCGTATGCATTGTGACGAGCATAAATTGCTTATCAAATATATTGAAGTAATCGAATCGCAACCCGTGAAACACTTTTTATTGAGTAGTTCCGGTGGCCATCTGAGTTATTCATCATCAGTATCACATATATTGCTTTTTGGGAGCAAATGCACGAGTTGCGTTATAATACCTAAATCGGTATAGGTGTGCCTTGAGAAGTTTCCTCGATTTTTCGATATTTTGGTTGTTAGTTTGTGTTCCCTTAATTTTCTCTAAATTAGCTTAATATTACAGTCAGACAAAAAATGTATTAAAATTGTTAGAGCTATTTTTTATGTAGTTTGCGATGCTTATATATATATGGATTTTATTTATTTTAAGTTTAAGCCATCTAAGTCAAAAAATATTTAAAAAAACGTCTTTAATACTTAATGTAGATAAAAATAACAATTTTTAAACAGTAAATATTCCGATTTTCGAGTTGAGTAAATACAAACAACAATATCAACCAACCTCCATTTATTTAAGTATATTATTTTAAAATTACATAATAGTTACATTAAATACATCATAATAACAAAACAAAACAAAAACGAAAAGCAACAAACAAGTACCGATATCTAAGAACAAATATTTAATATAACAATACTATTACTACTAGCTTTCATTAAAATGTACTTGGTTTCAAATCAGTCAAACCAAGTGTACAGAAGTAAACGATTGTTTAGACGCCAGAGGACATTTTAATCCACCTTCGCACTTTGGCTACATTGGTGTATACGCCGGGGTATCCTGGACGAGCGCAGCCGTAGCCAAAGGACACTACGCCGAGTTGAAGACCAGAATCTGTAGCCACCGCTGGGCCTCCGGAATCACCCTGGAGAATAACCATATTTAAAATTAACATCTCGAAAACAAAAATATATCACTAAAGTATTCATAAAGTACATGTTATAATTGATGTCTATGTTTAGTACAAATAAGACATAAGAATTGTTAACATAGCCACGCAAAGTGTGAAACTCCAAAAAAAACATTTCAATTATGTGATACACTAAAATAATAAATCAATGTAATAATTACAAATTTTCTATCTAAGTATGCACGTGAAAAATACAAAAATTAACGGAAAAAATAATTATTTTAGCGAATCAATGTTTGTCAAAATAATATCCCCAGATTAAAATCCTTACTATGCCAATGATCTTAGTAGTAGTTTTTCTACAGCAATTTATAGCTATATAACTAACTATATGTATTTTACTGCAAACACATTTTAAAGTGTAAAACAGAATCTTCTAAAAGATCTGCTAAACTAAAAGTACGTTATGTTACGTACGTTAGGAAAATAAACAAGCATGCAATTTTACAAGAATTTAGGAGGTAAATATTCACCTGACAAGAGTCCTTGCCACCTTCGGGCACACCGGCGCAGAACTGTCGAGACGTGAGCGCGGCGTAGGATTTACGGCATTCATCATTTGATATAGTTGGAATTTCCACGCCCATCAAGTTTTCACTCACCTGGCCGTTTTCCTTTAAATATTAATTATTACTTTTATACGAAAAATTATATTAAGAAAATATGAGTACAAAATATTATTGATCGTTCTATTTGTGTCATGTTCTAAATTGCTTTATGATTAAATTATATTATACTTTACGTTTAACACGTTTGAATACTTAATACAGTTTTATAGACAGTAAAAAATATGTATTGAGATATTTTTTGAATCTGCGAGGGTTTGTACATCATATAGGTTTATAATGTAATCAAGGAAGAGTAAAGCAATGCTAAGAAGATGCCACTAGTTAAACGTGTTGAGATGTCTGGGACACAACGTAGGATGTATAACCACTTGTCTTTGAACGTCTCCCGGTATACAGCGGAAATCGTAGACATACATATTTATGTAAAATCACACTTTGCTAAGCATTTAGACTTGCCGAATTTTTATCAATATACGCGTATATATTATAATCAGTTACGTCCGTGAATATATATATATATATATATAATCCCTGGCCTAAAAAGAAGGATGTTATAAGTTTAACGTTTGTATCTTATGTGGCATCCAATAATTAATAAGCCCTTTTGCTTTAGTTTGTCGAATAATATTACTTCCCAGAAGTTGATCCTTATGAGTAACTATCAGATGGACATAATAAAAAGAAACATGAAACGAGAATTTTAAAAATATGGAACCACCTTCAAAAGCAAAATAAGTAATTTCGTTTACTTGAATGACATACTTGATCCAATTTTTTGACATTTTGAAACTAAACAATTGAGCCGATTTTTATAAAAAGTCTACGGAAAATAGAAAAACTCTGTACCCTTTCAAAAAAGAATTACCAAATCGATTCAAACATTTTCGAGTGATCGGTGAATATGTAAAAAACTCCCCGACGAATTGCAAACCTCCTCCTTTTTGGAAGTCTGTTAAAAGTACTTACAGTAGTATCTCCCCAACCAGTCACGAGAACATTGGTGCCAGGCGCGATGGCAGCGCCTGCAGTCGGTAATTGGACTGCTCTAGTATTCTGTCCGTCCAATGTTATGCCCTTACGAATATGTATAACGCCTACGTCGTAATCGCTATTCATTGGATTATAAAAGGGATGCCGTGAGTATGACATAGTCTTATACTGAGTTCCACCGCTGTCAGCTAGAGTACTACCAGCTCTTACATAAATTGTTGATACTCTGAAAAAATATATTATTTCATAGAAAATCATTGTTGCCTTAGTGTAGAAAATGATCTCTCTTATATTGCACCCCTTATAAAAGAGATTGGTAGCATTTTCAAAATGTAATGACTGCAACTAGAGCAGAAAATTGACTTTTTTTATAATTTTCGTAATTTTTTACAAGATTTTTCTACTTAGCATGCACAATTTTGGGAGAAGAGGAAGTCATATCTGTATACCATCCCTCGTTGGACAGCGCCTGTAACTTACTACTTAAAATAAAAAATGCTTTTGTGTATATACTTATTAATCAAGTTATTTCAATAGTTTCAATTTACCCAGTAAGACAATGCGCCGCTGTCAATACATAATACTCGCTTATGATCGACCCTCCGCATTGATAGTAATCGGTACCCATCTGCAGTAACAGATATACTTGGTATGGCACAGTCTGTATAGTTGTATTGGAACCACCGACGATTTTACCGTCAGTACCTTCCTCATAATTGGCTTTACCACTATGATGACGTCTCCGGGATACTACGTCTGAAAGTATTTAACCAAATCGTTATTTATTTTAACTAGATATTATTATATACAGAATATTGTGACATTATGTAACATTTGTATAAAAGTGGGCACCAAGTCATATTGTTATATGACATTAATTTAATTTATACTAGTTGGTGCTCGCGACTTTGTCTGCGACGTCATAGTAGGTATATGCATGCAAAGTCTCAGCCCGATTGGCTTAAAATTGACAAAGTTTCATACAAACTTTCATCCCCAATTTTACCCCCGTGGGGGTAGAATTAATTAAAATCCTTTCTTAACGGATGCCAATGTCAACATCTACCTGCATGCCAAATTTCAGCCCGATCCGTCCAATGGTTTGGGCTGTGCGTTGATAGATCAGTCACTCAGTAAGTCTCCCTTGAGTTAAATATATTTAGATTGTTCATCTCGGTATTAATGTTCAAATAAATAAATAAAATATATATATAATTTAAATCTCGATGTAGCGATTTATATCTTTAATCTATTACTTTCGTTAGACAGTCATAACATACGGTCTTAACATTTAACGACGCAGTGGTCACTGCAACTGACTGAACCGCTTACGGTCGCGGGTTCGATCTCCGGTCATGGCAACCATCTACATATGTTAGTCATATAGATCTTTTTTGTCGTCTAGGTATTTGTGTTTGTGTTTTGTGTGTTTCCTGACACAGGATCATGGGGGTCGCTGACTATGAATCGTCTTTTGTTTTGTTTTAATAAATCTAGTCAACATTTATATAGAATACAAGCTAGTTATTTTTATACATTTTTTAGTACAAAACGTTTTATTTTAGTACAGAAATCAAAAATCAACTCAAAATTTACCGCATTGTATTAGCAGTAGTTCACCGTTATAACCTCCATGTCTAACTTCTTTTATATGAAGGACCTATCCGAATTATCGAGGACCAAAAATATATATTATAGTTTTAGCGCACGTCTTCGCTCGCGTTTAATAGATTTTGTAGTACTGGACGACGCGACGTTCTAAAACTTATTTTTCTGTCTAGCCAGTACGACATGCACACCACCTATTTAATGTTCATTGCACTATATTAGATTCGACCAAGTCGCTTGGAAATAAAAGAATTACGAATACGAGTACGCTGAAATTTTAAATGTAAAGAAATTCGTTTTTTAACATCCTCTTTATTTTTTATTTATAATATGTTTTTCGATCTAACATATCACGAACGCGAAGCGGGGAGCTTGTGCTCAATTATCGCCTAATTGAAAACACGAGATTTTTTCGGCTTGAACTATATACCGTTTTATTTTTATATATAAATACGATCCAAAAAATTTTACATCATAGATACCCAGAATATTAAGTTAAAAAAAATATTTTCTATGAAATACAAAATAAATACTAACTGCTTTACTAGCTGCCCCTCGCGGTTTCAGTCGCAACTATTCCTACTGCTTCGCCCTTACGAGTCGTAGCGTGTTGTAATATAGCCAATAACCTCTCTCAAGAAAATAAAGAATTTTTCACATCGGTTCAGTATTTTCAGAGATGATCCCCTTACATACAAACTTAGAAATAAATTTATCTCTTTATAATTTTATATTATAAATAATGATAGTATTTTCCATTTACATACCGTCGACGGAGAAACAAAATAAAAAAAGAGATATTAGAAAAAAAGACTTCTCCATCGTAAATAAACACAAGATTTAATATAAAAATTCAATTGCAGAAATGTTTAAATACTTCAGTTCACAAGGATTCCTTTTATCTATAACTACTTTATGAGGGTGATAAGAGATCCATTAAATGCCATATTTTCTGTTTCCAATAATTATCTAAGTAAATTGCATGGCAAAAATGCGAAATTATTGGTTTTCTTTTTTTCTGCATACTACATTGACTAAGTACGCATAATGATAATAATTTATGGTTGTTTTGAAGCGGTTTTTAATGATTAGTAGGAAGTCAGATAGGCAAATAGACTACACGATTGTAATTAACTCAGGCTACAAGCAACGGCAACGTAGAAGATAATCGTAATATTAAAGCAAAATGGGAAGGTAGGTACAGTATAATTTCACTTTGATTATCAAATTAATGTTATGGAGTAATAAACACACAATATCCAAAATCATCAGTCTATACATTTTATCATGAGCACGGATCGATCACGCAGCCGTTATTGTTCAGTTGTAAGGGGAGAATTACACTTAAAATTTTTGCTCTCCGAGTTTCATTAAGATTTACATTGTCATTGATATACAACAGAAATAATTTTTAGTTTAAGTGCTTTCATTTTTGACAGCAACACCTTTCGTAAGGTTGGTTAGGTAATTCTTATTAGGTTACAGAGTTGTTTTATTTCAATTACAAGAGGAAAACTTACACATGTAATTCTCGCGTAATAGTCTGATTGTTATTTGGTACTAAATTTCATTTATAATATTAAATTAAACTAATATAATCATTAATCTAAAAATAACACGTATAAATACTTTATTTACTTTTAAATTTTTCATCACACTTGGAAATCGACTGCAAATTAAATGATTTCATTGATTTCCAATTTTCGAAATTATCATGTTGTAACGCATATTTTAGTTCTTATGTAAAATAAGTAATAATTATTTAAGGTAGTTACACAATTTATAGAAATATAAATCAGTTGCTGAATGTATCAGTATAGTAAGAAGTAAGTGCATCAGTTCAGAAATTTGAAATTTTTTGTATGAAAAAGTTTAAAAAAAACTTTAAAAAAGTGAGTAAGTCTTAATTATACACTCGTACGAACACGTATCGATTCCTGTAGCTAGTATTGTTGTTAAAACTTAATATGTTAAATGTAATGTAAATACATATACTAAAACTCTTAATGTGCCTGTTATATTTTTATTCTTTGACTAGCTGTGCCCGCGACTTCGTTCGCGTGGATTACAGAATGGTTGACATGTTTCCTACAAAGCAAGGTTATAATAGTCGGCGGTGCTGCTCAAGAAAGGAGTTTTTACTTTGGATTTGGGAACTTTCTGGTTGTATTTATAAGCAGACACTAACTCAGATACGATATTCCTCCCGGTTCTTACAATGAATGTTGAAGAAAAGTGTTTTGTGGTAGTCTTTAAAATTTCGACTGTAAAACAGTATGTTCCCGCCGAGGTTCTCCTTGTATTATATGTATATCGGGTGACTTTTTTAACTGGGCTTGATAGGCCAAATCCGGAACTATAAGGAATCGCGAAAAATACTTACTGTCATACTACAAAAGACGCATTAAAACCATGTTGAACACGTGTCTAGCTCAACAGTGTTTAAGATTTAAACATTGCTTAAAATATTATCTAAACTGCATCACAGCGAATAAACTCATAAAAAAACTTATTGATAAAATGTAATACGTCACATTTGACAGCAAAAATAGGTTTTAAACATCTATTAAACTCACTTAAACGTATATTAATCTATGTCTAAAGCATGTTTAACTCAAAACTGTCTTAAACGCGTGTTTAACGTCTGTTTAAATCTTTTGTTGTTAGGCAGTTAATGTCTTAATAGCAGTCTTATGTCCGATTTTGAGAAATCTAAACCTGCATTATAAGTTTTTTTTTTTTATGTCATGATTCCCCTGGACAGGAATAGAACACACTAATTTTGAAAAAATAATACATTCGGTATTATTGCCACACCTAATAGTGTCACTTGTAAGGATCAGCTTTTGGAAAGTAATAGTAAACAACAAATTAAAGGAAAAGATTTATTTTTTTACAAAATAACATTAAATCTACACATTAATTAGAAGTTAAGTAATCGATTCTTCACAGATAATAATCAAATACGTGGGTTAAGTCATGGGTCCCGGTAAGTTTAGAAAAATAGTCTGCATTACTTTGAACGATTTGTTTATAGGTTGCATCGAAATGCTAGTCACCTACTAAAGTAAGGAAGAATGTGAACAATACAATCGAAAATATACAAAATGAATATCTCACAGTACCTTCTTTTGTTTGACTATTTTTTCTATGTGAGCTATACAATGTTGATAGAATGTGACGTTTGTTTTGATCCCCGTCACCTACTCCGTTATCTAGGTAGGTTCAGATAATTCTTAAAAAGATGGATCAATTTATTAAAAAAATCTACATTTCACTGGACTCGGCTATTGTACTCACCCGCTATTAGCGTTCTAACATCGCGTTTTAATTTTAAAATTTCACCTTTAGGTATAATATTTTTTTAAAGTATTACTAAAGATTTAATTAATGTATGAATTTGATAGAATTTTGTAAAAATTAGTCTTTTCTTTTTGTTGGAGCTAACTGTATACTATTACCTCCCTGAAGTTGATGATCCTTATAATATGTGACAGTATCAGATGGTGCATGGTGATGGTGTTAATTTTCTGCAAAATCAACGTGTTCGTTTCTGGCTAGGAAAACTTATTTTTCAAAAATGATGATGATAATGATACAGTTTTAGTTTTTATCAAAATCAGCTATGTGACTCCTTTAATTATTTTTCGCTAGTTTCGGATTTGGTCTAGCATATCCAGTAAAAAATAATACCCAGTAAATATATTATTATTTAAAATTATTATATTTATATAATATATATCTTCCCTATTTTAATCAAATATTGTTCACTATTTCATTGGTTTCAATTTTGTTCCTTATTACATTAGCTTTCTGCAAGTGAAAGTTTCGTCAAAATCGGTCCAGCTGTTTCAGATATTAGCCGAAACAAACTGAGTGACAAAAAGACAAAAATTTTAAAATTGGTAATTTTGTTGTAAGTACAGTGTATACTTTAATATGAATTTATTTAAAACTAGCTTTTGCCTGCGACTTTGTCCGCGTTTTCGTCGTTTTTCGAATAAAAGTAGCGTATGTCCTTCGTCAGGGTTCAGTGGTTTTGATGTGACAGACAGATTAACTATCGTCATTTAATAGGGAAATATAATATGTCATTCCACAATACTTGATTTCTATGATTTATTTTTATTAAATAGGTAATAATGTCAACTTTTTTAAATTAGGGATGAGTGAGAGTATTATAAACGTAAGAGTAAACAAATATAATCAGAATTCTCCGAACTGCTAACCTATCAGGAGTTACACGTGTTATTTTGAGTCAACCATAAAAGATAGACATATGCTGTTGCGGGATATTTTTTAGGAAATTTTATGTAGACTATTTCCGTCATACATGATTTCTATGTAACTTTAACCATTAAGGCTGCATACGCGACGGAAGCTTAAAAATTGGATTAACGTCTCCCGTTTTCCCTTTATTACTCTGCTCCTATTGATTGTAACGTGATGAAAAGTATACTATAACCTGCTCAGGAGTATGAAGAATAATTGTCTTAAGTTTCGTTAAAATCCGTCGAGTAGTTTTTGTTTCTATAAGGAACATACATACAGACAGACAGACAGACAGACAGACAGACAGACAGACAAAAATTTTACTGATTGCATTTTTGGCATCAATATCGATCACTAATCACCCCCTGATAGTTATTTTGAAAATATTTTTCATGTACAGAATTGACCTCTCTACAGATTTATTATAAGTATAGATTACAAACAGACACATAAATTTTATTTATTTGTATAGATGTACATATACCTCCCCTTCTTAAATCGGAAATTGTTCACTATTTTATTGGTTTCTACAATATTTTGTCATCGCGTAATTAATTCTCTTTTTCACTAATTCATTAAAATAAATATATTTTTAAATAAAAGTAGCCTAAGTTAATCCTTATAATATTAGCATGAATCACGTCATGTTTTGAAGAACTTTTTAGACTTTGTAATATTTCGTGAATTTCTTCTTCCATCCCCTCTCCCTTCTCTGGACCTCACGTGATTAATGGACATCCCCGAATTGCGAGTGAAAGTCCCATCAAATTTGATTCAGCTGTTTCAGCGATTAGTCATAAAAGCAGACTAACAGACAAAAAATTAAAAAATTGATTTTTTGATTTAAGTACTGTTTATACTTTCATGCATTTAGTGTAAAGCATAAAATACTGTTCGACGTGAACCCTTAAATTGACTCAAACTTTTTTTTTATGAATCGATTGAAATGAAATAAACATAAGAAATAAATGTTAAGTGAACCTTACTGCAATATAATCATGAAAACCACATCTAAATCGGATAAGCCGTTTCTGAGATTAGCGGGCGCAAACGGACTGAAAAACAGACAAAAATTCTAACATTTATTGTTTTGGGTTCTATTGTGGAGGCAAAGGCCCCAATAATTTTTTTTCATATATCTTCTATGTACAGACAGTGACCCGTTAGAATTTTTTTATATGTATAATTAAAAATATCTAAAATAGAAGTAAGCCTAAGTCACTCTTTATAACATTTGCTAACTGCAAGTAAAAGTACCATCAAAATCGGTTCAGCCGTTTTAGAGATTAGTCTGAACAAACAGATAGACAGACAGACTGACAGACAAAAAATTAAAAATGTATTTTTTGATGTAAGTACTGTATATACTTTCATGCATTTAGTGATAGGCACAAAAAAATGTTCAACGTAATTCTTTAAATTGACATAACTTTTTTATTTATGGACCGATTGACATAAAACAAACCCTAAATGTTAAGTGAAGCTTACTACAATATATTAGTGAAAACCGCATCTAAATCGGATAAGTCGTTTCTGAGATTAGCGTGCACAAACGCACAGATAAACAGACAAACAGACAAACAGACAAACAGACAAACAGATAAGAATTCTAAAAATCATTGTTTTGGGTTCTATTGCGTTAGTAAAGGCCCCCAAGAAGATTTTTTTTCATATATCTTCCATGTACAGACAGCGACCCGCTAGAATTTTATTATTAGTATAGATAATTAAAAATTCACTTACGTTAACAATTTCTCGTCAGCCTCGACATCACGTTACCAAGAATATAATTAATGATAATAATCATAATTATTTATTGTGTATATATTTTCTAAAACCCATTCTATTACAATATTTAAGTGAATACACACGAGTTTATAAAAAATGTTCGCGTTTTTTTTTTTAAATATAAGAAAAATTGACAAGAAAAGTTTAAGCTCAGTTTATTCTTATGTATAACTGGGTCCACGACTTCGTTCGAGTAATTTACAGAATGCCTGGCAAATCTCATGCAATGCATGTAGTCTGCGGTGCCTCTCAAGAAGGGTGCTTTTTACTTCGAGAGCCGAGATGGCCTAGTGGTTAGAAGACGTCGATCTCAACCGATGATCGTACGTTTAAACCCTGGCTAGCATCGCTGAGTTTTCAAGTGCTTAACTTGTGTTTAAATTCGTAACTTGTGTAAAAATATCGTGAGGAAACCTCCATATGCCAGAAGAAATTCTGACACGTGTATCTTCGTCAATCCGCAATGGAGCAGCGTGGTAAATTGTTTATTTTAAAGCTCCTAAACCTTCTCCTTAATAGGAAAAAAGGCCTTTGCCCAGCAGTGAACGTTTACTGGCTGTTACTTTACTACTACAAACTTACCAAAAATTCACATCTCACACAAAGTGACATAGGTACACTTTTAGACATCAAAGGATAAAATTAAAATTTCTTTTCGATCACTGCATAGTCGATTTTAATGTACAGAACTCGCGAATTGTCTTTTTGGGCACCTCTAACTTTTCTTTATTTTTTTAATCTCGTTACTAATTTATAAAGTAAGTTACTAAATATACGAAAATCTTAACCAAAGGTCATCAGTTAAATTCGGAAAACTTCTTTAAATTTTTAAATAGGTACTTAATTTTTAACATTTATTTCATTTTCTGTAGTGAAGGAAACTTATGTATAAAACTATATTATTTAGACGTAAACATTTAACAAACAAAAAGACAGTTGCTTTCACATTTATAATATTAAAATGGATATAGTATATAAATATCAAGTAAATTAATATATTCTTCGAGTTATATTGGTGCCGTGATTGATGATAGAAATTTTAGAGAAAGATGAAGTGACTGTGATTGAAAGCAAGATCAACAGTTATTAAATAAATGGAACTCATAGCGAGTGGTGATATTAAATAATTCGTAACGCCATTAGCATTTAAAAGGTTAATGGATTCTGTTTAAAAAATTATCAGGATTGTTTTTATTTTCATCTCGTTAACTCCATTAATATTATTTTTATTCTAAAATTAATAATGTTTAAAAATCTAGTTCAATTTAAAAATATTTCCATTTTATTTCAATTAAAGTTTATTACAAGTGATGCTGAAATAAGATTTACAACATATTAGGATTTTAAGAATATTGTGTATAGACGTCTTTAAGCATATCAAAGCTCAGCGTTAATCGGCAAGTGCTTCTTATTAACATTTATTAAAAACCCTACAGTTAATCAATAATTGTAGTGCAAAAAATATATTAAATTAAGGAAAGTTTCATATATAATTTTAATCGTCCACTCGTTAAACTTAGCTCTTGTATTTATTATTTTAATAAGGCAAATTAAATTAATAGTCAATTTAGGGCGAATACTACTTTTTATATTTAACGACTAGATTCTGAAAATTACTGTATTGGTAGATGAAATTTCATAGGTTTTTGAATTTCGTCAAATTTTACGTCATGAATTTATTTTTCGTTAAAATCCTAGGCGCTGCGCTGTGTAATAACACCACCTTGTTGTGTTAGATCGCTGGTAGGTTTCACGCTGTAGTGGCTTTTGCGTTGAAAAGCGTTACGCTTCAACCTGTGTTTGTGTTTTATGCCAGAACCCTGTACACTTCGCCTTGTAATGTGCTGTATTACTTGTTTACAACGCTAATACACTGACGCGCTGCGTTGCGTTGTGGCGCGTTATGCGTTGAAATATGAAACGCTTCGTGCCATAATGTATTTCGTTACAACGTAACAACACTTATTTCTTATTTGATTAGATTTTTATGATTTCTTATTTGAATTAGAATGCAAATAATCTTTACAAGATGATCAATTATGTAACTTTGGTTCTAAAGTATCTCTATAGTTTTTAATTATTTAACTTAATTTTATTAAAATATCACTCTTAAAATTTTTCAGGAAGTTGTAACTTCGTAGGAAGCTGAAAACATAATTGTTGTAACACCGTATAAAAGCATAATGAATTCCATGATGACTGATGATATGTACTAAAATATGTGTATTAAACTTTTGTAAATTAAAACTTATAAATCCAAATATAAAATCTGAACGTGTATTTTCCGGTGATGTTATGTTCTTGCAAATGGTACAATGAGAGCAAAGGTTCATTTGAAAAAGTGTTTTTACGTACAACATTCGACGCTGTATTTGATGAAATACTCATGTCGCATAAGCATTCATTTGTAACATTGTAACATTCCTGAATGTTCTGCTTTTCTATTTGTATGCGCATTCATCGAAGTGTCGGATTTGAAAGTCGCGTGTTCAGTGTGTTTACGACTTATGCGTCAAAAAAGAACAAAAACGAATGAATGAATATGAACAAACATAGATAAAATATGAACTCAAGTCAAACTTACATTATGTCAATTTTAATTATAATAATACTTTTAAAAATAAACAAGGAGGTCCGTACGATAAAAGTCAGTGAATATTTTTCTCATAATCTATACTAATATCGTATAGAGATAATAGACAGTGACTTTTGTATTTGCGATATAAACTCCGGAATTTATTTTTAAAATTATGTAACCATTTCAAAGATACATTACTCTATAAATTATGTATTTATATGTTTTATTTTAAAACAAAATCTACAATAACGCCTAAATAACCGCCACCAAAAGTAGTAAAATATGATAGGATTGCTTAAGTTATATTGTAAGAAAACATCGACCGCATATATAATTCTCAGCTTAAAAGAATTTTTTTAATTTAAATAAGCTATTTAAGGCGAAAAATTACTTTTAGGTTTTGGCTATTATATAAGTAAATATAATCTTTTTTTAGGACTAAATAAAAATTAAAACTAAAAACACCCTATGGAATGATTTTTATTATTATTAAAATAAACAAAACTTACTCATTATTTTTAGTAAATATAAAATATATTATAATATATTTCAGTTAATATATGTACTTAATTACTGCTAAAAATCTTCAATTAAAATATTTTAACGTCAATATTTAAGCGGTCAATGTCGAGTTTGTCATGCACGGATATTGTGTGTGATGTTTTTAAAAGGATGTTTCGAAAAATAAAATAAAAAAATTGACGTGTTATGAAATATACGATTTTTTTTTTAATTTACTTCTTTAAAATATAGTGCATCCTATATTGTTTAAACATTAAATTATATATATTTATGTCTAAAACATATTATCTTAAGTGACTTTTTCTCGTGAGGGAACACAATTTATGTCATATCTCATCAAAACTCATACATTTACGTGTCAGCAATACTCGACCGTGACCTTGAACAAGGGCGTCCGATGAAAGTCTGGAACTTCAGAGAGGGACACGTACAATTACAACGTCTGATATGAGTTTTCTAAATATATACCAACAGTCGTGACTGCAAATTTTTACTTATCAATAGTAAATTATCATAGTTCGCACGCCATCTCGCAAATGAATCTATTAATATAACTATATATAAAAACTATTTATAACTATTTAATACAACAAAAGTTAATACTTTTTAATAGATAAAATAATATACCTACAATTTTTTTTTTAATACTTTTACGTAGCTTTCTAGAACAATTAAAAAAATATACACAAAATCTTAAATTAAAAAAACGATGGTTCATAATATTTGTTGTTTTTGTTTCTTCTATATACTGGATCATGTTTAAAAATATATTAAAAACAAATATAAAAATTCAGAAGCATCTGTATCTTTCCCGCCCAAATAAAATATGATAGTAGCAATAACTAAAGCGCCCTACCTCCCTACTCCTATGCTGTACGGTACCTAAACATAAAAGGGTGTAATACATTATTACCTAATAAATTATGATCATTATAAAATTTATAACTTTATTGCCAAAGTCGATGCAAAACATAAAATCAATATACCAATACTTTTTTTGTATAAATGTAAATAAAACACCATGAATTATTTATTACTAAAACCCTTTAGGCACTGTTTTTTACACCATAAATTCATTGGCATTGATAAAAATGTCAGTCGCCTTAACATATGATTAAAAATAAAAAAAATAAGTTAACAGCAGTGCCTTCCTAAACCTTCAATAAAATTTAGATGTAAATAAATGTTTAAAAAGGTTAAAATATTGTTGGGCAAAGGAAAATTATGAGACAGCCTCGATTTATGTTTTTTTATTCGTTATTAAGTCTCTGAACTCTGGCTTTAGGACCTTGAAAAATTCGACAAGTTAGAGTAAAAAAAGTTATAAAGCATAAATGCTATTGGATTTCACTTTCTAATCTAAACATTTGAAAAAAAATAACGTATCGTATATATTAATAACTAGCTTTGCTTTAAATTTAATTTGGAAGAAATATATATTTTATTTAGCTTCCCTACTTGAGTCGGTTACTGTTCACTATTTCGTTTCAATTTTGTTTTCACAAAACCCTCTTTTTATTCATTAATTAAAATAAATATTTTTTTTAAAAAGTTACTCCTTATACCATTAGCTTTATCTGTGAGTGAAAGTCCCGTCAAAACCGGTACAGCCTTTTCAGAGATTAGCCGGAACAAAAAGATATACATTTTGAAAATTATGTTTTTGACTTAAGTACCGTGTATACTTTTACTTTATAAACCATATGCATTTAGTTAATAGTTGTTAATTCGAAATTACAAATAGCATTTTAATTTTATTTATTTGTATAGATGATTATATTTAATAAAATAAATAAAGAATATAGCACATAAAAGGCTAACAAAGAGAAAATCATCCATTTAGAATGTTGTCACGGATATTCGTATAATTATACTCTAATATCTGGCTATTAAGCATCTAATAGCATTAATTTAAAAACCATATATCAATAATTAATACATAAATTAAACCATCATTCGATTTAAACATAAGTATTCAACGAAACTAAAACTACGTTTGGCCACAATGAAAGTGTGCATCATTTTTTTTTAATAAACGCGTCTCACTCAACGGCCCCCATTATGATCTCATGACCTTGTGTCGGGGGTCCGGAAATATACACAACACTAACACAAACACCCACACCACGACAAACATCCGTATGGCCAATACAGACGTTTGCCACGAGCGGGGATCGAACCAGCGAATGTTAGGGCTTTAGTCAGTTGCAGTGACCACTGCACCAACGTGTCCGTCATATTATTTGTTATATTACTTTTAATTATATCATTATATTGTTAATCATCATAACATATTTCCATTAAATGTGAATCTGGAAAAAATAAACGTTATGTTTGTTCGGGTGGAATCTTGCAACTCAATTTTAAATCAGATATCTTCAAACGATTGAGCTGAAATTTTGTATACACGTTTAGTTTGGATGACAATGCATCATGCATATATTTATCTGTGTTGATAAATAAGTAAATCAAATGACTTCATCTGATTGATTTTAATTTATACTACTGAGTATTTTAATTTCGCGTCAAGCTTTTATATATTTTTTTCTTAATAATTTTTAATGACGTTACAAATTGATAATAAAACTTTTAAAGGAAATGTTTATTTTATTCATATTAGTATTTTATTCATATGTACTTGAAGGGTTACCTGGTATAAGAGAGCGTTAGGTTCAATATTTATTTAGTTAACTTTATAAGCAATACTATGTGAACCACTCAGACTTCCTTTTGAGAAAATGGCGTCAAAAGATTTTAGGCATTCTCAATAAATTTGTTTGAAGAAGTTCCATCTTTCTCTTATATTCCGATAAAAAGTATAATGAGTAAAAACGATTGATCGAACACACTTGAAATTTGAAACATTAAATGAAGAGACTTTTACGTACTTATTTAGTTCAGATGACTTGAAAATTGTTTGAAAGGATATACTTCCAAGATGGTTTGATTGTCATCAGGTCAGGATCTGATTTGGGGTCCAAGAGAAATCGAGGAAACTCTTCAAATATTATAGGCACAGTTATATCGATTTAGGCCCTTTTTACAGTAACTCATGCATTTTGCACTCAAAAAGGAACATTTGGTAAAGTGGAACTGAAGAATTTGCATATTTTGCTTTTAAAGTCGGTTCCTTTTTTTAAGTCTTCTTATATAATACCTTGCATTTATCTGTTGTTTCCATACCCGACAATAATAGAAAATTCTATTTGCAAAAGTGCTTACGAAGAGAGCTATCGTCTAAAGTATCTAGTCTAGACCATCGAACATTCCAGATGCAATTGACGCCAAAACTAGTTTCAAGATACGGTGCCATGATAAAAATTCTTCTTAAAATAATATACTTGCATATACTGAAAAGTTTTGGAAAAAAAATTATTTGACAAAAAAAAGAAAATTGTAGTCGTAATCAAAATCAAAAAAATCAAAATCAAAATGTAGTTCTGTAGTCTTTATTCCAGTAGGGTTTTACAAGGACTTTTGAATCGTCATTACAGAAACAAATAAGTAAACATAAAAATTAATCAATTTACCACCATTTTTTTAATATATTATTATTCGACTTGATACAAATAAGAATTTTAGTTATTCAACTGTATGTACTCAAAAATATTATTTAATTTTTTTTTAATCCACCACAATATTATACCACAATCATAAATGCGAAAGTTTGTTTGGATTGGTGGATTTTAGAATTTATGGTTGTTTGTTGCTCTTTTACGAAAAGAACTGCACGGGTGACTCCCTGTACCTGAAGTACCCCATACCTCACGGATGAAGCTGTGGGTTAATATAATAATATCTATGTACATCTACAATTATTTTAGTATAATTAAAGCATCACAAATACTACAACAATATTACTTCATTCATGACAAAACTCCAAATTTTTTCAAAAATTTTACACAATACATTATAACTTAACCGACCGGTACGACATTATACGCATGTTTCCATTTTGATATTGCATTTTCATTATTTTTTTTAAATAGAGGCATTAATGGCTTAACTTTTCAAACCATTACGTTAGTTAGTTATATGATGAAAAAAACGTGGTACGTCTCTTGCGATATTACAAAGATTATCTTTCGCTCGTTTCATGACAAAATCGCAAACTTTGACCTATTTACTCCTAATTAAGACTGAGATAGAGTAGTGTCACGTAGTCAGGTTAGCTCGGGCCACGAAGGTTACTCACATTGTGAAATTCACATATGAAATACATTGCCGAGAAACCGTAACGACATTTGCATAATTTCATAGATTAAGAAACTTTAAATGCTCAACACCAAAATTTCAATTATATTTTGTCAATACGTTTTTTCAATTGGTGCTGCTAACGATTTCGTGCGTTAATAGTTCTTTTGTAATTGACGTTTTAAATCGAAACATAAAAAGTTTACGGTTTTTGCTCTGTGAGGTCTTCGAGCATATCGAAATTAGTTACCAATAAGAAATACTATTATGTTGAATAAATTTATTGGTTATATCTTTAAAAAATATTACATTTTCATAACTTCACTGTTTTCTATTCACTTTTTCGATTAGTGTATCATAACTGTTCTATTGTAACAAAGTGAAAACTTTCATTTTAACTGATAATCTCGAGTAATACAATTTATCATCTCATATTTATAAGAGGTTTTTTTATGTTTTATTGTAAAAACCTTTATTAATAATTATAAAATAATATGACTTATTAAATTCCATTACATCTTCGAAATTCAACTTTAAAACTACTGCCGTCTAGTATTTTACTTTGAACCAATGATAGAAAAAATATGAAAAATGTAACAAAGTACATATATATTATGAATTGAACAGGAAATATAAAACCCGTAACATTTTTATTTGAATATAAAAGACTTAATTATAACTAAACTTAAAAATGAAATATTATGTACCCAAATTTTTATTAAGACCATAAATTTGAATAATTATAATTTAACCCTTAATATTTTCATTGTATACCTAAAAATCTAATTGACAAGACTTTTTAAATTAGTCACCTATACCTCAAAATAGATTCAAGGATTTTACAAACAAAAGTCCTTTTATATATAAAACTAGTGAAGTGTAAAAATACAATTTAACGAGGTGTTTAACTGTAGGTGTTTAGTGTAATCGTCACGTTAGACAGAAGCGTGACTTTGCTTCGAATCGTTTTAATTGGCGTAAAGAGGATATCATCTAATGATGTCTTGATACTCAGAGACGTTAAGAATGAATAACATGAATCCCTTTTTAGCGCTTCATGCCCAAAGATTGCAAATGGAATTATATTAATATGCCCACTCCGTATATCCGTCCGTTTGTGCGTCCATCTGTCTTACCATTAAAGGGCTGCATCCTTTGATCCATAATAGATGTTTCGTTAAAATAGTCATAAATATTTAAGTATTTAGATGATACATATGTCAGTATAACTAAATAATAAAAGTCCGTATAACTAAATAAAAAATGTAACAAAAATTAAGTAAGATTATAGGTTTTTTTCTTTTTACGTTTTTCTTTATTGTTGTATCGGAAGAATAAATTTTTAAATAACAAATAATATCGATCGGCCAATCGTGAACCACCAAAATCGCAATTTGGCGATTCATTTTTGAGACACAAGTTTGAAGAAGATTCGATGGGCCTCCTCACGTTGAATGGTAATCTGATGGTTATGGTGATAAATATGACACGTCTTGCCATTTTTATTGCGCTACCGTGAAACCGTACTTTTTTTCTTTGTACATTACTTTATAAAAAAGCCTTCTCTTTCTAAATTCGTCGAGTTGACATCGATTACCCAAAATCGGCTTGACCAATTTAGTCAATTGTTTTTTCTTTTTGAGATAGTGTAATGGGAGAGTCATTTTGAGCATAAATAGGACATCCGAGTAATAAAAATTACGTATTTTACTATTAAAATCGGTTTTCCCTTTTTTTAGAAAGCCTTGTAATGTTTGATAGTTTAGTACCTACTAGATGAAAGAGAAAGAGTGATATTAAAGTGATGTATTTATCTGCAAGATTTCCTTTAAATTGTATTAATATATTTAAGTTAGAACAAATATTTTCTACAATTTAAAATACATTTTTATTTTAAAAATTATATAAAATATAAAATTAACCAGTATGAGCATTTTACGAATTGACTTAATGATTTTTATTACAAATTATCAAAATTCCTTTTATCATATTTCTGAATAATGATTAATTGTTTATGAATACGCAAACAAAGCATCAAGGACCATGTGCCTAAATCTAAACAAAGGCGTTTTAATAAACAATAAAATTATACGTTATAACCATAAAACTCATCCTCGTCGCAACTATTAATATAAATGTGCTAAAACTATATAATTTAAAATAACAATGAATATTTAATAACATTATGATGTGTAATAACGGATACATAAAAATATTTTAAATATCTCTCATTATTTTTAAATAAGTAGCAGAAATTCCTACTATCTGTTTCCTGTAATAAACTGCCTCATCATATTAATTGTTTTAATTATCTAATTATGACATACTAAAGAATAACTTTTAAAAATACATTATTATTTATTAATAGTAGAAGATATTTTCTGCGATTCAATAAAATAATTAAAATACATTGATAATTTGATCAATATATTTTGTATTTATTTCCTCACACAAGGGAGAATCTTACACGTCAAGAATATAGACTGACATTGACATCCAAATAAGAGTACACACACACATACACGGTATATAACACATAAAATCACACATATTAAACACACATATTAAGATCCAAATAAAACAAATTATCAACGTAACTTTATTTCGTAAATTTGAAACTATATAATTATTCTAAGTCAGCTTCAAATTATAACACACCCAATTATAATACGCTTAATCCCAGGTAGTTATCGACGTGTTCAACAATCACTTTGACCGTGAGTATCGCGACTTTTCCAATAAACCTCGTGTGCTAATTGAAACAGTCTAGATCAAACGTTTCCCTTCGCTTCACGTATTTCACGGCGTTTAGAAATAATAATATTTGAAAAAGAATATTCTGCGGTAAATTCTAACGTATTATAGGGTTAGAGATAAATACTAAGAGTGTACCAAACAAAATAAAAGGTATTAAAATTAAAAGTTTCTTTTTTAAACTATATTGGATATATAATATTCAGTGAATTTCCTAAGATGTTAAATCAATATTTATTATTATAAGTAAGGTTAATTTATTGTACTATTATAATACAATCCTAATTATTTATTATATAAATAATTTTACACACGAAAAAAAACTGTAGAAAAAAATAAGTTAGACAATTACGTAAAATGTGTGTACATCAGCCTTGTATAATTATAGAAAATATAATACAATTGCACAAATACTTAAACAATTTTGAATGTAATTATATATTATCCCAAAGAAATGTACACATTACACATAATCTTTGAAGTTTTTAATGATTTTACTGCAAATAATTCAATCTTTAGATAAAAGTCTTACTCATAAAAAATTGTATATAACTACATTACAAATACTCAAAATTTCATTGTGCTTAATTTTAACGCAACGTTATCTAATTTAATAATATTATCATCCAGTGACATAAAATGATTGCAAGTGAGATAATATTTTTGAATCAATACACGGGACCCTTCAGTAGATCAAAGGATTGTTATGATGAAGTGAAAAAAATCTTTTATCTCTTGACTGGAGTTGGGCGAAAAAAGCGACATACGTGAGCTGGGTATTAAGGAGCAACGAAGTGTTGGACGAAGGGCAATATGAGGCAACGAGAATATATGCTCATCATAAGTTTGACGAAGTGTCTGTCGCACAGGCCGAGATTGGTCAGTTTTACTTCTTTACCACAACCTAAACAGAGATAAGTATTTACGACTCATATTTAAAATTAACTTGTCTCTTAAATAAGACTTTTAAAAAAATAAGGAACGGTTTCAAAATGAATATAATTTCGTTATTTCAGTTATTTTGATTTTAAAATTAAACTACTAAAACGATTTTGATTAAAATTCTGTGACCAATTGACAAAACAAAAACAAAATAATCGACAAAATCGGTCCAGCCGTTTTAGGGTAATTGGTAAAAATAAAAAAAACAGCCCCGGCGAATAAAAAACCCTCTCTTCTTTGAAAGTCGGTTAAAATCTATAATAAAAATAAATGATTTATAACAGTAATCGCCATGATTGTAAAAAAAAAATTAAACAATATGTGAAAAACAAAAGTGCTGCGTGGTCGGAGTGACTCAATTACGAGAAGATGTACACACTCTTCTGCAATATACCTACTACAAGACTTCGATGAATACATACAACAACATACAAATATACTCGCTCGTGTTTTATTTATTTCTTTAATTATGTTATATATGGATAAGTTGGCACTTCCTCAGACGCGTATTTAATATTTACTGGAATAAATCAAAGTTTTTAAATATTTACTGGTAGTCCTGTGTTTGACTCAGGACACAAAATTGTCTCTACTTGCGCAGCGACTTCTATAACAAATTAACGTCAAATCAATGTGACTATCTACTATCCTCCAGTGCGCTAATTATCGGAAACTTGCTAACAAATTATATCACATTTTGACAATACTCCTCCCTCAGGATAACTATCGTATTATTTCCTTACTTATATTATAAACCTATATTAAATTCACACCTAAACTACTAAAACGATTTCAATGAAATTTGGTTTAGATATAGTCTAGAGCCTAAGAAAGGACATGTGCTACCTTATAATGCAAGAAAATTGTGTAAGTGGTTGAAATAGGCGTAAAATAATAAATAAAAAAATATACACATAGTGATTTATAACTGAAACTTAAAAAAAACCGACTTCAAAAGTAAAACACGCAACTTCGTATCTTGAGATCACATACTAATTCTAGTTATTTTGTTTTAAAAACCTAACTATGTACTTAACCGAGTTTGATAAAAAAATTATTGGACCAATGTGAAAGTACCTACATATATCCGAAAAAAACTTTTCAAAGTCAGTTGAGAACTGACGTTTTGAGGTAACATCCTTAAAAAACATATACTACGAGTTGAAACACTCCTTATTTAAAGTCGGTTGAATAAGTAAACAACATGAGAGTGTAAAGCACTTGACAATTTCTGATGTAGCTGCTTCTTTCAGTAGGCTATAGTACGAAGAACTACTTTTGTATAACGAGATTTCTTGGACAAAGTTGAATCCGGATATGTACGGTGTGTCCATAAGTGTAGTTGTGTGTCCAATTGTAGCCTTATTATATAAAATACTTTTCACCACGATTGTGTGGCATTATATATAGCGTAAAGGTATGAAGCATGCCAAATTAAAAACTTCTTAAAGTCAACTCCTTTAATTTCCCATTTTTGTCAAGACAAGCTCTGATTAAAAAAAAAGTTTTGGTAAAAAATACCTTCAGTTCTAAAGAAAGACATAGAATACCGCTGTTACGTCAACTAACCTGGATGACTGAATGTGAAAAATAAAGCGTAGTATGGCAAGCGTTTTATAGTAATTTTGTTGATTACAGCTGCTATTTATTTTCATTCCTAAAATATAAACAACTACATATTACTACACAACTACACATATGACAGGCACGTTGGCATAGTGGTCACTGCAACTGACTGAAGCGCTAACGGTCGCGGGTTCGATCCCCGCTCACGGCAAACGTCTGTATTAGCCATACGGATGGTTGTCGTGGTCTGGGTCTAACACAACCAGTGTTAGTGTTGTGTGTGTTTCCGGACCCCCGACACAAGACCACGAGGTCTTAATGGGGGGCGTTGAGTGTGATGCGTTTATTATTATTATTATTATATATTATTATAATATAACATAATATCGAACAAATCCCGACTATCTACTCATTTGTGCTGTAAGTTGGTGAGGAGTTATATATCCTGCTGATTCTAAATTTTACTGTAGCATTAGGGCCAAGGTTACAGAATTGTGTTATTTTGATATCATTTACAGTTTAGTAAATTTTTATTCTATTAGTAAAAGTCAATTCGAATAGTAGATGTTGCTCAGATCCTTTCAACAACGAGAAACTACCTGATAACGTCTGAAGAAATCTTAATGAATTATAGCTAAGAAATATATTAGAACAGTTTTGAAACAAAAAACCAACTGCAACAAAATTAGTCCATTCAATAGGGATCTATGGCAGAGACGCACACATAATTACACAGATATACACTTCAAACTTATAACACACATTTTTTGGATCGGGGGTTAAAATGTATAAACTTATTAAAATAATTCCTTCAATTTTTTTATTAATGACTGATTTATACATCCGATTTAAACACTATTTGGTAAATAAAAACATAAGAGTCCTAGAAAAAGAGAAGAAATATCTTTTATGAAGCAACCAATGTGGAAAGGTCAATATGATAGAAAAGTAAAATATTATTTGTTCCATTATTCAAAATATAAAAAACCTATATATTATTAATATAAAACATATTCTTACTAAAAAAAAAATTGTTTCGCGTATGAAACTTAGATTTAAGAAACTCTGGTATGAGTCCTGTGTGTTTCTTAGTCATCATATACCTTAATTACCTTTTTTTATTTACAATGATGATATCATTTAAAATATATTGTTAATCATTAAATGATACTAAATTATTAAACGCTGTCAGTCTGACGACTATGATAGATGAGTAAGTTAGTCATTTTAGACCTTTATCAAACTTTATATGAATACATACCTACTGAAAAGTAGTCTCGTATACAATCTACTAAGATGACTATTCATTTGTCCATAGCCGTTGACGCAAACGCGATAGTTTGCTTTAAAATATTCAACGGGTACAATTATATTTTTTTTACGTAATTATAACAAAAAATAACACAATTTCATGAACCTCTTTTGGCCCTTAATATTTACGTTATATTCCGTTGACTTATGTTTCTATCGTCTGAGAACAATATAATTTCTAAAACAAGCAAAGTTGTTATAAACGGTGCTCTCGACCGAAGTTTATTGCGTACAAAAGCTCCTATCTAAATTATTTCTAAAGATTTCGCTTCCGAGTTAATTGTTTACAGCGGCGACGTCAACGCTCTCGACGATTTCGACCCCCGTCAGGAATGGTTTCTCAATTCGTCATTATAATTTTCAAAATGTTAAGTATTTTCTTACAATATTTTACGAGACTACAAAACATCGTTAAGAGAATATGCCCACATTAAAATGAAAGTATTTTTATTTTCTTTTACTTATTTATAGTTTTGTGTATTTATGCGATTTTTTGCAGTCTATAATGAAAACATTTTCTTACAATATTTTAATATTTTTTTACTATTGTGTATTCAAAGGTGAATTCTTATAAATATCCAGACTCGTTAGAAACTAACCAAACTAAAGAGCGCAACTCTTTAATGGACATGACAGCGACGAATCGTTCCTGATGCGTTGTAAAAAGTTTATATTCTGACAAAGATTCATAGTTCGTTGGTAAACGGTCACTTAAGCAAAAAAAGATTAAATCTGAACTTGAATAAAGGATTTATTTATCATACGCATATAGAAAAAAATTACAACGAAAATTATTTTTATTTGATACTAGCTGTGCCCGCGACTTCGTTCGCGTGGATAACAGAATGCTTGGCATGTCTCCTGCAAAGCAAAGTTATAATAGCCTGCGGTCAAGAAAAGAGCCTTTTACTTTGGATTTGGAAACTTTCTGGTTGTATTTATAAGCAGACACTAACTCAGATACGGTATTCCTCCACGGTTTGAAGAAAAGTATTTTGTGCTAGTCTTTTTAAAATTTCGATTGTAAAACAGTATGTTCCCGCCGAGGTTCTCCTTACATTATATATCGGGTGAATTTTATAACTGAGCTTGATAGGCCAAATCCGGAACTATAAGGAACCGCGAAAAATACTTAAAGGAGTCTCGTGTCCGATTTTGAAAAATTTAAAACTGCATCATAAATTTTTTGATTTCATGATTTTCTTGGTCAGGAATAGAACCCACTAATTTTGAAAAAAAAAAACATTATTGCACCACCTAATAGTGTCACCTGTAAGAATCAACTTTAGGAAAGTAATAGTGAGCGAAATATAAAAGGAAAAGATTTATTTTTATACAAAATAACATTAAATCTATACATGAATTAGAAGTTAAGTAATCGATTCTACACAGACATAATCAAATATGTGGGTTAAGTCATGGGTCCCGGTAAGTTTAGAAAAAAGTAAGCATTACTTCGAACGATTTGTTTATAGGTTGCATCAAAATGGTAGTCACCTACTAAAGTAAGGAAGGAGAGTGTGACAATCGAAAATATATAAAATGAATAACTCACAGTAACTTCTTTTATGTTGTCTATTTATTCTATGTGAGGTATACAAATGATAGAATGTGACGTTTGTTTTGGTCCCCGTCACCTAGGTAGGTTTAGATAATTCTTAAAAAGGTTAATCAATTTATTACAAATCTACATTTCATTTCACTCGGCTCTTGTACTCACCCACTATTAGCGTAACAACATCCCGTTATATTTTAATATTTAAATTTGGGTATGATCGTTTTTTTTTTTTTTTTTTGAAGAATTACTAAAGATTTAATTAATGTATGAATTTGATAGAATTTTGTAAAAATTTAGTCTTTTCTTTTTATTGCATTTAACTGTATACTATTACCTCACTAAAGTTGATCCTTATAATCTGTCACAGTATTAGGTGATGCAATAATACAGAATGTTAATTTTTGCAAAATCATGGTGTTCGTTTCTGGCTAGGAAAACTTAATTTTTGAAAAAAATAATGATATAGTTTTAGTTTTTATCTAAATCGGCTCTGTGACTCCTTTAATTATTATTTTTTGCTATTGCTTATAGTTTCGAATTTGGTCTATCATATCCAGTAAAAAAATACCCAGTAAATATATTATATTTTAAAATTATTAGATATATTTATATAATATATATCTTCCCTATTTGAATTAGATATTGTTCACTACTTCATTGGTTTCAATTTTGTTCCTTATTACATTGGCTTTCTGCTAGTGAATAGTAGTCAGTTTCATCAAAATCGGTCCAGCTATTTCAGATATTAGACGAAACAAACTGAGTGACAAATAGACAAAAATTTTAAAATTTGGTAATTTTGTTGTCAGTATACTTTCAGTATAGTATACTTTCATATGCATTAATTTAAAATTTCAAACAGACATATCAATTTCGGAATCGGAAATTGTTCGATATTTTATTGGTTTCTACAATATTTTGCTATCGCGTAATTCTCTGTTTTACTTATTCATTAAAATAAATACATATTTTTTAATAAAAGTAGCCCAAGTTAATCTTTATAATATTAGCTGTCCATTAAATACGTAATGTTTTAAAGAACTTTTTAGACTTTGTTATATTTCGTGATTTTTTTCTTCCATCTCCTCTTCCTCCTTTGGGCCTCATTAATATGGGTTTAAAATATGGGATTAATGGACATCCCCTAACTGCGATCGAAAGTCCCATCAAACTTGATTCAGCTATTTCAGAGATTAGTCGTAAGAAACAGACTGATAGACAAAAATTTTAAAAATGGATTTTTTTTTATGTAAGTACTGTATATACTTTCATGCATTTCGTGAAAAGTCCAAAATAATGTTCGAGGTGAACCCTTAAATTGACAACTTTTTTATTTATGAACCGATTTAAATGAAACAAACACTAAATGTTAAGTGAAGCTTACTGCATTATATTAATGACCACACATCTAAATCGGATAAGCCGTTTTTGAGATAACGCACAGATAAACAAACTGACAAAAATTCTAACAGTTATTGTTTTGGGTTCTATTGCGTAGGTAAAAGGCCCCCAATATTTTTTTCATATATCTTTCATGTACAGACAGCGACCCGTTAGAATTTTTTTATATGTATAGATTAAAAAATATCTATACTAATAATAATCTTAAATAAAAGTAAGCCTAAGTCACTCCTTATAACATTTGCTACGTGCGAGTAAAAGTACCATCAAAATCGGCTCAGCCGTTTCAGAGATTAGTCGGAAATAACAGATTGACAGAAAGACTGACAGACAAAAAATTAAAAAAATGTATTTTTTGATGTAAATACTGTATATACTTTCATGCATTTAATGATAAGCACTGAAAAATGTTCCACGGGATTCCTTAAATTGACATAACTTTTTTATTTATGGACCGATTGACATAAAACAAAGCCTAAATGTTAAGTGAAGCTTACTACAGTATATTTGTGAAAACCGCATCTAAATCGGATGAGCCGTTTCTGAGATTAGCGTGCACAAACGCACAGATAAACAGACAAACAGACAAACAGATAAGAATTCTAAAAATCATTGTTTTGGGTTCTACTGCGTTGATAAAGGCCCCCTATAATATTTTTTTTCATATATCTTCCATGTACAGACAGCGACCCGCTAGAATTTTATTATTAGTATAGATATAGACGAAGTTCAATTTGTTACCGGTAACACAATACTAAGGACACAATGGATTTATTATAAGTGACATTGTGAGTATTAGCATGTTTCTAAATATTAACGATCGTAATAAATCGAAAAGGAAAGATTTATTTCGCACTTTATTTTATTTTTTTGTTATCTCAGTATACCTACCTTTAGGGTCCAGATATTTTGTGGTACGTTAAAAATTATAGGCGTAACAAATATTTTTAAATGTTTGTATTTCATACACGACGAAAAATAAAACTGATTTTTAAAAGATAGACTTTTTCTAAACAACTAGATTATAAACATACGTGTTTTATTAACCAGTATTATATTTAAGTTATTTTTGTAAGCTATCTATTTTAATATCTGCGGTTAAATTTTTTGCGACTATGTGAGCCATCCTCTTGTATTAATCAATGATCTCACGTTTTCAAACTCAACTTCACAAAAACATAGAACCATAACAACTAAACATAACTATATCATCGATCGATATTTTAATACTAATAAAATTTTGCCCACGGCGAATGCTAAATAGAAAAAATCAGCGATATAGTTCATGTGAAAATTAAATCGGTAAGACCATAATACTATTGTAAAAATAGCAACCTATCCAGCGTTGTTATATGTACGAGACATGTAGCAACGCTGCACAAAAGCCTCATCTCCTATTAAGCAGAATGACGCCGTGACACGAAAACAAACCACCATGTTATTGTGGTTATACGAGTACACGTCTCTGGATTTCTTCCGTTCTATACAGGTTTCTACAATATATTTTCCTTTACCGCCGAGCCCGAGATCAAATGTTAACACAAAATCATGTAAAAAATCACACATTCGCATATTTTAAGAAGTGATCCTAAATTAAAATTCATATTTTTTATCCACTAGGGTCTGTGAGATCACAATGCCGAATAAAACACGTTAAAAAATAAGAGAACCAATGTTTTGAAAAATAACAATATATTTATTATAACAAACAGATTTTTTCTTATATGCGTAACGTATATAAAAACCTTTTTCTTTATTTTTAAGAATGTGTTCGAAATAAATCGTTATAGCACTTTGTTAACATCGCAAATAAAAATCTATCAATAGATTGTTAAACACATCGTAAAATCTTTATAAGACAGCCTAAAGTGACCTACCGACACATAAAATGTCAATGTACAATTTTTACGACATTTATTTTTTATTATTATCGTTTAAAGGGCAAATAGTTCCTCACTAGATGTTTATTCTCACATAAAATTTTGTTATCATGACTACAATGGGCTGTTTAAAACTTTATTTTTCGTTTTTATTGTTCTTACAAGTGACGAATATTATATATTTTTTTAATTATTGTCGATTTAATTTTTAAAATTTTTAGTGATGCTAAAAACAATTTCTAATAATATTGAAACATCATAATTATTATCACAGTTTTACTACAGTTCCACAAAACTCAGTTTCCTAACATATCATTTTAACCATTAATCCGATTTGTCTAATTCACCGATAAATTAGGTATAATCATAATACTGTCGTAAGTTCTTTCACAAGAGACCTAGAATACTATTTCAGTCTTGATGCTCACACGTTCTCATTTGTTTCAACAATTAGCAATAGAATCAATCACGGTATAACGAATCGATTATCGAGAATTTTCTCATTGCTACTGTTTCTATCCTTAACCTTAATATGTATTGTGTTAGATTGGTAATAATTTTGATATGCGGCGAACGGTTTTGGTTTTACTTTTAGGTATGCGCGAGCGCAGGCAGTAGTCTTCCGTTCTGCTCAGTGTTTCAACGACAGTGGCTGAGAGCGAACTAAGTATCTCGAACGACAATACGGTCTACGATATAGCTTGTGAACTGTGGCTATTGAACTTTTGTGCTTTGTGTGTGTTATAGTTTATATATATTTTAGGTGAGTTTTCTTTTTAATTTATGCTAATGTATTATCTATGGTATCGTTTTCATTATTTATTTCTATCGTGGAAAAGGATAGTTTTTTTATAGCGATTATAAATAATATGAGTAATTATTTAAATTATATCTTTCTCTTTATTTCATTAATATTTATTTTATGTAAATGTCCTATAAAGAGGATGAATGTCTAGGTCAGCGTCTTGATTATACGAATAAAATATATAATTTTCATTTAGTTAATTAAAGTTAATATTATAAGTGATCACTTACTCCTAAAATTATTTAATTGTTGATAAAATTAAAAGTGTGTGATTAAAACTGACAAATGTATCGAAACTTAAACGGTGTCAATGTACCGTACATTATATGTCATTAGCATGAAATATTATATGTTAATAAGCCTTCGAAATCAATTCAATATTATGATATAACGAAAAAAATAATATATTATTTTAATAATATAAATAGTTGTTTATGATGATTGTAATGTATTAAATATTATTTTATTGCTTTTATTATTTCGTATATTTTTCAAAAGAAAATTAATATTACGATAAACAAGAAATTCATAGATTTATTTATAAAAAAATAAATACTTAATACAAGTAAAAATAAATATTACTGATATTTCCGAAATATTAAAAATTATTTAAAATACAAAATAAAATAAAAAAATATTGCAAATTTATTCATTTTTGTTATTCTTTTTAAGATTATTTTTCTTTAAGTTTTTTTCTTATTTTAACAATCCCAAACTATGTTTATACATTTTTAAGTCAATTTAAATTAAAAATATCGCAACTTTATCTATAATTTTAAATATAAAGTACTAAAAGAAAATTTATTTTAATGATTTAATTATTATATTTAAACTCGACTGAATCGTTATCATAACACGGAGTATATATAAATAGCACTCGCACCTACAAATTAATTAATTGCAAAAAGAATTCTTAAAAGCCCATAAAAAATATTTCATTCATTAACCGCTACAAGAATCCAATAAAAATAGTACCACGAATATTTTTCAATAATTATAAAATATTTTTTCTTTTTTTTTTATAATTCAAGTGTTATTTTGCAGTTTCGGAATCGATGTTTTGTAATCGATTCTTGAAAAATAAAGTGTAGCAACATTCAAATTAGCATGCCTGTAACAATCGATGAATTTTTTTCGTCATTTCGTAACATCCGATACGGTTCGCACGAAATATGTAACATCGTTGGGCCATAACGAAAGCCTATTAGCACTGTTCTTAACTTCGCGAAACCGCCGTTGAATAATTTAACAAGAAAACTAATGGTTAAAAGCGAAAGTTTTTTTTAAGGTTACTATGATAATTACTTATAAAAATAAGTAATATCTCTATTTTTATAAATGCTGACCGCTGGCCAAAATATATAGTTTACGCATTATTATACGAGAAGTTCCTGACATAATAATACGAATTTAATTTAAGGGATTTTCTAAAACGCATACCTAGTAATACAATTACAATAATCTTAGTATTTTCCAATTTAAAGTAATCACCGTATCGACTGCCGTGGGTTGTTAATTCTACGTAATAAATCAAATTGGCCCCAATATTAGATACACAGAGGCCACTTTGAAAACTACGACTTTTCAATTACTCGAATCGCAAATGAATTTCTAACCACAATGGACGCACGTTATTTAGGAATAATTTACTATAAGAAATCATAGCATGCAAGTTTTCTCTTGGTCTAAATATCCCACGCCAGCTAGAAGGTGTGATCACCACGACCCACTTAGACATACCACTCTCACTGTCACGAACAACGGAAGCAAAACTATTAACGATATTACATGAGTTTAACGATCTTTTAATTCGGTACATAAATGCTTGGTAACGTAAGTTTTTACTTGACTACGTCACAACCCAGAACGATACAATGATTAAATGCCGAAAAGTAAATTGCCCGTAATTTTTATTTAATGCGATTCAAAATTGAAGTAATATTCGATTGCTCCTTGTCTTTATTTTTTAAGTTTTTCAATAATTTTTCACGTCAATAAAATAACGATTAAAATGCCTATGCTAAAGTAGTTTAATTATAATCAATGTAAAAATGATTATATTAATCTGTTTATAAATGCCAGACACCTCTTTTATATAATTTATTTATTCGATCGGTCGTAATTAGCATAGGCTCCTGTCGTTCGAAGCAACCGAATTGATTTGTGTTGATTTACAACATGTTGTAACAAGTCAATCTTTACATACACGTTTAAAGAGTTAAATACGAACAACATAATGTTGTTTGGATATTAGTATGTGTTTATCTTATGACATAACGAGACAGAAATTATAATTTCTTTTGGCTTTTCACTTGCTTGAAAAACTTCGTTTTAAGATGAAGTAATGTGCAAAAATGTACACACACACTGCTCGCGTAAAATGACAGATAAGAATGACACTTGTGCGTAGACTGTGCGTGACCGACTGTGGGATATTGATCATATGAACATATCTTAGAGACATTTCCGTGCAACATTGAGGGTTGACAGCCTTATTTTAAATTTAAATGAAGAATATAAAATAGTTTGCTACTTTTGTTACAATTATTACCTTTATAATTATTATTATTCATTTTAAATTTTATTGTTGTTAGGTCCACTTAGAATAATAAAAAGGTATTTAATCCATTCAAATTTTCTTGAACTTTACAATCACAGATCAATACAACATACACCGGTAATAATTCTCAAAGCGTTCAAATAATTACTGATACCTATTACATTAACCTTTTACATTATTCTCGATGTAAAGTGCATACCTTGGAGCGATCGTGATTTCTCGAGAGATTGTTCACAATACTTAGAATAAGAATGTCGACTATTATTTTAATATGGAAATTTATTTCAAATGTTTTGTATGAGAACTTAAGAAGCCATATTAGTAGTCGATATAAATAATTAGCCCTTATATCAATGGAAGTTTACCTTACCTAAAAGGCGGTTAAATCACAAAATGGTAAATAAAATCTATGAAAAAATATATTTTAAATAGAGTTAAGCAAAATATTAAATTGTGTTGCATGAATATTCATATAATTACTAGGCATAAAGGCTAACAATGAAGGTAAAATAGTTAGTTAATATGTGCTTTTGCAATTGAGTGCTATGTTTAGCGTTTTTGCTAAATAAACAGCGATGCCTCAATCACGACGCTTTGTGTTAATTGGTTCATTCATTTTTTATGCCTTTTTAAAATTGTCGGTTCTCTCGGCTACGTTAATATGAGAAGTTTAATATTACGAATTTTATATTTAAAATAGATATACTTAAGATTTTTTTTAAATATCCTTTTTATTATTTTTGTATTATATTTAATTTTGAAACTATCGCCTATATATTTTATTTGATTGGTAAATATTCAAACAAAAATTAGTATTAATACGTAACTAAAATACGACCTTGTACTATTGTTAATTAAATATAATAATATTTTGAAATACTAAACTTAAGCAATTATTATAACAATTTAACTTTTCTTGTAAAAATAATAATTATTATTTATATTATTATATAGAAATGGAATAAGGTCACAGCTTTTACTAGCTAAATTAATTAAAACAAATACTTTTTCAATTTAGTATTTTATTTCTAAATAAATATAAACTGATAATATCTATTATACATATTTTTAAACCTAAATGTTTTTTTACGCTCCTTAATCGGCTAAAATGTTTACAAACGATTGTTTTAATGAAGCCCCAACTTCTAATAGTACATTTCGATGCAAATAAAAGTCGAAAAAACAATTTTCAAAAGGTTCAAATCTGTACCCCATTAGGAAAAACAAGTCAATCTTAATGTCTGGTTCCCATAAATTATACCAGTAATGATACCATAATAGCAACCCTTGTAATTATAAGATAAAATTCGAACCAAACATAACCTTCTTGCAAAAAGGATTTGAATGTATTATTATTTTTGGTAAACTAAAATATTTCTTGCTTTACCTTAAAAAGATTTTATCAAAAGTATTATGGACACTTTTTTGAATATTTTAGGATGAAAGCGAAACGTGAATGTTTTATTAATTTATTTATTTTCGCTCATTATGTGTATCATAAATTATTATATTTATTGACTTATTTAAATACGCCAAATGTAAATGCTCTTTTTATTTTTTTGTATTTTATTCACAGTGATCAAAATATCGTCCATATCCTAATACTATATGTATCTTAGTGGTAAAATATATGGTGACTCTCACAAGTGGCATACATCCCACAGATGGCAAATGTTTCACTATAATAAATGCAAAGAATATTTAATTCCTACTCCATTATGTTGATTCGAGTTACATTTCTTAGTATGATTGTATGACTGGCTTCAGGAATACCATCTATGAATTATAGAGTATTAGCCGAAACACGGAAATATCACTAAGTGATTACACATCCATTAAACCACACCCGTTGTTCGATTTGCGTGATTGTTTCAAAGTACCAAATGCCATGAACTACGAGCTGCCTTAGATGAACTTGTATAAACCTACTACTAATAAAATCATAAATAAAGAAAAAGAAAAACTGAAAACTCATTAACTTATCACTAAATTTCCAAATCTATTATAGATTTTTGATATGTATATCTTAGTATGCATATCTATTTTAAAAGAAAAATTAATTTGCAAAGATCCGTAATTGAACGTAACGTTAAGGAGCGGGTTTCAAGTTATATGGTTCATAAGTAACATTTATTTTTTGTGATAGATATATAAATAAGTCGAGTAAAATCTGCATAACAACATCGTGTTACAATTGAACGTAACTAACCACACATACTGCGTAATGAATTACATAATGTAAATAAATATTACCGACAACTTACTATTTACTATGGTAAAAGTGTACTAAAGAGCTTACATTTCAATCATTGCAAGTTAATCGTTGTTAGAGAAAATATTTAAGTTATTGAGTGAATAAAAATTTATTTACTTATTATTTATATTACAGACTTTAAATAAAGTGGAAAGATCAACACATATTTTTCTGACACCGCAGAACACCGTCATTTATTAACTGACTAGTTGTGCCTTGCGATTTCACTCGCTTTTATGGTTACTGCTTCGGTCCTTTGAGTTTTAGCGTGAAGTAATATAGCCTATAGCCTGCCTCAATAATATCAAACACGAAAAGAATTTTTCAATTCGAACACGTATTTCCTGAGATAAACCCGTTTAAGCAAATAAACAAAATCTTCAGCTTTATAATATTATTATAGTTAGGAAAAGAAACTTTATTTTTAAACACAAATGTTTTACAAAATACACAAACAATTCACCCGTCAAAAAAAAGGATGAAAACATTATATTAATAACCACTTACCTAGTTATATATTCGCGTACAGGTCAAGTTAAAAGTATGTTAAAAATTATTACATTTAATGATATTTGAATAGTGCTAGAAGTTAATTGAGGCATTTTACAATTAACATATCAAATCATGTCAGGTGAACTTGATCAACTTGATCCGAAGTAATGTATGCAACACGATATTAGATAATGTATTTCATCTGTCGATATGTTGTATTTAAAAACTGTTTGAGGAAATATTAACAACCTCTGTTTAATAATAATAGGTATTTTTTGTAATTAAATTTTGTATTTATCTTTGGATGTCAATAAAAATGTAATACAAATAAGTGACTAGGATCGTTTATTATTTTTTAAATATGACATTTTATTTAAAGTCATCGTATTATTTAAAAGAGTCAAATATGCTAGTTATATATGCTCTATATTTGTATTAATTGAATTAGAAACGCTTAATTATAAAACATGTAGATTCGTTATTAATTTTTCCACGCAATAAAATATACATATATAGGAAGAAAGATATTAAGATACGAACACGCGATTTTTAAACTGTTCATATAAATTTAAAATATCTATATACAAAATATTCGATTCGTGCAGAAGACGCGAGACGCATCGGATAATAAACGGTCGAAGATTTGCAGTTCTTGTGAAAGTAGCCGGCCATAACTTATGCTCTACACGCGACGAAACTATGGATATCATAACACCCTTCATACATAACCTACGAGGAAGCGGATTTTTTCCGTATTCATTTACAAGCAGTAGTATATTTCATTAAACTTGAAACAGTATTATTTTTAAAAACATAATAACATATATTCAATAATATAGTATCTTTATTTAATTGGACGGTGCAGTTATAAAACGTTGTTATGTTAAAATTTAAAATTGCAATAGACCGACTCGGAGATATTTACTTAAAACTATACTCTATCGTACTAAAACTATAAATGTGAATGTTTCTTGAGAAGGTGCTACTCTTTACAGTATAATAGCTTATACATCATAATAAGCTATAACTTTTTACATGCTATATACTTGGATGTTTTAAACGCGTTTTCGCGTACGCTTGTTACCGTGATCTGAAGCTATAAAGCATAAGGCGCACGTAGCGGTATTCTGACGCAACTAATTATACACGATACCGGCTATACGAATTGTTCACATAAATATATGATGTCAAGCGAAAGTTAGACTATAGTATACATAATATTACGGGTTAAGCAAAAAAACGTGACGAGTGAAACATCGTGAACTCACATAGGAGGCTAATTGTTGAAAACTATTGCTTTCTGATAGTTTTATTAATTTTTTTTTTTACTAAATTGCCCCTTATTTCTGTTTATCTATATTTTGGTAACGGTGATTTTCTGTAACTATGAACAAAACTGTCGTATACATTAATACGGTAACGTAACTTTTTTCTTGTAATTGTGTCAGTATAAGTTTTTACAAAACAATTTATTAATATGCATTGAAATTGTCAAAATGTTAGAAATTACAGATATTAAATTTTTGTATCATTAATCGACACAAATATAGGTAATCATTAAAATTTTATTTTGTTGTTTCGTTTAAAAAAAAAAATAAACCATACAACGGTTATTTTAAGATTCAATATATAATTTGAAATTAAAAATATACACAAAATTTTATATAAATTAATTAAAAACTTCAGAATTATGCAATCATTTTTATGAATAACTTTCTCGTAAATGCATATTCGATAAAATTTTACGATGTAAAATTTATTAATTTATAATGTTATTAATAATAAACAATCGACAAGCAATTTGTAATCATTTTATTAAGTTGTTAAGGTAACACTGTTATTTATTATAAATCGATTTACACTTTATAGTCATCAATTCTTTTGCATTTTGTATGACTAAATGTTACATTTCTTGTTATGGAAATCACAGTCGCCTGCAATGAGTACAATCACGTGAATATATTAATCTATTTAACAAGTTGACTACTAATAACTGTAAAACTAAACTTGTTACTTTGTCTGTTTAGCTATAACTGTTCTCTTTTTATTAACACATTTAGACTAAAAACTTATTACTTAAATCGCAAACCATTTTAAGTTGTATTTTAATTATATTTAAATTTTAAATAATTTTGCTGCAGTTCGACTTGCGTTAAATTTTGAACTTTATAATTATTATTCGCCTCGTCACTAAAGCTCTACGATATTTTAACGGATTTATATTTCCTGAAATAAACACATTAAAACTTAGTGTGTAATAAATAAGCTTTTCTAGGTTATATATATTTTAATTATAATGTCTAAAATTGCAAAAAAAGACATCACAAAATTTTGTACCAAAATAACGTTGAATTTTAATACAAAAAGGTTATTAATACCTCACCATATTCAAAATAATTGACGAATATGCTATAACATATGATAATATGTTAAGCATTTTCAAGACTTTCTCGGTGTTCGTGGTATGCAAGGTACCAGTCCGGCGGGAGTCAATGTACCCACGCAGTTCACTCCTCCCGTCCAGCCTGTACTGAATACTAACATTTTTTTGTACTTTATTACCCGGACGATTCGTAAACGATGTGAGATAATGAATCACAAAAGTTACACAACCGGATAACGGTGTTGTATGTACCCTTACGGTCATACGCCAATTTATAAAATGTTTTTAACTTCCTTCTAAGAAATCACAAAGAATTCTTGCTAAATGAAAAATCGAGTTTCGAAGATATTTTTAATTTATTTCATAATATACGCTTTATGCAACTCCACTGATACTTTTGTCATTTTTCATAATTAACATGAAAATATTTATAATAACAGACACTATGGAAGTTTACTTATAAAATGTTTGTACCAATGTTAAAATTGACAACTGAATTTCTACAATATCAAATAGACGAAGCCCAATATCACTGAACAAATAAAAAAGGTTTAAATCGTCAGTTTGATAATGTGAAATTTATTAGGAAAACCGTTTGGAATGTAACATTTTAACTAATAATAGCGAATTAATAACAATTCCTGATATATTACGACATTGAGACATCGTGCTCAATCATGTAATGTATGGAAATAACAAATCACCTACGAGGTGTCTGTCTGTGTGAGTCTGTCACATAGCATATCAATAAAACTGTTCACAAGAATTCATACGTTCTAGAATATTTTAACATCATGTCTGCCAATTGTCTAAAAGATCATCACTACTATATATAAAACTAGTATATAAAACTGAAGTTTTTTTTTTGTTTTATTGCAATATTTTTGGCATCTTTCAATTCGATTCGATAAAAGTTATAGACTATTTAACGCTTATTTGAATCACCCATAGGAATAAATACAATAATAACAAACAGACAGCTTTATCTAGATAATAAATTAAAGGACAACACGTATAATAAGTCACACCCAAAACTAAACATATCTAAATAATGAAGCAACACAACACAATATACATCCATACATAATATATCTCATTTAAAACATCTTAGATTCTAATTGATAACATAATTGATTATTATGATGCCTATAAAAGCATGAAGGTTTGTGCTTATGTAATAATTCTAATAGCTCATAGAGACCTCGAATACATCACAACCATAAATTTATTATCCTCCTTTGTACAAAGATCTCAATGTCCATGTTCTTATATAGTTATGTTTCTCGTACGGCGAAGTTGTAAGCTAAAGATGGAGAAGAAGGCTTAAAGTCGGTCAAGTCGACGGATATGTTTCTTTGATCTTGACATTACATACAGGGTGAATGTCGGTATAAAGGAAACTAAACGTAATGAGATGTATTGATTTATGTATTAGCTTTTACCTGTGACTTTGGTCGCGTTTTGTACTATATTTATATCTTCACGTCGTATTTTAACGTATTATTTTTAAAGTAGTACATATTTTTGCGAAATGTAAAATCTGATTTTTGGGTTTGGTAATAACGATGCTATTTTGTTATTTCAATTGTTAACCACTCTTATTGCAATAGTAATACGTTTATATCGATTAGATTGTTTATGAATTGTGTGTCAAAATTATAAAAAAATTATTATTTTAAATATTATTTATTTTAAATGACCACCAAAAATAACTTCCATTACGAAAAGAAAAACATACTACATGAGTCCACTTTTTCGTATCTTTATTGTTATATCAATTTTAAACATTTGTCCAAACTAAATGAGAAGTTACTTTTTAAGATTATATAAAAATTCTGTCGCACATTTTGGTTTTCGTAGAAGAACCCGCCCGCAATTTGACTTTTTTTGTAGTTTTTATCACCGCAATTATCATAAATAAACAATTGTATGATTTTCCAGGATATCTGCATGTCAAATAACGGACAATTCGCATTTTATTGCCATACTAAATTACACGTAGAAGAATATCAAATGGAGCTAGTTTTGCCTCGTTTATGTAACCTTAAAAATTACATAAAAACAACTCTAGATGACATAAAAAGCATTAAAGATAAGATGGGAATGGTGCTCTATTCATGTAGACCTTTCCATTTCTTTATTTATCTTAAAAAAAGACACCTTCAACTACCGCTTTCAAAAGAGTGTTTTATAAAGCGCAATTATAACGAGAAAGACTTAAATTACAAATACATTTTAATGTCCTTTATTTGCATCATAATAAATAAGATGTATTAAAATTAAATTAAATATAATTGAGAAAAATTTCACTTCATACCATATGTATGTGCAAAAATCTCAATGCCTAATCGTCGATTTCTATACGCGATTGCAAATGAACGGACGGCAAGCAAACGGGTTTAGTTAAGGATTTATTTTGCACAGAATCTATGTCAAGATCAAGGAGGCTGCGAACACGTTTGTTACTCAGCCGTGTTTATCTACGGATGCTAAGCGTCACTGACCTACAAATTCATCAAAATATAATGTTGCCATCGTAAAAATCTGTCACTAAAACGAAAGACGAAAGTAATTACTTCCTCTGTCATGACACAAGTGACCGCTCTACATACAATTATAAAATAAAATGATGTTTCTTTGCTTGTTGTCGTAAAATAAAAACCAATAATAATAAAATTATAATGTCATTTAATTTCTTTTCTTGTTTAAGATGATTTAGGTCGAGGCGAAATAGAGCTAATTTTACGCAAGGAAAAAAACCTAGTCATTCAATAAAGCTCGTAAAGAGCTATCCGACTTTTTTCCTTAAAAGTACTCGTAATTTGTATTCTCTTAAAGTTTTGTAAAGAAAATACCACATAATCGAGTTTCGAAAGAATTCGGACAAAAAAAATTCTATTACAAGTATCGGTACAGGTTCGCATACTAATAACGAAACCGAATATTTTCGCAAAAAAAAAACTAATCTAACTTTTAAAAACAAAGGACTTCAAATTACGCCGGATTAGGCTAACTCCGTTGTTTTATTTAACTCAGCGGATATAAAAATAAGTTTGTTTGGCTGTAAAGTTGGAAAACGATCGGAACTCGAGAATACGAAATAATGCACTTCGAACAGTCGATACTGTAAGTTCGAGACTTAATCTTAGTTGAGATTACTTGAGTTCTACAGTCCGTCCGTTCTGTAGGTCCATTCCATTACTTAGGTAGTTGGCCTGGGCACCGTGTAATTTTATTTTAGCTTCGTGGAGCGGGAGATGAGCTGGAAGAAGCCCAACAACTTTCAAACAAGATGAACAGCAGATTTCAATGTTTTAATTTTTATTTTAATTTCTTGGAGAGATATTTTTCCTCGTTCGGTTTATTGATTGTATAAGTTTAAACTTTTATTTTTCATGACTTACCTCTCTCCTTTTATGCATGATACATCAGATATTATGTCTTGTAATTGTGATATCACAAATCATCGTAGTATCTTAAATTCTATATTAGATAAAATTTAATTATTTTATATATAAATTAAAGATTAATTGTACTGTACTAGATTTCACTTATAACATGAAGAAAGCTAAATTACATAATTAAAACAATTGAAATTGCGTACAAACTTAAAAAAAGCTATAAAGATTGATCAGATATACTCGTAATACTAGCTTTTGCTCGCAGCTTGGCTTGGGTTAATGTAGGTTTTATTACGACAGATGATCGTCAAAATCTCATTTTTCTGTCTCACCTACTAGAAGTGGACTGATATTAGGCGAGAATTACTTTCATCAGTTTTACTCACGAGAGCGATATTAAACAACTTTGTAACCTAATAACGCAAACGTAAGTAGCTACAAATGTCAAATATATGTAAGTGACAGTAAATTCTTTCTGGTTTAAAACAATGAGAAATAACTTATGTAAATCTTTATGAAAGTCTGAGATAAAAACTTATAAGTGCAATTCTCGCCTTATATCCATAACTTTCTCGCGCTTGGCAAACAATTTTACAAAGTTTTATTGCAATTGCATAAATGGTATGGCAGTATATAAGCATAAGTACGATCGAACAAACAATCTAAATTATATATTCATACATTTTGATCTGGTATTTGTCGTTCATTTAATAGCGTCAATATTAATTTCATTTCCTTTATGAGGTAATCGGTTCTAGCATCTCAATATATTATTATTATTCACACGCTTAACGATCAAAACACTCTAAGGTTTCAATTATCGTCCAAGCGAGGTGATTCTACACACGAAGTTGAAATAAACTGCACTCGTATTTGTAATGCAACCTAGCATGACGTTAAGCAAGAATCTTTTAGAAAAATATTATATTACTTTTAACATCGCTATTGCTTCGAATGAGAATTTTATTTAAAATTCATGACTCTTGCAAAGTGTATATTCTATTCATTAATAATATTTGTATAACTTAAGTATATAAATACCCGAGTAAAACTTTTGATCATACTCGTAATGTTCTATATTGTGTTATTATTATTGTATTCTTATTTTAAACATAAGTAAATAGCCAACTATAACGTCATGTGTTTATTTTAATCTAGTATCACTTATGTACATACCTAGTAATTTTAAAATACATAATAATAAAAACTAGCGGTTGCCTAGCGGTCAACATTCGACCGTAATTCATTAAATTTTTAACCGATTTCATATTTATCACAGATAATCTATTCTCAATTTGTCCACAAACTTTAACAATAATCAAAACAGCGGTACATGGTAGTGTGAGTAAGGTTTTTTTATTGATTTCATGTATTTTTATGTATAATTTAAAAAAAAAATTGTATTCTGCACTCTAAGGGGTATAAAGTTTTCACGTTTTAATAATAAAAGTATATAATAATATAACATCTATGCTATAAACAACCTAATTGTAACACGTTAAAAATGACACGCAAAATTTTTTCACGACTTTCTACGTTAGCCAATGTTTACGCATCGATCTCGGTAATCATCCAAAATCGCATTACGTAAAACTCGCCAAGAGATGTAATCGCTTTTTTTTCTCGAAGAAACATCACATTTATAATTACAGTTCCATCTGCCCATACTTTCAAAAGCCGACAATGCAAACCAATCATAAGGCACATAAATATTTATAAACATTACTTTTCTTTTTCAACTCGATGCGTAGTTTAATTGAAGAACAGTACATTAAACACACACACACACACACACAGACAAAAACAATGTGACATGTTAATTACATACCATAATATATACCATATGCTTAAACATCTGATATATTTTTAATTATTACACTGTCACTTATGTTTATAAAAACTTACTTATTCTGGTTACTTTTTAATAATAGTTAATTAACACAATACTATTTTATTCTATTATTACTTAGGGTCTTCTCTAGAAAAAGAGAAGACCCTAAGTAATAATAGAAAGTTTATATTTAATTCTTTTCTAGTTCGTGTTGTGTACATTTTTATTTTTCTTCATTTTCATAGGTGTCATTTAAATAATTTGAAAATTTAAAAGATTTTCAATCAAAACTTGTAATTGTCAAATAATGTAATAAACTAGAAATATTAAAAAAAAAATCCAAATCTTAAAAAACCCAAGAAATAGTTATAACGCTATATATTATATTTTTATATTTTTTTTTAATTTTATTACTGTACAAATAATTCACGTTTAATTTATAGTATAAAACAATAAAATAAAAAAACTAAATAAGCCCTTAAATAATTCCATCTGAGTCATTTAATTAAAATGTAACGCTCCCAATGCTCTATCGTCAACTATAAACCCTTGGTATGCCTATGAATGCACTAATTACGAGAATTATTCAACCGGTTCTAATGCAAACCACTTTTCTGTGCCTACACCGTTCGATAAAGGTTAAAATATGAAATAAAATGGAATATTTACTAGTTACAAATACATACTAAATTAACCCAAAAATGATACAGATGATATGATACTAAATTTAAACTAACTAAACAATGAAACTAGTAATCAAGCATTGTAAATAGTTTTAATGAGCGCACAATTAACAGAACAAATTAATAAAGCAGACACGAGCTTAATTTTATAATGGAGATAAGAATGTTTTTCATTTATTTTTCTTTTCTATTTAATTTGCGCGTACAGATGAACTCTGCAGCGACGGTTCGGAATTCTCTCGTTTTGACGTTCGAGTTTTATTTGACAAAACGTTTGTGATTAAAATTTCAAAATGATGTGACACTGATTAAAATATTTGACACATTGTCTTCACGCGACGTCGCATCATGATTTTTTTCGATGCACGTCATAGGATTTACGAGTTAATTGAGATCGAACCTAGCTGTAATCTACTGACTACAGCTGTAGTAAGTAGACTACAGCTCGTATACAAGCTGGCTAGACCGGGGCAGTACCTCACTGTCACAGAAGATCAGCGTGAAACAGCGAATGTAGTTGCGTTTCGAAAGGTGAGAGAACCGGAAGCCTAACATCCATCCTCATTTCTTATCATACTTCCTATTCCCTTTCATCTTTTTAAGCTTAACGTATTTGTGGTTTCTCTGGGCAGCAAATGTCTATAAACGGCGGTGATCACTTAGCATCAGGGGTCCCGCTCGTTTGACAACTATTTTCTATAAAGAAAAAACAATGCCAAATCGATTGTAACGTATGGTTAACAACTTAGTTATGTGTATTAGTATAATCTTTACCTCGTTCCTACTAAGGAAATATGCATTATCGGTTTCATTTTCTTATAAAACCAGTTTATATCCAGTAATTAATAACCAGCTCTACCAATTACTTATCATAGAAAGCTTTATGATATAGTTATCACTGTGTATGACATGCCTCGCGTTGTTGTTTTATTTAGCGTTAGTTAAAATAAAATGTAAATAATGGAGTATATTTTTATACTAAAATAATGTTATTAAACTCGTCTACACAGTCTGTTATTTATCTTCCAATATGCCACGATCTTTAAAATTATAAATACGTAGAATGGATTCATTAAGTGGAATTAATGAAATATAAAACGCTGGCTACGACCCACTACGCCGCGTGTGTTATTTCAATTTGTTTATGAAGCACAAAAGTCATTAAAATCAACCCTGCTGTAATGATGTGATACTTAAATAAACAAACAATTGGCATAGATTATTTATAATATTAATAAATACGTATAAATATAAGTTAGCAAGGTGTAATTTTCTCATAAAAACCGGAGAGCCGTGAATTATGAGCAGCGAGTGCGCCCAGCCCGGACGTGACTTTCCAATGAAAGCGACACTGTTTTGTTTCACAAAACTGTTAGATACGGTGTTACGTATAATATTACCGTGTTTTTAATTGCATTTGTCATTATTAAATGTTCTTAATGTTTAAATAAGTACTTCAACTGTATTTTTTAATTATGTATGTATAATATTTATTTGTCACTGATATTTCTATTAAGATGTAGGTAAAACTTTGCGCTTAATATTTTCAACGAAATCTATTTCTTGTCTAATTACGTTTTATTATGTAGTATTTTTAGCCTTCTTTACTCTTAAAAGTTGGGCGTATAAAAATTAAACCCTTACTTCAAAGCCCGTGATCAACTAAATATTTTACTAAACATCTAATGTATAAATAATATATTTATATACCATACGACCATGACCTGTAATTACATACAATTTTTTCATATTTAATATAACGGGTCTTATCGCGATAACTAATAGTAGTAATACCTTTTTATTGCCCGACGTTTCGACGAAGCTACATTCGCCGTGGTCACGAGCTGACTGGTGTACCGTGCGCCCTCCGGCGACGAGTGCGCGAGTAAATATGAATAGTATAAATCGCGAAAGTTTAAAATATATAACATACAATTTTTTTCCTATGTTTTCATGAATCAACTGATCAGCCTGTTTATATAAATATTTTTTTATGAAATAAAAAAAAAACATGCATTTAACGGTCAAACCGTTGTAAATGACTGCCACATTAAAGATCGTAAGTTCGATCCCCAGTCATAAGATATTTGGGTAGTAATTACTTAATTTAAATAGTAGTTTACATAAATAATTGGACATTTGTCGTAGTTTTCGTCATTCTATCGCTTACCCAAGTCCTCCGATAAGTTAATTCAGTAAAGAAAAGTCGTTAATGTATTTTGGGACTTTTCAAAGATCAGACAATTCATTCGCGTTATGGTTTATTCACAGATTTTTAGACCTAGAGATTAAATTCAAAAATTTTATAAGAAACTAGTTAAAGTAAAAAATAATTTTTAATAATAATGTAATTTTTTTCTTAATAATTATATATATTGATATAAATAAAGGGCGAAAAATCGGAGCCGAAAAGGCGGAATGATTGACATAGTATTCAATAAATTTACAAATAAAAACATTCTCAAGCACTTCTGTAAAAGCTAAAATTAGGTATAAAAATACATATAATCCAGAACAGAACAGCAATTGCAAGTAGTAACTTTGTAATTAACCCTTTAGTCAAGCGAATGAACCGAATTTAATCATTAGACTCGGTAGTTAATTGGTTAACTGACTCGATCAGATCTATCGCATTATAGGTTATTGACACTACAACATATGTATACATACATAACAGCAATCGCAGATATGCGCACACTAATAATTACTTTCTGAATATTAAATTTAAAATAAAAAATCACATTAATATTTATATAAAAAACTTTCTTTTACAAAGCTAGTTACAGGCACTGACTTCAATCGTGTTTAAAACGAGTGAAGTCACTTAAAACGTTATAAATATAAATATTAGAATTTAATTTATTAAAACGACATTTGTGCCGCTTATTTTAAAATCATTTTACATCAAATCATCGGATAATTAGTAAAAGGCATTAAGGAACGAACAAAAAATCATTAATTTATACATACATACATACATAGTAAGTATGTAGAGCACTAGAATAAACAGACAATATAAATTGCAAACATATTTTTAATTACTGTTATGTATCTAAAAATGTTGTTTTATAATAAATTAACACTAAAACAACTAATTCGAATAAAACGAATTGATTCACCAACATTTGATCAAACGTTGGCGTAAGCGATGTTACCGATGTCCAGCGACCGTCCCGAATGCATTGCAATTACCGGCTCTTTGGCAACTCGAAACTAGAAACTAGAACTACTTAACAAGCCTTCCAAATATAAAAGTGAATCGCTATTTACCAGTCATTAGACATTTAAACACGGTGTCGCATTTGTGCCAAGGGTTTTCGGCTTTAATTTTGCTATTTGTTATGTAATAATCTGCAATTTACAGTGTATTTTAATGTCTTATGAATTCGTTTAATCTAATTTAACTCTAATAAAGTTCACAGATTATATAACTTTATTTTAGAAATAAGGCATTTCGTATATTTTTTAGCGTACATTAAAAATAGACTAAATCAACATGACTAGAGCCAAAACCTTAAAAAAATGGAGCGCTTTATCTGAGTTAGTTAAAAGTGCACATAACCAACACTGTAAATAACAAAATCGATACAAAAATAGTATATATTTATTTTTATTGTATAAAGGCATGACTCGTTCCTTTTTATATTATCCAATACAACTTTTAATTAAAATTTAATACTTAACACGCTGTGGAGCAATCTCGCGATAATCGTTAAAGTTAACTACACAATATAGAAACGACAAAAACTACAATTCTTTCCATTCTTACTAGAAATTGAAAAATACTATTTAATATTTCTAAACTAAAGTGTCAGGAATTACTAGCTATAAATATTTACGAGTACGAAGCATATATAGACGTTGAAAACCAAGAAATTCTTAACAAACATGTGGGTAGTTTTAAAGAAAACTCAATGAACGTTGAAAATATTTATAAAAATCACAAGTAAAATAGAGTTATAGTTTTAGTATTCTTTACCTAAAATTAATATATTTTGTTATATATCTAACTATCAAGTTTCTTGCCGGTTCTTCTTGGTAGAATCTGCGTTCCGAACCGGTGGTAGCTTCAATTTTTATGTAATTTTTTTTTTGTTATTTTCATGTATGACGATTCAAAAGTGCTCGTAACAGCCTACTTGAATAAAGTATTTTTTGATTTTGATTATATAATCATATAGAAGGATCACTTATCTATCTATCAATGTTCTTTTCCTAGGCAAAGCTCACGTTGTTGAGTTGAAATTAAGATCAAACACTAAATTCTAGAAGGATTGCATTATTACAAGTCAACCTTTAACCTAATATAATCTACTACGTGGCAGTGTAAATACATTGCATTGTTAGTAATTCGTTACGTCAGTTATTTAAGCTTAAATTTTTTAATGTTAATGCTATTTTAAGCCATTTCCATAACTTTCCTTATTGGAGCAAAATATGATAAAAAAAACCGTATAAAACAAAATTTTATGCATTATTAAGGGAGATATTTTAAACCGACAAAAAACACCTTTGTGAAATAATAATCCTATATATACATGTATAGATTTTCAAACTAACTAAACAGATGATTGCCATAATATAACCTTACAGATAAAAACACACTCCTTTGAAGTCATTTAAATAAATAAATTCATAAATAACAGTTCGCTGTAGAGAAAGCGTGGTCAACAAATTAAAGCGATGACCTGCCCTTTGATTACGACGGATACCATAACCGACGCCATTGATGACATAATGATTGTTGTTTACGGTTAAATCATCCGATCATTTTTAAAAGAGGACACGATAGTATAAAATAATATTGATATGGTTACAGTAATTATCCCCAAGGAATTAAAACCATTGATAATATTTATTTATTGTCTATTTTATGATATAAGATATTGGATATATATTTTAATAAACCCCAGAACCACTGAATCTATTTTAAAAATCTGTCAAGGCTATACTTTATGATGCACATAAATGATTATAAAAGAAACCTTTATTAACGCGAGCGAAGCCTGCTAAAGCTATTTTAGACATAACTATACCCAAGACATAATATTACTGATAATACTTTATTTATACAATTTTATAGATTGAATATACATTTTTTTCAATTAAATCTTATTCAATTTATTTTGTAACTTAAGTCACCCTGAACGTATAGTAAACTTAAAGTTGCATATACACCACGAACGCATACAATTTTCTATAATAGCTACATAGTTCCATGACCCAAATTGCTCGTCAGCAGTCCTTTAAACGGTTATCGAAGGCATTGTGGTATTGACATTAACGATGATTAGCGTCATTACAAGCCATCGTTGCGTATGCGTCCCTTAGTTCAATATGATGACAGTTATGTACCTTTAAAAAATAACGCTAGCTCAGATCCGAAGGTACATGATGCATTAAACAATTGCCACTGTTGATTCGCAGATTCATTATTTTGGTTTGGGATTGGCAAATGCTTCATAAACCAGGATTGAGGATAAGCTTTTGTCAAAATAAATACTAAAACCCTTAAAAACGCTTAGTATACATCCAAACACCCGATAGCCCATTACATATATTAGAATTTTTGACCTGGAGTTTTATTGTAGAATAATTATTTAATTTACAAATATCAGCTTTAAATCAAATTGTTACGTAATTAATGAGGATTTTGCTTTGAAGTGGGACGATATCGTTCTCTTGTTAAGATCTTTGCACGCATATTTCGTACGCGTTGTAAACATCTAAATTGAAACTTACACATTCGATATTTTATACAACTCACATTTACAAAACACAAAGAAGTAAATGTAACTTTATAAAAATTAACATAAAATTTTTATTAACGTATACTTCAAAATTTAAAATAATATTAAGAGAGTTTTAGATATTTGAAAAATAATCTTTTTAATTATCTATTTATATTAATGTTTATTTTTTGTTGTATGCATAGAAATTAAACTATCCATTTATCCAATACTTATGATAATATAAAATATTCTATGATTATAAACAAAAACAAACAGTAGCATAGAAATAGTTCTATTACTATTGCAAATGTTGCTAGCATTTTCCAAGATGGTCTAGTGGTTAGAACACGTCGATCTCAACCGATGATCACTGGTTCTAACCCTGGCTAACACCACTGAGCTTTCAAGTGCTAAATTTGTGTTTAAATTCATGTCGAGCTCGGCGGTGAAGGAAAATATCGTGATGCATGTAGCGGGAAAAATTCTGACACATGTATATACAACCCACGTGGTGGATTAAGCTATTAACCTTATCCTTCATAGGAGTGGAGGCCTTTGCCCAGCTGTGAACCATTTACAGACTCTTACTTTACTTTACTTTTACTATAGCAATGAAACCTTCAAAACCAGCGTTGTATATAGTTATTAAAATAAACAAAAAATATCAAACACATCACATTCTTTTAAACTTTTATAAAAACATCGTTTGTTTTCACCTTAAATCAAGCATTAATTACATTTTCCCGTGAACATTCACTCTCAATATTCAGTAGTCGTGTAGTACCTAGTCTGCAGTCCGTACGGTTCGACCCACAGCATTATTTCCGCTTACGTGCTTACCTGAATGATGGAACATAATCTGCTTCCGTATCACTGTGTAGCCTAAAGAGATTTTCATGAACAGATTTCATGTCCAGCATTTGATTACTGGAAGACGAAATTGATGAAATGATATTCCCGAAATACGTTTCACTCAAGTTCCGGGAATGAGTTTGTTTAATTTTGCCATTAATTTGATTGATTGGTTGGAAAATAACTAAAAAATTTAAATAAAGAACGTTATATTTTATCTACCGTAATTTAAATTAGATAATTTTCAGTTATCGATCATAAAAAAATTGACACACTTCCTTTATTTTGCCTTTTAAATCAATCATGGTAAGAACTTATATAAATTTGAATATAATAAAACTATATTTTTAATAATATAGTTTCAATATAAAGTAACTAGATATCTAGTATATTTCCAAATCCGCTCAAAATGGTGGCAAGAATGCTAGCAGCATTTCCGCTTCAAATCGCAATTTCGAATCTCGGAGTAAATCAGTTAAGTAAATTAAAAAATACAGTTATTTATTTATTTTTCTACACAAGATGACCAATTGACGCAGATGTCACTGGAACTGATAGTAATCATCACAGAACCATTGCTCACTCCTGACAAAGAATTTTGTCCATAATTCCATAAGAATCGACTATATCTGAGTATCAGTGCTACATATGTTTCCGAACCCTTAATCCCATCCTAATGAAACCATAAAATGCAATCCATTTAATTAAAACGCAAGAATAAATTAAAAGAAAAAAAAATAGCTATTACAACTTGAAACGACAATTTATACGTACAATAAGTAACTAAGGACATTGTACACTTGTAGCCAACACGACTCATCTGACAATAGTCGCAGACTAAGCCATAATGTGTCTCGCTCTCTCCGACATCATTCAAGCGGTAACATGCTGAGCCACTTTCTTTTACATACTTGCAACGCTGGATGATATCGGAAGAATCTTGAAATCACATACAGGATGTGAGCACGTGTGCGTATAGAAAGCCTATAGATAAGATATATTGCGTAATTAAATATACAAAAACAAATTGCTCTAAGGCTAATTATTAATTAAATATATTTATATTGGTACTTTCAAATTATCATATTACGCATCGATTCGAACTTCGAAATGGTAATTTTATCAAAAAATACGTCAGTTATACAGAATACAGATTTACGTCGCTTTATTCGGTGAAATTGTTATGCTGAGCTCCCAGAGGAGTTATAGCGAGGATAAAATTCCTATTTTGTACAAGAAAACAAAAAAAAAATCAAAAACATCCTTCTATTATTTGTTTTTTTTTTTTTTTTTTTTTTGTGCTGTACATTATTTTATATATATTAAATAATTCTCGCTTTATTTAATATATATAAAATAATGTACAGCACAAAAAAAAAAAAAAAAAAAAAACAAATAATAGAAGGATGTTTTTGATTTTTTTTTAATTTAAAATACAATTTATGAAAGAAAAATATGTTTATCTATATATATGAACTAACCTAATATTACCTAAAACCATCAAATTCGCTCCATTCGTTTTGAGGTCCATAAGGAACATACATACTCACACACATAGATTTTTATATACATAGATTTTATAATATAACCAAATCGTCACTGTAAAACATGCAATAAACATTTTATCAAAGACCGAAGTTTTATCGATGAATTCGCTTCGCTTAAGTGATAGAATTGCAATACGGTGCTAAATAAAATATTTGCATTTCCTTATCACAATTAAATTTGAAAACGATTCCTCTTCAATATTTATATTAAATACTCAAAAAATGACCTCTACAATACACAATAATTTTTTTTTTCATATAAACCAAATTCAAAAATAACAATTTAGTGTTATGAAATCGTAATTTACGAAATATAAATGTTATTTTATTTTTATTGTTTAACAACTAATTCAATTAAAAACGATTACAAAAATGGAATAAGATTTTTTTAGTTGTCGAACTCTTAACAAGCGTGCTAGAGCTAAACGCAAGCCGTTACGGACAGTTGGACAGTCACTGAAAAGTCAAATCGTAACCGCAATCGGTACGAAAAGTATTTACGCACTTTTCGTAACGATTTTAGCAACTTGTCAATTCTTTTAACCACTATTGACTTTTGTACCCACTCGTATTTGTACGCTGATTAACAATACTATGTCAAACTACACTGACTGACTTTATTTTGAGAAAATGGCGTATATAGATGTCAAGCCTATTGTTAATAAATTTGTTTGGAGAAATATATATCGATCTATTATTTTCTATTTAGATTAAGAGTATAATAAATTAAAAGCAGATTAACATTATATAATAAAAAGTTGTATATGTGCTCTATACTAATTACTTTCCAGAAATAAACCCTTGTACAGTGATATTTTTTTCAAAACGAGTGGGTTCGATTCCTGGCTAGGAAAATTAATTTTTCAAAAACCTTATGATTCAGTTTTCCTCCTTTCAATATTTTTCGCTATTCCTTTACCTTATAGTTTCTGATTTAGCTATCCACGTTGAATTAAGAAAAATCATACTGTATAATCTGTAGTGAAGTGCCGTAGTCCAATCCTAATTAAAATATGATTTTTTATTATTACTGCATATACAGGTTGACAAAAACAAAGACAGTATTAAAAAGATATGTTCTCGTATTCTTATCAATAATAATATTCACTACATTTAACTTTAATAAAATAATACATACACAAACACAACCCTGTCACGGTTTTATTATATTCATAGATAGCATCTCGAAGCAGATGCCAACTTTCAAACAATCTCCAAAGTCGTATCACCAACGCTTGAATACTTTATACAACGTTTTAATATTCACATACTTCGTTGTTTATAGCAAGGAATTTACTGACGTAACGTGGCTTTTTCCAGAGATTCATGACTATCATCTTTCAACCCTAGATTCTATTAAAAAGTGTACTTTAGTCGAACCGTTTAATTGTACATAATCGAAATCGCGTATCCATTTATCCACCCGCATACATTGACTGGCAGCGCCTCTAGCGAGAATATCGGTCTGTTAGATATTTCCCTTGAGGAGTAACGATATAAACACATACACTTGAAATATTGGTGTCGCGACCACGACGCGGTGTCACATCGTGATATTTTGTTTGATTTTAAATAAAAATTATTTCTATCCATCCATGGTACACGTTGCGACATCGTTAGGATTTTTTACGATGCACGTCGTAGATTTCAACAACGCGATATCGTAACCTGCCACGACGCGACATCGCGTTGAGTTTATGTTTTTTAGTCCTAAATAAATCAATTCTCATGCTTGGATAATTTTCATTAAATTTCAATCACATTTATGACTTGTTCTGACCGTATTATTTAATAACCGTTACCGACCGTTTTTTAATAAACTCGAAAGAAAATTTCGTCTAGAATACACGTACATAAATAAACACACAGCAAAATTAAAAACTTCCTAATTTTTTGAAGTTCAAATAATAAGCAGTGATATTCAACTCCTTGAATAATATTCGTAAAATATTTTGTTTTTGTATCTTATTTGAAGAGCAAATCGAAATGACCGAATAAGTGAATTATAATGGTTCTTAAGCACGATGCATCGAAACGACCTGTCACCGTCAATCATAACCTTCGCTTGAATAAATCTAAAGATATGCATTTTTACTATTTATATTTTAGTTCTTTTTTAGATTATTGCGGTCACGAAACATGAAAATTAAACGAATTTATATTGCATATATTATTGATTACAATAATCCCGAAGAGTCGTTTCGATCACTTTATGCCGCCTGACGCCTGTCATGAAATTAAGCGTCGGGATGATATGAAAATAATTAATATATGTAATATAAATACGTTAAAAATAGTTTTATTTTTATTGTTCCTTTTATGACATCATTTAATGTAGCACTGTATGACTTCCGTATATCAAATGCAAAATCAGAAAATTAACACTCGAGTACAGTGCCTTTTAAGCCAAGTCGATTGCAATGGAAAACTGGATCTACTAGATATTACAACACTCCTAAATACAACATTCTATGAATAATCGAATTTAACTTATGGAAAAAACCCACAATTCCGTTAAAATCATAATAAAACCTGAAAACGTTAACGATTTCACCCAAAAGTGCCTAATAATATTACATACGTAACTATATTTTAATAAGACAAAGTAGTCTTATTTTCGTATATTTGTTTGTTTTCTTTTTTTTTTTTAATTCAAACCTTGTAACAGACTTTTTATCTTTTCTATTTTTAAACAAATTTGAAATAAACATAACTGATCAAGTCTGGTTAATAAGTCTTTCAGTTAGAGATAAATTCATTCAGGATGTGTTTCATTCCTTAGTATTTTAATATGATACCAGCAAAAATTAACATTCTGATATATCAATAATGATCTATATGTCTCATATGTATTATGTTAAGTTACAATTACAAATTATACGCTCAGGAAGCCCATGAGAATTTATTAATGTTAAAACATTAACGCAATAAATTAGTACAATTATTTATGATTGATCAGAACGAAGTTACATTAAAATAAATTATATCAACAAAAATAGTTATTTCATGTATTTTCCAACCGACTTCAAAGGAGGAGATTCTCTAATCGTAATGTGTGTTTTTTTATGTTTCTAACCTCAAAACTGCGTTGTTACCTAACAAATTTTGAAAATTAATTTTTATCACGAAATAAAAATTACATACATCAAAATTGATGAATGAAATAGTTTTTTTGTTTTTAAATCAATTTATTGAAATAATAGTCATCCAAGTAAACAATATTTGGTATTTTGCTATTGAAGAAAATTCCTTTTTTACATAAACATCTTTGTGATTTCATTAAACGTTTTATATTATAACAAAGAACTTTTTCTAAAAGCAGTTGCCACTTTATTTTTTTATTTATTGATTTATTAATCAATTAGTAATTATCGTAAGTAATTTCAAGTGTATCCCATATTTTCAACATATTCTTATTATAATACCATATATTTGAAAGACTTATTATAACAAAGAAAAAAATGCACTAAGTTTCTCATTACGATTTCGCTCTCACGTCATAGTTGTAACCTCATGATCAGGTCGTATCACATAACCTTGCACTAGAATTGAATAAAAACCAGACACGGTTCCACATACGCCTCTCGTGACATTGCTTTAATCGATTGCCCTTAAATGTTACCTGAACGGTCACGGTGAATAATTCCTTGACAAATAACTTTGTGACATTCATGAAAAACGTATTAATAAAACATTATCAGCGGACCACTCAGTTGACGATAAATCTTTTTGATCTATTTTTAACCCCCGATCGAAAAGAGGGGTGTTATATGTTTGTCATGTGTGTCTATCTGTGACATTTTAGCTTCGTAACGAATGGACCAATGCGATTTTTTGTTTGAAAACTGTTATAATATTTATTTATTTATCGTTGGAAAACAGCATAAACAGCACAGCATGATTCTTACATATAAGGTATTATACGAGCCAACAAAGTTTCCACTTTTACTTAGTGTCATGGAGTGAACTTAAAGTAATAACAAAACAAAACAAAACGAGATAGTTATTAGCTATAATTAAGGAAGATCTGTTCAGAAGTTAAAGATAAAAAAGTTATCAGCTCTTTTCTGTTTGTTGAAACGATCTGAGCAACTTCTGCTGGTCTAATCGACTCGAAATTATCTATCTGTGAACGTTATCAAAACAAAATGGTTGCGTAACCTTGACCTGATGGTGTAGCATTATTTGGAATCAACAGGACATGCGACTACTTACCAATTTAAAGCAGAAGTATCATGTTAGCGCTCGTTGATATGATCTCAATAAGGAGATTGTACGTTCTTTTAATTTTAAATTTTATCAATTATACTTATTAAAAACAAAAAAAATGTTTTTATATTAGTATCATTAAATCGAAGGGCCGTAATTGATTTGTCAGTAACTATTAAATTATCATAGATATAATAGCGTATATTTATAATCTGTAAAACATGACACAAATCGACCCCCGATATGTAAAGCGTGAGGTCACGTCACGCTGGCGTTCGCTACATTAGGTAATACCTTTATTTTAGCAGTCGTGACACCGCTGATAGCTTCCTCGTGTTTAATATTCTATGACATCATGATAATAGTTTTTTTTTTATGAATGAAATGCTGCAAGGTTAATATAGCTATCCATCAGAATAAAAAATATGAATAACGCATACCTACATAAGTATTAAATGCATTGCATTCTTGTGTGTCGGCTCTGAGATTTATTATCTTTTTATTTTTTTCACGCTAAGATATATTTACAAACCATTAGTCACGCGAAACTTTATTAACTGCTGGTCGTTTGATGTTTTCGAATTTGATATCCTAACTTTAACTTATCCAAGGACAGGTAGCTGGTAAACGCTTTAAAATTTATTTAAAGTTAGATTTATAAGAGGAATTTTCCATAACAATTGCTGTCGACAGGTGGCCAAATAAATTGTGGAGTTTTATCGTTACCGCTGAGCTGGTCCAGTCCAGGTAATAATTTCAATCTGCACCAACGTCGACGCTTCAAAATGGCCCAACTTAAAGCCATTATCTTTTAATTCGACGCAAGAAAACAAATAAGACGCTATCAAGTATTAGCCATTGAAGTAGTAACTTTAGGTAAAACTTAATGAATTAACGCAAGATCCCTCTGTTACGAAAGCAATAAGATAGGAAATTCTCATTAAAATTTCGTTAGAAACTCCGATTCGGATCCCTATTCCTCGGGTGCTGAATTCAATTGTGCCTTTTCAAACTAAATCGCAAGTTTTAACGAATTACTATGACAATAAGGTATTGACAATGAAAGTCGGGATTCAAATTCAATTAAATTTGATGGAATGTTGAGGCCTGGAAGGAAGAAGAATATGGATGAGACAATATTTTTTATTAAATAAAATATTTGCTTTATTACAATACGGTGGCTGATTATATTTTATGTTGCAACTAAATTTAAAATTTTATGATGCAACTTGGTAGGACAAGCCTATCGTTATAATATGTAATTATATATTTTGTGTTTGTGTGTAAGAAGAAAGTTTACTATATTGTTGCCAACTTAAATTAACAGCAGTTGATGTCGACTTCACGACCGTCTTAATAACAATTTCATCTTTATCAGTCGGACATATCTTCTGGTCTTAAACCGCACCCAAAACAGGCATAACGAGCAGGAACAGCTTTAACGGAACTTGTTACATGTGACATGACTGTTTCGTTTGTACGTATACGTAAGATTGTATCGAAAAAAATCTATAAAAAACTTAATTATAGTTTTTTAACATACTTACGTTTTTCGTGTTGTAAAAGTCATTTTCGCGCTATTTTTACTCAACATAATATTATTTTAACGCTCGTAATAAAGTGAAACAGTTGAATTTTCTCAACGACTTTTTCGTTATTAATTCGTTTTCGTTTAGATATTTCGAAACCATACGTAAAGCCAATCATTTTAATATCTAGAGATGTATATCAAGGCAATAGAGTATTCAAATTTCAAAAACATTTTTGTATTTCATCTTATACTAGCTTTCACCCGCGACTTAGTCCGCGTGGAATAGTAAATGTAAATCCAAGATATAAGCCATCTTCATTTCAAATTTCATCCAAATCGGTTCAGTAGTTTTTGCGTGAAAGAGTAACAAACATACATCCATCCATCCATCCACACATACAAACTTTCACATTTATAATATTGGTAGGATTAATAAATAAAAAAAATAAATCAAATCCACATAATCCTAACGTAGGAACAAAAACTTTAAGACTGACCGATTTGCGGGCGTCAGGTGAAACGTTCGTTTTCATCCCAACTTGTATTATGCTAATCAACTTCTCTGACTTTTCAAATAGAATAAATTTTAATTTCTCCGCTACGTCCCACGTTAAGAAGTTACTTTTTCTTGAATAGACTTTACTGATTAATTTTCCAAAGTCATTCTCGTTTTCATTAAATGTAGCAAGTTTAATTAACAGTAAAGTTTAATGTCGCGACTTCACTGATTTTAATTAAAATGGGATCATACTTGCCGCGTTTATTCATTACCGTTTTATTTTATATTGATTGAAAAAGTCTCATCAGTGGATGGCAAGTTCATTGCTACTTCGAATTACGCCTCCGTCGCCTAACTATGTACGTCTAAAAAACAATTATTGTACGTCTGTCTGTCTACTATTAAAGATCTACGGATCTTTTAAACTGTCATAGATATCCGGACGGAATTATCCCAGAATATGTATTATCATGGTAGATATCCTATAGAAAAAATAAATAAAATCTGCCAAACATGAATGGGATATGTGATACGGAAATGTACCCTGTAGGCGATTCAGATTCCAGTTTTATCAGTTTATTTAAATAATTGTTGTAAGGTTTTTTTTATTTATAAATTGAAGATTTTTTTTATTCATTTGTAATCCTTGTCCCTCGCTCCTTTTTTTGTCTTTAGTTTGTGTGTGTTCACTATTTATTTTTGTTGTGTTTTTAGTGGAAATAAATAAAAGTAAAATTAAAATTGAACTTAATTTCCTAATGTCACCGGCATTGTATATAAAATTATAATTTACATATATGTGTATATACTTTTATCTTTGATAGTTTAAAATAATTTTTGAGTTACGATCAATTAAATTGTAAGCGAAAACGAATAATGAAATAATAATTATATAAGCATTTATTTATATCGAAATGTGCTTTCTCCGTAATGCCATTACTTCCGGCTATAAAGTTATCAGTTCTGGTTATTATCATCAACACTTTGATATGAAAACCGGCTCAATCTAACCCTAAGAAGTTGTTTGGTTTACGTAATAATTATGTGACATTGCTAATTTTGTTAGAATACGTGCTTTTTCACGCGGTTTCGCTCCTGTCGATGTAGAATATATCATCACTTCACTTTTTTATATAAAAATACCTCGCAAAGAAGCAGGCAGGACAACTGATGATAAGTGATCACCATCTATGCACATTTACAGCACCAAAGAAGCCACAAATGCGTAGTTAGCTAAAAAGAAATGTGGGATTAAGGAGAAAAGGACGTAAGGAAAGGATTCGGGCAGGGGATTAGGCTTCCGGCTCTCTCACTCACCGTAAGAAACGCAGCTATTTTAGCTACTTTACGATCTTCTGTGAGAGTGACGTACAGCTCCGGTCGAGCCAGCCTGTATACAAGCTGTAGTCAGTAGGCTATATAGTCAAGGTAAATTGACTAAGTTTTAGACACATGATGAACGGTATGGTAGTGCAGTAAATACGAAAAAACAAATATTGTTTTTTTTATAAATTAGATAAACCAACAATATTAAAGAGGCATTGTTATTAATGTAAATTGAACTATCTGTGTGTTTTTGGATTTATGTAAATTTTTAAACTATTTATACAGTTAACATATTAATGCCAGTATAACTTTTGTTATCTGGATACGAAAAGAGTTGTTATTTAATCATCGCAATCCAGCGACATATCCTATTACGTAAAAACCGATTTAAAAAATTACGTACGACAGTAACCTGCGACTTTCTCTACAACCTCTGACCGAAAGACATTGGAATCCACGCAACTTTATGTTGAAACATCAATTTCACAATGAAACAATATATTCATATAAATTACATTTCATTTCCTCCTTTAAATTTATTTTTTCGTGGTCAAAGGTTGTGGTTTAGTTTTACTTCTTACACAAACTTCTTACGAGATTTGTAAATAATTGCATCAAAATTTCAAATATTGCAACATTATTACGGTTTAAATTATTATAAGTAGATTATTAGAATTCTGTTGTCTTCATCTAGTAAGAAGTATTGGCTAATTAACAATAGCGGAAGGCGCATGCTTAATATATTCTCATAAAAACATGATGACGGCATAGTTTCACATTCTTTTGTAATTAATATAACTTTAGTCCTTTTATAACACAATAATAAACTACATACATATGAATATACATAATACAAGCTTATAAGGACCGTGTTATACGTATTTATATTGTAAATGCGAAAGTAAATTTATCTTTCATTCTATTTTATACATTTTTACAGACGTCAAAAAGAACGAAATTCTCAATTCGTAGTGTGTTTTTTTTAATATTTGTTACTTAAAATTTCGTCATTTAACCGACTTTGCAAACGACATTGCGTATTTTGCTTTCGAAGTCGATTATTATTTTAAGTCTTAGTTATCTACAATACAAATATACTCCATTTTTTACTGTTAGAGTAATTTGAAATAATTTCAAAAAATATTATATTATACAGAACTTTCGCACCCAGTATTCGCACAGGTGTAGTGCAAAATTCTTGTCTCTTCTCGACTATAGTATGTACACTGTCCTCAATATTCGTATTAATTTAAGCATTATTTGAAATTAGGACGATATCCGTTGTGGTTACCTCTGCCACGAGCTGCGGCAGAACAATGCAACTCTACTATGTAATACTTCACACTTAGATACAACACCCTACTAACTTCTACAGAATTATACAAATGCATAAAAATGTTTCTTAGTTTGACGTACCTTTACAATTTTATCGATTGCAATAACACGTTTTTATATTGTTGTACGCACACCTACAGGCGCATCATCATTATCAAAAGTTTAATTCTAACATTTAATCTTTATTTTTTAATTGTACGATGACTATAAAACAAAATATGTTATTAAAACATAATTTAACGTGTTTTATTGGTAAAGATGTTGTTTACAAAATAGAATAGCTACATTCTTGTTGTATATTACTATGCTATTAAACTTTTATACTCGTATAGCTAAATTTTTAAAACATGTTAGTTAATCTGAACCTGTCATAAGAAACTATGACGAATAAATAATATTTAAACTAGTAAACTAAGCAGCCTCGTCACATAAATACAACGATTCTCATGAATCAACCCACACTCGTACCAGTAGCATTGAAACATTCTAGGGTTATCTACGAGTATACTAATATTATAAAGAGATAAAATTTATTCATAAATTTTTATGTAGAAGATAATGTCTAAATGTACTGATCCCATTTGGCTATAATCTATATTACATCACGCTACGACGCTCGGGTACCATAGACGGGTGTAATACAGCGAGAGAAGCTAGTCTGAATATATAAAGACAACCGTACAGGCTGGCTGTTCTATCATTACACAGCTCAATCCGCTAAACGAATGGCTCTAAAATTTTGCACGCAGATAGTTAATATACCTAAGTATCCTTTAAGAAACGATATTCCAAAATTGTGTCCTTCAGAGGATAAAACGGGATCGTAAAGTTTGTATGAAAACATAAACTTGGCACGGACTAAGCCGCGAGCAAAGACGAGTTTCATATGACACAGTCACAACTCGGATTGAATAGGCGTCAGTTTGTTGCAACCCAAATACCAGCCTCGTATATATCGCAAACCATAGCCTGGGAAATTAAGTCGATAAACTTGTAACCTTTTGAAAACCATTTCAAATCCGTTTCGCAAGTACTTCAAATTGTATCGGTAAATTTGAAACTATTTCGATAAGGTTATAGAAGCAATCTCGATTACGTACAGGAAATTGTAAAATATAATTATTATATCCTTGTATTTTCAAATTATAATATAATCTATTCCTTTTCTTTATCATTGTAAATATAGCATTATTACATAAGTACAAGTGCAATTTAATTAACACTAGTCTTTGTCCGCGGTTTCGCCCGCGGGAAGAGTTGATAAAACGTATCCTATGTATTATTCAAGTGCATTCGCTTCATTACCGTAAAATGTAATCATACTCGATTCAGTTATTTTGCACTTATAATAGAAATAAGATAAAATATAGGCGATTATTTTTTTGTGTGAAAAGAGCTGAAAGTACTATATTGGTATTCACCCAATCAGCCAGTATACGGATTAAAAATACAATTGACGTATAGATAAATGCCAACGATTGAGGCGGATATGTATCAGGTCCTATATGTGATAAAAATATAGTATTTAATAAAATACTCACTAATTGTCAATTATAACTCGATCTTGTTAGGGTAACGCGCATATTGATACCGTTGAATTATTTCCCCTTCGAAGTAATTATTGGGTGTCAGGTGCTTTATTACGGGAAAATTATCGTTCACGTCATAATCAAGTTATCTGTAATAATGTTTATTATTTTTGTTATTTGTCTTTTAATTGATTAATAATAAAAATATAAGAAACAAAATATGCAATTTCTTTTATTTGTATGAGTCACCACACTACTTAGCCGATTTTGGTTAATATATGTAGTTTCTTTTGCATACAGAGTTGTCAGTGAGAGATCACTACCAGTGACTATTAAGAATTAACTTATAAGACTACTTTTGCATCTTTTTCTTGTGTGCAAAAAATAATAAAATAAATAAATTCAACAGTTGGGTCGTAAGATTTCAAATATTTTTATCGTATAATAAATTTCAGAGTTATGTATGAGTTACATATTGTTACAATAATTAAAAGTAAAACATACATTGTAAATTGAGAATCTCCTTCTTTTTTATAGTCGGTTAAAAGTAATAATATAATTATGTGACAAAGATTGTTCATCAAACTTCGTACCATAATTTGTCGCCCACATAAAACTTCTTGTTATCACCTAATGTTTATTTAGAATTTTGTTTCTGTTTTATCAGATTTCCCGCGAAAACTTTAGCAGAATAAAAAAGTTACAACATGATTAATGAGTACACCAGTAAAGAAACAGATTATAAATCTTCGTGAAATCGAGAAGGCCTTTCACCGCGGATTGTTTTTATAATATTTATCAAGTCTTAGAAGTTCCAACTTTATTTAATTTTTTTAACATTCCCTGGAAAAAAAGGAATTGAAAATTAATACGTTGCCGGTGTTGTTTTATATTCAGATTTAAATTTAAAGTTTATGGTACAAATAATAGCCCGTTGAGTTAAATTTTTAAACTATTCCTTTATTTATATTTACGAGTATATATCTTTTGTCCGTAGATGTATGTCATTGAATTGCTCCTAAACCACTGGACTGATTTTGATAACTTTTTTGTGTGTGTCTGAGTCCCTAGATGCTTCTATTATACACAGTATGTGGTGCTGCTATTTGGCAAAACAACGTGTATCGGATCTGCTAATTTTATATAATCCTTTTTTTTAATGCGACTGACTTCATTGTAACAATCTTAAATTTCATTTTAAATTTCAACATTTCTGTTGACAAATTGTTGTAGTCTTTGGAATAAAACGTACAAAAAATTCAAATTATCAAAATCGGTTTAATAATGGAGTAAATATCACGTAACGTACCTTTACAAAAAAAAAAACATTCAGTGGGTACCGCCATCTTTAGGAAGTCAGGCGAAAATCAAAATTAAATATTTTTTTATCCGTATTGTTAGAAAAAGAATGACTCAGTCCAGATGAAAATGTTAAGTTAACCATTAAACGTCGAGTCACGTTTGGACGAACTTACAATTGCCTAGATTTATAATTCTGTACTATATTGCCGGTAACAAATTCTCAGCTTTATGTTAATCTCGTAATAATAAAACTAATTTATTCATTGTCTCCATGTTCTATCCAAGTATTTATGATTCAATTTGAATCCTCTTTAGATAAAATAACTGTGATTCTAATTATAATATCTTACTGCAATCGATACTTGTAACTTGGTCGCATCTGTACTCGACTTTTTCAAAGATTAATCGTTCACTATTATCGATTATTTGATACTGTAATATTAATCGATAAACTCTATAAATGTGATATTTGAAACCACATGATAGATGTCAATGTGATTTTAAGTCAAAATAAAAATAAAATATAAGAAGACTTATATAATATCGCGCGCGAAACTATGTCACTTTTATCAATGGAACGAATTAAATGAATTCTCATGTCCGTCAAAATATTCAGGCTGTAGAGCGTGTCAAAGAATCGTTTCAAAAATTTAAGCGACCTTCGGCAGTCGATTAAATACGAAATTTCCTCAGTAACCAAGAAAAATAAAAAATGTATATTTTTTTAATTTAATCCCAATTTCAAACAAAATCTTTGAACACTGAGTTCATAAACATTAGTTTAAAAATATTCATAGCTCACTGCTATAGATATTAATGTGATTAATGATTTATACTGTACAGATAATATTAATTGCACATTGAATATAAATAGGCCGATCATATTTATATCTATGTAAATAAACAAATATATGTGTTTTATTCAATGCAATATTGCATATATATTTAGTTTTTATTTTACTTTAAACAAACACAGCATTACTAAAATTTTTGGAAATGAAAACTAATTTGTATTATATTTTTGTTTCAGATAAAAAATCGCATTTATAATTGGTAAGTAATAAATAATATTTTATTGTCTACTTTACCACAGACAAACGTAAAATAAGGAACAAATATGAGGTCAGCTGTCAAAATTAATTGGAGCGAATACGCGTAGTAGTAATTCAACGGAACATCGAAACACAAAACTCTTAATTATCGATCGATTTTAGTAATGGAGTTTTAAGTCTAAATTTACACCAAAATAGTGATAAGGATATACATGAATATCAAATGTGTAACGTATAAACAACTTTTATTTTCTATTAGCTGCACGCCCCGGCTTCGCTCGGGTATATTTGGAAGCTGATAAGCAATAATGTGTCAACCCACAAAAAGTTGAATTATTGCGAGAAGTATTTTGATTATTCGTCATACATTGAACATTTTTCAAAAAATTTTCAAGTCTTCTAAACTAAGTACCGAGAAGAGTTTCTTAATTGAATGTTTCATATATTGATGTGTGGTCAATATTTTGCAATATCTAATAATCTAATTCATTTCAAAACTTATTATTAAATAATACTTTTAGATTGATACATTATCAATCTGCTTTTAATTAATTATACCTTTTATAAGAATAAGAAAGAGGAGATGGATGTACACGTCTTCAGTCAAATTTATTAAGATTTATTAAGGTTTAACATATTTAGACGCCATATTCTCAAAACAAGACCTTGTGGCTTGACATATTATTGCTTATCAGCGATCAATTGTTAATAAGTAATATCAAAGTAATTAATAAGTAATAACAACTATTACTTATTTGTTAATATACGCGCTTAGTTATTGAGACTCACTCCCTTTTATAAGAAGATTTTTTAAACCAAATATAGCTACGACGATTTTTCATACATTTTCAGACAAATCATATCTTGACAATAACAAACACAACAAAAAATAATTAACCAAATAGGTACAGCCGTTACTTAAAAACACACGGCAATTGATTTTTATTTATTATAGTACTTAAAGGTAAACGCTACACATGAGAATCTATTTAAATATGTTTTAAATAATAACCTTTTAAATATGATTATAAGTAGTCTACGCCACGATAAATAAAAAACAATCAAGAATCCATTATTTATCTTACTACAAATTAAATTAAAATATATAGTTGTAATGGAAAAATGAGGTAGGTAAGTTATTGAACATTATTATATGACTCACATACTGTAGGAATGCCCTAGTATGGAGCGGAGTATTTTCATTGACTCCTTACTCTGTTATACAATTAATTAATAGAAATTTAGTGTGTAAAATATCAAAATGTAAAGATTTCTTTATCGTTAAGCCTTTATCTATTTAAAATTTACCGCATTTAATTTATTTGCTGCTTCTACACTGCTGTATTTTGTATTTATAAATTTATACATAAAATTTGAAACAAACCAACAACAAACATGAATCAAAATGTAACTTACAAACAAAACGAAGACGCATTATAGAATCTATAAATTCATTTATAATAAAACATTCGGCGATTATCCAGAGCAATGCGAGCTTAGGACAATATAGCGGTTCCCCTTTTTCAATTCCAGGTTAGGAAACGAGGTGGGCGACCTAGTTAGATTAGCTCGTATGTCTTATTAAGTTTAACTCGGGCCGCATCGGAAACTATCGACCCCCGGCGCCGGCGGCCGTCGGAAATCAAACTAATCGATTTTCATTTCGCCGACAGGAAATTAAATCCTTTGAGAGTCGTTCCCGATAACGGATTTCAGCTAAGCACGACACGTGTTCCAACATTTGAGCATTTCGTCCGAAACGTGAAAATTTAAATATCATCGAGCCCTTTATTAAATTTCTCGTGAATCTAAATCGGGGGCTTTGCGTCGAATTGATTTTCATATTTATTTTCCCATCTGCTTCGCCTATCAGCTTCATATGTAATATTTCTTTCCACAGATTAATAGAAATAACATTCAAATAAACCGTAGATGCCTTAATATAATTTTATATTCAATTGCACTTTCAAAATCACACTTGACAAATAGATTTATCGCCCATAAATTTTAGTATTTCTAATACGAAAGTGTGAACCGTTAACGATATTGCACAATTCTTGTCTAACTAATTTACATAAATCATTCTTATGAATTCAGCAAACTATTTTCACTTAGATTTTTAGGCTAAGACCACCATAAGACCTAAAATCCAAAAATATATACTCATCTAGGACCAAAGCCTGAACTTAGTCAACAAAACTGTTACAACTCAACAAGTCTAACAAATAGAATTCTTTAAAGCCGTATATACAAAAAATATTAAGATGATATTTTTAAGTACGTAATTTTTTTGTATATAATGAATAATACTTAAAATGAAAATGGTAAAATACTGTACTTTAAGAAATCAATTTAAAGCTTATTCCTCATGCATGGTTACATCAAAAAAACGTTTTATTTAACACAAAATGTAGTATTTATAGTATATACCTCAATCACATGTTAATTAATTAAATGTCCACATCTGTAATGTTATTTACACTACTAACATCGTCATTGCATCTGTCTTGTGTCCAGTGTGTAAACACACTTAGCGCTATTTACGAAAGTAAGGCATTCCCTGAGGGCGGGCGCTATGACATGTACGTAAGAACGTTTCGATTCGTTCGCGGACAAGACGCCTTCCCATGGGAAATTAGGGAGCTGTACAGTGACCACCACGTTGTGTATACCAAATTCGCATCCGACTTTAGTAAATATAAACGCATATTGTACCTTCATGTCTGAATGCGTCGCCGTCGTTTGGAGTGATGTAAGAAGTATTTACGATTATTAAGAGAATCATTTAAGTTACAATAAGATATTCCTTTTCACTTACTCGAGTAAATCAAATGCAATTTAAATATTTTAGATTAGAAAAAAACGCATTTATTCTTTGGGACCTGCCGCTGTTTAAGTAACACAAGAAGTAAGGTTCTTGATATTAATAAAACCATTTGCCTCGCCTTTAAAGGCAGATATTACAAAGTATTTTAATTTCAAGAACTCAATAGTAAGAAAAATTTTTTCTGTATCATCATCCATCATATTTGCATTTCCACTAACAAAAAAGAAAACGCTTGCACTTTGTAAATTTCTTCTAATGTAGAACCGTTAAACAAATTGCGGGACACGAAAAAGCCATTATTTTTTACTCAAGAGCTGTAGGTATTACGGATATAAAGTTTACGCGCGACCACGAAATACAACACAACGCTTTCAGTGTGTAATCTAGATTTATTGGAATATTTTAACTTTATTTTTGTTGTTTTTAAAGTACCTTTTTATCATTCCGCACTTTGAAATGAGTCTCTGAAGGTTTATGGTTCGTTATTTTTTTAGGAATACTTTGTTGTCAAACAAGCATTTGGGTAACCTTAATACGGATATGTCCATTTGGGGATAAGTGGTATGCTACATTAAAATACTGAAGAACGTTGATAGCCTTTGGCTTATTAGAGTAAAGTACAGTAACCAGAGTACCAGTCTGAAAATGTCCTACTACTGGTTATCTTCTCACGTTAAGAAAAGGAAATGTAAGAAAGAAGTAGAGAAATAGTTTTAGTATAAGAGAATGCTTTTTTATTTCAAAAAGACATTTTTCGTTATTTTAATTTATTTTGTTTATGTTTCCGAAAATAATAGAAGATTGAAAAGGTAATAACCATATACGTTTTTTAAAAATAAACAAATACATTTTTATAACAATACAGAAAATTGAGAAAATATTTGCGAAGATATTAAAATAAATCTTATATTCTTTGAATTTTTATGTACAATTGTCGATCGATAAAAGCTTTTTTAGTATTTGTTCCAAAACTTCTAGCGTAAATTATAAAAATTGAAAAGAGGTACACGTAAACAATTGAAAATTAATATAAATTACATATTTTTGTATTACACATGTAAATGAAATTGCGTATATTGTTATTAAAGTCAGTATATTGTAAATACAGTTATTCAATTATGAAAATCATTACCACGGTTGTCTTACGCTAATATGTTTGTCAATGATGAAATTCATCAAGCATACTTTCAAGTACTTATCTCAATTAAACTGCGTGTTTTATAAAAGTCGATGTAGTCCAAAAATAAGCTTTGATCGTTGATGTAGGTTGAACGTTTAATATCCGGTTTATCTTCTCTGACGACTTAATTCATTTTTCAAATAGATTTTCTAGGTACTTACTTAAAAAATTAATTAAAATAATTATAATTTTCGGATCAAATTGTAATATGGGTGTCGCTATCAGTCTATAACAGATCAACATAAAATAATATAAAATTGAAAATTCAAAAATTAAAAACCCCCGACAATCTTTAATTGAGACCAACTCAACGAGCCCTAACACAATACTGTTGTAAGTTAATGAAAAGTTGGGTATGCTGCTGCTCCCAGGTGATGCTGCAGCATCAGGTCAATTAAATTTCGAATCGGTTAGACCAGCAGAAGTTGCTCAAATCCTTCCAACAACTACGAAAGAGGTAAAACCTTCTGAACAGATCTTCATAATTTATCCAGTTACACACGTCAAACTTATAACACCCCGATATAACCAAATCTACATCAAGTCGAGCAAAACTCCGACCAAAAGTTTGTATCTAATATAAATTTTAATTCCTATATTTTAGCTAGGAACACTGTAAAATGCTCAAATTAAAAACGCCATGCTTGTATCGTATACAACAAGGCGCTGCTAGCTAAAAGTATATAAAAGTAATATTTACGTATCGATTCTGATAAGTAATAATGTGTCAACCCACAAAAAATCAAATTCGGAGATACTGGTGTATTTTAACACATTCAAAAATTTCCAAATCATCTGAACTAAATAAGTACAGAAAGAAGTTTCTTAATTTAATGTTTTGGAATTTTAAGTGCATTCCATATTTAGAATTTAATACAATAATCTCGTATATTTAATAAAGTTATTATTCGATTTTCTTTTTAAATTTACCAATTTGTTTTTAATTCACTTTACCTTTATCCAAATAGAAAAAAAAAAGATGGATATATACTTCTTCAAACAAATTTAATGAGAAAAGGTTTTGACATCTTTTGACGCCATTTTCTCAAACTGAATTTTACGTGGCTTGACATAGTATTGCTTATCAGCGTTCATATATTTTCCATTCAACGCTCTTGTTAATCATTTCTATTATCTTAAGGTACACTTACTATTGTATACTTTTATTAATAAAAATAAAACCAATATACTTATAACGTTTTGTTAACTAGTGCGTGGTCTAATTTTAAGGTGTGCTTGAATAGTACTAAGCTCTTTTGTAATACCCACCGAGGCGTGCTAAGCGAAGATTAAGTAATTATTCACATTTTATGTTGATAACCACACAGCTATTATTTTATTACGTTTAAACATGCACGCCTTTACACTTAAACTTGTTTAGAATAAAAATCTAACTCGTTCTTTATTACGAAATGTTTACTATGTAATTAACGTGATCGTACCTACATAAAATATATTATCTTTTACTTAAAATCATTAAGATATTAACGAAGTAAAAATTTTATACAATAATATACAAAAATAATTAAAAAAATAACATCATATGATGTAAAATTGTAAACACTCATACACGTTATATGATCTTTATGCTATTAAGTAATTCTTATGAAAATTGCATAAAAATTACCAAATGAACATACAAGGTTGAAGAGCAAAATGCATATAAATTGACTTTACTTATACTAACACCGCTCTATTTCAAAGCATTTCTTTCCACCACCCAATAAAATACACTTGCGGCGAACTAAGTTATCACCTTCATCATTTTTATTGCACACGCGTTTGAAATATTAGCACAACCGTTAGTACCGGTGGTAGATTTCATACATATAGCGTGATCAATACACAATAATATAATACATTAATATAGTATATAATGACTGAATCATATTTTATTAAAAGACTTTTAAAAAAAATAGAAACCAACTCGAAAACAATGTACGTAATTCAATTACTTGGATTGCAAACTTATTGGTTTTCATTTAAAAACCAAACTATTAAACCGATTTTAATGAAAATTCTATGAAATAAAAAGAATTAACCAAATAGTTCAAGCCGTCTACGAAGAATTGGAGGAACATACATATAAAAAAGTCCCCGACGAACTGAAAACCGCATCCCTCTTTGAACTCGGCTTAAAAAATCTATTTTAATTATTGTTTAATATAACAATACTTTTAGCCCCAAAAAGTAATGAAATGATTTGAGAAACCCTTCAATGTATTAATCACCTTGAGATAAAATGAAATCTGGTTCCATTCGATTAAGCAATCAATAATTTAATAACATCCAATTCTAATTGAAATTAAATGTATGTAATTATTATATAACTCGCTAATTATAATTCACGCGAATCTTTCAGTCTTAAATAATTGTGAAGGTTCGCGAATATTCAAATTAAAAATAGAAATTAATGATTCCGAATTAGATATCCCTTTCAAACTTTCTAACAACCTTTTGAAATGAAAGCGGAAACTTGATTGATTCCAATACTTTTTACGCGTTCTAATTAAAAAACGAAGAATCCTACGAAGTGTTTTTCAATTCAAAGCTATTAAATAATCCGTAAAAAACAAAACAAACCCATGATCTCAACACTTAAAAAAAGTCGCTAAAAACAGATGATAATTACAATTAACACGAATAGAATTTATTATCTGTAGAACTGTTGTTATTCACTTTAAGATTCACTTCTTAGCTTATAAATTATAAGCATATTTTATATCTGTATCTTGATGCAAATGCCAATGAAGTAAAATGTAACCAAATTTCACTTTAATGATATTATTAATTTGCATAAATATTAATAATTTCCAAAATGTATTATCAAAAGCGAATTTTAATAAGAAATCCGAAAGTGTTAAATTTAAAGTTCAACGGACACGTTTTAAACTGATGAGAGCGATTTTAAAATTGGACTCGACTCCACAATCGAATTATGTAAATTTCATCCATCATATTTTATTGTCGAACATAAATTATTGTTGGCTGGGAATCACGGCGCAATCGATTTTTTATTGGTGGAGCGAGTCAACAAGGGCTGTGCGGGGAATTCAGATTTCGCCTTTTCGCCTCCGGATAAAAACTGGCATGCCCTTTGTTAAATTATACGTATAATGAATGAGGAAAAAATGACAATTTGTAACATCAGATGCAAAAAATATTATGATGTTATTTATTTCACTTTAAACTCTTAACCGGTTTATTATATAACGTAGTATCAATATTTGTATGATACTTAACCTTAATGTTAAGAAGAATGTAATGAACATGTTAATTTATATAAACACCAATCAATAAGCCACCAAACAAAAAGTATTTGGATGCTGATAAGCAATAATGTGTCAATCCACAAAAAGTGAAATTATGAGATATTGATGTATTTTGATACTGCATCACCTATTTAACATTATTCAAAAGACTGTAGGGTCATATAAACTAAAAAAGTACGGAAAAAGCTTCCTAATTAATTGTTTCGAATTTCAAGCGCGTTCCATATTTTGCAATTTATATAATAATCTTAAATATTTGAAAAACTTTTTATTAGACAATATATTAAATATATCAATCTGCTTTTAATTGATTATACCTCTTATTAAAAAATAAAAGAAAAGGTGGATATATACTTCTTCAAACATATTTGTTAAGAATAGGTTTGACATCTTTAGACGCCATTTTCTCCAAATGAAGTCCGTGTGGCTTGACACACTATTGCATATCAGCGTCCATTTGTTTGTTTTTTTTGAAAATGTTAGACTTTAAAAGAACCGTTCTGATTTTGAAAAAAACAAATGTATTATTGTGTTAAATTAGAAAATGAATTTTTGTTTATTGAAACATTTCCACTCTTAAACCTTTGGGCAAATTTTGAAAAATTATCTACATTAAATAGATTTTGCGCAAATAGGGCCACTATAAAGCTATAAAACATCACGCTAAACCCAACAGGATAGAAACAGTAACCTTAAACGTCAACTAATCAGACACACGAAAACGGTTTAAACCAAGGCACACGTCTAGATAAATGATGAAAATAAAGGAAATTTCATGTAAAATCGAACTTGTTACATAATAATAAAAAAATTCAACTGTAGTATAAGATTCGTCGGGATGTTATCCATCAGTTCCAGTTCATAAAGCCCGTGAACGTACAAAGTAACTATCCATCATCTCACCGGCCTTGCAACGATCGAACATTTTACGTAGTTGAGTAATTTTTTACTCACGAGAATTTTTCGATTAAAACAATATTCAAGAATATTTATTGAAATATTTGATTACAAAAAAAATATCCATATTTTTAGCCAAAAATTTAGAATAAAAAAAGGATAATATAATTGTATAATTCATCAACTATACACTAATAAGATTTTTCAAAACTTTTACTTTTTGTTAGGAAAGAAAATATAGTAAGTATGATTGCTAATGTTTTAGATCTATGTGTAAGTGCATATATACTGCATATGTATGTTACATGACTTAAAAAGCTTAGACGGTAGAAATATTATATTTAGGGTTGTTGTATCATCTCTATTTCTGCACGCTGTATATTGTAATTGATTGAAAAAACTTTTTATTTTTTTAAGATATCACGTGGTTTTTACATTAGATTAAACATAATAAGAATAATTAAAATTTATTTCATTTAAGTATTAAACCAATACGTATTCAACGTATAATAAGAACATATTACATTAGAAAAGTAAAAAACTCTTTGTTATGCTTTCGTACCTGAATTACTTAATAAAACTAAAATTGTGTTGTGTGTACACGTTTTTAGACCTATGTACCTATATATTAGGAAAAGAAATTTAATAAAAAAATTAAATACTTGTCCTGGATTTAATCTGTAATATTACTTATACAATTCGATAAATTCTTTAGGCGTTGAATAGCCCGTTTATTGAGGAAGGTTATAGACTATATTAGGTACTACAGACGGACTGAAAGACGGGACGTCACGGTAGTATGCGCAAGCGATCCCTACGCTCTACTAATACGATGAAAGCATCGCTTTGTTTTAGAGGGTAGTCTGCTGCCTCCGTTAGGGTCAGAAGTCCCACATACCCGCCCGAATTTCTCGGTCGGGATGCATAAATGCATTTCCTAGCGTTAAAAAATAAAAAAGGTTATAGACTATATACTACGACTCATAAGAGTAAAGCCGTAACCATCAACGGGAGTGAAACCACGAGAAACAGCTAGTTCTATGTAGAAACAAAAAAAAGGAATAAAAATTTTATGAAATACATCAATATTACATAATTTAATTTAATAAAAGCTAATTTAGAAATCATGATACTTATAATAATTTCATGCTAAATATCAAAATCACGTTATTACCAAATTAACGTGTCAGACGCAATGTACTGAAGTTGATTAATTTGTCATTTTTTTCTCAATTTGTTTCCTCTCAAGAACTTAATTAGATTTTTTAACATAGGTAATTTTCCTTTCATTATTTTTTATTTTTTACAGCAACATTGTTCAATGTTGTTCTGATACTTTTCAATATTTTTTTCTTTGGGTTTTATTCAACAATTTAAAAAGTTCTATAAAAATTAGTAGTAGTAGTAGTAGTTAGTAGTTATTTGAATAACGTTGTAGGTGTAGCGACTAAGCTGAAGTGTGGATTGAAAGCTAAGTCTAGGCGGAAGAGACTGTCGTGGGCGCTATGGAACTGTCGTGAAGGCTCTATTCACCGCAGAGGACAACAGTTAATTACACAAAAATGCGGAAAATGCATGCAACTGATACTTTAGAAACGTAAGAAAACAAGTGAGACCGCCTTGAAAATATTGTAATAATTGCTTCTCATTGTCATTTTATACACTTCTCGTTAGATTATAAAATGCAGCCTCTCTCTATTTACACGTATTTATTAGTTGCGCGTGCGCATAGGCATAGTTTGCGGCTGTGGTTTGGACGGTTACATGGTGCAATGCTTGAGAAATTGACATTTTAAAATACTATTTATTTTTAGAAAGTAATGGAACTTACGATTTTTTTTCTAATTCGCAAAATAAATGTATGATTATTTTTACAAAATGCATACGGTCGGTTCATGTCTTTTGACGTATCTTTTATCAAAAGCTATGTTACGGGTTAAACATTGTAATAAATTATCTTGATTATCTATAAACGCTATAAAATTTCATCTTGTTAGTAATATAATTAAAACATATAGAAAATATGAATAGGTAGAGTTTTCTTCAAATATTTTTGCCAAAATAACACGAAATGGCGATATGCTAAAGCTATTTATTAAAATCGATAAAAAAAATTGCTTATGTATCGAAAGATAAAGAGAATTTCGTGCAGAAATTTTCTTAAAAGTCATTGCGTTAGTCAAACGTTTTACACAATATATTTGACATAAAAGTAACAGTCTAAGTATATATTGTGTGAAGCAATGTGTTAGTTAAAAGAACAGCAATATGGAAGTACTTAGCTTATAAGTGGACGTAAATAGATTGCCTGTAATGCCAGATCGTCACGAATATGACTTTTAAATAGGTTATTGCCGTGAATTGTATTTTTTGTCTAATTTTTTTTTTATCTCTAAGCTTCCTTGTGTGACATATATACCTTTGAAATGTGACATATACGTATGCATAAATAATAAATGAAGACATCATTTATGATTTACATCATTTTTAATTTATATAATCTATAATTTGATAATACAGACGACCGCTCTGGTGTATTAGTACTGAATGTACCTTTTACTCCGACGGTTAGGGGTACAATTCTTGCACGGGACAGATACTTATATTTGTATAAATATTTGTTTCTGGGTCTGTTTGTTGGCTGAGTTCTTGTGTCTTGGAGTGCACATAAAACCGTCGGTTCTGGTCGTTATCAACATCACAATATAATGATCGGTACTCATAGTAGGGAAATTATTCTAGTCTAAATGGTTACTGGCTTACCTTCAGGGATTTCGGAGATGAGATGGCAATCACTCTGTAACTTGCCAAAAAAAATTAGTAACTTGCCAATTACTTGGACTAGAGTAATAAGTAGATCCTGGTATAAAAATCTGAACAAATAGACTCAGAAAAATACTTAGGTTAAGTAGCACTTCTAAAAATATATATTTTGCATTATTAGATCTGTAGCATGCATTTGTTCTATATATCAGGAAACAGCTTTAAAATATTATTATATATACCCACATCCACACTAACAGATATTTTATTAAGCATAGAAACCGGTCCTTTTAAATCAAAACCAAAGTCATTAATGATACAGGGATTCAGTCTGTCTATGACAGATCCACTTAAGAATTAGACGTAATGCTATTGTGAAAATGGCAACCCATTACGAAGCTGTGGCGAAATGTGACAAGCCATCAAACAAAACATCGCGACACTTTCTCTCGAAGCATTCGGGCACGCGTTATAAAATTTAAAAGTATAAAAGTAAAAGTGTCACTTACGAAACTCGTTTCTAACCTGACTTTAATAGGGCTTATTATGCGTGAACGAAATATGCAAATAAATGAACATGATGTTTAAATAGTAAATAAGCTATAGTCTAAAATGTTTTACGTCTAAAAACTTATATTTTATATAGTATATAAAACTATAATTATATATTTCCTGAAATATATTCTATTCTACATTCGAAAGGAATTGTGTTATTATCATTAATTATATTACAAAGAAATGTCATCATTATTTTTTGTTACTACAATCTAGTCTATAAAGAGACAACTCCTGAGCTTCTTATACTCCAATTTAAAAACACTTATTATGCCTAAAGTTGTGTCGAAAACAGGTAATAGTAACAGGTAAATATGATCAGCATTGCCGAAGATAATTTATTCTACCATAATTGCCTACCTACGTTCTTTGCTATTGATTAAAATACAAATTAATATCCAATATACTGTCATCTAAATTATGTGATTGTTAATTTTCTCGCAGCGTGTGAACGAAACACAAGAATTATTATCAGCTTACAATCATACCAAATAATTGGCACAAATATTTTAAAAATAATAAAGGTACATAACTTCACTATATAAGACTTTATGATGTTTGAATAAGTCATTAAAATTATTACATACATACATAAATATGACAATATTGTTAAAACATTCTTACGATTCTTATAAGCTATTTAAATTGAAAAATCTTGTCTTGCATGATTTATAGTCAACCTACATATGAAAATATTTTTATGAGAATCATTGAAACTGAAAATTATTAAAACTATTGAAAGGAAACACAATTATATTATATTATTCATAATAAACCATATCATGTAAAAACATATCATGTAGATAGTACAAAGTAATTGCTATTTCCGAAATACAATAATAATAATTATTATTGACAATTTAATATAAATGCACTTAAATCTTAGTTAGTTAATCAATTATCACGCCTCGACATTTGTAATTACGAGTGAAAACATCAATTGAATGAAATGACAGTGATTTCAAAAGACTATAATTTATTTCGAATATAGAGTAGTGAATTATTGCAATAAAAATTAAAATAATAAAAATTTGTGCGTGACCTTTGAAATAGAAAAGTCGGCCTTCACGCTCGCTGAACATGAATTAAAATCATTTTGCTCGTATTTTTCAACGATTACCGTAGCCGCAGGAAAAGGAAGTAACGCTAGAAATTACTAGTTCAGCTCAAGGTAATGCTAGATTATGATCTGATTATTTTATGTAAAGATTAAGGAGCATTGTAATGACCATTTCAGTCAATGCCTTTGTTTACGAATACGTAATTCTTTCACACACCTATCACGGCGCAATAATTATATGACCTCTGTTTTTTTTATTGCAGTCAATTTGTATGTATAAAGTAGGAATTACACTTGTAATTGATATAAAACAACTGTGTAACCCGGTAACAGTTACCTAGGTAACCTTACACAGGCTGTTGCTGTTAAAAATAAACTACTTACAGTAAATTCCTTCGGGTGTAAAGAAATGACAATCAATTTATGTAAATCTTTATGAAAATCAAAAGAGCAAAACTTATAAGTGTAATTCTCGCTTTAGTCAAACACGATTTGTTTATACTTAACGTGGCTGACGCATATTGACGTTATACTATTATAATTAAATGTATTTCAATTAATGCTTAATATTATGTTCTGATACTGTTGTCTGTTTATTGGTGTCTGTTTAAGCGCGCTATTAAAAAAAAAAAAAAAAAAACAGATTAATTAAAAATTTGTGAATTGTGAATTTTTTAAGAAAGAAAGAACTCTGGCAGTGTGCCTGTTTGTTTATTATATTTCACGTCTAAGCTGCTAAACCAAATTTAATCAATTTTGATATAAATATAGACTGAACCAGTAGAAGTAAAGGATAAAATTTCATATGGAGAACCCATTATTTCTAAAACAAATAGACTATCCCGACGACCGAAACAAATAGACAGCCATATAAGAAAAAGAATCATTTAGAAATTTTATTTAAACTAACATATTTATAATCTATCGTCACTAAGCTTTGCAAATGTGGTCGGGATTGAGTCATTATTAGATGTATGCTCTGATATCCTTCGTTTACGTGATTGTAACAAATACGTAATTGACCTTAGAAATATGTTCTAATATTACCTAAGGTCACCTGTAAAAGGAATTGTTGTCGTTTATATAACGCACATGATTAAGCTATTCAGTTTGATGTCAAATTAAGATAACCTCTTAGAACACTTAAGTGCATTATTAAAATTAATAATCAAATGTTTTTTTTTTTTATATTTGATAAACCAAAAAATATCAAATATATATTCAGTCAAAATATTGCAGAATACTTTTCTTTTTAATTTTAGTTATGCGATTTAGAAAGTATTCTTTATTATTTTTTAAGTAACCTTATTATACAAATTGAAATATACACTAGATTAATATGTGTATATTTCAATTTGTATATAATGAATTGTAACACATCTCTAACTAATATTTATTATTCAATCTCCAAACTGACCTAGATGTCACCGAAACAACGGAGCGAAGTTGTGAAAATGCAAGGGTCAACGGACTCGCGATCAGACAAATTGCAAGGAATTGAGCCGTAACTGCGAAATACCGAGCATCTGTCGTACCAACGAACTTGACATCTCGTGAAAGATATATAACGTAGCTTCACTCAATCTGCTCTCGAATTTCACGTAGAGAGTAGATATTTTCAACATACTGTTTAGATGTATTTATCAATAAAAATAGTATGTGTCTACCCGTGACCACGAACGCTGCAAAGTGCTCGAAACGTCGGGATGATAAAAATAATTAATATACGCGATTTAACCTCCTAAGACCCCTTGTACAAAATTTTGCACATAATAAAGTTTAGCTGTCAGACCCAGGTTAAAAAAAAGGTCATAGTAATAAACGCCCACGGTACAATTTTTGTACATATTATTCAAAGTTGCCGCATTTCTTTTTGACTTGTCGGGAGATTTTTGCAATGCAAAAATGTGTGCAATTTTTTGAACAAAAGATAGGCCGAACAAATCTATGTCATCATATGCTTTAGGTGTAGTCTACACAAGGAAAAATAGTATTACTTATATAACTTTCCGAATTTTGAAGTTACAAGGTAAAATCCCTCTGGGCCTGACAGCAAATATTTATTATGTGCAAAAATTTGCACAACGGGTCTCAAGCTGTACAAGAATTTTAAAAAGCTGGGCCTTAGGAGGACAAATCCGTTTAAAATAGTTTTATTTCAATGAATAATAATCGCGAAAATCTAAGACAACGATAATAGTATGTGTGGTAAACTGTAACAAAGTCACAAACAATAACTCTATATTTATTATGGCTTATTTATTTATTTTTACATAGTATTTTAAATGTTATAACTGGCTATACTAAAACACGTTGCCACTAAAACTACCAATAAAACTAACTTATGTACGCCCGAATTATTTTTCATTACATTAGAATCAATGTCTCTACCATTTGATATTGAAAGTTTCGACATGTTGCCTAAGAAACGGCACGCGCCACACGCTCGTCCCTTGTATATTTTCATGCATCCGTGATTCCTCACTTACGAGGTAATTTATAAATTCTATAACTTAGAAATGATTGCGTTTTTAACGGCACACTAAAATTCAATGCCACCATAGGAAAGCGTGCTCCGTGCCGTACTCCAATTTTGCTAGCTATAAAATTTCGCAAAACTCTTGGTTTATTATTATTGCGACATTAGAGAACGATATTAGGCAACTTTATGATTTTGTTATGATTTTAATTAACAACTATTATGGTACGCAGGAAACTTAGAATTGCTTTGAAATGGGACATTAAACAAACGGTTCGCTTTACGTAAACTTTAACCTTGTACGTGTGGTGTAAAACATACATCATGACACTTAGATTTATCCGAAGTAATATTACACGATGAGTCAGGAGTTAAATAAAAAGTTTGATTAAACAGGTTGTTTAAATTGATAAATTAATTTATATTTCTTAGAATTCATTGCAGTGTATAGGTAATATCCGGTTTTTTATTACACTCAAATTATAAGGAGTAATTTTTTTGTTTAGTTTAGGTTTTCGTTTAAAAACTATTAATGAAGTTGAATAAAGTTATACAGATAACATTAAATATATTTCGCAACTAACACATAAAAATAATTTTAGTAGAATAGAATTATGATATTTATAATTTAGACAGGTAATGTCGTTAAAGGAAATAATAGATATTTCTGTAAATTTGTTAGAGGTCTTAGTTGTTTAACTGTATAAATATAAATAAGAAGCTTTATTTCCTTTTGTAAAAAGCTAAGATAATAGTATACAAATACGAGTAAAATCTATTGAAATAATTTTGTTAATCCTTCAACATAGAAACGAGGAATAAGGCAACCCTCTGTATTCTCGCAAATATCTTTAGAAAGCCGAGGCGTTTCGTTTCTGCTCAAACTTTCAATCAGAGTCAAATAATATATTATATTACTTGTAGGCTCTTAATGGTATTCGAGGTGAATATTAAAATAGATTTCATTGTCACGCGAATTCGCGGGTTTTCGAGAAAAGCTATAATTTCTTATACGTTGTACCGTGAATTGCCCTTTGTTAAGAATAACTTGTTACGTATTATAAATTGAAGAGAGTAAATACAAACCTATTCCTCGACTCCGTTTCTCTTATTAGCTTATTTATATACATATATAGAAAAAGTGAAAAAGTACTTAAGTAATTAACTCTTACACCCTTGATACTCACCTCTTTGTGATTAGAGGCTGCTTTTTTTAAAGATAAATTGGATGCTGATACGCAATAATATGTCAACCCACAAAAAATCAAATTCGGATATATTGATGTATTCTGATACTGCGTCACGTTTTTAGTTTAGCTTTTTTTAGTTCATTTTACCTTATTTTTAAATATAGAAAAGAAAAGATGGACATAAACGTCTTCAAACAAGAGAATAAGTTTTACATCTTTAGACGCTACTTTCTCAAAATGAAGTCCGTGTGGGTTGACACAGCGTCTAATTAAAAGATATTCGTCTCGTTTCAATTCAAACTCTCTTCTTTTCTTACTAAGAAAATCATTACCCACAAAAAATTCAGTTCTTTACTCGTAAAAACGTAAAAACTGACAAAAATAATCTCGTAGTATTTCATTCATTGATAGAAATATGAAGCATAATTATTAGTACAAAAGATAAGTATACATATAAATAAGCTCTCTGCGTATCACTACGGACGCCCTTATTTACCTATACTATTATTTACTGACGCTATTATTAACACAGCCAGAAAATATGTTTATAATCACATTAAGTTGGCTTTTTGTTATCGATATATGAATCTTAAATGTACAATGTGACCTTAATTTCCACTGACCTACGATGTAGAGGTCACGCTGAGAATAATTAAAATAATGAAACAAACTAAATAAGAGAACGGGACATTGTTAAGGTGTATACACACCTGTGCGACTTAAGAAGGCCCTATCTTGACTCGGGATACATAGGAGGTGTATCCCGAGGAGGACGCAGAAAATTAGTAGCGCAGAAAAATAGCTAATATTGCGTACATTACATACTGTTAATGAGAGAGGCGGAAACCTACCAACTTGTCCTGTTTTAGTCCTTACTTCTTATTCGCTTTCATCTCTCATTTACTTCTAGAAATGAGCCGGCAAAGAGTTTGTGGTTTTATAGCGCTCCATGGGCGGCGATAATCACTTAACATCAGGTGACCCGTTTTTCATATGTCCGCTACTTTTGTCAAAAACTAAATCTGTGTATACTAAAGGCTGAAGAGTTGATTGTTTTTTTAAATATGCTAATCTAAGGATCTAGCGGTCTGTTTAAAAAAAAAATCTTATCATATTAGGTAACTCCCTTATCTGTCTGTTTATAACATCATACAAAACCCTAGTGGGTAGTCATAAATAAAACTAAAAAAGTTTTGTATGTATTTTATCTCCTTACCATCACGTGTTTCGGAGATATGACAATGAAGAAAAACGAATCGAAAATACGTGACGAAACCGCCGGCATCGGCAAACGTTAGTTTTTTATCTATCTGCAGTACCAGCCTGCGCCTTGAATTTTAGCATAAATTCTAAATTACGTTATGACTAAATATTATTTAAAACGAACATATTATAAAAATACTGATGCATAAATTTTACCTAGCCTATATCAATAATAATAATTACTAGAATGCTATCGACACAACACACATTTTAAACGGTCACTTAGAAACTATGCTTTCATAAAAAAATATAAGACCACGGAAACACAATAGAGATTCTCGTTTAGGCATATTCGTATAAAAGGTAACAAAAACATTTTCCCTCTGATCCAAGTAAATTACTTATAAATTAATATTTCTTTCTCACGAGTATAATAAAAACCTTCCAGGTTAACACACAAGTCGCGTTTATTTTGACACGTGTAAGGTTGTAATACAAAATATGAATAATTGGGCTACGCCTCGCAACTGGTGCTTCGTCCGTCGCTTAAATCTATTTGCTTAAGTTTTGTTGAGTCTAGAAGAATTTAAACGCTCTTTAATGCTACACAGCTCGTTAAGTTTGGCTTTTGTTTCACTTTTTAGTGCTAGTGGGTCCATGCTGGCATTTTTTAATGAAAGAGAATATTTGAAATTGCATGTAAATAGACAATTAACTTTATAGTAAGTATAATCGGATTTTATGGGGCCTCTTGAAGATGTTTTTGGACAAGTTTTTATATACAAAATTATAAGAGAATAAAAACTATTACAAAACATCTGCCATAAGAAACGAATGATAATAAAAAATTTAAATTTTCATCTAACGTATTCTAGCCATCATAAAAATGTTCAACGCTTAAACTACATTGCTTTATTAAAAAGTTTCGGTTCGTTTACGGAGACATCCTTTGAAACATTGAGACTTGCGGGGTCGTTTTAAGACGATCTCATCCCGAGATTGCTCGCCCGAGGTGAAAGAGGTCTCTTTATTAATGCACGCCGCAGCCGACATCCTAACCAACTTTAAGAAAACTACGCCGTAGACGCGTCTCGCATCCCCTCATTTCCTCGACGTTAAACGAGTAACAGTTTATTGCTAGACGAGAATTTCTACTACAATTTCCTTTTTACACTGAACTACAACGTTTTCAACTACTCAGAAACAAATTACATGGCGTCGAAAGCCCGGCTGGCGATCGCGAATATTTTTATTACCGAAACAAAAAGTTTACGCCGCCTAAACGTTACGCTTATATATTTTATCAGCCTTCCGTAAACATATTAGCATAACTGAAGCTATTTTCGTTGAATATTAATAGAGACTTGAACATATGGAAATTATGGAAGGGAGCAACAATAAGCCGTCGTAAGTCCGTCGGTCCCTTTCGTAGCGCCGAACAATTCAGTCCTTCCTGCGAGAAAGCGAAGTGATCTTTCCGCAACAATGTACATATCACTATCACATATTCACATCACACCTTCACACGGTTTTGCGCACCGTGACAACAAATAAGGACTACGTCGTTTATATTTAGTATAACATCGTTTTTTCTTATAACCAGAGCGTTAATGAAATAGTTGTGACATAATAAAATAATTTGTTATATTTACTATTGTATTAACTACAAAGGTGACACAACACAATCAAGAACCGAGACCGAAATTATCGACGGATAAATGTTTTACCATTGAAACGTGGCCGTGGGCAAGGGAAAATCACCATTAACAAATACAAAAATACGTTTTCTAAGCATCTTGCAAAACAAATCCGATAGACGCGAGACTAGGGACTTTACGAAATCTTTCGTGATAGTAAAGCCACAGGTTTTCCGTGCCGAGCGCTTTTGTTGCGTGTACCTTTAACTGTCTACGATTTCAACTTTATTATGTTACGAGTATCATCTATTCGCACGTGATGACACTCGGATAATATTATTATCTCGTACGTGCAGCTTCATTCGTGTCAGTTATTATTCATGATGGCTTTTAACTTAACTTTGTAATTATGATTACACAATCAACTGACATGATGGTTTAAAGCTATAAATTGTATAACTTGTACATATATTTTTAAGTAACAAAAAGCCGAACATATGCGAGTCGGACTCGTAGATGAATGGTTCCATGCCATCGAAGATATAACACTGCGTCCTTTTCAAATAATTACATATATAAAAGAAACAAAATAGGCGCTATAATAATATGTAATATATGACCTTTCCGGTTTTAACCGGTTTTTATTACTTACCGGTATTTATTGATGTTATAACATTATATAATAAATGACCCTCGTATACGAATACGCTCACTGTTAACGTCGTTATGATTTTCTGTAATTTTAACAGCAATAGACACATTCTGGAAAAATTTCAACTTTCTACCGATTACGAATTATGAGATACAGCTCGATGACAGATTGACAGATGGATCCCGAAGGTTTAGTAATAGGGACCCGTCTACATCCTTTTGATACAAAACCCTAAAAATTTATTTATTCATTTAACAATATTAAGTTATAAATTGCGTTATTATTATTTGTTTACTACAAAAGTGTGTAGAAAAATATTATAATATATACATTTTTATCAAATGTCACTAACTTTTATTCGCAGCATTGTTTGGCGATATAATTCTCTTCCTTTCATATAAATATATTCCACTTGAATCTGTCAAACTATGAGTCTGTTGTATAGAAATAAATTAATAAGTATCTTTGAATTTTCACATCACAATATTACTTCGAATAGTCACTGATTACTGTGCTATTCACGATCAGTCATAATATCATTTCTCATATAAGCTATAGAAATAACGTTAGGCGAGAAACACACTTGCTATTTTTGCTCGCGGGCTTTCATAAAATTTCCATAAATTGTTTATCATTGCTTTTCCACCTAAAATAATTTACTCTAAGCGATATATTCATTGAAACTTACAGCTTACGTATTAATAACTAGGTAATTGTTACCAGGTTACAGAGATGTTTTATATTAGTTGCGAGAGTAAAACTTACTAGTGTAATTTGGGCCTTAAGAAGTAAGATACATTAATAATAAGAAACTATGATGAGTTTATTACACCATAGCTTTTAAAGAAATACTAGATTCATAATGACTCCAAAAAATAAATAATTTCTTCGTCAATAAACGTCATGCAAATGAAAGCTTCGCGATGCAGTCAATAAATGCGACAAACGATATGTAGAACGCAGAAATAAATGTTTAAAGATTTATGTTTAATTTAAATAAAAAAAGATTATATATTTTTCTCTGCAATATTTTTTTCTTAATTTACATTTGGAAATATACGTAATAATTTGATTTCGATTATAGAAAGTGGTATTCATACGAGCTTACCTTAGTCAAATACTGTAGCAAATATTTTCGTTAAATATTCAATAGCGTTTCTATTTGCATTAAGCTGCAAACAAATATGTATCATTTCATTTTATTTATTTATTTATTATTAGCTGCTGTAGCCGCGACTCTATTCGTAGAAGTTCAATTGTGTTTTTCATGTAAATCTTCTCATATTTTTATTAATATGTAAGTACGTATTATTATATACAAATATTTATAGTAATGGTACATATTTTCAATTAAGAAGATAAAGATTCAACATTAATTTAAAATAAATTGACTACATAAACGCTATCATTGACCATAAGCCACTAAACTGCTAAGTTTCAATACGAAATTACATACGGACGTTGAATTGTCACACACGACGTACATTGCTGACTTCATTCGATAAACTATTACCCACGTCTTATAAAATGGGTAATGTATATTACAAAATAGAAATGTTAGTGAAAGAGGCTTTGTTGGCCAGGCCCGACTGGTATTGAACTGGGCCGCGTACTCTCGGTCAAATATCCGCAAACAGGTTTCATTATCAAAAGTCAATAACTTTCCGATGCATTCCGAGTCAGGGCCAAGTCTGATCTACAAACGTAATGAGCTTAACAACATTACTGACTGCAGAAAGTAAGTCAGTTATATGTTTTGAACTATAACGACGACAATTTGCGTGATATCTATATGTATTTCCAGTTTCACGTACATATAGATTATAAATTTATATACACAATTTTCATGATTTATATATTCATAGAAAATGATGAGGGTCATTGAATTTTCGTATTAAACGAAAATCGTTATACTTATAAAAACATTCTTCTTTCATCATTCTTAGCTTTTTAACTATAGGAATCTTTTTAACGCTAGGTATGATTATTTATTCGCACTGATTAATATTAATGATTTAAATAATCAGACTTCAAAAGCTTGACGGTGTTATCTTAGTGTATAAATTAATTAATTTATCCTTTTTTATCGGAGTAATGTTATTAAAGGAAAGTTTTTTAGGTTTTAAGATAAAATCACTTTTTTGATTGATATAAAAACATTACGTCTTGAATTATAAATATTTGATTACATAAAATATTCAATATTTTTTTGTAGATTAAGTATGTTATATCAACATGCGCTTTAGTACCAAATGCTAACAAGCTATCTTATTACGCTAAATTTGTTAGAAGAAAATTAAAAGCAATGTGGAAAAGTCAGTAGTAAAAAATTAAAAAGTAGAAAATCATCTATCATATTTTATATTCTTATTTATAATTTAATGTTTCGAATTTCAATTGTGATCCATATTTTATAATTTATAAAAAATGCCCTATTTTATGGTAAAAAAAAATCTTTGTATTTTATGGTGGAACGAGCGAGCTTATTGTCGAACACAGTCGCTATCAACGAAACATTCTGACACTTGAAAGCGTTATTTCGGGGCAAAATGACAGAATTTAAATAATGAAATTACAATTTTTATTAGCGTCTATATTCCACAATCGACTTGCGGTAATAAGATATGAAGTTACTTTGAAGCAAACATAATCCTCGCCGTAAACATTTTTTTACAACAGAGAGAGTATATTGTTAAATCAAAAAAAGCTCGTGTCACATATTTGCGATTAAAATTTCTTTACGAGCGCGTATTAAAATCGTTCTAATACAAAATTTAGGATTAAGAAAAATCTTCACTATAAGATGGGTTCGCTTGTTGTGATAAAAATGGAAATTACGAAAGTTTTAAGATATCGAAGAGATGGCAACTTTCGCGACACCTTTTCGGTACAACAGAAACTTGACGCGCCGAAACATAGAAAGTTATTGATTCCACTTAAATGGTATGTTTATTATACGGTTACGGCCAATCAATTGACAAATAAATTATTGGTACGAAGTTCTCGCTACGATAGTTTTCATATTTCAATTACATACTTAAGAGAAAACTGATGCTTAGAAGAAAGTAGACAGATTTATGTATTATACAATTATAACACGAGAACCTGTTATTGAAATATAAACGTAATCATCGTATGACATCGATTTTCTAAATAAATTAAATAATTATTTTTTTAAGCTTCCGTAGCCCAGAGGAAGGAAGACCGGCTGTAATTTGAAAGTCCCTTCTTCGATTCTCACTTTTGCAAGCATGCTTGAGCCCTCACAGTCGAAACTTCACGAAAACAGATCCCTCAAAAACATAACATTTAATATATTAGCACAAAAAAGAAAGACACAACACTAAAAATAATTAAATGTAATATTTACTTATATAGAAAATTTCATCAGCGTAAAATTATCTAAATTTTCCTAGTCTCTTCGCCGGAATAAAATCCACGTTAACAAATATGTTGTACTGGTAGTTTCAAAAAGCTCCTACTTGATTAAATATCAACATAACTGTATTATAAAAGTACTCAAACTATGAAACTCATGAAACAAAGCCACAATACTGTCAGGACAAACTTTTAACATGCAACACATGCTAATTAAATTAGTTTTAGTCAAGCGAATCGGACTCAGTGTAACGTTAATATTCCTGATGCCTGTATCCGTATCAGGCTGCTTACAAGGCAAAGAAACATCCTACATTAACAGAGAAAATAAACATCAGCCATAAAAAGCGGGACATAGAGTTGATATTTAAATATCTTTATTTAAATGCGGATAATACATGACCTATTTTAGATCTCGCCGTTAGGCGTTTCCGCGACTAGTTTTCAGTGAATTCAAATCGTATAGTGAACATAACGATTTATCCAATTAATTTCAACACCCTTATTAACTCTGATGTTTCGTTCAATGTGCCATTCAACAGACAAAATATTTGGACGCTGATAAGCAATACTATGTCAAGCCACACAGACTTTATTTTGAGAAAATGGCGTCTAAAGATGTCAAACCTATTCTTAATAAATTTGTTTGAAGAAATATATATTCATATTTTCTTTTCTATTTCGATAAAAGAAATAATGAATTAAAAGCAAAGATTGGTATCATAAAAATGATCTAATAATAACTTTTTAAATTATATGGCTCGAAATTCGAAACATTAAAATTTATAAATTCTACAGTTCTTAATCCTACACAGAAAGAAATTTAACAACTACAAAAGAAATAACTTTTCACAAAGGTCATTTTTAAGTTATCTAGTTAGTTTATAAGGGGTGCGATTTATAATTTCAAAGTCATAACAATGAATTAGTCCTAATATTAAACCATGTAAAATAAAAACGGTCAGCGGCGATGAAAAATTACGGCAGATTTACTACTAAGCCAACATGGTTGTATACGTCACTATGGGCTTATTAATAAACAGGGTAACAAAGTATCGCCGCGACCCCGTAAACAGCGCTTCCGCTTACAAGAGCTCTAATTTGGGAGGATCGCAATAATATCATTACATGCGGTGTTTATGAAAATATAAAAATATGAACTACAAAATAAACAACGTTCGTAATACTGCAGAATCGCGCGTAAATTTAACCTGAAACCGTCATGCGAAGGAGCACGCCGCACAGGTGTTGGTAACAATGATCTGTATTATAACATTATAACCTACGACCACTCTGTCCACGGAAACGCAATTTCGGAATATAAAACTTAATGCAGATGCGCTAAGGCAATAACACGATAAAGCAACGCAGAACGTTTATCAAAAACTTTTTTGCTCGCGGCTTCGCCTGCATCAATTTTGATAATTTTTTACAAATTTTAAGCCCTCGTTTTCGTCATCGTAGGGAGTGAATTTTGGAAAATTCTTTCTTAGGGAAAATTCTTTCTTCTATGTCATAATTACTTTTTACGTGCCGAAATGCACAATTTGTTCAGAGGTTTGAACTGTGTTTATAGATCAGCCAGTCAGTAGATTAATTCTCGAACTTAAATTCTTGTTCGTCGAATTGAATGTAAATTGCTTATGTAAAAGTGTGGTCCAGAAACTTGATTTAATAATAACAAGCGATTGCGAAGAGATAAATTAATGCATACGATAAGCCATATTAAGATGGTAACAAAAATTTACATTTACGATTGCAAAAAGAAGTCAGTTTGCAAAACTATTTAATTAATTTCAGAAATATTTTATATAGTGATAATAATAATTTGTTTTAAGAAAACAAATCTTCCACAGAAAACTACAGTATAACTTAAAGATAAAATTTTATATTTAACTTAATTTTCTTTTCTTTTTTTAATTTGTGTAGTAAGTAAAACTAAATTTCAGTCAACAATTCATTAGGTATGTTAAACAACATAGCTTAAGGCCAAACGACCTTAGTTATAAGTTTCTGATTGTTATCTAAATAGTTTACTAGTTTACCCTTAATTTATTCCAAAGGTTAAATAGGAACCACAATGTTAAAAGTTCAATATAAGTTGAGAAATTAGAGAATGCTTATCTAATTTTTTCCCCGGCTTCGTACGGGTGCAATGTAGTTTTTTACGATATCACATTACAAACGTGTAAAATTCGCGGCTGTTTTCTACTATATTTAATATGCATGTATTATAAATACAAAACTTCCTCTAAAATAACTCGGTTTATTAATAAAACCGCATTAAATTCCGTTGCGTTTTAAGATCTAAGCGTAGGTACAGACGGCGGAAATGACTTGGTATTATACTATATAACCATAGGTACCTACAATATAATGACTAAATAAATATTGACTTGATTCGTTCTTTGTTACTTGTAAAAAGCGATGGTCTATTTTATAAATATACTACTAATACGAGAATTGTTAATAATTAAATTCAGTTGGTTCCCGCGACTTTGTCGACGCAAAAACTTTCATCCGCTATGTAGCCCCCTTAATGTCTCATTTCCTCAACAAAAAGTGGCCTTTATTATTCTCCAAGATCAAATCTATTCCTATATATACCAAAATTTATCATAAGGGGTTCAGCGGGTTAGATACGAAAACGTCATAAACAGGCGAAATTAATTTCGCATCATATTAGTGCAGGAATCTTATTCGGAATTTAAAAGAACCAATGATGTTTGTAAACTAAATTGATTTTAAACTAAAAACCGTAAACGCAGCGTAATACTTTACGAATCGACCTACTTCGGCAATGTCAAAATTTTTGAACTTCTGGTCGCGATAGATTATGATTGCCAAAAACCGGTTTAGCAAACATTTTGTGCAATACCGGCCAGGAATAAACCACGTAACTGTGGATAACACGGCTTGATAATTAGATTTAAAGAATAGTTACATTATCTCATATAATCTCTTTGATACTTTGATTTTATAATATTCTCAATACGATAAAATCGTTTCAAAACAATTTTCATTTAAGCAATCTTTTATGATTTTTGTTGGGAGATGGATTGCAAGAGTAACAAAAAGACGTCTACACTCTTCAACAGTTTGATTTCATGTGAGAGAAAATAATTGAGTAGCTTACGAATAATCCAGTGAGTGCATGATTGAATGAATGTACATATAATCAAATACTTTATTGAGTATGATTTTTTTTTCTATAGAGGCTTGGATTTTTGTAATATTACAACAATTTTAATTTACATTTTTGTTCCTGATATTAAAAAATATATATAAAAATATTATAAATATTTTGAGTTTTTTCTAAAGTCGAACAAAAAGCAAGCAAAGCTGAAATAAAGTGGTAAAAGATTTAAACGTTGATACGAAAATAATAATAAAATAGTGCAATAGGTACTGAGAGTCGTTCAACAAAAGCGAAATTAAATAGAAACACGTCTGTTTGTTGACGGATATTGCAAAAAACACATAATTCAATTACATGAACTACCGGCTTATAAAAATACAAAATCACGAACTGTTAAGGCGAGAATCACATTTGTATATTTTGCTCACAAACTTTTATTAATAGGTTATTTATTACTGCCTTTACTCCTGAAAGAGTTAACTGTCAGTGACTTATTTTTCAGACTCATCATACGTAAGCTATGGTAACTGTTACAAAGTTACAGAGTTGTTTATATCACTTACGCGAATAAAATTCACAAGTGTAAATTTCGCCTAAAAGTAACGTGTAAGCACGTCATCGTTTTAGTATTAAGTTGACTACAATGTTTTGTATTTCTAAAAACGCATTGTAATATCAAGGCAATTATTTTTTACTTCCATTACTATTAATTACTTTAGCGTTTTATTTATAGTTCCGATAATTAATTCTAATAGTTACATAATTAATTCTTGGGTTTTTATAAAGTTTATTAATTGTTTTGTTAGTAGGTATTATAACGGATTTTAAAGTTTACTTTCGAACAATTTTTTAGAGGTTATGTTTAGAACATATAAAAAAACGAATAAATAAAGTCTAGACTGGAACAAAAACTAACTAACTAATAATATTGTTTTTTGTGGGAGAGGGGGCAAACGAGCTGACCGGCCACCTGAGAAAGTGAATACTGCGGCCCATGGACATTTCCAGCACCAGAGGAGCTACGAAATGCGTTGCCGGCCTTTAGGTTATACATTCTAATATGGAATAATAGAATGTATAACCTACATTATTTACATGAATTTATATATACATTTAGTTATTAATAACCAGGAAACATTACGATTGTAATTGTTTGACAAATTATGGAAAAACATTTCAGTACCGGCTGTATTCGTTCCCGCTCATTTGTCTCTGTAACTTAAATAATTGTACAAGGTGATATCCTTCTTTCCTTTGGACTGTGATTTATTATGTGAGTCAGTCGTTAAGACCAGCGGTTGTCAAACGATTGTCCTCATATACTGGCGATCGCGTTTACGTTGTTTTGATGCTCCACAATACGACTGTAAAGAAAATTAGATATTTTTTAAAACCTTCAACAAGACTTATTATACCTATTATAGGAAACTGAAGTCAGTTAAAAGCAAAATACTTAATTTATTTTACTTGAATTACAAATGTACTTCGTTTATTTAGATTTTAAAAAATTTCATCAGTAAAATACTAAACCGGATTTTATGAAAATTTTATTGTACCGATCGGAGAGTTTACCCCTTCAGACAAAAAATAATTGTTTCTTGACTAATTAAAAACCTCTACTTTTTTTGGATGTCGGCTGTGTCCCAGAACTGGATAAGGATGTCTTCTTCTATTAAAGGGAAAGGTAGCCTATTCCACCACACTGCCCCATTGCGGGTTCGCATGACTTACATCTTACAGAATGTTTTCACGCGATGTTTTCCTTCACAGATTTAAATGTTTAATTTATCTCGTGCTCGAGCACGAGATAAATTAAACAGAAAATTAGTGCCGATTTAAAGCAACGATCATCGGTTGAGATCCGCATATTATATTCACAAAGCCATCTCAATTCTTACTAAACTTTTATATTATTGAACAGGAATAAAAAACAATTTGATATATTGCGAATTTCGTCTGAGGTTGTTCAAACTTTGTCCCAAGCGAAATCCCGAAAAGTATTTATATAATCCCTTAAAATAAAATTATGTTAATGATACCCTAAATTCAAAATTGCATATTTATTGGACAGCTATATCTCCAAAGGTTGCCGACTACTGGTTTATAATAATATAGATTGTCCATTAGGCGCCCTGCATAATATTTTCTTATCTGTCAAACTTCATTGTGATAGCCTTATGCACGAACTCGAATTATGACTCAAAGCTGCTTCTATCGCGACTACTATAAGCACAAAAATTGGTGCAAAGAGAAGCGCCAGCGATAAAAATAAAGATATTAATATTTTAATTTAAAATAAAGAATACTTTAATTTTTATATAAACAGAACCACCTTAAGCATCTAAGTTACATAAACATATCACGACTCAATTGATTGAATAGAACTAACTTAAAATTCAATTGGATGATTTGACACATACACACTAACGAGAGAAGTTAAGTAAAAACTTATTATAATGACGACTTTTATAGATAAGAATAAAACTATAGTAATAAAAAAATATCTAGTAAAAAATACTTAATAATAACAAGCAAATAAATAATAACAATAAGGAACTATCATAGCCGCTTTATAAAAGTACTAAATAATAAAAAAAAATAATATGACATAAACGTTTAAGTAAATCTAACAATCTTTGAAATTATATTATATTAAAACATATTTTATTGCATTGATGTCCTTGAAAGTCAACTAATGATTAGTGAAAGGAATGCTTTTGATTTATCGGTGAACGGTAATAATAAACGGGCTTGTCACCGCTCTCTCTCGTACTTGGGCCGCGCCTGGTCAACGCGCTCGCGACTACGGTCAAACCTCAAGGTCCCGAGTTACATAACTAAGCATTTCGCTATAATTGACTCTCGACTGCACCGCGTTGTATGAACTTCAGAACTATAGAACGGATATTAGATATTACATAATACATAGATTGATGTTTAGTATAAATGTTTATTCTAAGGTGATGTAACGAATTAAGAGGTTATTATTCCTAATTATTAATTGCCTAAGTTGTATTTTTTTATGATAAGAATATTTAAAATGTGATAATGTTAATCAATACATCTATACTATTAATCTATTTAATCTTTCATCTATTACACAACAAATAAAATAAATACAAAAAGCTTTAAAAGTTTAATAGTGTTTAAGTAAATATTGATTCACTGACTGGCTTAGCTCTTTGAAATATATAAGTATTTAAATATGTAATGATATTAGTAAACACATCATATCCACAAAAAAATTTAAATCACAAAAATATAACGTTAAAAACATTCGCTGAAAATACTAGCGTCAATTTTTAAATATAAACAATACAATGCAGAGGTTAACCAATCAAAGAATTTAATTTACATGTATTGACATTGATAACCAATTATGTCTATAATAAATACGATCGTATACAATTTCGGACGTTAATTATTTTAAAACGTGTTTGTTCATACAGTTGTCATTCTTAACCGTGACACATATTTAAAAAATAGGATAGATTTACGCGTTCTAAAAAGTCGCAAAGTATTCATCCATTTTTATTTTACTTTTGTGGAATTAATACGGAAAATTAATGATCATGATTTTTTTATTGATTCACATTAACAATCAGTGGCTACGCGTCCCTTTACGATAGCTGGGAGCTAATTATGCTCAACTATCGCCATAAAATCGTGCTATATTCTTAAAGCTGATTACTGATTTATCTATGAAAACGCCTCCTTTAACCATCAAAAAACCAGCAAAAAAATATCATTGGATTTGTATGTATTAAGCCCCCCGTTTACCGCTTAGTAACACTGTTTTATAATTCTTGTAATCAAAATCTTCATCGGTCGACATTACGAATAGATTTCATAAGCGATCTACAATACAATTAGATTTGCCTCCAAAACACAATATGCGATAATATTGCAAAACAAAAATGTAATGTAATCTTTTAAAGGCAAACATTTGCCGAGCTTGCCATTTAAGGAACAACCTTCAACTAATTCAATCCCAAAAATAGTTCGAAAATTATATAAACGATTAGTTGCATAAAATTTTCACGGCAAAATTGTGACTGTCAGACGACGGTCGCCAACGGAATACGCGTAGAAGCGTAAGATATACGTATGATTTGAAATATCGAGGTATTCAAGTGCGACGCTAGATCTTATTGATTTGCTCCATTGTTAGATAATGATCTCGACTTTGCGTTCGATTCGAGATATTTCGTTTTGCATTCAAACGTAAATACTCCTTGCAAATGTCACGGAATATCGCCTTGAATTCACAATGTTTGTTTTCTTTTCACCTTCGAAGTGCTGATATTTAACAATGGTACTCGTGAATCGATCATATCGAAACAATAAAAGCGTCTAGTTGTTATGAATATTAGACAATGGATCGACATTTAATCGATCGGTGAATTTATCGGTGGACATTTTGAGTTCAATGTCGATCTGTGACCCTCTGATGGTTAATTGTTTGGTGGTATTCAGGCCACTCCGACTAAGTATATCTCGACAAAACCCACACATAGATTATAGAGCTACCGCAATTAATGATATGTCAAGTGGAAATTTCGTTTTGTATACTTAATTAAATTATATAATGTGACAGTATCGATCGGTCGTTAATTCTTGGCTCAATGTTATAGGTCATAACCTCCTTGTTTTACGGAATGATCAAATTAAAATAATGGGATTATCTAGATTGAACGCAACATAATATTTAAAAAATAAACAATGAATGTGACGTATATACTTAACGGCCCCCAGTAGTATCTATTGATCCTGTTTCGGAGGTCAGGAAACACACACAACACAAACATAGACACCCAGTCTACGACAAATAATATTATAAATTCATATAACATCTACAGACGTTTCTTAGACTATAACAGCCTGTAATTCTTCTACTGGTGCGCATTGGCCTCTTCTCCTATTAAGAAGAATAATAGGACTTAACCCTCCACACTGCAGATTGGCGGATATATTTCTTAGAATTTCTTCTAAAACATGCAAATATCTACAACGTAAGTTTTAATAAAAACATAGAAATAATTACAAAAGCACGCTATATTCACTGTGTCAAGTTCTGCTCCTTATTTTTCTCCTTATGTAACAGATTACTTAAGCAGCGAGTTTTAATTGACATCCTAAATATAACATTTTCACAAACATTGAGTGAACTCGATAAGATATTAGATAAATTTCGCCCGAGTAACCAAAAACCATCCGAATTTAAGGTTTCGCTTCTAAAGTGTCTATCGGTCATTGAACAAAACGTATTATGACCACAACGATTAAACTGAAAGTAAATAAAGGCGTGGATAACATTAAATGCTCAATAACAATTGAAAAGGTAATTAATGAGACTAGTTTTAAAGACCTTCAGCTTAATAGAAAGAGGCGGTACATGTCAAATGCTTAATGCAAATATTTTACTTCAATATTGATACAACCTTCTATTAACTTTTGAAAAAATATATTTTGAAACTCGTATTAAAGAAGTAAATTGAAACTATCGAAATACATTTATGACTTTATGTTCAAGTTATTAATGGAACTTTAAAGAAACAAAACTCCTTATATCCCTTTATAGAGCTATATTTTAAACTTATACAACGGCTGTGGTTCCGGTTATTATTACTTACGAAGCTTTCTCTATCAGAGAAAAGCCAATTTGCTGGAAAAATAAATAAAGCAATTAGACGGATAAAGTGAGAGCTTAGATTAATTAAGACCAGTGTACCCTAAGAAGGCTCTATTTATTTTGGGCAAGGCATTGTTCTCTTTTATATTAATTTTCTTGGGCATCACGATGAGAATACTTCATACCTAATTTCCTACAAAAGCGTAAAAAGTGCTATGAAATACATCTCATCATAATCAGACAAGCGATTTGCATCTTTTGTCTTTTAAAATAAAAAAAAATTACTACTATGTACTTTATCGAGCAATATTTTTCACTCTATTTATAATTATGGAACAAATCTATTTTGTGTCAAATATATCAATACATATAAAATCACTTGCTACATATAAAATGTATCGAAATATTCCGAAAGAAGTTGATCATAAAAAAATACCATTAAGTGATGGTTGCAATAAATTTCAATTTGACAAAGTCCCGAAATTTAATGGATGAAAATTTTTTGACGGCTGACGTGGAGACGGCGAGGTTGTTACACGGGTATTTTGTCACCCTCGGACGATAAACATCAATAATAATTTGTATCAACTTATCGCTTGATTGGACTTGTTCCATTATACCCCACTTACACTAACAGACGGACATTATTCATGAGGAAAAGGATGATAAGAGGACTTAAAAAAAGAACCAAGTTCAAAAGCAAAATTCACAATTTTGTTAACTTGGAGGATACATCAGTTATTTCGATTTTAAAATCTAACTATTGAACCGACTTTGATGAAATTTCTAACAGACAAGCAATAAACTAATTATTAGATAGCTATCGAAATATTGACATTTTCAATATAGATTTAATCTATTTACAATATTAATAAAAAAGTACATATCTAAAAATTCAATTTTATATCGGTTTCTATAGCAACCGTTCATACCTGGCTGTCTTATTGAGACACAGCTAAAACACACACAGATAATTTTTGTATGACGTAAGCACAAAATACAAAATTCATATACAAACTTTCACCCCTATTGGTTTTCAAAGTTTTTATTTCAAAAAGCAAAACATGGGCGAAGCTGCGAGGAAAAACTAGTAAAATATAAGACTGTTTTTTCACTATTAATATTAAATGCCGTACAATATTAGAACGCATTAATTATATTGTGCCATGTGTTTTCATATCATGCGTTCGATCGATGTAATATTTAATTATTAATGCATAACTTCACACGTAACATTGACGCCATACAAATACCTCATAAGTTACACCGTGGACCATTTCCATACATAAATTGAAGACGACAAACTAATTTGAATAAAAGGAAATAATTTATGTTGTTTGCATATTAAAATATTGAAAAGGTTCTTGTAGTATATTGAAAGACCTTTTTTGCAAATAAGATTTAAATCACGGTTTATATCTTTGAACAGTGAATGCATTAGACATGGTACCAAGTTTTTATTTATATATTAATAGTACTTTTTCTAAAGTAATTTGTATTAAAAAGTTTTTAAATTTATGTAAATATTACTACAGCAATATTCTTCTTTTGATATAAAAATAAAATAATATATGTACGGTTGTATGTTTGTTACTATTTCCCGCAAAAACTACTGAACAGATTTTGATAAAACTATATAGAAATATAGCTTACACCTCAAAATATCAACTCTATAAGTATTGATTTCTTTGTAAAAAATCTGTTCGTCTTAATTTTGAAAGTAAAATTATCTTTATTTATATGTAGTATAAAAAAGTTGATTTTCGTCCATGTTTCCTATGGACTGCATAATGGCTGAAGCGATTTTGATCCAATAGATTAAACAATCTTCGATCCTGTGATCAACTGATTTTTTTACTTTCCTAAGATGCAGGTCGTAAGTTTATTATATAAGTAGTGCATATACCTAATATAATTACAATTTTATTTTACATTTACTCAATTTGTATACAGATTAAGTTTACTAAAACTTATACTTTAATACAAGCTGTATTAAAGTATGAGTTTTAGTTTTGTTTTATCGCCTTTTTTTAGTTCGAACAGCTCAATAAAAATATAACAAAGCAATGGCCCAATACCATCGGTGAACCGTCGACAAGCTCGTGTCATCATTAATCTTCCAGACGATTAACACAATATCCTTAATTAATAACGAACGTATGGGAGCGGTATTCTGAATTGTAAATTAATTTCGTATACAATACCGTCACAAAAGTAACAATTGAATTACGAGAGATCCTCTGAAACTTGTTAAGAAATTCTTAATGGCAATCTCAATGTCGTATTAGCTCACACTTTGTAATCAATAACATGATTAACATTTGTAATTTATATCGATAATTATTATCCTAATTATCGTTTTAGGCCAAGCGCCATGTAAGCTTGGAGGATAATGACCCTATACTATAATGATATTTTTCACCTTAAGAGTAAAATAACCAATAAGGAAGCAGTATATTCACGATAGTTAACTGACTATACGTAATACATGTAAACAATTTTTTATACAGTGAATAATCTGCGTGAGAATCATTTTGTATAATAATTGTATTATTTGATTATTATTTTTTTATTAGTTTTGAAATAATTACATGCTAATAATATACTGAAAGCCACTTCTGATATTGATTATTCGTATTTGTAGCGATATAATTTTAGTATTTAAATAATAAAAAAATAACTTTTAATAATTTAAGTGTTAATAAAGAGATAAAAGCTTCTTTTAATCATACATTTTTTTTATCAATAAATCTGCGTGTATGTAATTATATAATTTTTTATTAATTTTTTACATATAATTAACTGAACTGTGATAAAAATCTTAAAATAATACAATAATCCTTTAACGAGATACCAATCATTTCGAATTTATTTGATAGCATATTAGATTATTAAAAGTGTACATAATAACTACTAATATCGTCAGGATAATCTTTGTATGAAGGAAAATGTATATCTTACAGAAAAGTGAAAAATTTTGTAAAAAAAAAGTACAGCGCAAAGTCTTTTAATTAATACACTCGTGCAATTTAAAGACGAGCACCCAGTGCAAAATGTACACGTAAAATTTTTGTTAGATAACTACTATACTAAACCTACGACAATGAAGTATTTTCATTGTTATTAGGATAATAGATTATTAATTCCCTGGCGGTGTGCTATTTCTTCATTTTAATACATCAAGTACACTACGCGACTCCTGTTAATCCACAGAAGTGCAATTTTAATGAAATATAATGAAATTATATTTAAACGCGATATTTCCTACTGCCGAGGGAAATCAAAGTTGATTCAGTGAATACATTTTTATATCTATTTAAATACTTTTATTGTCGATTATTATTTTTAATTTAATGTATAAATGCTACTTACTAATTGTGAAGCAAGATTTAATATAAATTACGATTTTTATTTTACAACATCTATTCATATAGTGTTACAATTATTTTAAAATGTTAATAATCTATTTACATTAAAATAAACAGAATAACAGTAATATACAGATTAAGTGCTCAACTTATTCGGAAAACTTAGTGCTTGCTCGAATTCACACCTGAGACCATTTGATATGGGTCGGCATTTTCTCACTAGTAGCCTGTCTGGTCTAAAATTTATCACCTAACTCGAAATGGAAGACGATTCTTTAGCTCCACAACCCGTGGCAAGACAACACCTTGAAATATTATTAAAACGATTTTTTTCACAAAATTTTCTTTTATAAAGGATTTTTGCTATTTATCTGTAGTATTGGTAATCAAGCAGGTAATAACAGACGTCACATATACGTTTACAACATATATAACTATTAAAATATTTGCTGAAGTGTAAGAGATCGTCTACAAATCTATTACCTTTATTTCTACTGGTGCTCTTCAGACTAGAAATTGTATGTTTCTTTGTATCATTTACCTGAGACATTTAGATGTAATTCCCAAAACACACCTGTCTAACCTTGGAATTTTACACCGAGACCTACATTCTAATAACCTTTAACAGAACGAAATTTAGTTCAGCATTCGCGAGAAAACATTTCGTCGATCGGTGGTCGTCTTTGCATAATAATGGCACAATGAGTCGATTCCTACAATGAACGACACTCGAGAACGTAGCTATTGCAATATAGCCTTTAAATCGTTTGCTATAGAGGTGGTAAATTTTGCATGTTCTCATGACTGTACGAGGTTACAAAACGACTAGTAACACCTCCGAAGCCGCCCTCTTGCGTCTCATGAATTATTCGGTTTTGCGAGTTGTGACACTGCGCTTGCCGAACCAGCCCCGACGGACCTATTGCTTCCATCATGTTCCCAAACTCAAATACGACTTCACAATTAAACTTCTATCGTCTATCGATGTGTATCGTCAAAGGAATTCTTGCAATGCATTAATATGTAATTGCTTTATGGACTAAAAGATGTTTCTAATTGACATAAAATAAGACTTAATGAACTTATATGTTATTGGACAAATGTTATCAAGATATTAAAAAATAAATACTAAGAATGTGATAAAAAATGTTTTTACGTTGAAGTTTAAATCTCAATCACTCAGTAATACCAACTCGAACCTACACATTACGAGTAGGTATTTGGGGCTTAAAAACAAACGCCTCGTCAATTTCAAACGGGGTTGAATGAACATTCGACGTAGGTACGCACCCTCCACGGTTCAGTCACACGAATCATTAAATTAATTTTCTCGGAACATCCCTCTTGTACGTCCTTGTCTTCAACTTTACACACAGAACTAAGTTAAGGATATTCGATAACTATAATTTATATATACTTTTAAGAATTAAGAAATTTAATTATGTTTGATAGTGACTCACAAAAATGTATCGTGTTTTTAGGAACGTTATAAAACTAACAAGCTTTAACTTTATTTTACAATTCTTTGAAATCAACTCGAAAATCTAAAATTTTATGTTCAGAATGAATTCATTGTAAACTTAAAAAAATTATACGAGTATAACTAACTAGTACGGATTCATAAATAACACATTTTTATTGCCATTTATATCAAAGTTAATGTTTTATAATTTTCTTTGTTTTCATTTCAAAGAAAATTTATATTTTAATATTTTTCTAAAAGAATTTCAACTTTCCTTGCAGAATTTCAACATTCACAAGAGCGGTCTACTGAAGCACTACTCGAGGGAACGTAAGTTGATTTCATTTACCTAACTAGCTTTTTTAAGAAAACCAAGCCAAGTGAAAACATTGCTATTTACATATAAAATAGGCATATAATTATGTCGTATATGTGTCATTATATTGAAATTCAATACATAGAATTCAAGATAACTTTGTTATTATATCATCTCCAAAACTAGTGCCTAGTTGGACGCTGATAAGCAATATTGTGTCAAGTCACACGGACTACTTCATTTTGAGGAAATGGCGTCTAAAGATGTCAAACCTATTCTTAATCAATTTGTTTCAAGACGTATATATCCATCTTTTCTTTCCTATTTTTATAAAAGGTAAAATGAATTGAAACCAAATTGATATATTTAATGTGTTATCTAATAATAAGTTTTTCAAATATTTGAGATTATTGTATAATTTGCAAAATATGAAACGCACTTGAAATTCGAGACATTAAATTAGGAAACTTTTGCGTACTTTTTTAGTTCAGATAACTTGATATTATTTTTAACAATGTTAAATAGGTCACGCATTATGAAAATACATCAATATCTCTGAATTTGACTTTTTGTGGGTTGACACATTATTGCTTATCAGCATAAAGTTATGAATAGTCAAAAATAATTGTAAAGCGGAGTAAATCTGTTACATGCTACTCGTTCAAATTAAATATATAAACATAACTGTTTTCTTAAATGAATGTTTAAAATACGTGTTTCCACTATCCATACAAAATTTCAATATTGTCAGTGGTAATGGTGCAGGCATTAACCGCGGTCCTGATATATAATAGCAATAATGGCGGCGCATTCCGGGAAATATAATCTCTTTCAATATTGCTATAAAAGCCCGCGACCAGGTTTAATTAAACGTTTAAATACTGATTAAAAATACATTCGGGGAATATTCGAGAGCGCTCTTTATAATGCCATATTAATGAATTTAGCGCCGCACTACTTTTCACGCTTACTTTAATATACGATTCCAATTAATCGTAAATTTATTATATTACAATACATGTTACTTCTGTATCGTCGTTATGTAATTTATTTTAACGAATTATTTGTTTGTTATACCCACGAGTTTTATATGACACAACAGACGTAAATATGCATCATCATTTTCAAAGATTCAATGTTAAGTCATTAATACAAAAATATTATGTTATTTAAATTAGACGATTATTCCATTAGATAAATCAAATTTATATACTTTCTTATTCTGAAGAAAGCGCAATAAAAAAAATCGATATTAAGTTTGATTCGACATTTTATTTAATTTTAACTTTCATGCTATATTTTTACAAATATGCCATATTTTGTCGAGATATGCAAAATAATATTCGCTCTTTGTCATTCATTCAAATATTTTCGAGAACTAAACTAATTTTTAGGGTTCCGTAGTAAAAAACGGAACCCTTATAGTTTCGCCATGTCCGTCTGTCTGTCTGTCTGTCTGTCTGTCTGTCTGTCTGTCTGTCCGTCTGTCTGTCTGTCTGTCTGTCTGTCCGCGGCTTTGCTCCGAAACCCTTAATACCAGAAAGCTGTAATTCGGTATGAGTATACATATGAATTACGCCGAGAAAGTCGTACAATAAAATTTCAAAAATATTTTTTTTTCAGGGTGTCTTCCCTATGTGTTAAGAGAGACCAAATATTTTTTTTCTCATTTATCCCATGTTGTGGGGTATCGTTAGATAGGTCTTTTAAAAATGTTATAGGTGTGGGAAAACCATTTTTCCGAACGACGAACTGTTTCCGAAATATTAAGCTTTGAAGTGTTAATTTTTCTTAGAGTCAAGTGTCCCCCCCCTCTACCCACTAAACTGCTGCGTCTAAAAATATGATAAAATTCACGATAGCGGTACATATAATGAATTCAAAAGGAAAATTATCACGGCTATGTTGGTTCTTATGGTTATCGAGTTATAGATGATCTAAGTAAAAATAAATATTTCACTTTTTAAAGCATCACATTATGTAAATATTAATAATTTTAAATTAATATATGAATTTAAATGAATAAATACATAAATATTTAATAAGTTTAAATTAAAATAAAATATAAAATAAGGTATAAAACAATGTCTTAATAAAACATGTCGCGAGTGATTCTGAATCGCGCTTATGAAGTTTTCAACCAAATCTCCATAGATTTCATAGGCGCTAATCAGGATGGAAATTTATCGGCGCTAAGTATATTTTACAAGTGTTAGAATAATAAATAATCGACGAACATTTAATGTTCAAAATCGTTAGTATAATTCACATTCAAACATTTTTACGAAAATAGGTACTCGAAGATTGCTTGACCGATCTTGACAATTCTGACAACTACGGAACCCTACATTGTGCGTGGCCCGACACGCACTTGGCTGATTTTATTTATTATTGTTTACATCAAACTTGTTACGAATACAAAAGTTAATTTTAAAAGTGGCGCTTTTAAAATTGCAAACCTTATTAAGAATTTTTTTTTATAAATTAAATGCATGCGCGTGAGTCAGGTGTATTTGAAGGACATTTAGTATTTCGCTTAGACTCACTCACGTCAATTTTGTCAGTCCCACTAATAGGATTTGATTGTCGCAATCCGTATTCATTACAATGAACTGTTCATTAGACGAATTGTTACCGGGTAACTATTATAATAAACTCTATGGTGCTTAATTAATTAAAAGTTAACTCGAATATGAACTACAATTAATACGAGTACATGTAAAATAAGTTTTACGTTATTCTAAAGTAGTTTCCCGCGATTACGATTGCATAGAATAATTATTTATAATAGCTTATTTCTTTAGAAAATTGTGGGATTTATATAAACATTTTCATTCACTATTTCATCTCCTTCAAGTTTATTTTTCGCGACAAAAATTAGCCTATGTCGTTGTCCAACGTCCAATCTACATATACATATCTATAAAAAAAATCCGATATAATTGATTCCGATAACGAGCGTGAAAATGTAACAGAGAGAGATAGAGTTACTTTCACATAAATTATGATATGAATATATATGTATGTAATAGTATAGACAGTCTTCAAAATACGTACTACCAGAAATGATCAACATTTTTTTGACCATACTTGATTTGAAACTCTTTTAAGTCACTTTAGATCGGACCACATAAAAACATATTTTACACATGTACGTATTTTTTAGAAAGTCTCCAACTATTTTATTTAATTAAAATTTTGTATATAAAAAATAACTATTCGCATTAAACTATGATTGACTTTAAAATACCCAAATATATCATCACTAAACAATAGCTGACCGAAGAATCCTCTAATGTAATTAAGCCTCGCAAAGTTGAAAGGTTGCTGTCAATATTATCCGAGCGGGAGGGCGGGAAGGATAAATGGATTAGGGTAAACAGCATAAAGAGCCTTTTGTATCCCAAATTAAATGTCACCCAGCGTCATTATTCAGGCTCTGTGACACGCACACGATCGCTGTCTGCCGCGACCACCGCGGGACGCGTTTACATGATACGATTTTAATGCATTAGACGCGATTATTTATACCCAAAAAGAGGGGTGTTATAAGTTTGAGGTGTTTCGTGTGTGTCTGTCTGTAGCTCCCTAACGAATTGATAATTTTGGTATAAGTGGTTTATGTTTGAAAGCTGATGTAATCGAAATGGTTCTTAGCTATTATTTATGAAGATCTGTTAAGACGTTCAGCTCTTTTCTCGATGTTATAAGGGTCTAAGTAACTTCTACTGGTCTGATCGACACAAAAAGTATACTATGACTTCAGTCATATTAAAATGATATTGTTGCCTAACCGTGGAATCGAATGGAACAGGGTTAATATATATATACATATTTTACTACTATTTTATATAAATTATCCTAACATAAAAGATACCTAGTGAGCTGTAGGTAATGAATCATCATATCATTCATCGAAATTAAATTATTTTTGGTTATTTTTATTCAAAGCATATTTTTTATACATCAGATACTTTATTCGAATGAAAATTTTTCCGTCGGCCAGTGGTCGTCCACTCTGGAATATAGGCTTCGTGCATGAATCTCCAATAGCCGCAGTCTTACCCTGCCTCAAAACCAGACTAAAAATATATCTTGTATAATAAAATTTACCCAAAATTATTAACAAATAATATTTTCGTCGAACAGTATGTTTCTTTAAAGCAACTGTAAACAACTTCCGTGAAATGAGTGTTGATAATTTAATCGGAGTTTAATTATATCAAAATTAATATCTCCGTCACATGTAAAAGACGTTTGAAACCATTAATTATATTCGTAACGGCTGTCGAAGATGCCTCCGAGCCAAACTTTACACTGTACTACAGTTTAATTGAATTACAATACGCTTCGTAAATGACGATGTATCTTCATTTATATCTTGATGGACGATAATCAATATATTCGCAACAAACTTATGATATTCCTCAATTAATATCTCTAATCTCTATACACAGGTATATATCACCACTTAAGTTTTAACACCGCAAAAGTTAAAATTTAGAAACTCTACACTAATGTAAAAAAAAACTGCATAATAAAACATAGACATCATAATGAAATAATAATATACTATAATTGAATGATAGATTTTTTAAATTCTGATTCTTAAAATTAGATTTATTATTGATCTATAGTGGTATTTACGTAAAATTACACAATTTTCCCGCTATCATAAAGTTGCTTAAAAATTTTAACTTAAGCGGTATTGGAACAAAAATAATACAATTTTTTTTTTGTTAACAACTAAATATTCACATAAATAAAAACTTTACACATAAGCCTTTAGCTTTTATACTTTCGTAGAAAGTCCAGAAACAAGGATTAACCACAACAAACAGTCGGACGACAGTCTTTTGTATAGTCTTACCAAATATTAATCATAAGTGAAAATCGAAATTTGTTAGCGTAGCAACCAATAACATTGACCTCTGCGATGAGCCTTGACGGTGAATGGTCAACTATGTAGGCATTGGCAATGAAAAACATCAATGATATCTTGTATTAGCATGTGCTCTCAGCACATGCTAATATATCTTATAATAAGGTATTATAAAATATTTACATTGCCATTCTAGTTGTATACATACGAACACAGAAATATTTAGTAATAAAATAACTTATGACAATTGATAGCATCCGTACCCACAAACTTCAGTATAAATCAATACAGAATACCAAATAGAGAAATACTGATAATTATGACCTAGTTTTTAAAAAGTTTCTTATTTCTTTCTCTAGACTGGTTAAGAAAAACATAAAATGTGTTCTGAAATATAATATAAACTTAAACTATACATACATAATATATCATTGGTACTGGTTATATTGTGACAGACTGGGTTGGAGAGAGAAACATAAAAATTTGAAACAAAATACTGAGAGCCGGAAGTCTAACTCAGGGGGAGTTTCTGCTTCTTCTCTTATTCCTCTAAGTCAACAACGCATTAATTGTTACTTCTCTGATATCAACTGTGAAGGTTCACAGGTGGCGATGATCACTCACAATAAATAACCATTTATTTATAATTATTGTACATATTTACAAATATTCAATGTAAAGAATTACCTAGTTAACCTTAACTTTGTTAGTCAATATTATTCATTCATTCATTGAGCGTGTAAAGTCATTGTTCATTAGGGTTCGTAAATTAAAATAAAATTTACATTGTTTATTTATATTTCGTTATAAAATACATGATATATAAATAAAGACAAAATACAAAATCTATACTTATGTAATAAACACCGAAGTGCGAACTCATTTAACCTAATTTAAAAATTACGGTACCATTTGAAAAGAACATTATTTTAGATGGTCATAGTTTTTATACATATGCGTATATTTTTCAAACATAATCTACGCAAGCGAAGCCGAAAACAAAAATTATTTCTTATTAAAATTATTATTTTTTTAATACAATGTAATGTAGTATTATCGAGGGAAAATTTTACACTGTATGATCCTTAGGTATTATTCGAAAAAATAAATATTACATTACGGAAATTCACAGACCTTGTATTATTATATTGTAATATTTTTGTTAGACAAACGTCTTATTTTTTAAATTACTGTGTTTCCTGCTATTTCTTGTCAAATTTGTTTGACGTTTTGTCACAATTCCGACACATTTCCGAAACACGCGCTTTAATATAAGATCCAAGTTCAGACGGTCCTGAAGGCTTCTGCTTAGAATAACTGAAGATAAACTCGATAATTTATGGTTTAAAATAAAATCTCAGTAATATAAACATATACATGTAACATACATAGGTCTATACACGAATATTAAGTTTACATATTGCAATAGAATTAATCACAGTTAAATATTGATTACTACAAGCACCAATCTAGCCTACTTCACGTACCTAACGTTCAAACAGAGCACTTATCTTGACCCAAGATGGAGGATGATAAAATATAATATTCATATCTTCACACCCTCAGCGCCAATGAGACCACTTTAATTTACTGCTACGGACATCAGAGCAAAAACCCAACGGCAATAGTTAGCAATAATGACTTTATAACTAATAAACATAATAATGTATTAAATATCAAAATGGCGTATATTCAGTTAATACATATTAATAAACGACGTTGGAGAACTGAGAAGGCTTCATTAAATTAATTCTTAATACAAAAATATACAAGATAATTATTAATGTAACAACATACGCACCAAATTTGAAATATTACACTGATATCAAATAACTCGCTTTATAATAATCGTTCCATTAATACAAACCCGCCAATCTTTTGCGGTTTCCTTACTTTTATACATAACTATATACTTAAAACGAAGTTATTTCCTTTTTTGTTATAAAAAATATGCTTACATTTAAGATTGTATGTAATAAAATACGTATAATTATATAGCCTCTTTTTTAAAATATAAACAAGTACAACAAGAAAAGAAGATGCTTGTCACGCCACATAAAATTAACGCACTGGGGGAGTGATGTAAACACAACTTGGAGAGTCGCCTAGCAACGGATTGGTAGTGTAAAGAGCGCATAGCGATAAAAGATTACATGAGTTGGAAATTAAACCGTGGAATTCTTAAATTCTCACTTCTGGGCTCGTTAAAAATATGTATATCGATACCTCCCACGTGTTGTAACCCCAAAATTACAATTTTACAGTAGAGCACTTTTAATCCGTTTTAGTTTGAAAGTTACAACACAATACGCCTTTTTTCAGGCGTATTTTGTTGTAACTTTCCTTGAAAAAAAAAAAGATTTTTGATATTTTTTCACTTTGAATGCATTAAGCAATGCAAATTCGTGTAGTTTTCAGTAAAAACGCTAACGGCAATTTTGTGGCTTACAATAACTTACGTGGGAGGTATCGATATATTTCTATATCTCATTAAAATTAAAATTCAAAATATACTTCATTCAAGTAGACGTAGGCTTTAAACACTTTTGAATCGTCGAGTTACACATTACTCTTTTAAATATAAAGTTACCACCGATTCTAAATGTAGATTCTAATATAACAACTCTGTTAAAGTAAAAGCGAAATAAATTTTGGATTAAAATAAAAATATAACAAGGAAATATAAAAGGCAGGTACAATGTTAGTGGAATGCAAATGCCAGCCACAACACAACTCCGTTGTTTTAGTTGTTTGCGACTTTGCGACGTGTATGGTTGACCCTTGATTAGAAGGCAACTGTCCCCAGCATTTGTTAGCCTAAGTTACACTTCTCCCAACCATTTGCGTAATTTACAACTTTGGTTAAACCTTCTTGGTGAAATTGGCTCGAATAATTACGTTTTGAAACAGTATTTTAGAAATTTTAATGTTTAAACGATGTAAACTAATGTTTGATATTAATGTTGAATTATTTAATATTACGTTTATGTATTTTCATATTCCCTATATTTGTTTAGAAATTCATTAAAGCATTTCGTGAATCAGTTTATTGAATCCATTAATGTATATTCAAACTATAAATATTAACGTATTTATATATATATTTATTTATCTATTTAATGTTTTATTAAAAACTAACTAAAATATTTTACTAAAGTTATTGAAATTCATATATTCTGATATCCTTAATACCACTTACACTATACTTCTTCAGGAACTATATTAACTTCTCTATAAAACAAAATGTTCCAATATAATTTAAAGTGACACGAAATGGAGTAATTTTTTAACGCAATAACACTTCCATTGTTAAATAATAACAAGCGATTTTAAAGTTAACTGAAGGACCTTAAAAATAGCTTTACAAGAATACGTCTCACTTAAACAAGAGTCCATAATTGAAAAACCACGATAATTAACACTCGGTGGACTAATAAAGTTTAAGAGTATTTTTTGTCGTTATGACACATCTTCCTTACTATTGCTTCAAAATTAATATTTGATAAGTCATTTTGAAAATCAATTTCAATTCTGAAATTAAGTAAATACCTCAAAATTAATGTTTTCATTTAAAGTAATATTGATGAATCGTATTAGTTATAACTGAATTAAAGCAATGCATGGCCGAGTCTTCTAGTAGAGTTTTATTTGAAAATATATACAATGACAATATTAATATTGAAAATTGGTTCATGTAATAAGTGACGGATCTTCCTCAAACTAGAATTACAAATGGGAAGTTAGTAAGTGTATCTATATATTTGTTTCATCACGTTGTTGAATAAATTTAACTGAAATTCGAAATAGAAACAGAGATAGAATATCCTTCGAATAAAACGGCTTAGGTATATATGTAGACACATGCAACATAGATATTAGTAATTGACGTGCAAAATATTCATCAAAAATATAAATATATGCTTTTTTTGTTTGAATTTCGCTTTATTAATAAAAAGCGCTTAGGCAAACCAAATAATGTTTCGAAATATTAAAACGTTTGAAACTATTTATCGTGGCGATATAAACGCAATATAATAACACACAGTAAACCAATTTAAATGAACATACTTTTAATCGAAATTGTCGCCACATACGGCTTAATAATGTCAAAAACCTTAACATCTATCCCTACGAGCATAAATAAACTGATCACGCGTTCATCGCATTCAAAGTAAGATATTTCGAAATCCTTCCATTGTCTTGTTAACTACATGCTATTTCTAAGTATTCGACAGTCGTTGAGAACATTATGAAAATACACACCATGCCTATAGTTTAATGGCGCATGGGCGTATCCTTGCCTATTAAAGTAATACTGTACTAGGTAGTTTGCCATGTTATATTATTTGTATACAAAAGGTTAAATTCTATTGACATTTAAAATTATTTTTTCTGTGGAACTTAGTGTCAAGTTATTTCCGGGGTTCTAGTCACTAGTTTATTTGTAATTATGAATATATTTCTGAGAGTAAAGACGAGCAATCTATCCTAGAGAGAGGGAGGGTGCGAACTGCCGATATATAATAATAACTAACTGATCAACGAGCTACCGTAGACAAAATACAGTGTTATTTACTTTTACGATATATTCCTAACACTTAGTAAGAGGTTTATTTTGTTAATTTTAATCTTTATCGATCTGTCGAAATAACAATGGCGTGTTACAGAAATATCAAGAGTCGAGATGACATACCTAATGGATGGGATAAGTGTAATGAAACCGAATATTACATTCTCAAATCTAGATAATCATCGTTAAATTTCGATGCGCTTTACATTCGGTATCCATGACAAAGGAAATCGTCCCAAGAAACATGCAAAAATTCGGAGACGTTTTCCTTATTGTCACCAATCTTTAATTAAAACATTATGGATAATGCAACATAATGGATAATGACTCGTAATCTTAAAAAAAAACAAAGATTTCCAATAAACAACAGCAAGTTGGCAAAATCACTACCTTTATATTCATGTTTAAAAGGCTAATTTTTATTTATTTACACAAAGCACCAAAATTAACATATTTCCATTCAAATACAAAACCGCACAATAAACACATACGTGAATCGAGTGTCAAGCATATATAACTATGACCTAACACTTGCAAACAGGATGCTATAGATGTCTAGGTACTAAAATAACAAGAATAGTTTAATAAGCGATGATCAATGTTTAAATTTTTACCCAAAATCTTATTAAAATAAAAAAAAATATTTAAATACTTCTACCTAATTATAAAGAGTATTTTACAAATAAAAAAATAGAGACACAATTTCATTCTACTCTGGCGATTAAAATAAAAATACCTATGTAAAAATAAAGCACAAGGACGCTAGTAATTGTAATTACTATAATAAAGATTATAATTTATCATATGAAAAAGTCAACCATTTAGTCTTTTTCCATGATACAATAAAAAGAAACTATTAAGATTATCTCAAACTTCGCGAAACATTCGCCAGTTCGTATAAAAAATATTTACTCAGTGTAAGACAAGGAAAACATTGAAATATGTTGACACGAAATGTGCAAATATATTCTTCTCAGAACGAATTATTTTCGTGCGCTAAAATTACAAGACTCGACGCGCACAATATCTGAAATAGGCTAATGTCGGTATCTTATAATTAGTAAATTGCAAAATTTTCTACTTATCGGATAACTCAACCAAGAATAAAATGAAGGCAATCATGATTTCGATCCTCTTTGCGTAATAAACTTAACAATGTAACGGAAATTTGGTAGATAAACATGTTTAATTGTAACAGTAATCGTACTAGCATCTATTCTCGTAGAGAAACTAAACTCGCCTTGAGAATAGAGATTATATTTTTTCACATCGCAGGGCGCTTACCTAACACCACTTACGTGAAACGATAAGTACAAAACTAACTCATAATAGTTACTAGAGTTATTAATTTAAAACATAATGATGGGAATAGATCATGTGACAAAGATCCTAACATAACTTTCATTGTTTGAAACCATTGCGTCCATTTTCTACGTGTAAAGCAAAAGATTCTCGAGAGGTAGACGAAAGCTTCTTCTTCTAACATTAATAAGCGTTAAGAGCTTAAAATTTCAAGATGTTTACCGTCGGTTGGAAAAAGCACAAGCATTAATATTTCTCCACGACGTCTTCATATATTATAAAGCACGGAAAGAAAAATGAATTTGAATTGAACACGTTGTTGCAAACATTATTAATTTCCAGATTTATTCCACAACAAATTAAAATGAAATAATTATTCATAATTTTAAAATACTCGTTCAACCAATATTAACATATTTTAGTAGTGTCTAATAAAAAAACCGTCTCAGTTAGAAATTACGATTTCTCTCAAGCATCATAGTAAATTAAAGTCCATATACGTAAAGATCATCAAGAGAACGTTCTAAATAGTAATAACCCGGCTTATTGCAATTGTTTGCAAAATGCTGTGCGCTATCTCTAAGAAGCGCGCTCAATTAGGTCGTAGCCCGCAACACCGTGAGAGCTTCCCACGTGCATTATATTACTTAAGAACAATTCGCACCTTGGGACTAACTATTATTCTGAGGCTACTTTAAGCCGGGTGTCTACTAAACTTGACAAATAGTGATAATTAACTCGAATTATTCGAGAAGACAGTCTGTTTGCAACGCTACGAGTAATGTGTAAACAATTCTTCGGTATTACTTAATAGTAAACATTACTCTGTTGTTTTAATCGTCACAATAATCATTTTATGAAATGAACAAATCCTTAAACCTTCATGACAGTATTTAACAGTTTACATAATTAATATCTTTTATCTTAAAATTTGAAATTCGAACAATATCAAGCGGCGTAATCTTAATTTTACACTCGGTATCAATTGAATATTGTTTATAAAATTGAATACACCCTCCTTTGATATTTCTCTTTAATTTATTTGGGGCGAAAAGACAAGAATCCTGACAAAACTTTTTAATTAACATCTTATTTACAAACTAACTGCCGACCCCGATTTCGCACGTGTATACTATTTATAACTTACTTTATATGAAATGAAAAATCAAAAAATCTAAATAGACTTATTTCGAATAAGCTTTTACAAGCACTTTTGAATCTTCAATAGCAGTTTTGAACCCAAATATTTCACCTATCCGCACGATATTTTAAATATTTTCTTTTATACAAATCATGCCTTGACAACTACAAACTCAGCATTAAATAATAAGTAAGTTCACCGTTCTGAAGTAATACGCTTACATTCGACAATTAATTTTGATTTATATAGTACGGCATATCAAAAGCAAAGTACACATTCTTAAACCATATAATCTGTTAAAAAATGAACATAATTCAATTTGAGATAGATTATTCATTCGCACGTACCTAAAAAAACTCATAGTCGCGCATAACGATGCTAATTTCATTCATAGGTTGGAGGCGTAAGGACGCTTAAATAAATTCCTATGAATATGTATTGGAATAGAGACAATACTCGTTTCAATATGATTAATCCATGTGCAACTACATACAAATACTTATACAAATATGTGACTGAATTTCTTGCATGTGAAGTATTACTTATGCGCGTATATCTTTATTAATTTTAAAATACATATAACATGTAAATCTTGCGATTTAAAATGTTAACAAATGTTATCGGAACATATGTCTCAGTAAAAAAAACTGTTAAAAATGTCACAAAGTAAAAAGTTGTTACAACATTAAATTATTAATAATAAGGGCTCATAGCAAGTGAGACAAAGAGTTACATAGACAATGAAAATCCACATTTACTTGATATCAACTTATTATATTTGATGTGAAAAGACCATAATATTAATTAAAATTTATTATCGCAAAATCATTAAGTTATAATTGACCAGAATATAATACATATGTACAACATAGTAACTAATCTAAATGCGATAACATGTATTCGAGCAACGTCATGAATGGTAACGAACTTTTACAAAAGTGCTGTTATGAAAACTCATCAAATATTATGAATCGAAATCGGTTATTCGAACAATATTGTAACTATGAATACACATATGGGATATTTGTTTTCTGATTCACGAATGAAAATATTTCAACGTGCAATTAAGAACCACAGATTTGTTTAAAAAATATTTAACCTTATTTTCGTTTATATCAAAATAACTGTACTTATTAATATGTACTAGATTGTACTGTGTGTATCAAAAAAATGTCCATACAAAAAAATTCTCCTCATAAAGGGAATGAAAATATAACAACAAATGATGGTATCGCTATTTGCTAAATGATTAAACTTTTTTGCGTTATGATAAAAAGTGAAATGAAATGATCTCAATGGATGTCACGAATGTCATCATCGAATATCACGATCGGAGTTATTAGATAGTACACAATCCAATTTCAGTGTCGACGCCTGCGCCGCGGCGCGATGCAATTTACTATTGAGAGTTTCAACACGTGCCCCGTGTTTCCCCACCTCCTACGACTGTTTGCTGGTTTCATCAGCTGACGATATTTGAATTCGGATTACCTCCTTGTTACAATGTTTCTTGTGTTATTGATCGATTTACATATGTACTTATTCCAGCTATTTGGATATATGAACTACTAAAAAAATGAACAGTATGATGATGAAATGAAAATCTCCTTTTTTGTAGTCTAGTGAAAAATAACTTTTTCAATAATTTAATGCTTTATTTATAGAGAGTAAGACTACAATCCCTATGTATATATTATATTTATTTATACTAATATTTTGTATCGGTTATTTTAATTATGTATTGATATAATAATATAAAAATAATTATAATAAAAGTTCTTTTGAGATAATAAATAATTCGTTACTTTAGGATAAAAAAAGCGAGCTACTATCTCCTCTCTTATAAAAGAAATCCTTAAAATATTTATACCGTAACTAAAAGGACGTTACTCTATTGCGAACTGAGTGTTACACATGTCTAAGAATTTCTCCCGTTATTTTTGTTTTTCTTAGTGCTAATGATATCCGAAATCTAATGCATAAAAAATATTCCGACAATAATACATAGGTATAAACTAATTTTAACGCATCTTCCTTTATTATGTCCAAAAAACCTCGAGAAAAGTCTGGCAGGTGATAGACGTCACGTTGCTACCGCAGATTAGGTTCATTTGGTATTTATTAAAGTATTAATACCGAGAATCAGATACGTCTCCAAACTGAACACCATTATTCTAAACACCACAACTCGATACATGTCAACATTAACGTTCACAATTCATACAAACTACATTATAACAAAGTCCATTTTCGTTTTCATGACACATTTATGTATATAAGGAAAGAAAAATAACAGGTTTGATAGCCGAGCCGTCCGTGGAAACAGTCAAATAATGCATATTCCTCACGGTCGACGGTTTCGAAGTATCAAATTTATTTTTATGTATATTTTTATTGTTTGCGGAGAGGATTGTCGCCTCCTTAGGGGCTGTTTGTATGCGGACTGAGAAGAATTACGTGCGCGCCCGAGGATCCACTTTGCTGGTAGCGATAAAACAATTTGTTTTCAAAATATATTATATAATTTATTATTGTTACGACGCATGTGAACAAGTTTACATTGTTTTGTTAAATATATAGTTCAAATATTAAAATAAAATTTTTCAAAAAATTTATTTTTATATAGAACCATTGGACATTAAATACAATAAATCATATTGAAGAAATAATAAAATTAACAGTCTTATAATAATCAAACCTTAGTGATATTTACTTGAAACAATTCTCCAACTAACCAATATTGCTACATACGCGAGTGTTATACTTAAAATCAACATATTATATTGATCTCCCAAAGCATAAAGGGTAGTTCAGTCGCATTAATTATACGATAACTTATTTGAACAAAAATGTAATTACCAATACAAAATAGTTTTACTGAAACGCTGTCAAAAATCTCACTTAAATATAATCATATAAAAAAATAAACCAAGCGAATAAAACGATTGGCAATTTCAATTTTAATGTAAACATTTCATATTCAGAATTGTCCATAAATGGAGAAAACGTAGTAAGCTGGGAATTCATAACAATTTTTAAACCGTCCGAATAAAGCCAAGCCAATTTACTATTCATTGCTGTGAATCCAAATAATTTAGCCGGCAACACGAGTAAAGTCACGTTTACACTGAACCGGTGGAAATGTTTTCGATTGGCACTACAGATAGTGATGGAATGAATCGCTTAAAATCGACTCGGGTAATACAATCGATATGTGGCTACTTGGTATTTCGGACTGTTTCCGTAAGCTTTTGCTAGGGTGATATAAATAGTGGCAGTACTTTATAAGGGCATTTGAACAGTTTATCATTTCAAAGGAAAATACATCATCATAAATGTGTATAATATCAGATATGACATATTTAAAACAGACAAAGATTATTGTTTTACGATAAATTGTTGACCTCGGAAGTTTACTATAAATTATTGTGTTTGTAAATCTGATTTTTATAGTTATTATATAACATTAATTTTATAGTTAATCTATGAAAATAAAATAATTCGTTCTTAATTACACGAGTTTATATACCCGCTTAACAAAACATAATACATAAAAAATTCAAAGTCGATTCCGATCTAATTATAATTAAATATCGAGAAATCAATGTCCTGAATCAGCACATCACTAAATACGGTCTTTTGATAAAGTGAATCCCGGAAACTACACTCTGAGAGCAATCAAGTCGGTGTTAACGTTCAATGTAATTTCTTTGGCTTCATCCAACGCCCAACGGCTTTACTGACTCAATAGATCGTTCACATTGATTTTGTTTATATTCCCTGAATACTAGTGACTATTTACGTCACTATTCAAACCAATAAATACTTTTTTGAAACATTTAATGGACACTGATAAGCTATACTATGACAACTCAGATGGACTTCATTAGGAGAAAATGGCGTATAAGATGTCAAACCCATCTGTATATTTTTAATAAATTTCGAAGACATCTTCAATATAACCATTTGTTTTTTTTTCTATATTTGATAAAAGGTATAATGAACGAAAAGCAAACTGGAATAATATAACGTTTTATTTAATACTAAGTTTTTCAAAAATAAAAGATCGCATATTACAAAATGTAAAACACCCTTTAATCTCCAAACAAAACTTTTTTTCGTACTTATATAGTCTAGATTACTTAAAAAGTTTTCGAATAATGTTAAATGTGTGACGCATTATCGAAATACACCGAATTTGACATTTTGTGGGTTGACACATTATTGCTTATCAGCCTCTAAATATCATCTTTAATACAGTATAATTTCAATCAGTAACAACAAATCCTTAAAACTATTTGTTTAAGCCAAAAAAATATAATAAACAAGTTTTAAAATACATGTTTTAACGTAAAAATCGAAAATGTCATTAGTGTACAAAATACCAACAGTTAAAATGGGATAAAACTGCGAAATGTAATACTTGCTAATTGAGTTTTGTTCCCGCAAGCGTGCTCTACGATGTATTGCGTTGTGGGACAGTGCTATTTGTACACAATGTAGTTTCACAAATACACAGGTGGAACATGTAAAGGCTCTTTACGGCATTATAACCTTTACGGTTAGTGCTTTAAAAACTTGTGTCGTTTACTTTTCTCTGTCGCTAGTTTGAAGCTCAGAAAGTAAAGTTGAACATCTACTCGGGTCCAATTTCGTACGATCTAATTATGCAATTTAAATTTGAATAAAACTCTTAGGAGTATTTTGTTTAAATTAAATATTTATATAACTGAAACTTTGTTACTTATTTTATTATAATATTAACACTTTAACTGTAACGGTCATAAATGCAAAATAGGAGCTGTCCCAGTAATTAACTCTTTACCTCTATACGGATAAGTTAGGTATATAAGAAATATTTTAATTTATTCAAATTTTGGTACCTTGGAATTTGAAAAAAAAATACAAACAATACTTAAAGAATAGCGAAATAAGTTAAATACTTAAATAATTATTAATATTATATTTAATTAATATTATTCTGTTATATGTCCAACCGCCTTAGAGTCAAGCCATTAAATGTTGAAAATACTAACTTTTAATTACGTTTATTCAACTAGCTACTCAATAATCATTTTGCAAAATATTTTGAAATAATCACATTCAAGTAAATACGAACTGTAATAGTTCTCATAAAATAATTTAAAGCGTTTGTGGATTCTACGCACATTTAACAATGAGTTGCTTAACGTAAGTTTGACCAAGGCTGTACGAATGTACCCTCAGCTTACTAATATACGATCAGTAAGCGGAATGGCGTGTGACGAATATAATCTGTTACGAAATACTCTGCCAACAGAATCATCTACTTTAAAACGTTATCTAATATATAAAAAATATTGTCTGTTTGTTCGTATTCTTATGCGATGCTATACCGCTGTTTTGATTGCCGAAGAACTTACTTTTGGCACTAGCGGTGGCGCGCGTGTCGTACCGGCCAAATAAAAAAATTAGTTTTGACGTTCGTCCGTCATAACAGTTTTCACACTAAATTAAGTCATTTATATTTGGCTATAAATATTTTTAAAAAAGTTACAGTTTCAGCAAACGGTACTAAGCTACAATAATTTGAGAAAACTAGATCATTTGCCGTACTACTTTTAAAAGTATAGATAAATCAAACATAGTTATATTTCAATTTTATAATATAATTTACCGAGATATAAAGGCGTTTTTTCTTTATTTCCCTATATTTTTTTTTACTTTACTGATCACGTAATAACAGTAGGTAAGATGATCTTATGAAGTCCTCCAAAAAATAATTATTTTCACTATTCCGTGTACGCGTAAATGATTTAAGCGCGAACATGACATACAGGAATTAAGTATTATTTGGAAATGACGTAAATAATTTAAATGTACTACGCAGACATAGTCACACATATTAACTCGTTCAACATAAAAATAACGCTCAAACGTTCAAGTCAAATCTTAAAATAAATTCTTTAAACATTGACTGATACACGACTATAAATACTGCACCGGTCTCGGCGTGTCGAATGTGTAACTAAGAACAATGTTTCACATATGCCGGCAACATAATCAAAACTCGATTCTAAACCACTTCAGAATCTGATTCACGCAATGGAATCGAAACTTCGGAAACGAGATAATAGTGAGGGTGATTCGTAACTCGTAACAACTCCGACTTTGTCAGAAAGTCGTCGGGAGCAAAGTTCAATATCGCATGAAAATTAGTTCGGGTCGTCGCACAATGTGCTGGAACTGTAGGACAAAGAAAGATAGGAAACTTCCCTCTGCAAATAGTTGCTGCATTTGATATTACATAAAGACTTCATTTAATTACGAATATCCTCCAGCTCCCTCAAGCTGTGTGTATAACTACACACTTTTTAAAGAATCTTTTTTGTTCATCTTACTCAGTCTCAAATACTATTTAACAAAATTTACTTGTTATTGTGGTTATTATTAAATAAACATTAGAATTCAACTTCTAATTACAGCTATTGAATATAAATTACCTTTCACGAAAACGATTAAATTCGTTTTTCTTTGATTGGAGAAACTACAAAGATATTTCTCGTTTTTATAAACTTTTTAAATTAATTCTGTCTACAATAGTTTTTTTAGTCACGTTTTATTAATTTCCTATAAATAAAAAAAAACTGGCTTGTTGTGGGTATACTAACAACTACCTTATGTATGAGTATGTAGAACAAATAAAAAAAACAACATTACGTTGTTGTCTTTGATAGTTCTTGGAAACTATTCACTGTTTATATAATTATATTTTATTTTTATACTGATCATATGTTTTTTTACTATTAAGTATTGTTTTTATGACTATTAATTAACCATCTATTAAGATTATAATTTAAAAATTACCTAAATACCATAGGCTTGTTTTCAAAATTGTGAATGTAATTATTAAACACATTTTATAGAATGCTTAATTCTTTTAAATATAGTAAAACTCACTTTATACCATTTTAACACGCCACCGCGCCTAATTCCTTAGCCACATGCCAACCGCATTATTTTTTAGAAAGCCTCTATTAATTTTAATTAGTACTTGAAACAATGTGTTTCTAAATTCTTATAATATTTTGTTTTTATTTCATTAGCATAGAATAGAAATATTTGAACTTATAAAATTGCAGACTCGTGTTATTTATTAATTATAACTCATTAACATTATAGTTATTTTAACATTAGTTTTTGACCGACTTCCTGTTAATTCCAGATTTGATTTATCTCTTCTGCACTAGCACTCAAATTCTTTAAGCATATCGTTGTCTTAGATTTTCGCGATTATTATTCATAGACATAGGTAGACAGTCTACCCGTGACCACGAACGCTGCAAAGTGCTCGAAACGTCGGGATGATAAAAATAATTATACGCGATTTAAATCCGTTTAAAATAGTTTTATTTCAATTCTTTAAGCATTATCTTTCGCATTTTTTAAATAACTAGCAGACATCGCAGACGAAGTCACAAGCATAGACTTGGTCTGCGATGTCTGTGATGCCTACGTCTTAGTAGCTTTATGCATACAAAGTCTCAGCCCGATCGGTTTAAAATGGACAAAGTTTCATACAAACTTTCATCCCCTATTTTATCCCCTTGGGGAAAGAATTAATCAAAATCCTTTCTTAGCGGATCCTTACATCATAACATCTACATGCAAGTCAAATTTCAGCCCAATCCGTCCAGTGGTTTAAGCTGTGCGTTGATAGATCACTATGTCAGTCATTCAGTCAGTCACCTTTGAATTATATATTTTAGATTGTAAAATTTTATTCTATTTTAATTTATTTTAATCACAAAATAAACAAATTTCGATTTCTGTTATAACTATTAGAATACACGAAAACAACATATCACAACACTAAAGTTCACTGGCTAACAATCTAATCCAACGAATTTGCCGTTCGATTTTATGCATATCACTCAGATAGCCTGCGTGTAGGAATGGAAACGTATCGATAAGGGCTGTCACACAAATAGCCCTTTGTAGCGCAACCGTTAATGTACTTGCAACAAACAATCTTGACCCATTCAATAACCTAGTGTTGTGTCAAATACAAAGTATGATAATAATATAATACTATTTTATATTATATATTATATAAAATCTAAGGATGAATTCAGATTTGTGGTATCGTGGAACTAATTATAGAAAAAAAACAATACAATACAGTAACAACCTTAAAATTGAACCACTACAGGAAAGTTTATTCAATTGTAGTTAAAGTTAGGAGTCGAATCCACCACCCAGCAACTGTCATCGAACCTCTGCAAATTGGCAATTAAAAAAAAAATAAAACATATCATACGTATTTCTTTTTCTTGATTCGTAATAAAAAAATCTCTCCTGATATAATACAATGTCAAACAATATACCTTTTAGTAAAAATGGCTACCATAACTGAACCACTATCCCGGTCCACAGATTTACATTGCGCAAACACATGCAAGCATGACGTGCGACGGGCGACGGGTCGTGCACGGGAATAATGACCGCTAAATGAACCGGCGAAGCTGACGGGAATCGAAATGCGTGTGACGCAATTTCATTAAAGAATTATTACTGCACAAGCAGGGAATTTCGCTCGAATGACGCTCCTGCATTTTGATTCCGCTATTTGTAACAATGTAATCGTATTGCATTTGTTTATGGCTTCAGAAGCAATTGTGGGTTTAATTGCGTATTTTAATGACATTATAAAATGAAGGACTACCCGCCACCTACGTACAGATTTAAAAAGTAATTCAGATTTTTAAAAAAATGTTTTTTTTGCAGGTACCAACTTTTACGACAAATATTCATCAAAAGCTTTATAGCTTATAGAGGTACGTATGTAAAAAATACTTTGGCTTGTAATAAAACTGTAATATGAAAACCGTTTCAGTTATTATAAGCATGTAAAAACAAAACAAAAGAGAAAATTGTTCCCTAACCTTTATATCAAATTATAGACGGACGTACCAAATTACTGACTCCCCTCGTTAAGGAAAGGCTTAATGAATGTGAACGTGTTTTGTGATTGACAGGCAATAGAACATTATGCTGTCAATTGAAGACAACGCTTCAAGTCTTAACGTGGTTAACAATGCTACATCGTTACCGTCCTTCAAGTTGAACCGCTTATTAAATACTATACAAACTAAAATGATAAACCATTTATGGGCCATTACACTTTTATGAACTTTTTCGAGAAAATTCTTCCATCACCATCTCTTAAATTCCATTTAAAATCCGAGAACAAAAATGATGCCTTAGATTAATTCAGATATCTAATTATGTATCACACACAAGTAAACATACAAACAATCTTTTAATATATTTAATTAATTACCGTAGACCGTCCTTAACAAAATATTTATCGACACTAATTTTTACTGACATTATTTTTCTAGAAAATTTATTTTGATATTCTATATCAATTCAATCAAAATAATAGAATCGAATAATAATTTCCTCGTTATGTTATTCGTATAATACAATATATCCAACATCGATTATTAAACACTAAACTAAACTATAATATTCGAGCCTATCAAATAAAACGCAAATCGTTCTTATCAAAAACGCCATCGTAACAATATTCTAGAGTGTTATGTTATCTGCCGTCGACATTTATCGAAAACTCATATCCAAGTAATGAGATGCACGATCGAACGTATCGGGTCGTTAGCGCCGAACAGTTTCCGATAACTCATCGATGTTTTCAAACTAAAAGTTACGGTTTAGCCGCGTTATAGTGCTTTCATCATTTTTTATCATTAAACTAGCTGTCTCTTTCGACTTCATCCGATTTTTAGGTTATTTCTTCGGTTCTATACATTATCACGCGATACTTCATGGACCATAACCCTTCTCGATTGACAGGCTATATTACGCATAAAGAATTTAGACTAACACTCTTCGGCTTTACGGTCGAAATGATGACGAAGATGGTCTGACAGATTTACTGTACACTGGCAAAAAATAGCCCATGTCCTTCTCCATGGCCTAATCTAAGTTTATACCAAAATTCTTCAAAATTAGCTTTAAAAAAATTAATTAAATTTAGACGTGATAGGGTCACAGACATAGAAAGGTACTTTTAACGTTGTCTTAGATTTTCACGATTATTACTCATTGAAATAAAACTATTTTAAACGGATTTAAATCGCGTATATTAATTATTTTTATCATCCCGACATTTTGAGCACTTTACAGCGTTCGTGGTCACGGGTAGACACGGTAAGTCTAAGATAAAAATAATTAATATACGCGATTTAAATCCGTTTAAAATAATTTTATTTCAATAAGCTACTTTTAAATTTACTACTTTATATTTGTATCGAAGTATGAATTTAGACAAATAGTTATTTAATGCATCTCCACGGCACGGTACGTTAAGTTACCTCAGCTAGTTCATTTCTGATTTTTGTGCCAAAACGAAACAAATCAACCGTCAAAATGTTTCGCGTAACGATAGACATAGCTCCGCATACCAACAATCCTTGTTCTTAAAGCAATTGCAATGTTTGTGCTCTCAAATACAAAACGGAGAGTACGGATAAAAATAAAAAGAATACTGTATCTCACCAGCGACCAATAGTCTCGCTGAATAAAACAAAGTTTAAAGAGGTAAAATTATCAAAGCACTCCGAGCGTCGCATAACTGATATAGCAAACATAAATTCAAGGGATGCTGGAGCCCTTGCAGTGCACTAACTACATTATGTCTGCCTGAGCTGGGGACATGCATGTTTGTGAATAATGATGCAACCACGCACGCGTGACGTCGAATAAAACCTATATTATAATCTCATTTACGGTTTATCTCATCTAGGGTATATACACATTTTACGATGAAAACTGTATTAGATGCGAGCTGTATATTTTATTTTGTATATTTTATAATCTACTAATTAAATTACCTTATAACCTAACCTAACCTCAACTTTAATATATACAAAAGAGTTTTTTTATCGCTTCAGCAATTTTGCCAGCAAATAAAATAAGCAATCTTATAAAAAGAGTATCCTGATACTTCTAAAATCTAAGAAACTAGTCTATACCAACATTATAAAGCTGAAGAGTTTGTTTGTTTGTTTGTTTGAACGCGCAAATCTCAGGAACTATCAGTTCGAATGAAAAATTATTTTTGCGTTAGATAGTTTATTTATTGAGGAAGGTTATAGGCTATATTACATCACGTTACGACTTTTAGGAGCCATAAACGCGAGTTAAACCGCAAGGGACAGCTAGTTAACCATAATTACTACGTTACCAAAACAGGTATTAAAACCATATTGTATAATAATGTTATTCCTAAAAAAAATAATAAACAAAATCACATATCTAATCTATGATTTTTTTTAATAATGATATCATACTTAAATATATATATCATCAGAAAATTGAAACAGTTCGGACAGTGAATGTGAATTTACAAAATTTGTTATCATTACTTTACTTCTGATGTATTTAAATGGACTCGCAAAGGTATAAAATACTGATAAAACATCCAACCATAAACTACCAATATGACCTCTAAACAGTCAACGATATATGATACCTGTTTCTTTATTACAAATTTCTATTCACGTATTGTGTATTTATCTCAATATTTGATGTAATAGAATACACAGAGTTACCTTGATTTAATCAAGCATAGAAGAATGAATAGATTTGTATCAAATAACTAAAGACCCGACAATTTTGGACAATTTGATCGATTAAAATTTGAATATTCGCAAATCATTTTGTATCTACCTCTATTAATAGACTTTATGCTATAGCATGCATGGTTTTATTTTAAAATTTTACATTATTAACTACTAAAATTGTGGGTTGTGTTAAAAAAAAATAATCGTTAACGAAAGCAAATTTAAAATAAAAGTCTTTTAAATGTATGGGAGCAATATCGTAAATAGGGAATACAAATAGCTTCATGGCAATATCTCTTTAAATAGTGAAATATACAATTCAAAAGCAGAAGATCGCCTTCCCGGCTCACTTCATAAACCAAAAGTTTATCCCCACTCGCCCACAAATAGCAATATATGGATAATATGTTTCAATGGAACTGTAATTTATATTTTCATTTAATGTATTTAATCATTTATAATAACTTTTATACTTAAACAAGTATATAACTATTATTATTTAAAATGAAATCATATAACAATAGGTTTGTAATAAACTAAAATCACAAATTTTCACGTAACAATTTCATAAAACTAGAATATGAAAACGAATAAAGAATTTACCAAATCGAAGAAGATCCCGACGAATCAAGAACGTCCTTTTTTGAAAATTGGTTAAAAAGTAATAATTTAAAAAATACTAGGTTTTACAAAAAATATATTAACTTAATAACCGCTTCAAAGAAAAAAAAACACGAAAGAGGACTAAGTCTTAAACTCGTACTGGGAATAAACCGTTTCAGATCCTTTCATTTGCATGTTTTCCTCGAGCAATATCAAATATCGCCTGCTATCGCTGTATTGCTCCTCTGTAATTACACTTCGACAGCTCTTACATAATTACAGCGCTCTAACTGTCGAAGCTACAGATAAATTATTCATGAAGGGATGATAGCGATTACTGTAAATATCGCGAAATCTATTCCTATCCGACGTCATCATTGACATTCCCGTTGAGGATTATGATATCGTATTGCTGTTATAAGTCTGTGTATATTTTATCTTCATCTCAGCTGTTTAGTGAAGATATGTAAATAAAAGTGGATGAAATTCTTAGATATATGTACTTTTGATATGCACATGACGTGGAGAGTTTTGCCTAGAAACGAGTGGTTGATACGAAGAAGGAAAACATGGCGAAATATTATTACAAGCACTGGAAAATAAAGACTTGGACTTCTTGACTGTAAACATTATGACATCTTAATAAAGAAAAAGGTAGCGGCTAAGTCTCTAATATAATTTTACTTATGCTACGAATATGATTAAAAATAAAGTCAGTAGTGAGATATACATATGTATATGGTCCATGTAAATTAATCCCCTTTTAATTTTTCTTTTTATTTTATTTCACTTTTTATTTTTTGTTTTATTAAACGCAGTCGTGACACTACTTCGCTTAATATAACCCTTTAACCTTCCTAAAACAGACGGGCTTTGTAATATAAAAAAAAATATTAAATATAGGATCAGTAGTTTCCGAAATTATCCCCTACATACAAAGTTATAGCCATTTTTTTTTTAAATTTATAATATTAGTATATATATGTATCTATAATATACATACATACCTCTATTGTTCTTTTAACATAAGACCGTAATAAATATTTCCGTTATTTTGTTGCATACATCGGAACTAGTGAATATGATATTTGGTACTGGCGTGCAATAAGGAAATATGCCTTCCTGCCTCTTAACTCAAGTATGACGTCATCTAGATCTCACTTGATGTTCTGTTACGTGCATGAAATCATTATCTTTCTTCCTACATGCATGATTACATACATAAAATTTAATATCTTAAAAACCACAATCAATTTAAACTTTCTTATACAAGGAAGTTATTAAAAATATAATAAACAAAATTGTTTATTTCATAATGTACTAATTAACGCCATGTTTATTTACATAACATCAAGTATAAGTGTAAAATACAGTTGTTTCTAGTAGTTGGTATCTAGCTGATATCTTCAGAATATAACCTACCTACTTCGGTTTTAATCCTAATAAAAACTTTCCTACAAATGATAAAGAAAAATCTTTCATTTCAATAAATTTCTTGCATACAAATTTACTTAAAGAAAATACTAAATACCAACAGACACGAACATATAAGCAAACCAACCATAATATCCATAACGTAAGACTGCACTAAACCAAATAAATTGTATTTCCCTATTCCTTTTACACATAAACTTGTATTTGAATTACCTTTATTTACTCGCGCTGAGTAAATCCCACTTCACCATTTCCCTGCATGATATGTAGGTTTCACGCAAATGAGATAAGGAAACAGGCCAGATCCCCTGAAGCGTTTTCTACCACTTTTCTACGTGAATATATATCGCACTTTGCACAGCAAAATACGCTTTAAAAGTCCTCTCTAAGAATACAAAAGGCATAAAAGACGGCTAGTTACACTGCAGGGGATAATCTCCAGTTGATCCTCGTTTTAATAACTCCTTTCTATTTAAATATTAATAAGCGCGAAATATCTCTTATTCCCGGAACTATTAACCCGAGCAGAAACCAATTACTATAAAAGAAACTATAGGGTCGGTTTAATTGTGTCCGTGGGCCAATTGCGTTTTTTATTATTACTTTTATACTATTCCAAATATAAACGCTACTAACATTTACTTTTGTAAATTTTTACTTATATTACTTACTATTTACTTTATATTTACTTTTGTAAATTTTCACAGCTGGGCAAATAAGGGGCCCTAATTCACCACGCTGCTCCACTGCGGATTGGCAGAATTTTTTCCGGCACATACAGGTGTCCTCACGATAATTTTAAAGACAAAATTAGTACTCAGCGGTGCTAGCCGGTGTTCAAACCCACGATCATCGGTTGAGATCGACGTGTTCTAACCACTACGCCATCTTACTAATATTTTTATAGCATTATTGTACAATGTAAATATTTGGTGCTATTTAAATATGTACCAACCTATGTATAAAGAGATCCCTATTTATTTTTAGACACTACAAAACTACTACGAAACCGGCGATAGCGTTATATCTAAAAGACTAATTTGTAAATTGACGATTCAAAAGTAACTTTACTAGCCCGCTTTAATAAAGTATATTTTGAATTTAAATTTAATGCATAGTCAGGGGGCCTAATTCCATCTGTCAGGTTAAACTGTTAAAATATAGTAAATAACTGTTTCAGCTTTGATACTGTAACGTCTGTGATTGCGAATTAGACCCCCTGACTAAATAGATATACACCTATAGCTGTATTAAACGTGATATTTTTTGTAAGAACAATATTCCCAGGATTTCAAAGCATCTATGTTGCTTCAAGCGATTATTAAGATCCTATTGTTTGACAGTAAACAGAAATTATGGCACACCCTTCACGCTATTACAAAATGATTAAACTGCAATATTGCAAGAGCGATTATAGTATCCGTAACATTTGATTGCCGCGCTAAACAAGGATTCGTGTGTATAATCAGAGTTAATATCAATATCATGAGAGTCGGAACACGACTTGCAATCAATAAGCTTCAAAGCGAGCCCTAGAGAACTTCGGAATAAATGTTTAAAATTCGTCACGTATCATAGCTGACTTTTGACCTCTGTTAAGAAAATAATGAACGCGTAAAATCTTAAGTCGAACCTACGCTTAAAGAATCCTAATGGCTTTCGAGACACCAATTAAGCTGAGATGATCGATTGCAGCTTAAGATGACTGTAGATGTGTTGCAGCCGCCTTCGTGTTGTAGAAAACAATGAGAGATAACTTACACCCTTGACCTATTGGCTTAGACGAGGTTAGAGTTTGAGATAACAATGAATGTTCGAAGCTTATTCTTTAATTTGATAAATTGAAACCCATTCAACATTTTTTTTTTAATTTGTATATTTTGTTTGCATGTAAATATTTGTTAGACGTTATTCTCGTAATATGTTTTATGCAATAACAAGATATATTTAACATGAGCTGATTTTTTACTCGACTACGGCAAACCCAAAGGAAGGTTATGATGTTGGATGTGGTTTGGTTTGTCAGTTTTTTTTCGTAGTTGGCTCAAATTCGAAGATATTGATGTACTTTGATAATAAATACGTCACGTATTGAACATTATTCAAAAATGTATGAAGTCATCTTAACTAAATAAGTATGGAAAAAAGTTTCTACTTTAATGTTCCGAATATTAGAATGTATTCCATATTTTTCAATATGCAATAAACTCATATATTCGAAAAACTTATTATTAGATAGACTTTTTTATAAACCAGTCTGCTTTAATTAATTATACCATTTATTAAAATAGAAAAGTAAAGATGGATATATACTAAGAATAGTTTTGACATCTTTAGACGCCATTTTTTTAAAAATAAAGTCCGTGTAGCTTGACATAATATTGCTTATCAGCGTCCATCTATAGAAACAGGGACGATTTCCTACAGAACGTTTACTACCAACGTGCACCGTAAGTCAAAAAATAAGCTCGCGACTTACCTACACTTTAATTTAATATAAACATAATATCACGATTAATTCTATTAATTTGTTTCAATAATTACAAAACATTGATAGCCTATTTAGACGCATTCATTGAACAATCAAAATAATTTAAGATATTGGTCAAAATCCATTAAGTCACGATGTTTCTATAATAATCAGTTGCCAACAGTTAAACATGGCTTTGACACGTTGAATGAGACCTGAGACTGTATTATTGTTACTATCCTGAATGATTGACGGAGTATGACCTTTACCTGCCCACACAGATTCATTCCTATAGAAATATCCTTAATAAAACATTAACATGTATTTCTTATCTCAGAAATGTCAAACTAGAGTCAAAATAAAAAAAGAAAATTAAAATAATTTTCTCTCTCTTTCATTTACCTGTATTTATTCATTACCTTTATTAATTATTTACCTTAGATTAAAAAAAATGTATGTCGACTCAACCGAGTTCTATCGCAGTAGACAAGTATAAGGTTTAGCCTAGTTGTAGCCCACTGACTACAGCTTCTATATGGACTAGGTCGACCGGGGCTATACACCACTATCACAGAAGATCCTAACCTCCTCCCTATTCCTTGCATCCTATTCCTTTTCATTCCTTATTTTTTTAAGCTATACGTATTTGTGTAAGTCTGGTGCGGATCACTTAACATTAGGTGCCCCGCCTGCTCCTTTGCCAGCTATTTTAATAAAAAAAAATAACTTTTGTTTACGCATATACAACTTTTATAATTTATACCATCAAGTAGACTTTTAAAGCAAATACTTTTTTGCTTACTTCACCGAGCCATAAATCTTATAACACAATACCAGGAAGGTTTATGATTCAGTTTTTAAATGAATATTACTATTTAGCATTTCATTAATAATTTATAGCATTCCTGACATTGTTATATCAAGTGATAAGATTTTCGTGACTCCCAAAGGCGTGCTACATTCAATTTTCAAAAGACACATTCCTCAACCCCGAAGGAAACATTAATATTTTTATGACACCTTAATATTTTACTTATAATGCAATTCGTAAAACGGTGTTTATATAAAGTTGTCTATCTTTTTACTAAAAATTCGTCCAGAGTAGCTCAGCGATAATTACAGGCGTAAATATAACAAACAAATAACAGGACAGATACAGCTACTTTTACATTTATAACACTAGTATGGATTAAAACATAACAGGTACGTAGTAAATCTTAGTGTACAAATGTATATTTTACAAGACGTTAAAAAAGGAAACCGATTTCAATAGCAAATTAATTGGAAGATATACTACTTTTACCAGTAATAAAAAAATACTACGAACTAATAGGACAGTAATATCCCTTCAAGAAAAAATAACAAAAATATTCATGGTGTTTTCTAGTAATCAACAACATACTTCAAATAAATTATTACACATATCTCAATCTATTTCATCAGAGCTACATAATAGAAAAGTATATAGTATATAAACAGTATTGTCATCAACATAATTCCCTTTCTAATGCATAACTGTGTCTTACTTAATTCAGGAAACACTATAATAATATTATTACACTACTTTCTTTGATATATAATGATATACGCTAACGAAAGTACTAAGCCTATAATGACCAGGCGATAATTTATGTAATTAAATTATGTGCTATAGATTATTACTAAATATTCAATGAATTCGAAGTTGTCTAAAATGATAGATGTGATTATCTGCTCTGAATGACATCCTCAAAGGCTTTTCTCTCGAACAATAGCTTTACAATAACACCGACCTTGTTCTAAAATGTTTTAATCAAAATATAAGGGCAGAGGTTATCTCAGAAGAGCTTTTCGAGAGTTTAAACCATTCTAATTCTAAAATAATTCAAACTCTATCGTATTTAGATTCGATTTGTATAAAGTTATTACCTATTTACTTACTTAAACTGTATAGTATATACATTAGTACGATTCTATAGGCCATCTTGATACATAATCATTGGTCATGAGCGATGTATTTGAACGACAATTGTATGTATTTACGAAATGTTTGACGCGTTTTATTTATAGTATCGAATACCATAAGAGTCACGGCCGATTGATTTTTTCAATCAGGATCTATGTAGTTGGGTATTGTACTCTTATTATGTGAACAAGATTGGTAGGTTATTAAAAATGTTTGTTTTGTTATACCTACAGATATTTTAATAATTAAAACAACTTTAAATTATTATGACAGCCTAAATAGTTGGAAATTCAATTATTAAATAAACACAAATTTTTCATCTAATTATCCAAATTAAATCAAAAAATAACGTTGCTAACTAACACAACTGTAATTTAGTAATTGCTAAATATTTATTTATTTGTTTTATAAGAAAACAAATTAACAATGCATTTCCAGTAAATCCATAATAATCACAGTCCGCGTTTAAGGTAATACTTCACAATGCGAGGGTGATTCATCAAAAACCTAATTAAGTCGGGGCTCGGTGTCAGCTCAACTGGTGACAGCAGATTAGGTGCAGGTTTAATTACGGTGCTGTTCTAGACTGCCTGCAATTTTACTTCGCACTACCTGCTTGGTCGACCGCACCCCATGCCAGCTTTGAATAGAAATTGAAACACAATGAAAAAAAGCTTAAACCTTTTAAAAGATGACGACGAATCAACGTAGACATAAAATGCCAGACAATTATTAATTTCTACGTTAATTTCTTTATCTTTGATATTTTTGTTTGAGTATTTGTACAGTTTCTAGCTGGAAATATAGAAATAATATTAGTGTATACCAGACGTCATCGAATGGTATACCGCAGTCGGGATCCGGACCGCTAGCCTAATTTAGGCAGACCTTAAGTAAGTAGCAGGAGGAATATATAACAGAAATTTTATCTTTTTAGATTTAGTTTCTATTAAAAATTCACTTCTGTTACTTGAACCCATAAATATCTCTACACTTCAGACAATGTTTACTTATTTTTGTGCAGTATTTCAATTTAACAAAGTAAAATAATATACGTCATGATGTAAAGGAGGAGGGGGCGACAACGGACAGTAATGGACATAATATTCTGAAAACTATGAATTGAACCAATTGGTGACCTCTGGTCTATACATTAGTCATTCGACGTTCATGTTAATCGTTACGACTATTTTGACATAAATCACACTTGGATCCCGTTTACTTAACTTGATGATAACATCAATTTACGATTAAAATAATATGCTAAATATTTTCCTAACTACACAAAATACTCAAATTAACAAATTAAATGTATTTAATCACTACCTAAACGACGTAAAATTACCTAGTGATATTACCAGTTTACCTCTCCATCAAGCCACCTACACATAACAATCACTATCCTTGCTAACTAAACAAAATCGTGAAGGGTTGATGTTGAAATATTTTAAGTATATTAAAAGTCACCCCACCGTACATCCTTTATAGAAGAGCCAGTACGAGCGACGTATTTCACGATGAACTAAATGTAAATAGATAGGTTTGCGACTGCAATAACTCCCGGCTTAATTAAAAGCTCCCCTCATCTGATTATAAACAACCTAATCGTCTACGTACACAGCTGTACGTGGGATAGACTGACTCATTGTATCCCTGTCTTTGTTCCGTCTATATAACGATATAGCTGGACTTGTTTGTGTATTGTGTTCATCGTAGCACTCTAATTGGATACCGATAAGCAATAATGTGTCAACCGACAAAAAGTCAAATTCGGAGATGTTGATGTATTTTGGTACTGCGTCACCTATTTAACATTATTAAACTAAATAAGTGAATAAATTTATTAATATATACGTATACATACATACATAGGTCGTCGGAAGGCGCTGGATGCAGGCCGCGTTGAATAGATCCCTTTAGAGATCTTTAGGGGAGGCCTATGTCCAGCAGTATACTTCCTACGGCTGAAATGTTAATAGAATATTTATTAAAAATTTTCAAAATCATAGAGTATGAAACACAGAATTACCGGCCGAATTTCTAAGTATGAAACGTTATGTTGCATTTTGTGCCCAAAATGTGAATTATTGAATTCGGTCGCTTTAATACATAACGTGCGATGAGTATTTGTAAACAAATTGATATAGAGTACATCAGATGAGAAATACTTTCAGTTTCATTAAATTAATTGATCAATGTTAAATGTTTCATGGGAATGTACTATCATATACATAAATAATTTTGTATTTTATCTGTTACTAGCTGCCCCTCGCGATTTCATTTGAGTTTATGGTTACTGCTTCTCTCTTATGAGTCGTAGCGTGATGTAAAATATATATGTAAGCTACACATACATAGGAGCGAGCCTATAACCTTAGTCAATAAACGTACTATTCAACGCAAAAAGAATTATAAGTTTCTGTGTTTACCCCTTTCATACAACCTTGCTTACAAATTTTACCTCTTTGTAGTATTAATATAAATACCAATTTGTAATACTTACGTATTTAGGAATATTGGAATCTATGAAATATGTGAGACAATGTCTGAAAACAATCCTTATAGTTACTTTAACTTTATGTACCTAGCTATTGATTATTAATCTTACAACCTTTTTTATAGTGCACATGTTTAAATATATAATATAATTAAGAAGAGCCATTACCATTATTATTCTAAAAGCGATACCACTCTAGTGAATGATATAAAATTATTTTATCGGTTAACAACATTGGCGAGAACAGTCGGATTAACAGAGTGAGATATCGCGCGAATATTAATTCACATACATTAGTATTCAAGGCGAAACAAAAACTAATAAAAAGGGGGCTTCGTGGAGAAAATTGAAAATATCCGCAACCGTCAGGAAAATGAGCAGAGCCCTTCGTCACGCCGTGAAATTAGAATCGTTTCGTCATTCGGATGCAAGGCACGTGACGTTAGAGTTTATTTACGCTTAAATTCCATTAGACGTAAGGAATCCTCGTAACGAGTCATCTTGTTGTATGATGTAGTCTAAATGACAGACTTCTTCTTGAAGGTTTACGATATGGAAGCAAAAAACGTGCTCTAAGTTTTTTTTCTTTTTTGCTACAATCGTTGTATTGTTTTTAACGATAAATATTGAATGTACATTGTTAGATTTGAGATTACCAATTTTATTCCATATATATAGGATAACATAGGATTTTGGTTATACTCATTTTGGAGGTAAATATTTAATATTGTAGCCTGTTGTCAACGTATTAATTTATTTAAACACCTAAGTAATGTTGATACAGAATTATTTGCACTATAAATTAATGTCTGTCTAAATATACGAAAAGTGGCTTAGTGTTTATTGAAGGTATTGAATTTGTGTCTGGATATAAATATTAAAACGTAAATGCAATTAGGGTTCATAGTTCCCATAACTTATATTAATGTTATTTATATCATCCTACTGTTTCACGCTATAATTTTTGCAGAATAAAAAGATAATTGAAATTTGATACATACTGAGACTAATCGAAATAATAATATCACAATATTAAAATCTTACTAAAGAAACTAACAAGAATACATTGTAAGATGAAACTGTTCAATCGGTAGCTATTTCACGACAAAACAGCCATAACGTGAACACCGATCAGAACAAGGCTCTTAAACGTGTACACCGCAAATGAAACTCGGACGTGAGCCTCATAGCTATTCCCGCCAATAGCAATCTATGAAGACACTTGTGTAAGGATAATTTCGAATAATAGATATGCAAGTAATCTTACGGCGTACGATCTATATATTTTAATAGATACAGATGGAGATTGGTGCACGACGAACAAATATAACATCTTACATTATTGTTCCATTTAAGTATTTATTAACATTGTTGCTTTTATAAATCAATAAACTTATTATCGTACGCAATTTACATTCGCGCATGATGAACGATGCCGTAATAATAATCTGCACTCTACGTTGGACGTTGAGTTCGGGCGTGACACTCTCGGAGGAGCCCGATTCTCTTCAGACTTATTGTCAGTTAGCGCAAGCCCATATAATCCGATGTAGCATAAGATGCGTCCGTCCGCCGCAACTGTAGTTACTTACAATAATATGTTTCGGGCTTACTATATTTTATTTTTATATGTAAGAAATTTTATTTTAAGACGTAAATTACGTAAGGACAAATATTATCATGAAATTATTACCTAATTTTGGTTAATTTATAAAGAATCCTCAACAATCGTTAACTTACGCGGATTCACACACAGTTGTATAATAAAAACGGAAAATTATATTTCAATTTGAAAAATCATGCATAAATTCGTGATAAATCAAGACTTGAACTCTATCCCTTTCATATTCTACGCAAGTACAAGCTGTAATGACGGAATCATTAACACAATACATCCCTTTGTTCTTATCATTGACAGAAGAGACAGTTTGCGGTACACAATTTAAACAAATTCAAGTTGTGCTGTATTACAATCTTTATTGTGATTCTTATATCTGTTTATGTATATCCTTTTTTATATGTTTTTGTCGGTATAAAATATCTACCTTAATACTGCATAATTTGAAGATCGTTTTTCGCTCTAATGATGAAAATTAAGTAAATATCTCATAATTAATATTTTCATTAGCAAATTACAATGTAAAATTATTACGTGAGTAATTACTGACGGTGCGTTGTATTCGCACGGGTCACCTAGTTTCAGCATTATATATAACATATAGACATCATACATATATTAATACTGTCTGGAACATTATATAGTACAAACATTATGTATATACTTGTTTATATTGTTACAGAAAATACAAGGAAACCACGATAAATCTTAATAATATGGGTATATTGCAATTTATGTCTTAACATCTTGGAACAGGACCATTTTCCTAGAACTGAGGTTCGGTAAATAAATGTAGAGACAATAGTTCATTTAACATTCAGACGGGAGACAAAGTGTCCTCCTCGACGATAGGTACTGAATCGAACTCTAACACATATATAAAAGCAGCTAGAATTCCTTTCAACAAAGTTCTGTTCGTTGTTATTTACAAAAAATAAAGTATAAATACATTGTATTCTGAATATTTGTATATTTAGTCCTTAATAAAAATTTTCATATTTTCGCTTATTTTTGATAACTTCAGACGTTTCTTTACAATCCATACTAATGTTATAAAGCTGAAGATTTTTTTATTTGTTTGTTTATTTGAACGCGTTACTCTCAGGAGCTAATGGTTCGAATTGAAAAATTATTTTTGTGTTAGATAGTCTATATATTGAGGAAGGCTATAAGCTACATTACATCGCTCGTATGAGCGAAGCAGTAACTATAAACGCGAATGAAACCGCAAGGGATAACGAGTCTTAAATAAAAATTCAAATTCAAAGTTTACTTTATTTAAGTAGGCACTTTAGAATCGTCAGTTTACAAATTAGTTTTTTTTTCCTCTTTGGGGCTATCGCACAACACTTAATCTTACAACTAGTCGTGTTACAAATGTCAAAGTTAGTGAGGTTGTGTGGATGTATGAATGGGTGGGTGTTTATTTTTCATTCTCACAAAACCTACTGCAAAGATTTTGATGAAACTTTCCAATTTTTGTAGCTTATACATCAGAAAAACATAGGCTTTTTATCAACATACAACGCAGACGAAACCGTAACCGACGACGTATAGTGTAGGACAGTAAAGCGTTCGAACGAACAAACAATATCTCCACTTTTATTGATTACAAAAAGGAAAAACACATTTTAACAAAATTATATAATTGATGGATATCAAAAGCTAACACTAAGAGGCTTATAGGAGTTCGTATAAATCCCTATAAGCCTCTTAGTTTAACATGTTACTGGGATGATATTTACGGCTATTGCTAGATATGTGCGTATAGCAAAACCTGGACTATAAAGGTTTTATGATCTAAAATCTTTTCCTGATTTTTTTTCCTAACTTTTGAAATTTACACAGAGCTCAAAAACGCTAAGCAAATAGTTTTTCTTTAGTATAAAAAATAAGTAGATGAGAATCAGGAAGGTTTCTTGCATTTTTTTTATTTAGTTATTTTTTATGTCTTTTCTTATATCCAAATGCAGTGTATCATGTATAAGTATCTCATTTTACAAATTGTGCTATCTAAAAGGCAAGGAACCTCGTGCTTTCTAAATATAATATGTATATATACATATATAAACTAGTGAAATTCAGTCGTTGTTTCAAATTATTAATACAAGACAAACTAAACGTATACTATTTTCTATGACATATTATTACAAGGGTATTCAAGCAAAGGGCCCATTATTATATAATTCGAGTGAACACGTATACCGTTATTGTTGGGTGTATAAATGAAGCGAGCTCTTGAGACGGCAATATTATGTGAAAATATATATTAGAAATTCCATTATGGCACACTGGATATTATTATTCATCCATTAATGGCCACCCCGCCCCCTCCGCTCCCGGACTCAAATCTGAAATTCAAAATTTTGTTGAAACAGATAAATGGAAAGAATATCCCCATTAAAAGTGGATGACAAATGATATTTCGATGTGAAGCTATTTTCATGCGGATTTTATTTAATACTCGACAAAGATTGACGGAACACTTTTATTCGAGGGGAAATCGAAAATGTAAGATTAAAATAATTACAATAAGCGCCTCATGACTGACAACAAATCGTAATCCTCGAAAAGTTTAATTTATCTCGGAAGAATTTTCGATCAACAAAAATTCGGTAATAATTGTCATCATGAAAAATGAAGAGAAGCTTCCCAACGAAAAGCTTACATATCGGACGCACGTCTGAAAAATAAAAAGCACATTCATAAATAAGAATAGCTCGAGTAATGAATTTAAATGCTATTCAATTAAATGCACATGAATAATTCAGCAAAGAATGGTAACGTAGAAAAGAATGCCAACCTTCGTCGCTGCCTTAAAGATTTCTTGGAGCGAGTAATTAATTACTTTTTAGTGATATAACGAGATAGATTTTACTCCGAGAAAACAAAGATATTCAGGAAGCGACTGCGGACAAGTTTTTGTTTAGTGCTTTGTCTGCTTAGTGAATTATTCATTCGATCTTATTTATTAGCAGTACCTATATAATTAAATGATTTTATTAGCGGTGTAAATTGATTGATTAAAATTACTTTTTGCTATTAAGATTCCTGCTACGTATTACACTAAGAGTCTAAATTAATACAACTCTAATGCCATTCACAGGTGACATTCTTTAATATATTTTTTCATGTTCTATTGTAAGCATAAAGGGAAAATGAAAAAAATAAATTGTAGAGAGATTTCTTATTATTTGAGAAATTGATACTCATTATCCGAATATACAAAACCGCGGTAGAAAATCTTACTTTTTATTTTAATAAATTTTCGTCGAATAAGCTGTAATGAAGCAATACTCTCTATATTATTACAAAATAATAACCTTTTATAAATATTCTATTGTAGGTATCGATGACTATATTATTTGTTATTACTAGATGTTTGATGATTTTACTTACTACTTTACTAGATGTTTAATCGGTTTAATATCAATATAATATTTTTATTAAAATTATCTTAGATGATGTAGTTATAATGCTTAATTTATTTGTGTATTTTAAATTTGTTATAAAAAAGCCACATATATCATTTTATTTTGTTTTTAAATATAATTATCGTTCAGTTATAAATATAAAATTATCAGCATCTTGAAAGGTGAATGATCGTACGATCGCATTTATTTTTAGGTCCTAAAATAATGGCCCATAATTTAACTGAACGTCTGTGTCTCGACTAAGTGTAGCGATAACGAAAAATGAATCCATGTGCGATTTTTAAACAATCTAAATGAAAATTTCAGTCGTAAGTTACGCGGTTTTATTGTACTTCGCATTTTACAATTTTTTGAAGTATTGATTTTATTTATAAAATATATGTTGTATAAATCTTAAGGTAATTGTGGTTTTTTGACTTATTCGTTACAGAATTCTTTAAATTTTATTTTAAGATTAAAGAATGGGTAATATCCTACTTCGGGATGAAGTTCTCTCCTGCTAAGTATTAAGACCCTCTTTTATAAAAAACTAGGAGATTTAATTCTTCGTGCTCCAAAGTCTTTTAAACGTTAAAAAGTAATACCGTACTTTTACAAACTATGAGTAATAAAATATGATAGTGAAGATACGAAACAAGCCTAGCAGAATATAATTTCGCCGACATGTATTTGTGTACGTCAGGGCAAGTTAAGTCAGAAGTAAATAACATTACGCTCGTAACTCGTTCACACGGACCATAAACATGGTATTCTTTGAGACATTTGATAAAAGATTGTAGACAGTAAGAGACGGCACGCCACGAAAATATGTTTGCGCTAAGACTGCAGATCGTTAAGGTAAACGCGCACTACAGTTTTATGTCTGCGATAAAAATAAGCTACACGAAACAGGAATTTATAACTCAACTTTGTAGGATGGTTATCCTGTAAAGCTATATAATATAAATAAAATTACATTACTTTATTCTATAGGTACATTAAAATAGCTACTTTCATATAAACTTTTATTTATTACTAGACAGTTATTACACTTCTCCAGTAGTCACAATTACATTACTGGTAATAATTTATAATATGTGTTTATAGATTGTATCCAGTATAATTTCTGAAATTTATCAGAATATTTTACAAGTTTTTGTTTAAAAAGGACGAAGGTGCAGTTATTTAAATTCTATCGGCTCTACGGCTGACGTATAAACAACTGGCTTGAACCGCAATTTTAGGCAATACAACGTACGTACGTCTATAAATTTCTCACAACACATACACTAAATAAAAAGCAGTGCGTTCAAGGCTTCATGTTATCTGTGATATATAGGATATGTTACTAGCCTCGTCCGAGTCCCGCTCTGTCTGCCGCCATAATAAATTTTGTGACAAACAATATTCCCCTGTCCTTTGTCTGGTCGCGGGCGAACATCGATCGTCCGTGACAATACCGCAGCTTCGTCTCTTAAGGTGCTTTATATAGATATAAATGCTTTACATAACCACTAAACATATATGATTCTCAAAATATAATTATGATATAGCTCAAAATTGTCACATGTAATGATATTTAAATGTTTTATTTTAAACCAGACATGACACTTTCTGCAATTAAATATTGATTATTATAATTTAAATGCATTCTAAAATGTGAAAAAAATGTGTGTAACGTAAATCTAAAGACTTTTTTTCAAATTTGCGTTTATTTTATTTTATTAAAGTTAATTTTTTATTATTATAAATTTCGCTTATTATATTTAATTAATAATACAAAAAATGTTTGTATCCTCGAATGTAATGAATAAATAAAATAAATACAAAAAAATTAAGACGAAAGATGATGCGAGTTATCATGTAGGAACTTAACATAATAAAATTGTCTAACTTAATAACTTTTAAAAAGTTCGCGATGATATTTCCTGTCTGTAATCAAGTAATAACTTGATTACAAGTTTCAAAGTATTAATTTTAATTGATTAAATAGTTATTTATTTATTATATTTAAATTAAAAAAAAAAACAGTCTAGACTACACCAAACCTCATACATATTAATGTTTTTACGCTATGAATATTTAGTCCACAATTAAAAGAATAAGAACCTCACAGTAACTCGAAATTAAAATAATGTTCTTCTAAAGGTTTCTTGGATTTGCGGCTTGTAATGCCATCTCTTGCAAAAACGTGGAACTTCTTCTTAAACGTATAGCATCAACTGTGTTTATTGTAGAAAAATAATTATTTAATTTAACATAATCATTTTATTTTTACTTACATTTTCTTAAAATAGCTCATACACGTGAAAAATATGTACATATATAAACAAAAAAACGTTAAATTTTATTTTTTGAATATACCAAAATTATAAATACTTTAATCTCATTTTATTTATTTAATTTTTTCCGAACACAAAAAAAAATATTTTAAATACCCAAAAACTTCGTTTTTATTATCTACACTACTCACGATCTTCTTACGAATAATGTACCGTGAAATATAATTTGAATAAATTTCATGCCCTAACCCGAAAAAATCGATTGCCTCATAAGCTTCCATATTATTATCATTTTAATACTGACAATATGATAAAATCCCTAATCCCGTAACCAGACTACGGCCATGTTTTACATATACAATACTTTTGTTTAGAATCATATGATTGCTCGAAAGAATCTAAAGTCTAAAGAGTTCTGACACAGGATTTCTAACGAACCACGTATAAATATAATTAAAATTTTCATGTTTTAAATACGTAATAAGATTTTTAATAAACATGTTTAAAATATATTGCAGACATTAACACAAGCTAGGTATATAGGTACCTAAATATTTAGATTAGGACCGAATTGTTTTGGATTAGTGATTCCCTGTTTAATATATTTTTATCTTAGAATAAGCTATAAAAATGTAAAATATTAATAATATTTTACTGAACGTTCTAAATAAAACATGCGTATTCTTCGAATTCACGTTTTAATCAAATACTTAATTCATTACTGCACCGTATGCTCTTTCAAACACATACAGTACAATGTGACATTTTAAATTAAATGTATTACAGCAACTTAAAGTATGTACACTTGTAAGTTATCATCTTCTCGGAATCCGAAACGTGGGTGCGCTCAGCATTTCATCTGGCATCTATTGTTCCTATAGCTCAGTGTATCTCCATAGTTCAGTGCCGCGCCCTCTACACTTGCCACTGACTCATAGCAATGATCAGAACACCTTGTGGGATATCTTGCGAAACTGCGAAGAATGTTTTACCTTAAATCGTGTTGAGGAAGCCACCTGCGGCTTTGTTGCGTAATGTTTTCAGGTTTAAAAATTACATCAATTTTGTTAAGATTGTAACGTCGTTTTCACAATAAAATAATCAATGGTCTATATTGTTACAAACATTTATATTTTAATGTTTTAATTTGGTATATGTATGTCTTCGCATTAATATGTGGATTCTAACAATATTATAGTAAAATAATAACGAGTAGCGCAAGAACGCTGAAAGTAAAATTCTCCTCTTGGAAAAGTCAGTAAAACTGTAACTGAAAATATCCCAATAGAAAATAATAACGAGGAAAATACCGGTCAAATTATATTTTGAGACAACTGAACTTAAACGAATACATTTATTACAATATTTTTTTTTTCCTGATAAAGAGATATTGTACAGGTGGAAACACAACCTTCATAAAGTAAACTAAACATTTACATGTGTTGGTATTTACGAGTAACATTCTACATTTCATGAATATATGTCGTTATTGAATTTAAATTAAATGTTATACAATTCAAACGCTCTTTAAATAGATAATAAATTTTCGTGTTCATAATTTTTAATTGATGTTCGTTGGTAGTTACGCCGAGGATCACGAGTTGGACCTTTTGCCTTTGGAATTTGCATTAAAACGCGATGTGATCGAATAAACAAAACATAAATCCGTTTTGGACATCAACACTGGCTGATTAAAATTCTTTGAGCGGTCCCGGGAGTGACGCAAAATGTTCACTGAATCCGAGTCACGTGACGCATAATGCTGAACAGTTTAACCTCGTGATTTTTAATCGGTCGAATTGTTTTGTCCGTTATTTAGGGCAGTACAATGCAATAACAGGCAATAGGGTATAAATTAATGTCCTTGCCTAGGTAGACGAATCTGTACATATTATCTCACGATGCTTTCTCTTACTGTTAAATGTAAAAAATCAGCCAAGTGCGTGTCGGACCACGCACAATGTAGGGTTCCGTAGTTGTCAGAATTGTCAAGATTGGTCAAGCAATCTTCGAATACCTATTTTCGTAAAAAAGTTTACGACGAACTGGGAATTTCCTTTTTTAAGTCAGTTTATACAATATACGTACTTACAATTTTAAACCTTTTATTATTATAAAATTATTTTTAATTGCTCTTTAAGAAGAGAATAAGAGATAGGTACGTAATCCGTATCTTTAGCGCCGATAATTTTCCTTCCTGATTAGCGCCTATAAAATCTATGGAGATTTGGTTGAAAACTTCATAAGCGCGATTCAGAATCACTCGCGACATGTTTTATTGAGACATTGTTTTATACCTTATTTTATATTTTATTTTAATTTAAACTTATTAAATATTTATTTATTTAATTATTTAAATTCATATATTAATTTAAAATGATTAATATTTACATAATGTGATGCTTTAAAAAGTGAAATATTTATTTTTACTTAGATCATCTATAACTCGATAACCATAAGAACCCAGATAGCCGTGATAATTTTCCTTTTAAATTCATTTTATGTACCACTATCGTAAATTTTATCATATTTTTAGACGCAGCAGCTTAGTGGGTAGAGGGGGGGGGACACTTGACTCTGAGAAAAATTGACACTTCAAAGCTTAATATTTCGGAAATAGTTCGTCGTTCGGAAAAATGGTTTTCCCACACTTATAACATTTTTAAAAGACCTATCATATAATATATAACGATACCCCACAAAAAGGATAAACGAGAAAAAAAATTTTTGGTCTCTCTTAACACATAAGGAAGACACCCTGAAAAAAATATTTTTTTAGATTTTATTGTACGACTTTCTCGGCGTAATTCATATGTATACTTATACCGAATTACAGCTTTCTGGTATTAAGGGTTTCGGAGCAAAGCCGCGGACAGACAGACAGACGGACATGGCGAAACTATAAGGGTTCCGTTTTTTACTACGGAACCCTAAAAAGGCAAGTCAGATTGGGCTAGCACGAATACATTACTGCCGAAATCAACGTGTTCCATCCATTGCGCTATCTAAGCTCAATTATTCAGTAAGACCGGTATAATACACTTGATGACTAAGTTTCAACGAGAATGTTGTAGATCAAATCAACAAAATGGGAATCCTCTTTATGACAAACAAGGCAATTATATCTGTACATATCTGTACAATATACATCAGTACTCTGTGTATGACTCAGGTGCATTCAGATCACGTCAAAGTAGTAAAATAATAAAACTTTATCCTTCACGTCAACGTTTTGAATAAAATGCTAAACGTGTCTGGGTTGCAGCCAAAACAGCGCCGAGCACCCTGAGCGTGAAGTTCATAGTATTCGTCGGTTTCACATCTTTTTTGTTCAAAATTATCAAAAATCATACATAAATAGGTTTACGCCATTTCTTTTGGCTTTATTTAATGTACACGTACATAAAACGAAAAGAAATATCTTGTTTCACTACACGGATACACGCTAATTTGTAGTAATTGGCTTTATGAATTTAGATTTTACTTTTTAAATTTTTTTGTTGAAATATACACTAAAAATTAAAGCATTATTATCTATATATAATAATATATATCAGGCGATAATTATATTTATGAGTTTTACTCTCTTAAGTGATATGAAACAACTATGTAAAATGATAGGTGGCCTTACGAAATCTGTGAATGTAAAAAAAATTCGCAGTGACAGTAAATCCTTTCAGCTGTAAAGCAATAATAAACAACTTATGTACAAATTTATGAAAGTCTGATAGCGATTCTCCCCTTAGAATTTTTTATATAAGGATATTGAATTGTCTAATAATACTTCTATTACAAATAATATTAATAATATTAATATTAATTATAATATTATTAAATAATATAAATTGACAGACACGTTGGCGCAGTGGTCACTGCAACTGACTGTAGCGCTAACATGTCTGTATTGGCCATACAGATGATATTTGTCGTGGGTGTTTGTGTATGTTTTCGGACTCCCGACACAAGGTCACAAGACCTTAATGGGGGCCGTTGATTGTGATGCGTTTATTTATTTATTTATTTATAATAACCTAATTATACAAAAATGCATTGTAAATATGTATTAATAAAGTAGGTACTTTAGTACTATAACATGACGAGTGATGCAAATTATTCCAACTATATTTACACCTACTTTTGTAGAGTTTTGATTAGAGAAAAGAAAAATGCCAACTCCAAGTGCCAACCATACCTAGGTCCTCTGTCCATTCGTCCGTCTGTCTGACATTTAGAGAGAATCTTTAGAACCGTATCAAAAAAAATCCCAAGAGTAAGTCGGGTATGAATTGTACGGGATACCGCGAATCTGACTTTCACCGGTTTCTTTATCATTGTTTTATAATAAACAAGTGTATGTAAATACGCCAGTCCTCATTTATGCTTGGTAAGTTCTTTACAGATCCGTTTGAAGTCTATTCTCCGAAACCCTGTTACCGAAATTTGGAATATAAAGGCTACGGGCGGGCGTGTTGTTTGTAGAACAATAGGCTTGGTTCGCAACGTAAATTTTAACGGACAATACTCGTCTCGAGCTCGCTCACGACGTTAGGTAAATGCTTTGACGGTACCTTCGTAAAGTCAACAATACGTTTTGATGGATGACTAATAAATTAATAGAATTCATTTTATACATTATTGGACATTAAATAAAGAACTACATTTTTTTAAATATATTTTATTTACAATTTAGGATCATTACTGTTTAAATAATATCACCATAGAATGGTGGCAAGAAAAAAATTATCGAAATTTTAACTTACTATATAAGCTGCGATCTCGAATTCGTGTACAATTTAATAAATAATATTATTTATGCAAAAACAAAGCAGTCTGATAATTGTATCTGCATTATCAACTTAATTAATTTCCTAAAAATATTTTAGTTTAATATATATGTATGTGCAATAAATATTAAACTAAAATAATGAATATAATTACGTGGGTAGTACTTACATGTACACAAAAGAAATGATGTATTGACGTGCACTCACATATCCGAAGCAGGGATTAAAGCCTTGATAAGATGTCTGAAAAATCTGTAAAGAGGCTTACGCTTCCCGCATTCAATAGAATCTCATAAAACATTCTGGTAAATCCTACTTTAAATCCCTATTATATGATGCGAATCCGTAACGACGTTACGCAAACTTCGATAAACGTAATTCAACATTATTAACGTAAAATCAACATTTAGCGAGTTATATTTGTAGGTAATACTGTAATAAAATACATACATAAATAGTTAGCCTTGTTCACAAATACATATATAACGTACAACATATATGTGTACTACTCATAGACTGCTAAATTATTTACCCTATTGCTGCACCATAGGCCGGTAAAAACGAATTTGTCGAAATCCAAAATCATCTATCGAATTTTTCGATATTCGAACCGAATGTTTGGATCGGATATAGATATTCGATTTGATTTAATATGAGTGATATTTACATGCTTTTCAAGTGAATACCATTTGTATTGAATTGCATTTTGTAAGTATGTCTAATACTTAAATTATGTTCTATTATTATTAGATCAAGCGACCTGTCACTTTTACATAAACAATGACATATAAAGTATTGAAAATAGCAGTGATTACGGTCATTGGTAGTTACAATATGTTTGGGTTTTACTATATTTAATGTTAAATTTAAAATTTTAAAATCTAAACTTTTCACTTTTTACGTAGTTTTCAATAGCTTTTATATCATTAAACTAAAAAACTCTTAACGCATAATATAATGGCGCGAATTTACATAAAGTATAATGACCATAGATTAATATTATTTATTAATTAATAGGTACTTTATTTAAATTATGTAATTATTTTTTAAAAAATGTTTTATCATACATATCATCTTACTGTTACTGAATATAGTTATCAGTTATTTATTCTGAATGATGTTTTTATACAGACAAACATTAAGTTTATATTTAAGTAAATTAATATTTTAAAATACATATACCTCAATTCAAATAAATCAATTGGTACTGAACTATGCACATTATGTGACGCAGAAAACAATTAAGCATCATAATAGTCGTTAAACATATTTAATTTAAATTATTAAATAGTTCTTACAAAATAATGTCAAATTAAAAATGAAAAATGAAAATACGTTTTTTGACATGCAATTCAAAATTTCTATTGAAACCAAATAATGGGGACGGCTAGAGATGAACCTACCATAAATATAAGAGATATTCATTCAGTTAAGGAAATATCTATAACTATATAATTCACTTGTCCTGGCGGACTTACTGACCAACTGACTAATTCATCAACGCAGAACCTAAACCGCTGGAGCTACAACTTGAAATTTTGGCAGTATGTGTCTTTTAGGTTGTAAGCATCCACAAAGAAAGGGTTTTTCGATGTTCTACCCCTAAGAGGGTGAAAAGGGTTAAAACCTTATTATTATTATTTTTACAATTTACATTATATTAGAGAAGAGCGAAAACATTTATCAAGTAAAAGTAAATTTATCAATAAATAAATATGTATGTAAGTGACAACCTGTAAATGTCCCACAGCTGGGCGCACACCACCTATGTATATACGAGTATTAAGGAGAGAAGGAGGGTAAGGAGCGTAATTCACCACACTGCTCCTCTGTGGGTTGGCGGATATACATGAGTACATTTATTCCAGTTTCCTCACAATGTTTCCTTCACCGTTGAGCAAGACAAACCCATCATCAGTTGAGATCGACTAGACCATCTCATCTTTAAACTTATTAAGTTTCGTTTCTACGTTGATACATATATAATTTGTTTCCATGTAGACGGAAATATAAAAATCAATTTAAAAAAATACACGTTCTGTTTAAAGTGTTTTACATGTAAAAATATTTATAGAAATTTCATAGACACGAACACAATGAAGCGTTGATCTCGTATGATCTCTAAAGGCCCACGTAGCTGTATAAGCGTACGCCTCATTAAATTTTGTTTGAATAGAGGGATGAACCAGCCACCTAGCTGGTCAGAATCAGCTTATACGGTTTGCAAAAAAGATAGTAAACATTTTTAAAATTTTTAGTTCATATTTTTTTAGTATGCGTTATAAACCTAAACGTTTACGGATTTTTATTTCCGATATAAATTTTTTTAGCGACCATTTTGTTTACATAACCTAAAAGAACTAATTTTTGGTATTTTTTATTTAAGACTATTGTTATTAAAATGTTATTGATTTAAAAAAAACTGGCTCAAGATTTATTTTTGTGTAATCAATGTTCTAGACTTTTAGTTAAAATTAATAAAAAAGCAATATTTTTTGTAATGCGGTAACATCGTTATTTAACTGTATCACTTATTAGAAAACACTTTTTCGTAAAAATATAACACAACATTAAACACGTAATGGTAATATATTAGAATAAATTTTTAAACCCAAATGTAACTCCGTAAATTTTTTAATTTAACCCTGTTAAGAATAGACAAGGATATAGCTATACAGCCTTATCAATTAACGGACCTTTGAATGGGAAATTTAATGTCACGTCACGTCAAATTTGAAGTTTGGGCTACTACATGTTATAACTGCGGCATATGATTTGTAATTTGAAATAATCTCTTATAAAAATGCCTATGATAGATAGATATCACCTCGAGGACGACATCAGAGCCCTACAGATTTTCAAAATATTTTAATTGTTAGTTTGTCTTTTTAACAAATGACTTAAAAAAATCCAATAATGACATTCTGACAAATACACAATATTTACAAACTTTCTTTATTTACTGGACCAATATATATATAATATAATATTCAAGTAATCAAATAATTAGTTTTATTTTTAGATTACGAAAAAATAACAACTGGAATTAATTACGGTTTTTAATATACAAGAAGTTTATTAGTTAATGTTGAGTAGAAAGATTATTATGTCAACTGTACAAGAATACCGTATGCATCAGCTGAATGAATAGTTTCAGACGGGAAGAGCCGCCACAAACATCACCGCCATCACCGCGCCCATCTCGCGAGTAAACACTCACCGGCCCATTCACTCACTCACACGCTCTCACACGTACGCACACGTCGACAAAGTACTCTTAATGATTCCGCACACTTCGATGATGGCCTTTGTGAAAAGATTTATATCACGATATTTTTTTAGACATGACATGTTTATTATATTTCATAAAATGTATTTAAATACACTCGTAACTTTAAATTTAAAAGATTTTTTTTGGAAATTCGATTGAAGAATTCAATTAAGAAATTTACTTTTTTAATAATAAAGTGAGCATATCCACAAAAAGTTTTACATACAAAAAAACATGACTTTAGTTGTTGAACCGGTATTTAAATTTTTTCAATTAACAATTGATTAAAATTTTAATCAAAACCAATCGCTTACATCAATCTGTGTACCCGAATTAATGAAAGAGATTAACGTGTAGCGAAACATACGAAATGTATTCGAACAAACCATTTAATTAATTAAAAAGCACCGAAGTGGTCGAATACTACCTAGTGAATAGCAAAATACTAGCCGAACCTGCATTTTGCTATTTGGCCGAAACCACAAAATGGCCGACCCGCATTGATTAAGATTGCTCATCACATGCCCGTGTGTTCTCTCCAAACATTTTTATTTTATCATTGAAATTCACAGTAATAAAAGTACAATTACAAATAAGTCACCTTAAACTAGAATTAGGATTAGTGATAGAATAAATTATACGCTTATTAACAAATTATATTCAGTAATTAATATGCCTGACCTAGTTATGTTACACAATTTATGTTTTATAGCAATGTACTCGTATTTACTCGTAGGAATATATTACTCTATGAAACAAAGGAAATAATTCAGTTAATTTTAAATTAAAAAAAAATAGCTGTACGAGTGTTCCCAAAAACATCAATGTTAAATCACAACGTCATGTTTAAAAGAACTATACAATTTCACCTTTCAACATTACTTACTTTGAAATTTCTTACATTGCACTCTTTCCGTTTTAAAATATCTTTATACTTACTATAATAAATATGCATGGTATATTAGGAATTTACTCTGAAATCTTATTTCAATATTCTTAATTTCTCATTAAAATGGCCTCGCGTGTACAACAATTAAGCACTTTAAATTAAATAACTTCAAAGTAATTAAATGATAATTACTGACTAATCGCAATTCGCCACGTGATCAATACATAAATTGTACTCCGATGCATCAGCTGGCAGCAATCGGAACTTGCTAAGCATTCAAATGCTTTCAATACCCTTCGCTATGCTGGACTGGCAGGATGCACAATGGCTGCCAATTTAACCGGGAATTTGGTTGGATGCCTCTGCTAACATACAACGACGGCATTGACATATCCCGCCAAGAGGCTCATTGAATTACCTATTGCTCCTATTGTAATTGAGTTACCGGCTCCATAATTCTCTGCTTTGGAATTTTCGATAATATTCTACATTCGACTAAATAATTTGCTATACCTTCTTGTATATATTCTAAAAATTGTATTTAATCAATGATGAGCCTGAAATCTATGCCTTTTTTATAGAATTTGACAGAATAATAAAATGCCTATCGTAAAACACTTAAATGTTCAGATTCACTGAACACATTTAAACCTTAAAATTACAGATATAGAATATTCTCGATGAACTGCATTGTGAATTCCCGGCCTAACCTTACCGACCTTAAGATTAGTCCTTCGCTCGTGAATTCAAATGCCACAGCCCCACAAAGGATGCCAATCGTGAATTACCAACCACAATCTTTAGGCTGATCGTAAATTACATATATTTCTATAGCAAGCTCGAAATTCAATCGATTTTTCTATATCGCATATTATAGACTTTATTTATCTAGTATAAACTGGTGAAAAAACTGAGGGCGATAATATAAACCATTTTTAAGATACATAAAACAATTTTCATAAGTTAGATAAGTTTCTGTTAATCTAATTGCATTTTTTGAAGATAATATTCTCCTCGTTGATTGCGGGCATATACTTTTTATTTTAATTTAGTTATAAATATTTTGCACAAAAACAATATTGGCTACTAGTGCAAAATGGGAGCGTATTCTATCTCTGTCACGTAAAGACAAGTATAAGATTGATGTATGGACATTTTTTTACTGTTTATCGAAAATCATAAAAAAAAAAACTAAAAGTAATACGTATTTTGATATTAATTAATAATTATGACTTTGAAATATTTAAAAAGAGCATTGTTTCCCTAGTAAATATTTTACAATACGCCTGGAGCTTTTTATTGAAATGTTAATATAATACATTACAACAAACAATCGAGTTTATTTAGGACGGTTGTCCGTGTTTAACTGATTTCCATAGTAAACAATTTGCGGTCTTGCAAACCAATTAGCTTATACATTTATTTCTGTCATTAATTAAAATTAATTGTTTAGTAAATTATTTTACCGTCATATTATAAATACCCTTAGGTAATAACGAAATTATTCTGTAAATAATTAATTTAATAGTAATTACTATATTTTTGGATATTAATCCACCATTTATAACTAAATGATAAAATTAAATATTATATAATCATAAAAAGTTATAGTAATAAGTTATGGTATTATCATAAAACTTATATTTATTTTTATATACCTACTTGCTTATAAAAGCTATCAATAGTTTTGATTGTTATTCTTCCGCTATAGAAGTTATATGAAATCGAAAATAACGAGCAGCAACGAACTGCAACGAAACACAAATAAAATATATTGTCCTAATTGTTACGAATAATGCGAATATCAATAATCAATATTTGATCGGCATTTCAACCACAATACTGATGGTAGCGATGGATGCTTTCGAACATGTTTATTCTAAAGCGATATTGGTTTTACTCGATGAATCGGCAACTGAAACGAGAAGTGAGACACGCTGACGAACCGCATTTTCACTGATTATTTCCACGTCCTCGTTTCGTTGTTTCGTCTGTGTAAATGAAATCATTTTATATTCATTCGTAATTTTCCATGTGTTTCGACAATATTGAAGTTAATGGATTATTGTGTGAAATAACCGAATAGGCTTTGTACGGTTGGAAGATGAACACGTTTCATAGAATTCGATTATTAAAACATTCATTGTCAGGGAATATATTACAAACTGTAATAAATTAAAATTAAATTTGTATTGTATTAAAAAATAAAATTAAATATAGCAGAAATAAAATAATTAAAAAAAATACAACTTATTTATCGAAACAGAGTCACAGATATAAATTACTTTTCACCAAAGAAATTTTTTCTTTCAAACCAAAAAAACGTCCATAATTAAGTCTAAAATACACAATAATAAACAATGTATTAATTCATTTGTACCACATACATTTTATATTAATAACAAAGGCTCTACATATTGGACCACATCTTACAAAGACGTTTTAATTCTGAAAATTTAGTTACAAGTTTATACTCTACTTTTAAGATTTCTTTTAATTTTTACTTAATTAAAACTTTAACTATTCTCATTTTTCACTTACAGGTACTTCCTCAGAGTTTTGATCAAAATGCGAGTTCACCACAGTCACAATCAGTCGTGATTACTTACGAGAAGAACGAATTACATATACATTGTGTGCCATGGATCATAGAATATTTATCTTTTTGGCGACATCCGCCCTGTTTTGTAAGTATCCGTTTATTTTTTTGGGTTTCTAGATCAATAAAATATCAGAAGTATCTTGAAAACGTACATATAAAATCAGATTTAAAAAGAATCTTGTATCTAAAAACCAGTATAAATTAGTGAAACAAATGTTAACTCTTAAATGGTCGTGCTATATTATATATATATGTTCACTAAAATAACTAAAAAACCTATATATTTTTCAAAATTCAAACTCAATCAGAAGACAAAATGTATTGAAAAAGTAATTCCCACATTATGAACCGCCCGGATATAAAAAGTAAGTTAAAATAAAGCTTCTATAAATATAACGTACACAAAAAAACTAAAAAGTCTTCACGATTGGTCGTATTCAGTTCATTTATTTGTGTTATATTATTCGGTCCAAAAATAGATTGAGACAAACGCGAACAAACGATGCGGAGAAAACGGTAGAAAAATGAAAATGTTTAGGCGAAAGTAATTGAAAACACATAGATTGGAGTGAGAGCCGATCCCGATCGTATCTAAGGTGGACTATCGCAGCCCACTTGATGGCAAATGGTGCGGAAGTAACAAGGATATAGCGACACGACCCTGCCAGAATTTTGTTATCCAATTTCTATGTGAAAATGCAACATAAATTTGTATTTGGCAACATACGATAACTTCATGTTAATTTTTAAGACTATCTACATTTATTAGAATAATATAGTAATTTCAACTCGCTCTATTTTTTCTCGTTTTAAATATAAACAAAAACAAACTGCTAAAAATATTTCATTTATACTCAACACTGTTCATATATAATACTAAATTTTTACAAATATTTATTATATAACACAATAAACAAATGTATTATATTTTGTGATAAAAACATTAAATGAAATAACATTACACATCATTAGCCAAACGCCAGGCATCAACATGCGTAAATTTGTTCCTATCTACCCTCTTCGAAGCGAAGCCTAGGTCCTATTACAGACCATTTACTGATCAATGGTTCTGAAGTAATTCATACAATAGCTCTTCAACGTGTCACTTTATCTTTATCTTTGTTGGATCGGAAAATAAAAAATAAACAAGTACATAATCATTATAAAAGAAAACCGCAACTGACTGACTGATCAAGGCACAAACCATTAAACGGATTGGTTTGAAATTGGACTCGCAGATAACAATTATGACATGAGCATATTTAGTGCGGATTTTTGGAAATTCAACCCTTACTGGAACAAAACAGGGTTTAAATTTTTGTACGGAAAATTTCTATAAGATAGATAAATACAGATATCGAAAATTTTTAGGATTACATCTGTTAACAAATAACTAAACATTTATACGAACTTCACCATAACAAAGTTCACATCAATACAATCACGGCGAATGTGAAAATAAAATCTCTCAAATAATATAAAAGAAGAATATATACTAGTCTGTATAAATAATTGAATAATTAAAAATGTTATTTAATTATTAACATTTCAAATTGCAGGTAGCATCATATCGGCTGAAGGTCCGTTCTATGATGGCAGTCCGAAGGCACCGAGCCAAGCACCCGCTGGTAACTTCATCACTCAGACAGTATATGGATTTCTAGACTTTACCACCACAATAGGCAATACTGTAATGGTCTTTTCACCACACTCAGCCCCACCACCAGGTCATATGATTTTTATATTTTTTTATTATCATATTTATAATCAATTAAATAGTTTAATTTTTAGAAATAATGACGATATGCCTTATAAAAAGTTCTATAAACAATTAAACTGAGAGAAAATTTATAAATATTTTTATTGCTTTTTTTTTCTTTTATTAGAATCACATTAAATTAATTTAATAAATTATCTTAACTTATCTTAAAGAATTTCTAATTATGTTTAAGCTTTTATTTTCATTAACTTGTTGCAAAATCTTAAAATATGATTTCTCATTTAGAACCACCGACAACAGAAAAATCTGTACAAGAAAATATTATAGAAACAAAACCACCGCCAATAAATAATGTAAAACCGGAAGCTATCAAACCCAGCAAAACAACAAACAAAGATAAAACTAACAAGGCGGCAACCCCAGTTGCAGCATCAAGTGCAATTTCTGTGATAACTTCCTCTCCTAAAAAAGAAGAAAAAGTAGCCAACGTCCCCAAATCTGTTGCCAAGGAACAGAAACAAATAATAACTAAAGTTGAAGTTGTCGCTGGGCCGTCTAAGATTGTAGAAAGTATATCATCCAAGCAACCGTCGTCTAAAACTAACAAACAATCCTCTCAAGCTAAAAAACAACAAAAAAATCAAAATGTTAAAAGTGTCACTAACGTGGTTAGCAGTAAAGTTGAAGTAAAACAGAATTTGCCACCCTCCGCAATCATAAAGCCTAAAGTTAGTAGTGTAATTGAAATAAAATCTAACCAAGCTGAAGAGGAACCAGCAATTTTAGTATCAAATAACATCGGTGAACCAGAATACGATTACCTGTCACGGCAACCATCTGAGTTTGTTGAAGAAACTTATCGTGTTATTAATTTACGGCCATCAAAAGCACATGCACAAAAACCGAAAAATAATCTTAAAAACAGGCATCAACCAACCCCACCACCAGATGATGAAGAACATCCCGTTGGTCTTGTAACTACACTCGGTGGAACAATTGTCAAGGACGGACTAACAACAGTTCATGAAACTAGTGTAATAGGAACTTATATATCAGGAAAATACGCACAGGTCCTGAACAGTAATTCAAAAATCTTACAGTCCGGCCATAAAGGCAAAATATCACCCAGTCCAACCCATAGAATTTTAAAAACTGCAGCACCCGCGATTCCGAAAAATCATCGACATAATTTAGAACCAACTCCATCTGTAAATGATGAAGAAAGTCATACTAAAACAACACGTAGACAGACAAATAGTGGAACCTCTTTCAAAAACCGCCACAGATCTCAAACTAATGAAAACGATAATCCTGAACCATCTAATCAAGGCAAAAAGTTTAAAAATAGAAATTCCTCACACTCTCAGCGAGCTCAAAGGTACAATACCCATATGTAACAAATATATTCACGGCCAAGGTCGAAACTATTCTATGACCAATTTATAAAAAAAATTAAATTAGTTATAGGATAATGTTATGGAGAATTATAATTTAGCTTCTACCTACCTCTAATTTGCTAGTCCTTTTTACTTGTTTCAAATGACATCCCTTTATTAGATCAGTCACATATTTTCCTTTATTAGAAGTCATATTAAGTCTTTGATAGTTTTACATGCAAATTTTCCATTTTCAGTACACGTTTTGGTCGACCTGCCAACACACCTCAACTGGCAACCGTATCTGTTTTCAGTGAATCAACATCACCACCTTTTTCTAATAGACGAAAAAGCAACCGCAACTCAGGCCACAAAACAACCGTGACTCCTTCTAACAACAACGACAACCAATCCAGGCGTGGGTTTAAGCCTCGTGTTCAGCCCACAGCAGTTGAGCAAGTTACCCCTGTTGCATCATCAAGTATTTATAAATTTAAATTAAATCGATCACAAAATTCTGGACGCTGGCAGTACAAAACAAGCCCAAAACCAAAAGTAACAATTCGTAAAATGAACGGTGATGATGAACCACAAACTACGCCAAGCTTAAACCCTCTTCTTGATGATCCTCAATCAAACGATCTATCACCTCAAGCAAGATCTGATAATGATCTAGAGCTTTCTGGCTCTCAAAGTGGTCCAGGTGCTTTGTTAGAAAATGATACTGAAGATAATTCTATAGAAAAACCACCAGTTGAAACACTCAAGGTAGAAATTTCCACGCCAGCTGATTTTCGAGATGTTTACTACGAAATTGCGACGCTTAAATCTCCTTATACTTTCCAGGTATATTTTTATATTTTATGAATAACACCGTTGTATTAAGAATAAAAATGAAGTTATTAATATATAAATTTATTCACTTTACAGGTTGGACGCGTAAAAAACACACGTATTATCACCGTAACCACTACAATTGAAAAACGTATCCAGCCAACGGCATCGCCTCAGAGCATTCTTAATGAACCATTAACTGAAAATATATTAGCGACAGCATCGCCGTACGGAAAGGACCACTATCTATTAGATTCTAGCATAGCAACATTACCTCCAATAACACTTTCATCTGATGTTGAAACACCTCCTTTAGAAACTGTGACTGAAACGTTTAGTACCACTCAGAACATGCTGAAGACTCATATATTGCCAGTCGTCAGAGATGCCAATATAACAAGTAGTCTAACATTTATACAAACTTATCAAGTCACTAGGTTCGTAACAGCAACAAAAACGCTACCTCCAATGGACTTCTATCAATTTATACCAAGTAAAACCTTGAAAGAATTTAATAGTCGCCTTGACGAGGCAGGTTCAGAATTACACCTCGAATTAGACTTTGGTGATAGTAATGAAGATGAAGATGGCGTGCCTCGACGCGTTTTCCCACCTGATTTGGATCTTGCTAATATCGGCTCAAACTTTGACCTCACTGAAATTGATAAATACAGAGATAACCACTTAAGACTTAAGAAGGCTCATGGACAAAATAAAGTAAACCAAGTCACTGAATCACCTCATCCGATAACTCCAGCTCTAACTCCAGAACAAGCACAACAACTTGCTTTATTAAGATTACTCAACCCTGCCGCAGCTGCACAAATCCCAAATGTCGTTACAACATCAAAACCCATCTTTAAATATGAAACCATATTCGAATCTCACGTAATACCGCTTTTCGATGGAAAGAAGACAGTTCAAAGCACAATATCAAGACCGATAGCGACAATAACTAAAACAGAATATGAAATAGGAACGAGTAGCTTACCAGCCCTGCCACTCAACCCTCTCTTCCCTCAACAACAATTCACTGTAACTTCGACCCCAGTTGTTGTGAACACTGAAGTTGTAGCTACAAATAGCCAAGTTCTGAAATTGACATTCGGTGCCAAGACAGTGTATACAACACTATTCGAAACTAAAGTTGTTCCAACGGTACTGACGTCTTACGTAACGTCTTCTATACCCATACAACCAAGCGCAGCCGGCTTTTCGGGATACTTCCCACCGCCATTCGCTCCTTTCCCTTACGTCGGATAAGTTAAACTTTAAGAAGTAACCATAAAACTGGACACTTTTAAAATATAAGGGACTTTCTTCTAAATCAGTGTTAAGAGTTAGGATGATAGCACAAAATATAAAACTTAAAATGTGGGTGTGTCGTTATACTGTGCGTAATAAACTATATCGCGAGTGAGTGAACGGCAAATAGTGCAAAAGCGGCAAATATTGCGATTGATGGCGTTTGTGAAAGAGTGTGAAACTTTTACATAGTTCTTCTCTTACAGTTTTCTGAGCGTAGAAATGAGAAGCGCTGGTATAGTAACCCTAATATTGTAAAATACGTGAGGTTTACTTTATGGCTTGTATAAAATTATAAATAATTATACCGTTATTATTAGTAAATGCTTTGTAAATACTCGTAATTTATATTAATCTTACTTTGTAAATAAATCAAATATACATTTATAATAATACCGAAACTGTAGATAAAAATTAATTAAATTTTATATATTTTGCAAATTGATTGCTTAAATAAATTGGTCAAATATATATCTTTTTTTATTATCCTCGTAGTTTTACAAACACTTATAATCAGGGGGCCTAATTCCGTGTGTTGAGTTTAATCGCCTACTTGCTATTAAAAGTGCTTTGATATAGTTATAGCTTTGATATTTATACAATATTAACACTACAAAGATTAGATATAGGTAAATTATAGCTAACTATTATCGAAGCTTTAGCTATACTGTTGCGCTCGTAATTTCGAGTAAACGGTTTAACACGACGGACACAATTAAGCTAACTATACCATCTTTTACTTTAAACATGAAATGACAAGAAAGTAATAATAATTGATATACACTAAACATATTCTATATTTACTACATTTCTTTTTGATAAAAACATTGACATTAAAAAAACGCCAAAATTTATAATTGAATGAGATTTAGAGTTACGTAATTATAATGAAGATTAGTAGGTACTAGGTAAATCTTAATTAATTTTAAATATTAAGAGCATAATTAAATTTAGCCTTAAAGTTCTCTAAAATTTAAATATATTGTAGGTATATAATATTCATGTAAAAATCTCCAAACTAAAGTATAAACCATCATATAAATAGAGAAAAAATAGCGTCACAAATTTTGTTGTTGTATATTCAATCATCAGCTTTCCATAATCTATGTGGAGATATGGCCAGGACACGGCATTGTTCCTGACCTTCAGTCTGTTGCAGTCTCCTCCGCCTGCCTTTCTCAGATCGTATACCATCTGACTGGAGGCGGCCCACGCTGTTTGCCGGTTCGCAGTCTACATTCAAAAACTCCTTATTATAACGATATAAATTAAATATTTAATATGATATAGGTACTCTAACAACATTTCGTTTTAATATTCATATTTTATCCGAGACGTTATTACGTATTCGTTGAATACGCACGCTCGCATACATAAAAATATCCAATTTACTTCGCCGTCTAATATTTCAAAAAGATGCGAAGTTTATTTCCCATGATATCTTAATTAAAGCGTTTCCTAGTGAATGGAGCGAAAGAAACAAAGGGGCCTCGAGTTATGGAACTAAGATTAATGGAAGCTTTGTAAACTTAATAATATAATATAATATAAACATTTAGATTTTGTTATTCTTGACATTCGGTATAATAGTTATACGCTAGATGAAGGAGAAATATGGTAGGTATAAAAGTTGTAGTTAACTTATGAATAGATTATTTAAAGAGAACTCGTAGACTTTTCCCGTGCTTCGAAGTACTAAAATAATGTACTGTTTGTGCTTACTTAGGTGTATATTTATAACCAGTTAGACGCTTTAGCTTAACTTTACTCTAGATGGATTGAAAATTTAATGATATTTAAAAAACAATAGTTATAATTATTTATAAATATTAAAAATAAAATATCACTTTAAATTCTAGTTACAAACAATAAAGATACTTTAATAAACAATACGTTTAACTCACGTATGTGTTTGGGTAATTACTTTTAAAGTAAATTACGAGGAAACATAATTAACTATACCAAATTTCATTCATCTACGTGAAATAGTCTCTATCAGAAAAAGGACTAAAAATGAAATAAGCAGCAGTTGAATGAAATGTTTCATATGATTCATTATTTAATAATAAAGGCACTTTAAAATAAATATCACGTTTAACTTAAACCAAAACATACGCGTATACTTTATAACAATTTCAAAGTATTCTTATACATAAGTTAGCGAGAACAAGGAAAATACCAAGAGATTTAAAGATTCTATAACAACATACGTCCGAGTTTGCGTTTAGTTTGAGTAAACATGTATTTCATGCTTTTAACATGTACACGAGCAAATAAACAACTTTATCCGACTTATATTTTTATGGCACAAAATGTCCTGCTGTCATCAACTTCAAAAAACATTATTACATAATTTTGAGTTAATTATGTTTGGGGTCGATTTAATATTGTTTTTATATATTTTTATATTGTTTTATTTTACTCACAAGATTTAATAAACCACCAAAATAATTCAACAATTCAACAAAAGTCTTCTTTCACTACGTGACGTTAGGAAAATATCTTGTACACCAGAAGCAAACATGTAAACTTTAAATTAGAATGAGTTTCGAAATTCGAACATACTCCACTAAACTTGCTAACAATATATAGTTTTATACATAACAGTGCACTAGTGAAAATATTCAATATACTAATACACCAATTATACACTGGAATGTGTATAATTGGTGTATTATGTCGCTTATGTTAGTGTTAACGGTAAAGGTAGGGGTCGTCAAATAAGGCAGGAATCTAAAGTTATAGCGCCTGCTGTTGACCGTCGGTGGGTGTGTCGTTTATGGAACTAGACGAGCACACCTAAACCGAGAGCGCCGTCTACCGGCGCGATATAATAATTAGTTTTAGTTTATGCGCCTCCCGCGAAAAGTCTCGCATACGCTCTAAAAAGAATTTTTTATCAAAGGCCTGTGCGTAGGCCTAGTATATAATTAAATAAATAATTGTTATAGAAATAGTTAACGAGCTAAAAATAATAAAAGTGATTCATTAATAATAATATTTTTTATTATCTGTAGAAAAAAATGTGTAGCCGTAGGTATAAAATGTCAATATGTAGCGATCATTTTAATTGTGACGTACATAAACTGTATCTAGATTAGAACTCTACCGAGACTACGCTGACAGCATCAGCCATTGTTCTGCAGACGACAGCTTTGTCTACCATGACACATTCATAGCTCCGAGAGAGAGATTGAATAAATGGTGTCAATCATGTAATAGTATCTATAATATATAATAGGAATTAATTCTATAAACAAAACTAAAATTCACTAAATTTAAATTTTTATTTAGTTTAGATGCCTTGAATTTTTTTTATTTTGAAAAATGTTAAATAGGTGACGTAGTATCAAAATACATCAATATCTCAATATTTGACTTTTTGTGGGTTGACACATTATTGCTTATCAGCATCCGTATGTACTTCGTAAATCACCTTAGAGATTCATATTGGTACGGATTGGTATGATCGATAAAAAGAGAACATTTTCCTACAGATTAAATTCCACTGAGTATACCAAAATCAACCTAAACCTCGCTGCTTCATTTACTTTAGCCACTTATGTGATATTTCACAGAACAAAGAATAATTTAATGTAATGTCGATTGCATTTACTTGTATATTGTCAGAATAAAACTAACAACTGTAGTGTTAGTTATTATTTAAAAACTATATCTATTATTAAAAATAAAAAATTAAACAATAACGATTCAATTTAGTACCCTCATGTCACGAATTTAAGACAAGAAATTAAATAGAAATGTGACTAAATATCCCGGTCAAAAAACCAAACAGTTGACACACTACAAGGTAAAACCTTATATTGACTGAGTTTTAAAGAGATTATACTGTTCTATCCAGTTCCTGTAACAGCCTACACTCGCTGCTGGGCAAGTGCTACACTTTCAACATTTCTCCCAACGCATACATTTCTTTCCTAACAATATTTACCATCACAACAATATTTTACATTTAACTTAGTCACAAATTCAGCGATAATCAGCTGGGGTTCGCAAATCGCAATAATAAACAATATGTGTAAGCAGTAAGCCATAATTACAAAAACAAATTGAAATAATAATTTATAAATGTGTCGTATCTGTCACATCATAAATCTATGCGATTGCAGTTGGGTTCAGTGCTCACTGATTGAACGAGTTTAGACGAAATCGGCTTATCGTCTACCGAGGACAGGGAATAATTTCATTGGAATATGCTTGCTCTCTTGGTATATTAAATACGCCATACGCGGTGCCTTGCAGCACCACCATAGGCTTATCTATATATCTCGTTAAATGACAATTTTATTTTTTTTTCTTTTTATTTTGAAAATGTTAAAAGTAACTTTTTAGGAACACCACTACCTATTCTACCTATTTGTCTACAAACTCCTTTAAGACACGATATATAATTTTCGAAAGATATTAATATAAATTTAAAGAGCTGTATCCCAGTTGACCTGGTTGAAAGTCGAGTTCGATTCCCACGCAAAAGAAGTAAATACTATTGATACATCAAGTATGTAAATAAGAGTTACACATATTGTGAAGTTGTAATGTGTTTATTTTGTGAAAGTTTTCAGAAACTGAACACGAGGTATCACAGTAGAGAACGTTGTGTGAAATATTTTTTATTTTTTTATTGTCAATATTTTTAGGATATTCGTTACCGAATCTACGAACTGTGATCGCTTTAACAACTTTTCGAGGCACTGCGGAAACCAGAAAACTCTGAAAATTTTTGAATCCATCAAATGAAATCAAATCTGAAATGGTCTGGTAGTCAAAGTGTATGTCGCTATAACTGCACAAGTACATCAGACGGATGTCGATAGTATAATTATAAAAAATAACGATTTGAATTTGTCATTCGGCGTAGTATAAGGAATTGATAAAGTTATCAAAACAATGAAATCTATGCAATCGGTCCTCGAATACAAAGATAAGCTCATTATAACACGTACATATTGTATTTATATTTAATGATAATATAATTAGCGTCAAAGATGTTTTACTTTTAAATTGATAACTTATACCTCAATAAGATACGAAATCTAATTCGTTTTACGAATTCCATAAAAAGTTATTATCGTTTATTCATTTATGTGCTCACATTTAAACAAAGACAATTTAAATGTTTATACAACATGTTTAGAAGTTTGATATTAATAATAACTCTGACAGCGTTCTGTAAGTATTCTTTTATATTTTTGGAGCGTTCTCACAATAAAACATACAACTAAAAAATAAATATTTACTACTTCATAATTTTACTTGTTTTTGTTTAGGTTATATATCAATTAGTAAGTATTTTATTACGATTCCAAAAGTGACGAATATTGTAAACATATTGTATGTTTTTCATAAGTTTATATATAATTATGAAATACTAGGAACTAGTCTCCTACTCCTAGGCATATTATCATTCAATATATTATATTGTTACAAAGTTAGTTGTATAGATTGTTGTCTATATTTTTTGATTATCCTAGGCGGAACCGTAATAGCGTCTAGTTCACAAAATCGCAACAGTTCCCGCTGCTTCCAGTTCACATGGCTCGGTCCACGATACAACAACGAATCCATATTTCTTAACGCAACCTGCCAGGATGCCACAAGACTTGCTAAAGGAATCCCCTGTCAACACCCACTTGTGGTTTCGTGTAAGACTTATTCTATTTTATTATAATGTATTATAATACACTTTACTTCGGTCTTAAAAAACCATGGCTCAATCAACGTAAATGGTATTCTAGTTATTAATTTGGTACGTAATGTAAATATATAGTACTGTTTAACTTACTATCATAATAATTATATGGATATCACATTATATCAACCACTGTTGAGCTGTTTAGCATAGCAGCCTAGAGCACTTTCAAGCTGAACTGCACATTATTTTAATGTACTATAAAGTTTAATGATAAATGGTATTGATGTATCAAACATCTGAAATGAATTACATTGTGTCTTATTCAACTAATACTTGCACATTATATTGTATTGCAATTTTTGTTTTGTGCATTTTTTTGCACAAATGAATTAAATCCAAAACTAAAATTAATTTTTCTTTACTCTATATAAATAAAAATATTAAAAAGTAATTGGGACTAAACTTGAATTACTAATTACGTTAAAATTAAATAGCAGTTATTAAAAAAACTTGTTTAAATGTTACAGATGATCGAACTTGGCCAGATGTTGAATATATTTGGACCCATCATTCTGAGCAAGCGTCATGTGTGCTAGCGGATAATGACGTTTGCGCACAATATACCTATTATTTTAACGGTCGTGGTAAGATAGCAAAATATCTAGGTCTTTTTCAAAGATATATTACTTATATTTTATTTATTGAAGTGAAACTTCTAAGAATTATATTTTAAGAACGCATTACTTTTAAGCACATTTCGTGACATACAGGGATAATAAAAAGGAGACTTGTGTTTATATATAACTTTCACTTCTGTCACGTGTACAATGCTGTACACGATTTGCTTTTTATTTTGTTTATTATCTAATAGTTAAACCCGATGAACTTCGTACTACCTCAGAATCAATAAAAAATAGGTAAATGTTGTTTTCCAATTTGCCGTTCCATGCGTGTGAAAACCAATTTTCTTCATATTTGAACCAATTATCTTAATGTTATAATTGTTATTCTGCTATTTGATGCATAGCAATTCTTGAGTTATAAATAGTGTTACTAACTCAACTTTGTTTTACATAGAAATAATAATAATAAGATAAATAAAATTTTATTTTCAGTTGAAAATTCGACGTACATGTGCACTAGAGCCATAGATTCTAACAATACAGCAATAACTAGCGGCTGTTATGAAGAAACGAAAGGCAGTTATTCGACAAGAGTGTGTTTATGTCGCAGTATTCCGGGAGCCGTTCCCTGCAACTCGGCAACGATACTTTACCAACTTCCCATGTTACCATTTATTGCATTAGTTGCAATTATAATTCGCCGTTAAACCGTTATCGATATACGAACACGAATTAGCTTAAACTGAATTAAACAGTATTTATTTTTCGTAAATTAAAAAAAAAGAGTTATTTAAAAAAAATAGACCTAATTTGTATATAGCCTGTAGTTCTTAAATTAAAAAATATATAATTTAAGGACTGTTATTATTTTTTTTAACCTTTCCTTGTAGCGTAACATTACATTACAATAAATTAAAAGCGTGATATTCTTATTTTTAAGGTAAGAGACCCCAACAAACTCCCTTAAAATTTGATAAACTGTACATACGTCATAGAATATAAGCTAAATTTCACATACTTAATTATGTTACTTGGGTAGCTGTCAGAAGTATGCCTTTAGAATCATATATCAATAGATATTTTAATTGTAAGATATAATTAATGGCTTCACGGCTTTGGTATAATTACTTAAACTAACTAATAATTTAATTATTATTAAAAATAGGTAAAAATAATTTATTATTAAAAAATTATACACATAGCGATTTAAGAGCCTTTCTGTCCATTTTGCCCAAAACAGTACTTTTTAACCTGATAATATAAGCCTGTCATATATTTTACAAACACGTTGTTTACTTAATGAATATAAGAAGTTTTGTTATCTAAAAAGTTATCAGTTTTCATAACTTCATTAAATTTTACAAAAGCATACACTTATAAAAGAACATGTTCACATACATCTCATAAAAATAGATTTAAAAATAAAAGCAAACTATTTTTTTTTAATTTTTATAAAATGCTATAAAATGAGTATGAGCTAAAATCACTCCGTCTCCGGACTATTAATTTTTTTATTATCTTTATGATATCGATACTCAACTATAGATTTGTTATACATTCATTTATTTTTTAGTTTTATATATATATATATATATATATATATATATATATATATATATATATATATATATATATTTTTTTTTTTTTTTTCATTTTATAAATAATACCAACATATTTTAAAATATAGTCGATGGATGCGATATTTACAAATGACGACAAACGACGCGTTTAAAAAAATGTTTTTTTTCTTTTTCAATATAAATCGATTTGTTAAAACGATTTTAGAAGATGACATAAAATAAAACGATAAGTATAAATAATAAATTGACAACATTTTGGTCTGAAAAATAAAAAAAGAAATCAATCATTTAATTATAATTTATATTTTCAGCAAACCAAATGCTTAATGGTCCAAGTTAATATGTATAATCGATTTACAAAAAATCGATTAATATTATGAAGAAAATCGAAGCCCACATGATCAGGGCGGTTAGCTCCATAGTATAGAACAAAGTCTCAATTTTGCAAGTAGAAATGATTTAAAAATATAATACAATTATTTTGATTAAAGTGATTGTAAAAAGCTTACCTTTTTTAGAATAACTTTGTTTCAACTCTAAAACGGAACAGAACTTTATATCTGCGGTTCGTAAATTGACCTTATCCCCAAGATGTAAAACCTATATTTGTGTAACTGGTAATTAAAACCTGTACACGAATATTGTATGACGTGTCTCTAATGTCACTTAGTTGTCATCGTCAGCCAACAGAAAGCAATTCAATTCCAAAATTATAAAATTTGCTTCCATTGCGGTGGAATATTTATCCACCACTGCAAAATAAACATAATTCCAATATGTATTCTGTCTTAACAAGAGTAAATGCAATATTGACGTACACTCTCAGTGTTTTAGCATGTTTAACATTCCTCTGTTTTCTTTCCACATTAACTGTGGATTATAGAACTACCGCTCAGATGAACACTGTTAAAGTGGTCGTGTAAGTAATAGTAATAGTTAATTAACTTTATTAATATAACAATTTGAATAACACTTACTTAACCTAAAAAGAAAAACAATTTTAATGGTTAAAGGAGAAAAACAAGATATTTTTATTGCAAGTTTTAACCCATTCACATTTTGAAAATCTATTTAATTTATAGACAAAAATTAATTTAATAACCTATTCATCTTAAATATTTTGATACTGCTCACATATTTCAGTAACATTTAAAAAATTGTATTATTTCAGAAAAAATGTTCCAGACTATGGTGCCTCTAGGGAAAGAAATGATCTTGGATACTTAACATTTGATCTCAAAACAGACTTGTCAAACCTATTCAACTGGAATGTAAAGCAATTGTTCTTATATCTCACTGCCGAGTATGTCACACCAAATAATGAGCTGAACCAAGTTGTTTTATGGGATAAAATTATATTAAGAGGGGAGAATGCTGTGCTAGATTTTAAAAATATGAACACAAAATACTATTTCTGGGATGATGGAAATGGTTTAAAGTAAGTTTTTCTAAATATGTTTTGATACTATATACTGAAACTCCCACTGCCACAACCCACTGATTACAGCCTGTATATAGGCTTGATTGACCAGGGCAGTTCTACATTCACATAGAAAATTGATGTAAATCTAACACATCTTAGCCAAGAATTACATTTATAAATTTTGCTCTCAGAGTTTCATAACTAACTTCTCATTGCTTTACACTTGAAAGGATTTACTGTCAGTGCGTTATTTTTGACAGCACTCAGCTTTTGTAACTACTTATGATGTGTCTGTTACTAGGTTAGTTTTTTCATTGCTCTCGAAAGTAAAATGTAAAAATGTAATTCCTACCTTAAATTTTATATGATAAGTGAGAACTCTCCCATTCCTTACTTCCTATTCCTTTTCCTCTCTCATTTCATTTTACCTTCTCGAGTGCTGTCCGAAAAGATCAAATTATACCTATGCTCTTTTACCTGCTATTTTTATTTTTATTTTCTATATATATTCAAATCAAAACTGACTAGCTAACATATTCACTGTCTAATAGATCAACACAGAGCCTAACCCACTAGGTCTCCAAACATAAAATTTTGCACAAATGTTTTTTAAATATTATAAGGGTGCACTAAGGATTTTTTTTAAATCCTTCCCCTAAGGGGCTAAATAGAGAATTTAAAACTTAATAGGTATCAAATTCCTAAGTATATGCGGTTAAAGTTAAAAGCCACTACTAGTTTTTATATACAAATTCTAATTTGTTTAAACTATAACTATTAATTATATTTATTTTAAAATATTAATATTTATTTTATTATTATATTTAAAAACTGTTTAATCTTTCTGTGAATAATTTATATAAAATATGATATTATTTGCTTACAGAGGTCACAACAATGTTACTTTAACGCTGTCATGGAACATAATCCCCAATGCAGGCTTGCTTCCAAACATCCAAGCCATTGGTCAACACTCTTTTAAGTTTCCTGTTGAATATACTCAGACAAGGGTATGATTTACTGGAGATATGAAAATGTGTAGGTGAACTTGTGAAATGTGTGTTATTTGATAAGAAAGAATATACAATTTATTTAAATCTGATTTTGATTTATATTTTTATTGAATTAAATACAATCATATAAAAATAAATCTTAAGTGTTAGTTATCATACTATTCAACTGTCTGTCTACAGATACAACAATAACTAAAACATGCCATTGTTATATCTTAATTCAACAATAATCAAGTCATTTTCTAAGAATATTTTGTTGTGTAAAGTAAGGATAGGTAAATAAATGAACTAAATTATTTTATATTGTATATTTGTCAATTGAAGTTTTACAGATACAATATTATTAAATTTAGCACTACTTTTTGTTCTACAGCAGAAAACTATCTTATGTATATCCTATCACTCTCAATATTACTAAAAAAGGTACTTGTTATGTTATCCAAACTTTATGATGCTTCTAACAGTAAGGTATCTATTTAATTCTATTATATTTTTGTGACTCCAAACATACATAAATGAAATTTGTTAACATCTAAATTATCTATTTATTGTTTCCATTCATTTCATGCCTATTACATCACTAAGACCAAGGTTTGACCACGGCTACACAATTTTCTAATATTATAAATTTTGAAAAGTTCTTATTATATCTATTGTAAAAATTTTTTTTACTAAAAACTATAATTTTAATGTGTATTTTGTAAGTAGATACATTTATAAATCCATACAAGTTTTAACTTTATCTATAATTAATTTTGTAATACTACACTAGTTTTTACTCCATACAAAACTTTGGATAGTTTAAGATTTTAATAATTCTTTAGTGAATATTATTTTTGCTAAATAATTATCAAAAATTTCCATTTCGACTCAAGACTGTAATATTAAACAAAAAGGGCCCATACACAAACTAAATTTCTTTGACACAGTTTTTTTTTAATGAGCAATGGCTACATAACACATTTCCCGAACTAAGCAGGGTTTTAAGGATGAGTAAAATTAAGATATGTTGAACTGCAAAACGAAAAACAAGCGGAATTACTAGTATTTAATTATTAAAATTAAAGGCACTCGGTTTCATTTATGTTTGCTTGGGCCCAAACTTGTAGAATTTTGCTGGTCTCATTGCAATATATTTAAAAATATATACTTAAAATGGGAATTATTAACATTCTGTCTAAATCATAATAATAACAATTACTAGGTTGCTAAAATATTCAAATACATTAACAACATTCTTTTACGTAATGCCCCAGAAAAAATTATTGCTTTTTTAAGATGTACAATATTTATGACTTAAAAATATGTAATGGAGGTCAATTTTAAAACAAGAAACTATATTTATATTTACTACTTTATGATGTTTGTGCTAAATTTAAATTTGTGGACAAATTTAAATCATATGTGGCATAACACAAGATGAGGTAACAATCAACAACTAACATTATGGGTATAATATCTCTTCATACCTAAAAAGTAATCTAAATATATAGGTTCAATAGAAATTACGAACCAATCCGATTTCTGAATAATATATTTGAGTAAAATTTCGTCATTAACAACGTTAACGTATCCTACGCTTAACAGTAAGCGCAATTAGATTTATTTTAGTTTACATAGACTCGGCCAATTATTTTACCTTCAACATAAGCTATAACGTTGTTTTAATTTCATAATTTATACATAAAAGAAGTAATTTCGGCTACGCCTACAGATCATAACTTTTTTAAGAGTTATATGTACAAATGTTTCTTTGTTATTGAATCTTTTTTAGTGAATATTAATTTTCAATCTGTTAAAAAAATATGATCTACCATTAAGCCCCCTAGTTAACCTAAATGCTCCGAAATTTCATAGGACAAATTTAAATCCTAATTCCTTAAGTGTTCCGTACCAAAAAAAACCTGCGAATAAATTTTATCCACAATACATCGTTGAAAACTTAATTGATACAAACCTAGTTAAAATCAACAAAATTTGAGTTTCAAAACTCTACGCCATTTTGAAAGCAATATATTCGTATTTCGAGCTTCCTCTTTTTTTGAATATGGTACGGAAAACTGAAATGAGATGTAATTCAGTTAACTCTTCAATGATACATAATTCATAAGCGTGCTATATAATCACTAATAACAAAACATAATATAAATGTAATAACTTATATATGATTTTATTCATCTTTTTTTTTAAATCATCAACTGTCTGTACGCCAAAGCCTGAAGGACGGTTAATTTTCTTATTATCTGAGTAATCAGTGACGACAACGCCAACTGATTAAGTAATAGAGACTATATCTATATGAACCAGTCCGTAGTATTGCTTGCATGCTCTAGCGTGATAGACAATCACGAATTCTACCAAGACTACCGTTAACTACATTATTTTCTAACATCCAAAGCTTATCCGCATGAAAAAATATTGCGTATCATATAACACACTACATTATTGTAAATCGAGGAAAATTTTCGAGCTTTCGCCGTTTTATTATAAGTAATATAGATGACTCACATTGCATCTAAATCGAATCGAAATATTATAATACATCTTAAGCATTATAAATTTCTGAGCCACGCTCTTGAGTTCGCACAATTTAGACAGTAAAAAGTTTAAAAACCAGAAAATTTTAATTTCAATATATGATTCAATTCTTGAATTATTTTTAGAGACACCATCTCAACTTGTATGTCATTTTCATATTAAAAAATTTTGTAATACAACTCTTTATAATAAAAACAATGGATTAATGATGAAACGAGGTTCACTTAAAAATTATCACTTAATCTATTAATTATAGAAAATTCGTACAATGAAATTTGGCCTTCAGCGATAAAGTAGCCTAACCTTTAATAATAATTAGAATGAAATACTGTAAGCATCTAACCAGAACACTTAATAATAAAAGTTTAAACTTTTAAGCCACCTTCGCGCTGACGGTCTCAATTAAAAACATGGTTATTTGAGTATTGACAAGTAACACCCCAAAATATGTATGTGACAAAAAAGGAAAGGAATTTTTTTTTAAAATTTGAGTCAGATTAAATTTCAATTAAAATTATTGTTATACACAAAAGATATAAAATGGAATATCGACAAAATTTGACAATTCATTTGGCCTATTAGTCTTAAGCGATTGTTTAAAATATGCGTAATACTTAATGCAATATAAATATTCAAAAGTACAAAATATTAAAAAAAAAGCTTAGTCAATGTTTCAATAATTGTACGTTTCCTGTTGCGGGGCATGTTTTAATGGATCGATTAGGGTAACGTGCAATATAATTAAATAAAATATAACATAAGGTATTATTTTTATCTAAAAAAGTTTGGTCCATGCTAGAAGTTACAGCAAAAACCAGCTAACGCTGTGTATCCACCAGAGAGGTACAAGATGGGCAATACAAGATGCGTACAAAGACTGTGGAACATGTGTAGCTGGGCGGAACGAGGGTGCGTAACAAGCTTTTCCTTTGACTCGGGAGACGAAAACAAACAAACAGACACTTGAATGTTATTATTTGTAAATATTTGGGACGACGTTTTAGGAAGCACCAGTTCTGGACCGCGGACCATTTCTGGTATTTTCAGAAAGCTCCAATAGTCCGCGGACCCCTTACGAAGCTCCAGTAGTTCAGGTATTAGCTACTTTAAGTGCCTACTGGGCTTCCAGTAAACAACTGGCAAGTAAGTAAGTCCAGCTCGATATACTGCCTCACTAATATTCCACAATCAGATTCGTCGCACACATTTCTTGCTCATTTCACTTTCTCCCACTTTTTGTTACAAAATGCGACAAATGTGTGCAAGAACCTGGTTGCGCTAACTCTTCTCCGTCAAAACTATGCTTAGCGAAGCTAGAAAAATAAAGTGATTCTATTTATGGAATTTATCTTCCCACATCTCTAATGGATACGTAGTCTAATTATGTTTGTGTTAATGACATTATAGATGGGGAACCAGTAATTTATTTCAAATATGGTTAAAAATAACACAGTTCACACTACTGTAACACATTAAAAGGTGTCTTCTAGGTATTATGACAAATGACGTTTTTTAAAAATTAATTACTGGTTCCTGGACCATTATATTCTTATTTAAAACAAAAATATGCAGAATTAACTAAAAAAGTATTGAGTTTCATTTAGATTTGCGCTAAAACTATCATATAACTTGATGAAAGAAACTGAGATGTGTCACTGAAATTTAACTTTTCAATAACAATACTGTAAATCTACATTTGCGATACATTCACTAAAGATATCTGTTATAATATTCAACATCAATTACAACCAATCAAGAAACAATTTTTATATGACAATAAATTTATATATTAAATACATATTCGTTATTTGTAATTTTGTTACATTTTTATACAAGAAATATGAAAGATACAGGCTGTCAAAAGACCTAAAATCGAAAATTTGCATGTAACTTTTTAAAGTATATGTTGTATACTGGAACGGTGGCCATCGTCAGTGATCATACACCTTGTCCATACACCAGATAAAAACGAATTAACACATGTACACGGATAGCAGTCTGTGTGAAAACAGTTCACATGTGTGACGAGATGAGTCATGGTTATGAAGTGTAGAAGTAAGCAGAACCATCTCTTTGTATAAAAAGTGTCCCTGAAAATATGTTAAATTAAGATGTTACTACTGGAACCAGGTGATAATATTTGAAGACATGTATATTCAATATAGACTTTCACACAAATTCATGTTACTTTACGTATAAAATATAAGTATAAATTTTGCAGATGTCATTAAACATGCAAATGGTTGATAGAAAGCCACTAATATTAAAAAAAAAATTAATGTTTCTCTCTTAACAAACTTCACAGACAACAGCTAATTTCACATAATACTCTCTAGCTACACTGGCGCTGCCTAGATAATATATTTCAGTGGACACTTTTTCTGTTTAATACCTATATGAGATGGCCCTTCTTATCTCTACACTCCATAAGTTGTGGTATGTGTAAGGGGGAAGAGGCTTGCAGCCGATGCTCAGAGACGGCAAAGATCCACTACTGGCCGTCACGCCCCTGATAAAGGGGGTCCATCTGTCTGAACGTCTTTATCCTCCATAGGAGGTCCATACGCCTTATCTGATCCATACCGCCTTGACAAGTTTAACATCTCTCGCAGGCCCTGTAATAAATGAAATTTTCAATTTTAATATACACTTTATCAAAATGGGTTTGTTCGGACACTTTCTTAAATTAACAAATCAATGTTTTGGATTGTTGTCTCTATTAAGAGAAACTGGCCAGGGGTTCAATAGTCATTTTATTCAAAATCAATTTAGTACATAATATATTTTTAATTGCAGCATACTTTTGATTTATTATGCTATTACTAAACAAACACAGATTAATTTGTCATCAAATTTGTTTTGTATAGTTTTATAATATTTGGTGTATAATGTGTTTTAGGTGTTTGACAGTCTCTCCTCTTTTACCAGTATTGGAGGCACCCCATGATTGTATTCAATAGGTCCAAATAGGTTTTAGGACTGATCTGTAGATAAGGAACTATTTCTGCCCAGAAACCAGAATAGCAAGTATGAAAAATTATTTTCATTCTGCTTGGACTCTTTGTATTTGTTTCATGTATCAAACTACAGTACTTTACCCAAGTACTTTTCCTATATTTTTTAATTTAGAAAAATGCTTACAACTTAGAAAAAGTAAAACAGTAGTTTTTTTTTTGTAACTGCAACAGTTTTTGTATTTCGAAACAGTAGGTTTTTGTATTTGTCAACTGTCCTAAATCATGCATAATTAACATAACATTGAACCACCAATACCACTACAATGAAATGAAATAACAAAAACAATTATGACACACTTTTCAATTTAATCACAAAGAATGTGCCATCTTAAATCTTATACTATTTATAACCATATACCATGACATATTATAAAAATACAAATGTCATGGTAAGCTGAAGTATCAATCAACTTTCAATTGTCACTTTTATTTTTTTAATTGTCATTTAATACGCTTATTCACTTAAACGCTATAATAAATTTTTTACAAATTAAATACATACTTATATAAAGTACTTTCACATTGTCTATTTATAAATTTATTTAAAATTTCTTCTTTCTTTCGTTAAGTATAATAATTTAATATTATAATAAAATAAGTGAAATATAATTATGACAACATTAGAACAGTTCATATTTATATTTTTTAATATACCTTGTTCTCAGTAATCAGCCTTTGGTAAACTTCTTCCTCTTTTCTCGATTCCCCATTTTCATCCATATTCACTGCTTTATACATTATGCTTGTCATTTCATTAATTCTCTCTGCTTGTTGACGAATCAACTAAAAAGTATATATATAAAAAATTATATTTGCTAACTTAATAAAAGCAATAACCAGTCAACCCAAAAAGGTCTAATTCAGAGATATTGATGTGTTTCAATACCTGTGTTACCTATTTAACATTATTTAAAAAAATATCAAGTCATCTAAACTAAATAAGTATGGAAAAATGTTTCTTAACTTAATGTATCGAATATCAAGTGCATTCCATATTTTGGAATTTATACAATTATCTCATATATATTAAATACTTGTTCTTAGATAAAAATTTCAACTATATATTTCTGCTTTTAATTCATTATTCTTCTTATCAAAGTAAAAAAGAAAAGATGGCTATATACTTCATCAAACAAATTTATCATGAATAAGCTTGACATCTTTAGACGTCATTTTCCCAAAATGAAATTGTGTGGCTTGACACAGTATTGCTTATCAGCGTCCATATATGATTATAATTTGTCTGCATATGAGCAGAACTTCTCCTACTTACTTAGCACTTGCCCTTTTAATTTGGTCAATTTACTAAATCACAACAAACAAACATCGTCTTGACAAACTTTCGCATTTATAATGGTATTATATTATTTTTTATTCAAAATAAATATTAAAAACAAAAATTTTATCAGTGACACACTATCAAAGACCAATAAGATTACATCAAAAATTAAGAAAAATTTACAACATTTTAATATAAAACTAATATGAATTTCTGTGCCTTAAATTAAAGATTTACCAGTCTAATTAAAATAATTCTCATTGTGTTATAAAAGTTTACGTATTGAGGAAAGCTATTTGACTTATATCTGACTATTACACTAACAATAAAACCTATAACAACAGAACAGTGACCATAAATAAACATTAATTAAAAACTGAGATATTACTACTTAATTGATAAAAATGCACAGTTACATACTTCCTGCTGTTTTTCATTAACAGCTGCTGTAAAGTCTATCCGTGACTCCCATATTCTCTTCTCAGTGTGTTGTCGATATTTGGACATGATCAGTTCCAAAGCTTTTCTGTGGTCTTCTAAAGCAGCTCTTAACTCCCCATTCTCCCTCTGAACATCCCTCATCAAACGAGATTCCCTCTCCATGCTTGCTACAAGTTCCCCTCTCGGTCTCTCCCGAGATGACTCATTAAGCGTATCCACTTCTTCTTTGTACTTTAAACAATATATAATAATTACGATAGATAGGTATGCCACATTATTAAGGTTTTAATAGCATTAATGTCAATACACTAAGTTATAAATATTCACATTTTCCTTTACTCACATATATTTTACTCAATTCTGAATATGTAACACTAACACGTAACCAAGAAGTGGAATACCTTATACAAAAACATTAAATATTTTGGATTCATAGCTTTAGTTATATATTAAGGTCCTCACCTGTTTAATTGTATAAATTTGTCTATAAGCAGTTTGAGTTTCAGTCAACAAAGTATCTGCTTCGGTCTCACGTTCTTTGAGACGACCAGCTAATCTTTTAGCATCCAAAATAATTTGTTGTATGGTCAGTGACATCTGAAAAGACCAACAATCTACAAAACGTTCAATTCTAGGAATACTTTTCGGATATATCTTTAAAGCACAAACCCTGAATTCCACACAATATAATGACTCAAGTAACGTATCATCTAATAAGTATTATTAAGTTTGCTCGATAAAACCACTAAATTTGAGTAAAAACCCCAAAAGATGTTCATCAGCTGTTTCGTGATTAGAGTTCGGCAGCCATTAGCTTTCAATAGAAGCTGACTATTGAGAATGCAAATTCGATTGACCTTTACGTCCAAAGACACATTGCTGCAACAGATACAATTTTACCGTAGTGTGAAAAAGATAGAATGATTTCAACGGCGTTTCCTATGTCAATTTAATTTATCATCATAATATTTATGACATGACCTTGATAGCATTCACAAAGATTGTAAAAGTGAATGTAACGTTCCGTAATGCCGTAAATAGAACAGATAAAAAAATTAAAATATGAAAAAATATAGATCATTGATGTGTTAGCTTTTATAAATAATTTTATTATTTATTTATTACTTGCTACTTTAATACCATTTCTACATGCAAGTTGAATGATGATGGAACAGCTTAGAATATTTTGTTTTTAATTAGTGATCCTGATATAATGAATTAAAAACAATAATATTGTATAGCTATAAATATGTTTTACATTCATGGATTTTGTCACCCAGATTGCCGACCACTTTGTCTTAGTTTAAAAAACGTTGCGTGGCAACCAGGTATCAGGCGAAGGTTTCTTTGGGCCAATAAGCCCATTGACAACGTTGTCAAAATTAGAAATAGATACATTTTTTTTATTCTTATATTACAAATTATTATTGATAACAAATAAAAATCTCTATAGATATTTATGAGTTACATTAATTTATGAAATTATAGGCGGGTTTTTAATAAATACTTTATTATATATAATCAAAGACGTTAGTATTATAGTTACCGCTCCTAATGAGCACAGCGGTTTGCTGCATAATTATAATTTTTTCTGCATCTGCATAACATTTAATCATGACGGAATAGGAATCCAGACAATATATAATAATCAATCAGTTTTACTTCCGCTATGCCCGGTAAGAAATAAGTATGTAAAAATATCTAGTATCTTCAAGCTTCCAGTCAGATCGATTTTTTAGCAGTATTTTTAATAAAATGTCATGTTAGATACACAAAATAAATACCTTTTATTTGATGCCTTATACTTATATATTTCATTTATGCATTAATATAATTAATAATATATCAAAAATAGATTCGTTCCTACACATTTCATAAATGCTAAAAATAATAAAAGTTTAAAAAATAAAAATCTAAATGGAGTAAAAAAAATATATTAGAATAAAATAATATAAGAATAAAATAAAAATAATTAAATTTTAAATGATTATTAAACTCGAAAAACAAATTATTAAATAATATAACAAAATCAAAATTAGTCAAGTTAAAAGTGAATTTGAAATTTTAAAAGTAAATATGGCATAATTCATTTAATATTTATTTAATAAGAAATAAGAATATTCAAGAGTACAAAATAGGCAACGCCGTTTACTTGGATGACATATTTATTCATATAAAAAATAATAATGGCCCAGGTCACATCATATGTCACCTGCAGCCCGGTAAAGGAAACGAAGAGGCGGCTCGTCTAGCCATAGTCGCAGGGTCACTTGTTATCGACGATATCGACAAGCTATCCTATTTCATGGCCCACGCCGGACCCTCCCTCGAGGGGCGCGTATGGTCATCCAAGGTCCGAAAGTGATGTTTCGGCTTTAAATTAATTATTTGAGTCTAACCCTGGATGGACGTTGAAACTTTGGTCCGCACGTTTCCCAGCTCGGCTCAAAGCTTATAAATACTGCCGCCGCTATGGGTAGACTCCTGCCTAACGTTAAAGGGTCAGATTCGTCTTGCCGGCATTTATACACTGGTATTGTGCGCAGCATGGCGCTGTACGGCGCTCCTATATCGATTGATGTTCTCACTGCTTCGAATAAATTCTCTTAAGGAGGCCCCAGAGAGTCAAGAGAGCGATACCGGGCTACCGTACGGTATCGTGAACGGAGACGAGATTTCTTGCGAGTGAACTGCCTTGAAAACCAAGCAAAGGTTAGAAGTGTAACGGTACTGGACGAACTTTGGCACGAGAGGAGAGCGTCCGAGTGCAGAACAACTGAGGACTCTTGCTCAGAAAGCCCTGATGAACAGGTGGAAAGAGGATCTGGGGTCTTCAGCGGATGGTCTTGCGACTGTTGAAATGATCAGGCCTTAAGTCGATCGCTGGATCAAAAGACGGCACAAATGCTAACCAGGATGACGCAGACGTTTACCGGGCATGGGTGTTTCGGTAAGTACCTGCATCAAACAGCAAGAAGACAAGTTGCCCCTATCTGGCAGCAGTGTGTGTGGTGGTAGAGTGTGCCGCATGGGGACCACACCACCGTGTCCTGGTGTAGGTAGTAAGCAGGGATCTCTCACTGCGCGTGCTTCTAGCATATCCTCTGTTCCAAAAGTCCCACATACCCGCTTCAATTTACCTCGGACGGGATGCGTAAATGTATTTCCTAGCAATAAAAAAGGCAAAGTCACCTTGGCCATTACTTATCTACTTTATATAAATTTTAACCCTTAATAGCCTAGAGTTTCAATTTTGGTACCAATCTTTTAAACCGAATGTTCACATTACTATTAGTTTTTTTTATAGGCTGGCTGTAAAAATACGTACGTATTTTACTGTGTGTAAATGTAATAATAGTACGAACAAAACTTACCATTTGGTTCTCTAAACAGTGTAAAGTGTCGTTATGCGATAAAAACAACTTATGTTTCGCATTATTTCATGCCTAGGTAAATCTAATTTCATTATGACCTAAATGCCCGAAGTATTAAAATTGATTGAAATAAAACTATTTTAAACGAATTTAAATCGCATATATTAATTATTTTTATCCCGACGTTTCGAGCACTTTGCAGCGTTCGTGGTCACGGGTTGACTAAGGTGACATTTGTCTGTTTGAGGTTTTAGAAAAATATTATTTACAACTCCCGTATTATAATTTACATATCACAGTAATATTTAAAAATAAAAAACTTTCGTAAATCAGGCTATTAAGGATTAAAAAGGTAAAGGTATACCTTCTCATTGATCCCATAGAATTTTCATTAAAATTAGTTAAGTACTTTGATTTTTAAAACAAAATAAATGCAATAAGTGTTTTATTAAAGCTTAGAAAACATAACTTAATGTTTAAAGACCTTCGCCGTTTGATTCCCGACAGGTGTTGGTACCTCGGGTAGTATTCGAGAATATTCTGAATTTGCCATATTTTAGCTGATCCACAGCTTCTCCCCAACCTTTACCCTGACAATAATAGGGGCCGGATAACCTCCAACGATGGTGTACAATGGCGCGCTAGACTTTTGGATAAGAGTAATTTATACTAAGGCTTTAAAGTTTACTAAGCTTTCTTACCCACTATAGAGTAGAAACCCTATATTTACTTATTATTACTCCATATCATTATCCCTTTTCATTGATGTTGATCATTGCTGGCAGCAGCTTTGTAGGAGACTGCAGAGTTGATGCCCGCTTTATTTAAGGAATTGTCTTATTTTCTCTTATGTCACTATTAGCGAAGTAATATGACTAATATTACTCGTTCCCGCGTCTTAACCAAACTATGAAAATTAAAGAAAAAATTTCTTAATGGTGACACGTGTTACACGTTGAATTGTTTATAGTTTATTTTTTACCTAATAACATTTGATTATACGAATATATGTTTTTTTTGAGTGAGAATTTTTATAAGACATTAAAAGGGCCAAAATTTGCCATCCCTAAAATCTGCCATCCTACGCTACATCCTACTCAGCATGCCGTAAATCTGCAACTTTTTCCTAAAAAAGGTTTAGTTCAGTTCAAAAGTTCAATTTGTTAATAAGTTTGTATGTAATCTTTGAAACTACTTAATCGATTATCGATTATTCGGAAAATCCTTTTTGCGTTGGATAGCCCGTTTATTGAGAATTAATGTTCCACATCACGCTACGACTCAGAAGCGAAACGGTAGCCCCATACCCAAGTGAAACTGCTTAGGGCAACTAGACAACAAAAAAAACTATGTAAAAATAAAAACAAATAAATATTCCAATTGAAAAAGATTTTTATTGTTCCTTAATCACTGAAACAATCATAAATTCATTACCATCCACGAAGCAGTCTTATCCATCTTTTGCTAATTCTGTGGTCATTCTTGTCTTGTTCATAACTTTTAGATATAAGTAGTTAGATACCGACCTTTTATATATTTTAAAGTTTACGCTATTTACTAAAAAAAATGATATTAAAATATAAAAAATCGTAAGAATACGTGTTCTCACAAAATGTATGGTGAGAATATTGGGCGTGAGAATGACCATTCTACCGTACGAAACACTGCTAATAATAATAATAGTTTTTACAAGATACTCTAGCAAAAACTATTATTATTATTAGCAGTGTTTAAAAACTTTATGCAGGAAAGTTTTTTTCTATGAGTTAACACTCGGAAACTGTTTTCAAACATAAAATATTATATATTTTCGTTCTTATCATTTTGAAGGCTTTTATCCGATTTGATGCAGCTTTAATAAAATCTACTAAAATTATTCCAGAAAAAGTGCACCGAGCTTAGTACGATGTATTAATTTTTAAAAAGATTTTGTTTAAAAATAAGCATTTTCCTTTAGTTTGTGGTATACGATTACTTCCCAGAAGTTTATCCTTATGAGTAACAATATCAAATGATGCAGGTTCGATTCCTGGCTAGAAAAATGTACAAAAAAAAAAACACTAATAATGCAGTTTTAGTTTTCATCAAAATCGGCCGCCAGAGTCGAAGTATTTTTCGCTATTCCTTATAGTTTCGGAATTGGCCTACCACGCCCGGTTAAATAACTCACATATTTTTACGCGAAATGAGAGGGTATAATAAATCTTACTATATTTTTTCACGGCGTACTTTTATTCTACATTTTAATAACTATTGTTTTTTATTGGACAAATAAACGTGGCAACCGTTTTTTTGTAATCTTTTGGAAGTTTTTTCTACCTAATGGTTTAACGATTTAGAAGGAGGTAGGAAGCATTGGTCCTATGACTACCCTCCTTCGGACCTCGCCTTCGACTTCCATTAATGTGTTTTTAACATATTTTCAGAAAAAAAAGACTAATAATAAAAATATAAAACTCTGTCTCTTTGATATATAGATAAAATGACTAAATAAGTAGATCGATTGATTGATTTTTTATCATTCTTTTGATTTGCAATTAAGAATATATAATAGGAATACAGGCGCGAATTCATAATTTTTTATAGTATAACGTTGCTAAATTGTATTAAATAATGTATTAAATTATAAATTTTATTATAATTATAATTTAAGTAAAAAATCTGGCTTAATTTAATATATAACTTTAAAAATACTCTTAATTAGTGCATTAATTGTTAAATAAAGGGCTCGGAACTTAAGGAAATATATTATTTTAAAATTTTAAAACAATCAAATTCAGTTTCATTTAATTATTGTATAACTGCTTCAAATAAATATTAGACACAATCATTACAAATATATTTAATAATAATAGGTGCAAATACATTTTGTTAAGTTTCTTCACGCTATTGTGAATTATACAGAAAGTTGTAAATATACATATAATGTTTTTTTTTTTTATAAATTGTGCTTCGCTAAGAAATCACGCATAAGTTTATTCACTTTTTCGGGATCTTCTTGCTGCAGAAAGTGCCTAGTACCCTCAACACTTGTTGTTTCTATAGTCGCATATTTTGTTTTCATTACATCTAGTATGGAATGACTCAAATATAAATCTTTCTCTGCGAATGCTAATAGGAAGGGTACATTTTCTTCATAAAATTTTTCTTCCCAGGAATACTTTAAATTTGCTCGATAATAATGGATTGGTGTTGTTAGTGCCGCTGAAAAAGAAATTTAAATTTAATAAAAAAATATATAATAAAAATATTGCCAATTGTTTTTGTGTGGAAAGTAAAAATAGTGTTTTACGATACGCCTTAAAAAGGGAATTCATAACTATAGAGCAGGCTGCCACTGCTCTATAGTTATTTATGAATTTATACTCGGGGCGCCCTCCAAATCCTTATTTTATCTATGACCATGTTAAGTGATCACTGGGGTCCTAATCTCTAGTTCAGTTGTTACTATGAATATATTTATGAGAGCAAAGACGAGCGATCTATACTAGAGGGGTACTAGAGGGGAGGTTATTGTGAATATAATAGTAACTAAATGATCAACGAGGTACCATAGGCAAAACACAGTATTATTTACTTTTAGGCTATATATTCCTAGCAGTCCGTTAACAAATTTTATGAAAAAACCTAATTTCGTAACCTATCAGTCAAGGTGCTTTACATTTCTCTCTTAGCTTAAGATAAATATACCTGTTTATTTTCTTGAGGGATTGACGACTTAATTAATGTTTGAGATTAATAGCATTTTGTAAAAAATTAGCCTTTTTCCGAATATTATTACATTTCAGAAGTTGATCATCACAAAGTGGAATAATTTAGAGTGTGTTTTTTTTCAAAGTCTGCGATTCCTAGCTAGGAAAATGTATTTTCCAAAAAATCCATGATACAGTTTCAGTTTTCTTCAAAATCGGCCCCGAAAGTCCTTTGGGTATTTTTCGCTATTCCTTGTACTTTCGAATTTTGCCTCCCACGCCCAGTTATGAAATTCTCCTGTATATGGTTTTCATAAAACGGATATAATATATTGGACGTACGTAAACGTAACACGTAATAAAGTTAAAAAAACCGACTTTAGAAGCAAAATACGCAATTTCGTTAAAACTTGCAACACTAAAAAGTTGACATCAATCACACTTACTTTGTTTTCTAAACCAATATTTGTAACATTCCAAATCTTGTTTAGTAATAGTATCTTTTCCCTTCACGAGCATAATCTGATCCAAGAATTCTAAATCATTCATCCGAAGAAACAACTCTGGGAGCTTTGGTACTTTAAAGAAAAACGCATACCTGAAAAAAAATCCGTGTAATTTGTTTTGTACGGTAAAATTAAAAATACACAATAACATTAAAGTAGTAGAGCCTAGTTATAGCTCACTGAACAGTGTGCCTAGTGCGAGTTTTTCCAAATAGTTGATGGCGGTAAAGCAGACGCAAATTTTTATGGGCTTAAATCAACGCCATCTCGTATTGAAACAAAAGCGCGCCTGATTGGTGGATTCTTATATTTTGTAAGTGCGAGCAACAATTTTGATACGACGAGTAGTTAACTTTATGGATGATTCTGATTATATCCATTCTAAAGTATCCACTCTACCCTTGCCGGGATAGATAACGGAATTAGTATTATTAACAACACGATTAATTTAATTTTCAATTTGTGTAATATGATTTTTGTTTATTCATATTTAATATAACGTCGTATTCGCCGAAACGTCGGGCAATAAAAAGGTATTACTACTATTATTTATCGCGATAAGACCCGTTAAATTAAATATGATTAGTATAAATCGCAAAAGTTTAAAATATATGATTTTTGTTTAAGCTCGCTACTAAAAAGAGTTTAGTTAATTATGTCTAACAAAATTCGAATGAAATATTTACCCTGGGGAAAATTGGAAGAGCAATCATAAGGAAATTTCGTGTCCGTGCGTGTCCTTGATCCACTAATCCACCGTCTGACCGGGATCGATACACGAGACATGCGATTCCGATTATTCCCCTTGGGAACTTTGGGGATATATAAACGGAATCATCAAACGTTATTAAATTATACACAAAACTCTATCAAGTATTTATCGAAAAACTCGCACTAGGCACACAGCTCGTATACGGGCTGGCTCGACTATAAGAAATAACGGAAGAAATTTCCGTTACTTCCTATCCCCCTTCATCCCTCATCTAATACCTTTAAACGAGCAATTCTTGTATACATGTATATATATTATCTGAATTTGGAAACGGCTCCAACAAATCGATCTAGCTAGATTCCATTTATAAAAAACTTCGTTTTATCCGTGTTTTCAGGCAATGTCAGACTGCTACAATATCTATATAATAGAAAAAAAACCGAGCAAAGCACGGTGTACCAAGTATACATTTGTGGCTCCTCTGTAAATGCGATCAAATAAACCAGTGGTGATCACATAACCTCTCAAACTCAAACTCAAAATATATTTTCTTCAAATGGGCTTTTAAAGCACTTTTGAATCGTCAAATTACATGTCACATTTTTTTAAAATTTTTATTAAGCTACCACCATCATGACCTGCCTGCTTGTTCGCCTGGTATTTTAATAAAGAAAAAAAAGGTAAATAATAAAATGAACTTTGACTAAAGCTCTTCAAAAAAACTGAAATATTTTTTATATTATTTTAATAAGTTATGTACGTCTTACTAGATCGAAAGTTGCAATTGAAAAAAAGTTATTTTTGTTTAACAAAAAAAAATATATAGTTGACTTTTTTACTTTAAATTATCGATTCTGCTAACGCTGGTAAAATGTAATATGGGCATGTGCCCAGTTGACTGTTGACTGTTGATCTGTATACATACCCAGATTTTTTTTTCTGGTCGCTCGATGTAAAGATTTGCTGAATCCATATATCTAAAGATGCACTCGCCAGCATAATGAGTGCATGTAAAATTTCAGGATACATTTCACGGAGCCTACAAGCAACCATTCCGCCCCAATCATGCGCTACAAGGATACACTTCTCGTGGCCTAGATGAATTAAGAATAATATAAAGTAATAATTAAAATAAGGTTATAGTAGGCGAGAATTAAACTTGTAACTTTAAATTTCGTAATTTAAAAAAAGACTGTAACCAGGCAGTAACAGTTATACCTAAAAGCATTTAAATTTTAGATAAATGAAGACAAAATAATTCAATATATTTTCTAATATTGTCAACAATGATTATGGTCGAATTTCGACCAATGGGAGAATAATATAACTTAAACTTTTATAATATTACCTAATGCGCGTATAAGTTCCCTGATATCTTCGACTAAATATTCTATTTTGTATGAAGAAACGTCCTCAGGTTTTTCAGAATCTGCATAGCCTCTCATGTCCACGGCAACAACTCTACAAAATTGTTAGGAGCAAAGGCAGATTAAGGAAAAAGATAATAATTAAACAGCCACACTGCTTCATATACATGTCCTAGAGTTTCTTTCAACACGCACAGGTTTGCTCACGATGTTTTTATTCCTTAACCGCTAAGCTCGAGATAAATTTTGACAAATTATATTAAATTGCTATCAATGTAATTACATAGTAAGATTCTGTAACTTTTTACTTTAATAAGATTACTAGCCGCGCAATTTGGCACAAAGTACTAATTATTACTTTTATTATTTAATGTATGCATAGTTAAAAAATGTAATAGAAGTAATTACCGATATTCTTTCTTGAAGTGCACTATTTGGTAACGCCATGAGTACCAAAACTCGGGGAAACCGTGTAGGAACAACATCAACGGTTTAGAAGGATCGCCGCTCTCTACATAATGTAATTTGATATTCTGAAAACAAAACAATATGTTATATTTACTAAAAATTATAATTACTTTAAAAATTATTACTTTGTATTTATAGTTTGGTCAGCAAGTTCAAATTTGTTTGAAGCTAATATCCGGAACTCCGCAATCACTGAATCTATTTTTAAACGCTTAATTATTTAAGATGGGCTATATTTTATGTATATGTATATAAGTTAACTAACATATTTTATTTTAGAACTCCATTTTCACTAATATGGTCATAATTCTTGGAGCCTTTCTTATAAAACAATATACTTACTTATGAAAATGAAGTCATAAACTTTTCATAAGTTTATAAAAGACTTTAATTTTGTATATTATTAATGAAATAAAATTTATATGTTATTATAATTTTAAAATTATTTTATATACTGACTGTTCTAAAATGTAAATATAAATAATAATGAGTGAACAAATTACTTAACAAATTTTTACCCACCATTAATATATTAATGCCATTTTAAGATTATGCATCTTAAGGATAACATAACAATTGGTAACCAAAAAATAACATTACGTATATTAAAGTAATTATATTCTATTCATGTTTTAACTTTAAACAAAAGTACCCGCATTACCGAGCTTTGCTTAGTATTACATATGTATGATAATTTGGAAAGTCGTGTTTTGTGAAAATTTTATTTAGATTTAGAAGTACAATAAAAAAAAAATAATAGTTTTTCAGTGCCTGAAAACACGGATGAAACGACGGTTATTTAATTAGATCGATTTATTGACCCCCCCCCCCCCCCAAACACTTAACAGCACTTTTGAAAACCCAGCCACTAGACGGATTTAGCCTTCAAAAAGGAGCAAAACCGTCTTAAGTAAAGATTTAATATCTAATTTAAAACTTGAGGTTAAAAAAATATACCTATACATCTTTAAAAAGATGTCTTGGTAATGTTTTATAAGTAAAAAATAACTGGTCAAGTGCGAGTAGGACTCGCGCACCGAGGGTTCCGTACAAACTTATAGAAATCTATATAAGACTAACCCATCTACGCCATTTGTGGTCTTCATCATCAGTTCCAACATAAGTTACTATCAAAAATACCTAAATCGGTATACGCTTGCCTATAATATTTGAGGAGTTCCCTCAATTTCTCCAGGATCCCATCATCTGATCCTGACCTGAAGGCATTGGGACCACCTTGGAAGTATACCTTTTCAAACAAAAAAAAAAAATTAAAAATCGGTACCCAAATGGCGGCGTAATCGGCGAACAAACATAAAAAAAAATTAAATACAAGGTCGAATTGAAAACACTCCTTTTTAGAAGTCGCTTAAATATAATCAAATATTATGTAAATATGGATCACGTCCCAAAAACTATTTTGAAACTACTTAGGAGCACTTTAATTTAAAACACGATCATCGTTGCAATCCATGGAAACACAAAACTTTATTTTAAGTACTAATACACCTTATACTTTCAAAAAAAATAGTTATAGCGCGATTCAGGATACACCTAGCGCCATCTCTTGACAATTTCAATGAACTAACTTGTTGACTTTGACATTAACAACAATTATATTATATTTTATTCTCGTTTTATTAGGGTTCCGTACCTTAAAAGGAAAAACGGAACCCTTATAGGATCACTTTGTTGTCCGTCTGTCTGTCTGTCTGTCTGTCTGTCTGTCTGTCTGTCTGTCTGTCTGTCTGTCTGTCTGTCTGTCTGTCGGGATGTCAACCCGTTTTTCTCAGAAATGCATAGACGTATCATGTTGAAATTAATATCATATACTCAAGTCTACGATGACATGCGGCCGTGAAAATATTAAAGTTCTAAGTCAACGCAATCAAAAGATAATGGAAAATATGTCGTATATTTTGACCATTTTAGCGTTTTCGCAAGGGAATCAAAACCTATAGGGTACTTCCCATTGGCCTAGCACGATGAAATTTGGCAAGAAGTAAGATCTTATGGTACAAATAAAGGAAAAAATCTGAAAACTGTAAATTTTTGTATGTATGTTTGTCTGTTTGTAAGTTTGTCTTTCAACCTTTTTCTCAGAAACGCGTGAAGGTAACAAATTTTTATCAACGTCAAGTACTCAGAGTTATAATTACTAAGAGCTGTGAAAAAATCAAACTTCTAAGTTAACACAGTCAAAAGATACGGTCATTTATGTCGCATATTTTAAGTATGATAGCGTTTTTAACGTTTTCGCAAGGGAATCAAAACCTATAGGGTACTTCCCATTGACCAAGCATTATGAAATTTGGCCAGGAGCAAGGTCCTTTAGTATACATAAAGGAAAAAATCCGAAAACTGTAAATTTCTGTTCGTGTGTCTGTCAGTCTGTACGTCTGTCTTTCAACCTTTTTCTCAGGAACGCGTAAATGTATCAAGTTGTAAATTGATCAAGCGGAAAATATATTAATCTTAGAATTAAAATAACTGGTCAAGTGCGAGTAGGACTCGCGCACCGAGGGTTCCGTACAAACTTATAGAAATCTATATAAGACTAACCCATCTACGCCATTTGTGGTCTTCATCATCAGTTCCAACATAAGTTACTATCAAAAATACCTAAATCGGTATACGCTTGCCCATAATATTCGAGGAGTTCCCTCAATTTCTCCAGGAAGTATACCTTTTCAAACAAAAAAAAAAATTTGAAAATCGGTACCCAAATGGCGGCGTAATCGGCGAACAAACATAAAAAAAAAATTTAATACAAGGTCCAATTGAAAACACTCCTTTTTAGAAGTCGCTTAAATATAATCAAATATTATGTAAATATGGATCACGTCCCAAAAACTATTTTGAAACTACTTAGAAGCACTTTAATTTAAAACACGATCATGGATGCAATGCATGGATACACAAAATTTTATTTTAAGTACTAATACACCTTATACTTTCAAAAAAAAAAGTTATAGCGCGATTCAGGATACACCTAGCGCCATCTCTTGACAAATTCAATGAACTAACTTGTTGACTTTGACATTAACAACATAATTATAATATATTTTATTCTCGTTATATTATATTTTATATCTTCGTCGCACTACGTTCGTAAAATATTTAGATTTACATTATCAATCAAAATATCGAAATATATATTAGTGTTGCCAAGACGAAAATTATTAGTCCTTAATTCGAACAAAACTAATTGTTTAGTTATAAATAACTAATTATATTACTAATAACCAGAAGACTTATATGTGTAGATAAATAAGTAAATTAAATAACTCGATCTGTTTGAATTTAATTTTAAAATTTTCGTACTAAGTCAATACGAGTACTTAAATCAAATCGCGTGAAGCTCTTATATTGAATGTTAATTACGTAATGACGTTATAAATCGACGATAAAACTTTTAAATGAAAAGTTTATTTTATAATTTTTAGCGCGTTTAAATAATAATTAAAATAAAAATTTTTATTAATCGAGCAGAATTATATCACAGTTAATGTCATAATGTTGTAATAGATGGCATTAGCTGTACGCTGCATCGCGCTATCATTTTGTTAGCTGCGATATATAGATTGCATTGCGTTGTTTATAAAGGTTTGCTGCTTTTTAATGTTTTTGTATTGATACAAATTTCTTCTCAGTGTTTGTAAAATTGTTTTTTTGACCATGGTCAACTTCTATGTTAATTTGTTACAAGTACATATAATTTTAATTCTAAGATTAATATATTTTCCGCTTGATTAATTTACAACTTGATACATTTACGCGTTCCTGAGAAAAAGGTTGAAAGACAGACGTACAGACTGACAGACACACGAACAGAAATTTACAGTTTTCGGATTTTTTCCTTTATGTATACTAAAGGACCTTGCTCCTGGCTAAATTTCATAATGCTTGGTCAATGGGAAGTACCCTATAGGTTTTGATTCCCTTGCGAAAACGTTAAAAACGCTATCATACTTAAAATATGTGATATAAATGACCGTATCTTTTGATTGCGTTAACTTAGAAGTTTGATTTTTTCACAGCTCTTAGTAATTATAACTCTGAGTACTTGACGTTGATAAAAATTTGTTACCTTCACGCGTTTCTGAGAAAAAAGTTGAAAGACTAACTTACAAACAGACAAACATACATACAAAAATTTACAGTTTTCAGATTTTTTCCTTTATTTGTACCATAAGATCTTACTTCTTGCCAAATTTCATCGTGCTAGGTCAATGGGAAGTACCCTATAGGTTTTGATTCCCTTGCGAAAACGCTAAAATGGTCAAAATATACGACATATTTTCCATTATCTTTTGATTGCGTTGACTTAGAACTTTAATATTTTCACGGCCGCATGTCATCGTAGACTTGAGTATATGATATTAATTTCAACATGATACGTCTATGCATTTCTGAGAAAAAAGGGTTGACATCCCGACAGACAGACAGACAGACAGACAGACAGACAGACAGACAGACAGACAGACAGACAGACAGACAGACGGACAACAAAGTGATCCTATAAGGGTTCCGTTTTTCCTTTTAAGGTACGGAACCCTAATTATATGTACTTGTAACAAATTAACATAGAAGTTGACCATGGTCAAAAAAACAATTTTACAAACACCGAGAAGAAATTTGTATCAATACGAAAACATTAAAAAGCAGCAAATCTTTATAAACAACGCAATGCAATCTATATATCCCAGCTAACAAAATGATAGCGCGATGCAGCGTACAGCTAATGCCATCTATTACAACATTATGACATTAACTGTGATATAATTCTGCTCGATTAATAAAAATTTTTATTTTAATTATTATTTAAACGCGCTAAAAATTATAAAATAAACTTTTCATTTAAAAGTTTTATCATCGATTTATAACGTCATTACGTAATTAACATTCAATATAAGAGCTTCACGCGATTTGATTTAAGTACTCGTGTTGACTTAGTACGAAAATTTTAAAATTAAATTCAAACAGATCGAGTTATTTAATTTACTTATTTATCTACACATATAAGTCTTCTGGCTATTAGTAATATAATTAGTTATTTATAAATAAACAATTAGTTTTGTTCGAATTAAGGACTAATTATTTTCGTCTTGGCAACACTAATATATATTTCGATATTTTGATTGATAATGTAAATCTAAATATTTTACGAACGTAGTGCAGGGGTAGTGGAGTGTAGTAGAATATAAATAAAAATAACTGGTCAAGTGCGAGTAGGACTCGCGCACCGAGGGTTCCGTACAAACTTTCTACTAATTCACTTACTAATTCACTTATATACTGATTTATGGCACCACAGGTAATATTGTTAGAGCTAGCACCTTATTTTCTTTTACCGACAAAACTATCAAAGCTCTAACTGTACTCAAGAACCTTTAATAATGAGTAGACGATTTCACTCCGCTGACGGAATTAGGTCCCTATATCTATAACTAGATAAAAAATATAATTGTTGAAATCACCGTTTAATTCTTTTGCATTTATTTTATTGTTTATTGTATTGTTTACAGCGAAGACTCTTTTATCTTAATGTGTATATTTATGAATTAAGTGAGCTCTTTACTTAAGTTATCCCAAACAAATTTCTGCAAGCTGAAAATTGTAATTCTCAATCGTCTTCGTCTACGGAATCTAGGGAGACCGCTTTTTAGATCGCTTATTAATATATGAAACATACGTAGACTTCCTATCAGCACTTTCTATTGGACGCATTCTGACGAGTATTTTATCTACTTAGATACCTACTTCTCATCATTCGTCATATTTTTCTCTGAGTGTAAAAAGTTAGAAACGCGTTATTATAGTGTTAAAGTCGGAAATACACATGCTTTTAGCTTACACAAAAGCAAGGCATGCAAATGTAAAATAGTTTGCGCAAGAATTAATTTCGGCAAGCTACGGATGGCATCGGTGACGGACAGATAGAAGCAGCATACAAATTAGCATGTCTGACAACCTACGTGTAAGGTACAGCTGTCGCAGACAATTAGCTTAATAAGCCTTTCAATTATCAGCCTAGCCTCAACTAGCGGCCTGAAAAATATGCAGCCATACCATCTATTACAGTAATTAATAAACTGACTGGTTGATGCTTAGGCCATTCATACGATAGAATGACCTTATTACAAAAATAAAAAAGAGTACAAATTTGACATTAAAAATTGTTTATTTAATTATTTGAAAATATAACACATCGATATTTGGAATTATTGAGCTATTCTACCTCTTGTGTTTTTGTAATTACAATTAAAAATCTTTTTAAAATTTTAGTCACCCTAACTTTAGGGGCCTATATTTAAATAAATAGGGTAGGCAAGTAGTTAAATGTTATCGATCCAAGTCATTTGTCTGTATAGCTACTAGCTTACTATTAGTTATAAAAAAAATTAATAGTTTAGTTGACCGGTACCGTAAAGTCACAAGGCTAGGCTGTTTATTTAACGGCTTATTAAGCTAGTTGCCTGCAACATAGACATGCTATATACTAACGAACTGCCAATAATAATAAATTTCACGCAAGTTAATATTACCTATTTCGATCGTAAAGTATATAGCTGAAATGTACCTCAGTTCAGTCATAGTCAATGTCTATTTATAAGTTAGTCTATATTCAATAACAAACATTCAGTTTCTATAAATCTTGAATCCTTCTTAAAAAAATAAAAAGTGCCTATATTATATATTTTGCATTCATGCCCAATCATAACAATATTTAACATCGAACGCCTCTAGTCGTGTGTGCCGCTCTACAATAATACTGCACTGAAACTAATAACACGTAAACCGTTCCGCTTTCTGGAATTGAACTATTCCGGGGAACGAATATTATAAACCAGTTTTTACGGTAATCGAATTGCCATTATTCAGTATTGATATAATGTGGCCTTCAGTCTACCTACATTAATAAGGGTTATCGTTAAATAGATAAAATGTATCTTGTTGAATAAATACAACAAAAATAAATATAAATAGTAATAAATCGATTAAATATAAGTACAGCTGAAGCAATTAAACATTAAGTACAAAACCTTTTCCGTCTGTCGTAACCTTCTGTGAAGGTGTGTGTAAAGAATATTGCACAATAAGAAATAAGACCAATTCAATTAAAGTTGAATCTAGTTTCTATAACAATTTGCAAAACTTTTTAAACAATTGTATAATATTAAATTCAAATAATTACCAATCAAACTTAAACATTTTTACTAATTACAAAATATAAATGTAATCATGAAACATAATTTAACTTTTATTAAAAACTATATCTTTATCTACGGATATATAAAGAAAAATTATTCAATTACATTGTCTCTATCACATATGTATAAGGACTTTAAATGTATAATTTAACATCCCTTGTATGGACAAAAGTACGAATATATGCATATATGTATAAAATAAAAGCTTAAAAACTTAAACCGACTTCAAAAACGAGTTCAATACAAATAAACCAAAAAGAAAATCAAATATTTTCTACATTTTGAAGTCAGTGCCTAGTAAAGCATTCGATCTCGGTGCCAAGTAAAACTGAATACGTATATGAATACTGGCGTCGTTTTCAAAATGTAAAAAAAATGTTTTTTTCTAATAAATTTTTAAACGAACTTAAGTCAAACAGAATATTAAATAAAGTTACGTTGTAGCTGGCTAGCATAGAAATAATTTTAGGGAGGTTGTATGGCTACCACCCGGGAATGGGACAGTTTGTGATTTTTTTAAGTTACAATAGCCTAATGTCAACTACGTATCATCATTTATAAAATATTGATTTTCTCGAAGGAGAGCTATTTAATTATTGAAGAGATCTACGGGTGTTACACCATCAACTCCACTTTACCATATACATTGTGACGAGCACAAAATTGCTTAGCAATCATAATGAAGCAAACGAAACCGTGAAATACTTGTTATTGAATAGCTCCAGTGGCCATATGTATTCTTCATCATGAGTTCTACTTCGTCAAGAACTGCTTTCTGAGTTCCATCGTTTTTTTAAGGTCTTAGCATCAGATCCGACACAATGACAAACAACCAACTAGGAAGTATATCTTTTCAAAGCAAAATCTAAACTCGCCACAGCCGTCTGAGAAATCAGTAAAGAAACATAAAAAAATACAGCCGTACACAGACCATAAAATCTCTTCCTTTTGTGAAGTCGGTTAAAAACCTAAACAAAGTTCTCGCAACGTGGGCTTGTAACGACCTCAAAAGTTAACTAACATAATCTCAATGTAATAAATATGATGAAAAATTATAGCTATCTGAAACTAGAGGATTCCGGACTCTTAACAGAATGGAGTATTAACTTTGTTTCTCAATTACGGTTTCTAATTCTGCGTCATGCCCTAATCATATGACTAAAACCAGGGTTAAATGACTCAAATGTTTTAAAAACACTAAAGTGTAACAAAAATTGTAAATATAATTAAATTGCTAAACATAAAGGAACATTAAGACGAATAAAACACAGATTGTTAAACATAATTATCTTATGAATTTATGTATGATTATCTCTATTACGTGTCTAATTTAACTACGTACAAGCTGTTGGTTCTTACTTCGTATTATGTTTGTTTTGTACTGTGCCTAACTACATTTACTATTTTCCGTCTAGAATTGTTCTATCTTGGCTGAGCGGGAAGAAATCTATTTTAGGCATAAGTATGCTTTTTAAAGTAAATTTTCCTAGGATACGTATGTGTATAACATTTCTTGCATCTGTAATAAACTTTGAAATAAATAAATCAGATTAATACTTACATTAACTTTAATATATTTGTGTACACCATACTTTGGGTCCGTAAGATTAGCCGGTGGTTCCAATTTTAACTTCGTAGCCCAAGGATTGTGAAATGGATTTTTTAAAATAGAGAATAAAACTTTTATAAAATTAACTGCTATAATTAATAATGTTAATGCACTTGCTCGTATGAAACGAATAGATAATGTCACGAAAGTCATGTCGTAACGTAAATATGTACCGACGTCCAACGTTTCCGGCGTTGAACTGTTAACTGACGACGGTACAATAATTGAACTAAGTATGAGATAACTGATTTTTACAATTGAAACACTACTCCTTATTGAAAAGGCGTATCGATCATCTGCGATGTATAAAATATTATTGTATATGTATATGTATATATAATAACATTTATATAATATACATAAATCGTTTTTTTTTAATCTATTAAAACTGTCGATTGTACTTTATTTATAATTCAGTTAGCTGAATATAATTTCTTAAAGGCATTCATATTCTGGGTATAATCGTTAAGCAATCATTTCCTTCCTCTTCAATATTTCAATGAAATGTTAGGAATATATCATAAAAGTAAATAATACTGGTGTCTATGGTAGCTCGTTGATCAGTTAGTTATTATTATATATCGGCAGTACGCACCCTCCCTATCTTTAGGAAATATCTCTCGTCTTTACTCTCGCAAATATATTCATAATTACGAGTAAAATAGGGACTAGAACCCCAGAGATAACATAAAAAACAAACGATTTGAAGTTTCTGAACTTCAGAATAGCATTCAGGAAAATAATATGCTATTTTATAACATTCTTAGCTGGACTTAGTTGACCAGCTGTTGAAGATTTTGTTGAGAATCAGAATGATGGAAAATATGATTACGTACCTTATAGATATTAAAATATGTTAAATTATTAAATGTGAAATTTTTATAAGTTAATTTCTAGGTGTGTTGCGTGTTGTCAATTTTAAGCAATAAAAATTATGATTACTACGATTAATTTGGATAAATTACGTACCACTAACCCTATTTCTTGCTAAAAACAACATAATTTTGTAATTGTATGACTGAAGAGGTTTTTTAAATGAACGATATTCAATTATAATAGCTCGCCAACGAAATTCGTTGAATAAAATGTCATGGAGATTAAAGTTTTTATCATTATTCTTTTCCTGGTTTGACCTGGTTTCTTTTTCAAACGCCGCTATATTGGAGAATAATTAACAATAAATATCAAAATATAAAAGATGTAAGGCAAAGGTAAAAAGAAATTAACAAATAAAAACACTCTAATTGTTAGTAATATTTTCTTTAATAATTTAATAGAAATGAAAAGCCATAATTGATAATATTTTTAAATATTTTTATATCATAATTATCTTCTAAATATAACAATTATATATGTATGTTTTTATTTACCATTACAAAGAGACAGCCGTGTCAGTTACATAAAAAATATTACATTTCTAAAATACTTTCTTTTTTCATTTGTACTGATAATTTAAGAAATAGGCACGTAGTCTACAGAAAATTTTTAAACTATACTAGCAAATATTTTAATTAACTTACTTAATACATCATGTATTTCTATGAAATAATAATTATATTATTTAGACGCAAAAATGTATATTGTGAAATCAAATACATTTGAAAAGTCTTAATCAATGACATTATATTATAACTATAGATATGCTCATGGATTTTGTCACTCCGATTGTCGACCATTTTGTTTGAAGACATTGCCTAGTAACTAGATATGTGACTGAATGACAAATAGGATTGTCGAAGTTGAAAATCGATACCGATAATCGATTTTTATCGTAAAATAGTATGAACGTAACATATCTATTAAAATAAAATATCATTTGTCTTGATCAAATAAATATTAATCCGTTATCACATAAATAATAGCATAATAGTGACAAAAATATTAATTTATAATAATTCCGCTGACATGCGATATCTTCATCAAGCGTAACTCAATGCTTTAAAACTAGAAATCTTGAAGATGTTATTCTATCCTAGAAAACCGTAATCTGATTCTCTCGTTTACATATCATTAATCGGGACTATATTTTTAAACAAATCATCGACACTATTTGGCGGATCACAGGTCATCAATTCTTGCATCTCTTTCCATAAATCTTGATCCCCAGCGATACCTCTAGAAAATATTCTAGAAGGATCTGTCGCGAACGTAGTGATATTACTTGGACCTAAATTGTCAGTATCGTTGTTTAGTCTTTCCATTGTTTCTTTTTCTATTCTCTCTAAACGTTCGATAACTATCGACGAATCTATATCCTTTGGTCTCTCGTTAAAATCGATGTCGATTTCGATTCTAAAATAAATTGCGTTGCATCAATAAATGACACAATTTACGACATTTTTACAGTGTTTTCAAGTAATTTTGAATAAATCTAGGAGAAGGATGAATTTTTTAACTATGCTAAAAAAACTAAAAATACTTAAAGGGCTTTCGGGGCTGATTTTGATGAAGACTAAAACCGTTCTTTCCCCGACGCAATTGTAAAAATCGATTGCGATTAAGTCCTTTAGCCGCATAATGAATATTCTTGCTAAATATTGCTCAAAATTTTCACATATTTCGAAGAGATCTTTTGACAGAGACCATGCTAAAAATTAAAACGAAAGCGGTTACCCAGTTTCTAGTTTAAACTTGACCCAGTCTTCGCTGTTGGGTGCGCGCGGTATTTCCGCCGCAAGCGCACGACATGCTTCTTCCATTGTCTTCCCGACCATTTCCAACTCTGCCTCCACTTTAACAATAAAATACCTTGTTTACTGTAAAAACATGACACTTTACTCGATTTCCTAAGGAGGTTTATGTTTTATCAGCATATGTATGTATGTATGTAAACCGTTTGACGAATTGAACATGTCAAAAAATATTCTCAGTTGTGAAAGTGACATAAGGCAGCTATGTTATTTCTGGTAATATCCATGGAAGCGGGAATTACTTTAAAAACACAAATCTCCAATTCTACTTATCCGATTTCAAAATTTCTTTTACCAATGGAAAGTTAGATAATAAGTTAACGTTTACTAATATTTATAAGACTTTTTTTGGCCATTAGGTTTTTAATTTTTCTAACAAGGTTCGAAAAAAGGAGAAGGTTTTTAATTTGTTGAGGAGTTTTTTTTTATATATGTCCACAGATTACTCGAATACTTCCTATGTTAATTCTTTTTTTTTTTGTTTGAAAGGGTATACTTCCAGATTGGTTCCATAGAATTGTTATCAAAATTTGTTTTATAATCAAAATAACTGTAATAAATATGTCATACATAAACGAAAAAACCTATTATGCTTATGAAGTCGGTTCTCCTTTTAAAAAAAATCTACTTAAATCTTGTGACATGTACAATACCATGTATAATACTCGTACTAAGAAGGTAACTATATATTTACAAATTTACACATATGAATTTTTTAAAACCTACGTATGTGTTAAAATAAAAAAGGGAAAGTTATGTATTTCTGTCATGCGTAGCATTCAGTATTAGAAGGTAAGATATGACAAAAAAAAATGTGAGAGTTAGAATACAAAGTAGGTTAAGATAAAATCTAAATCATAACATTAAAATTAGGTTAGCTGGATAGGACGTTAGATAACAGGTTTTTCTTAAACAAGTATCTATTCTAATATATAAATAACCGCCCCGGCTTCGCACGGATACAATGTAGTTTTTACGACATCACATTACAAATCTTTGAAATTCTCGGCTTTTCTGCTAAATTATGTATATATTATACTTATAAACATTTCACTTGAATCACTCTGTTTATTGATCAAATCCGCATTAAAATTCGTTAAATAGTTTCAAAGATCTAAGCGTAGAGGAAAGACAACGGGAAGGAATATTGTTTTATACTATGTAAAGACAAACGACTAGTAACGATTGCAATATATCCAGTTCTTTACAAAATATAAAGAGAAACTGTAAGAATTCTGTTAAAATAAGTGAGATATATGTGCTAGACGGACAAAAAATAGCAAAGTTTTTGTCTAACTAAATTACAAACGTAAGTACTAAAGAGAAATCTCGAGAAATGACATGACATGGCATCGTCTTACAAATCTTTGTTCGCTCATCCACTCAGTAGGTACACGAACATTACAAATATGAATAAATAAATAATTTCAATAGTTTTGTTTTTTCATCAGATTAACATCAGATGAAGCGCTATAATAAATCGTAAGTATTCATTGAGCGTTCTGTTATGCCATTTCAAGAGTATAATGGCAGACTGGAAGGCTTCGTACCTAAATTTTTATTCATGAGGGAAAGAGTGTAGACTGCTGAGTCCACTTTCGCAATTTATTACGGAATACAATTATGAAGACCTATAGGCAAAAGTAATATTAATTACAAGAGCCAACATCAAATTTTTAGACTTCCGCACCCGAATGATGCCATTGGAACGCTATTGGTAAGGATCTGCTGTCTCTCTGTCCATCCATCTATTTATCATCATGCTGTATCTTATAAAGGGTAATAGATAGAGAGTTGAAATTTTTACAGATTGTGTATTTCTTTACTTTAACTTTTAATTTTAGTTGAAATTTACGAATTTTCAGATACTGTTCCCTCTCTTATTAGCAAGTGTCTTGTATCATAATTCCAAAAGTGTTTAAAAAGTAAATACTATTGTATATTTCACGATGGTACAAAACACTTTGCGTAAATATTAAATCCCACTTGACCGGTTTTTTCAAAAACATCATCATCAACAGAGAAAGTTATTATTTGCGGTGAGGCGTAATATTTCACACGATTTATATAAACACGATTTTACAATTGTTTACTTAAAGAACGATTACCTACTTACCTATCTTCATAACAGGTGAGATTTGGGAATTAACTGAAGCGCGGCAGATCAATATATGGGATACCTTACACCAAGTTGAGTACCAGCTTATCGTGGATGGACTCTGAATATAGAAGCGCCCGTCTGGGATAAAAGATCAAAATAGTAAAAAAAAAATAATTATTACATTTTCTACATGAAGTGAGGGAGACACCAATTTTTTAAAAAAAAACGTGTCCTCGATATACTTGAGCCCCGTTAATTTTTTTATTTCATTTTAGGATAATGAAAATACTATAATTTGCCGATTTCCTAAGTTGTTACAATCATCAATAAAGTGTGATGTGCACAACTAACTACAAAAAGGTTATTTATAAAAAAAAAATAGGTGGCAAATGTGTAGGCGGAACAACTAATTTTAAGTCTTTGCAAATGAAATGAGCTAAATTCATTGCCAGCTAGAAAAGGAATAAGAAGTAAAAGGGAATAGGGGGGAGGGAGTTAGGCTTCTGGCTCTCTCACTCACCGTACGAAACGCAGCTACACAAGGTACTTCACACCGATTCTGAGTTAGTGCGGTACTACCCCGGCCGAGCCAGCCCGAATACGAGCTGTAGTCATAGGCACTATAGTAGAAATAATGGATTTTGAAAATTCTTACTTTATTTGAAAGTGAATACTTTTAGATTCATCCCATAGAATTATCAAACGTGTTTAGTAGTTTTGTTTTAAAATTGAAAAACGTATGTAAGTATGTTTGTAAATGGCGTGTTTTGCTTTTGAAGTCGGTTGCTTTTTAAAAAAAAAGTTTTAATAATTTTATCTCCCGCTGGATAACCTCCATTATTAAAAATACAGCGGACATATGTACATAGTATCAAAGTTTGTGATGCGCTCGAATAATTTTCCATGTACCACTTTTTTTCTCAAAGTTTTAAAGTTGTATAGACGCTCCCCTCACCGATAAACGGGTATATATTATATAACATTATTTTTCTTTTTATCATCAAGGCTTCGAAATCTAATACAAAGGTCAACGCTCTAGTTAATTCAAAAGCATCGTGATCTCCCCTACTATTAATAGTAAATGACTTTATTATTAATTAATTTATTTTTTTGTTCTTATGTTTCTAAATTTATTAATTTCAATGAAAGCGTTGTTCAATTTTTGCTGATAGCAGCGAAAATATATAATAGAACAGAATATCAAAATTAAATGCATAGACAAAACTTCGAGTCGATGGAGTTGACCATTGAGGAGTAACATTGTCTGATGCCAGTCCCGGACCTCGAATCAGTTCTTACTAAAAATTCATTATGATAGTAAATAAAACAATATGTACAATTTTATATGATAACAAAATGACTGTTATAGTTAGCTTTAATATAAATACTTTGGCAATATCTGACCCATACCAACAAAGTGAGTCAATAAGCGGATAGGTATAGCAGGATATCAATACATATTTTGAACAAAGATATATATTTGAAATACAAAACAGGCGAGCTCGGAAATTCTCAATGCGAACCCGAGTATAAAACATCTGCTTAAAAAATACTAACTTTTAAATACAATTTTGAAGAGCAATTTAAGTTCTTTATTATAATTTTAATATAATGTTATCGTAGTTATTATAATTTTAAATACTTAATTGTATAAATTTTATCTCTGGTTTTGTTATAAAAAATGATCAAACACAAACAAAAAATTGAAACAATTGGGTAGGTAAATAGCGAACCCAAAAAAAATCAACGTAGCAATTCCAACAACTATTCTTATATCGTGTATTGATAAAGTTGTTAAAAATATATAAGCCAATAAATATACTTTTTTGTTATAGAAAAAACGACATTTTCAATGTATATCAATATGGTTTTCCACAAGGAAAGGGCATCATCTCCTTTACAGTTAAAAAAAACAGTCGAATATAGAACTTTTTAAGTTATTCAAAAATGATATTAGTCTCTTTAAGCATAATAAAAATACCTGTTCATTAATAAATTAATTATACCTTATCAATAAATTTTTTTAAATCTTAATGTAAAATTATAACGAATAACGAACGAAGCCGCAACTTCTGTACTCTACTTCGGCTGTACTTTATGATGCCTCTCATGAAAGAAGCATTTCGCTCGCATTAATTAATAGCATTTAATAAAAAAATGCCTTTTTCTTAAGTTTACCACATAATATATAAGAATAAACTTGATTTCGAAGTTGATTGATTTTGAAGTTGATTCTTATACGTGACACTATTAGATAGTGCAATAATACAGAATATGTTATTTATTTTTCAAAATTAGGGAGTAGGATTCCTGGTTAGGAAAACAAAATTTCTAAAATCAAAATAGTATAGTTTACTCTCATACTCATTTATAACATTAGCTATCTGCTAGTGAATGTTGCGTCAAAATTGGTGCAGCCGTTCCAGAGATTAGCCGGAACAAACAGACAGACAAAAAATTTTTAAATTGTGTTTTTGATGCAAGACCCGTATACACTTTCATGCATTTAGTTAAAAACTGTTAATTTGAAATTACAAACAAAAACTTTAATTTTATTTATATCTGTCGATTGGAACATTATATACATACGCGAGCGATCGTAACTTAAGTTATGTTATCAATGATAAAAGCAAACAACTGCTAATTAATAATTAAAAAACGACAGAAATAAGTTCTATAAAATACTTGCTACCACGATTAATTAATGATTAACCCTAAAACTTAAGTAATTACATAAATTTAAAACTAAAATGAATAATAGCCTGCGACTTCGTCCGCGTTTTCATCGTTTTTCGAAAAAAAGTAGCGTATTTCTTTCCTCAGGGTTCAGTGGTTTTAATGTGACAGACAGATTAACTATCGTATTTTAGTAGGGAAATATAATATGACAATCCACAATACTTGATTTCTATGATTTTTTTTATTAAATAGGTAATAATTAACTTTTTTAAATTAGGGATGAGTGAGAGTATTATAAACGTAAGAGTAAACAAATGTGTATAATCAGAATGCTCCGAACTGCTAAGCTATTAGGAGTTACACGTGTTATTGTTAGTCAACCATAAAAGATAGACATATGCTGTTGCGGGATATTTTTTAGAAAATTTTATGTCGAATATTTCTGTCATACATGATTTCTATGTAACTTCAACCATTAAGGCTGCATACGCGACGGAAGCTTAAAAATTGGAGTAACGTCCCCCGTTTTTCCGAAATTTCCCTTTACTACTCTGCTCCTATTGATTGTAACGTGATGAAAAGTATACTATAACCTGCCCAAGAGTATGAAGAATAATTGTACAAAGTTTCATTAAAATCCGTCGAGTAGTTTTTGTTTCTATAAGGAACATACAGACAGACAGACAAAAACTTTACTGATTGTATTTTTGGCATCAGTATCGATCACTAATCACCCCCTGATAGTTATTTTGAAAATATATTTCATGTACAGAATTAACCTCTCTACAGATTTATTATAAGTATAGATATAGATTTTTTCTTTGAATTATTTTATGTGAACTCTTTTCCGTGACAACAGTACATAGATACATTATACATTTACGAAAACTTATTTATATTTTATTTTAAAGGATGTACATTACAAAATACCGGATTCGAAAGCGAAGTACACTTCTATTTAAACGGTCAGCTAACGTGTACCTACATCTTTACAATACTTAGGCAACTCTTTAAAGCAGTATACATTGGTGACACTAGCTTTCATATAGTCTACATTATTATTACAAAGAGGAAAGATTTGATTGTTTGTTTCTTTGTATTGATTAGGCTAAGAAAATAATGGACTGATTTGAAAAAGTTGGTTAGCCCGTTTATTGAGGAAGGTTTTAGGTGACAACATACATACATAGTCTGACGCTACGACATGTAGGAGCAAAGCGGTAACCACAAATGGACGCTGATAAGCAATACTGTGTCAAGCCACACGGAATTCGTTTTGAGAAAATGGCGTCTAAAGATGTCAAACCTATACTTAATAAATTACTTTTCTTTTCTATTTTGATAAAATGTATATTGAATCGAAAGCAGATAGGTTTATTTAATATGTTATCTTATAATAAGTTTTTAAATATTTGAGATTATTTTATAAATTGCAAAATATGGAACGCACCTGAAATTCGAAACAGTGAGTTAAGAAACTTTTTTCCATACTTATTTTTACACAATATTGCTTATCAGCATCCAAATGCGAGTGAAACCGCGAGGGGCAACTAGTATTAAATAATAGTAATGCAGTTATACAATCTAAAATTAAAAAACACCCCGACAATCTATTTATTACGACCATTTCAATGAGCCCCAACACGATACTTCTGCTGTAAGTTGGTGAAGAGTTGTGTATTCTGCTAATTCCAGATGATGCAGCAGCATCAGGTCAAGGTTACGTAACTATACTATTTTAGTATCATTAAAGTCACTACATAGTAAATTTCGATACGATAACTTTAATAGAAATTGCTCAGATCCTTCTAATTACAATGAAAGAGCTGATAACCTTCGAATGTTTGTACAGATTAGATATATACCTAATATGAATTTTGTTTGAGCTCGTTACTAAAAAGAATTAGGTTTACTATGTTTAGAGAAAATGTAATAAAATATATTTAATACCTCACTGTACCCTGCGACGGAAAATCAGAAAAGCAATCAGAATGAAATTCACATACGCGATTCCGATAATCCCTCTTAGAGTCCAGTCATCCCTGGTCCCTAATGCTAAACGTTATTGCGAATTTCAATAATGTGATTTTTTGTTTTCGGTCACTTTAATACTAATCGTGTGTATATTATACTCACGTGAGGTTTGAAGCTTTTGTTTCGGTCTTCGCAAAGCTCTCGCTATGTTTCCAGAAACGGCGCCGTGAGATGTTAGCTTGCTTCCACTACAACGCCATTCATCATCTTTAACAGATAAATCAACCTTAGTTTTGTATTATCGTTTAAGATTTATAATTTGTTTTATCAGCAAAAAAAACTACATTTTATAGGCGAAATACTACGAATTTCCATCTTTGACAAACTCGTCAATTGACTTATTGACCCAAAGATACTCACGCCTGTCATACTCAGCCACCGGCTGATTACTAGGCAACGTCGTCCAAAGTGATCGGCAGTCTTGATGCCAAAATCTATAAGCTTATAACATATTTTATATAGTTATATAATTTCATTGATTTTGTTGCTGAGGTAGCTTAGCTATAGGCTACTGACTACAGCTCATACTGGCATGGCAGCACATGGCTGGCTCGACCAAGGCAGTGTGTTTGGGTTGTACATGATTCCGGATACCCGACACAGGATTATGGGATCATCATAATAGAGGCCATTGAGTGTGAAGCGTTCAGTGTGTAGATTAAAGTGAGTGTAGAGTGTTAAGTGAGTGCTAAGCGATGAGTGAGTGTGAAGCTCTAGGCTAGGCTAGAAAGTGTGAATTTTTACTTTAAAAAAAAATTTTACCCATCAACGTGTTCATAATTTCAAGTCTCGTAGGGCCGTCAACAGTTCGCTCTAACGCCGTCCTCGGCCGCCTCGGTACTTCGCACCGAGGCCGGCGCCCCGCGCACTCGCTGGTTGCGGGGCGCTGGCGAGTTAGCATTCGTTCGTTGCATAATCCTTTGCCTATATTTCCACTATTGTCGTGACACTGGCAAAATTTTATTGATCAATAAAACTTTTTAAATAAAAGGGGAACCGACTATAAAAGCGAAATACGTTGTTTCGTTTACTTGAATAACATTTTTATTCCAGTTATTTTGATTTTAAAACCAAACCACTGAACTGATTTTGATGAAAATTCTTTGGGACCAATCTGGAAGTACACTTTTTTGAACAAAGATTAACCAAATATGTTTTCGAGTAGCCGTTTTCAAGTAATCGGTGAACATGCATAAAAACGAACCGCATACTTTTTTCGAAGTCGGTTCAAAAATGGAATTTTGTTACTTTGTAATATAGAAATTATGGAATTAACTTTGACTTAAAAAGAAAGCAACCAACTACAAAAACATAGTATGCAATATTATTGACTTGGACGTCACTTAAAGCAGTTATTTTGTTGTGTAGGCGCTTTGGTAAAATATATTATAAATTAGTTTATAATAATGCACATAAAAAATAACTTTACTTCACTTAATTTCGATGGTCCAGGTTCAGGCGAATCTTCTTCTTTCGTGTCATTTATTAATCGTTGATCATTGATTTCAGAATAACTGTCAACACTTTCTGTGTCCGATGGAATTTCGTAATTAGAGTCATCTGCAAACAAGGAAATTATTACATCTTTTATTAAAAGACTTCATAACACAGCCATTCGAGTATTACACAAACGCATTCAGAACTTTTGTCTCTATGCGAAGGATTGGTCAAACTGTGACTTTATTAATGTATCTTTTGCGATGTCTACACTTTTGAATCCTAGTAACGTGAAATTTATATGTCATAAACAAACCTTCCTCGTTTGGATTTAGAGCCCTTTCATCTAAAGTAACTAACATTGGTAACGCAGATGCAATAAGAGAGCGATAATTTATAGAATCTGATAAAGGTGTCCCGCTCAAAGTTAATCTTCGTAATGAACTGCATACGCCCAATGTCCAAATGCGACTTGACTCTTCGATAGGATTACTGAAAAATAATCTCATAACATTATCTTTTTTAACGTTTGATGTTTTAATTAAGAAAAAGAAACACATAAGGAAATAACCAAACAAAAATAATATTTGAATACCTCAAAAAATAAAGTATCATCAAAAAATTATAGTAAAAAAAAACTTAAAGTAGCTTCGCAATCATTCGATGTTCAATACGCTACATCAAGAATTTTGCCATTAATATACCATGACCAATTTTATTTAGCTTTATTTAATTAGATTAATTATTTAATTAGAGCTAGGAAAGAGTTACCTACAGGTTCAAATCATATCGTCCGGAGTGCCAATATAATTTCTAAAATGCTCATATACTTAAAAATATATATTTATTAAATTACATAAAACCTAATAGTGCATATTAAACCGACGAATATAAAGAAACATCTATTGACACCGTTATTTACTTAGCTAAATTGAGAGTGTGTAATTTTTGTAGAGCTGCCAAAGCATGTAAGTCACGAAGTCGATTTCCAGCTGCATGTAATTCTCGTAAAGCACCCAAGCCCCAAACTCCGTCCAACGAATTTAAGCCACAACGATTTACGCTGAGACACTACAAATATATCAATAAAATTATAAATAATTAATTAATTCAATACTATAAAGCAATGCAAAGGAAATATACAAATATATTTGACAAAACCCAACTTTTAATTTAATCAGTCCAATTCCTAGGTCTCTCAGTGACGACATAGCACTTCCATCAAGAATTAAAGTCCGTAAATGCGGAGCTAAAATATGTAACCTTCGCAGACCAACCCTTTCCGCAACAACGCGAAGTTTTGCTTCACGAATCCTCAACACTTCCTCGTCGGTTGTTACACCGCTGCATTGTTTCTATAGGTCCAATCATATTACACAAATTGAAAAATATAATTGATCGCGTTGTTAACTGTACATAGTCAGAGGGGATAATCGGAAGAAAATAAACACACGAATGCCACCCCGGCCGTGGTGGCAAAACGGACACGCGATTCCGATTATCCCTTAGGGTGGCTACTTTGGGGTAACGGAATCATCCGTCTTTATCAAATTTACACATTGACAATCGACAATGAAATCGCGTAAAAAATGCTAATTCGAGTACATACTTGTCAGTCAATAAAATGTAGAATTGTGTCTATAAAAGTGACTTTATTAGATATTTCATCAAAATAAATATTATTCTTGTTAATGAACACGGTCTTACCAATAGTTCAATGAGCGTTGATTCGCGTGGTATAACGATACGCCTATAGCCGGGTAATCTACGCTCCAATTCGTCTTGACCAGGCGGCTGCTCTGGATCGGGTGGAGGAAGTGCTAAAACTCTTACAACAATTATAAATATTATATAAAAATCTGATTTAAAAAAAAATTCAAAATTTATAAAAAAGCCTACCTGAAAAGAGGTGTAGCTCGAACATTTTGAGGTTCAGGAGAGCTAGCACTTGAAATTTCAGATGGTGAAGGTGTCATTATAACACTTGGAGTTCGTGGAGCAGAACCGAGCTCTAAGCATGGTGCCTCTAAATTAGGCATTTTGAAATATATTTTCCAAATAATTAAATTTTTAAAGCAACCATTTTATAAGTACCATGACTTTATATAATGTAGATGTACTTGTTTATCTTTTTATTATTTGTAAATATTATAACTTATGTTTACTTATAAATTGCAAGAAATTGCAATGATTTTAAATAAACACGCAACTTTTCTAATAAAATAATATGCCAGGTACATAGATTGCTAATATTGTCATTTAACAAATAATCAAACACCGGTTGTTATAGTTACCGTTACGCTTCATCCACACTGTCATTAAAATTAGCGCGAAATGAATGGTTCATTCAAAGCATGAGGTTATTATAAATAATTGATTATATATTTTAGTACTTTTACGCCTAAATATTTATATTGAAATGCGATGCCAGCTTATAAAGGAAAAAATAATGAACAGGAAATAGGAACTTGTTATGTTGTCACTGAATCTCTAGTTTTCTTGATATTTATTATCACATTCATAAGAGCGAGGAAGGGTAATCTATCGTCTCTCTACGGGAGGGTGAATACTGACAATACCTATGACTAACTAACTGATCAACGATTTCCATAGCCAAAATATAGTCTATACTTACTTTTATGATATATTCCTAACATAAAAAAGAATGTGAGACAGGGTGAGGCTTCCGTACGACGGTTCGAAACGCAACTGTATTAACTACTTCACGCTGAACTTCGATGAGAGTGTGGTGCTGGCCCTGTAGATGTAGTCAGTACAGCTATAGGCTCTATTTTAGTTATATATCTTTTAATCTGTTATTCATTCAAAAGACAATTTTTCTAAATAATTAGATACAGAACATGTAAAAAGTTAAGCTCAAAAGGGCTAGAATCAAGGTCCGTAAAATAAGTTAATAAAAATACTTTAAAACGTCATTTACTATTTTGCCGCCAATTATTTGACAACCGACTTTTGCTAGAGTATAGAATCTAAGAAGTGTATGTAATTCTTATTAACTTATATCAATCATCGTATTCGTTTTTCGAGTTTTATCGTTAAAATTTGAATGTTAACATCCTTTAATAATAAAACCATATAATCCGGGTATCTGTTTAATAATAAAAAACAATGACCCAAAATGGATACGTCTCACCCCATGACGAATATCAATATTTAAATCTTGTAAAGAAAATAATTGAAACTGGTAAGGCTGGCTTAATTAGCAATGTTAAAAAATATATCATTTTAAATTAATAAAAGAAAACTCTACAGGCGATAAAAGGATCGATAGAACCGGTGTTGGTACCCTATCTATTTTCGGTGCCATGCAAAGGTATTCTTTGGACAATAACATATTACCATTACTTACAACTAAAAGAGTTTTTGTAAGGGGAGTAATAGAGGAGCTGCTGTGGATGATATCTGGAAGCACCGATAGTAAAGTTTTAGCAAACAAAGGAATACATATTTGGGATGCAAATGGGTCCAGAGCATTTCTTGATAATTTAGGTTTCACTGACAGAGAAGAAGGTATGTCAAATTTCTAGAAAGGATTTTCTTAATTTATCAGTAGCCTTTATTGTTTCTTTAATTATGAATATAAACATAATTGCCAGCAAAACTTTTTTTTATATATATAGTATTTTTTTTTTAGTAATCTTGACTTGATAACAATACCCCAAACAATAATCACGAATTTTCCAACAATTTGTTTTTTTTATAATTTTTCATTATAAAAAATGATTAAGTCCAATCATTCAATCAAAAATTTCTTATCTAACTGGTATCTGTGGCTCGAAATTCACCTTATTTTCTGCTAAGTAAGACAAGTAAAGAAAAATATTTAAAATATGTAGACTATATAAGACTGAATCTTTCTTAAATCTGGTACAATTATTAATTTCAAAAATTTAAGATACTATGTCTAGTATTTATCTTCAACAGGGGTAGCCCTGTTGCAGATAAATACTAAATTAAATCTACATTTACACATTGGCCACCTGAGGGCTATTCTTTGCCACCTGTGGGTTATTTAAATTTTGTCAACCCTAGTGACCCCTACAATTCAATACCCTTTTTTCGAAAATCATATTCTGATTGATAATACATCACTCAAAAGGGTCCCAAAACTCTTAATTCTCCTAATATCCACTGCCCCAGGCTGAACTACTACATAAGTCCTGCAATCCTTGGTCAATATCTGTTTAAATTCAGAGGAGCTGAATTTAAACAGATATTGACCAAGGATTAAGTAGCGAATATAACTCCATAATATTATATGCTTGATTATTTTATCCATTTGTTGTTTTTTTGTTTTAATTTTAAGGAGATCTCGGTCCTGTGTATGGATTCCAATGGAGACATAGTGGAGCTACATATGTAGACGCTAAAACTGACTATGAAGCACAAGGCATTGACCAACTTCAGAATATTATTAACACAATCAAGTAATAAATATTTTTATTATTATAAAAAAAAAAAATATTACATAATCATTAAACAAATGTTGAAAATATTCAATCACCTTCATGTAAACTGATATTTGGACGCTGATAAGCAATACTATGTCAAGCCATGTGGAGTTTATTTTGAGAAAATGGTGTCTAAAGATGTCAAACCTATTCTTAATAAACTTGAAGATGTTTATGTTTATATTGATCTTTTCTTTTTTATTTTGATAAAAGATATAATGAATTAAAAGCAAATTGATATATTTAATGTGTTATATAATAATAGGTTTTCCAAATGTATGAGAATATTGCTTATTACAAAATATGGAACATACTTTAATATTAATTTAAGAAACTTTTTTCCTACTTAGTTCAGACAACTTCAATTTTTTTTTTAATAATGTTGGATATGTGACACACTACCAGAATACATCAATATCTCTGAATTGGATTTTTTGAGGGTTGACACATTATTGCTTATCAGCATCCATTTAACATTTTTTTATCTATATGAAATGATAAATAAAATTTGATTATTTATATAAAATACAGGTCTGAACCCTGAAGATTTCAAACAGGTATCTTTTTGCAATATTCTATTGTACAAAATAGATTTACAGTCTTAGTGTACATGGTATTACAGTCAAAACTCTTAACTTGTCAAAAGTACCTTTGATCACAGGCTTTTGACAAGTCAAACTACTGTTAAAACATTAACCTAACTTATTTGCAGGTGTTCACCGATAAAATTCGATATTTTATATTTTAAAAAAACTAACCTAGCCAAACCTATTTACACATTTTTGCCATTCATTATTTGTATTAAAAGTACTTTTGTCCTTCAGTCAAAGTTGCTTTGACTGATTCAGTCGGTTAAAAATGTTTTTGAATAGTAAAAAAATTTGACTGTGACGTAGACCTACATAAATTAAAGTAAACTTTAAAAATTGTTAGTAAATTTTTAATAATGTTATTTTTAATTCAATAAATGAAAAATTTAATGCAAATATTGTAGAATCACAAACAAATCCTTAACTATAATTGAACAATTCTAAGATTCTAAAAATTTGTAAATTTAATTATTTAATTGCACATTAATAATGATTATATATCTTATTTTAGAAACAATCCCAGTGATCGGAGGATGTTGATGTGTGCCTGGAATCCCTCAGATCTGAGTAAAATGGCACTTCCTCCATGTCACTGTTTGGCACAATTCCATGTAGCCAGTGGGAAACTGTCTTGTCTATTGTACCAAAGAAGTGCTGATATGGGCTTAGGAGTCCCATTCAACATTGCAAGCTATGCTTTATTGACACATATGATTGCACATGTTACTAACTTGCAGGTCTGTATACAGGGAGAAACAAAAAATAATTTTGAAACAATAAAATTCATGTATCATTTGAATTTTATTAATTCTGCTATCAAATTCATCCGCTTGAATTCGGTTCATAGGCATCTTGTATTTTTTCACTTTATACATTTCTATGAATTTTTCCTATTCCTAAGATTTTTCCAAACCATCTAGTATCAAAGAAAAAAAATCCAATCACCTAGATCATATTTTAGGTTTTATAAGATGAATGCACTACAATTGATTTACTAGTACCAAATAAATGTAACTAAACTTTTTAATATATTTTTAGGCTTCAGAGTTTGTTCACACAACTGGTGACACTCATGTCTACATTAACCACATTGAACCCTTGAAAGTACAACTAGAAAGGGAGCCGAGACCTTTCCCAACGTTAGAATTTGCTCGTAAAATCGAGAGCATAGATGATTTCAAATATGAAGATTTTATCATCAAAAATTATAAACCTTATCCAAAAATTGAAATGGAAATGGCTGTGTAAGCTTGACTGAACAAAATTGACATCATATCATGAAGACCTTATTCTTAATTCTTATTAAATTCTAATCCATAAGGAAAACAAATATAAAATATATGCCATATTGTACTTACAACATAGTTAATCATATTGTTAGTAGTAATTAATGTATAATTAATTATACACTGCTTTTATTAAAAGTGTTACTTAAATATTATGAAGTGGTTTTTTTTTATTTAAAAATCATATGAGAATTATTACAGAACTTTCAATGCAAATTGTTTGATATTAAGTTTTCAATTCATGTTAATAACCAGAGGTATACTTTTAATTAAAATTCCCAGTTATTATCCTCTAAAACACTCACCAAAGAGTTGTCACAAAAAGAAAATAAATTACTAAGATGTTCTGCATCTATATTGCTCTCTATTTAATTTGCAAACAGAAGTGACACTAATAATATTCGTTAATTAAATTGTGTAAATGAAATATGTGCATTATAAACGAAATATAAAATAGTAGGAATAAGGAAACATATAAAACAAACATTATCAAATATTTATTTTATTTAAATTAAAAGTAAAATATTACTACAAAATAAAACCCCCATAATTATTATTAAATAATGGCAATTCATACCTAAAACTAAGTGATGCTAATAAATTTGTTTTCTTATACAATTTGTAAACTTCTCAACAATAACAAATTCATATTCTCATCTTATAGTTATTCTATAAGTATTATAGCATTTGTACATTATTTCATTGTATTTAAGTCTTATTATTCTTATTGTGAGTTAACTATATTATTGCATTTCTATAGCATTATGACAATTAGCAAAATATTCAATATTGATTGAAAATAATACAGAAGATAAACTGATTTATATGGAGGAAGTAATTTTGACATCTGATTGGTGTCGATATTGAAGAAGAGATTGTGACTACTACATCAACACATTTGGTCATCCTGTGGTGGCACCTAAAAAATGAAATAAATTAATTAAGTTATTAATTTTATTATTACAACAACCTAAACTAACATATCCTTTGTTTGTTCCTTTCAAGGCTCAAACTAAAATTATTTATCAGAAGCCATATAAATGTGGTCTGTTGGTTCTGAATTTCCAAATTATCAACAGTTATTACTTTGTATTTAATCATAGTTTTAATTAAGTCCAACAAATACATAATATTTACAGAATTCCTAAATTATTATATAACCATAAAATGCTTGCACAAAAATACAAGCAGTAGGTGCTTTTATTGAATGTAATTATAAACTTTCTAATTTCAATTTGCATTTTTAAAATAATAAGCAATATAATTAGTAACTTCTTAGTAGTTTCATCTAACCTATGTCACTTTCACAATTAAATTTAAAAATATACTTTATTTAAGTAAAGTTTCGTTAGTTTCGTAAGTTAGGATCTTTGTATCATCTATTTATTATTAATCAATTTGTTGTTTCGATACAACAATTTAAATAAAAGCACACAACACACATGGTAGGTTAAACAAATTACAATAAATAAACATTAATGAAGGGGTAATGTCAAAAGTTTAAGCAAATATATATATATACCTGAGGTACCGAATCGTCCAATCTACTACTAGGTACTGGTAAGGCAGCCAATTGCTCAGCCAATGCCATTGTCACTTCTGATTCTACTGTTATTTCTACCCATAATGTATCTGCAAAAAAAATATTAAATCATATTTTGATAAAGGAGGAAAAAATAACTTAGCTGAAACTTTTTTTATATAGCTACAGGTAAATTAAAGTTTTCCTGTAGAGACAATGACAGATCAATTAAAACAAATAGGTTAAGTTAGTACTGAAAATTAAAAAAAGGGTTACATTTTTGTATGCTTACACAATTAATTCATTACATACACTGCATAATTGTGATGAAAGGTTGCAAAATTAAGTAACAAAATCACATATGGTAGGGTTTGGTACTATTTTGAATGACATAATCGAATATTGCACAAGACTTACCCCCTATTTGTTCACCTTTATCTGTAACCAAGTGGAAGTAGCCTCTGTGTACACCAGCAACGCTGGGTGCTAATAGCTTCATGCTAACATTCGTGGAATGTCCGGGAGGCAAAGGTGGTACATAAACGGGTACCGCTCCCAAAGGCTCACCACCAGCTTGGATTAACCTACAACTGCCCGGCCATGCTTCAGTTCCTGTGTTAGCAATACTCCAGTTTTGTTCAAAACTGTAACCAAATACTGATAAATTATATGACTTTTGTCAAAATAAGACAGTTGTTCCAAATTTCTCATGAAATTTGTAGAAAATAAGACATTCTATTCTTCATTATCTTACAATAAAATAAAAATTACATGTACATGCAATAACAATTACGCACAACAAAACACAAAGATCTTACTGAGTCGCTGGTCCAACAGCAGATTCTTGGCTTTGAGCTGCTTTTAATGACATAGATGGAAGCTTGGCAGGTAAACTATAATCTAAATAACAACATATTGCTGCTTGCAAATTCCTGAAATTGTTTTAAAATATTAGTTTAAACATTTAGGAACAATTATACGAAAATAAAAAATGAAAATTTACCAATTGCTCATATCCAGGAAAAAACTAGCTGTATTATAATTCAAAGAGGGACCTAAAAGTCTTTGCATCTGACCTATGAGCTCTTCCCTATCAGTAGTGTTCATACAACTAAACTGCAGTAGAAGATTTTGGTCTATCTCCCCATGGTTCTGACTAATCTCACCAGCTGTACCGTCAACATCCATTATGCTTAAAACTAAATCACAGGCACTTTCTGCAGCTCTTTTAACACTTTACTATTGACATTCCCTTTGTTTATATTCGTCAGCTGACTTCATTCGAAACAATTAATCTTACAATATAATTAATATTGCTATTGGCACTTGCGGTTAAATAATAATATATGTATCACGTTTAGTATTAAATTAAAGCCCCACAGTGTCGCATTATTTATTTTGAAAAAATGAACGAATGAATAATGATTGCTGACCATCTGGATCTGTCAAGTCAACCTTCGTTATTATTATTCGACGTAATATAATGTTGCCTTACAAAATATTTGTGTATTTTCAAATGTTTAGTCGTACACAACAAAAATATAAGCTTTTCTTTTTAAAGAATACAAGGAACAGATACTAATAAACTTAATTTTGTAATTGCATCATATTTTTCAGTTTTTTTTCAAGGCTATCGGCATAATAATGTAAATGTAATATTTACATTACATTGTAACTAGCTGCTTTCATCTTTTATATTTTTTTCTTCATACTATAATGTATCGATTATACGATATTTTTAGAATCGACTAATGAAAAAGATACTGTATCTTACCGTTACAGAAAATTTTACCGTTAATAATTTGTACTAAAATATCATAAGCCTATAAACAAAACTTAAGTAACAAATTAAAAAAAACCTACTGCCCTAAAAAAGTATTACGAATTTCATACACCCATTATGTAACTTTATAAAAAAAAGTTTGAAATCAGATAAGTGGTATTGGTGTACCTAACGTAAACACAAGAAACCTTCATAACCTATACGATCAATTATCGTAATCGATATTAATTACTGTATTTTATAAAATAAACTAATAATAATTATTATTTTATTTTCTAAAACATGTTAGACGTATAGGTGGTAATACTAACATTATAAAGTTGAGTTAACGTAGTGATTATATACTCTTTGAAGTTGAAGAGTTTGGTGGCTTAATAGTTTGTACGCGCTAATTATTTTTGTAATAGATAGATAGATAGATATTTATGTGATAGATAGTCTATTTATGATATGAGGAAGGCTATATGCTATATATATTATTTTACGCTACGTCTCATAGGAGCGAAGCAGTAACCATTAACGCGAGTGAAATATTAATTATAATACCTCTCAGAGGGTTCTATTAAATCATAGATATTGCAATGGGTATTATGTATACTTAAATTATTTCAAATAATTTATTAATTTATTTTCATTAATGGTCTAAGTTAAATAACAATAAATCGGACAAACACAGCTCAATAAGAAATAAAATATACCTCGTTTCACGTGAGTTTGTTAGTGTGACCTATGCACATTGCTGTACAGAACACAAAATTAAGCACCAGTACAGGCATTGAGACATTTGTTTAAATTATTAAAAAAATCTTATATATATACGTCAAATAAATGTATCAATAATTTATTAATAGCAGTTCTTGGTGCAATTTATATCGATTGCATTTCTAAATACGTCAAGTATTGTACCATGCGCGAATTCGGTCTCGCCTCGTATTCAGCCCGACACATTTACGTGAAACGACATGGTTTCATATTTATTGTTTAAGATTAAGTATCGATTCCAATTTCGATTTAATTACTTCACGTTTTTATATATTAATTTATTCATATCAACATTTTTTCTTTTAAAAAATATGAGTTTTTTTTATTTAGTAAACATAATTCAACTATAAAATAAAATAATTTTTAATTGATCGTTTTAAATTGAATGGAAATAAATATATATATTTTATTCGATTTTAATAATAAATAATCGATTAAAAAGTAATATTTAATCAATTAATTGAACAGTCAAATGTGGTTGCACATCTCTTTTTTGGAAACTTGCGCGAAAATTCAGAGAATGTGAGAAGTGTACGCTCGAAAAATATAACCCTCGTTGACTTATAATATTACAATCAAACATCGTATTAATTTATACGAAATTTATAATTTTTTAAAATAACTTAATTTATAAACTAATAAATTTGATTCAACGACCTTTCGTACTTTGTATTTAATTAAAGCGAAAATGTGATAATAATATAGGTAACGTAAGCTCATTATTATTGGATGTCGATAAAAGATTTGAAGAAATAAAATATAAACCAGTTTCATAATGGATCAACAAGAACAAAACTCTAAAAAAATATATGCTTGCCCGTTCTCTGGATGCAATTCTGTATTTGAAAGGCCATGTAGATTAACTCAGCATCGACTAGTCCACATCAATGTCGTAAGTTCAGAATATTTCGAGAAACAATCAGTTTGTACCGAAACGCGAAATTTCTTAAATATCTTCTAAAACTTGGTTAACATATAAACGTTTTTTATCACATACCAAACATGCTTTGTGGTTTTACACGCGTTAAATTTCGTTTTAACTTTACTTTGGTGGTAAATTAGCCAGTTTAGTTGATGATTATGGTTACTGCTCGGCTACCATTGGTTGTAAAGTGACGATTCTTAGCCTATGTCCTTCATTAATAAACAAGCTATCTATCACAAAAATATTTCTTTTAATCAAACTGGTGGTTCCTAAGATTCCTGTATACAAACAAACTTTTTAGCTTCACATATTAGAATAAAAATATTGGTTATAACCTTTCTAAGTAATGTTCCTATGTTATGTTACTCCTACAACAGTAGTAATACAGTAATATTAAATTATATTCTAAATGTTTTTCATAAATTGGAGGGGTAACATGTTAATAAAAAAATATAAGTATTACCAAAATTATTTTTTATTTGTTTTAGAAAGCGTTTGTATGTAATGAACTGAACTGTACTAAAGCATACACTAGCAAAAGCCATTTGGACCGTCACATCAACACTGTTCATAAAAAAAGTGAAATTGATTTCCTCTACTGGTATGTGACTGTCTATTATAATAACTATATGTAAAATAATTCAGATTATTAATACATACCCATATAAAAATTTTTTTAGTTGTCCGAAATGTATGAAGAAATATGCTAATAGACAAAATTTAAAACGACACATAAAAATAAGCCATATAGATACCAACAAACCATTTTCCTGTGATATGTGCAGACTATATTTCAAAAAAAAGCATCAATTACGTGCCCATATGTATATACACAATGGAATAAAACCATTTAGGTTTGTGCAATATATATTTTTTAAAAACAATTTCATTCAATTCTTCATTTAAATATTTAACTTTTTTGTAATGTTTAGTTGCTTTTAATGTTTTTGTTATAGATGTCAAATCTGTGAAAAGGATTTTGTTACTCGGTATGAGAAAAAAAAGCACATGAGAAATCACAAGACATATGTATGCGAACATTGTAATACAATATTTAATCGCTGGACAGAATTGATGACTCATAAAAGAAGGGATCATCAGGCTCGGGGTAAGCAAGTTTAATCATAGTTTTTTAAACTAAATAAAACATTGTGAAAAGTAAAATTTTATTGTGAAAAAATTTAGCAGACATACTGCCCTAATGCATTCAGCTATAATATGATGAATTAAACATTATTTTGTAATGGAGAGGTTGTTTTGAGATAGTTACTTACTTTCATACCAATAAAAAATCCTTTAATAAATAATATGAATACATAAAAACATTATATATGACTGACAAATCAATTTCAACGAAACAGCTAAGTCACTCAGTCCAGTCCCTCAGCCCAGCCCGGTCACTCAGTTGTCATATGCCAATAATAATAATATTGAAAAGTTCAAGCTCACCGAAAATGTCGTAACATCTTACTTATCAAAATAGAAAAGAAAAGATGGATATATAAATCTTCAAACAAATTTGTTAAGGATGTTTGATATTTTTAGATGCCATTGTCTCAAAATGATGTCTGTGTGGCATGACATAGTATTGCTTATCAGTATCCATTTAGTCTTGATCTTATTAAAGAAATATTATAATTTATATTTTATTTAATTTCCATAGTAATTTAAATATGTATGTCACTATTTAAAGAAACTTCTCATAAAGATTTGTAATTGATATCATTATAAAGATGGGTGTTTACCACCAGTTATGTAATATTGGAGGGTAACTCACTATGCTTAGTTTTTGCAATATAAAACTGCCAAATTATATATTTTAAACTTTCGCGATTCATAGTAATCATATTTAACATAACGGGTCTTATCGCAACTAATTGTAGTAATACCTTTTTATTACCCGACGTTTCGACGAAGTTGCATTCGTCGTGGTCACCTCGTGGTCACATTCGACTGGTGTAACGCGCGTCCTCCAACGCATCCTCGAATGCAACTTTGTCGAAACGTCGGGCTATAAAAAGGTATTACTACCATTAGTTATCGCGATAAGAGCCGTTATATTAAATATGAAAATCTGCCAAATATTTGATTTCAAGAAATAAAGAATAATTTGAATGTAATTTTACAGATTCTCATTGCTATCTAATCACCTACATAATTATATCCCTCATATAACCGTGCATAAATACGGACATCCCGCACATCATTAGTTAGTACGAATTGGTCTGACGCCGCCTTAAAAAACCGTTTTCTTTTTTCAGAATACATATGCAACGATTGTGGTAAACTTTTTAAAGAAAGATCACAGATAATACGGCATGTTAAAAAGCATTCACCTAATGCACCTAAAGCGACATTTTTTTGTCCTTATGAAAACTGCCACAGGTGAGCAAGATATATATATCGCTGCTTTTCAAGAATATCGATGCAACTAAATATGATAAATTTTAGGGAATGGTGATTTTGAATTTCTTTATGTGTTTGTGCTTAGCTGCAAAATTTATATATATATATATAAAAGTTAAGTTGGTACCTATTACATTCATGTATTTTTACGTAGTTACGTTACGTAGCAGACAAAGGCACCTAGCACAACAAAATGCAAAATTGACAAATGCAATTGAATGTAAAATTAACTTTTAATAAAAAAAAAATAAAGAATATATTAATGTTATAGCTTTGTAAATCTAACTGGATTTAAATTTGCTCGAGTATATTTTTTATGTATGTGGCTACCATTAACTTGAGATAACATGTGAATATTTAACAAAACATTGGTAAAGAAGTTTAGCGTATTTGCCATACATAGGTTTATATGTATGAAAGCATCACAATAAACGAATATAAAACACACACACAGACACAACTTCACGAGTAACAATATGTCATCGGAAAGATTTTTTCCCGTTTCAAAACTTTTATTATGGCGAAAAGTACGAAATATTTGTAGAAAAAAAATATCGCAACGTAAAAGTGTCGCAAGTTGAAACTTAACTACAAAGCTTTGTGTTGATAAGCGCCGCGAAAGCATATTAAGATTCTTAGTTAATTTACATATCAAGACGACAAAATTTGTTGTGACAATAAATCTTAGGCAAATGTTATTCAGGCCTATTTCCAGAGAATGTAAATTAATAATAATTTTCTAATTTAAGTGTAGGTTTAAAATGAAACAACACTACATTTTGTATTTTTTCAGACACTACACACGGAACAGCAATTTAAAACAACACATAATGGTAAAACATGAAGGACTGACCTTTGATTGTCCACTTTGTGAAGCAAAATTATCAACAAAGGTATTTAAAATTTAACAAATTCATTTATTATATTTAAAGATTTTTATTGATTATGTCACGGTAATGATAATATATGCACAAATATTTTACAATTTTATCAATCTATCTCTCTTTACTATTTGTACATAAACAGCGAATTACCATATTTATTCAGCGTACTACCTTACTTGTTTTTTAGGCAAAGTTAAACGAACATATTGAGCGACATACTCACCCTGAACTAATGTTACGAGTTCAAAAAACGTTAGAAACTGGCCGAAGAAAGAGAAAAGATGAGAATACATTGAGAATTTCTACCGCACTTAAATTAGCTGGAATTTTAGAAAAGGATATAGAAGGATCAGAAACTTTACCCATCAGAGAAAATCATATTTTAAATTGCTGATCGATTTCAACAATAGATCTGGACTTTGTTGATTAAGTTATTTTTATTTATAAAAGGTATAATATATTTGTTACAAACTGTTTATTGTTGTTTCATTCTTAAAATCAAGTCGAATTGATATTAGATGTTTACTAGTTAAATATTTAATGTCAATAAGTAAAATCCACTCAAGGTTTTGCTTAATACGAATAAAATATTGACGATTCAATCGTTAAAACGCTTGTTAGAAAGTAACAATAGACTGAAGTAAACAAAGAGTATACAATATGTATAATAGTGGTAAAATTAAAAAAAATGGTTTTATATATTTTTTTTTAATAAAAGACATATAAAACAGATGAAAAGCATAGACTCGAAAGTCTTAGAAATGGTCATTAAATAGTTAAAAAGTTCAACTTTGTAGAATATTTAAATAAAGATACTTAGACTAGTAAATGTCTAAAACTGGTCTGTCATGAATCGTAAAAGATTTAATTTCAATGATTAATGTAACATGAGAATACGTTCCAATTAATTTTAGTGTACACTGATTTTGTAGAAAATTCAATAATTTCAATTTTACAAATGAGTTGTAAAATTCTTTCAGTCATAATCTTACATTTCTCATAGTAAGTAAACATGCCACAGTTGACAGTACAGTAGTAACATTGAAAATAAAACTTCAATGTCAATATTTTTCCATGATATCTAATCAAAAGTCAAAATAGTAAAATTGACAAATCCGTGCTTTTATATCAATTTATGTTCTCAATTATTATTATTTTTTAAGAAACAGTAATATATTTCAATTTAATATTTAATTTTGAATAATTATTAATGGGATAAAAAATGTGGTAATAGTATAACAGTGTAAAATATTGTTATAACGTCTCTTACTTTTATTTGAAATATTATTAAATAAATATTTTAACTTTAAGAAAAAATGACGTTAAATCTAAGTATATTTACTTTAAACTGTTGGTACGTATTGTTTAATAGTAAGTTTTACTAAAGTGTCTGTTATTGAATGAATCTAACTTGTTTTATTTTTAGGGGCATTCCAATAGTTTCAAAAAATCGCAAAGAAAGGATAGAAGCAATTGCCAAGTATTTACTAACTGCATCTCATAATATTGTGTGCCTGCAAGAGATTTGGAGTGAGAAAGACTATTTATATTTAAAGGATAAACTACATGATTGTCTTCCATTTAGTCACTATTTTTACAGGTTAAGTTTATTCTAAATAATATCATAGTTTATTTAATTTTAGTAGATAAGGTTAATAATATTGAAATTAGTATTATAGTAACCATTTTCTGACATTATTTTATTGTCTTTTTAACATGTTAAATATTTAGTTTTAAGTTACTTTCTTGTATAAGTAACTAATAAAATAATTCTAATATTTTTCTTGTTATTAGCTATGTGCTTGTTATTAGAAGTTATTAGCTATATGATATTTCTTTTTAGTGGTGTCCTTGGTTCTGGTCTATGTGTGTTCTCAAAGTGGATAATACAAGATGTGTTTTTTCATCAATGGCCACTAAATGGATACATTCATAAAATACATCATGGAGACTGGTTTGGAGGAAAAGGTGTTGGCTTGTGTCGGATTAAATGTAATAATAGGCTCATTAATGTCTATTGCACACATGTAAGGATGTTTTTTTTTTTTGTTAAAAAAATTAATTTGAAGGTTTCGAACTATGTTTAAGATCATTTATTTAATCAAACTTTTAATAAAAGATTTACTGCAAATGTCTGATTTTTTTATAATGTTTTTCAGTTATAAAGTAAATATAGAGAAAAGCATTTTGTATTTTTTCAGCTGCATGCAGAATACAATGAGGATGATATATACTTAGCTCACAGAGTATTACAAGCATACTCTACTGCGGAGTTTGTAAATCTTACAACATCACCTGCTGATGTGTCTATACTAGCTGGTGATTTAAACACTGCACCTGGTGATTTGTCATTTAGGTAAAAATTCTAATAGGCTCTCTGACAATGTGAAAATATGTCATAATGATTGATGTCTTCATAAATATTGACTTTAAAAAGTATTTGACATCAAAATGCTAAAATTTACATTTCATGTTTTTTTTTTAAATATATTTATCCAGATAAATAATATATTTGGAAGCAAAATATATTATTTGTGCATAAAAATAAATAAATTTTATATCTCATGCCATTTCATTGAAAACAGATTTTATTAAACCTAAGATATCTAAATTACTTTACAATAGCTCGATAATAATTTTCAATAAAATCATAGAATATTATTAAATAACCATAAACTATTTGGACCTTTAAATTATTAAATCTAGTTATCATATTCTTTTTGTATTATATAGTAAATCTTGTTTTTTGTAGTTATTTATCAGTTACATTTAGATCTCCTTTTCAGATTAATTACTCATGTTCCTACACTTATTGATCCATGCAGCTTAGAACATACTAATAATGACAATATTGAAAAATTATCAGGAACATGTGATAATATTAACAACAGTTATTCTGACCCCAAGCTTGTGAAGGTTTGTCCTCAAGGCAAGAGGATAGATCACATTCTGTTTCATGTTAATAATTCTTTGGAGGTAATTATAGTTATAAACTTAATTTTAAAAGAACATTCATATCATTTTATTTTTTCTTTTGAAAAATAATATAATTTAATATATTTTAATACATTATTTTAGGCTGACGTCATTAATTTCGGCAACCCATTAGAAGATCGAGTTCCCGGCGAACAATTTTCGTATTCTGACCACAACGCCGTCGCATTAGAACTGAAAATAACACCCTCAAACAATAAATTGCAGCATAAACATCTGAACGAAGAAGAGCACCTTCAAGAAACCATAGCAGAAGCTATAAAAGTTTGTAAAGAAGCAACTGTAACAATCACTAAATCAAAAAAAATGTTCTTAACAATTGGTGGCCTAATATTTATGTTCCTTATAGGCTCTGTTGGTTTTTGGCCGAATAACATATTATCTGATGTATTTAAAATACTAATTACTGGTATATGTTTTTACTACATAATCATGGGAACATTGTGGAATAGAATTGAAATTAATAGTTTGAAAGCTGGTTTGACGGCCCTTGAAAATTTTAGCAGAAGTAGAAATGGGAATAAAGTATCTGGTTAGTCCTTTTGTTGTCACATCTGACTATTAAACAATCAATGCAATTTTCCCGAGTAGTGCAATATTCCCAGCAAAATAAGAAAAATAAAAATTTTATACGATTTAAGTACTTATTTGTTTTGCAAAACTCGTGTTGACTTAGTTTAAATAAGATAAACGACCAACAGAGGCTTTAACATATTTCACTAAGTATAGTATACATTTCAGTAAATCAAAATGTATCAGTATTTATATACGTAACTGAAGTAAGTGTATAACATATCAAATATTATATAATGTATAAGGTATTATTTGTCTTTAGACAGCTGAATACATTCCATTATGAAAAAAATATGAATCAAAGGGAATAATTTGTTTATTTTTTTAATATGTCTTAAATATGTATGTTATATATTTTCATAAATTATATTCAGATGCTAATAATAATGCATTTTTAAAGCATTCGAAGAAGTTATTCACTTGATACTTTTGTATGTGCTTACTAAGACACTTAATAAAAATAATTTTGTTATAACACCTATAGTAATTACTCTTATGCTTAGTATTAAATATTATATAATTTAAAATGAAGCTCAGAATATGTAAAGCTATATTGAGTGATGTAAATGCTAGGCCATATAAATATACGTATATTTTCAAAGATTTCAATTATAATATTAGTGTTTCATTTTAATTCACACTATTTTCAATTCAATCGTACTAACAGATAAGATGTTTGTATGGAAATTGTAATTTTGCTCTCATCTTTCTGTTTAATAATGAGTCTAGAATAAGCTAGGAGAGCAGAAAGGAGTATACTTACGCTCAAAAGAGCTTACGCACAAAAAAGGGTTACACGCTTAATTGCTGTAAAAAGTTTGGATATAAAAATATTTTACGGGAGATTTAAAACGAAATTTTAATAAGAAATATCATTTATTTATGAAACTTAACAAATACAATTAATATAAATGAATATCACATTTCATGATTAATATTTACCATAAGTGCCGTTCATAAAATTTTATATACTTAGGTAATCTTTATTTTAAGTGGAAGAATAATTGAAGTTGTATCTTCACAATTTTATACACGTTACCTACTTTTTATGGTTAAATCTTCAGTGTCGTTCACGTCAATTGTATCCTCTTAAAGATTTATCACAAAATTCCGTATTTAATTTAAAGGCTCTAACAGATAAAATCCAATATGAGGAATAAAATAACAATTATATCAAGATGAAAAAAAAATTGATACCGTGCTAACGAAAAGTTTAAAAATTTAAAGTCAGTATTGGTAATAAAATCATAGACTAGGAATGCCCTTTATGAATACGTTAAGGATATATCATAAATTGAATTAAAACTAAGTATAGTCAGGGGGTTAATTCTGTTCGCGGGGTGAAACCGTCTATTCGCAATTACTGTCGCAATTAGAGTACAATTAGAACTTTGATAGTTGTGACGATGAGGAAACGAGATTCTAGGTCTAACAATACCAGATAGGTAGAGTAAATCAGTATAGGAGTGGTTTAAATCAGTTCTCCTATCTTATTCTGGTCTTGTTCTTGTACTTATATTGTTTTAATATAGATACGTATGTAATTTAATTTCCGCATAAACGATTTTTGTATTATTTAGCTAGAAAACATACTTAAATATTAACTTTTACAAAAAAAATTAAACATTTGTTTGAAATCCTCACGTAAGATGGTTTTTGCAGAACAATTCCGTCTAATAGCAAGGTTTTCAAAAAGTTCTATTTATTCTAACACACTAACGGGACCAAAATAAATATTATACCTAAGATGAAATCTTTGTGTAAAACCATTACAAGTAGTTATAATACACAAAATATTTTATTAAATTCTAACAATCGAATTAAAAAAAATAAAGTATGCCGAAATTAGGTCCCCTGACTCTCTGTAGATAATGCATTGTTCTACATTAGTTAATTTTAAACAATTTTACCCTTGAATATTACACTACACAAAATGTTTTTAAATCTAAACTTAAACGTCTTTACTCATAATGCACTTCAATTTTACCAATTTTGTACTTGTAGTAATTCTTATTACACTAATTAGTGACGAGAAAAAAAATTGTGATGGAAATACATAATGACTTATTTACAAAACTTGATGCTATTCAAGTATTATGTAAGCAGAATTTTAATAATCCTTATCCCAGCATTGGTTAACGATTTCTCCCTTAATCAGCAAAGCTTCTAATCTCCTCACTTTTTTCAATAAGCATTGGGACTTAGATATTGTTTCGAATCAAGTCAAGTTATTTAAATTATTATTAAGTCTTATAGGCTATAGAAAAATGTACTTACACAAAATTTCCCTCCATTCCCAATGTCATCAAAAATAAGCAAAGCAAGCCCCCCCCCCCACTCGATCTCCCCTTTACGCTTACATAATACTTGAATTGGGGCATTTTAAGGCTAAATAAGGACAAAAAAATTCTCTGCCATTGGTTTACCAATAATTTATATAATTTCATAGCAACATCAACCTTCTGGGTAAGTACAATAAATAATACGATTTCTTTTCTATTACAAATGCAACAAGTTCACTTTAAATTATCCAGATATATTATATACTTAATTTAAAATTGGTTATATATTATGTGTAAATATAATTCCTTTACATTATCACAAACATAGTTCATACCCTCGGGTCTATGTTTTTATTCTCATTAGAGTCAATTAATGGTTCGGTTTCAGAATTCATTGAACCAGCCATTGTGTTTTCTATAGACCCGTATACAGTGGGTCGTATTTCAACAGGCGGTGGTTCATTCGTTTCGATGGTTAAATTCGGTGCTGAACTTGAAGGCACAGGTTCGCTAACTAGTCTTGAACTTTCGTCATAACCCCTCGCCATATGATACATAGATTTACCACGCAATCTTCTACTAAAGGAACTCCCTGTATAAAGAATTTGGTTACATAAATTAATAACATGGTAATAAAAAGTAACCAAAATACAGTCGAAATAACACATTTCAGCTGTACTTTAGCTATTTTACAGTATTGAAGGGTTTCATAAAAAATAATTCAGTAAATTTAGCGTAAGAAAACAGCATTCATCAATAGATACCTCAGAAATAATAAGAAATATACAGGTGAATTTTTCAAACTGGGCGTGGTAGGCCAAAGCAGAAAGTATAAGGAGTAGCGAAAAATACTTGAAGGAAACTGGAGGCCGATTTTAATGAAAACTAAAACTGCATCATTCGGTTTTTGAAAAATCAAGAATCGAACCACCTAATTTTTAAAAATAAAACACCCTATATTATACACCATCTGATAACGTTACTTATAAGGATTAATTGTTGGGACGTAATAGTTTACGGCAAATTGAAGAAAAAAGCTTTTTTTTCCAAAATGCAATTAACCTCATACATTAATTAAACCTTAAGTCAATTATTCGAGAAAATAATCAAAACTCAAAAATGGTACTCTAAACTTTGTACAGCAGTCCAGATATGAAGTAATAAAGTTTTGAAAAGTTCAATATATTTTTGAATTTAAATGAATAACATACATAATAGTCCGAACTTACCAACTACTCCTAGATGCTCAGAAATATCTCTCTTAACGTCAGAAACATCCCACATAGCCAGGAAAGATCCAAGGCAAGACGGTGAAGGGTCAAGTGGCGATACAAACGGTTTGTAGGAGAAACTGTAATGGTGTGCAATAGCTGCCAAAAACATCTCTATGCATATAAGGAAGTCCTGAAAATAAAAACATGTGTTTGTGAAAATATAACTGTTATACAGTGTTTTTTCTCAAAAGATTTTCTATGGACACTTAATCAAGTCACTTTTCAAATAAAACAAAAAACTGAATCTAAATCGGTTCATCTGTTTAGGAACTACGATGCTACAGACATGTTAAGGACTCTATCCTCGCCTTAATTTTACTTTTCAATCATTGTAGCTTTTGTAGATAAAATTAGTACTAAATTAGATTTTATAAAAATCGTTATTATATATTAGATTTTTTTTTATATTTGATATACGACCATATTAGATTTTTTTAACATATATATAATTAAAATTTATCAATTTGTTTTATCCGTTTGTGTAAAACAATTATAGTATTAACCATTAATATTAACGAAAACCGTTAACATGTGTATGTGAAAATGATGTTTTTATTATTATTTCAGGTTAGCTCTTCTATTATATCTACTCTGTTATCCTGTAATAACAATATTAAATAAAAATTAACGTCTCATTTACATTCATTTACCTGTAATTTGGAAGATATAATTTTTATCTTGTCCGTATCAGAAATATCAAATATTGTTGATATAACTCCGCAATATACCAAAATATTGATAAGAACACCTTGGCTGCAAATAAACAATTATATATATTATGATCTCTTTTCTTTTTATTTCTTTACTTATTAATTAATATTATTGACTAGCAACTGTCCCTTCTACTAATCTAATTGCTATCGAACTTTCTAAGTTTAGGTTCACATTCATACGAACAATATAAGAGTGATAAGCTTAATATACATAGAATACCACAATAATATTTTAGCCATAGCATTTTCGAGTACAATAGGGGGTAGTATGGACCTTATAAATTTTCAATACTTAGATTATTTAAATTTTATTTATATACACGATTTTTTTTTCTGGGCGTGGATGACGAAATCGGAAACTTATAGTTTAGCGAAATGTATTTAAAGAAGTCTCGAGGCCTATTTTGATAAAAAGGAAAACTGCTACAATCATAGGTAAAAAAAAATCTAGGAAGGATCGAACCCGCTAATTTTGAAAATAAAAATACATCTATATTATGGTACCATCTGATAGTACCACTTTTAAGGGTCAACTTCTAGGACAGGGATTAACAACTTTGTGACTCACGCAACATTAAACTAAAACACCACGTCACCCTAGGATTCCAAATAAGAAAACAAAAGAAACGATGAGTAGGTAATTAAGTAAAAAATAAATAAAGTAAAAAATACAATTAGTGAGAGCACTGGCTGTAAGTAACTAATTAACCAATTGGTAAATGCCGAAAGTTCCCAACGCTAACCGAATTAGCGTCACACGATAATTTGAAAATTAAAAAAAAATACTTTTACAACTGAAACAGTGCACCCCACGTTAGATCACCCAACGCCTCCCTAGTGGGGCGGGCGGCTGTTTTAGGAATTAATAGTTCGTTATAACTCATCGTGTCGTTAAATACGCGCTAAATACGGGTGGGTCAAATCAACATGTTAAAAAAAAAATGTTGATTTCAATAAATTGATTCAGCTTTTCAAATATTGTCCAAACCTTAACTAAATATAGTTCCCGTCAAAATGCTAGTTGACGAAAACCAAAACAAATGTCACATTCTAATAAAATGTGCATACAAAATTGATAGAATGATCTGCTTCTTTATTTTGTTTTGTGGCTTTTAGTTGATAGAATGATTCTATTCACTTAGTATGTGCCCAGTGTCACTCTAAACCATAAACAAAATAAAAAAAGACACCGTGCAATGCAAGTCGAAACATGTCTTTCCTATCATGCAAAACGTCAAGTGACGTCAATTATCGCTTCAAGGTCGCACGAACCAACACAAAAGAAAGTTAAGGTATTCATATTTCCGGATCTTCATGCAAAATATTATCATATTCGAATCCATATACATGGATATAAATTTTTAATGATCCAGCACATCACTAATATCTATATAGGCTGAATAATAAGTGAATAAAACGACTTTTCTTCTCTTTAGTAACCATAAAAATATATTCAAGATGATGAAAAAAAATATTCTGTCGAAGTTTGATCTTTTAATATTCATATTGATAGGTGTCTATTTGCAATTTTCGATTTCCCATATATATGATGGTAGTTAAAGAAAAAATAAGTTTTTATTAGGTCCACTCTCTAATGTGTATATTGCAGCCAACTATCATTTTGACATATGGTCACCCTAATGTATGAATGACCTGAGCATCAACCAGCCAGTTCATTAAATACTGTAATATATGCTATGGCCACTTATCATTTAGGCCATTAGTTGAATGGCATAGTATAATAAAGAGGCTAGGTTATTAATTTAATGACTAATAACCTGGTGTAACAAATATAACATAAATAAAAAAAATTACACACTTACAAGAAAGAGAAGAAGACGACAGCTTTTATACACAGAAATTTCCCAATAGGTTTCATTGGTTTAAGTTCCTCTCTATTCGCTTTATAAAACAGCACCAAGCAATACATGGCTACAAACTGGGACAAATTATTAATAGCTATCATATATGGAAAAGCTACATTGGGACTAAAGTCACTCTCTCCATAGACATCACAGAGGTCACATATCATTGATATGACAGTCGTAACTGGTCTCACTAAGGTATACTGAAGAATTCCATGTTTACAATTATGTACAAATTCGCTGTAAAAAAGATCTTATGTAAGCCACATTGAAAGTAAGATTGTCCATTACAGTTAACAAGTTATTTATTTATTGGAGGGGTCAGCATATTATTTCTAATCTGATGTATTACCGATTCACATAGAATGGTTGCAACCAACTATGAAATGACTTCCATTACTGGCCTTAAAGACAAGCCACTAAACATTCACGCTAGAATATTTTTCTTACAAACTGCAGGAATAACACTCAACATTATCTACACTCATAATTTGATCATCAAAAATTTAATTGTAAAATAATTTTATATCGACTTACCTCCCCATATCCCATGGAGCCATACAACAGAGTGGGAATATGTGATAGACCTGAGGCTTAGTTTCAAGCACAGCTTCCAAGTCATTGTCTTCATTGAGATAATTAAGTAGATACTTCATGAAATTATAAATCACATATGCTTCATAACATTCCCTCAATGAATCCATATAAATAGATTGTTCTGGAAATTCTAAGCCTATCCAAGCATTTAGAGCATAAATAGGAACCATCCATAATATCCTGAAAGAAACTGTATTTATTAGACACCAATTTAGTTTTGTTAGTTATATTGTATTGTTTAATGATGTTTTACCTGATTATGTGTTTTTGCAATGATGGCTTAGTGTAGTGTACAATATGTTGAGTGATCTGCCATATAGAAATAGGAACCGCTAAAAGAACGAACCCGCCTCCTACTAAGGTGCCTTGATCTGATTTAGTAAATCCATTATTTATTGAATGAATTATAAGTAGTGGCACAAGAATTATCACCAATAAAACATAACTTGCTATAAAGAATGGACGAATCCATAGCCTCCATTGACTGAAAAGCGGTATCGCTCTTGTACACATTTTAATTTTACAAATCCTTTTTTGCACATTTATTTAACAGATGTTTCTATAACATCAACAAAAGGCGACTTTGAATTTTGGGGTAATCGTGATTCATGTAGAACGGAAAAACCACATAAACGTAATATCCTTTAATCTAATATAATATAATACTAAAATAAAACAATACGATGACTATAACATATCTTGTGTAATAAAACTTGTTTTTCTGAATTGTATATTATGAACAATTAAAGACTAATCAGCTGTCATTAAATCTACAGAGTAAATTAATGGTATTGAGTTTTGGATCATTTTAATTTCGAAATAAAAATATACACAATTTTTATTTCCGAAAAAAGACAATAAAGACAGAATAAGTTTGTGTACCATTAAAGATTATTTTTATTTAATTTATTACAATCAATTACTAAATTGTTAAACCTGAAAAACCAACTCTGATATATATGTAGGCGTATCCGATTACGATTATCTCTTTCTCATGTAATAGAAAATCGTGACGTGTAAAAGAGACAGCAGATAAAATTAGGTTATTTGTGTTGCAAGGTTTAAAAAAGTGAGTGAAAAAATCTTCTCATGCTTTATTTATCCGAACCAAACCATCGTAGATGAACGAGTAGTGAAACAGAATGGGTATAGGTTTCTTATAAATGTTAGTGATTTCATTTTAGAATATAGGAATTTCTTAGGATAAATAAAAAGTGTTAAACGTTATTAAATGTCCAATTAACCTAGGCTAATGGTGGGGACCCACTTATTTGTGCATTTACAGTTATTCGTGTAACACGTATTTTGTGCATAGAGTTCAAGCATTGAATTAGGCCACATAGCGATCTCTCCCTAAAATACCGCTGTTCTGGCTGTCGACGTATCAAGACAGGCTATCAAGTGAGTGCGATGTTTTCTCATTTATGGACGAAAAGGATCCTATTTTACAAAATTTAAGTGTTGTGAGAAATGCAAAGGATGCAATAGATAAACTTTATAAATAGTCTATCATAAGTCGATAATTCGTATGTTTTCGTAAATGGGTCACCTCGCCATTCTTTTCAGAGTATTTTAAAGTGTTTAATTTTACGTTTTGTAATCTTAATTAGATTGTTATTTTTTATTTGTTGTGAGAAAGATGACAAGTTCGATATGTGTTTGTATTTTAGATATAAGAGGCGGGAGAGTAATGATCAGATAGATCGCGACCTAATGTGATGTCATCAAAAGGGGAAACAGAGGCCGATTCTGGCACCGTGTCTCCAAATTTGTCAGCTGTTAAAAATGAACCGGTCAGTATCCCTAAACCTAAGTAAATAATGATTTAAAATAACTGAAAAAGGAGGTTTTTTGCTGCTAACTTATTCAGACTTTAGAAAAACCTTTTAAAATTATTTTTTTATTCAAATTCATGGAAAATTTAAGTTTTAAACTTATATATAAATTTAATAAATATGCCATATACATTTTTGATATAAATTATGTAAATATGATTGGTGAAACTTTTCATTTTAAGCTTTAAATTATTAACATACTATATTATATGGTGTTAGATATTTAAATCAATTAATGTTTTCTTTCAAGGTCTGGTATTCTTTTGATTTTAAGAAAGTATACATATATTGTTTACTGCCAATTTTAAGTTTTCAGTGAATATGTTTTATTCTTTAGTCTTATATGCATATGTATTAAATATTGTGCCTTTTTTAGTATATGAAACATAATAAATATATTCATAAATGTAACTGGCAGATAGGATTCTGATTGAACTTTTATATTATTTATTTTGTATTTACAAAATTATTACCTTTATTTATTTGCAATACTCGCTTAAATTTTTTGACCTCCAATTATTATAGATAATGCTTCTGTGAGAAATGGCTAAAACTTAAAGGAATATTGAAATGACTTTTAACAAGAAAGGTTGAAGTTATAGATTTGAAGAAGATTATCTCCAAAATGGTTATTATTAAAATAAATGTTTTTCTATATATTTGTTTACCCCTAATGGTCAGTTTCAACGTTCTATATACCTGCAGGTTAGCAGTAGATACTAGCAATATATATTGACATAGTTTGTATATGTCAAATCTCTATCACTAGTAAGAAAATGTATATGCGCAAATGTAAGGCTAAATCTATAGGTTATCTGTCTGTAGATTTTTGAAACTGGCCATTAATTGTTAATCAGTACATAATTCCCTAACATTTTAGGATTATTTCCCCTAAATAAGATACTTCACTGAGTACTAAAATTCAGCTTTGTGAGCATTTTGCAAAAAAAATTGTTTTATTCAATCCTTTGATTAATGGCTTTTAGTTGTGCCAATTTGACACATAATTTGGGTTTTCTTAATACATTGATGTGAATAAAAATGTCTTTTTTGTTTTTTTATGTTTGAAATGTTATTGAGATAGTTGCTAGCTATAATTTTGAAGATCTTTTAAGATGTTTAAAGGTTATCAGTTCTTTTCTAGTTAGTTAAAGGATTTAAGCAACTTCTAGAGTTTTACTGACTCAAAATTTACTATACTATAAAAAATATTAAAACCAAATAGCTGCATAACCTTCACCTGATGCTGCAGCATTATCTGGAATCAGCAGGATACACAACTCCTTACCAACTTACAGCAGATGTATTCTATTGGGGCTTGGTGAAATGGTCTCAACAAATAGACTGAATAGGTTTTTTAAATTTTAAATTTTATTGTTATTTAGCACTATGAATTTTAATTTAGCTTATCAATTTGTTATTAAAAATATCTATTTATGTATAAAAGTCTCACTCAAGGTAGTCTAAAATAATTATTTTGTTTTCTTTTTCAGGCACCAACGGCAAGTAAGGAAACTCCTAAAAGGGGTAGTGGTACACTATTAAAGTGTACTACATGCAACAGTTTTAGTACATTAAGCAGTCGGGCTTTAACAACACACATGGCACAGTGTTCACCAGACAACAACAATGTTGCCGCAACACAAAATGCAGATGCAAGACCACACAGAAAATTATTTGAGTGTGATGTATGCAATATGAAATTTTCTAATGGCGCGAATATGCGTCGACACAAAATGCGACACACAGGGGTTAAACCTTACGAGTGTCGCGTTTGCCAAAAAAGATTTTTCAGAAAAGATCACTTGGCAGAACACTTCACAACTCACACAAAAAGCTTGCCGTATCATTGCCCAATCTGCAACCGTGGATTCCAGCGACAAATCGCCATGCGTGCACATTTTCAAAATGAACATGTTGGACAACATGACCTCGTTAAGACTTGCCCACTTTGTAGTTATCGCGCGCCAACTATGAAGAGCTTAAGAGTTCACTTCTTTAACAGGTAATTGTCATACATTTGTCAATTTTGAAATTAAAATAGTAGACTTCTCGAAAATTTCTTTATTTAATGACATATTGGTTGTTTTTTTCAACAGACATGGAATAGATTTGGATAATCCTGGTCCTGGTAACAACTCTGTATCCCTTCTTGCTGCTGGCATTGCCAATGCCGCATATGCTGATGGCACAATGGATCCAAGTGCAATTACTGCATTGGGTGCATTAGGCTCAGGTTTATCGGTATCTGTTGCTGCTGCTTATTCAGACAGCGGTGATAGCAATGGAGCACGCTCTGTAGACAATGCTACACCTCCTATGCACTATTTAACCCCACATGTTGAAATATCTATGGCTGATAATAACGAAACCTTTTCTCCGGGTCAGACCAATCATCAAGGTATGATAATAGTAATTTCCTTATTATAATGATAAATCATAAAATCATTTATTTATGAAAATTATATTTTCATTTCAGAATCACGCATGAATGGCGAAGGTCCAAGCTCACCGCAATCAGGCGATAGCGCCGTGGCCAGTAGTTCACTTACTGCTGGGATACCCACCAACATCACCCCTTCTATAACGCTCATACCAATTAAACAGGTATTTATTTTATTTTTAATCGACTTCCAAAAAAGAAGGAGCTTCTTAATTCGTTAGAGAATTTTTTTATACATAAAAAAAGTTTCTGACAATTTTTTTCGATTAATCGAAAACGGCTGGAGGCTGCGGCTTTTTTACATGTAAAAGGGTATTATGTGTACTTTTGAATTGGTCCCATAGAATTTTCATCAAAATCGGTTTAGTAATTTAGTTTTAAAATCAAAATTACGTATTTTACTTTTGAAATTAGGTCACATTTTTTTAATGTCTTGTTGCGTTAATTAGTAGTCTTGCCTATAAAAGTTCTTCCATAACATACACATCACACATTTTTATAGGAACCAAATATCCAAGAAGAATCTGGGTCAGCAGAGCGAGACGGTGAAGCGAATGGGAATGATAAACGGGATGTATCTTCGAGCCTGTCGTCATTGATCAAGGTATCTCCGCTGAAGAGCCTCCTGCGGGAAGATTTGCGTAGGCGCATATCCGCGAGAGGGCGTACGCGTGGTTCCAATGTATGTCAGTTTTGGCATATTTTACATTAATATGTTACTATAAAATGGACAAATTGTTAAATCAGTACATCTTATTACTGATATTTTTATATTTTAAATTAAACAAATAAGAGTTTCCTCAGATATTTAAAGTGTGTGGAAGAACTTTTAATTTTTTTCAGCATTTGTATGTATGTATGTTTGTCATCAATATATGAAGTGTCATAGAACATCTATCTTACGAAATTTCCATGGAACCCATTTCATGGAAATTTCATGAAATTACGTGGGATATACTTATGTCTTCTATACTACTTATTTGATTTCAACATTTCTATTACTAATAGAAATGTACAATATTTATATATATTAGAACACTTTTATTGGATATTCGGAATTTTATATTTTTATACTAATTAAGTTTTGTCCTGTGTCTAATAGCTTATAAATATTTTGCAGGCATCCAGAGCTTCTCCATCCGAGGGTGGCGTGATCACATCCACACATGGTGACGCCACACTCCTGCCGTCTTCGCTTGTGTGCACATTCTGCTCCATCACATTCCCCGACTCCACACTATACTTCCTGCACAAAGGCTGCCACTGCGACTCCAATCCCTGGAAGTGTAACATCTGCGGTGAGCAGTGCTGTAACGTCTATGAGTTCAACTCCCACCTGTTGAGCAAGAGTCACCAATGACTGTTTGCAGGGGGGCCGTTCCATCACTGACTTTAGTTCTGTGGTGCACTTTCATATAAATGTGTGCATAGTACGTAAGCACTTCGAAGATACTTTACCTCACTGTTTTACTTTTCTTTTTCTTTTCGTGGACTCTAATTTCATTTTCTATTTTTGATCTTAAATGCAATAACAGGCACCTTATAGGTGGAAGTGCTTCGAATATGCTATATGCTGAACGTCCCCCCGAAGCTGTTTAACTTAAAAAGTGCAAATTATTTTGAAGGTTATTTAGTGGTAATTTATAGGTAATTGAGCGAAGATATTTGTATGGATATTTTAGTCATAAAAATTGTGTTGAAGTGAGATTCGACATTGGGTATAATAGATTTGGGGATAAATTCCCACTTTATGAAGATAATAATCATCGTCCAGAAATTTACATTCCAAATTGAAATCTATGCATTCCATTTTAAAAAGAGATTGATTTTTAAAAAATAAGGCAAAATCTTTGGTGGGGAATGAAGTGATACTTAAGAAATATTATTGTCTTATAAAGATTTTTATTTATTATTTAATTTTCTGTACTTAAGTGTACATGTGTGTTATTCAAAACAATATAGAATATTTTTTGGTGCGATAGTGAATTTTACAAATTTTTATTAAAACATGGTGAAGAATGTACAAATTAATATATTTTTACATTTCGCTGTTGAGAAGATGTTTATAAAAGGCATAGCCTTATATTTCCCTGATTGTTTAATTATTGTGATCAATGAACAGACCGGAATTATAAATTCTACATTCCGTTATTAATTTATATTTTCTACTTTATGCATGTAATGCAAGTCCACGACTAATACTTAATGTACAAGTTTTGTTTTGTTGTTATTATTTATTTTCTAAATTATAAAGATGTAGTATACATCGTAATTGTACTTAAAAGTGGTCTATTTTAAGCAGATAGGTTATACCTAAAACGAAAAGCAACCATTATAAGAAAAACGCACTTGCTCAATAACATGAAAACGGCTCAACAGACTCGAAAATAACTAAAACAAATGCGTCGTTTCTCGCACAAAATATTTATTTAACAAATGATTAAGATCATTCATGTGCTATAATGGTGTCTCATTAATTCTTAATTTTCAAAATTCTTTATTGATTGGAGATATATCAGTCACTTAAAGAGATTGCCTACATTAAAAAAGGAATAAATTATATTTTCTGTATAGTATTTATTATATTTTCATACTTTAAGCTAGGCAAAACATGCTCAATGTTGGTGAACTATTTTAACAAATGTTTGATAATGATGCGATACTGGTTATTATCCAAAGTATTTTATTGGAAGTTTTAAAATATGAAACAAATCGATTATATTATTTATATGCAGTACTTAAAAGAGATTTAACATAATATTTTAATCGGTTCATTTACTTTATGTATATAACTTAACCTGAGATTTACATTCCTGTAGCTAATAAGTACTTAATATCGGTTGTGGTCTTGCCTGTTAAGTTTACGAAATTGACTTAGGTGGAACTGAAATTATGTTTACCAACGAAGTTATGTATAATTATTGTTTTGTTATTGACATTGATGTAGTATAGGAGAGCGCGGCGGTCCGTCCGTGCCTTGCGTGGACATAGAGAGTTACCTGAACGAGCAACACATATTTATTTATAGATATTCTTATATTCTATTTCATTGTTGTTTTTTTTAATTTTTTTTTTTGTGTAGACTTGGATAATTATTTGGTCCCAACCGCTGCGCCGAAACCTAGTGTTAAGTGTAGATTTACTTAAGAGCTATTAATATTATTAATCGGTAACCCCATTGGGCGCCTTTAATTAATCCGTCCATATCTAACGATAGATATTGCCTTTAATATTTAATAGAGATAATATATTTATAGATTATAGTATAAAGAATTAAGAAGAGATCTTAATTTTAATAAATGTTTCAGAATAACAGAGGTTTACAGTATAGTTAAATTTATATTGTCTTATCTATATATAATAATCAATGTTTATTAATAATGATACATAGAGCAGAAGTGTGTCATGATATCGTTAAAATGGAATACTTCTGCTTTTTTTTATTAATTATCATTGATTAATTGTTGCGATTTCATGTTCTATTTTTGTGTGGTATTAGATAATATATATTTCGAAAACAATTGAAATTGTTTTAAAGCAATTTATGCAAAATAACGTCAATTGTGTAGTTAATTCTTAGCAGTATTTCAAGATATGATCATCAAAGTCTTGACGTGATATTGATTATGAGAATATTCATAGAACTCTATTTGGTGTAATGATACTATTTAGGGTTACAGTAAAGTGTACAACATTATTTGTAATTGACATAAACGTAGCATTGTGGTGACATTGGCGTATAGTTTTTTTTTTCATATACAAAATATTCGATGTTAAATTTTTTGTTTCATATTCTGTTTAGATTAGAATTTAAATTATGTTGAGTGCCAATAGCAAAATCACGTGTCTATATCTTTCAATATAATGAAACGTAAGTTAACTGCATATTGCCACCTATGTTTGTAATAATATTATACTTAAACAGAAATGCTATAGTGTAGCAGTCCTCACCTTAATACCAAAACACAGCTTACCAACATTTTAATTCGTTTTAAGTTGTTATGTGTGTAATGTATAGTGTAAGTAAATTGTTTTTAAAAGCAATTATTTTGTAATGGTGGGCGAGTTGAGATCATCGTTGATATTGCTGTTACATTTTATGTTGTCATTATTAAGAGTAATAGTAACATATTTTTACTAATATTTAATAAAGACAAAAACTATTTATGATCTACCAGTTTTAAACTTGAGTGATAGTAAATAATATCAATTTTTAGCAGATTGTGCCTTAGATCAGTAATAAAAGAAAATATGAATCGTGTTTTCGAAATCTATTCAAACATATATAGATGTGTGCATTTTTAACCGTTTGTCACATAAAAAAATTATATATTTACACAAAAAGTATTATAATAAATAAAATAAAATGTTATTTATTTATATATAGTAAAATATTTGCAATATGGCTGTTTTGCTTGTTTTATGATGGAAAAGTTTATTTGCAGTTGAAATATATTATCGTATTGTTACGATGGTCTAGAAATATAATGAATGGTACTTATTACCAAGTATGTAGTTCTATTTATTTACTTATAATAATTTGGTAAAGGGTCTAATGAAACATTAATAAATAAACTATGAGAATAAAGTACTCGAATTTTTTTTTATCCTCCTTGTCCTAATATCTTATATGATTTGTTTCTTAGATGTGAATTACAATATGTAATAAGTTTTGCTCTCCAACTCAAAGATTTACATTGTTTGTCATTATTTCACAGCTGAAAGAATTTACTGTCAGCGCTGTATTTTTCACAGCTTTCATAATTACTTACGAATTTATGATGTATCTGTTACTAGGTTACAGAGTTATTTTATATCGCTTTCGAAAGTAAAACTTACGAATGTATTTTACTCTTAATAGAAAGTGTGAAAGCGTACATGAATAAAAAAAATTGTAAATGAAGCACTTTGTCATTTCATACTTAAATTATGATTAATTATTTTAAAAAAAATCACTAGGTAACCCTAATAAGTTTTTAAAAAGTGCTGTGTATAAAATAACTGAAGATAGGTAAATGAAATATTATAGCCAATTAATAAAAAGTTAATACATTCTTATTTATGTTTGCTGGGTTTCAATAACGAATACGGGTTTTGATAATTTGACAATTACATGATATACCTATACATATAAGGTCATGGAATTTCACACTCAAAATGAAAACGTCCACTTTGGACGACAGTGTTCGTAATATAACTATAGTTATAAAATGTCATTGTAATTTGTTAATAACAAAAAAATATTATAATCAACGTTCAAAAAAATGTTTAGGCAGAATAGAATTTGCTTAGATACGTACAGATAATATTAAAAAAAGATTGCGAAGTGTCGTCTGTCAACAACCAAGTTTGATTGTCAAAGTTTTGTTGACCTAAACTTTTTAGATTTCGATAAACTTTTTTAGTTTAATTTTCTTCGTGTATATTTCGTACTAAATATTTAATTATTTGAAGAGGATAATTCTGAAAGTGTAATGGGAAAAACGACACAAGTTGATGGCGACAACAATCCAACTTCGTCCGAATCGGATCCCGCGAAGTTGTTGGAAGCTGCTTTGCTACAGATGGATGGAATTATAGCCGGTATGTGGCAATTAAATTACATAATTAGTATAGCTACTGATGTTAAAACCCATACATTCACTTAGCATCGGCATTTACATGCTTGACTGAATATTTAGGTCTTCATTTCCTGCTTGCCAAAATTATCAATATCATTTTAATAAGTACTTAATGCTAACAATAACTTCATTATAATTTAAGGGATAAAATTAAGAATGATACTTGTTATTCTATACTATAGTTACTTGAATAATAATAACTGTTATGTGTACAATTTCAGTACTAATAATATTACCTACTATTAATAATATTACCTAATTACTATTTGAAATTTATTTTAAACAGATTTGATCACTATATATGAACCTATTGGCCCACGGTGAGAACTAAAATTTAATTTAAACTTTTCGAATATTAAAAATATTTAATATTTAATTCAAAATCTGAAAAAAACTTGTTCTTATTCAAATGCACACTAGTTACCTAAACCTACAAAAATACTTTCTGCCTCCATAAATTAAACTATATCTTATATCAACTTAAAATTAAATGAGTGTTTTTGAATCATTTATACCATGATGATAAAGCTATTGTGCAAAAATAATTTACCATTCAATGTCATTGGAATTAATAAATATTAAAAATTGGGTTAAAAAATCAAATTTAAATATAACTGACAACTATAATTATATACCTAAAGAGCTTTGATTATTCCCTGAGTAGAAGATAAATGATTTTAATGTTAAGTTAAAAAGTCAAAAGTTTGAATGTATATTAGTAAATTTTAATTGCTTGGAGAGTTTTACAAGTATTCAAGTATATAAAACTGCAAATGGAAATTATTACCAAATTTAAATTTTGTTGAGACAATTACAGTATTACAAAAAAAATAAATTGTAGTAATTCATAGAGTTTAACGATGAATATATACAAAATGTTTTATTCATTACCTAGTATTTTATTTAAAGTTTAAGTTTAAACTGATTATATAATAGGAGGAGGAATAACCCACAGCTCAGTTTAACAAAAAATATTAATATGTCGTAAATTATTGGTAAATGTGTATAAAATAAAATAGGTCTTTTTAAAAGAAAAGTATGATTGTTATCATTTGCTGAGATATATTTATAGTCATAGGGGTGTAGAAGAGGGTGCAAACTGTTGAACGAGGGGTGTTGGCGCCAGTCGGCCGCCATTCGCCGCCCGGTACGGACGTATTCAGTCCCGACGGTCGCGCGGCTGAAACGCACGTGTAAAACCCGCGCGATATAACCGCTTGTCTACCCTGATTGTGACATTACCTATTTTTTTATTTTCATATAATAACCGTCATGCTGTAAATTACTCATATTTGTAATGACACTATAAAGTAATTATATTTTTATGTAATGAATATATAAGTATACATATTTTTGAATAGTAAATAATTTAAAAAAAAATTAGTGTAAATAATAGCATTGTTTCATTATTAAAAAAAAATTAAATATATAAAATGATGAGCACACACAAGTAAAAAAAACGTACATAATTGCATATGCTCACCTACATGATTTTTAATTAAATTAATGTGTATACAACTATCATTTGACATGTCATAAAAATAAATAAAAGGTTTGCTAACTTCGGATAGCGCCTGTATCGTAAACTGCAAGACCACAAAGATAAACGATTTTTTTTTTTTATCTCAGATAGCCGTTCGCCTAATATTTGCACAAAGAATGAAATATAAAAACGTAAAAAAATGAATAACATTCTACATAAAATGAATTCTACATAAAGAACACATTGTAAAATTAATGGTTTTGGTGATCGGTTGACAATTAATTGAATATTGCATAATACGAGTACTGTCTGAAACGTGGTCAAATTAATATTATTGTACAATGCGCGATCTGATTTACTATTGTGATATACCTACAAACTTAGTAAACCCTGCGCATTATTATAATACGGCTACATTTACATGAAACAGAAATCCAGCATCATTTTTCAACGCGGTCCTAACTCCCAAAGCCTTAAGAATGAGAAGGATATTTTTCACGCGGCTCAGTGTTAAACAAGATTTTATCAAGAACTTTAAAACACAAAATATGTAGGTTTATTTTCGTTATTTCATAATAATATTTATAATAAATCATAAAATCTCGTTGATAATTGTTGTTTTGTGATATTACGCAATTATTTATATTACAGTCTTTACAATTAATTTGTATTTACACATAAATTACGATGACTTGAATTACTTGTGTAAACGTAAAACCTATTCTCGGTAGGCTATGCATAAGTTTTTTTTTCGTTTCGTGTAGAGTCGCGCAAAACTTTTTTAATTGTAGAGCATTCAAGTACTTAGGAATAAATTTTTGGTAAAGGATTTATTATGGAAACTTGCTGCCTGTAATGGTAGTGTAGGTATAGTCATTTACGTATCCTACATTAAAAAATAACAAGACTACTTACATATGTTTGGTTTTTTAATTTTTATGCACATTAATGACAATTGAAATTTTTTACATACATCATCAATGTGGGAATTATATTAAAATTGTTAATATCTTTCGGAGATGTAGGGTTAAGTTGGTTTAAAACCTGAGCAATAGCTAAATAATAATAGACGAAGTATTTTGAATAATAATATGATACATTTATGGATTTTTAAACATGAATACCGAACGAAAAATACTGATAGTATACGTCGAGAGTTCGTTTTTGTAGCTTTAATATCTAAACCTTTTTAAATACAGTAATTTCTAGTCATTCCCGCAACTGAAGTTTTTATTCTCATATTTTACTTATAAAGAATCTGTTATATTTTAAAATATAGTAGAATAAATATAGTAGCATTGTATATGTTCAATAAGTTAGCATTTTAGTAGCTCTCTATGACATCGGGCTGACCCGTCTCCTTTGTCCGCTAAGCTATAAAAGTAGGCGAATATTTTCCGTATTATCTGCGGAATGTTCGATACAAAGACAAAAGATTTCTTTTAATTAAATGTTTGACTTCTTTTAGACGGTAATAGTGTCAAAGTGCATTCAGTATTTTATATGTGCCATATTTTAAAACTGGATCTTAATAGAAGTGATGGACTTCTTACCAGTTAGCGATATTTGATAAGTTTTAAAGTGAAGGTGTGTGTGTTGTGATGTCATTGTGAGTGAACCGCAATGCCCGGATGTTGGCAGTGGCCTGACCATGTCACCCGCTGGTGGCTGTTCGACGCCTGCAGTCGACGCATATTCACCGATGTTGACACTGAATCACAAATACCACAGCGTATGTAATCTGCATATGTACTTTCATAATTTTTATAGTAACCTATGACTTAGAAGTACATTATATGAATATTATTTATTGGGCCTATATTTAAAAATACATTTTAATTAAGATTTTTTTTATATTTTATTGTTTTTTGTTCATAATTTCAAAGTTTTCTTAGAGTTACAATAACAAATATTGTTATGGTTAAAAATGTTAAACACAAAAGATTTTTCTTTAAAATAGGAAATAGGTTAAAGTAAACAGTAAATTTTATGAGAAATAAAAATTCAACAGACATGTGTCTAGTTCGCTTAAAATTATAAAATAAAGAAATATAATAAAATAAATATAATAATAAAATAAATGGCTAACTGCTGTATAATTCAATATAATATATTATATATTTTGAAATTTTTTACTATACATAATTTTTATCAGAAAATGACTTACGGATAAAAACCATATTATGAGATAGATAGTACAATCAGTATCACGACAAGCGATCTTTTCGCTCGTACACCGCCGGTCTATCACCCATAGATAACAAAATTTTATTCTTATTGCTTGTCCTAAACTTTTTCTCTTACACGTTCTTTAATGTATCTTTTTCTATCTCGGGCACCACTCCAACTCGGATCCCATTTTAATGTTTCATCTGTTTAACTTAGTAATTCATATTTACAGAAAATTGTTATTATATAAATTTTTTCCTTACATAATAAATGGTTGTTTCTTATCATAAGTGCCTTGGATTTTTGTAGTATTTGCCTATTTTTTTATTACAAATTTTTGTGTGTATCAGGATAAAACAAACAATATTTCCGCGATTTATAATATTAGGATGACATGAATAAAATAAGGAATGCAGTTGGTCCTACTAACAGTAAGTATTGCACATTTCATTGTTCCTATACAGATCGCATTGGGAACGTCCGGTACGCTCATTATAATTATATTCTACTTCCAAGTAATAATTACTAGTATTCTTTGTCAACACAATGAATTTAATGAATTACGAAGAGTATTGTTTTTATTGCTCTTCTGAAATTTTTATAATATTGCAAGTATGAATCACAGCCACAACTTGAAATAGTATCTAAATTACTTATTAATTTTAGAAATTGGAGCAGGTTCTTAATTGAAAATTTATATTATTTGTATTACCTCAGATCTGTGTAATTTATTAACCGATTTTGAAAATTATTTTTTTTGCCTTGAAGTAGGTCAGATTGTTTCTATAGACTTTTCATGAAAATCGGTTTAATAGTAGAGTTTTTAAATTAAAATAACTAGAAAAAGTTTGTCATTTAAGTAGTGTTGATTGTTGGTCCATCGCGCCTCCACCCGCGTATATTCTCTCTATCGACTATCGGTCTATGCGTGATCTTTAATATAAATATAAGTATAACCAATAAAGCCTGTATCTTACACAAAAAGTTTTGTTTAAATTATACTTACTAATTATTAGATCTAGACATTAACGCGTTCAAATAAAAAAGTAAACTCTTCATATTTGTATCTTAGTTTAGATATAGATTTATATTTATTATATTATTTTACTGTCTTACTTAAAGTAACATACATGTTATTATGATTTATAAGCTATATTACTCTGAAGTTTAATTAAAATCTGTTCATTAGTTTTTGCGCGAAAGAGAAACAAATAACTATCCTTCCAAACTTCGAAACATCCATCCGTCCTCACAATGTTTCACATTTATAATAGTGGCATTTCGCAATGTTCATATTTATTATTAAATAGGAATATATAATTTTTTAATATTATTCCTCAAATATTATTGTTTTATACATTGTATCTTAACTACTCTATGATTACCATGAACAGGAAAAACAAACCGATATCAGTATCGGAATGTTTACGGACCGTCGTAAACATCGGATTGGAGGCTTTCCTCTCTCCCAGACCTTTTACGGTACATATCATTGTGTAGACATATCTACCGTTGTCTAAAAGAGGTACAGTGCAGGATGTTGTTTAAAGCCACTAGGTCTGTAAAGAGTCCTGTCTACATTTACGTAATACATGAATGTCTCGCTTTTTTGACAAACGCTTTTAGATATGTTTATTTTTAATTGAACCGTTTTTTTAATTTTTACTTTGTACTAATACGAATAAAGTCGTTATTATATGTATAGAAATATAATTGAAGCTTGGTACAAAATATTTATATGTTGATGTAGATCGGAATTTCTATATTTTTTTGTGTACCTAACATTATAATTTACCGAAAAGTAGTAGGGTAAGAACCTTTTTACGGAATTCCATAAAAGGATCTAATCGATTTTATTCGTGTTTTACTTTTATGCCTGTTCTTAATATGCTGATTTATATAGTACTTAGTATTATATGAACGTAAAAATGATGGAAAAGTCTTTTTTGTTATCGTGCCTGCAGCTAAAGCGTCATTGTTCCTAGACGGATGCAATTCAGTTTTTTTCCCGCATAATTTGCGCGAGTGGAGTTATTTCGAAAAGAATTTGAATTGCTCTGCTTAATGAATAAACTTTTATTTGTTGTACTTTTGGTATTACTAGCCCAAAATCCTAATGGACTAGTTATGAAAAGAATAAAAATGTTATGCAGCTGTAATAGCTCAATACATAATGGAAATCGGAATGTAAAATTAAAATATCGACCCAAACATATTAATTGTCGGGCACATTACACACATGACAATAACGTTACATAAATATTTCCAAAATTATCAGCAATCGTAATTGGACGTGATCTGCGACGACCATTTAACTCCTTCGAGAGTACACGTCCTAACGCAACGTCCGACACAATGTGCAGATTATTAAGTCACGTCCATCAGACGCGATTGCAAGTTGCGTCCGAAAATATGTCCAAGTCTAAAATAGTTATAAGGCAAATGTCTCGTAAATAACAACGTCTATACGTTCATTAAAAATTTTTAACCCAGTTTTAAGAAATTAAGTGACAAAATTGTTTAATTGTATCCACATTTAAGAATCGAACTTAAATTAAACACTGTCCGTGATTCTTGGCACAGGAATATTAGAAATAATGATTTATGTATATAATCCATGTAAAACAGTTTTATTGTAATTATATTTATAAATCACAAAAACAGATTCAAATCCAATCTAATATACTATTTAATTGCTTTTCAAACTTTGCTCATTAAAAGTAGATGATAGATAGAGAAAGAATGCAAGTGAAGTTATATATATCTACTATTCTGTCTTATACAATTCCTCGTTACAGCAAATACACAAATAAAGTATGCCTTTTACATGGAGGATTTTTAGTAATATTAAAATACGTAAAAAAGGTAGGAAGTATAAGATTGAATCGCAATATGCAGGTGTAATACGAGGCCCGACACGCACTCGACCGGTTACGAGCTCTTCACACGTGATCTATCGGAGTCGGAACTTGGAGCGTCTGAGCTGAAATTTTGAATTGCCGTAAAGTTCTACGTGATTTTTACAATGATTATAACGTAGACTAAAAGTCTATATAATACAATACTTTTGTTTACACCAACAAAGTGATGATTGCTGAGATAAGTAATAAAATGGTTTTAATATACATATATTTTAGATAATTAATGTTGTTAAAATTGAGTGTAGGTATATCTAAATTCTGCGGAATTATAATCCAATCTTATAAATGTCGTACCCGGCATTGTACTGCCACCAAAGTACATAGATTTTTTGGGAAAGGAGCCTTCGTGGTCGTCCACAGAACACTCTACCAAAGTTTCATCACAATCCGATCAATAGTTTCGGAACGCATACAGGACAAATAGACAAAATTGATGTTTATTGATGTAGATATACAGTGTCACAAGTACATAATCAATAATGTAGGGGATATTATTATAGTAGAAGTAATATCATAAATATCAATAGCATTAACTTGTACTAAACAACGAACCGATATAATTTATCGCAACGGTTGCTAAGTTCTGAAGACTTTTATTAATTAAAATATTTAAGATTTGTGTTTCGATTTTACGAGTTCAGTTATGAAATTCTCAATATTATTTAAAATATAAATAATTAAAAGTTCTTTTCTATCTAGAGACACGCTGGAAGTTATATTCGTTGCAGTGTTCCACATTTCATTTTTTTCCACTGTAAACTAAAATAAATACCAGTTATATATGGGATTTATAGATCTTAAACTAATTGCTACTTCAATTTGCTACATATTGTTTTTGAAGACGTGAATAATTATACGTGTTTCTAAACCGTGTATGGAGTTATTTTACCCAGTAGTCATATCCCACGCTTTAGCGGTTTAACGTGTCAACGCAATTAAATTATTTAAACAATAAAAAAATCACTAAATTTTACTTGCATATCCCAAGAATTTTAATTCTTTTAATATCCTTCGATTGTTATCGGCATTTTCATAATAGACGCTAGTGCGCTGTAGAGGAGCACTGTCATAAGAGGAATCCTTGATGCCGACCACAAGGCAGGCGATGGAACGTCGGCATCGTTTCACTAATCTCTATACCTAACTGCATGCAGACACCGATCGATGCTTAGTAAGTGAAGACAACGCAGTGTCGTAATCCAGGGTATTAGCTAGTATGCCGTTTGTATTAAAGCCATTGGGGAGGACCGCTGTAATAATTGTGCCGTAAGGTTTGTAAGTAATTAAGCTATTGTGAGACCCTTGTAAAGTTTGTATTATGTTTTTTCTCATTTTCTTTCCCCCCAAAACATTGTTTTATGAATAATGTACTTTAAAGTTAACGCTTGTGTTCGTCATAAGCTATGTTTTATGGTTAAATGTAATGATTACGTCTCCTTTTATTTCGAACCAACTCTTGTGATGCAATAAGGTGGTTGAACAAAACCTCATTATAACTTACGTGAGTGTGCAGAACATTGTCTAACGTTAAAATGGAAAACAAATTAATATTTTATAAATTAAATGATTTTAATATTGATTTAATGACGATCATTTTTGACAGCCTAAAAAAGGAACAAGCGATGTATGGAAATAGGATGTAAAAAAAGAAATAGGGGAATGCGAAAGCAGCTTTAATATAGCTATTATCTTCATAATGATCTTCTGTGAGGTTAAGGTATTGCTCTGGTCGAGCTAGCCCGCATGCGAACTGTAGTCAGTCGGCTACAGCTGGGCTCTACCTCAGTGAATACTTATACCTAATTTGCACTATTATACGTTTACATCTACTTATGTATATAATTATATTCCTTGTGTTCGCGTTTTCCGCTCTCGCAGACTTGATTTTCACACAACATGTGGCACACTTGGCTAACTTCATTAATTTAGAACGCCACTTAAAACTTGAAGTCTGCAAGTCGGCGGTAGTATGAAGGATGTCGTTAAATTTTATTTGTTGCTATTACTTTTCCAACCAGTATTTTCTCCCTATTTTCTGTAAATTGCTACCCTTTTAAGTTAATAGGCTTGGTAATTATACCAGGTTTCGTTAAAAACTAAGTTCAAGCCACATATCGACTAAAATATTTTATGTCGTTTTATTTTCTAAATAAAAAGCAAATATTACCTTCTTAATTGGACTGTGTTGAATAGTACAAACATAATTGTATTATAAAACAATACTTTTTGTAGTAATTTGAGAATTTGCTATAAAAAATTTATATCGGTTTTAATTATTTAACATTAGACGCAAATACACAAGACGGGATACATAATAACATACACAAAATAGCTCTTACAATTGAGAACCGACTTTCTTGAAGCCGGTTAAAAATACAACATTGTTACAGAGGCTGGAGGTACGGGTCCCGGTGGGACAGGACCAGGCCGTGCAGCACGAGCACGAGCTCTGGAGCTGGCGCAGCAGCTCGCGTCTTCCTTGCAGCACGCCATCCCCCCGCCACCACGACCAGACTTCACGACCGCCAGCGCCATACTACGGTGGTTGCAGCAGAACAACAACTCGGTTGCACTTGTAAGTAACTAATGTTACCGAACCTTTCGCTTGGGGTTTGGTTTTGGCTAGAATAATATATAAGTTAATTACAGAATTCTGTCGTGAAAATTGTAGCTTTTATAATTTACCCACCTACATATGTGTATAGATTGGCATGGGTTATAAAAACGATGAAAGATATTATTTTTGATAAATTTTATCTTCTTATTTTATGGTCAAGGCAATTTCGCCGAACAATTCAACTTTTTCGAAATAATCTTCATGCGCTACAACTTAGCTCTTTAAACAAAACGTAAATCCGGCTTAACTTGGTAAGACTGAAAGAAATATGAAATGCGACGTCGCAAGTGCATCGTGCTTTTACCAAGAGTCTTGGTAAAATTGTACCCTATTTTTCAGCACGTCGACAGTTGCGCGAGTTACTTTAAAATCTATGGGAGCATTACCTTCAGTCCGACGCAACAGTGAAATATTTCACTGAACACGGTAACTATATTGCTCTGTTAAGTAACATCGTTGTAATTACGGTCTATTCCATTAGGGGTTGCTTAAAATGGAAACAAAATAAATGATCATTACGTCATCCATACTCTTCAAAACAATTTTATATACAAGGCTTTTTTATTATTTTTGTTTTTATTTTAAAATAATGATATTAATAATGGTACGTTTGATAGTGTTTAGGAATTCTTATACGCCATAAATATTTTAGAAGATTAGATTATATATAAGGGAGTCTGAGTCTGTTTAACTTCATCTGTAAGATAACGCCGTGTATTTATTAGAAAATTAAGCTTATTGCTAGTACTTGTACAGTTGTCGTGCAATTACTTGTCTGTCGGTTTTATCCGCATTTGTGTATAATAAAACTTGCCAGATTGGTTAAAGTTTATGGTTATTGCTCGTCTCTTTTAGGTCCTTTCGCGATGTTATATAATCTTTTTCGATAAATATTCTAGTAAAAAATTACAAACAAACTATTAAGTTTTATTAATATTAGTACAGATAATTAAAACAGTCTAATAACTGTCATATTAAAACAAAATTTAATTTAAATGTTATATCAATACATTCACGATTAATTAATTAATTACCGTGTCGATCAACTGAATTTCAGTTTCAGTTATATGCTATTTATAACATTCAATAGCTTTAAGGTGTTCTATGGGAAACGTATGTCACATAGCGGAGGATATTCTAACACAATTCACGTCCAACAACATCCTTTGTATTAGTATGTGGTTTAACTTAGTATATCTTTCTGTTTTATATGTATATATTTTTGCTAAATAGGCTCTTAGAGCTGTCATATCGAAAACTTTAACATTATCTATAAGAAATTTCATAACATTTCTTTTTTATAGCAAAGTTATTGAGAATTTTAAAACTTAGGTATCCATTGGCATTGTGTGAGTAAAGTTTAGAATATAGTTATTGTTATTTGAACTCACTATAAATCGTTGAAATCACATAATACTAGCTTTTTTTTTTACTTAACATACCTATCGATCTGGATGAAATGAGGAATTGTAAAGAGGAAAAATAGTTTGAGCAGTGTATGTACTATGTAGCTTTCATCCGAGTGGCTGAATAGTATTCAATGCGTAGTGCAAACAATTCACGACCCGATATTATCGATTCTCCGTTCGACTGTTGGGGAACAATAACAGCTGTTTTTGCGATTGAGGAAGACCCTCTGGCAATCTGCGTCTAAATGCGGTGACATATCAATGCAGGCGAATCTTAATTAAATATTATCTTTCATACTACACAAGACGCATTAAAACCATGTTCAACACGAGTCTAGCTAAACAGTGTTTAAAAATTAAACATTGCTTAAAATATTATCTAAATTGCTTAACAGCGAATAAACTTATAAAAAAACTTATCGATAAAATGTTATACGTTACATTTGACTGCTAAAATAGGTTTTAAACGTCTATTAAACTCACTTAAACGTATATTAATCTTTATCTAAAGCATGTTTAACTCAAAACTGTCTTTAGACGCGTATTTGTAGTATGGATTTTTTTAAACACGCGTTTAACGTCTGTTTAAATCTTTTGTAGTAATGCAGTATATTTTGAACGTTTTCTCCAGACACATGTCTTACCTTTATAACTTTATAACAGAGCCATTGTAATTAAGTAATTCGTAACTATCTTTATATAGAACAGTAATTGCTTATACATAATTATATTCTAGAGTTTTAAAGCCAATGTGTCATGTTATAGTCATGGTAATTTAAATTTATAAAAGCATGTTTATTTGCTTGTCACCTTTTAATTCCTTCATTAATAATAACAATGTATGCACCTCGATTTCGTATAAACGCAAAATAGCTTATTTAAGCTCGTGCAAGTTTTATTGGTGCCGTGTTTTCAACGTTAAAGAGAAAATCGAATATTAAACTTTCAGTTATATCCAATAAGTAAATAGTTTGAATTCTTAATCAAAGCTTTAGAATCTAGTTTGACAGTTTCTGGAGTTGAACACGTTTGGGAATTATTCACAGAACACACACGGTTCGAATATTTGGAGTTATCACCTTGTTTTATTGAAGTTTACGAAGACTTATAAACGTATGTTGGTTTGATATTTCAATGTAACTAAAATCATGAGCGTTAAACTCGACTGTAACTTTGTAATTATTTTACGAATATAAATTAAGAACTATTTATATGATTCGACTTAAATGTGTTGCCAGGAGCAATTTCAGAACTGTCATAATTATTAATATTAACCGACTTTAAAATAAGAGCAATGATTCGGCTTCATGTTCGGTTTTGTCATTACGTGATATCTATTATTTGGATGCTGATAAACAATAATAAATCAAGCCACAAAAAGTAAAATTCGGAGATATTTTTGTATTCTAACAGAGCGGTATGTATTTAATATTATTCAAAACATATTCAAGATATCAAAACTAAATAAGTATCGAAAAAGTATCTTAATTTGATGTTTAAAACATTGAAGTGTGTTCCATATTTGGCTATGTACAATAATTGCATATATTTCAAAAACTTATTATCAGATAAAAGTGTTTTCTATATCAATCTGCTTTATATTATTATACCTTTTATCATAATAGAATGATATGAAATAAAATAAAATAGAATGAATTATATATGTCTTAAAACAAATTTATTTAGAATAATAGGTTTGACATCTTTAGACGCTATTTTCTCTAAATGAATTCCGTGTGGCTTGATATAGTATTGCTTATCAACGTCCATTTGTGAGTCGCTTGTAATGATTATCTTTTAAATAACCCATACAAGTATAATCAATGTATCATACATGTGAAGACACATTCCGGTTCGATTTAATTTCGTCACATTTATAAAGAAAAAGAAATGAACTCAATAATATTTCTTAGTAAAAAAACGCATACGGAAAATGGCCTATAATATTCGCATAGAATAGAATAGTTTTTAAAAAGACGCGGTAGAGGCAATTACTCTGACGAGTAAAGCTCTGACAGGCCATTCACCTATTTTAACGACTGAAATTTCAAAAAGCCTGAAGATATTATGTTTAAAGACGGTCATGGCTTTTTTTTTTAAATAAAACGAATACGAGATTCAATTTTTTCGTCAGAAAGTTTTCATTTAAAAATGTACTTCGGATACCAAAAACCGTAAGTTTTATTAATGTATTTCGGCTCATGTGTCGGGGAAAACATAGCAATGAAACCGTCACATGTATTAAAAGAAATTCTAAACCAAATTATACGCAGTTTCAGCGTGGTGGATTGCTCTATATATCATGAAGGATTTTTGTGATTCAAGATTTGCAGCAATTCGACCGAAAAAAACAAAATACAATTAAAAAAGTAAGTTCACTGTATAAAGAATATTATATTTATTGGCTACGCTTAAAGAAATAATTAGAAGATTCAACCTTCTTTAAAGGGAGAAGATACTTTAATTAATTTATTTATATATTCTGCACTACTCATCTAGTGTCTGTTATTCGTGACTTATTTTGAAAGAATATTATATATTATGACTTATTCATGGATATCAATTGTTCTGAGACCATTTAAGTCAATGATAAGTTTATGTAGTTGACATAAAAGTACAGGAACATTTATGTTTTATGATATGTTCGCATTGCCTTATCGCCTTTTCGTACAAATTCTTCCACGTTATGTCGTTTTTTTATTTGTTTTACCCTGTGAAAATTCTACTTATACTCAAAATACTTAGGACAATTAAGACTTATTAGTTTAAAATGTAACTTTGTTAGAAAATATAGTTGGAGTAATACTTGAAATGTTACATTAATAAATAAGCTAAATCACTAGTTTGATAGACTACACAACCTCAGAAACGTTATTTATGACACCACCAACAACAGGGTCCCAAACCCTTTATTGGTCGTTGACAATAATCTTTTAATCCTTGACAGTCAAGTGTGAATCCAATCGGCCCGCAATGATCGTTGGGGAATCGAAACGCGATGATAAAAATAATTAAAGCCAATTTCATTCCGTTTGATAATAGTCATGTATATTGTTATTTATATTCCGAAAAAAATATTTTCAAATGAAATCAGAGTTTAAAATAAAAATTATAAACATATTGGGACTTGAAATTTAAATGGAATAATATTTTAAGTTATGCTTTAGTTATAATTTAAAATATTAAATTCATTACCTACATACACTTTATCATTTTTAAACTTCCGTAAAAATTCCGTGTATATTTTTAGTAGCGTTTACAGAAAAACGCTTCGTCAGTTATCACTTGTAAATTCTACATGACGGGCGCAAAACCACTTCAAAATTGGAGAGCCCGCACTAGGGTACCAGGTGACACGTACAAGATGAAAGGATCTTGTTTACTGACCAGGATTGCGCACACCTGAATGGAATCGTGTACACCACTTAACCATTCATTGGGGCATCCCTATGAAGAGGTAACTAACCCTCACGTGAATGCCTGGCTATGGCACTTTCAAATGTGTGTGGAATAAGTGTCACGCAACGAAGTTCATAAAAACCGGAAATTAAAAAAAATATATTGACATTAAAATAACCTTACTTCGTCAATTAAATCTTCCGATTTGCAACGATTGAGTAACAAATGAGAATAGTATTTTTAAAAAATTCTCTTTTTAATTAACTATCTACATTAAAAATATTTCCATCCTTATACCCGTTTTTCCTATATCTCCGACGACATCAATGCTAATCGACATTCAACATAAACGGAATCGTACAGAGATTGATTGTATACATACATAACGTTTGAAAGTGGAACATGACCAAAAACACCATACCCACAATTCTTGAAATGTTTGGAACGTTAATAAAAACTTTTGTAGGGCAAGCGCGTTATATAGCCTATTCTGTGCCAAAAATTATATATTCGAGAGACTAGAGTAGTTTGGACTCGAATATTACACATATTGCCAGGTCAGTGTCCTATTAACCTTTTCAAACGCTTATAATATTAATTAACCAAGGTAGGCCGCGTTCCCTGCAGAGTAGTTACAGGTGAACGAGCGTTCCATTAGTGCTAATTAGAATTTCTCCAAGCTTCTGCCTAGCAGATAGCTATAAGTGTTTACTGATACATAATTGACATTTTGTTTATATTATTTCATATAGAGAGCTATTACGTATATTATAATTTGATCCCACCGAACAATGTCCATCGTGCTTTCTCCGCTCCACGTGACATTGGCAAAATAATAAGTGCATAATTGATATAATTAAAAGCCACAAACCAAAGACTCGAATTATAATTTGATACGAAAATTTAAGTGCGTGAATAACTCCAAATTAAGCATATTAATTTGGTTTAAAAGATTAGCGTGACGTATAATTTCGTTTCCATTTTAATTTGGTTGCAATAGTAAAAAGTCAAATAATAATTTTATCACATTAAAAGTAGAAGTATTATTATAATCTTTTCCTTTTGTATAAACTAATATCAGTCGTCGACTTAAATCAAAAGGAAAGAGAATCATTGCGCCAACAATTTCCTTATAGCAATGATTCAATCGGGAGTTCTTGTTACGTCAACGAGAACAGGCGCTCGATATAAATAGGCCCCTTTTCATTCAAAAGGCATCGACTTCAAATAAAAAGTTTCATTTACGGCGGAAATGTTACAGTCAATGCACGTGACACCAACGAGGTGAACTTTAATTAAAATTTTGGACATATTTCCCGGATGCGTCCTGTCATATAATAAATAGAACCTATAAATACTTATATTTTTTGCTGAGCTGTTATTAATTTTTGATTATGTACATATTTATATTTATATTCAATTACCGATTTAAATGTGAGGAGTATATTTGTATGTGATAATATAAAAATTATTTTAAATAATATTCCTGTGTAGGCCCACTTTTTGAGGAAGCTTTTAAGGTCTTTAATATCGCCTTTTATAGTAATAAAAAATGTTGCTCTTTTATATTCGTATAAACAAATATTTAGAACCTATTGCTATAGGAGCAAAGGTTAAAAGCAAGTGAAACTATTCATCAGATTGCCAAAAAACTATGTTAGGTGTACTGCCCATGAGGGCTCCTAGCCCAAAAAAGGCTATATACTCTATGGGCGGCATTGAAACGCATGTCGGGCACAGCTAGCGACTAATGAAAGTAATTACATTATATACCCAAATGGCTTCATATCCTAAAAAGGAGAGAGGTAGTTGATAGTAATTTGGCGAATACCGAATACACAATTATCTAATTTTCTGACGGAGCGCTGGATATCCGACCATTCCATTACCTAGTGCAAGCTATTCAACATTCATGAGTGGTAAGGCAATAATTGTCACCGTGTAATATTAAGTTGATATTTTATTATTTTTTAATTACTATTAAAAAAAACTATTTTTAATAGTCGCACAAAATTTTCACCAAAACTGCAGTATCACGTAGAGATATTTTATTCGATGGACAATTATTTTATAGTTCCATGTTTACCCCTTCTTATTATAAGTTTCAATTAACATAAAAAAATTTATACATTTTCTCCTAACATACAGGTATATTTGAATATAAAATATGAAAATACTTACCTTATCGTGAATAAATTAATAAATAAATTCTGTACGGCATGTGTATGGTTATTTTTTCTTTTTATATGGAGGCTTTAATTAACTCCCGAATAAAAATATATGATGGCTGTATAAGGCTTCCGAATGTTTGACGTCACTAGACAATGAAATTGTTTGGTAAAGTTTGTTGACGTAGATCCCATGAAAACGTTGCTTAAATATTCTTTGTCATGAGTTTCCTTATAATCTATTTGTCATCGGGTTCCAGAAAAAGGGAAATATTATAAAAAATATTATTATTATTCAAATTTATATCTTTTTGTGATAGATTTTTAATATTACATTGAAATGGTTTTCCTTTTTGAATATATTGATAAAATTCGCATAAAAAATAAAATCTACACGAAATTGTATTTGATCCTAAGCTACAGTATAACATATTATATTACTATGACAATAAGGTTTATTTTGCCATTTAACGAAACCCTCATCAGTGGGCGTGAAAGTAGGCTTCACGTCCGGTTTCCGGTGCGGAGCTGCCACCCGCTTCCGCTTAAGAGTTCTCTAGATTCCCCTTGACTGATTCGTACTTGACCATTTTCACTTTGTTCTTATTGATCTCATATCTTGGTTTTTGCATATTTAAACATAATCATATTTAGTCCTAAATCACCTGGTTGTTAACAAAGTATTAACCACTATATTAGTTTCTACGATATCCTTAGTGATTCTGTCACGATAAAATTTTAAAAATAGACTCGACTATGCAAACAAACAGAGACGAAACTAACAGATAGGTAGTACATAGGTCAACGTAGATGCATATATGTTTCCATATAAAAATCAGTTCAAGCGTTTCACACTAGATGAAAAAAATACATGTGCTCGCGTACATATGGAACAGAAGAAAAAACAAATTCTCTTTGATAGACGGGAATGAGATTTGTAAGTTTTAGTCCCGTAACTTAATTACGTCAGTAACTTACAAATAATTTACTAATGTAAACTACTTTGTGACCAGTTTACAATAATCTAGATAAACTTACGTGAGCAGTAAGTTAACAGATAATTAATTTAAAAATATCAAAAACCCGAGACAAGGTCATAGAGAATCGTTACTAACCAACAAGAAATCGTTATACATTATGGTAATTCTGACTGAAAACTGATGTAAGAAACCTAAAAATGATTTGAAATACCTATTCAGGGATACCACACTTAAGACAATTGGTCGATTTTAAGGTTTTAACTTTTTCTTTTTCATATTATGGCTTCTAAAATCGGCCATTTTGTTTTTTTTTATTATTTTTATGACATTAGCGCCGTTAGGAAGAACCAAAAGACGTCATTTATCAAAATCGGCCCACGCGTTTGGTTTAAATAGCGCTACAAATGTTTACCCACATACATACATACATAGACAGATAAACACATTACCCTCCTATGCGTCGCGAAGTTGCGTTAAACAAATATAAGTCAGAAGGCAATTGTGAGTAACTTACGTAAGAGTTTCCTCAGTATAGTCGTATAATAATATTGGTAATATATATTAAAAGCAGATCTAATTTATTTTTGCCATAATGCATACCGCATTCGCAACATCGATTATGTACAGTATATGCATCGCTAAATCTTGTCGAACGTAAATTCAAAAATAGTGATATAATTAATTAAAATTATCTTTTACGGTAATGAGATTGGCTTTCATGGCGGCAAATACTAAATAATTTCGCAGTGACATCATGGTGGCATTGTAAATTGTATCCGGAATTGGCAAACCATGCCAATATTGTACGGCAATATGTTCGCGCGGATATGGAATGAGAATTGTTATTGCATGTTCTGATTCCGATTCGCTGATCCCTTCTTTTGTATTCTTTTTCGAAATTCTGAAAATATTCTCCTCATTTTATTTCTCCGTTGCAAACGTTTCCACCTGACCGCTAAATGGGGTGATTAAACCATTAAGCGCCATCGTACTCGTTTGAGTACAGTAAGTTTTTGTAACTTAGCTTTTACATACGGACGATTCAGTGTGACTGCTGTACTCGTGCGAGTACAACCTTCTAAAATTATCGATATTAGGAAAACGTTTATTTTTCCTTTTGTATTAAATTAAAAAAAATAAAAGATTTGGGTTTAAAATGCTGCTAGAGTCATATTGGCGCTTAATGGGTTAATATCTGTGTGCTTAAAGTTTATATATAGCCGCATTTTGAGCGAATTTGTTAAGTATTGGCATATTTTAAGACGCTCTATATTCCCTTTTAGGCGAGAATTTTATTTTTTAATTTTGCTCTCAGACTTTCGTAAAGATTTACATAAGTTATCTCTTATAGCTTAACTCCTGAAAGAATGTACTGTCAGTGCGTTATTTTTGACTTTCACAGCTTTCGTAACTACTTACGATATATCTGTTACTAGGTTACAGAGTTGTTTTGTATCAGAGTACTTCTCTGACTCGGAGTATTTGCTTTAGTCGTAGTTCTCTAGTTGCCAATCATTCGTCCTTCAGTTTTCCAGTAAAGTGCATACGAGAGACTAAAATAAAAAATAATAAAATCCAACAATCTACTTACTTAAGAGAATTTCAACGAACCCAAACACGATGCTTTTGTTGTAAGTTGAGGAATTGTGTATCCTGCAGATTCAAGATGATGCTGCAACATCAGATCAAGGTTACACAACTATGATATTTTGATATCATTCACAGTATAGTAAATTTCGAGCCGATTAGACCAGTAGGGATTGCTCAGACCCTTTCGACGACTAGGAGTATATAAGAAACGATCTGATAAACGACCTTGAACCTTCTTCATAAATTATAGATGAAAACCATCTCGATTACATGGGCTTTCAGAAAAAATCGCATCAATATTTATACATTCGTTAGGGAACTACGATGTCAAAGACTGACACACAGATACAGACTTCAGACTTATAAAACCTCCCTCCTTTGGTCGCGCGTTGATAAAACGATATTTTTCCGAACATATACGCTTTAAATTATAATTGAAAACTCAAATTAATGCTTTCATATATAATTACTATATTTTTAGGGTTTTGTCCATCCGATCGTCCGTCTGTTTGTTAGCAGGCTATGTTTCATAATGTGTATTTCTATTGCCGCTATAATGACAAACAATAAAAACCGGCCAAGCGTGTGCCAGATTGGTTACATACGAAAAACACTTGTACAGGCATATCTTGAACAATTTTTGTAGTCCTTGTAAAAAATTCTATTGATTAGCAATGTGCAATATATTAATATTTTATAAGTGAGCCATTAATTTACACATTTAAATAAGTTTCATGTTTTCTATTGATACTTCTATAATATATTTCGCAAAGTTCTATTCTTTTTGCATTTAAATGTCATTAGTATGATTATCGCTGATGTTGGAATTTTCTATTATATCGTACATAATGATTTAGTAAATGATAAAGCAAAATCTGCTTAGAGTATACCTTTTTTTATCCGTATCCGTTTTTTAATAAACGGTTATTTACAATATTTAGGCAGACAAAAACGTTATAAGTACAAACCCTTTAAACAATAATTTTGAAAATTTCAAATACGCTTATTTTTATTAAAAATATTTCGGTCTTGGTACAAAGATGTTTCTCGGATGAAAAGATTTACATGAATCATATTCTACTGCGCTAACATTTAAAGTAACATGAATATTCTCGGCATGTAGATCTCTACTTTTACTACGTGGACAAGATGGAATAGACATGCAAATTTACATGAACAAAGAATTTATACGAACGAAGGACTAAGTAAAACTTGTTACTAATGAAAACATTATATGATGTTAATCCAGATATTGTATATGATTAATAATCGTACCTTTCCTTTAGGTAAACATTTTTTTAACGTTTTGTTAAAGTAGCACAACTCATAACTTGTCTAGAGAGCTGTGTGATATATGTAATGCGATACGTATTATTTGAGTATTAAATATATTCATTAAAATGTTGCATAATATTCGACATGCTCGCTATTCCGTGTTGTGTTTACTGTCTGCCTCGGCAAATTCGCTTGTGCAAAGAGTAATTTAAAATTCAGAGCGCTCAGTCGCGTCAGCGACGAGCCTCTCATTATTGCCTTAGGGTGAGGATTACACATCGAAAACTTGTGGATGACATCGGAAACTTCTGGATTTACATGCTGTATGAACAGACGCTACGGGTGATGTTATGCGAGTAACATTTCCTTTTTTTATTCCATCACATACTACACTAAAATTCCCGCTTCATTTAATATATTAAGGGGAGATGTGCCATGAAGGAGCCAAGTTTTTTGACAGACACGTTGGCGCAGTGGTCACTGTAACTGACTGTAGCGCTAACGGTCGCGGGTTCGATCCCCGCTCAAGGCAAATGTTTGTATTGGCCATACGGATGTTTGTCGTGGTCTGGGTGTTTATGTTAGTGTTATACAGGGTCACAAGATCTTAATGGGGGCCGTTGAGTGTGATGCGTTTATTATTATTAAGTTTTGAAAGAGCCACTTACAATATTTTGGTAGTTTAAGAACGGATTAGGTTGGTATTTTTTAATTAGTAAATCTACTACACTTAAGATTTTCTTTTAATATTATGTACATTGTTAAAATTTATTGTAAGAGACAGGCAATTCATGAAATAAAAGTGTGTAGTAAATACGTTGTCGTCGTAAAACGGTAGTAAATTACTTCTACTCTAATACATTCGAGTCGGCCGAGACTGAGCCGTACGCCGTATTGTAGCTCTGTTCCAAATAACAGAAATAACCTTATCCGTAATCCGTGTATTGTGTAAACACTGTTGCTCTTCCGATTTCAACAGGCAGTAATTAAATAGAGCAGTGTATTATTATCGTTAGCGTTTTATTTATAGTCGTCGAAGCGTCCATTTACCGCCCACTGGGCTTAAAGGGTGTCGACCGAGGGATACACCGTTTTACTACGCTTACAGTGGAAAATAATTTAACAATTCATCTTTTCTTGTATGTTGGGTATTATATTAGATTCTTTGTTACATTTTTTGTCACAATGATTAAAAAGCGCCTTTGTTTGAAAAAAGATATTCAAAGTTAAACCACAAAAAGAACCTATTTGTGTCAATTTTGTTACACTCCGTTTTATAAGTTGTGCTCTACTGTATTTCACGAGGTCGTTATTGTTACGAACAGACAATACAGACGTGTCACATTCAGATAATTATTTGCCTGTCTTAATTATATTTTATATACAAGCGACAATATCATAGATAAAATGTGACTTAATTTAATTATAAAACATGTTTACGTCAGCTTGGTTAAATATTTTAGTGAATATATATTCATATAACAACTATATGTGTAAACTAATTATATTTTAAAATTTTGTAAAACCGAACATAAAATACATTTCAAAATTATATTTATAGGTAACAAACCAAACCGCAAGGAATTTACGGTATGTTAATATATTTTTAATATGTTATTGTCTTGTTCATAAAGAACACGAAATAGGTCAATTTATACAAGCATTGGCTTGTACTCTTGTGTTCGTGTGTATATAAAAATGTATTCCAATAATAATTTGGTTCGGTTTATTTAAGTAGGTCTAATAGAATCATCTCACTCGGCGAGATTTGATCAGTTTTGTGACAATTTTAACATTTGGCACCAGCTATCCGCAAGGTATACTTCGGATTTTAACACGTTCATTATACGTTATATTAGTTTATATTATTGTTTTTATGTTTTAATTACGTATCATTTGTGTATGTATATGAAGTGTTGCGTGTAATGTGTGGTGTTTTTTTTTTACTAAAATTTCGAGTGTATACAAATAGTTATGTTAGAAAAGCGTTTAGCGTGTGTTTTTATAAAATTTTAACTATAATTTCCAAAGGCCTACGATAAGACAGGCAGTCAGTCGCTGTCAAGTTCAGGATAAAGTTTGTATTGTTTCGCTTTTTCCTTTTTATTTAAGTTTAGGTCTGAAGTCCCTAACTGCGTAAACTTCGGAACAGTCTAGTCTCGTCTATATTTTATATAATTATCTACTTTTGAAGCTGGACTATAAATATTTTCTTAAGATTCTTTATTTTAAAAGATTCTGTTATACGATTTTTGAAATTTCAAAAATCTTACTGCTATTATAAATGCCTTAGTTTTTAAGGATGAATGTTTGGATCGATTTAATGTTTTTATTATAAATAAAGATATGGCAGGGAGTTTAATGACAAAGCAAGCAAGTCGTTATTAGAATGTTCATTTCGATAATTGTTAAGTTTCATGCTTATTTTGTGTTCAATGCGTTTGAATGAATGTCGTTCAATTGTAATTCATTTGCGAGTAACAAAGCTTATTCTGTATAAAATATATGTTTAATTATTCATTATTATTTGAACACCACTTGACCGCATATTAAATACTCATTCCGTTTCAAAATGATAATTGTATTAACAATCCGATAATATAATTTGTGCAATAGCAAATTACGTGCCTTCCCTTTGATTCGGATCTTAATCTGCTACGCTGCTCCGCTGCGAGTTCGCAGAATCAATTAAAAAATACCTGGCGAAAAAAGCAGCAATAAAAGTTCTCTTCGACTGTTTTACAACTAAAAGTAGTCATTTATTATATGCTACTATATAATACACATCATGAGGTTTTAATTAATTACTGCGAGGTTTCCATTTAATGGTTTCTGCGCAATATATGCACGATATGTTTTCACAAATTGTAGTTTCGCCACTTAACATCTCTATGACTACATCTATATTATTATAGACAAAAAAAAACAAACAAAAAAAATGCATACTCGAACTCGTTAATTTTATTATAAGTATATTATTATATTGATTAAATTGTTAAAGATAATAAGCGTAGCCAAGCCTATGACCTCATATATACATTATGCATATATTCAGGGTCTCATAATGAAGTCAGAAGTTATGTTTACTGATGAGTAAAAGCAAATATTTCAAAGATACATTAGCGGAAGAAGGTATAATATAATTAATTCCTTTCTGAAGCCGAAGCCGGGCAATGATCAATGAGCTTGTTCAATTTATTTTAACAAAGTAAATTTCATTTAAGAGCTTTGGAGCCGCCGTTCAATTTATACCCCGACAGAGCTGTGCTCGCTTTCATGAGAAATACTCGGGGCTGGTTCGATCGCGGAGCACTCGAGTGTTTTCATTAAGTCCGCTTCTTCAATTTTTAATTCCAGCTAGAAGTGTCTGCTACAGCGATAACAGATTGCAAATTAATTATAAATATAATATAATTTGTTACGTTTCAAAAATTGAATATGATAAGTTTTATATTTAAATCTTGGAGCAAAGTAAACATTATACGTGTTGTATTTAATTAGTAAGGTGAAACAACGTTTTTCAGAGTTTACATAAATAGAATACGGTAATAAAGTGTTCTAACTAACCAGGTAACTCCGGTACGGTATCTGTTGAGAAATTTACAACTGAATAATGATAGTTCTTAAAGTAATATAAGTAAAAATGGCGATAGAAGCTACGCTAATTTTATAAAGCTGAAGAGTTTGTTTGTTTGTTTGTTTGAACCCGTAAGGAACTACTGGTTTGAATTGAAAAATTCTTTTAGTGTTAGATAGTTTATTTATTGAGGAAGGCTATAGGCTATATCATATCACGCTACGACTCATAGGAGCGAAGCAGTAACCATAAACGCGACTGAAACCGCAAGGAACAGCTAGTAATTGATAATCCCATTGTTAACCCCCGACGCAAAAAGAGTGCTATAAGTTTGATCGCTATGCGTGTCTGTGTGGCTGTCTGTAGCACCGTAGCTCCTTAACGGCTGAACCAATTTGGATGCGTTTTTTTTTTTTTATAGCAATGGTTTTTAGATTTACGAAAATTGGTCCAGGCATTTCGAGATCACGAGCTCTTTGTTTCTTAGCTAAGGTGGGAATTTTAGATGCACAATAAGTATTTTATTTACTAAGATACGTGTGACCTAAAATTTTAAATACCTGTGCATACAATATAACTATGCAAAATTATCGAATTCTTGGTCTGATGCTGCAGCCAGGATCAGCAGGATACACAATTCCTCACCAACTTACAGCAGAGTTTTCGTGTCGGTGCTCGTTGAAATGGTCACAAGGAATAGATTGCCGTTTTTTTTATTTAGTATTTTAGCCAATTATGCGTCATATCAATTGTGTAAAAGAAATGTTTTTCTTTAATGCAATTTGTTCAATATCTAGATGTTAATTGTAACTGGAGATTTTATCTAAAAATGATCTCTCTGAAACTAGACGAATACTAATTAATAAACAATTATGTCCAGCCCAAATGTGTTACGGTTGATCGCGTGTTATTCGTCGATCGCGAAAAAAGCATTAATTCTTACGATGCGTCTCCACTAAAGTAAAATTCGCTAGGAATGGCTAATTCGTGTTTTCAACGTGTCCTATTATTTTTCATGAACATACTTGCTCACTCTGACTTCTATCTGAAATTATTAAAATAATTAGTACTACTTCGCTTATTTTTATTGCTTACAATTAATGCATATTACTAATTTTACCATATTTTTATTGAATATAATGAATGTATAATAACTCTCATTTATTCATTAAGAAAGTAAAATTAAAAAAATACGCACATAGCATCGACTGTTAGTACAACTACTATGCATTATTTATATTCATCTACATTAGAATTCTTGGAAACGTCGAACGCACGTAATAATCAATGTTAGAAAACGTTTATTTTTAAATAAATTACCACAACTTAACAATTTATAAAGAAGATGTACGATACCGTGGTAAAAAAGAATAACTATTTTTTTTACTAATAACAAGATGACGTATACAATTAAATACATGTACATAGATTTTTTAAGCCTAATATTATCATTTATTACAGAGTCAATTTAATTCCTATTTCATTTTTTTTTCAAATGCATATTGGAGCACGTGTCACGCACGCTCCCATACCTACGTGTATAAATAAAACCACATATTTATCGAATATTCTGTCGGGACAGCTGTCGTTCTATTTCCGAAACGAGGGGATGTTTTTTATTGCTTAGTGAAGATTTCGATATATTGTGTGGCACCTAATAAACATACTACGAATAATATTTTTTCAATTTTGTCGGTTTGAAATACATGTAAATAAACACTTTTTATTGCACGTTAACCTCAATATATTTCACTATGCATAAAAATTGTGAAAAATATTTTGTTTTAGTCGTTACATCAAGGAAATAATTTTTAACAATCTATTGCTTATGTATACAGATTCCTCGAGATAATTATGAATTGCTTATCACCTAGAAGTAGAAGACGTAAACAGTTAGATGAAGCAAATGCCATGGCGTATTATCCACAACAACCACCCTATAATCCAGAATTCATCTTTGGAAACGTCGAAAACAAAACAAGTTTAGTCTCATCTTGGGGCGTTTGTTACTCAGTGCAATATACAATAACGTCTTGCGAAGGCGAAGATAATAGTGGCGGGCGGGGGCGCCGATCGTTGTACGAGGGCGTCAACTGGATGCCGGTGAGTGCGCAAGTGTCTCTACTTGTGTGCATTACGACGCACGCTCCCACTGCGCTTACGCATTTACCGTGCTGACGGCTGTATACTGTGTGTAACAAGATGTTGTATTTGCCTGAAGTGTGATTAACTATTAATGCTCGTAATTTTATTTGTAATAAAAATGTGCTTTTTGAAAAGAACAAAAAAATTTTCATACTTGTTTGACTAATAAAAGAAGGATCAAAGTGTAAGGGTGTTAGAAATGCATCAGACGAACGTATCCAAGATCTATTTCCGGGCACGGACGATGGCCGTATTCATTTAGGCGTAGCTCATTTTGAACGAAAACATGCGCGAGCTCGGCCGCGGGGGCTCACTTGTGGCGGCCACCATAGCCGCACTTCACAGTCGATCGGCTGTCGATGTGAAACTTCGTTCGATCAATTCACGATCGACCATCGAGGAGGACAGAAATGTTTCTCGACCCTCAAGAGAGGCTAACACTGAGGACGTTTGCTCTCGACGGGTGTCAGAAATAAGCGAACGACCCTTGTCGACTGCATCGGAAACATCGGAACGCGACTCGGCTTCCGTTCACTCTAGCGAGGAACCACCCCCACAAGAGAGTACGTAACTGACGCTCTGTGAACGAATCACTGACGTAGTATAATTATACTGGAACGTAGCCAAAATTTAAAATAGAGGCAAATCGGTGACTCGTACTTAGAGTTTGTCGCTCAGTGTCGTTTAATAGGGGCCTCATGTCCGACCAGGAGTATCTTACCGAGCCCTTTGATGAGGAACAGGAGCGCGCGGTGGTGGGCTACGTGCACCCCGCCGTGCGCTCCTACATGTACTCACCAATGGGTAGGTATAGAAATTACGTTGTTCATGAGGTTCTGTCTTTAGCAATTTCAAACAGAATTTCTTATCTCGTGACAGGCGGTGATTCGGATAGTCCCGATGAAACGACAGTGAAGTGTTCAACATGGACGGAACGCGCTGGGATCCCGGCGAGGGCAGAGTCTTCTGACTCCGATAGTTCTACCTCAGAACAGGATTCCGATGAACGTGAATATGAAACAGGTGGCTGTGACGCTGACTATCGGACCTTAACACCACACAGACGATTGGATAACACTACACTTCGTGATAACGATTTTACATGGATGCCGAGTAATGATACAATGGATGAAACAGGAGAGTCACATTTAGTGGGCTCTAATGCAGTGGATTTTTCAGCAGCAAGCTTAGATCGAAGACGCCGAACACCGGGTGATCGTAGTGAGCGTGATAGGAAATCAAGGTCGTCGTTGACATCGAAACCTCCACAGCATCCAACTAGTGTACGCGCTTCACCTCGTCCTCGGCGCTCTCCTAGAAATGAAGAAACGCCTTCCGATTTTCAACGTCGATGGAACTCATACGAACATTTTCGTTACCCTGAAGGTGGATGGTGGCCACCTCCGATGTGTTGGTGCCATGGGCCCCCTGTTCCACCGCCGTGCTGTATGCACGAAAGAACATGGCCCTCACACCCTTCTCTATCAGTAGCTTCACGTTCATATAAGGTACGCATAAGTGACTTAAGTGCTGTGTGTGCTCGACAGTGAAGAAACGTCTATAATTTACCTTATCTTGGTGGAACAATGAATAATAAATATTTTCTTAAAAGTCACTTCGCAATATTAAGCTTTGTATATTTCGCGATAAAAATATTAATTATATTTTGTTTTTGCATACATATTTCTTACCTATTTGTGAAAACGTTGAATCGAATTTATTATACTTACGTATTGCTAATGTAAATAGTCGTCTTTGTAAATTTATATTTAATAATTATTATTATAACGTATTCATAAAATAATTGACAATATTAATGATACCTGAACTAAAATTTTATCTCATTAAAGATATTTATTTTCTACTTACTAATTTAACTGCATAACAAATACTCAACTATACGAAATATTTAAGATAAACATAGCAAGACAACAACAATTTAAATTGTAACTTGACTTTACAGAACGATGCCGAGGACCGCGTGCGGCGTTTGGAGGCAGATAAGGAAAGTTTACAGCTTCAAGTGCAGGTGTTATCGGAGCAAATCGCCGCGCAAACCGAGAAGATGGCAGACTTGGAACGATCGCTCCACGACACGAGACAGCGGCTGGATGACACCGAGCAGAGACTACAGAAGGTCAGACCATACATTTAGCGATAACTGTAGCATTTTTAATATGCATTCGTAGATTGATAGAGTCGTTGATGATAGTGAAGAGTGTATTATTTATTGATGAATATTTTATATTGAATAACATGATAGCTTGTTGTTAGTACGTAGTAGTAAAGCTAAAATGACGATGAATGATGAATAGTAGTAGATTTTCTTAAGAAATATCGCAAATAAAAAAGTATTATTTGCTGTATAAGGTGCAAAACTTGTTAGAATTCAAAACGCATACTGTCCCAGCGGAGTGGTTATTGAATAAACATGATTGGTGGGGGCTGTAATTTCTAACCGCGTGCTCCTCTATGTTTTCCAAGTAGATATCTCTTAGTAACAGTCGCATTCCCTGACTGTTGTCATAAAAAGTAGCTTTGTTTTTACTTGTATTCTAATTGCAAATAAAACTGTAAAAATAAAAAATCGTACAACATCTGCATGAAAACTTCAAAAACCCGTGTACAAAAATAGAAGTTAGAATTCTATAGGCATTCGTATGCCATTATACGATGTTTTAATGTGATGATCATTTAATACATAATATTTTGTATAGATTGCATGGTTCTTTTATAAAACTGTTTATTTTATTTAACTAAATTCTTTTAAAAACCCTACAGGGTCGAAGCAGATTGCTACTAACATTCAGAATTTAAACTTGATTGAGAAATTGTTTAAAAATATTTACTTAAAATTAATATATAATTCTAAAAAAAGACTCATAAACATATAACAGATTTTTCAATCTGAAACATCTACTTAGAAAATGAAAGTAACAAACGATGCGTTATTTTTTTGCATTATGTTGTAAGAAATTCTATGACATCATACTGACATACCAACTTTGTTTACGCCTTATAAAACCGTTTGTTTATAGAATCTAGCGCCTCACTAGCAGCGTGAAAACGTTATGTAAATGAGTTTGAAGGAAACATATACCTATTAAAATTCTTTAGGATCTTTTTTGTTGTGAGAATACGAATTAAATTGTTAGAAATCTAGGTGGAATTAATATATTTATCGAACATCACTGCCAAGCGGTAATGAATTAGTGGTCAAAATATAAATCAAATTCCTGAAGGGTTCGATATCTTTTAATAAGGTTAATTAACCTATTTTATAATAAAAAATACTTATTTAATCGTAATGTCTTTACAACGCGTTATTTCACATTGTAAAAATAATTATTTAATTCTTTAAAAATATAGCATAGGAATCTGTACTATTTATTTGAATACGAAAGTCGTATCACATATAACTTTTTTCGTATATGATGAATATAGTATTTACTTTTAAATCTCTGGTTTCTATTTAGAGATATATTTATCACTACCGGTGTTTGGAATAGGCCACGTGTAGCTAAAAGGAATAGTGAGTCATACCACGTCTGGAAGATTAATAAAACAGTGAGCCTACGTAATATCGTAACATTTAACCTATAAATAATATTAAATTTCATTTGATTTAAATCACAAATGTGTGACAATATATTTTATAAAGCTAAGGATATACCTTTTTCTACTTTCTTCTTTTTATTTATCAATAATTAAAACTCGTCTTATTAAATGCACAAAATAATAAACTATTACATGAATATTTAGCAGACACTATATTTTTTATATTATTATTAAAATAAAATCATCGTGATATTATATCATCAACAAAATTAAATTCGACGAATTTTAAATTGAAATAAAATTTTTATTTCGTTTATGACCTATTATGTGACGTCATTATTTGTATGAGATGCAAATGGCTGAAATAAAACGAAAACAAACCATGGCTTTGATACGTCTAGTGTGTAATATTTAAAAACGTACCTAAAAGCTCGCTTGCGAAATATTTTCTAGTATTAAATGTTTACGCTTTTTAATGTATTTCTCGCGTATTACGAGTAGCAACCGGCACACGGGTGGTTAGATAAAACAAATAGTTCTAAATCTGTATTCCGTTTACGTCTTACGTATTTCGCGTTTCCTCATCCTCGCCAGACGTGGAATTTTATTCAAGATAAGAGCAAATGCAGCTATAAAATGTTTGATTGATAAAGTTTCTACACGAGGCCGACGCCTGTTTGTTCCAGCTCTGTTTTTTTGAAGCGAACTTTTCAGTAGTGCCCTCTTTACAGCGTTTCGTACGAGGTTTTATTTTATAGCCGTTTAATTAAACTTTTAGATCATTTATATTTCTAATGAAAATCACATTTCTTTAACTGAATAGTAGAAAAGTAATTACATAAAATATGCATTAGTTTTTAATGTGATTTCTTATCTGAAGTTTTTCTTTATACATCTTCGTTGTTCTAATCTCATCTCGCAGCGAGGTTCGCTATACAATGAAGGAAGCTATCGCGTTGTGTCTGATTTGAATAGTTACAGGCCGGTTATTCTTACTTTATTGGAGTAATCCGTTCATCTACTGTAGTGGGATGTCCTTTACAATTGATACCTCACTTATTTATATTTATACGTTCAATGACAAAGCGATTTTTATCTCATTCTTGTAAAATTGTATATACACGTTGTTACTAACATTGTTTATATTAAATTATCATTATTGTTTTTTTCAATATGTACTTCTTTTTGTAACGTATTTAAGGAAAGCGTATGTAGGTGATGGAAGAAGAAATGTTTCGCACTTACTTGTACATTTACATGAAATACAGAGGAATGTGGGTCAGGTGTAATTATGCGCATTTCTGTGTGATGTGTTTGCTTGCATGCGTTACATATATCTAGATTTATAAACATATGTATATACCTATGATAAAATCAACCCGAGATGACCCAATGATTAAAACGTCTGGATCTTTACCCGTGGTCTCAGGATCAAATATATGTGTAGAAAATAATTTTGAGATATAATAATCACCCACACCGAAATGGAGTGGTAAATTAAGCTTAGGTATGATTAGAGATGGTTGGATAAATAAATTAAAAATAAAGATACGTCAAAATTATTAAGTTATTATGTTAAGTTTTGATTTTACAAATAATGATTATATAATTTATTATTGGTTTACAGACTCTAGCTTTATATAATAAAAATATAATGTGGTACCATGTACAGGAAGGTTATGCTTCCAACATGGCAAAATAGTCCATTAGTGGGTCATTTCGGCTATTCTTTTATAAATATAATTATTTGACATTTCCTCCTGCCAAATCTCACCATTTTATGCATACGTTCTTTATTGATCACCCGTTTTGTACAAAAATACCTTTGGCGATAACGTTATTCTGATTTCTATATTAATTGTCAACTAGCTGCCGCTCGCGCTTTCACTCGCGTTTATAGTTACTGCTTCGCTCCAATGAGTCCTGGCGTTATATAATATCGCTTATAACCTTGTTCCATAGACGGGCTTAACAACATAAATCGCGTCAGTAATTTCAGAGATTACCCCTACATTTGTATGTAAGGGTACTTACTTTCAAACAAATTTTAACCAGTTTATAATATTAGTATACATAGATTTATATAAAAAGGTTTATGTATCGTTTACGTTACGATCAAATCGCCGAGGGTAGTCCAAAACCGTGTAACTAACTTTTACTATAAAGTCTTAATTTAAGCCCATAATATTAAATTACATAATTGATAAAAATAAGCCCATTAATATGGGAATTTGCCATTTCACTGCGTATTTGTGACGTCACGTCACGTTTTGATTTTACAAATAATGATTATATAATTTTTAATTAGCTTGTTTTTTATTAATAACATTTGATTCAAAGATGGGCTTTTGCAATAAAGCTAGTTACCCGATTCGGTACTATCTCCAACGAAATAGCACTATAATGTTATCGCGATTCCAGGAGATGCTACAGCGGTCGTCGCTAGAGACTCAGAAATTGGAGCTGTTGTCGAAGTTGAGTGAGGTCCGACTGCGAGCCGCTGAACGAGGGCTCGTGGAGCGCTCGCCGCCGCCGGAGTCCACGCCCGTCGCGCGCCCTGCCCCTCCAAGGGTATGATAGCTTTGAACTTCCATTTTTACTCTAGGTGGTTCCCGAGACTTTGTTTGCGTACAATAATTATTTAACAGACTTAAAAAGGACGAGATTTTTATTTCGATTTCTTTTAATGTTTGGTATCTCAGAACTTTGTTGTTTCTTAACCGATTTTTAAGATTATTTTATTGTTTTTTGTCCTATAGTTTTTATTATAATGAGTTCAGTAGTTTGAATTTTAAATAAAAAATAACTGGAACTAGTTATATGCAATCGAAAATGCGTATCTTGCTTTTGAAGTCAGTTTTTTTTAAACTATAATTTTAACACTACTATAGTGTGTGTTTTATCGTTATCATGTCATTGAGGGTGTGCCTATTAATTATAGTAAAAAATAATCACAAGGTCTTAAAAAAAATCACAGTTTTAATTACTATGTTAATCGCTTTCACACGCCACCCAAAAACGTCAGAGTTAACCTGATAAAGCAAAAATTTGACTTATGCAAAGAACCCCTCATTATGTAAAATTATTTCTTATCAACACATACACAAAAATCAAATTCCCGTGTAAAGAGGTGGCTTATGAAATAGGACGTCGCTAGGGACGGTAAAGACAAGCGGGACTCATTAGTCGTGCTCTGCGGGCTTTAACGAGTGCCTAATGATCCATATAGACTTGTACAGACGGAACTACATATACCATTTACACGGGATAATGCACTAAACCGTTACTTAGATTAGACTAATCGAAAACCAATAATGTGTGATTCTATATCATACTAATATTATAAATAGAAATGTTTGGAATATATTATTTCAGAAATGACGCAAAAACTATTAATTCGATTGATATGGAAGTTTCACACGTATGACTATTTTTAGCGCTATTACAATGAGTATGTAATCACAAGATATTGAGCACTGTATAAAGTAGATGTAGGTATGCTAACGTCGGATTTTTATTTTTTTAATTACAGTCATGTTAACTAACCTCACTTACTTAGCTATTGTAATTTATTGATCCGAACTCTTAATAATTAGCATTGTTCTTCAATTACCAATATTAAATTGTGACTATATAATATTCTCTATATTATATAGTCATAATTTAATGAAGTAGTTACTATTTGAAGACGTTTATTTTCAAACTCAATAATCAAGTGTCAAACAACATCGCCGGAGATAGTGCAAAAGCTTTTTATAAGGTCTATCTTTAAATCAAATGTTCAATATCATTATTGATAAAAAACAATTCATATTGTGCAAATTTTGTACAAATTTAAGTCAGTATCAATATAGCACTCAAGCCAGCATATTTATATGATTTATGTAATATTGTGATACTTATATTAATTTATTATAATTATAGCATATATATACAAACAACATTTAAAGACATGTGGTCAAAGACCATACAAGTAATATCCCCGACTATATAACATCGTTAGTGTCATACACGAAACTGTCCGCAGACGCCGCCAGCGAACTACGGCCGGCAGATCGAGCGAAACACGCACATGTACTCGTCGCTGCCGCGCTCGTCGGTGCTGAGCTCGGAGGCGCGCGTGGCGTTCGGTAAAAACAACATGGTGGTGGCGCGCGGCCGCGGACACTCCGTGCCGAACTTAGGTCTCTGGGGCTGAATGACGCTTCTCGTGTACTGTAGAACCCCAGACTTTATCCGTACGAGAATAAGGACGCTTTTGCGCTTATCCCGTTAGGCCATGTACGGACTGGTCTCTGGGGCGGATTCAATAACGCTTCCCGTGTACTGTAGAACCCCAGATGCCTTATCTGCACGAGAATAAGGTCGCTTTTCGCTTATCACGTTAAGCCATGTACGAACTGGGCATTTTTGGGTACGCGTCAAGTTGTAAACGCCTTATTGTACGCGTAAAAAATTTTGACAAGCGTTAGACTGTTACATGACTGAATGCGAAGCTTGCGGTTTGAATATACCCGCTTAGCTTCAAACGGTCTATTTGTGTGAACGTACGCCAAAACACGCAGTACATACATGGCTTAACACGAATAACGACGCTTTACGCGTGTACTATGGAACCACAGGTACCTTACCCGTACGAGAATAAGGTCGTTTCTCCGCTTCGCCCGTTAGATGTACGTCTCGCTTTTATGTTAATTTAAATTAACAGTCGCCTTGATAACGCTAGCTGCCTGTTTTTATAATATTATATTTAGCGAACTGTCGTTGTAATTTTAAGTTTTAATCACTGTAATTATGCTTCGAATTTAATTTTCGCATCTATTTATATTTTCGTAAAAACAGTTAACAAGGGGTAGTGGTTAATGTTGGTTGTGAAATACGTCTAAAAGTACTTTTATATTTTCGTAATGTACATAATTATTATGTTTTGTTTAAATCACATCTTTTAATTAACGAAATCCCAGTCTAACCCCGACGCAAAAATGTAGGGTGTTTTGAGTTTGACTTAAGTAACTGTATATCTGTGTGTCTGTCTATGTCATATGATGACATAGACAGACACACAGCTTTTAAACAATCGGAGGCTAAAGGCGTGTTGGGGCTTGTTGAAATGTTTTCGATGAATAGATTGTCAGAGATTTTTTTTAATTTAATTATTTTCTTGTTATCGATTAAATTTAGTTTTGCGTTATTTAAATCCTAGTAAAGCCTATGTAGATACATTTATTACTTTAAACTTAAACTAAAACCTGATATTTTATCCAATTACCTGTATGTAAAAAATATTCTAACATTAAATCCCATTCCTTGTACATTAAACTTGCTGTTCGCAAGACTCGTTTACAGTAAACTTGCCAACTTCCATTTTCCTTATGAACATTAATCGTCAAATTACATTTGGTGCTTATAACGTACTTAGTTAGGAAATTCGTAGAATCCAGTTCTGCTTTGTATTTTAAATTTTGAACTCAAACTGTAAATATTATTCAATTTAATATTCGAGTTCGACACATTAATATGTAAATATGTGTATATATATTTTATTTTTTGTTAGGTGTTTAACCTGTTTCTTAGAAAGTTCATGAACCATGTCTGGTTTTTCTGATAAAATGCATGATAACGCTGTTATTATTATATAATAGTTATTGTTTTTTAATATAAGTTAATTACTCATTTAATTAAACCAAATTTCACGAGAAAAGTAAAATTAAAATTTGCTGTTCTTAATAACATTTTCCAAACCGTTGTATCTTTCTCAACGAAGAATGTAATTTAAGAAATAACACATGTCAAACTTTCTATATCTTGCATTTGTTTCTTAAAGTAAAGTAACAAGCCTCGAAGTATCCCACTGCTGGGTAAAGGCGTCGTTTTCTATTAAGGAGACGGTACAGGAGCTTAATCCACCAGGCTGCTCTACTGCGGATTGGCGGATATATGTACATGAGTCAGAATTTCTCCCGGCACACGCAGATTTCCAGACGATGTTTTTCTTCATCACCGAGCTCATGATAAATTTAAACACAAAATTTAACTTGAAAAGTCAGCGGTGCTGGTGTAAAACTCTTCTATACTAATACATTAGATAGAGATAAAATTTGTTTGTATGTAGTAGGTAATCTCTGAAACTACTAATCCGATTTGAAAAATGCTTTTGATTCAGATGACCTGTGTATTTAAGAAAGTTATAGGCTATATTACATCACGCTACGACTTATAAGAGTGAAGCGGTAACCATAAACGCGAGTGAAACCGTTAGGGGCAGCTAGTATGTAATAATTTCAATATTTCAGCTGAAAAAGATGAGGCAATACCTCGTGGCAGTCCGTCGCCATCGTTACGAGAAGTTCGAACTCGACTTGGCAGCGGAGGGGTGCGTCTAGAGGGAGACGAACTAGCGAGGTCGTCTCTACGAGCCTCCGTGCCTAGACAACGACCTCAAACTATGCCTTGGTAAGTTTTAATACTACTTATATTGGTAATATAGCACGCGTTGTATTAGGCGAGAATTTCGTCGGGGATACTGCAAAACGGTGTATCTAACTTTTTCTGTAAAGTCGATTCAAATATTAAATTACGTTATTAATATAAACAAGGACTTATGGGCATTTTCCTTTAAGCAATGTACAATATTATTGGTATTGTCACCGACGACATGTAAAATTTATTTATGTTAACAATTATTTTTACAAACATCGACAATATAGTTTAGCTAGCTTGTTTGTTGAACATTTGGTTCAGAAATGGACCTTATTGCCTTATTGCAAAAGCTAGTTACGTGGTTTCGCACGATCCCTGACTGTTTGTAAGTTTTACTCTCGTAAGTAGTATGATATGAGTAAAAACAGCTTAATAATTAATAAAAAATAATAAAAAACCCGACTGTCTAACAAGATCGTCTGCACTTAGCAGTATCGTATCATAATAATGAGAATAGTTACTAACCAACTTTAAATCGTTATACATAGATCTTAAACGGAAAAAACCTAAAAATAATTTTTAAATACCTATTCAACGATATCCCACTTGACAGAGTTCGTTGATTTTAACTTTTTTTCTTTTTCACAATTTTTAATGCTTACTATAGCAAATCAAATGACGTATCACTTATCAAAATCGACTCACGCTCAATAGTGTCACAAAAATGCAAACCCACGTACATATATAGGATGATAAACACATTACCCTTTGCGTCGCGTATTCGAGTAAATAGACTATAGTGACTATGTGGCATTAAGAAAATACTTAAAACAGGCAAACGACGGACGTGCGCCAGTGGGACTGCGAGACGACGTGCGGCTGGCTGGAGAGCCTCGGCCTGGAGGCGTACGTTCCCGCAGCTCGCGCGTGGCTGCGCGGCGCGCCCGACGCGCGCGGCGTGCTCGCCGCCGCGCCGCCCGCTGCGCTCGACCGCGAGCTGGCGCTGCGGCACCCCTTGCACAAGAAGAAGATCGTGCTGGCGCTCGCTGACCTTATGGTAGCTTTCTCTCTCTCCCTTCCCACCCTCTCTCTCCCTCGTACAATACTTGGATACTAAAAGCGCTCTACGAATATTAGTAGATCATACGTTTTCAAGTTCGGTGTGTTTGTGATGGATTATTGTATAGTGTATTAATGCGTGAGTATATGAACTGAAGTGCGCAAATTAACTCAGATAATATAATCGTCTACTATTTAAAAAAAAAATTGCTTAATTTCTGTGACCAAGTCACACATATATACACACACACACACATATATATACACACAGAATGTTACCTTTTTACAAGCTTTCAGTTTCCTTGTTTGATCAGCCCATTACGAGGTTTTTTAATCTTCCATCCTATCATCTCTACATTGGATTGTAAGAACATCGATATCCAAATTAGGCATTCCTCTTGATACTAGAAGAAACCGATACTAGCTGGTTCACTAGTTATTGATATACTCAAGTTAAGGATGATTTCCATCGCTCAGGGCGGTCACGGCGACCCGCTGCTGACGGCGGCGGGGCGGCTGGACGGCGCGTGGGTGCTGCGCTGGCTGGAGGACGTGGGCGTGTGCGGCGCGCGCGCGGCCGCCGCCGACGCCGCGCTGGACGGCCGCGTGCTGCACCGCCTCACGCACGCCGAGCTGCACGCGCACCTGCGCGTCGCGCACGCGCTGCACGCGCTCTCCATCAGGCGAGGTACGTCCGCACCGCCTCACGCACGCGCACCTGCGCGTCGCGCACGCGCTGCACGCGCTCTCCATCAGGCGAGGTACGTCCGCACCGCCTCACGCACGCGCACCTGCGCGTCGCGCACGCGCTGCACGCGCTCTCCATCAGGCGAGGTACGTCCGCACCGCCTCACGCACGCGCACCTGCGCGTCGCGCACGCGCTGCACGCGCTCTCCATCAGGCGAGGTACGTCCGCACCGCCTCACGCACGCGCACCTGCGCGTCGCGCACGCGCTGCACGCGCTCTCCATCAGGCGAGGTACGTCCGCACCGCCTCACGCACGCGCACCTGCGCGTCGCGCACGCGCTGCACGCGCTCTCCATCAGGCGAGGTACGTCCGCACCGCCTCACGCACGCGCACCTGCGCGTCGCGCACGCGCTGCACGCGCTCTCCATCAGGCGAGGTACGTCCGCACCGCCTCACGCACGCGCACCTGCGCGTCGCGCACGCGCTGCACGCGCTCTCCATCAGGCGAGGTACGTCCGCACCGCCTCACGCACGCGCACCTGCGCGTCGCGCACGCGCTGCACGCGCTCTCCATCAGGCGAGGTACGTCCGCACCGCCTCACGCACGCGCACCTGCGCGTCGCGCACGCGCTGCACGCGCTCTCCATCAGGCGAGGTACGTCCGCGCCGCCTCACGCACGCGCACCTGCGCGTTGCGCACGCGCTGCACGCGCTCTCCATCAGGCGAGGTACGTCCGCACCACCTCACGCACGCCGAGCTGCACGCGCACCTGCGCGTAGCGCACGCGCTGCACGCGCTCTCCATCAGACGAGGTAAGTCCGCACCGCCTCACGCACGCGCACCTGCGCGTTGCGCACGCGCTGTTTATTGAAAATGTAAAAGATCCATATCCGCCAAAAAAAAATACTTACTCGGATCCTTCTTCTCTCTCGAATATCCGGTGGATACGGATATCCAGCTCATCAATTATTTAGCAAATGCAAGAAATTAAAAGGTGCGATTTGAAATTATTTATAACGTAAATCTCAACCGGCAGGCATCCAAGTGCTGCGCGACAACAAGTTCAACCCGGAGACGATGATCCGGCGCGCGCCCGAGGCGGAGCCGGTGGACGTGGCGGCGGAGGGCGAGGCGGAAGTGGCCACGGGCGGCGCGGAGCTGGCGCGCTGGTCGTCGCACCGCGTCATGCAGTGGCTCAAGGAGATCGACCTGGCCGAGTACGCGCCCAACCTGCGCGGCGCCGGTGAGTCCGCGCGGATACACCGTACACGGCATGCCGACGAGTAGATACACAGACACATTGACACATGGACACATAGATGCACATAGAGACACGGACATATAGATACACAGACACACGCGGACACATAGATACACAGACACGCACTGATACGTAGTCACAGAGATACATAAACACGTACAGATAAGCGGGCACACGGATACACAGACACGGGTACATGCGTGACTGCAGTCACTACATGCACATTTGTATACAAATCCGTACAAATTTGCACATATATGTAAATATATTCATATATTCGCACGTGCTTGCGTAAATACATATTTACAGACACATACGTACTGTCTCACACAAATTAGTTTGTATTAAATTCGTAATTAAACTTATCTACTAATGGAAGCACCGTTGTGTACCAGTGTAAATAACAGGATTTAATTTAGGTACATAACTTTGACACTGCGTGTCTGTTCTAAAATGGTAAGATTGAAAACGGAAGTCCATACTTCTCACTACAACTACGAGACGCGTCATTTAAAATAATCTCAAATGAAATTTGTATTTTGCAGGTGTCCATGGCGGGTTAATGTTACTGGAGCCGAGGTTTACGGCAGAGCTGCTGGCTGCGTTACTAAATATCCCTGCCAATAAAACTTTGTTACGACGACATCTAACCCAGAGGTTAGTTTCCCGATTTTACTTATAACAAACAACATTATTTTTAACACTTACAAGTATAAATAAATAACTGAACGGCATAAAGAGAGGGGGATGGGGGGACTTAAAACGTGTACGGGTTTCAATAATAAAACCCTAAGTAAGGCTTTAAAAAAAGCGATGTACCCTAAAAGGTTTGGCGTTAGGGGTCCCGTATGTACACATACGCACAGTCGGCAGGATAATTAAAAAAAAAATAAAAATTTATTATTTTTGGTATTTCAGGTTTAACGATTTGCTAGGGCGGGACGTGATACAGCAAAAGCGAAATGCCGAACAAACATTGGGATATCAACCACTCACAGCTACTACCAAATATAAGGTAATGTCGAATTATTTTGTATTACAACATCTTTACTTACTAATAATAAACGTTTCCTTAAATATTTTCCTTCAAAATCTATTAAAAATATAAATAATAAACTTATAAAATCCATAAATAACATTAAAAGCGGCGAGATAAAACTTTAAAACATAATAATTCATTTACTTAACCTAATTAAATTGTGTACTTAAAAGGTGCCAAAGAAGAGCCAGTTTTCGTTGAAGCGCAAGAAGAGCAAAGATGACCTCGACCTCGGCGACCTCGTGTGTCCTCTGCACGACGACTGCTCAGGTGACCTTATGGCCTCGCCCGTAAGTCGCTACTAACAATACTAATACCGCACATTTTTTCTACTTTCTTTCTTACTGTTTTAATTATTCAAACATGAAAAACGAATCAAGTTCAAGTCGAACTTATACACGAAGAATCCGTAGTAATACTGGTATATCTTGTGCAATAGGACAAGATATACTTGTATATAATATTAAGAATATGTAGAATGGTAGTCATTTTGAAATTCGAGGTCTTACTTTTTTCACACTGTGAAAATTTTATCTCTACTTATTACGGTTCATGAGAACTTGCCGTCCGCAGACAGACGGACGGACAGTTTGTATTCTGCGAATACGGAACCCTAAGACACAAACGGTTCAACTTATAAAAAGTTTGTGTTTTTCATATGTATAAAGTAAAATTATTTATTGAAAGAACATAAACTATAACGATGTTTATGTTGATATAGTGAAGGTGTGTTTTATTCCAAACGATATATTTAATGTCAGAAAATAATAAAGAAATATGTTTTTCCCCAGCTTTCATGAAATCCTTATTATTAGCCGTTAAACAATTTTCTTCATTTGGGTAAACATAGTAGATTTTATTATAATTTATTTTAGTAGTGAAAAGCTTGCGAAAATACAGTTATACCCCCATATATATGCTATCCTTGTTCTCGACAGTTAATTATGAATAAACAACATTTTAAATAATTGTTAAATTTTTCTTTGACAATTCTTTTTAAACTTTAGATCAACGAGAAGGATACTAATGTATTTTCGGGGTATGACTTTGTCAATATCAGCGTGATCTCACTTAACCGATTTAACAAGGGATATGGTGTGGACTGATAACGTAGTATTTTTGTGGTGGTTATTAACAATTTACAAGTTTTTTATTTTTATAATTACTGAGCGCAGATACATGGTTAATTTCTATCTCTTCGTCTTTCACGACAGAAATATATTAGAAATGAATTACTTAGAAAGTTACATTTGATAAATACATTGAACAATTATTAATGAATTTAAATGAACGATTATTATTTTTATTTATATATCGTTTTAACAAAAAAAAACTAAGGAAATAAAGCAGGACCTCGTAGCAAAATCCTGTATCCGCGCTCGTAAGTAACAAACATATCTTAAGTTCGTAATTACTTCGATTTAACTAAGTTTAAGGCGAGAATTCCACTAATAGGTTTTGCTCTCAAAGTTTCATAAAATTTATATAAGTAACTACTTACGACGTATCTATTACTAAGTTTCAGAGTTGTTTCATATCGCTTTCGAGGGTAAAACTTACAAATGTAATTCATGCCTGATGGTCTAAACTATGTGCATTACGCTGCGCAGACCACAAAATTAGGTATCAGGACAGTCGCTTTCACATTTCTTTAACTTAATTTATTGATTATACAATTATATCACATTAAAAATGGTTTTTTGACATGCACTTTGTAATTTGAATATTATGTTTTTTTAATTTTATAATAGAATATGAAAAAACAATTTTTTAGGAATTGAGTAAACAAAAGATACAATTATTAATTTAAGGATATATTGCAATACATTTTACTTTTAATATCATTAAAGATAGGAAACATAATTATACCTTAAAGATTTGAAGCTTTGTTTACTCGACTGTACCCTGTAAGTATTTCGCTTCGCATTCAAACATTTAGAATTAGACGAGTGTTACACTTATAAATGTCGAGTGTTGCCCGACAGATGATGAAAGTAAAGTCAGCAACAGCGGGCGTCGCGTCGGCTGTCTGTCCCCCGCGTGACGAAGCGCGCGCGCACTAGTGTAGCTCCAGGACTGAGTAAAACTTCACATGGGGGGGGGGGGGGGCGTATTTAACATTAGACTGAATAAGCCAAGCTATTCTTAGATTTTTTTGTTTTTTTACAAACTATTATTTCCAATTTTGGAAATATAGCTTCTTTAAATTACTTTTGCTAATATAATCTTTAATTTACATGTCGTCGATGTTACAATAAACATAATTAAAATATTAAAAACATTGTAAATACAGTCGAACATAAAACCTCCGTTTCTGAAGTCGGCTAAAAATAAAATATTAATTATTTCATTTAAAATAATTCTCAATATGCATAACTGAATATAAAAATTATGATAGTTATTTTTATTTGTCCCTACGCCTCGTAATTTTTAGACGTAGTAGACGGTTAAATACGCCCCTGGTTTAAATTAATCCTGTGAGTAACAGAAGTGAACAAGTTAAGTGATCGAACTCCTAGTCTAGGCTAGTATCAATGTATCAGCCGAACTGTTGGCTCCTAGACTAAGCGAGTAACGACGAGAAGCGCAAACCGAGCTGTAATATGTGAACAAGTGCAGCTATGTACCTTGGATTTAATTATAATATATTTTTTCTACTTTGCTCCTAAAATTTATGTTGTCTTATTTCAATAGAAAGATCTTTGTAATATTGTCAGAAAATAAAAGCAAATATAATCAACATATTTTTTGTTAATAAAAATCATTTGATGTAAGCTTTAAAATCAACTTAATGATATTTTTAACAATGCTTAATTTGAATTGGCGTCACTATGTGGGTGCTACATTTGTAATAGCTATAATGTATATTTTAGAATTGTATAAAAGTAGTCGTATCAAAACCAAGGTACAATTTGAGTCTTAACTACCAAAAATCATTTCATGAGTACTATTGGTTCATAGGTTTAAGGAGAAATTTATTTAAAGTTATTTAAATTATGAACTTATATATACATTGAATTTTATCACGTTAGGTAAACAAATATCAAAATATGACATTAATTTGCGAACCCAGTTATATTTTCGAATATCTTTATTAAGACATTCCAATCTTTCTAGAAGAAATTATGACAATAGTTTATTTTTTTAGTTTTGTTTACACTTCCTTCCTTACTTTCACAGATTTTTATGATATTTTTTTTCAAAGTACTAAATAGTTTGGTACTCTGAACATTATACGATTACTAAGTAGATAATTAGAAAATGACTGAGAAATGACAATACATAACTGGTCTCATTTCTGCTGCTAATGTTTCGAAAGTAATTTATTATAATAAATTGTAAGGGTTATATAATAACAGTCTGTTACGGTAGCTCAGATAATAGAGTAGTCGAGGAACTACACGTTGAGTTTTCTAAGAGTTTTCATTGTTAGTATTTAAATGTGTATTTATTAATAAATCGCTTAAATTAAGAATAATTATTGTAAAACAAAATTTCATAACGTTTCCGACTCAGCCCTGAATCGCACAATATATAGTGTTCAGAATACAGCATTTACCGAGGGTTCCGTACAAAATTTTGGACCACAACAATGATGTAAATGTTTTAACTTTTAGAATATATAAACATATTATCGTAGAAAAGTTGAAAACTTAACGAAGGTCCAATTATTATTTTTAAGCTGTATCAATACTTCATAAACGATACCTGGCGACAAAATTGTTAAATTTTTAGTCTTATACCAAATTTTGGATACGATTTACTTAGACTATATTATGATCCATGATCCTGTTCCTACCAAGCTGTGCCAAATCTTATATGAATGTTGTAATGTAACCCTGCGTGGGCGATGTCTGGGCCGTTTTAGAGTTGAGCCTTTTTCTTTTCATTGATGAAATTTGAGGGACAACTCTAAAAGGGAACAGTGTATAATTTGACCTTTATGATGGACCCTTGTCTTCCATAGCTTTGTAATAAATAAGAGTGCTAAGTATTAACTGGCGGGGACGTCACCGCCAAATATCATAACAACAGCTCGTTTATACAAGAATGTATTAAAATAATTTTTACAATAACTTAAATAAATATAAAATGTAAGAGTTAATAAACACTGAATGAATGAATACATTTGTCGTCTTTTATTCCGTATCGTCAAATAGCGGTTGTGATTTAGCAAAATTTGAATCAGCAGTTTTCAGTATTTTTAAACCCTCTGAAAATAAAAAACAATATAATCACTAATAATATTTGATAAAATACTTTAAGAATATAATCACTTACAAGAATGATCGCTCCTAATTTCAAGAAAAATAAAACTGAAATATATATTTTAATAATATGAATGAATTGGGGAATCCGATTTTTTTTAAGCTTACGCTTTTTACCTTTTCCTCTGCCTTTGCGTCTCAGTTCCGCGAGCCTCTCTACTTCACTTTCCTCTTCAAAATGTTCCCTTTCTCTTCTTAAAGATTCCTCTTGAGCTTGCTTCAAAAGTGATTCTTCTAAAAATGTTAGTTCTGGAAGAATCAAATCTATTGTTTTACGTACTACACTTGCTGCTTTTTTTATTTCTCAATTAAAAAAAAAATATATGGTTATAACTTGGAAAAACTTCGCAATGTAATATATTTAATAAATTTTGAAAATTAATATTCTAGGACCAGTGGCGAATTTACACTGTAGGTTGAGAAGACTGGAGCATAAGGCGATAAATTTGAGACCAGTTTTTATGTTTTACAGGAATGCTCAGTTCAAAATGTACTAATATGTTACACCACAAAAATTTTTTTAAACAATTTGCATAGTCGTGTTTGGTTGCGATGCGGGAATGAATGATATGTATTATCGACATTTGGTTGAATCGAAATGTAGAGGGCGGGAGGAGCGGCAAAATTTGCCGCTACAAATAGCCTACTGGTGTCAAATGTCTAAAGCCGCCACTGTCTAGGACAGATTAAAAAATCCAATCTAACTAATCAATCTTGGGTCCATAGCAATCCACGGTCCATGGAAGACAGTGCCGGCCGTGGGCCGCGCTTTCGCTTCTGGCTCCATTAGTTGCGTCACTTGCTGCTTGCACTCCGTCGACAGCTGGTTCACTACGCTCGTGCGGAAGCGCCATTTGCGCATTACCTTTGCCATATAATTATATACAAATCTAATAATTTTAAACGAGAAGTTCTAGTAAATATATGTATAGATATATTTCATGTGTCTCGAAAACGGCTCTATCGATGTCGATCAAATTTTGTATGTATTTCATATGGATGTTAAAACTTTATGTACAAAAATTATGGGTTACCTGCTTCTCGTACAATTTCTTTACGGACGTTTCATTAAAGGGCAATGCTTTATTGAGCATTGTGTACAAAATGATACCGATCGACCACATATCGGCAAGTTTCGGCAAATATGGTACGCCTTTCAACACTTCAGGAGCCGCGTACGATAACGAACCGCAGTAGGTTTCACTTAGCAAATCGCGATCTCTTTGTCTAACGTTCCGTGCAAAACCAAAATCTGTTATTTTTACGTTGTAATTAGCTGTGATAAGCACGTTTTCACATTTCAAGTCTCTGTGAGCTATGTTCATTGTATGTATGTAGTTAATTCCAGACAAAATCTGACGCATCCAGAGTCTACTCTGATTTTCCGGCACAGCACCATTTTGAGACAGGAAATCCAATAAGTCACCGTTTTCAGCGAAACGAAGAAATATGAAGTATTTTGCACGACGTTGAAAAATATTAGATACGTGGACAATGTGCGGATGATTGATACGAATCAAAATGTCTAACTCTCGCGGTAAGAATTTAGTTAAATAGTCCCGTGGGGCTTGTGCTGTATCTATTACTTTGCAAGCCATAACGGTGTGACGGGTTTCATCGACCATGTGATTTGCTTTAAAAACCTACGAAAATTATGTTTAACTATTTATTGTCAAATATGAAACTTAGTCTTAGTGTTTTTTTTTGTAAACATGATATTACTAACTTTAGCATATGACCCCTCTCCTATGATTTTTTCTAGTATGAATCCCTTTTCCTGCAATATCAATATATCCGACTGTGTTGTACTCAAATCTAATTTCTCTGTTGCCGGGCACATTTGTGTAATTTTATCTTGCTACAATCATAGTCCTTTTATTTTTACTTTTGTCGGCATGATGATATTTAATTTTAGCGTATAGATCTACATTTTAAAAACAATATTGTAATTTTTTAGTTGTTTGTCAACATGGCATTTACTTGATACTTAAAACAATCTTGTCATAATTAGACCATTTCTTTTTCTTCTCACATTATACTGAGTATAAAGTTTTTACATTTTCTATTAAAACTCTTACAATATCAGTTACTTTACAATTCAATACCTACAACTGAAAATACGCTTACAACGACCTGTAATAGAAGGTTCCAATATTTTTAGCAAAAAGTGTAGTCAGTTTTGTTAACCATAGTTTGATTTGTATCGAAGATGTCTTGCTTTTTTTTTATATCTGAAAAAGTTTTATAAAATTACTATGAGAGTCATTTTTAAGTACTTATACCTCGTTTCACGTAAATGTGTTAGTTTGAACTATGGGCTAGACGTTTCTTTAATTTTAATTAAAAAATACTTATTTTATAATTATATATCTATATATCAAATTAATGTGTTAAATCAGTAATTAATGTCAGTTTTAATGCAATTTATATTGGATATGTTTTTTAAATAGTTAAAAACATTGATTGATTCAGTAAACCAATGTAATTGTTAAAAAATTTGTGATTTTCGTTTTGGGATGAGTTTATTTACCAAGTAAGTCAAGTAAATATATAATATATTATAAATATTATTTAACGGCTGAGAATATCCAATAACTTTATAACAATATCATAAACATTTACTGCCTTATTACAAAAGATTTAAACAGACGTTAAACGCGTGTTTAAAAAAATCCGCACTACAAATCCGCGTCTAAGCACAGTTTTGAGTTAAACATGCTTTAGATATACATAGACTAACCTACGTTTAAGTGAGTTTAATAGATGTCTAAAACCTATTTTAGTTGTCAAATGTAACGTATAACATTTTATCAATAAGTTTTTTTATGAGTTTATTGGCTGTTAAGCAACTTAGCTAGACTCGTGTTGAACGTGGTTTTAATGCGTCTTTTGTAGTATGGCAGTTAATGTTTTAAGTCTTGTTTACTCGACTGTATCGTGCGCAACTTCGGACTTGTGTCGTATTTAGACCAATGCACTTACATGAAACGAGATAAATCTATATTTTATTTTTCCTACAAGTAATGTATAGTTCAGCGTCGTTTCAAAGTTTCAAAACAAAGCAATAAATATCAACGTCCTTTATCCTCACCAAGTAGAAGAGGAGCCAAGTGATTCACAATTGCTTTTTACGATAGATGCCTCTGGTACGGGTTCTTTAACTTCTTCTTGTAGTTCTAATTTTTTTAATAAACTTTTTTTCTCTTCTCGTGCTTTGTTATAAGCCAATGTTTCTTGAGGCGTCCATTCTGAAATATTTAATCTTTGACAAATTTATTTTCTTAAAATAATACAAAATATTTCTCCTTCTTAAACGCCCAGGTGTACTTGTTCTAAAATTTTACTACAACTTCATTACAATTTATCTAATAAGAAAGTATTTACTTTATTTATTATACTAATCGTTCAAACCTAGTAATCTAGAGTCCATTGCAATCCATTCGCTGTTAAGGATACTATCAATTTTTATCCTATTTCGGTAATTTGGTTCCAACATCAGTGTTACGAGTCGCTTACAATTATCTGACAAAGAATCAATATACCGTGACCGAAATTTCCAATTTTTATTTATCTGAGCTTGATACAATTGTTTAATGTGTTTATCTTCGAATGGCATAGCTCTATTTAACATTACATAAATAACTATACCGAGTGACCAAATGTCTGTTGGCTTAGGGTAATATGGCGAGCCTTGCAAGATCTCCGGCGCTGTGTATGACAAAGAACCACAAAATGTGTCACTATGGATACTCTTTAGTTTTTTGTCAACGCATAAACGAGCGAAGCCAAAATCCGAAAGCTTCGCATTCTGATTTGCGGTCAACAGTACGTTTTCACATTTGATGTCCCTATGTGCTATTTCTAGCTCGTGCATGTATTGTATCGCGAGAGCTAGCTGTCGCGTCCATATTCTAGCCTGATCTTCTTGAACTGCCCCTTTTTGCAATATGTGTTCTAGTAAATCTCCATGCTCCATATATCTCATAAATATAAAATATTTATATCTCCTTTGAAAAATACTATGAGTGTGAACGAGGTGTGGATGATTGAGTTTGATCAACATTTCGATTTCTCTTGGAAGAAATTTTTTAACAAAATCCTTTGGAGCTGTATTAGTATCAATAACTTTACAGGCCAATACTGTTAATTTGTCATTTTTATTGGGGTTTCTATATTCAGCGAGATAAACCTGTTGATATATTGACCATACATTGATTAATTTATCATTAATCTCGGAAATTAATTAAAACTTTATTACCTTAGCGTAAGACCCTTCGTTGACTTTCTTGATCATTTTGTAACCGCGATTAGCGAGTGTCAATTGTTCAGAACCAGTCAATTTTAAATCGTCAACTATGCTGAGCTACATTCATTAAACATAATATTATACTCAAATACAAAATAGAGAAATTTATTCAGCAAAAATAACGTCAAAGCACCTTTACTTTTCCCTCCATTTATTCCGCTTTTTTCTTTTTTTCTGTTAAACTTGCAAGAGATTTGATCATTTCACTGACCTGTAGATATTACCAAAAATGTTATTGGTATATTAAATTTACAAGCTTATGATATCATAATGTATAACATCGTTGTAAATAGGTACCCTATTTGACTCCTTATGTTCGCGTTCCAAAATATCGCCCTGTCTTTTTGGTGGATTTTTATGGATGTCCGTTAACCTTTGTCTTTCCTCTTTGGCTCTTTGAAGAGCAGCTGCTTCAATTGCATTTAGAGCTAATTATAAATAACATAAAAACATTTTAATTATAAAATTCATCAACCTTTTTAAGAATACGAAATAATTATCGCTTACTAGTAAGTCTACTATCCATAGCAATCCAATCCGAACTAAGAATTTGAGTTGCCGAATGTCTTAATCCCGGATCCGGTTCAAGCAAATGTTTCACTACCGCTTTGCACTCTAAAGAAAGGACACTTGCAACGCGCGATCTAAATCTATACTTCTTTCCCATTTGTTGTTCATAAAGTTTTCGCATTCGGGTATCGTCGAACGGCATCGATTTATTTAGCATTACAAAGAGTACAACTCCTAAAGACCATAAGTCCGTTGGTTTAGGCAAATACGGTTTGCCGCGTAATATCTCCGGTGCCGCGTAAGACATGGAACCGCAATACGTTTCACTTAAGATCGGTTGGTCTTCGTCATCCACACAAAACCTGGAGAAACCGAAATCAGATAGTTTCACGTTAAAGTTGGCAGTTAACAGAACGTTCTCACATTTAATATCTCGATGACTGATTTCTAATTCGTGCAGATACTGTAAGCCGAGAGCTAATTGTCGGAGCCAAACTCTTGATTGATTTTCAGAAACACAACCGTTCTTTAAAATATATCCAAGGAGATCGCCATTCTCGCTGTATCGCATGAAAATATAATACTTCGTCTTTCTTTGAAATATGCTATGAACATGGATTAAATGTGGATGATTTAAACGAATGAGAACGTCTATTTCACGCGGTAAAAATTTTACAACAAAATCTTTTGGAGCTTTCAATGTTTCTATTATTTTACACGCTAGTGTTATTTTATTGCTTTCTTCTTTTGCTGTATACTCGCTTAAATAAACCTGTTAAAAGTAATTGTATTACTCAAATTCCTGCTTTTATCGTAAAATCTATAAAATCTAGATCTCAAATTCTCGTTACCTATTTCTGTTACCTTAGCGTATGCTCCTTCACCGACAAATTTTAGTAATTTATATCCTTTAGCTGATAACGTATTTTCTTCAGATACAGTAGTTTTCAAATCGTTCATGATAATTCCAACACCGAATTAAACATAAAGCATTGTGCCATGAATAATCACAAAAGGTTTCTTGTTCAGTTGACAAATTCGCAGTGAGAAAAACAGAGGGCATTTTTAAATTTTGTTTTACATAACTGAAATTTAATTTTATGAACTTTCCTTACTCATGTCAATATGTCACATTGACGCAGTTATTTGCTGCTATCGGAAAGATATAAATACAACAGAATATAAAGATATGAAGAACTATTTCACTAAAGAAAGAGTTTTTATTCAGTTTTTACCATCAAGTGATGCCATTCATTGATACTTGAATAGGGTTCAAGGACCGGTTAGATATGTATATATATAATTAATTGAATAAAAGACAATCTGTAATTATAATAATATTTAATTTAATTTTAAATATATTAAAAACAAAACAAGAACATTACTAGTAATAGTTATACATCTATTTTATTATTCTTGATCACTAGATTGTAATACAGTGCATAAGACCATAAGGTGCATCTACAGGAATGTGTATCGGCTGACTAGAATGAGATATTCTAGGCAATAAATTAAAGATAATAACAAATTCATGAAATGTCACAATTCCATATGCTTCCTGTTCAAAAATTCCCCAGCAATGCATACCCGTTGCATAAAAGATGGAGCCGCTGTCAACAGAATACCATATTTATTGATATCTGGATGTTCTGGGTATCTTTTCTCAGTGCGTATTCTTTCTAGCATACGCTGCGGTTCGCACGTTGTTTTCGGTTTATAATCGTTATTTATGTAATCTTGCAAAACTTTGGGCAAGATTTTTATAACTTCCTTCGCTTTTGTGCTACTCGGCGGTTGCAATTTTTCAGTTTCAATTTTTTGGGGAATAATTATATCGTCAACTTCGACTTTAGAATCAGTTTTGATAGAAGACTCCTCAGTAATAGTTTCTTTGTTGCTGTCATTTATTTTTGTATTGTTGTAGTAACTGCTAATATGTTCTTTCAATATATCACCTAAGCTTTCATTTTTATTCTTTTCCCTTTCAGTACCATCGATGTTGACATATCCGGTTCTTGTTTCAGTTTTAATTGATACTTGATTTTGTTCCACTTTACTTTCATCTGTTGTCATATTTGCAGTAATGTTAACTTTAAAACTAGTTGAAGATTCAGGATCGGTTTTATATTCAGTAGTGTTAGTGATGTTTCTGTTCATCGAAGCATCTATCATTGTCATGAAATGGATATTATCTTCCTCGTCTAATATTTGTGAAATTCTGTGTACTTCACTTATATTTATCCTGCAATATATAAGAAATATATTAGTTTCGTAGTATTTGAACAAAAAACCATTTAATGCACCATGTTTTTCCAAAATATTTATTTACTGACCCCTGCCTGGCTTCATGACAACAATACAACATAAGAGGATCGATAGGATGAGCCTCTGTGTTAAATATATATCCACCCATATCGACTATACATTCGCCATTGGGGGTATCTATAACTGTTCCTTGAACACCAGGGTTGTGGATGAAGTTATCAGGGTCAAATAATAGATACAGGTATTTAGTTGTTTCAGCAAGGAAGAATGATTCCATACGATCTTCCTTACGGTGATCTCGTACATCTTTTATCTGAAATATTCAGAATTTTTTTGTATAATTTTCGAACTGTCATTATTTTTTAGACAAAATGTTACAAAAACGGAAAAAACTTAAATTAATTAAACTACACTATATAGTGGTAATATGCACCCTCTCTCTCTCGTCATCACAAATACATTAATAATATAAAGTAAACTAAAGAGAACAACCCAAGGAATAACCATAACAAAAAGTTACAAAACTCCTATTATATTACATTAAAATAAAATATCAAATTAATATACCGTAGCATATCCACAAGGTGTTCTTGCACTGTGTTGGATACTCCTGAGTATATCTTCGCCCATTTGTAACAATATTGGGTCTCTCGTCTCCCTATATAAGTACATGATGGATTCAATTAGCTCTGGTCGTAAAGGATAACTCTCCCTTGAAGATGATGCCTCACCAGTACCGAGATTGTAAACTTCTGGGGTAAATCCATACTGTTTCCACACACTGTGGTAGTTATGTATTATACGCATTGCTGTATCGCTTTCGCCTAAAAAGTTAATTCATTTAAAATATTGTCTTTGACTCTAAATTAATTAAATAAACCACATTACATTTTTACAATAGAGTTCCACATACACGCTGACTGTATGAGCATAATCATAAAATGCTACAAGACATTAAGAAATTAATAATACAACCATAAGATTGCAAACAACTCAGACTAAAAGCACTAGTACTTGCAATCAGACATAGTTTGTGACTAAGGAGTCACATCATGCTAGTCATAAAAAAATCAATCTTATATAAAACAATCCCTTTTTTAATTAAAAAAAAATCCAATTACCTATTAAACTCAGTAAACCAGGCCAGTATGAGTCTAATGACTGAAACACAGGTAGTGTGACATGTCCTCTCAACATGGTAGCCCACACGTACCAGTCATCCTTCTTCAAGTACTTGTCAATAACCTGACGAGCTTCATTAAACATTGACATTAACTCTGGCCGTTCCAGTAGTATGGCGCCTAAAATATGATATAACATGTACATAAAAACTTATAGTTAATTTAACTATTATAACATGTATTGCTGTGGCTTTATTATATTATGTTGAAATCATTATATTTAATTTCATAAAATATTGAAGTCATTAATTGAAATACAAATTACGTATCCTAACTTTTAAGTTGGATCAAATAATTGCAGTCTAACATACCCTTGACAAGATATTCAAAATAGGAATCAACTCCCCCTCCAATGCCAGCATCTTGAGCTGTCCACCTTCCGGTCATCACGTCAATATGATTTCCAACTAGACCTATAGGTGATCTATGATGGTACAATGCCTTTAATGCATTAAGTGCAATCTGTAAAAATTAAGTAATATTAATTAATTGTATTATGAAATCATTATTAACATGATAATGTAAATACTATGTGACAAGTTAAAGATTTTTTTTATAATTAATGCTTGGATGTCTCACCTCTTCATATAAGGGATCTCCAGTGAGTCTACTTAAAGTGCCAAATTCAATGATAAATGTGCCTACACCAGCAGTACAAGTAATGCTTGTTTCTCCAGGTGGCACACCTGACCTTAGGTTTATAGTGCCATAAGGCATCCCAGTGGTTGTATCGAACGCAGTGATTAATCTCTGTGCTACATCTTCTGCTAAACGTAGAAGAGGACCATTACATGGCCAGCCAGGTTCCAATTTCATTCCAGACCTGAAAATTAAAATAATAGATGTTAATTAATAAAAAATATAATAAAAAAAATACAGCTAATTAATTCATAAAGGATGTTTTTACAGCATAAATATGGTTGAAACTTTATTTTATTTGTACTTACTTGTATGATAAAAGATGTGCACTAAGTAACCCACCGATAATTCTAATATTAGTTTCAAACACTGAAACATTAATGTCAGAATCAAAATTTTGTTTCTCAAGTACAATATCAACCACTCTATTGAATTCTGTATAGTTTCCCATGATCACTAGCATGTCCATAGCATCTATCAGTGTAAGAGAGTAACTGCCCCAAGTATCCATTCCATCACAGCTCAAAGGGCGCAGCTCATCATATGGATACGCGTATCGTAGGTAGCTATCATAAGCATGCTGGAACATTTCTCTTACTTCCTCTCTAAAATTAAGAAAATAATAATGTAATGAAATCCAAGGTGGTAAGTTCTAATAGAGATAAATTCTTACCTTAATTTTGCAACATCTTCCTTACTGTATTCCCTTATCGTTAAGCAATTTTCACAATGAAAACACAGAATTAAAAGCGAAAAAAGTAGTAGCTTATACATTTTTAATAACGATCGATAAAGAGGTGGATATTTTTAATCGAGATATTAGTATTAGTTTTCCTATATTGCTTTAAGCATTTTTGAATTTATGTATATTTGACGATCTTTTATGATTACAATTACACATGGATTTTGCCTTTTACGTTATATTTGTCTACCTAACCGATCGGGTCGATATTTATATTTTTATAGAGACATAATATAAACGTAGCACAACTGCAAAGTGCATAGGCAAACTGCAGCAGGTAAGATAATCGATAACTGATGACATTGACGTGTGACGATCTAAATGAAATTATATTAAAATCGATTTAAGATTTAATCAGAATCAATCGATTACGAAAATGACATCAAGATTGTTGACTATTAAATCCTCTCTTATTTAATGAATAAATAAATCTTTTATGTAGGACACAAAATAAAATATATTGAAACTGTTAAATTTTCGAGATGATTTTTATATCCTTATGAATCGAGTTTATCGTATATTCTGAGCTGAAATCCCTAAAGTGCAGTTGTTTTGTTGATATTAATGGCTTAAAGTACAAAAAGTTGTTTTGGGTAAGGCTACGTCTAGATGTGCCTTTTTCAAATTTTACGTGGTACTATTTTTAGCTAAAGATATAATAGCTTTATAGGATTAGTATGATTTTTGTTTTATGTTTTGTTAGAGGTAAATGATTTTTTTATATATATAATCATATCACGGGAGTATTATGAATATACTAAAAATCATTGAATAGCTTTCAAACTTCGCTATTATTTTAGTTTCATACAAAAAAGAAATGGACCCCTCCATTTTTCAGCGTCTGTTTATGATTCTTTGCCACATACATGGTATTTATTGCAACATATTGGCTACTTTGGTAAAGATGTACACGAACTAGGTATACCAGGTAAAGAAAGCATTAAATAATCATTAATTTTAAACTATAATAATTTGAACAAATTGTTCTATTTAACGTCGCGGCGTGTTTTGTTTTTATAGCAGTTTTCATATTTTAAAAAGTAGCAATATGTGACTTATCTCTTCCACAAGGGAAACTTTCTATCTCTACAATAAAAGTAATAATTTTAGTAGTTAACATAGTTTTGTTAGAAAAAGTGCAACTCACTGGTTCGTCATTTAATTCCAAAGGCATTTGTTTGTTGATAGATTTTACGAATGTTAAAAGTTATATTTTTCATATTTCTTTAGTTACGCCTATAGCGTCTGTGGCGAAATTGTGTAACGTCTCACAAAAAATATAAAGACAACGTCATATTGTAGTAAGCAAACTCATATACATTAAAAGAAAATATTTTTTTAGCATAGGTATTACAAGGTATAAAAATATACTTTAAACAATTTCATGAAGTATTTTTACTATCTGTAGTATAAAATCAACTAAATCATTGAACAAAATTACTTTCTCGTTAATAATAGATTTCATATTTTAATCATTTTTTTAGCCTCTTCTTATAAAACAAGACATGTCACACTTTTTAATCTGTTATGAATTCACATCCGTTAAGGCACAATTTACGGCGGCATCGATGTTTTATGATCATAGACTAAGTTGCTTGATTTAATTTATTTGAAACAGGTAATCTGGTTTAACACCATACAGTCTTAATATTCATTTTGTTTAATTTGTTTTTTTTTTTAAAGATCTCATCAATTTTTTTAATTTAATTATATGATTCCAAGTTTCAATTCTATTAATAAAGTTATATGAAAAATAGGAACATAAGAAATCTTGTTTCTTGTAGATATCGTAAAATTCTCATTTAGATAATAAAAGTATTTTTTCCGAAATTACTTTAAAAAATCTTTAGAAAAATCGAGTGAATTTTATTTTAACGTTATTTTGTATTATTTTTCTTTTGATGTAACGTTTATCCATAGACTAATAAATTCGCTCTAACCTTATTGGTTAAAATTTGAAATAGCATAGATAATAAACAAACATAAACTGCAACAGCTGAAACTACTAAAATGTCTGTTGTCCGTTGATGCTGGTTAGCATTTTTGAGGGTGTTTTCAATTTCTAACCAGCCAAATTTTAAGACTACTCTCATAATTTGATAAAATGTTATCCTCGTGATATAAGTTACACTTAATTTTGCTTTGGCAAAGCGTTCTCTGCGAATTAATTAATCATAATTGAGACTTCAGAATTGTCGTTAAAGAATACGGAACAAGCGGCGCAATGGCATCATTTAGAATTCACGAGGACCAAGAAAACACTGCGTTGGCATTAAGGAAAGATGCTGATGTATTCTCAGCTGCATCACAACGGCGTGCCCTTGGCGATCTCAGCCAGTTCACTTGCAATCAAAACCGAAATATAAAGCATGTAAGTTATTTTATTGTTTTTAGTAAGATTAAGAGACAAGAAGCATTAATTTTGATTTGATTTTAGGCAGGATTGACGAATGGACCTTGCAAAGTTCAAGATGAGAATAGAACAGTACGTCAGATTAAAAATGAAAAAAACATCGTACCTCCCGTGGCCCAATTTCGCGCCTTTAGTGTGTACGAGGATAAGCCGACAGAAGTCGAGGTGAAGAAGAGAGAGCCAACATTTAAACCGTTCGTAGCAAAAGAAATTAGAAAAGATAATTTCTTTATTAATGCAGCAGAGAACGTAAGGGCTCTTTGTGCTCAAGTCGAAAAGTCAAAGCAAATAGAACAAATTAAAGAAGTTGCTGCACTCAGGTAATAAATTTTATTAATAAAAAGTTTAGTAGGTTATAAATATAAGCTAATACCATTTTTGTAATATTTGCCTTTTTAATGTTTCAAGAAAATATAACCTAAATTAATGATAAAAGTATTGTGAATTAAATGCTAATTGCTGACAACTTAATCTGTAGAAGTTCTTTAAATATCCCTTGTTATATGCACACTTATTACAACTTTTTAATCTGAGGTTATAATAAATTCTAATTTTTGTAAATAGATTGGAGCTAAGAATTTTATATTCATTTGATATGAATTAAGCAGGATCATTAATATTTTTAATCCAATTATATATCTATGTGTACAAATAAAAAATAATGTTAGCATGTCTTCTATTTGTCCCAAAACCATTGATCACATTGCAATACGATGATATCCCTATATGGCATTGTAATGCATGCTGAGTACAGTTAGTTATCTGTAAAACTAACTAAAAGAATCAGTGCCATGTAAAGTTTTTAATTGTGTAGACCTCCACTACAAGAGAAGAAAGAAAAAGATGTTGTGGAATCACCAATGTCAGTTGTGGACACCAGCATTCTTTCTATGTCAATTTCAAAGAATGAAAGTCAGATTCTTGAAGATAATGATGAAGAGGACACAACGACAGCCCAGACTGACCGTGAGATGTTCTTCCATGTTGTTGAGTATCGGCAAGACATATATGACTACATGAGAGAGATTGAGGTTTGTATAGAATAAACATATACATTTGAAATGTTTGTCACATAAATTTTCTTAATAATTCTAGTCATTACAATCGTTTTAATATGAGTTTATATGTTATACCCAAAATATAAGTAAATTTTCTTTACCATTAGCTTGCTGAATTGGATTTAAAACAATATAAAGGTAAAAAAACATAAGCTTTTATGTAAATAGTGGACATATATTTAAGCACTATTTAAGGAGTCCAGAAGTGAAAATAAAACATTAGATTTTATTATGGTTTTCCACCTTTTGTGATAATTTATCACCATGCTCATTATCTTGATACCAACGACTTATTTGTTTGCTTAACAGTCAATTTTTTAGATAATTATGAAGTAAATGAAATAAAATACAATTAATGTTTTAATTGATAATAATTTATGCATATAACAGAAAGATACTAATGTGTTTAGATAGTCATATAGAATAATTATCATACAGGTCAAAAACAGAGCAAATCCCCGTTACATGCGTAAGCAGCCAGATATCACTCACATGATGCGCTCTATACTGATTGATTGGCTGGTGGAGGTTTGTGATGAATATGGACAGCAGAGTGAGACATTGCACCTTGCTGTGTCTTACGTCGACCGCTTCTTATCGTACATGAGTGTAGTACGCACTAAACTGCAACTCGTTGGTACTGCAGCTACTTATATTGCTGCGTAAGTTATACTACTACAATTATAAATGCGAGAGTATGTGAAGATGGATGGATCTTTGTTACAAAACAATACATTTATACAAAAGGCTAAGGTTTATACAAAGGCACTGAACAGATTTTAATGATACTACAATAGTATAGTTTGTACAACAATGATTGTGTTGTATAACCATGACTGATACCATCCATAATACACTATTTATAAAAATATTGAGCGATATCCATAATAATAAATATAAGTCCTGTTCATTTATAGACAAAATTGCAATTATATGGAATTTTTCTAAAAACAATTGATTAAAACAATTTAATTTATTTTCATATTTATATACACAAAATAATTTCATAATAAAATCTTTTTTTTGTCTTATCTTGTATTTAGTTTTTTTATATTATTGTATTTATTTTTTTAGTTGGCAAATGCATGCATATAGTTCTATTATGTATTTCTATTTTATCAGGAAATATGAAGAAGTGTATCCTCCAGAAGTATCAGAGTTTGTATACATCACAGACGATACATACACTAAACGGGAGGTGCTACGTATGGAACATCTGATTTTGAAAGTGCTGTCGTTTGATCTCTCTACTCCCACATCACTGGCCTTCCTCTCGCATTACTGCATTTCTAATGGAATCTCAAAGAAAATATTTCACTTGGCTGCTGTAAGCATTTTTTTATTATTTCAGTTTCACGTTAGAGGAGTGTATTTATACATTATATTTATTCAGTAATAACAAATTTTCTAAGAATTTTTTTGCTAGTATGAAGATAATAGAGAAATTATAGGTATTTTTATTATGTAAGTTTGTTTGTTTGAAAAAATTATGTAATCTCCTAGATTCAGGCAATAAAAGAAACTGCTTAGACAAAAAACAGATTTATAATAATAGATAGAAAATAGAATAATTCATTATTTTTATAATAATGACGGCAATTATGATTTAAAAAAAATTTGAGGTTAATTAGTAATATATTAAACACTGAGTCATATTGCTATCCATAGTAAATAGACATTGTTTGGTTAATTGATTTACACGTTTGTAAAAATTGCTTAAATACTTTGTCATACTACAAAAGACGCATTAAAACTATGTTCAACATGTGTCTAGCTAAACAGTGTTTAAAAATTAAACACTGCTTATAATATTATCTAAATTGCTTAACAGCGAATAAACTCACAAAAAAAACTTATTGATAAAATGATATATGTTACATTTGACTGCTAAAATAGGTTTTAGACATCTATTAAACTTACTTAAACGTATATTAATCTATATCTAAAGCATGTTTAACTCTAAACGGTCTTTAGACGCGGATTTGTAGTACGGATTTTTTTTAAACACGCGTTTAACGTCTGTTTAAATTTTTTGTAGTAAGGCAGTTTGTTATTATGTTGTCTATTAATATCATCACAAATAAACAGCATGTTTGGATAAAAATAAAAGATTGAAATATTTCGGAGCCCAAACATTTATGTTTAGTTGTCTCAATGCAAAGTGTTGTACACCAATATTACCAAATATGTAGCGATATTAACAACATTCTTCGAGTTTCTTGGCGGTTCTTCTCGGTAGAATCTGCGTTCCGAACCGGTGGTAGCTTCATTATTTATGTAATTTTTTTTTGTTATTTTCATGTATGACGATTCAAAATTGTTTTAATTTACCTTCTAAATAAAAAACTAAAATTTTTGTCCTAAAATTGGTTTAACAATATAGATTGTCAACTCATCATGCTATATTGTAGTACAGCGTTTCTCATTTGCCAAGTCTCTATGCGGTATCGTGAAATCAAAATCAAATACGATATATGCGATACCAAAATATATATTATAATATAATTAATTATATATTAATGAAACATAAATAAATTAATATATCAATGAAACATTTTTACTATTAATGAATGTGTATTATTTTACCTGATGATTAGGTAAATTGAGGTTCTTGTGGAATCGGCTTGGGTTTAAAAGTATTAGTAGTAAGTAATAAGTGTGTGGTACTGCCCAAGTCGAGCCAGCCCGTATACAAGCTATAGTCGGTGAACTACAGCCACATTCTACTACAATATTATTTCAATGTGTAGTAGTAATATTGAAAAAACGACTACATTTGCATATATTTATTTTATTTGCTTTATTAAGTTAAAGTGGGTCACAAGGGTTGTGTGAACGGGAATCACTTGCAGTACATCGCGGAGCTGTCGCTGCTGGAGTCGGAGCCGTACCTGCAGTTCAAGCCGTCGGTGATCGCGGCCAGCGCGCTGGCGACGGCGCGCCACTGCCTGCTGTGCGCGCGCGGCGCCTGCGAGCGCGCCGCCGAGCAGCCCGTGCACGCCGCCTGCGCCAACACCGGTACTCATTCCATTTCAGTTCGAAATGTCGTAACTCTACGTGATACCTCGTATCAACTAATTTCGGTAAAAATGGATTTTTCATTGAAAATGGTACAAGTAATTTTTCTTAAGTCGAAAACATTTAAAAATGTAAACATATTTATTACAGTTGCCTTTGAAATAAAAATTTTCGTCTCCTGTAAAGTTCGGCAGTTTGCATGTGCGTATAGACCGACGTACTTTGTTCAAGTAGGCTTTTAAAGCAGTATTAAATCTAAAATTCGGTAATAATACTCGAAACAAAAATGACGAATTTTTAAAAATTCTATTTCATTATAAAAATTATTCCATTCAATCATTCAATCGATAATTTCTCATATACTCGTATGTATAGTTAGATATACGTCATATTTATCTGCTGAATGGGGCAAATATAGAAAAATAGATTGTACAATTTTATATCTCTATACACATGCGATGGTTTGTATTATGTGCATTACACTGCGCAGAACACAAAATTACTACCAAGGCAGTCGTGACGACATTTCTGTAATTATTAAATAACATCTAATTATTTAATATGTATATTAAAATAATTTTGAATTTATATTCTTTTTTTTTGTAATTAATATAAGACGTATTTCTCAAATAGATGAAAACCCTAATACTGAACCAGTGTAGTTGTTCCAAAATTAGCTCCGTTCGTCTGTTCCGTTAATTTGTCTATATATGTTTACTATATAAGTCAAAGATAAATATGAATGTCTTATAACGGCTGCAAATATTCAACAAGTTTATTTATATTTATAGTCTTATGTACTTTTCTGTACTATTCGTCAGTTCCGACTCGCCTCGTATTCAGACCGACACTCTTGAATCGAGGTATACGAAAGTAGAGGTTAGGCTTCCATAAAAAATACTTGATAACCCTTAAATTATAGCATTTAGGAAAAACTTCAGGAAGGAAGAATCACAGCTTGCATGTACGCGGAAAAAACGATCGTGACTTTTAATTAAGATCTTTCAGATTAGGGGTTCTATCAGTTAAACGCATCAAATTCCACATGACCACCTGTACATCTCCCGTTGATCCACAATTGGATATAACTAAATTTTTTTCTGTTTATCATTGCACAGCGTGGCCGGCAGCTTTAGTGCAGAGTTCGGGCTATAGCTGGGGCGAGTTGGAGCCGTGTCTGAGGGAACTTGCACGAACGCATTCGCACGCATCGAGGCAACCCTACCAGGCCATCCCGGACAAATATAAGAACAACAAGTGACTATTGATATACATTTTAATTTGATTTTATTTTTGTAAATAGATAGATGGCAAATAAGCAGCGAACACTTGATATTAAGTGATGACTGCTGCCCATTGACATTTGTAGCACCAGATGAGCCAGAAATGCATTGCCAGCTTCAGTAGGAAAATGGGGTGAAAAGAATTAAGACGTAAGGAAAGGAATTGCAGTTATTTTAGCTACTTTATGCCGATCTTCTATAAGAGTGACATACTACCATGGTCGAGCCAGCCTGTATATGAATGAGCTGAAGTCAGTAGACTACATCTAGGCTCTACCTCAGTGATATTGAATTTAATTTTTTAGGATTAGGATTTTGTAGCCTGTATGTGTGAAATAGTTCATCAGCTTTGGACCAGTTAAGACAAACTTTATTTACAAACATTTGTTTAAATCATGTCAATATTATATTCTTACCTCTCTTAATTTAAAAAATGTGCCTCTGGGAAACTGGGTTAATTATAAACTTATATAAGTCTTAAAATTAAAAAGTTTAGGTCCATTGTGATCCTAGTTACAGAGGTTTTACTGTATAATCTATTAAAATATTCCATATGTCAATTAAAACGAATCCAATTCCAGGTTTGACGGTGTATCAACAATCGAGCCTAAGCCGATGTACCCAGTAGCGAAGTATCAACAGCCAGCCGCCGCGCGACCGCCGCCTGAAACCACGCGAACTAGCTAGTAGCGACATATGGAGTTACTTGTCTTAGCCAAACAACAGACCTAGACAAAGTTATGAAACTATTGACAAATTCGTTTGTTGACCAGAACAAGAAAGATATGGATGTGACTGAATCATGTGTCAATCGAATGTGTTAGTGATTTCCATATTAACAATTGAGAAATTAATTTGATTTGTTTGCAAACGAGTTTGTCAATCGCTGTATAACTATCTAGATCAAAAGACTAACGTCGTATACTTCAGACGTTTCGCCAGTAATACGGATATAATGAGAGTGATCACAGATCGTAGTTAAATTGGAAATTTAATTTAGCAGATGATGATGTTTATAATAACTGGGTGATAGAATTACAGGTTGTCATTGTTGCTTGAATTAAAATAAACGAGACTCGTCCTATTCAGGTATGTTATAATGTATACAATTTTGCACTAACTCTCAAGTACATGCAACTGATGCAAAATATTTAAACATGGTTTGGAAGAAAAGAAAGAAGAAAAAACGAAGCTAAAAAAACATCCTTCGTGAAGATTTAATAAAAGTCCATGAGAAGACGCATTTAAAACGGCATTTATTTATTTATTTGTGATGTGTTTAATATATTATGTATAATGAAAACGTTCATGCATTTTAAAAGTTTTTTCATTAAATAAAGTTGAAGCCATAAATCACTATTCTAATGTTAAATTGTTGTAATTGTAACTGAAACATTCGTCAATGAAAATATGAAAGGATAAGTTTGTAAGATTAGATTTCAGATCGCATTACGATATACAGGTTTGTAGGTTAGAATGACATCAAAAGAAAATCAGTGTAACATAAAGCTCAGGTGGAATTCAAAAATCGTAAAATATTATCTTACGTAAACGACACGAGAATTAGCAAAATTTTATCAGACATTTATTTTTACCATTACTGTGTTCATATCGTCGTAGTTCGTCTTCCGTTTTTGTCACACTGATGCTCCAGACTGCGAAATTTTCAAACTTCGCTATTTTCCTAGAGTGATAAGTAGATAGTATTGTGATTGTTTTGTGGACCAATTTTTTTTTTTAGAAATTAATGTAATTCTACTGAACGATGTTAGTTTTAAAATGTTTGTCAACTTAATGTATTTCAAACTGTAATTTTTATAATACAATGGATGAACGGTATTGCACTTAGCGTTAAACGGTTTATTATAATTTTTCTGAATTGTAAACGACTTAGTGATTATTTGAATACCAATTCTTAGCACTTATTTTCATGTTTGTTAGTAAATTATTATTTTTGAGATATAAGGTATGTTTTTAATGTTGATAAGTAGTTTTATTGTAATTTAATATAATAAAATCCATATTTTGCTCTGATTTAGCTGATGGAGGTAAGTACCGATATTGGTAATATATAAATATTAAAATATTACGTGTTTTCTTTGACATCCTTTTGCAGACAGCACTTTTACTTAGCTCTTGAATTAACTTTTTTTTTTAACGCAGTTGATCGATAACAACAGTTGACGACAACGATACTACAAAATTGCAAATTACATTGCTAGGCACGTGTCTATTTTAAGATTTCTGGCGTCATGACACACTGCGTTGGTTTTGGACCTCTAATTTATCTATAAAGTACATATTCAAACATTTGTTGCAATTTTATATGTAAGTAGAAATTAAATTTTAACAACAGAGATAACGATTATTATGTTTATTTTGTATGAATTTTAGAACTTTAAGCATTATAAATATACCACTCATGGTCAAAGCAAATATAGAATTATAGAGCTTATTCCGTCATGTTGCTCTTTGGATTAGAAATTTAAAATTTTAAACATGCATGTTTTCGTGATGTCTTTCGTCGTTGCCGAACAAAATATAAATTTTGCATACAAGATTCTTAAAATAAAAAAACCCATATAAATTTCAATTTCTGTGTTTGGAAATCTGAACCTGTGACCATAGAAATCAACTGATTATTCATTGATCTGCGAAAAAGAATATAGAACTCCAATAAAATGAAATGATCTTTTGGTGATTTATATATTTCGTGTTACAAAAATAAGTTTCATAATGTCCCTTCTAAGTGATGTGCGAGGTTTCTCAATATATTTTGTACTTGTTTTCGTGTCGGTGGTCATCAGTCAAGGGGTGTGCTTCTCTTGTGTGTACACGTTTCCCAGGCCCTTTTTCGTCGCGACGGGGCCTGTAAAGAAAAATAACATTAAACATTTTAAATGTTTGCAATTAACTTGCGTAACTGCTATTTTAAAAAAAACTTCCAAAGGAACTTATGCTAATTGCGGTTTGTAGCAACCGTATTTGAATTTACGGCATATACGCGTGCGTGCGGAATTCTAAACGGCACACAGCTGCTGATGCTATTCGCGGTTGTTGACTATACGTAATAGACGTAAGGAAATTAAAATTGCTATAAGCGTTGATCGTATACATTTAAAATGTTAGTTTGTTACTAAAATGAAGTATTTGTATATAATAATTAATATATTATATTTATCAATATAATATTTATCAATTTATGCGCTCTAAGGGCTATTATTTAACAAAGGCATATTTTGACAATTATAAAAACTAGTTGTTACAAACTCTTACAGAGATCAAATATTAAACGTTCTATTAACGAACGCGTTAAGTTTAAAACGTCGACGGAATGTTTATAAACAGACGTGATATTGGCAAGTGCGCGCGATCGTGCGCGAACCGCCTATTTCAGACATAGTTTCCAGGAAGTTTCCCATCTAAACTTCAGTCTCACTGTTTTAATATGATTTAACCTTCAAACGCTCGCCAACTCTATGTTCCGTCTGGCGAGTGCGTCGAACAATTTAAATCTTATTCGCAACGAGTCGGCTTTATGGAGCCAGGGACAAGCTGCATAAACATAATAAATCATTTGTCGTCCAGTCTGAGTGGTGCGACGAGATATTTAAAGCATGATAAGGGCCGGGTCTTGGCATCAGACGTTCTTCTTATGATTAACTATCAAGGGCCATTCATTCAATACTACTTATACGAGTAACGAGTACATCGTAAATGTGACGCCTTACTAAGGATATTTTTGAGATTTTGTAAGGTTGTACGTTAATATTAAAATAACGTTAACATTGATTTGTACACATTTCTTGAACACGTTCTACTCACTTGGTTATCTCCATATTATACGTGTTTCAAATATCGGAGTATATAAGTATAAAGTGTGTATAAATATACTTTCTTTTTTGAAAAAAGTATTTTTTTATTTTAGAAAAATAAAAGAATAGAAAATATACATACAATGTAACGCCTCACGTGGAGGACAAGCACGCTAACAACGAGTATCTTTTGCTAGTCGTGCTTTAGCACCTACCCACTGATCTGCGCGATACACTAGGACGTGAACAGAAAATTAATCAGTCATTATTTTTATGCACTGAATAGAATTGTAATAGTAGATGCATCGACGCATAGGACCTCCGTGATATAGTGTCGAGCCCATATTCAACATAACGACACAACTATTTATATTACGACCGTAAAGACGTATTTTTTTACATAAAATCTTTAAATTATTTAAAAAATGCCTACCTTTTGTGATATGAAAAAATAATGTAGTAAGTAATTTTTGGGTATAATAAATAATTAAAATAAAATTACTTCATGTAAACAAATTTTTATGTCGATTGTATTTACCTTTTGTAATTTTAAAATATATATAAGATACTTCTGTTATTATTACATTGGTAAAATTTGTGATTTAGCCAATCAAATATACTGAACTAATAAAATACATTTTTACTTACAAAGTATTCGTTTAAACATTAACATAATAGCGGTCACATTACATATAAACCACACATTACATTTTTATTCATGGAAATTTTGGATATGATCGATAAGTATTGATTAACAATTACCGACGATTCGCCAATGAGCGTTTCGCATGTTAAGAAGATGTCCATATCGCACTCATGAACCCACTTCCGCAGCCCGGAAAGGAAAGGAAATTCACAAGCAAGTTAGCAATTCTGTACACGGCCATTATATTGGCCGGGCTCGTTTCTCATAATTCACGCTATTATTGTTTTGTTATAAAATGTTAATAACGTTAATTTCGTTTCAACGTATTGCTTCTTTTCAAAGATTTACAAGAATGAAATAATTATTAATTGTGCAATATAAAATAGCCGTTTATATCAACTTTTTATAAATGGACCGATACGAAAAAAAGTCTAAAGCAGAACTATTTTTGATTAACTTAAGTACATCGTCTCATTTAAAACATTTCAAATTAGGTAACCTGATTTTTCGTTTTTCTTTAGTTATAATTTTTTATAACTATAAAGAAAAACGAAAAATGTTAGCATGAAAATTCGCATAGGAGGTGTAGACAGAAGACATCAAATCTAAAACGTAACATTTAAAGAACATTACCGCGCGCAATAGCTATTATCATAAAGTGGGAAATAACGGCGTTACTTACTTATTGTGTATGTACGTCAGTGCTTCTGGCATTTATGATAGATCGGTAATAAACAGTTTAGATTGGATGAAGTCTATTATTGTCTGCACAAACATCTCGAAGGGAAGCTTTGGGCCATTTCCTGGCAAGAGAAATGGGGCCGCTCGTGACGCACGTTTTACCTAGTAGGTACATCCGTTCATATTTATAAAACGAACATTTTTACGTATCCTAATAATTATAGGTTTCCGGAACGCGTAGGACACTTTCTATTTTAAGCTTTCTATATTGGACCTTTGTACGTGATTAATTCTTACGAATAGATGTTTGCGAATAGTTTTTATTATGTAGATACTATAGCAATTTTATCAACTTTTTAATTTGTAATCCATAACCGTTCATAGATTAATTTTTAACTCGAGATATTTATTGAACTCTTTACTATAGTCTTTTAACCTATTTCAAAAAAGGTGGCGGTTTTTCTTATTTTATTATATGTATTTTTATGTTTTTCCCCAATTTTAGCTGATTTTCATCCGTTTTTTAATTATTTTTGTTGAATTGTTATCAAGTGGTAGCTTAAAAAAAACCTGTAACTTGACGATTCAAACGTGCTGTAAAAAGCCTATAAGAATTTGTGATCAAGTTAGGATCTGGTGCTGGAATCCTGGAGAAATCGATAAAACTCCAAATAATATTTGAAGAGTTTTCTCGATTTACTGATTTAGGTAATTTTTATAGTAGGTACCTATGCACGAAGTATTTGCTCTCGGAGAGTTGCTTTTGGTAAAGTGGAAATGATCGTAAATAATGCCTCGCAACGGGAAAAGCAAGATTTTGTGAATCGTGATAAGCAGTTGAAATTAGATTAGATATTGTAACTTGGGTAAATTACAAGCCGCCCCTTACTATATTCGTAACTTAAAAGTGTAAAGTAATAATTAAAAAAAATAAATATATTTTTGAATTTAATACAAGAAGCCTAAAAATTATTAGAATTGAGTATTAGGTTTAGTATTTGCTGGTATAAATAACACGTTTTTTTTTTTTAGTTTAGTTTTGCTTGGCACCGACTTTGAATGTTGTACTTGGCACCGTATTCAAAATCAAAGAAAATATTCATTTTTTGCTTTTAATTTTGCTTGTACCTCTTAATTCATTTTTAAATGTCTTTATAAAATTTTTATACACACTCGTTAAACTCTGTATTACACAATTTTTGAACCGAAATTATTGTAATTCTCATTGAAAAAATTTTTCGTTATTGCTTTTTTTAGCTTTAAATTAATGTGTTACCATTACTTTATAAATGTTTCCTTACTTTTTACTAATATTTAGATAATAATGCATTGGTAAAATTTACATACCTATTATATTTAAAAAAACTTAATAAACATTTTTAAATTATAAGTAAACGTGTTGTTTATATTTTTTATTAAATCAAAACATCAGGGTTTTCATAGTAATTTCGTTACCATAATGGTACGAGCTACGTTTCTTTACATGATCACGATTTAACGTGACTGGACTTAGTTTTACTATCGTTCCTCGAAACCAACTTGTTTCCATTACACCCGCAACAAGCTAAAAAACCTTTAATATTAATAGGAGGTGTCGCCGTATAAAATTATGCTATCCTACACGTTTCGAGAAATCCGTGTAAGTACTTTCGTGAAATAATTTCCGTCTGTTTCGAAATGTTGAGTAATTATCAATGTTAACATTTTTTTCGGACCTCGATATTTATATTAAAATGTTACATTTCAAATTCAGGACTCAATTTAAAAAAATAAGACCATAATCTCAAACGATACTCAATTTTAAGTTACAATTAAATCACTATAGTCTATTTTTCTTTATTGGCCTTATTTAGCAGACCAATATGGTGTACTCCTAACCAGACATAAGAGTTACAGATGCGAAATCAATCGAATGATTGAACTAAATCATTTTTTATAAATAAAAAATTATAATGAACAAATAATGTGTCTGCGACTTTCTTAGTAGGCGAAAGCAGAACATAGCCTTAGCGCATTCGCGCTAAGGTATGCAATAATGTTCGAAAATAAGTGATTATCGTCTCAGGTATTATTACAAAATAAGACAAGAAAAGAAAAATAGACTAGACTCATTACGTTTTTTAAGACACCAAAATATTTCTTTTAACATAAAAGAACATGAAAATATGTGAAAGTGCTTCAGCCACCCCTACTCGAATTTATTAATTTGGACGATCGACCGGTGAAATCGATTCGTTCAAACGTCGGGCAAAAAAAGGTATTACGATTCGTTATCGCGATAAGACTCGTTATATAAAATATTGATTCTACGCATCCCTTATCTACCAACATTTATGGGTAGCAGTGAAATGACATGGAAACGTGACGATACACCGAAATCTATCACCGATACTTCTCAGAGACCGCCTGATGCTTTATCCCACGACGCGGGCACCCGCTGAATACTAAGTTGAGTTCAGTGTTCACGCACATCGCGTTTTGTTTAGTCTGTTTCATATGGGATTATAAATATGCGAGAATTCAGCGCAGTTCAAACGCGCTTTTCAAGGAAAAACACCTGTCTGTAATCCACCTGGCTCGTGTTACTCGTCGTTCCTACTGTTTATCTATTTAATATCCATTCAATATTCGCAATCTACATCTAAAATTTTGTGTCATTATTTTTTGAATAAAAATATATTTTATGATAATTACGTTTAAGAAATACAGTATGCTTTACATCCGCAGAAAGTTTAAAAGGAATTTCAATAACTCATTAAGTCACACTGACTCGTCGAAGTACTGCCCAGCGGAGTCAACAACCCAATAAATTCTGTATTGATGTTTATTTATCGTTAATTGTCAAAAATCGGTATGAGCAGGAAGTGAGAGGCTTCCCGGCGGCGAGTGAAAACCTCGGGGGCGGAAGCGGTGCGGTGCGAGAGACAAGCTTGCATTACAAATTACGACTAAATGAACGCACCACGCACGTGCGTGCTGCTCGGAACTTATATCTGCAGTGTGTTTTATAGATCATGCATTATTTATTGAATTTTTGCTCTTTATTGAAATTATAAAGAAATAATAAAGTGCATAATCGGAGCAATTCAATTACACCAGTTTTCATTTTTACAAGCTTTAATTTAACTAACAATGTACTATGTAACTATGTTTGTTCGGGTGGAATCTTGCAACTCTAATTTTGTATTATATATTACTTTATTATTTCAAATGTAAAAAAACGCGTAATAATTATTCAACGTTGAAATTTAATATTTGTAAGCTTACGATTGGCTTTTCTTCGCGGTCCCGCTCGCGTGAGTTTTGTTTTCGTCGATTACGTAGGTAGGTCTTGATATAGGTATTTTTTAAATTAAGTAGGTACCTGCCTGCTTAATAATTTGAAAAATAAAATACTTTTTTCTTTATTCCTTTAAGAGATTATTTTTAAGGCACTTATATTTATGTAAGTTGGTTTAGCGGCAAAAACGTAACAAACAGATAAAGTTCTGTACTTTTAATATTAGTTTTTTATATGTATACAAAATCTATGAAAAATATTTTACACAATTCAAACTTATTATCCAATAAAAAATATAAATTTGATTTTATTGTAATTTAGGCTATTAGCTGCGGTTCATTAAGCGTAAACATCGAAAACTTCAACGAACGTTAAAAGATTCGTTCCATTACAAGGCAAATTTAGTTGTTCGTGTTTAATGACTGTCCTTAAAGTCCAATGTATTGTATATTGAAAGAGAGCAACTAGCCGTAGGTTTGTTTGTTTAATTTTTGAATATTTTTGTAAAATTACTACAACATTTAGTGTAATAAGACAAAATATGGATGCTGATATGCAATACTGTGTCAAGCCACACGGACTTCATTTTGAGAAAATGGCGTCTAAAGATTTCGAACCTATTCTTAACACAACTGTTTGAAGAAGCATATATCCATCTTTTCTTTTCTATTTTGATAAAAAGTATAATTAATTAATAGTAGATAGGCTAGTAAAGATTTTTATCTAATAATAAGTTTTTCAAATATTTAAAATTATTGCATAATATAAAATATGGAACTTACTTCAATATTCTAAGCATTTGATTAAGAAACTTTTTTCCGTACTTATTTAGTTCAAATGACATGAAAATTTTTTGTATAATGTAAAATACGAAATACATTATCAGAATACATCAATATCTCTAAATTTGACTTTTTGTGGGTTGACACATTATTGCTTATCAGCATCCATATAGTATTTGTTCGTTTATCGAACAACTCATAAGCGGACAAATGACATAGACGCGCGTCTGTAGCTTATTGACATAACAATGTGTCTAGTAAGACCACGGATTATTATATCCAAATTACTCATAAATAAAACACAGTTTAGAGAGAGAAATATAAATTCTGGTTATAAATAAATAAAGCCACGGACTAAACAAGTGTCAAATAAAACAGTCAAATGAAAAAAGTATGGCGAACTATTGAAAGTTTGCAAGTTTGTAACTATGCATGTATGGTCAGCAAATAAATTTTTGTCGTCAAAAATACGTATTAATATTTTTTAAGCATGTGTGTAATAAATGGAGTTAAGAGCATTGCAAATCAATTCTGCGTAAAAATATTCTTATTGATATTTTTGGACGTTCTTTCCTCGCTTGTCATTGCAAATCGAACAATAAAAGTCTTGCACCAAACTTTATGTTTTGAAAACATTTGTTTTATAAGCCACCGATAGCGAGAAATGAAAATGTTTAACAGAAATATTTTTACAATCGTCGAATTCAATGTGACCTCAGCAATTCAAAGTAACGCTGCAGAGCGAGTGCACCCACGCGACTTTATTTTAGAACGTTTAACTGGATCCAATAACTGGCATGCCGCCAGTGAGCCTCGCCTGCGACCTGCTCGCCCGCTAACGAGTTACGACTATGACGCCGTAAACATTCCTTTTAGGGATTCCTTTTTTGAAATTTTCATTTCATTTTGTTGTTTAAATCATCGGTAACGAGCGTCATATGTTTGTGGCGTTGTGCAGTATTTTTAGAAACACTGAAAAATAGACTGAGTAGGACGGAGCAAATTATGGTTACGGTCATGATAGTTTTTGTTAGTTTGATTGACTATGCACTGATTTATTATATTTTTGTATATATTTAACGATGTAAATATTTTCATGCTTTATTTGTACTTTTGGTACTTACCAAGTAAAGCATCTTTGCCGACGTGTATATTGCAATAAATGTGATGGTCACTGGGCACCGGATCTGCCGGAGCATCTCCGCCCGTCTCCATCAACCTCAGCTTAGCTGATAAATCTTGTACATCTGGAAAATACGTATAAAGTTTAAAAAAAAAGCTATACTACAGACAGCACAAAACCTTGTATAAAATCGTAATAATTGTTGGTCTGTTTTTAAATGTGTCGTACGTCATCACTTAGTTATCTACGTATTCTGGTTGTCTGTCATAGAAAAATTTTAGAGACTGATGAGAGATCGATATTGAAATTAGTTATGTGAACATATGTAGTTACCTAAATACAGACGTAGGACATAAGGTTTTTATTTCTAATTTTCGAGTCAAAAAGGTTTTTCATTTATAGATGTATAGATGTGTGTAGATGTATGATGTATAAAATTGGGATCACTGAGTACTTATACCTAATTAACTAACACTGTTTCTAGATATATAATTAATAATATTGTGTATTTACTTTTATTAAGATACCATTTTTAGAAAAAGAATGCTTTAAATTGCTTTGTCAAAAAGTATTGATAAAATTATGTGAAAAATGTTTTAAAAAAAACGCTACAAAAATATACCTGTATTAAACTAACAGTACCTTGATTATGCAATGTAACTCGCTAAGTGCAAAAAAGTTGCTATTTTTATTTTTTATTCAACATGGTCATGCTTATTATTAGACATGCGATAGAAGATTATTCAAAAATGTACAGCACATTTTTGTATTGTGAAACTTTGGACGAATTTAGATGGCAAATTTTTCAAAACAGTCTTTCATTCCCGCGAGTTTTTTTGCTTATTTTATATTACAGTACATTAATATATAAATAATAATATATTTAAATTATGAAATAAAATAATGTGTATGAAATCATTTCACATAGTTTATATTCAAAACACATTAAATTTATTTGAATATAAAAATGTACGACTATTAAAATTATAATAAAATATTTCTACTTGGGTGTCAAGTGAAAGTTTTGTAACGTTGTAATGGTTTTGCAATGTATAAAAAGAGTCAAGAGCTATTATTAAATGAAGATTAAAAACAAATATTATCTATTTATCTAATATACTCTTCCAGTCTAGTTTAGTATTTATTCAAGTATTTAAAAGAACTTTATTTATAGTACGTTTTGTTAATATGCACAGTTATTCTGTAGATATCAAGAGTTTTATAGTTACAAAAGTATATGTACTTAAAGAAATAACGGTGTATTAACAAAACGTAATACAACAAATGAAATACATTAAGCTAATTACTTTTTGGCGTGAACACATGAACCGGTAGATGGTGCAGCTAGAAATGAATCGCTTTTGCTACTGTCTGTATTCTGGTTTTGGTATAAGCGAATGCAAACAAAAAACACCGTTAGCTATTGTTTCGGTGGCGGTCGGCAACGCAGGTCAAAATTAGTAGCGCACATGTTCAAACAAACCCGCATTGTTTACGCGGGATCACGCATGCGTTGTTCACCTTCAAGGAGCCACGCCAAATCTACATTTACGATATTGTAGAAGCGTTTTACATAAATTTTGTGTGGGCTAGTCTATACAACTTCATACTAAGACTCATGGCGCCATCGGTGGGCGTTAAAAGAAGTGAACCATAATTCACAAGCCCGCCTGAAGCGTTTATAGTTTGTTTTGCGTTTATTGTTATACTTGGGAAATATGAAAGGTTTTGAGATCATAAACTTGTCCCATGTGTTAATACATCAACAATTTTTGTTTAAAATTCTAAACAGTTATTAATTATAAAATGGGAACACGAAATGGGAACATTTTAATAATAATAATGTAAAAAGTAGTGCAACTTGTATTTAGGTCATTTTTAAATATTTTTGTCTTTTTTAAGATTAGTTAAGGACAAAGATTATAATAACAGCAATTGAAGTCTAAAATTAGTTTATTTTTGGCTCTATCTACTAATATTTTATCTGGCTATAGAATATTGTCAAATTAAATGAAACTACAACATTTTACTACATATTATGTAGTGATTAATGACGTTCTCCATTACTAATGAGCAAGATATTATTTCGATTCAGTTTTGCCATCCAAATCATTTATGTATATAAAAGAGAATCATTATGTATTAACTATAACAAATTAAGGAATAAACATATTAAAATTTTAAATAGCTAAAGTAAAAAACTGATTTTCACAAACAGCACCTATGGCATATTTTTAAATATTTGTATGTTTTATCATGCATGTATTTTTTCGTATTAGTTCTTAAATAATTATTATAAGTATGTCTATATAATTTAGCATTTTCTGAGCCTGGATTTAATTAAAAACGTTATTTAATATCAATCATCTCTTTACTGGTCATATCGTCTTTAAAAAATCAAATTAACATTATCATAACTTGTCTGTCATGTACAATAAGAATAAGTTATACTACTAAAAGAAAAGAGAGAGAAAAAAAACAAAAAACAAGGTACATTTTTTTGTATAATCGTCTAACTGAATATACTTTTTAGTTACACTTATCCTAAGGTAAATTTATATTCATAAGTCTCAGACCGTTGGCACGTGTTTGTGGTCAGTTTCGGTTGTTAAAATAACTTCATACGTTTCGGTGGCTCCACCACGTCTGAAATTATATTTACTTTTTATTGCGGCGTGATATTATAAAACATAATTATGTAGTAACTTAAGATTGTTGTCATGGTTTCTGTTTATTACTTTCAAAAAGTAACAACAGTTTTTGAAAAATCCGCATTATAGACTATAATTTATCTTTGGTTTTAGGTTTATTAGTTTTTGTAGCATTTTTAACCTATACGTTTAACCTTTTTCGATAGGTATATATGTGTATATCGCATATGACAAAACATACAAGCATCATAATCCGAGTAAATGTTAAACTAAGGTCGAAGATGTTAATCGTTTGATCTCTTGATATTCATTGAACGTCGTCAGTTTCGTTAGACTCGCCTACATACATAGTTACAAGTATAGGACATGCCTTGTCCACAGTTAAACATGGAGGCCGCTTGTCCATCAGCGTCCTGAATAAATAAACTATTATTGAAGCTAATTATATATCTAAAACTTGCTTGAGCTTGTATTATCTGATTTTATACGCTTGTTTGGGAATCGTTATTTGATTAAGAATTTAATGTACGATTTACGAAGAAAATACATAGATACTTTTCTTACAATAATAAAACGCGATTTATGTTAATCTTTTTAAATAAAAATTAAAAAAAAAAAGATATTGCCAGTTTTGTTAAAAAATACAAATTTGAAATAAAAATATTATTATTATAAATTGATTAGCTATGTCCCGCGGTTTCACCCCCGTTAATTTGAGGAAGAATTATATTTTTATTATTTACCCCTACTGTGTTTTAACTGTATTTTATTTATCACGGTCTTCAAACACAGAGTAAGTCAACAACTTCAGTGTAGACAGACCTTAATGGAATTTGTTTACGTGTTATTGGAAAATTTTAACAATAGTTATTATTCTAATTTCAACAAAATCATTAACCGCTACGTAGTCTTGTCTATTGTTAATTCGACAGTTTTCTAGTCATCGAACACAATGATTATGGCAATCAGTTCTTTCGTCTTCAATAGTTATACGCGTGTCGAAATAAAGTTGTAACCTAAAGTATCTTTTATTAATTATACTCAGCTTTAAAGTATTGGTGATAAAACATAAGTGAACGTACCCGACTTAAGTGTTTGTTTCAGCACTCGCCATTGCTTCGCGTGATAAAGTGATAAAGTTACAACCACCACGAAAAACACTATACACCCACTCACGGCGAGAGTTAGAGTTGATGTTTGAATGTCCCACTCTAGATCATCACTCACTTCACCGCTGTAGTCTGTGTCCTCGTAATATTCATAATCACTGGATGTTTCACTGGCGTCATTGTCTTTTTCCGTGTTAAAGGGCCAAATGCGGACCTCGTATAGAGGTTGGCAAATGGTGTCCCGATGCAGCTCGCATGGGTATTTGACGGCTAGGCGGCGCGGGTCGCAACGTGTGCAGGGGATGCAGGCGCCGCGCTGCCGGTGCCACCAAGTGCGCCCCCGCTCGCACGCGCCGTCGCTTAATACGGTCCCGATCGCGAGGGTAGCGATCACCAAACACAACTTTGCTATCTCTCCTCGCATTACCTGAAAATATGTTTTGATGCGTTTTGATTATCAATCAATATTGTTAAACTGTCTTACTGTTTGACGACATAGGAGTATGCTGTGTCAAGAGATTTTTTTTTAAAAAGATCATTAGAAATCTTATCATGAACATAACATATGGAAAATCTTTCTAACATTTTAAAATAATGTAAGAAATATCAGAGCCATTATAGTTTGCATCTTAAATCACTTTTTTAATTATTAAATTTTGTTAAATTCGAATTCCATAAGAACTTTAATAATTTCTTATTAGCATTTGAAAATATTTATTTACTACCTAGTTTGAATTGTTTTGAAACGAACTTTCATGTTATCTTTCTTAGTAAGTCGCCATTAAGAACTTTCTAAAACCCTTGTAACCTTAATTTTAAACGTAACGTCTAACGCATATAAATTTAAAAATTGTTATGCACAATAGATAGTAAGAGAGACATAGTTTTGTAATGATTAAATATCAAATAAATATTAGAAATTAATAACAGTTAAAATAGTGTGAAATTTATGCTGCTGACCGTACTTTTCTTTACAGTTTATGAGATATATTTAAAATTTTTATTTTATTCTATAAAATTAATTCAAAATATTGAACCACCTTTAAAACCGCCATCGTCATCGTCATAAAAAATGCAAATTCTAGTAATAAAATCTACGCCTTAGATTTTAAAAGCAAAATAATTGGGAAACCTAGTAAAAGATGACGTTATATGAATGAAAATAAATCATGTAAATATAATATTTTCATAAATATTTATAAAAATTACCTTAGTACTTAGATTCATATAGTTCTCCTATATTTCCACAAAGGTCGTCCCTCATCTCCAATATGATACAGTACTTTCACTAACACATCACATCTTTTTATGAAAACCCAATATTTACAAACTAAACTATAACGTTAATAACTACATAAAAACGTCACTTATAACAATTTCATTTTATGAGCTTGTGTTTATATCGATGTTTACAAATAAAAATTTATAACGCGCTGTGCAAACGTGTGACGCGTTAGCAAAGCGCCACGACTCGTGTCGACTGGACGTGGATAAGCATAAGAGCAGACACTAGTGAGCGAGTCGCGGAGCCGCGATCGAGATTTGAGACTCCTACAATTTAACTTTCGTTTAGGTGTAATAGTCTACCCCATATTTGTCTAGTCCTATTAAAAATTAAGTGCCGCATTTGGGTGCACTAGTATATTTTTTGTTATAGTATTTATATCATAAATTTATTATTGTTTGTGAAAAGATTATCGCCATGTCCATTTCTTGCTATTCGTAAAGACGCCGATGTCTAATTTATTTATATTAAATTTTTTTAAGTCCTTGGGATGGAATCCATAGGCAGTTTATTAAATCGAAATTGGGCAGAAATATCAATCAAACCACCTAGGATTCTAATCTTATATACACGGTAAATCGACATCGATAATGATCATAGAAACGTGATTTTTAATAACGATGAAATTTAACAGACCTGAAACGTCTCCAGCGGTGTAGCAAAAGCAACGTCTCCGCCAGGGTAACAAAGCATAATCACTGAAAGCCAGAGCTACTCAAGGCTGGTCACCTTGGAGAGCAGGAAACCTCGGTAGTCGAAGGCGACTAGCATGCCGAGGCTGCGGAGGCTACTCCCACTTCGCGCCTCTGGATTTACGAAAACTCTAGAGTTAAAAATCTTTAATAAATAAAGCATATTATACCATACAAGAATATTTTGACGACAACGAGGCGTGGATTTGATATCCGGATAACATAATTAAAACGTAATAAAAATACATTATGTATAAACGATTTTAAAAGAGTTACTATCGAGTTTCTTGCCGGTTCTTCTCGGTAGAGACTACATTCCGAACCGGTGGTAGCTTTATAAAAATCTAAAATTAAAATATGACATGTAACTTGACGATTCGAAAGTGCTTTAAAAGCCCATTTGAATGAAGTATATTTTGAGTTTGATTTTGAGTTTGAGTTTCCTAATCCAGGGTAGCAGAGAAAAAATCAGGTTGAGTTGAAGTTAATTCATTCCCTTCACTCAGTTTATGGTCTTAATTTATAATGTAAGATTAACTAATGTAGGCGTATAAAAAAGAAAATTTTCGGAATATAAACCATTATAACAACTTAAAAATAATAAAAGCAATAATAAATAAGTTAGTATCCTATGCGATGGTAACTAACAAGACTAGATTTTTTAAGCTAACAATAACAAATATAAACCGCTCGCTTCATTTATTTTACGGCTACTTTAATAGTTATTTAATGTCATGTTTGTCACGACGTAATGTTTGTTGAAATAGTTTTCTAATTTGAAACAGTAACCATATCTGACTTGCTTTTTCCTTTAAGGCAATTTTCTATCTCAAAATAATAAACGTTAAAACTAATTGGAATAAGCGCAACTCTGCCTCAATAAGCGTATTGTCATTTTGTTTTCAACATATCCAAAACTGATTTTGCAAAGTAACTAATAAAATTAATATTTAATAAACGTAGATTTTTCTCATTTATTTGTTCACGTCTTTTACGTCTGTGACGAAGTTGTATGACTTCACGCAAATAAAAAATATAAAGGCAACTTCATATTGTGTTAAATAAACTTATATAAATTAAAAATAATAATGTTACACAGTACACAAGTGTTAGAAGGTATATTCGTTTCAAGTAAGTGTGTTGGTCTGAACTATGCGCATGACGCTGCGTAAAACACAAAATTAGGCACCAGGGCAGTTGTTCAAACATTTTTAAAATTTTAATAATTAAATGCTTCTTATCCAATAATATATGTCAAATTAATGTGTTTAGATCATTAATTAAGTAATAGCGTTTTTGTGCAAATTATATCGTATGAATGTCTCAAATAGTTGAAAACATTAATATTGAACTAGTGTAAGAGTGAGATGTGCGATTATTAAAATTCGTGATTTTTGTTCCGGGATGTGTTTTTTTACTAAATAAGACAAGTAAAGATATAATAAATTACAAATCTCTTTTAACGGCTGAGGATATCCAATAAGTTTATAATAATACCATAGACATTCAATGTTTTAATTCTTGTTTACTCGTCTGTATCATGCGCGAGTTCTGACACGCCTCGTATTCAGACACACACATTTTCGTCAAACGAAGTATATAAAACATAATTTTAAACAGTTTCGTGAAGAAATTTGCATTATTTGTACTCTAAAGTAATTAACTTATGAAACTGTTTCAAATTATGTTTCTCGTTCAATATTTTTATTAAAGATTAAGAAAGAAAGTATGCTTCATTGTATACTTATGACACATACAATAAAATATAGATAGCATCGAGTTACAGGTATGAGCACAATCAGTGGTCTAATATATTTTTTTATATATTTTTCTCTTCTAAAGAACGGTTATGAATAAAATTAAATAATATTTTCTCTGTGGCAAAAAAGCCACTATTATACTTCCAATCCGTTACATTTTTTAACCTGTTACAAGTTATCACCATTACGATTTTAAACGAAACGGACTTAACTTATTTGAATTATAGTTTTTTCCCAATTGCAAGATTTTCAAGATAATAAAATTATTTGGGTAAGGACGCGAAAGGCCGTGCCTTTTCAAACTTTGCGCGGGGAAAACTAAGAAATAGAAATGTCCAATTTTTCAAAAATTGAAATATCATGGTGATGCTCAAAACGATGTAATATATGTATGACATATGTATAACCAAACAGTTAAGAATATGTTAACTATACTGTGCCCAAAATTTGTTTTGAACTACTTGACCAACTCTGGGGGGTCGTGTACCCTGTGACCTCTCCTCCCTTCGGATCGTGCCTGCTAAATCATTGAGCAAAATTATTTTCTCGCTAATCATCGAACTCAATTGTTATGGGATTTCAAAGTTTTTCCTTGTTTTAAAACTCAACTTCAAATCAAATAATTATAATTCTTCCACTCGATTATAAGTTCACGTCCGTCAGGGTACAGTTTATGCCGGCCTCGATGATTTGTCAAATGAAACTTTGATTAGTGAATAGTCAATAATTAATACGTGAAGTCACAGGTCACTTAAAATTTAAATCTGGTTGCATATTTATTTTAATTTATATAAGTAAGACCTGTATTAAGTTATTACTTAAATAAATAGTGGTGTAAAACCAGTGTACTTTATGGATATTTCTGGGTTATCTAGGTCACAAGTATGAGCACAATTAATCGCAGAAATGATTCTCGTGCGTCTCGGGCTCAAGGTGATAAAATACAAGATCCTTCAGTTTCATCTACAGCTAACATACAACCAAGAATACGATCCATCAGAACAGATTCCATTGGTTTTTACTTTCCTATCTCAAGTACCTATTCCTTGTATAATTCCTGATATCCTTGGTATAGAAGCTTTGTGAATTTTTCACTAAAAGACTGTCTATGTTTTTTTATTGAAATATTATCATTATTTTACAGACATGCAAACCACTGAAAATCTAAAATCTGCAGGACTATCAACATCAAAATCTCTTATATTAGTAGTTATAATTTTTGTTTTGTCTCTAACAGCCTTAGGACTTTTGTATTCACAATTTCCTGAATTAGAAGAGTGAGTGTATAATATGTAATTATAAAAAAAAAATTGACATAAGGTTAATATTTAATTGAAACTTATAATAATTATGTTTTCTAATTTTAGACATGAAAAACAGCATATAAAATTACCTTGGGACCTAGAAGACGCCAAACAGTTAGGTCTTGTTTTAGACCGATATAAAGACAAGTATTTCTATGAAGTATTATTGGGAGTATTTTTAGTTTATATATTGTATCCTTTATAATAATGTAAATCGTCTGGCTAGTGGCAGACTTGTTTTTTATTTGTACGAAATTAAGATATTGATATTAAGAACAATCACATAGAGATTTGTTAACATACACATTAATAATTACCATTTCAAAATGATTTAAAGTAAAATAAAAGTCTATCTTCAGTCTTCTTAGTGAAAATCACTGATCTGTAGTTGCAGGTGGATTAAAAGATAAATATAATTAGGGCCACTTTTTATATTTTACTATAGGAAAATGACGCTAGGAATATAATTTTATATGCCAAATTTAAGTTTTTTTCTTAATACATTTTTTACAAATATTTCAAACAATATTCCTTGACTTGATAAAACAGTTTGCAAACATTTGCAATACCTGGTTCAATATTCCTGAGTATTTTGTCAGGTTTTTTGTTTCCTTTTTATTTAGCACTGCTGTTAGTTTGTTGCTGCTCAGCCATTGGAGCAAGTTTATGTTTCTTTTTATCCAATCTTTTGGGAAAAAAGTTAGTCAGAAAATTCTTTCCAGAGAGGGCAGCACAATGGTCGAAGGCTGTGACGAAACATAAAAATAACTTGCTCAACTATATTATATTTTTGAGGGTGACTCCATTTTTACCAAATTGGTTTATTAATATGTCTGCACCAGTTATTGGTGTGCCTCTAATGCCTTTTGCCTTGGGAACATTTATAGGTAAGCCATATTTAAAATATGTACATTTTTATATAAGATAATTTTTTATTTTAATAATATTGTTAACTATTATTTTTAGGAGTTGCTCCTCCATCATTTGTAGCGATACAAGCTGGACAAACATTGCATACATTGACTTCTACAAGTGATGCTTGGTCCTGGACATCCATCACCATTCTAAGCATTTTTGCACTTATCTCTCTAGTCCCTGTGTTGTTGAAGCAGAAGCTTAGAGAAAAGTTTGAGTGAATTTATTTATATTTAGCCAATTCATAGTAGAAAAATTAATATATACAAGGTGTAATAAAATGATTTTTACATTCCAAGTCGATGTTTATTAATAACATGTCTAACAATAAGAGCCAACATGTGCAATAAATGTTTCATTGCCGCTAGAAGCCGGAACTGATGGTCTCCAATACCACCAATTATACCACACTGAAATTTAGAATAGTTAAATATTAATAATTTTGTTACATAAATATAGTAATTAAAAATTAAATTAAAGGCACAGGCATTGATAAGGGAATATCCTTAAGAATATCAGAGGTACATTTCCTGTCCTTTGTCTGTATCCTACAAATACATTATCCCTATAAAATAGCAATTATAAAAAATCCACCAATGTATAACTTATTATTATTATAACATTCATTTATAAATGATTTGAACAATTTTTCATAAATATAAAAAGGGTTTGCTTACACAAATACGATTTCTTTAATTCCATCTTAAATGATTTACATTGATGTTTGCATTCCTCAGCTGGTTTTAAATCAATAATTCTAGAACCACTTAGTACCAACAGGAAAGCAAAATTGCATTCTGTATCTGGTATGTAAAATGTGTCCCGTTTGGAATCAATTATTATAAATCTCTCGGTGCTTTGACCAAATTTTGGTACAACTTTCGGTCTTGGAATGATTTGACGCAATATCCTTGCAGCATTAAAATGATTGAATTTCCTGAATAAAATAAATGTAAAAGGTGAGCATGTAGATGATTTAAAAATTAGGACAATAACAAATTTTCACTTACCAAATGTAAAGATTTTCCTTTAATATTTCTGAACTAAAAATTTCTTCAGGTGTTACATAATACTTATTATTTGTAAGAACTTTTGAACTTTCTTTATCAAACAAATGTTTATGTTTTGTGTACAAATTTTTCAATATATTTACATCAATGTCTGGTTGCTCTGTCTGAAAAATAGTTGTTACTAAAACTATAATTTTGTATTTTTATTGTAAGATCTTCCAAACATTACAAGTACTTTTTAAAAAATGGGACCAACTTCGCAAGTAAATTAAAAATACTTTAAAATAACAATTTAAAAAACTCCTGACCCATTTGACATTTGATTGTCAATGGAGTCCATTTCAATGAGGCCCAACACAATACGTTTTCTTAGAAGGAGTAAGTAAGTTATGTATTCTACTGATTTCAAATGATGTTGCTGCATCAGATCAAAAAGTTATACAAGTATGTAATTTTATGAAATCAATGAGGACAGTATAGTTAATTTTGAATTGATCAGACCAGTAGATGTTGCTCAGATTTAAACAGATGATTTATGGCTAACTACCATGTCTATTACATCAGTTTCCAAACAAAAAAAATAATGCATCAAAATTAGTCCACTTGTTAGGGAGCTACATTGCCACAGGCAGACACAGATACACAAGTCAAACTTATAACACCTTTTTTTTGGTTAGAGTTAAAAATCAAGGAAAGTTATGTAGCTTATAAATGTCTCTCCTATTATGAAGAAGGTTAAGAACTTAATCCACCACGCTGCTCCACTGCAGGTTGGTGGATATATATGTGTCAGAATTTCTCCCGACATATGCAGGTTTCCTCATTGTTTTCCTTTACTGCTGAGCTCGAGATGAATTTAAACACAAATTTAGCACTTGAAAACACAGCGGTGCTAGCCGGGGTTTGAACTCATGATCATCCGTTGAGATCACCATGTTCTAACTACTCTGCCATCTCGGGTCAAGTTATGCCAAAATAGTTAATTTGATATAAAAATTAAACTATTGAACTGACATGGATGAAAATTCTATGGGACAGTTGTGAAAATAAATCTCTTTAAAAAAAAAAAATTCTAAATGAAATGTTTATAAATGACAAAGTTGGTAGGTAACCAAGATTAAAAAGTATACACTACAATTTGACAACCTCTTCTTGTTTGAAATTGTTTTAAAGTACCTTATAAATGAAAGGAGCACTCTGTTGTTTGTTAACCGGTTGAGGGTTAAATACTTCTCCTATGTTGTTAACGGAACTGCACGGCCAGCAATCCATATCCACCACAGTGAAGAATGGATTTTGTATCAAACATGTTTCTTGATATAAATCTACAATAAACAAAATATTTTATCAAATAGAAGAAAATCCTTTACAACAATTAACAAAATTAAAAGTAATAGATAATCCTTCCTTGAATTTTTATATATTCAATGTCAATTCTCATCTTAATTGGATGCTGGTAAGCAAAAATGTGTGAACCCACAAAAATTCAAGTTCAGAGTATTTGATGTATTTATTTCATCTAAAGTTTCTTTATTTAATGTTTCGAATTACATGTATGTTCAATATTTTGCAATTTATAAAATAATCTCAAATAAAAAATAGAAACGAAAAGATGGATATATACTTCTTCGAACAAATTCATCAAAAAAAAGTTTGACATCTTTAAATGCTATTTTCTCAAAATTAAGTCTGTGTGGTTTGAAACAGTATTGCTTTTTAGTGTCCAATTGATGTGTATGGTTTATCAATCAAAATAAAAGTAAAAGATAGATACACCAATATTTATAGGTTGCTGTACTGGCAGAAACATGGACAATTGGATGGATGGATTCTTTCTTATATCGGAGTTACAATTTTGAAAGTGGTTGTAATTTGTATAATTTAAATTATATTTCTAGTGCTTACAATAACTAAAATTTTAAATACTTTATTATAGCAGTTTAGCATCATTTTTCTTACCAGTTAATGCAGGAAATAATGACAAGAATGGAATAGAAATCTTTCTTAATAACCTTAATCCTGGGTAAATATATTCTTGCACATTGCATATAAAACAACTGTATAGGGACTTGAAATTATACGTTGCAAATAATATTATAACAAGGCATGCTATTTGCAATTTGTACTTTTTTAAAACACTTTGTTGTTGATTAGCTAAATTATCGTCCAAGTCTTTAAGACTTTCGAAATATATTTTTCTAAACTCTTCTTCACTTATACCTACATCAGTACATTCTTTTTTAAGTCTTTTTACAGAGTTTGAATATTCTTGCAATATTTCTTTATCGGTCATTTTTTTTAAATAAATAGAGTTAATTATTATCCTTTAAACTCATGACACGAGTTTTACTAATGTAATTAAATTTTGTAAGGTTCGTGTAATGTGCTGATTATAAAAATGTTATATTTAACTTAATTCAAATTTATTTATTTTTATCAACAAAAAGTAAATATTCAATTCAATTCTTTGGTTTAAGAGTAAATATTGGAAGTTCATTTATTCAATTTAAAAAGTCTGTCACTGTCAATGTCAACTGGACGTTTGACCGCTTTGTTCGAATAGTTGACGAATACAATATGGCACAAATAAAAGCCATTAAAGCTAAGAGTTGAATTGACAAATATGATTATTCTATTTGATTTCAATTATTTGATTAAAATACAATTATTTTTCTCTATAATTATATAAAATACTTGAAGTAAGGTTAAATCACTTTGACAACCTCGCCAATTGTCTTGTTAACCTCAAAGATTACGATTTCTTAAACAGACAATCACAAACAAATATTTCATTGAAAGGTTAGTATAATAATTATATAAAATTTTAAAACTTTTTTATATTCATTTAGAATTCTACATTGTCATTGTTTGGTTATTAAAATCAATATCTAACCTAAATTGAAAAAAATTGTGAAATTATACAAGAATTAAATTTGTATTTAAAATAAAAAGCAAATTTTCATTTTAGGCGGAAGAAATATTTTTTCATACTACTAAAACACTAGCTGGCAGAGATACTATTAAACATACTCTTTACATTTTCTTAATATATTTTTTTCTATGTATATTTTAATATGTCTGTAATACTTGGAACTTTTTTTCGTATATTGTTTTTCCACCTAGGTTTATATTTACTTATTGAAGTATAATATTAATTGGTGTATACGGCTTTTGAGTTTTATATTCCTTCTTGATTTTAAAATAAATTCAAGGGATAGTTTTGAGTACCTGGATCTTCTGATTTCTATAAAAATGAACGTTGAGAATGTGTATCATACACATCATACGAAACATAATGGTTAAAATTTACCCTAATACATGAATTAAACAGTCTAAATTTTTTGCTTGTGTACAAATCTCTAAAATTTCTTTAAAGAATCTAATTTTCATTTTCAATAGAAAAAAAAAATACGATTAAGTCTTATAGTTCTACAAAACAAATTCTACAAATTAAATAAATTGCATCATATTTAATATTCTAAGAATGTGTTAGCACCTCTATAACAGGAATAACAATATAAGTTTATCAGTTATTTTAAACGTTTGCTACTTTATTTATCTGAATAACAAGGGCGGATCCAGCCCTCAAAATAGTTTGTGGGTACAGCCACCTGAAAATTGGCCAAGTGCGTGTCGGAGTATACTTAAACTCGTACAAATATGTAAATATGTGTCTGTTTGCACATCTAGACTCTAATTTCTTCTTCTTCTTCTAGTGCCGTCTTCTAACGGAGGTTGGCGACCATTAAGGCTAACTGAACTTTGTTCACCGCTGCTTTAAACAGTGATGCACTAGTCATATTAAACCACTGGCGCAGGTTTTTAAGCCAGGAAATTCTACGGCGGCCAAGTCTGGGCGGCCTTTTACTTTCCCTTGTATAATGAGTTGTAGCAGCTCATATTTCTTGTTTCGCATTATGTGACCAAGATACTCGAGTTTCCTTTTTTGGATAGTTTTGAGTACCTCTGTGGACTTCCCCATCTTTTGTAGTACGGTGGTGTTACGCACTCGATTCATCCATGATATACGGAGCATCCGCCGGTACACCCACATTTCGAACGCTTCCAGCTTTTTGCTCATCGTTTGTGTCAGTGTCCACGCCTCTACCCCATACAGTAACACGGAAAATATATAGCAACGCGCTATTCTCACACGTAGGGAGATTTTTAAATTACGGTCACAGAGAACTCTTTTTAGTTTAGTAAAGACTCTAATTAAGACTTTAAATTATTATTTATATTACTCGATTTTGATAAAATTATTACAACTACAAAGGATATTATAATAAATTAAATGCTAGTATAGCTACATTTTTAACCCTCGACCATAATGAGTCTGTCTGTGGCATATTTTATTTCTGTCTGAAGATATTTTGTTATTCACTAAGCCCTATGTGTGACGTCACAAGTTTATTAGGGTTGTTGGAATGGCCATCGTGCCAAGTAAAAAAATTCATTCTGTATTTTAAATATTTTTTTTATTATTATTCAACTACCTGAGCTCCGCTGTTTCACCCGCGTTAATTTGAGGAAGAATTATATTTATATAATGTTTACCTTTCCTACTTGAATCGGATTAACCGGAAAATATAGACAGTTTTTGATGTAAGTACCCTATATACTTTCATATGTATTAAGTGAAAAGCTGTTAATTTGAAATAACAAACAGACACTTCAATTTTATTTATTTGTATAGATGAAATTGTTTTGGTCTCAGCTCTTGGTCATTAGAATTCATGCCTACATTTAATATGCATGGCTAATAGTAAAAAGATTTTTTTTTAAATTTAAAACTTATTGTTTTTCCAGGGAGCAGATTTAGATGATTCGTTCTGTTTTATGAGATATTCAAGGGCTAAATTAATTCCATTCACAAACTTGTCTAAACTAATTAGTTATCTAATTATAATCCAAATATCAATAATATCAACTGCCTAAACTTGGAAATAGATGTAGTCATTGCATATTATTTTATGCTGATGTCGATAAGCAATCATGACTTCTAATCACGTAGATAATAATAATTTCATAACTTGTTTTCCTGCCACAATAATCTTTGTACGTGAGAACTATTAATAACAAATGATTTAGGTATTTTAATTATAAAAACAAAACAAGAAATAGAAAAAAATATATCTTTAAGATAATTGACGCAACTTATCATAACTTTAATTTAAAATCTTACAAAAAGTACCTACTTACCTACTTGGAGTTAAAACAATAAGCAAATTCATTACGTGTGACGTATGAAATAATGATTAATTAGTTGTGGATCATTAAATAAAAATTGGCAAAGATATAAAATGCATCTAAGTATTAATTTTTTAAATCCTGATCGTTTTGTAGTTTTATTACGTATACTTTAGGCAATTAGCATTTAAAATAACCACGAAATAATAACACGATAAGATAAAACAAAGTAGCGGTGTTCGGGTCTACCGATAACACTGTCAATAGATGTATAGAGTCGTCAATACGACGTCATGCTCGTTCGAAGACGCCTAGATTGATATTCTTTTTTCGATAAAATCTCTTGTTTTGGTAATGATCCGCCTATAGTGAAGTGCTTCAGAATACAGTGCTGGAATGTTTGTACGTAGTTTAAAAATATGTTAAATGGAAGGATATTAAATGGAGGTTGAAGAGCGAGTTCATGGCGGGAGTTGGCGCTGGCCACTTCTCGTGTCGGTTATGGTGTTAAACGTATGTATTGCTTTACAAGTTAACAGATTTTTTGTCATAATACAAGATTGTTATTGACGAAGAATACGCAATATCTCGCAAAGTTAAAATATTACACAAGATAGGTCTATTAAGCTACTTACTTGCAGTAATAATAAAAAATATTTTTAACTTTTAAAGATGTATAAAATTTGAAAAAAGCATAATGATTAGATTGACATTTTATTGAGTTCCTAACTGAACTTTAATACCGTGGATCTCATCTATCCCCAGATAAAAGCAGAGTTATCTTCTCAATGCGGATGCATTGAATTATAGTAATAATAACATGTATAATAGAAGTCAATTCATCTTTATTTATCGTCATAAGTACACATCATATGATAAAGACAAAGACATTCTGACAGGATAAGATTGTCTAAATACAACAAAGCATACTAATAAGAATACTCTACATAAACTAAATGTGCTAATAGAAATTATAATTTAGAATCAAATCAATTTGAGCAGATTCGTACGTCACGTTTAATTTTCCACTAAATTACTAAACTTCAACACTTAAACAACTAAAAGGAGTCTGCGCAAGATGTTCCCCTATAAATGTACAATTTTAAAATCAGCCTATAAGATACGTAAATGAAAAATGAGAGTCTGAAATAAATTGGCATATTTTATACTTACAAATTTGTCTTTGCAACTTTTTTTCTTTTTCAAAGTCCAATTTATCTCCATAACAAACTTCATTAAAATAGGTTTAATGGTTTAGGCGTGAAGACAGAGACACAAGCAGAACTTTTTTAATATTTTTATAGTAAGTACAGACTAGTACCTATTGTATGTTTGAATTTCCAAATGCAAAAACCTCGTTGTTATACGATACTATCGTGCTATAAAAAAAGAAAAATGTTTTTTTTTTTAATTATATTTAATTTTTTTATATAGATAGTGTCGTAGGTTATAATTATAATGTCTGTCAGTCTACACTTTGATATCATAAATGTTTGTTTTAATAACTCTATATTACTTAGAATATAACTATATATTTGTATTTATTGAGCAATCATTAGATGTTGGAGTGTATTTTCTTTGCATCTTATCATAACGGCCGTGGTGTCATAATGTTAGGGTTAGCTATCGTGACACACGTCGTAAACAAACCTGATACAGGTGACAGGAACACGTGTAAGTATGAAGAAATATGAATATATAAATTACTAGCGACTCGCCCCGGTTTTGCACAAATGTAATTTTAAACGACTTGGTTGCAAAATATTGTTTCTTTTTTCTTATAAAAAACTTATTTCAGTTTAATTATGTATCTAAATCTTAACCGAAGAGTTTTCTAAATGGTGATGTATGTCGCATCGCAATACGTTGCTTGGTTTAGGAAGAGTTAGTGAATAAACAGACAATCGCGGAAAGCTTGTTTTTAATAGGTAGAGATCATTGATTAAGATATTCAGTTAAACATAATAGGCGATCGAATTAAAACTACCTGAATACTAACGAGTTTCTTAAATAAACTTTCCAATATATTTCTTATGTTCGAGACATTTCGATTATATGCGCAATTGTTTACAAAGTAAAGACATTATCGATCAATCATATGTATTAACACTACAATAAAACCAAAACAAATATGTCTTAAGAGTTATGTGTTTAAATTGATAAATAAAAAATCTTTTTCGAATATCTATGTGGTATTATTATACATCGGAAAATATACAGAGGGTACAACTTTTAATTAAGGTCCTTTTAGAGTGGGATTCTAACACATCGCATTCCACATAAAATATCAGATTTGTTATGTTACTTATAAAAATATAAAATATTTCAGCACCACAGCTTTCGCGCCTCGTACCTACAATTCACGGCGTGTGATGCACAAATAAAGTTTACTTTTACCTCGTAATAAACGAAAATAACATCAACACTTTCAAATGAACACACAAGCAACGAGTCCAATTACGACGCGAAAGCTGAGCGAACAAAATAAAAAAATCAAATTTTTTTAATGTAGTATGTTATGTTTTATTCTAAAAAACCCCTCACTTGAAGGACCTCAACTAAAAGTTGAACACTCTGTATAGATATAATTGATATTATGATAGTATCAAAGACGCCAAGTTATTACGTAATACTGGAAAATTGTTAATTTTCAGTATACAGTAAAACCGCGACTTACGCTACCTCGACTTACGCGATTTCGGAGTTACGCGATTAAATTTTCTCGTCTATTCGTTTTTGTTTGAACGCCGTAGTTTGTACATATTGTCATATTATCTAGAATTAGATACTAATGATTTCCTAAATTATCGTTTTATTAACATACTTTGTATGTCTTTATATGCAAAATTGTACCCCGAACTTACGTGAATTCGACTTACGCGGATAGCGCTCAGTCCCACCTATCGCGTAACCCCGGACTTACTGTATCTAGCAAATAATTAAAAAGAACAAATTAGTCAATGGCGCTTCATGTGGTAAATGAGAAAGACACATAAAAGAAAAAAACGTTTATTGATTTATCGATAATAATTATTGAGTTGTATGTATAGAGTATATTTTTGCGAACGTATTCATAAATCCAGTTTTCATAATTCTTAAAGCGATATTACCATCATATTTCATATGTAACGTAAATTAATCTTCTAGTTTTTCTTTCAAATTTTCATAAAAAATTACATAAGTGGTTTGTTATTGCTTTACACCTTATATAATTTATTGTCATTACCTTATTTTTGACAGCCACTTCTTTCGTAATTACTACGATGTATATTAAATTACAGAGTTGTTTTATTACTATAGTAAAACTTACAAATGTAATTTTCACTTAAGAAATAAAAGTAGATTCTTACGTTATGTTAATTGAAGTCAAGTTCAAAATAAATAAATTGAGTGCAGTTTTTATTGCATTATTCAATATTTTTATGATTTGTTTTCTAAATACCTTTCAATTTTCGTCCGACGAAGATTGATATATGTAGTGTAATGTATGCTACAAATGAGCGTGCGATAGATGGTCCAAGAACTTTAAGATGCCAGAGCCATTACCTATGCCATTTCAGCAAATTTTAAAAAAGATATTGTAATATGTAGTTAACAATGTATGTATATTATGTTAATTTGAAATCCTCACTCTTTTATTATTCCAAGGGATTAGGATGCATTATATGTGTAGTATGCAGAATGTTGTTCTCTAACATTATTTATTACATATACCTATTTACCATGAGGTAAAATGTATACGTGTATGTATGATCAATTAGGTTTTCATGACATTTTCTTTTATTTTTAGATCTGCCTGCCTAGTTTGGTCCTGTCGTATGGTGTGTTATGGATTCATCTGTCGAGTTTCGAAGTCCCTTTATGGCTCGGTCTTGCCGCTCCATCGATCTTCATTCTAATTTTTGGCTTAACACGTAAGAATTTTCGTTATATGATTACTTATATAGGTATTCCATGTAGTTCCGATGATTATTATCAGTATAATCTAGTAAAAAAGAAACAACAGAAGATAATGTTACATGTTAAAATATTTATGTGAAATAAATGTTTCTATTTCAGAATGCTGGTTTAGAGAAGCGGCAGACTCATGGGGTGGTTCAATAGGCTACAGAATTATGGCTTCTATAGGACTTCTTGTTATTGTTCTAGGCCTTTTGATTTGTGCTTTTATTCCTAGTCATTTACAACCGTTCGTGTATGGTATATTTGGTGGTAAGTTAATAATTTTTGATATGCATTTAATGTAAGTGCCAATAATTCAATGTCCTTTACTAATTTTTACTTTATTTTTCAGGTTTAGGCTCCTCGTTAATAGCAGCTCAAGTAGATGCAGTTCTATTTGAAACGTATGATACACGACTTGGACTCATACGCGGTATATGCTTTGCGGGACAAGCTGTAGGGCAATCTATTTTCCCTCACATTTTAGATGCACTTATAGATTACTATGGTTATTTCTTCTCTTACATAGTCATAGCGGGTATAATGTTACAAACATTACCAGCAATAATGTTGTTAAAAGTAAACGAGGCCAGGAAATCTAGCTATTTCTCTCGATACAAGGAATTATCACAAACATTTTTGGTGTTTAACAACGAATCTATTGATAATTTCTGTGGTAATGAACTAAAATTGCATAATTTGAGCAAAAAATGTTGGAAGAACCCATCCGATGATAATCTGCACAGAGTCGAAGAATTAGATTATGATGATGGTAGCATAATTGAAATCGTAACTCCTCCTCCTAGTCCAGAAGAGAAGAGAAGAAATATATTTGGTGTTGAAATTTTACCAGAAATACCAGAGGAAAGTGAGGAGAGCGACGCAGACGAACAAAGTCTGAGGAGTACTAATAAGGAACGCCTTAGTGTCGTCATAAAAAGATTAAGTACATTAGGTGACAATCTGGATGAATGCATTATAAATCAGTTTAGGAAGAATTCGCAGTGTAATGGTGATGCAAATGACAAAGGGTATTCCGAAATAGAAGTCACTTATGAAACAGTAGAGCCTATTACTGACATCCAAACAGAGAAGCTTTTCAATTCCTTCAGCTTTCGATGTCAGTCTGCTTATGTAAATATGAGAAGAAAGTTAATGTTACCATCGTACAAAATATACAGAATACGACGGAGATTTTTGTACCTGATGTATAATGTTAATGAAACATTTTTCAAGCCATTAACGAGGTCACTCTCGTGTGGAAAATTTTACCCAGCTTTATTATTAAGTTTTACTAAATTAATTTTAACGGGTGTCGGTATAGTCTTACTGCCTATGATAGGGTCGCAGGTGCGGCCGAGAATACCAATGTTAGAAAACAATTTCTTGATGTCTTTACATGGCTTCACTTGGATATGTTTCCTGCTGTTCACGCCATGGCTGGCACAGATTCCAAAGAGAAATTTTAAGTATCTTGCTGTCTGTGGCCTCATTGTATCAACTTGTGCGTGCTTTGGTAAGTATAATTTTATGTAAGGACTGGTTTATTTTTATTTAATTTGTTATATTCTGTTATTCTTTATTAAAGAGACACACCTATGTAGAGTATGAACAATACTTTAGTTCTTGATTACTTTGTGTTCTTTTTCGCTAAGATCATTCATATCTACATACAAAATAATTACATAATAACATAGGTACCTATTTATTTATTTATTATTTTTATCATATATTTTATTTAATCCTATTTAATTACACACATAAAAAAGTCTAAGCAACACATGGAAATTTCAAATTTTACGATGTGCGTTCGCATTAAAACTCTAGTATTTTTTTATCTATAATATTTTAATGCTTTTTTGATATAAAGCAATTGTTGTTTTTTTTTAATTATATTTATTAATCTTAATTAACAATAATTACAAGTAAGTACTGTATGTACGTAGTACAAAGTAAGGTGTCTAATCAACTAATCTCAAATTAAAATTAAATATTTGTACAAAAATTGCATAAATTAATACAAATTAATACGAATTTGCTAGCTACGATTATTCATAGAATCGATGAGACTGTTAATGTTATCCTGCGGCAATTGCTCCCACTGAAATTTTAGTAAGTCTATCAGTTGTTGGGTCGTTGTCAATCCATTCAAGTCCTTTAAAACACCTCTCCGGAGCATGGACATGCTCGATGGCTTTGAGGTCTGGCGATTGTGCAGGCCAAGGCCATACCAGGATGTTTTCTCATCGAACGCGCATGGTAATGCATCAACGTGAAATCGGAGCAAGCGTTTGTGCAAATGAACGGACATAAGGCCTTAGAACATCCTCAATGTAATTTACAGCATTCATGTTACTATTAACAAAAACGAGCTCAGTTCGTCTTCATAATACCTACCCATACCATAACTGTAATTCCGTTGTATGGATGCATTTACTGAACATACCTTAGTCTTTCAGTATTTCCAGGACGACGGTACACATTTACTCTTCTAGTATCAATCTTGAACCCAAATCAAGACTCATCGCGAAATAAATTTTATTTTCATTATGCCGGGTCCATGTAATGTCCACCATTATTTTCGACGAGCGCCATTCCCGTGGCGTATCGGTGGGCACCTGGCTGTTGTGGCCGTAGGCCATACTCTTGCAGTCGATTTCGTACAGTTTGTCAGCTAACAACAACACCACTTGAATTTTGTAGCCTTAAACCTATCATCCGCGCGGTTAACATCGGCTGACGTCTTACATTCAGTTGTATGTATCGATCTTGCCCTATGGTTGTACACCTTCCTCGATCTGGGTTCTGCTTAGCAGGATCTCTTGTGTTAGTGTAACGCTGATGAAGATGGCAAATAACGCTTCTATACTACTTTTTTTTTACTACCAGTCAGTATGACCTGTATATCAAAAAGGTTTACATAGATATTACCAACTTGGCAAGAAATAATATAATTATTGATTAATAATTTGGAATCGTATGTGTTGTTTAGTCTTTTTTGATGAGTGTATTTTAAAATGTTAAACACATTATATTAAAAAAAATATTTTTTTAAATAATGTGTTTGCTCTAATTCTGTAATATTTATTAGTAAAAACAGATTTTATAGTGACATTTGGGTAATTTATTAAATTTTGTTTTTATGTACTATAACAGTCTGATTCTGAAATAAAATAAAATGAATGAAAAAATACTCAACGATCATACTAAACAAAATAAGAATAACTTGGCTTAATAAAAATTGTTTTATTTTTTAGTTTTAGCAGAAGCCAGCAATCACGACTCTTTCTCTATCGGCTGCGTGACCGCCGGCCTTGGATATGGAGTAATAACTTCGTGCTGGGAAACAGCAGCGCAAGACTTCGTCGGTGCACGAAAGTGGCCTAAAGTCCACAGCACTTTAGAAACTCTCTCCGCTGTCCTACAAGCTCTGTTTGTTGTAGGTCTATTCTTTGTATTGCAACTAGAAAGCGGTCTCCAGATTTCAATGTTCATTTTAGGTGTAGTCGTCGCTGTCATTACAATAATATGGTTTATTATCGCGATTGTATATTTTTATAAGAGCAAAGTGAAATCGTTCAGTTTAAAAAGGAAATGGTGGTTTTGATTGCGTTATAACTGGTTTTAATATTCTAAAAAGAATCTGTTTTAATTAATGTTTTTGTTATTATAGGTAATTAATTAATGTAAACATTGTATAAACGGAAGTTAAGTTAAAATATTTGTTTTTATTGACAAACATTGTGATATTGTATTAGTATAAGAAAAATTTTAAATATTGACAATCATGTATGACATTATTTAAATTCTAAATAATAATAAAACATTTTTACATTGAATTTTTAAGTCGTTAATTTCTTTTCTTAACTCCGAAAGCCAGGAACCACGACTCTTTCTCAATCGGCAGCGTGACCGCCGGCCTTGGATATGGAGTAAAAACTTCGTGCTGGGAAACAGCAGCTCAAGCAGACACTTACTCAGATACGGTATTCCTCACCGCTTTTCACTATATATGTTGAAAAAAAGTCTTTTGTGCTAGTCTTTAAAATTTCGACTCTAAAACCGTATTTTCCCGCCGAAGTTCTCCTTGTATTATATATCGTGTTTTTTTTTAACTGGGCTAAGAGGAATCTATAAGGAATCGCGACAAATACTTGAAGGAGTCTCGTGTCCGATTTTGAAAAATCTAAAACTGCTTCATAAGTTTTTTTTTTTATTTAATGATTCTCCTAGCCAGGAATAGAACCCACTAATTTTGAAAAAATAATAGATTCTGTATCATTGCATCACCTAATAATATCACTTTTAAGGATCAACTTTTAGGAAGTAATAGGAAGCGACAAATTGAAGGAAAAGATTTATTTTTTACAAAATAACATTAAATCTATACATTAATTAGAAGTTAAGTAATCGATTCTACACAAACATGATCAAATATATCATATGGGTTAAATCACGGGTCCCGGTAAGTTTAGAAAAAAGCCTGCATTACTTCGAACGATTTGTTTATAGGTTGCATCAAAACGATAGTCATCTACTAAAGTAAGGAAGATTGTGAACAATACAATCGAAAATATGTAAAATGAATAACTCACAGTAACTTCTTTTATGTTCTATATCGTATCTATATTTTCTATGTGAGCTATACAAAGTTCATAGAATGTGACGTTTGTTTTTGTTCCCGTCACCTACTCCTAATTACCTAAGTAGGTTTAGATAATTCTTAATAAGATGCATTCATTTATTGAAAATCTACACTTCACTGGACTCTGCTATTGTTCTCGCCCGCTATTTGCGTTACAACATCCCGTTTTAATTTTAAAATTTCACTTTTAGGTATGATCATTTTTTATGAAATATTACTAAAGATTTATTTTATGTATGAATTTGATAGAATTTTGTAAAAAAATAGCCTTTTCTTTTTGTTGCAGTTAACCGTATACTATTACTTCTCTGAAGTTGATCATTATATTATGTGACGGTATCAGATGGTGCAACAATACAGAATGTTTATTTTTTTCAAAATCAATTCATTCATTTCTGTCTAGAAAAACTTATTTTTCAAAAAACTAATGATGCAGTTTTAGTTTTTATCAAAATCGGCTCTGAGACTCCTTTAGTTATTTTTAAATATATGTATATATTTTTTAAATTATAATATTTATATAATATATACCTTCCCTGATTGAATCAGATATTGTTCACTATATCATTAGTTTCAAAGTTTTTTCCGCATAATCCTTTTATATTTATTAATTAAAAAAAATCTATAATCAAAGTAGCCTAAGTTACTCCTTATTGCATTGGCTAGTGAAATTTCGCCAAAATCGGTCTAGCCATTTCAGATATTGGCCGGAACAAAATGACTACAGATAGATAAACATTTTAAAAATGGTATTTTTGATGTAAGTACCTCCCCTTCTTGAATCGGAAATTGTTCACTTTTTTATTGGTTTCTACAAAAAATTTTGTTTTCGCGTACTTCTCTTTTTACTTATTCCTTAAAATAATTATATTTTTATAAATAAAAGTAGCCTAAGGTAATCCTTATAATATTAGCTATAGGGGCTGTCCATTAATAACGAAATGTTTTTAAGAACTTTTTAGTCTTTGTGATATTTTGTGATTTTTTTCTATGATCCTCTCTCCTCCTCTACAGCCCCAGCCCCTTATTCCCATCAAATTCGATGTAGCTGTTTAGTCGTAAGAAACAAACTGACAAATAAAAAATTAAAAAATGTATTTTTTGATGTAAGTACCGTATATATGTACTTTCATGCATTTAGTAAAAAGTACAAAAAATGTTCCACGTGACACCTTAAATTAACATAACTTTTTTATTTATGGACCGATTGACATGAAACAAACACTAAATGTTAAGTGAAGCTTACTACAATATATTAGTGAAAACCGCATCTAAATCGGATAAGCCGTTTCTGAGATTAGCGTGCACAAACGCACAGATAAACAGACAAACAGATAAGAATTCTAAAAATCATTGTTTTGGGTTCTATTGCGTTGGTAAAGGCCCCCAATTAGATTTTTTTTCATATATTTTCCATGTACAGACAGCGACTCGCTAGAATTTTATTATTTGTATAGATATAGATATATCTTCCCTATTTCAATCAAATATTGTTCACTATTTAATTGGTTTCAATTTTGTTCCTTATTACATTAGCTTTCTGCCAGTGAAAGTTTCGTCAAAATTGGTCCAGCTGTTTCAGATATTAGCCGAAAAAAATTGAGTGACAGAAAGACAGACAAAAATTTTAAGATTGGTAATTTTGTTGTAAGTACCGTGTATACTTTAATATGCATTTATTTAAAATTACAAACAGACACATCAATTTTATTTCTTTTTATACCTTCCCTTCTTAAATCGGAAATTGTTTACTATTTTATTGGTTTCTACAATATTTTGTTATCGCGTAATTCTCTTTTTTACTTATTCATTAAAATAAATATATTAAAAAAAAGTAGCTATAGTTAATCCTTTTAATATTAGCTATAGGGGCTGTCCATTAATTACGTCATGTTTTGAAGAACTTTTTAGACTTTATAATATTTCGTGAATTTCTTCTTCCATCTCCTCTCCCTTTCTGGACCTCACGTGATTAATGGACATCCCCTAATTGCTTGTGAAAGTCCCATCAAATTTGATTCGGCTGTTTCATAGATTAGTCGTAAGAAACAGACTGACAGAAAAAATAAAAAAAATGATTTTTTGATGTAAGAACTGTATATACTTTCATGCATTTAGTGAAAAGTATAAAATACTATTCGACGTGAACCCTTGAGTTGAAATAACTTTTTTTTATGAATCGATTGAAATGAAATAAACACCAAATGTTAAGTGAACCTTACTGCAATATAATCATAAATACCACATCTAAATCGGATAAGCCGTTTCTGAGATTAGCGGGCGCAAGCGCACTGATAAACAGACAAACAGACAAAAATTCTAACAATTATTGTTTTGGGTTCTATTGCGTATGTAAAGGCCCAAATAATTTGTTTTTTTCATATATCTTCTATCTACAGACAGCGACCCGTTAGAATTTTTTTATATGTATAGATTAAAAATAAATAGAAGAAAGCCTAAGTCACTCCTTATAACATTTGCTACCTGCAAGTAAAAGTACCATCAAAATCGGTTCAGCCGTTTCAGAGATTAATCGAAACAAACAGATAGACAGACAGACTGACAGACAAAAAATTAAAAAATGTATTTTTTGATGTAAGTACTGTATATATTTCATGTATTTAGTGATAGGCACAAAAAAATGTTCAACGTAATTCTTTAAATTGACATAACTTTTTTATTTATGGACCGATTGACATGAAACAAACCCTAAATGTTAAGTGAAGCTTACTACAATATATTAGTGAAAACCGCATCTAAATCGGATAAGCCGTTTCTGAGATTAGCGTGCACAAACGCACAGATAAACAGACAAACAGATAAGAATTCTAAAAATCATTGTTTTGGGTTCTATTGCGTTAGTAAAGGCCCCCAAGAAGATTTTTTTTCATATATCTTCCATGTACAGACAGCGACCCGTTAGAATTTTATTATTAGTATAGATATAGATAACGCTGTTTATTTCATCCAAATATTATATTTATATTTTTGCATTAGTATTGAATACAGATTCTGTTAATAAATACTACCGATCCATAAATAATAAAAGTTAAATTAGCTAAGCGAATAGGTTGGCACTTTAATATATTGCATAATGGCTTGTGTACTACAACTAAAGATTTAGCATCGTTATTGAAAACATTTCCAAAGAAGACAAGTTGTTTATTTATTTAATCTCATTGCGATATAATTAAATATTTATTTATGTTGATTCAGGTAATTCAGTTATAGAGGTAAAACCCACATTGTTGTAAATATGTGTGTCATTATAAAATAAACTTAGATAACTTTGTAATCGTGATTGCATGCAGGAAGATTTAAGATAATCTATATATAATGCTTTATCCGATTAACCTTTAACTTAAATTTTTCTTAGGATGGATTACGAAATTCCTGTATCACAGTAAGTCATCCTTTATTGAGTCATCCTTTATTGAGGGGGTATTAAAGTTTGAAAGACACAAAATTTTATTGGTGTTTCTATTTATAATAATTAGGTATGTTTTTCATTATACGTTAATTATGTTTTTAAACTGTTTAAAGTAAATAATTACCTACATGTTTATTGCATTTAATACAAAAATCAACTTCTTTTAAAAGTTAACATCAATGCATCAATGTTTTCAAAATTTACGCGAGAGAAGCCGCGAGCAATTCCTAGCACAAATATGAAAGGAAAAATATGTAAGATTAGCTGTGCCCGCCACTTCGTTCGCGTGGATTACAGAATGCTTAGCATGTCTCATGCAAAGTAAGGCTGCAGTGTGCTGTGTCGCTCAAGACAGGAGTTTTTTTAATTTCTGGTTGTATTTTTAAGCAGACTAAATCAGATACGGAATTCCTCCACGCTTTTCACTATAAATATTGAAAAAAGTGTTTTGCACCAGTCTTTAAAATGCCGACTGTAAAACAGTATGTTTCCGCCGAGGTTCTCCTTGTATGCATCGTGTGATGTGATTTCTGTTGATAGGCCAAATCCAGATCTATAAAGAATCGCGAAAAATACTTTTTATAGTTTACTTTTTATAGTTAAATAGTTTTTTGAAAACTTGATTTAGCCAAGAATCGAAGTCGCTGATTTTGGAAAAAATAACACACTGTACGTCCGTACAAAAGTACCACTTGGTAGTATCACTTATGAGGGTTAGCTTCTGGGGAGTAATAGTAAATGAAAAATTAAAAGAAAAGACTTATTTTTTACAAAATGCTATTATATGCTAAAATGGTAAAATGCTAAAAGGCAAAATGCTATGTCTATAGGCTGCATCAAAATGTTACTCACCTAAAGAAATGAAGCAGAGCAATTTGGAACATTACAATCGGAAATCAATATATATAATTTTTTAAATAAAAATGAATCGACTTTAAAAACGAATTTAATAGGCATAAATAATCAAAAAGGCAAAAAATAAATATTTTCTACATTTTCAAATCGGTGCCAAGTGAAACATTTAAAGTCGGTGGCGAGTAAAACCTTTTATGTATTATTTTACGGGCAGATTTTAATTCTTATTTAAAAATGAATTGTTTTACAGTTTTAAGTTACGAACATGGTAGGTGAACGAACATGGTAGTACCTAAGTTACAATAGCCTAACGTCTTACGTCAACTGCTTATCGTCATTAACTAAAAATTGTTTTTCCCGATGCAGGGTTGTTAATTGTTGAGGAGTTCTCTTGGTGTTGCGCCATCAGCTATACCATAAGCACTTTGACTATCAAAAATACCTAATTCAGTATAGGTCTGCTTATAATATTTGAAGAGTTTCCTCGATTTCTCCAGGATCCCATCAGATCCTGGCTTGATGACACTATGATGGGACTATCCAGGAAGTATACCTAGATGGTCCCATTTTCATCAGGTCTACACAAACACAAAATGTTAAGTGAAGCTTACTACTATATATTACTGAAAACCGCATCTAAATCAGATAAACAGACAAACAGACAAAAATTCTAACAATCATTGTTTTGGATTCTATTGCGTTGGTAAAGACCCCAATAATTTTTTTTTCATGTATCTGCCATGTACACACAGCGACCCGTTAGAATTTTAATATTAGTAAAGATAGATCTATTGCACAAACGAAGTTCCGTTATTCCGTACCTACTATGTGTTGCTTTTAGATTTAATTACTGAATTATGCATATGATTTTTTATTGATTTTTCAGTAAATAAAGAAAATAATCGATATAATTATATAATATATTCACATAACACCATTTAACAAAATCATATAGCTATAATTTTTAATAGTGATAGTAGTTTTTTAGGGTTCCGTACCTTAAAAGAGAAAACGGAACCCTTATAGGATCACTTTGTTGTCCGTCTGTCTGTCTGTCTGTCTGTCGGGCTGTCAACTCTTTTTTCTCAGAAATGCATGGACGTATCATATTGAAATTAATATCATATACTCAAGTCTACGATGACATGCGGCTGTGAAAAAATTCAAGTTCTAAGTCAACGCAATCAAAAGATAATGGACAATATGTCGTATATTTTGACCATTTTAACGTTTTCGCAAGGGAATCAAAACCTATAGGGTACTTCCCATTGACCTAGCATGATGAAATTTGGCAAGAAGTAAGATTTTATGGTACAAATAAAGGAAAAAATCTGAAAACTGTAAATTTTTGTATGTATGTTTGTCTGTTTGTAAGTTTGTCTTTCAACCTTTTTCTCAGAAACGCGTGAAGGTAACAAATTTTTTATCAATGTCAAGTACTCAGAGTTGTAATTACTAATAGCTGTGAAAAAATTTCAAACTTCTAAGTTAACGCAATCAAAAGATACGGTCATTTATGTCACATATTTTAAGTATTTTAGCCTTTTTAACGTTTTCGCAAGGGAATCAAAACCTATAGGGTACTTTCCATTGACCTAGCATTATGAAATTTGGTTAGGAGCAAGGTCCTTTAGTATACATACATAAAGGAAAAAATCCGAAAACTGTAAATTTCTGTTCGTGTGTCTGTCAGTCTCTACGTCTGTCTTTCAACCTTTTTCTCAGGAACGCGTAAATGTATCAAATTGTAAATTGATCAAGCGGAAAATATATTAATCTTAGAATTAAAATTTTATGTACTTGTAACAAATTAACATAGAAGTTAACCATGGTCAAAAAGACAATTTTACAAACACTGAGGAGAAATTTGTATCAAAACGAAAACATGAGGTAGCAAACCGTTATTAACAACGCAATGCAATTTATATATCGCAGCTAACAAAACGATAGCGCGATTTAGGGTACAGCCAGCGCCATCTCTTGACAATATTATTACCTATGATAAAATTCTGCTCGATTAATAAAATTTTGAAATAATGTTACCAGAGGTAACATCATTTTAAAATTTTAGTTAAAACGAATAAATATTTAATCTTATTGTTTTCATGAAAAAGTTAGTTTGAAATATTCTAAATATGAAAATAAAGATATAATAAATAAAAAATATTATTTAAACGCGCTAAAAATAATAAAATAAACTTTTCCTTTAAAAGTTTTATCATCAATTATCGTTAATTTTATCTTCATTACATAATTTACATTAAATACAAAAGCGATTTGATTTAAGTACTCGTATTAACTTAGTTCAAAAAGTTTTAAATTAAATTCAATCAAATCGGGTTAATTAATTTACTTCTTTATCTACACATGTAAGCCTTCTGGTTGTTAGTAATATAATTAGTTATTTATAAATAAACAATTAGTTTTATTCGAATTAAGGACTACTTATTTTCGTCTTGGCAACACTAATATATATTTTAATTGATAATGTAAATCTAAATATTTTACGAACGTAGTGATGGGGAAGTGCAGTGTAGTAGAATATAAATAAAAATGAAACGAGAATACAGTATAATATAATTGTTGTTAATGTCAAAGTCAACAAGTTAGTTCATTGAAATTGTCAAGAGATGGCGCTGGGTGTATCCTGAATCGCGCTATAAGTTTGCTTTTTTGAAAGTATAAGGTGTTTAGTACTTATTGGATAATTATGTTTCCATGAGTTGCACCCATTATCTTGTTTTATATTAAAGTGCTCCTAAGTTTCATATGTGTATAATGATTGAATATTATTAAGCGTCTTCAAAAAAAGGAGTGTTCTCAATTCGACCGCGTTTTTTTAATTTTTTATTTTGTTTGTTCACCGATTACGCTGCCATTTGTGGACCACTTTTCATTTTTTTTTTGTTTGAAAGGGTATACTTTCAAGGTGGTTCCATTGTCTTCAGGTCAGGACCTGATAATGAAATCTTGGAGAAATTGAGGGAACTCCTCTAATATTATAGGCACACCTATACCGATTTAGGTATTTTTGATAGTAACTTATGTTGGAACTGATGATAAAGACCACAAATGGCGTAGGTAGATTAGTCTTATATAGATTTTTATAAGTTCGTACGGAACCCTCGGTGCGCGAGTCCTACTCGCACTTGACCAGTTTTTTATCTTATAAGAAACCCTTTAAATTAAACCAAATACTCGACTGTATTAACTGTTTATGTATAATTATCTAAGTGCAAAGCTTTTTTCTATAATAATTTAATTTCAAGTGTTCGGTTTTTCGTAATAAAATAAATTATAATTTGTTAAAGAGCCAAAATCGAACCCATTTCGACGCAACTTTCGATATTATTTTCTATTTTATAGTTTTGTTTTATTAATACATTTTGGCAAACATTTTATATGTGATATTAATAAAATAATTAGTAACTGATTTCGCAGAACTTAGGTATAGTTATTACAGGAAATAAGGTCTTACCAGTATTTATTTAGTGTCGTTTAAGTCAACATGTGTACGCATGTTTGAGTAAACCTGTGAAGTGTCTTGTGCTAACAAATCTTGCGACCATTGAAATTATCAAAGATCAACATTTTGCTCATATTCTCTTGAAAACAACACGATAAACGACAAGCGCCTAGATGTACCGTATAGAAAATATATAATAATAAATAATATTTATATATTAATTATATATGAATCTGAAATGTGGCCATGGCTTTTTACAAAAATGCAGATTATATTCTTTTCGCAGAAGTTTTGGTAATTAAAAAAATATATATTTTTTTTAATTTTATTATACTTTATAATTATTTAAATTTTATTTTAATTTCATAATTCATTAAAAACTTCTTCTTACAGATAGTTTCATTCCTAACTTTACCGCTTGTATCAACCGAGAATATTGATTGCAAGGGAAAAGCATTTCATTGCGTCAATTCAACGCATTTTAAGATATGTGTTGATTTCGGCGGAGGTGTATCGAAAACAGTAGACGAGTTTTTAATACCATGTCCAACAAATACGGTATGCAGTGATATTAATAAATTTGAATGTGAACATCAAGTGACGACCACTCCCATTAGCGCGAGTGATGTAACGAACGAGCAGGCAGAATTAAGTGAAACATCTGTTTGGAATAAAGATATCACAACATTGTTTCCTAAACATAAATTACATAAAGTAGAAGAATTAAAATATGACTCAAGTGTACCTACTACTGAATTGAGTAGTTCAGTTGTCTTCAATGATACGACAGGTTACATCTCATCAACAACATTGGATGGCAGATTAAATCAAGTGAATTTGAGCAGTGACAATAATGTACAGAATACTGAAAAAAGTGACTCAAGTGAAAGTGCTACAGTTAGTTATGTTCCATCTTCAAGTTTTGATTTAGTGACAAATAATGATGAATTTCCAACAACAACTGAAAAGGTAATGGTAAAAGATACTTTAGTAAATATTTCTTTACATACAAATTCGACAAATGGCAGTGATGATTTATCTTCAGCGACTACTGTTCCAATTTTAGAAGGTGTAACGGAACGAAACATAGGTTTAGTGAAAACAATAAATAATTCACATGAAAATGTTAATAATAATAATCAATACAATAACACGTACAATATCTTATCAACATTAGTTACTCAAACAAACAGTTTGTTTACTCCAAGAGAAAGTTTTGAAAATACATTTCCATATTCTGCCGAAACTTTGGTTGTTTCAAAGGATCCCACAAATTATACCAGTACAATAACGACACCTATGATTTCCAATGATTTGAATATTGAAAATTTAGGAAATTACTCTTCAATGAGTTTAGTTCATTCTGCCACTACCACTGATTATTATAGTATAGATAAAGAGCAAACTATTGAAACGACTAGTAGTGCCATTTTAAATTCAACATATATTTCTGAATCGCTACCAACGGGATCTCTTGATACTTTCAACAATGGAAAACTAAATTACACAGTTGGTAGTACATTTCATTTTATGGACAATGTAACCACGCCTGCAAATACCCAAGTTTATATTCCAAGTAAATCATTGACAAATGTATTTAATATAGACAATAAAACAAATATAAGTCATGATACAAATAGAAAAGAAACTTTATTTACATTATCTTATACAATTACTGAGTTTCCTTCTACAACATCAGTCAATGAAACATTTGATAATATAAATGAAAATGTAATTATAGAAAGTAGCACTGCTCATTATAGTGTTGATAATTTAATTACTCCCACAACTGACAATGATAATAGGCAAATTTTTGAAAAAAATATAACAAGTATAATAGGTAGTACTGACCTATACTTAGTGGACACACATCCGATAAATGATTTCACTGACATATCACCGATATCAGACAAACCATTTGTAGTTAATTCAACTGAATCGAATCCTCTAACAATCAATGATGGTTTAGTTTCAGAATATTTATTTAATTCAACTATCGTCACAAATCAATCTATAACAAATGATTTATTGAAATATAATACGTCTTCAGATCGTCTTTCTTTAGATCCATTAAATTTTAATAGTACTAAAACTAACACACAAAAAACTTCAAATGATAGCGATACTGATTTTATTGAAAATAAAACTACATTTGTTGTTGAGAATACGTCTATAGTTTCTACTTTATTTGTAGATTCAAATAACAGCACGAATCCTAAACAATTAAATTTAGTTTCAATGCTTAATACGAGTGCACCATTATTTAACTCAAATCTTTCGAATACTGATTCAAATGTAATGACAACTCTTGAATATGCATCACTTCCTGAAATTTATCAATCAATAACAACTGTTAATCCGGAAGTAAATCGAAATCAAGAAAATAGATATTCTTTGAGCACGAGTCAAACATCTGACGTTAAAGAGACCGAAACTATATCAACAAGAACAATTTATTCTAGTAGAGATGTCTCAAAGAATAAAGATGGAAAATTAAATGACTTTTCTTATTTAGCAAATGAAAACAAATCTTTAGAAAACATTACTAATAATGAATTATCAGGTATTTCTAACAAAAAATATGATCATTTAAACATGCTTTCATCACCAGTAACTGCATCAACAGAAACAATATCTATTTATCTATTTACAATGCAAATATTAAAAGAATCAAATAAAACTTATTTTAATAAAACTATGTTTCGTTCATCAAATATAACCGACAAGAATAATATACTTTATACTGTACAAGAACCGATTCAAACACCTGTAAATCAACCTATTATAGAAAATATCTTGCCAACTACACAAATGAATGAGAAAAATAATGATTTTAATGTTTCTTTAAAAGACTTAAATAATATAATTATAAACAATACTTTCACGAATGAAGATATAATAACTAAAACAACTTTACCGATGTTTAAACACATAAACAAACTAGCAACATTAAAATCTAACGAAAATCAAACTAAGATGGATATCAACACTACTGAAATCATAACAACAACAGAGTCCGTCACATCCAATGTAAATTCTAATTTACTTTTAATGGGTCATGTAGAATCTACGAAAACATATTCTGAAACACACACACAAAATGTTTTGGATGCAACTAACATTTTCCATAAAGAGAATGTAACGCATTCAAATATAGAAAGTAATATACTTTCTATTAATTATAATACATCGAAAAACATGTCAAGGGTCCATGATTTTTACATAGATAACAAAGAAGCAATGTTAGAGACCGATGCAATAACTCAATCCTCATCTTTCTCTATGAAAATAACTGAAGTACCCTTTGAAGATGTTTTTAAAGCCAAAACGTTAGATCTTGCATCAAATTCTAAAAAAAATCCTCAAACAACTTTGCGCTTAAGAATATCGGACGAAAATAGTACCGATATATTAAGTACAAAAAGTAATTATGTAAACGTAAATGACAAATTGATAGTGACAACAATTACTACTAACAATGTTATTTTAAATAATTTTAGTAACGATAACGATTTCTTAACATTAATAAATAAACCTACTTCTAGTTTTAAGTTTTCTCAAAAATTCAAATCACCAATCAATGACACTGCTTTCAAATACAACAACACTTTACTAGAACAAAATTTTACAAATATTAGCAATGAAACATTAATTAAGGTAATAGAAACTAATATGAGCCAAAAATCGTATTTAAGCAATTATGATAATACTTTTAAAAAGGATAGATTGCAGGATATGCATTACAAGAATAATATCAACAAAGAACATTTAAGAATATCAACTGATAGAGAAGGAATTTTCTCAACTGAAGTGGTACCGAAAGCCACACATCACAGTAAGCAGGCGAGATTATTAAAAGAACCATTTACATGTCGTAATCGTGGCAAATACTCTGATAAAAATAACTGTAATAAATTTTATATTTGTATTGGAATAATTCAACCAATTATTGGAATGTGTCCAGCGGGTACAGTTTTCAGTGAAATTAATAAACAATGTACGAAAAATCTTTCACATTGCATAAGAAATAACCAATTTAGATGTTTGTCGTCAGGAAGATTTATAGATGTCTTATCAGGAGAGTTTTATTATGTGTGTGTTAAAAAATTAGACGGTTACGTTAGATTTAAATTACAATGCCAGAAAGGTTATCATTTAAATAAAGAAAATATTCAATGCTCTTCTGATACAACATCTACTGAAAATGTTTCCAAAACGTTCAGTGACAAAAGTACTAATGAAAAAAAATCAAAAGAAATTAAGCATTCGCAAAAGTATGAAGTACAATTTGATTGTGAAAAAGAAGGAAAATTTGAGCATCCTAGTGATTGTAGAAAATATTTCGTATGCACTAAAAGTTCGAAATCTAAATTTCGTCGTAAAATTAAAAAATGCGATTCTGATGAAGTTTTCAATAAAGATAAAAGGAAATGTGTGGATTCAGAGAGTTACGAATGTTAAATTTTATTGCCAAGTAAAATAATTAGTTACTGTAAACTTGTAATAAAAAATTTTGCAATAATCAATAATTTCAGGGTTAAAATTTCTTAAAAAAAAAGAATAATATTAACTTGTAAATATTTATTTCAGTCTTACGCTTATAATTGAGATAATTTATTAATTTAAATTTTTCTTATAACCTTGCCGAGGCCTTCGAAATGCTGCACCCGTGTCAAGAATAAATTGATCTTCCACGTCTCTTTCCAACGTCAAACAAAAATGGTTTGAAAATACAGTGCAATGAATTGTATATTGGCCTCTTATTGGCTTTGAAGGGCAGAAGTATGTTGCTCGTGCCGGGCTATTATCTTGAGTTACTGTAAACTTGTAATTTTTGCAATCGATCGGCCTATGACCTGCAGTATTGGAGGTTTGGTAGCTACTATCACTGTGAAGATTTACTTTTCTATTAGATTCGCCGTAATATTGAGGTTTGGTTTTCGTCGTATTGACTAGTGGGCACTTGTATTTTTCAGGAGAAGTACATGCGCGAGTAAAACCGTTAAAAATAGTGTTTCCTGAACATTTAAACTTGATCCCTTGAAAGCGATCCTTGTTAGGAATACACAGAATGTAGCCTTTGCAATCAGGGACAGTTGGATCTGCTAATCTTTCACTGCGATGACAACGAACGTTTCTAGTAATGGAAGAATCGATATAGTTTATAGAGTCCTCACAAAGGTCAGTAGACTCTTCATTGCACAGTGTGTTAGCAGGACAAAGAAAAGATGGTCCCACCAATTTATCGCCGTCGCATAATCTTACTTTCGAAATTCCTTCGCAAACAAAACCGTAAGGTCCACATTCAGCGTTATAAGAATTCAAATATCCCAAAACTGCTTTGCCATTGATAAGGACCTGAAACGTTTAATTCTTTACTTTAAACACTATATATTGCAACTTGCTCTGATTACACATTTATACAAAATTTGTTAGAACAAAAAGTGAATTTGTAAGTTTATATAAAACCAAATCTTAGATTATTCTTGCTCAGTTATATTATATAACACAATTATTTGCCAAGAATACAAGAAAGCACGACAAACAAACATTTTACCTTTTGTAGTAAGTATTAATTAAATTAAAACTGATTTTCAATTATTTACTGTTATCTCTACATTCTGTTTTTTCTTAAATCTAATAAAACATTACACTTGTATTCATATGAAAACTAGGGCATTTAGAAGATAAAATACATTACTCACAATAAACATGAAGATACTGTTAAACATTTTCACAGCGACGAATTAATTTATTATTTTATTTAGGCACACATGAGTGTCTCAAATCAAGTGATAAAGAATAACCACAGTCAAGGTTACTTAGAAGAGTACTGGAGGACGACTAACGGAGACAAATGCTTTCTTCAAAACTTTTCATGTCACAACCAATTATCACTTTTAACACCTTATGGGAGAATTTTGTGTCATTAGCACACTGTGTCACGGTTACTTTAGCGACTCAAATAGCATCAAGTATTTACTTATACGCATTGCTCTGTTTAACAAATAATAGTATTGTATTTACGCATGCGTACCTATATCGAAATGAATAAATAATTCAGAAAACTGAGCTACATTAAAATTAAAATATTGTGAAAATGAATAAATAAGTCTATCAAAACAAAACTTTGTGTAAGTTGATGACTGATGTTGTTCAACACAAATGGAATTAAATTGTAAAATCTCATGTTATCATTTAAGATATAAACTCTTTGTTTTTAGTTTTACGTTATGTCCTATAATTTTATTAATTATTATTATTTTATTTTATATTAATTATATTGTAAACATTTGATTAAAAGAGAACGATAAAAATAAAAGTCTTTTTATTATATCTAAATGCATTTTATTGTAATACTAAATTATTTTCTACAAGTATTATAAATAAATCTAGTCATCATCAGATGATTCGCTGTCACTGTCTGAGCTACTCGATGTTGCAGAATCTTGTAATGTCGCACCAGACTTGGCTCTAAAAGTCAAAATAGTAGAAATAGTAAATTAACAATCTGTGACGTTAGAGGTATATAAAATAACCGTTATAATATACATCACATACAAACCTTCACAAACAAATTATGTATTTTTAGGGTTCCGTACCTTAAAAGGAAAAACGGAACCCTTATAGGATCACTTTGTTGTCCGTCCGTCTGTCTGTCTGTCTGTCGGGATGTCAACCCTTTTTTCAAAGCAAGTCAACTTTTACCGAGACAACGTTCGTATGACAACTTAACCTAAAATTATGTTATAATCGCAAAGCCTTTATTTTATAATTTCTAGCAAACTTTATTTGCAGAAATCATTTATTTTGTTTTTTATTTACGGAGCGGGAACATTACGGAAAATATCTTTGGGTTAATAATAGTTATATTGCCGTTGTATTTTATCGTTCAAGTAAATGCTTCTTATATGCTGACGTCACGTCTATACGTATCTATGCACACGCCGTGTGTACCTGCTAATATTATTAAAGTCCATTTGTTAAGCATTATCTAATTATATAAATTATATTTTCATTTGTATAAAGTGTAAACAAGAAAAAACTATAAAAAATTAATAAACCAATGAAATTTTGCGATGTTTCTTGTCCAAAATAAGCCACCAAATATACAGTTTTTGTGATTTTGAGCCTTTGTTGAAAATTTGTTTTTTATATCATTATGGTCAATTCATATGGCCTAGGATCCTGCGTGGTCTAGGAAGGCTCTGGTCGGGAGAAATATGTACTTACGTGTGGTATGCTTGGACGACTTCCAATGCTGATGGTTGTAATGAAGTAGCGAGGGAGGACTTATTCTGTTCTAGAAGTTTCTCAACTTCTTCTGTAGTTCGGTTCAATATCACGCCTAAAGTTTCAACACTCGCTGCCGCCGCTTCTTCGAAGCCGCTTTCGGCTAAGTATGTTACTGCCATCTGCATAAAGATCAAAATGAAATTTATTTCTAGTTGGCATATTTGTAGGTTTACTTTAATAATTTTGGTATAGTTGTTTGTTTTCAAAAATTTTTACACTATTTTTGATTGATTTTGCACTAGAAATTTCAGTCCAAGATTTTTGATAAAATTTAGTCAATGCTAATAAATAAGGGAAGCAGGTGGGTTTGTTTGAAATATGTGATCTAGTAGCCATTAACGTTTGGAACGCAGTAATGGTTATTACATTCCCTTGGTAAATCGTCGTTATGATTAATTTCAGTAACATAAATAAACTAGTAATGTATCACTAGTTAAATGTAATCTCTAATATAGGTAATTAGATAAAATCACATTTAGGTTATCAAAAGTATGTGTTTTATCAACTATGCCATCACGACTCCTTAATATGGGCTGCTTAATCACTAGAGATGTATAAGATAACTCGGTGTGCAAAAAAATCTACGAATAGGAACCGTAGATTTGAAATAAAACTATTTTAAACTGATTTAAATCGCGTATATTAATTATTTTTATCATCCCGACGTTTCGAGCACTTTGCAGCGTTCGTGGTCACGGGTAGACTAAGGTGACATTTGTCTATTTGAGGTCTTAGAAAATATTATTTACAACTACCGCCAACGGTGCCTTAATTGGTATCTTGAATAACGTTCCGGTTGCACGCAGAAGGCACTAACTGTATCTTTACGGAATCTTTTAAAGAGTATATCATTTTTGTTCTCTACATCTTTTTATATAGTATTGTATGTTCTTTGCTTGATCTATATGTTAGCTTAGTCTATTAGTCTTACGTAGTTTTAAATACTGTTATATAGTCTATTTTTCTTAACTTGCCTTATTTAGCAGACAAATATGGTGCACTTTCGACAAAAATTTAATTCAATTTTTTTACTTTTAAATATCGATACTTCCACATACATAAACCCATTAGCGTCCTTTGCATCGCGCAGATGGGTAAAAATAGAGCATTTTCATGTTGGTACTCACGGCGGCGAGCGCGGGCCGGCCGGCGGCAGCGGCCTTCGGGGCGAGCGCGGCCAGCGCCTGCGGGCGCGGGGCGCCGGGCGCGCGCTCCTCGCGCAAGCGCCGCAGCGCGCCCTCCGCCGCCTCCCAGCTCTCCGCGTCGCTCGCGTCCGAGCACAGCTGGATTATGTTCGACAGCGCCGTCGCTGACAATCTGGTGTATTAATATAAAAAAATTCAAAATTGGTCCATGTATGAGCTACGATCAAAAACACTTTAATCGGTATCATAAGATAACCTGATGACAATGGGACCAAATTGGAATCCTTGCAAAAAAACAATCAAAATCTGTCCGTTTTTCATTCAATTCCAATCTGCGGAGAAATCGGTGAATAAACACACACCTACAGCCAAACATAGAACCTCCTCCTTTTTCGAAATCTGTTACAAAACCGGTCGAATGCGAGTCGGACTCGCGCAGGAATGGTTCCGTTCCGTACATCATACAAGATATATGAGATAATTTGGTGGTGTGTGCGGATGAAATGCATGAATATTTACGGTTGTCCTAGTCTCGTTGAACACATATTTAGTGGAAAAGGTCTAATGGAGTCAGGTATATTTACATACAAAATCAGCCAAGTGCGTGTCGGGCCACGCACAATGTAGGGTTCCGTAGTTGTCAGAATTGTCAAGATCGGTCAAGCAATCTTCGAGTACCTATTTTCGTAAAAATGTTTGAATGTGAATTATACTAACGATTTTGAACATTAAATGTTCCTCGATTATTTATTATTCTAAGACTTGTAAAATATACTTAGCGCCGATAATTTTCCTTCCTGATTAGCGCCTATGAAATCTATGGTGATTTGGTTGAAAACTTCATAAGCGCGATTCAGAATCACTCGCGACATGTTTTATTGAGACATTGTTTTATACCTTATTTTATATTTTATTTTAATTTAAACTTATTAAATATTTATTTATTTATTCTTTTAAATTCATATATTAATTTAAAATTATTAATATTTACATAATGTGATGCTTTTAAAAGTGAAATATTTATTTTTACTTAGATCATCTATAACTCGATAACCATAAGAACCAACATAGCCGTGATAATTTTCCTTTTAAATTCATTATATGTACCGCTATCGTGAATTTTTTCATATTTTTAGACGCAGCAGTTTAGTGGGTAGAGGGGGGGGACACTTGACTCTAAGAAAAATTGACACTTCAAAGCTTAATATTTCGGAAACAGTTCATCGTTCGGAAAAATGGTTTTCCCACACCTATAATATTTTTAAAAGACCTATCTAACGATACCCCATAACATGGGATAAATGAGAAAAAAATTTTTGGTCTCTCTTAACACATAGGGAAGACACCCTGAAAAAAAAATATTTTTAAGATTTTATTGTACGACTTTCTCGGCGTAATTCATATGTATACTCATACCGAATTACAGCTTTCTGGTATTAAGGGTTTCGGAGCAAAGCCGCGGACAGACAGACAGACAGACGGACGGACGGACGGACGGACGGACGGACGGACGGACGGACGGACGGACGGACGGACGATTTTTAGGGTTCCGTTTTTTAACTACGGAACCCTAAAAAAGTGAGAGAGATGCGCGAATGTGTGCGAGCGAGCGAGCTGGACTTATCGGGCTACCAGTCAGGAGATGTAAAGTTACGGATCCTAGCATAACTGACCTACACATGCTTTTCAATTGTCAGACGGTTGGAGCAGTGGTTACTGCAACTGACTAAAGCCGGTCGCATGTTTGATTCCATCTCACTGTCTGTATTGACCATATGGATGTTTGTTGTGATCTGAGTGTTTGTGTTGTGTTCATTTTCTGATCGTAAGTTTATTATTATTATTATTCAATATATTGTGTAGAATAAACAAGAGGGACGCTTTAACAATATTTGCGATAGTAACTCGAACTTGTGCAGTTTCTACTATTTGTTGTTATAGCACGTATGTATATTACGTTATCACTTAAGGACAAAGTATAATAAGAGGTAAAAATTCTTACTTCTGTACAGGAGTTCGGCGATCTTCGTTCTCTTCTCGTTCTTCAATTAGTTGACCGAATTTCAATATTTCCGCTGCAGCACCTCTGATTTTCGCTTTAACTTCTTCTTCTAAATTACGCAAATTATTGAAATATTATTATTTTTCTTTACAATACTTATACAGTATATAGGAAGAAGTAGTAAGTTGGTCCACCAAAAAAATTAAATATGAATTCAAAAACGTTTTTCAATTTATGACGTATTGATCGGAAAGACTCATTTATTAGGGGTAGCAGCTGCACAGCGCGTTCAGCAGGCGCTCCACCAGACGCGTGCGGCTCGCGTGCCCGAACACCACGAGCTGCGACCACGCGTTTACTACCCGGCGAGCGGAAGATACTCATCCTGGTGGGGGTAGCAGCTGCACAGCGCGTCCAGAGGCGCTCCACCAGACGCGTCCGGCTCGCGTGCCCGAACACCACGAGCTGCGACCACGCGTCTACTACCCGGCGAGCGGCAGATACTCACCCTGGTGGTGGTAGCAGCTGCCCAGCGCATCCAGCAGGCGCTCCACCAGACGCGTGCGGCTCGCGTGCCCGAACACCACGAGCTGCGACCACGCGTCTACTGCCCGGCGAGCGGCAGATACTCACCCTGGTGGGGGTAGCAGCTGCACAGCGCGTCCAGCAGGCGCTCCACCAGACGCGTGCGGCTTGCGTGCCCGAACACCACGAGCTGCGACCTCGCGTCTACTACCCGGCGAGCGGCAGATACTCACCCTGGTGGGGGTAGCAGCTGCACAGCGCGTCCAGAGGCGCTCCATCAGACGCGTGCGGCTCGCGTGCCCGAACACCACGAGCTGCGACCACGCGTCTACTGCCCGGCGAGCGGCAGATACTCACCCTGGTGGGGGTAGCAGCTGCACAGCGCGTCCAGAGGCGCTCCATCAGACGCGTGCGGCTCGCGTGCCCGAACACCACGAGCTGCGACCACGCGTCTACTACCCGGCGAGCGGCAGTTACTCACCCTGGTGGGTGTAGCAGCTGCACAGCGCGTCCAGAGGCGCTCCATCAGACGCGTGCGGCTCGCGTGCCCGAACACCACGAGCTGCGACCACGCGTCTACGACCCGGCGAGCGGCAGATACTCACCCTGGTGGGGGTAGCAGCTGCACAGCGCGTCCAGCAGGCGCTCCACCAGACGCGTGCGGTTCGCGTGCCCGAACACCACGAGCTGCGACCACGCGTCTACTACCCGGCGAGCGGCAGATACTCACCCTGGTGGTGGTAGCAGCTGCACAGCGCGTCCAGCAGGCGCTCCACCAGACGCGTGCGGCTCGCGTGCCCGAACACCACGAGCTGCGACCACGCGTCAGCCAGACGCTCGCCCTCGGCACTCACCTCCAGCGTTTTGATAATCTATACGTCCGGAACATAAGCATTAGCCACCAATTCTGGCTGTACTACTTAATGAGAATTTATTTTATTTGAGCAATATAACCAAAATTGAGAACGTAATTTGTCGATATTTGCGCTGACTTTCAGAAATATTAATTTTTGGATCTGTTACGGATGATTAAGTCGCATCAATTTGATATTGTTTGATATCATATCGATCAGGTAGATCAATTTATTTATTAGCTAAAATATGCAATTAGCGATAATCACGCAAATATTGCGCGCACTTTGTATTAAATATTATCGTATTGAGTAAGGTATTGGTTCATCATTTGACGATTGTCTAATGTATTTTTGAATTTCACATGAAGTTAATTCTAATAGCAGGGGATATTAATGTATTGTCTCTTTAATATTATCGGATAATTGCCATTTGATATTGTTATTACATTTTAGTTAGTAGAGTTGAAAATTTATATATTTTAAAATAAAAATAAATCATAATACCGATTTTTTATGCTGAGTGTGATGTGTTACACATATAGTGTAAATAATTAACCTTAAATTTGAAGGACCGCAATCAATAGCCGAACCCCATATAGTCAACATACCTCTTCCATAACTGAAGGTTCGGGAACGTATATATTCGGTATTAACATATCCAACAGCTGCGTCGTTCTTTCGAATGGCGCATATCTAAAATGATTTTAAAAAAGTATCGTTTATAAAAAAATAACGAATTATTCTATCCAAATAGTAATATAATCTGTTAATTATATGCATAATATATTATATATTTAGTTTAGAAACTTTTTAGATGCCAATATTTAATTATTCTTACGAATGTCACTTTATTACAGTATAGTAGTCTAATTCCATCTTGATACTTTAACAATCAACATTTATAAGTAATCCACACTATAATACTTTTTACTTAAAGATTAAATAAATAAAGCACACTTACCTGCAGGCAACGGTAATGAAATGCCTGTAGTATATACTTTCTTTGTAAGCATCCCCAACAAGTTTATAATTATCATCCTTCATCAGCAAGCAGTGTAATCTTTCTGCTAGATTTATATCCTAGACAAATTAATTAACGAAATTTAAATATATGTTATGATGAAATTTTTTATAGCATAAATTTTTGATTTTCTGAAATGAATGTACAGGATAATTGTTGCTAGTTGTATCTAACAATGGTATTTTTAAATGAGTTTCTGAGTGGCTATTCTCAGTCACATACCAAGCCGGTGGTAGATTCGCGTGGATCTGACATGACAAATTTGTAAAATTGGCGATTCGAAAGAGTTTATATAAGCCTATTAAAATAAAGAATATTTTGAGTTTGAGTGTGTATTATACACAGTGGATTTTTAAAGTTGGGAGTAAATGGCCAAATCCGTATACAATTATTTCCCAGAATCTGGACCTTATTAATGATACGTTTACGCTATCAGATACGTTTTTCACAATCGACAGATTCGCTTTCAGGTTAGGAAAATAAAATTTTCCTAAATTCTAATGATACAGTTATAATTTTCATAAAAATCGGGCCTGAGACAGCTTTGACTATTTTAAGCTATTCCTTATATCCCGTTTCGGATTTCGTTGTTAAGATTTAGTTATCCATCAAGTATCTAAGTGGATTCTATGAAATTATATCAGAAGAAGTCCTGCAAACAGTAGGTCATTATAAATAGGCTGGATTTTTGCGATAGAGCAGAAAGGGCTACCTTAAATATTACAAATACATACATTACATTCAGTCAGAAAGAAAACATAATTTATTAAAAGTTTTTATAATACAAATTAATTTTGTTTTTTGTGAGCTTGTGGATCACCTTTCACTAGTATATAATTAACACAATATTAATAAAATCATACCTGCAAATGGTTGCTACAAACTCCCATAGCTGTAATGAAAAAGTTTGTATCTACTGCGTCTGTGGGTTCCAAAGATTCCCTTTTTTCTAGATCTGTTAATATCCTTGACAATATGTCAATTTTTGGTCCTTCTGCAATAATTTTATTTTTATAATTAATTTAGGCATGACAGATGGGAGGAGAAACCTTTGTCAACAAATAAATATAGAGCTAGTCAAAGTTGAAAATAGGTACAGATTAATTATGTCAGATAGTATGAACCTATCTATACTTATTTATAAAATATCATTGTTTATCAATACTAATGTTATAGAGGAAAAATTTGTTTGTAAGCTTATAAGTTTGTTTGTAGTAGGTAATCACTGACGTTACTGATGTGATCTCAAAATTCTTTTTGCATTGGATAGCCCGTTTATTGTGGAAGGTTATATTACATCATGCTTAATTCATAGGAGTGAAGCAATAACCATAAACGCGAGTGATTATTAGAGGTATAGCAGTTTAATATATTTATAGTATACACTTTCAACAATCTAATAGCATCCATCCTTATTAAAAATAAAAAATAATAATTAATTTGTTAAATAAAATTAAATTTTACTCAGAGGAGGATGCCTGCTTTCAAATACATTGGTACTAGTTAATAAAAAAATAAAAGATATGAAAAATATACTCACGTTCTTTACAAAATAAACACAACATGTAGTAGTAAGCAGACAGACTTGGTTCGATACCCAGTCTCTTGAATTCAGCAACTATTTGTAGTGCAACTGTTTGAAGCGCTTTACCACTTCCCCATGCTGATATTGACTTCAAACATGCATTAAGCGTCTCAGAATTTGGCGATAACCCCTTAAAAATTAAAAAAAAATATATGTTTAATGCTCATAGTCCGGGTTCCCTGGCCTATTTTTTCACTTGATTAGTAACAAGCTAATTTTCCGTGAGTAGCTTCGTTTCAATGAGACGCCCAACTTTGTCCTGTGCGAAAATTCTCGATTGTGGTAGGTAACAGGGGTAGCAGGAATAAAAGATGTTGATTTGATGATTCTCAAAAATTTATTAGTAACTGGATTTTTTTCCGTTAAATCTAATAATAATAATCTACATTATTCAAAAAAATTTTTGTCCTACAAAATGTATGGTTTGATCGAAGAGTCCTCCTTCTTTCAACCTGTATCGATAACGAGGTCATCAAAAATGATTGCTAACCAGCTGATTTTTATTTTTTTACTTACTTAATAATTATATAATGTAACAGTTACATTGTCCTACAATTTGCGTGGTACGTTATCCTGGTCCTCCAATTTAATCTATATTTAAAATTCGTGAAATTAACAAGCAATTTATTATCTGTATTTCGTTACTACAGCGGTAGTCATGCGCAGAGCATTGTTTACAGCATGTTTAGGTATCCCATATTAGTGTCGGCCATAAGCGTGTAAAATTTTTTCAGTTAACAACGTGTTTTATTTTCTCTTTTGGGAAATAATTTTTGTGCAGTAAAATAATTATGGAGTTTTTTTTATGTAATTTGCTGTGTGAAAATCTTACTTTTCGAGAGAAAAGAGAAGAAGTAAAAAATTTTAATAGACATTTGGCTTTCTTGCAAAACTTTTTTATCTGCTCGAAAGCATCATCAACATAAATATCGAGATGCTTTATTGCCTGAAAATTGGAATGATGAACTAATAGGTTATCATTCCACTTGTTACAAAGAATTTCGAGTGAAATCTAAATATTTGTCTTATGAAAGGTAAGTCTTTTGAGCTCTTCGAGCTCAACAGTCTGATAACAGTTTCATAAAGTACAATTTATGTAAATTTAAATTGCCATAACTTTTGAATGAATCAACCGATTTTCACTCGATTGGTGGCCATCGATGTTATTTTTCAAGTCCTGTGGAAGACTCAAAAACACCTATTGATCATATGAAAAATTTCGAAATAATTTGTTTCGAAATTAAAAAATCAATTTTTTAGATTTCTTTCGTTCGACGTGGTTTTACAAGGTTGAGAGCTGATTAGTTGCTGGAATTGATTGGTTAAGCTATTTAAAAGTTAATTTGAAAAAAACCACATGTGAAAAATTTATTTTTTTAGTTTTTTTTTGAGATTTCTCAAAATCTAAAGAATGAAATTGGTCCAAATCATATTAAAAATCTAAGTTCAAACAAAACCTTTCGAATGACACCAATTTTTAATAAATTGGTCTAGCCGTTCAAAAGTTATAAGCGAGTTACATACTCACACACACACACACACAGGCATAGTCACACCCTCGCGGGAATGGTCACGGAAGCTTCCTAGGACCCCGAAGAGACTTGAAGTTAGTTACGATTTCTTATTGGTTGAAATTCATTCGCATGCGTAACATACTTTTTAAATTTCTAGTGTTACAAATAGGAAAACGAAAAAATGGCAATTATTGTAGGACTAGTAATAGATACCTGTTTTTGTGTAGGACATTGTTTCATTTAGGCAGAGAACACACTAATCTTTTATGTAATATTTTTGTTTTGTTTTGTTGTTTTTTCAGTTAGTAATAAAAAAGATGGTCTTGTGGTATTAACCATTTCGGAGTGTAGGACCGGGATAACGTACTATGCAATATGTAGGACAATATAACTGTTAGATTATATAAATATTAACTAAGTAAAAAAAAAAAATCAGCTGGTTAGCAATCATTTTTGATGACCTTGTTATCGATACATGTTGGAAGGAGGGGGACATTTTGATGAAACCATACATTTTGTAGGACAAAAATGTTTTCGAATAATTTAGATTATTATCATTAGATTTTACAAAAAAAAATCCAGTTAGTAATAAATTTGTGAGAATCATCAAGTCAACATCTTTTATTCCTGCTACCCCCGTTACCTACCACAATCGAGAATTTTCGCACAGGAAAAAGTTGGGCGTCTCATTGAAACGAAGCTACTCACGGAAAATTAGCTTGTTACTAATCAAGTGAAAAAATAGGCCAGGGAACCCGGACTAAAAATAAACTATTTCTCAAATAATGTACCTGTTCATTCATTTCTAACAATATACTCTTCAAAGCTTCAACACGTAAGGAAACTCCTTCCTTCAGGAAACCAATGCAGCCTAACAAAGCATTATATACATTTGTGGAAAGAGGTATGCCCTTTTCTTTTGCCTCTTGGGCCAACATATGAGCACGTTCTGCCTAAAAATATATAAAATATATTAATAATTTGACCAAAAAGAGAAGACAATTAATTTATACTTAATTATTTTTTTATCCATATTTTATTTTTACCTGAAAATATTTAGCCATGCCTTGAATAACAGCACAATATGCCTCCGGTGTTTTTGGTTCCATTGATGTAAAAATCTTATCAGCCAGACCACCCAATCTGTTTAGAAAAAATTCTCTTTGTTACATACTTAATTGAACATCATTTATGATAAAACAATAGGTTATTAACCATATTAGAATTCTTTTTCTATATCATATATTCTATCTATCTACCACAGAAGGGATATTTCAATATAATATTATTTTAGATACAATATTACAGTTATATTATAATGACACAAGATTTCGTACTTCCATGTAGCAGCCTGCCTTTCCCTTGTTGCAGCAGCAAACCACCTCTCCTCAACCCATTCCATAGCAATTGGCTCCTTCTCATTGTAGAAGCACAGTAATTGTAGAAAAGAAAGTTTTAATTCATTACTTATTCCTGTTTCTCCACCGAGGAGTTCAAATACTTTAATTGCATCTTCTAAAAGTGCATTTTTAATTGTGTATTTTAAATCAGCTTCAGTTACCTGTAATAAGTGATAAAAATAAAATAAATTAAAAATTACTAAAAAATTCTTGAAGTAAAAGTTTGAATTAAGAATATAATAATTGTGCTACATAAGTAATTGTTAGATACATTATATTATTAAACTTTGTCAAGAATTGTATTAGTGTATCTCTTATTAAAAAGAATACTTAATTAATTTATTTAAAATATAACATTAAAGTACAATTTAAATTACTTTTATTAATGGATACTGACCTGACTCTCATCATTATAAATAGGTTTAGGAGCGAATGCGGCAATTTGTGGATCAGCATTAAAGTATGGTGTTTTCTTTTTCATTGGTGGGTCCCATTCCCTTGTAGTGAAGAGATTAGCATGCTCATCTCTAATCCAAGCAGCTGCTTTCCTGCCTGCTTCCGCTGACAGAGCATAAGAACGTTTGCGGAAATTTGATAGCGGGATTAGAAATGGATCATCATGATATCTAGAAATGAATTCAATATTAATATATTATTTTAAAAAAATAGCTTTTCTATGTGAACTAATACATGTAATTGTTTTTTTTTTGCTTGCATTGGAAGGAATAACTTATGCGGCAAGTGTCAAGCATCGTTTTGATGTACCTATAATGGTTAAAGTAAAAATCCAGCCTGAATATATTGTAAAAATATGTTTTATGCATAGAATTGTAAATGTATAATTACTTGTAGTGTGCTGCAGTAGGATCGTTCCCAACTGTTGCCGCTAACGCTTGTAAAATATCAGTCGGACCTCTTGGTATCCGAGGCGGCGGTGAAATACCATCACTGGATGTACTGGTCTGTGGGATCTTTTGACCTTCTATGGAGGAAAGAGAGCGACACACACAAGCGAGCCTGGACCATTGCCTAAGAACATGAAAACAAAATAGTTAATATTCAAAAATAATTTATTATATATAGTTTTATGAGCCCCGTCTATACCTTGATATAACAACGTTTGAATACATTTATGCTAATTTATGAAAATATTATTTATTTTAATTTTTCTGTGATACTTTTTGTAATTTCAAATATAAATGTATCGTAAGAAATTCAACATAACCTATTCTTTTTTTTCCTTATAGTAACTTGATAGTTGTCAAGTGTCAACAACCTAACGCCTGAAATGTCATTGGTGACAGTTAGGTTGACAGAACTGATTAGATAGGGTTTGAAAATATATTTAATTATATTTTGAATCAATTCTCGATTTTTTTTTATGTTTATAAAAATCGATTATATATATTTTTAATCTTAACGTTAATAAGTAGTGGTTTCTGAAACAAAGTCTATTGAATTTATTTATTCCTAAATAATCTTAATTCTAATAAATTTCGTAACGTATAACTTGCTTACTTCATTTATCGTATATTTTGTCATGGATGCCCTATATCATATTATGCTTAAAATTTTAAATAAATAAATGTTTTCAAATTTTTAAATGAAAAATATTAACAAATTTAAGTTAAGAATTTAAATAAATTGTCGACAATTTTTTATAAAAGTATCTGGATGACCGGGTTTGCTCGGTATTTTTGATAAATCGTGTTTTTTGGCAATTATATTTAGATTTGATAATAAATAAAAAATAGCACTTAGCAGTTTTTCGTTGCCTGAAAAACGGATAAAACGACGTCTTCTAAAAATAAAATCTAGCTACATTTATCATCTACGAAACCCCCGCTTAGTAAATTTCATGAACATCGTTGAAGCAGTTTCCGTTATTCGGATTATATAATATGTGGTGTGATTACTAGATTTGCTCGTTTTTATTAAAATTGTTTGAAGGCGTATATATCCATCATTTCGTTTCTGTTTTGATAAAGTGTATGAATTAAAAACAGATTGGTCTAATGAAAAGTTTTATCAAAGAATAAGTTTTTCTAATACATGAGATTATATTATATTGCAAAATATGACACGCACTTCAATATTTGAAACATTTTATTTAAGAAGTTTTTTTCGTATTTATTTACTTTTACTTTAGATTGATTTTAGATGACTTGAAATTTTTTGAATAATGTTAAATATATGGTGCACTATCAGAATACATCAATATCTCCGAATTTGACGTTTTGTGGGTTGTAACATTATTGCTTATCAGTATCCAATTCTGGATGATAGTAATGAAATGTAAAATACAAAGCGTGTTAATATTATCCCACATTGCAAGGGGTTTGTAAAGTTTGTATTGAGAAAATGTTTTTTTTTTGACAATTATCCTGAGCATAAATATTAATTAGGATAAATACCGAATTTCAAAATCGTCCTTTATAGATACGCTAGGGGGTATTAAATTCTTGTATGGAAAAATTGCGCTGGCATGTATGTCTAGGGCGGATCTAGCTTCGCCGCCATGAGGGGTCACCTAGTTTTGGTCAAGTCACGATAAGTAATCATTTAAGTTTGAAAATAATCGATACAGGTAAAAAGTTATCACTTTTTCTTCGATTCTTCGGGTACGTTTTTATGGACGTGGAGAAGTGCCAGTTCGGTTAAAGGTTCTTCAAGCATACAAATTATATTAAATTAATTAAATGTTAAAGGTGCTTACATAAAATCTATATTGTGACAAAAAAATATAAAAATCATCTTAATCATCATCATGTTTAACAATTATAGTTAGTGCTCTTCCTAAGTCTTGGACCCAACCCAGGGTGTGGGGGGTATCATGACCCTTATGCCCCTCCCTGGATCCGCCCTGGATGTATGTATATCACGACAAAAGGATGAATTAAGAAAGAGTTTTTGATACTTTACCTCTAGACAGGTGCAAAAGGGTAACAACCATTGTATGCAAAATTGTCTTGTGGGCAACTTAATACACATACTTCTTAATGCTAATAATGAAATATAAAACACAAAATTATCGTATCGTATACCTATCAACCCCAACCTACAGAGGTACAATGGGTTAGTTAAATTAATATGGAGAAAAATATTTTTTTGAAAGATCAAAAGTGAACATAATTCAGTATAAATTTAATATTTATTACACATTTAGTAGTTAAATTCCTTGAAGGATGGTGAAAGGCTGGTATTTTACCAGTTTTCTGAATAGCTTCTATCAAATTCCCAAAATACACGCTGGCGAAGCCGCGTAAAACTGCTAGTATGTATTTCTATATTCATAAGAATAAAAGAGACAACATTCATATGAAAAGTGAGTAAGTGTATGAAATACCGCAATTAATTCAAACGCTTAGGTCATAACAATGCAACGCTTGTTGAGATAACAAAATCAAATAGTTATATCTTAAACACATAAATGATGTGTAGTGTCTGTTTCGTTTCCCATTTTTGTCTTAACTAAATTAGTAATGTATTATCTGAATATTCTAATTCTTACAATTCTTCAGCCTTGGCCTGTTTTTGGCAATTTACATTTTATGTTACGAGAGTAATAACTTAATCACATCACACATCATGTCGGTGGGAATAAATGCAAACCATGATTTAATTACACGTTTATTATAATATTAATAACAATAAAAGAAATAATGGTTGTATACGACGTGTAAACACTATTGTAAACACTCATGGCATTATTTAGTGAAAAGTTTCCCGATATGTTTGAAGACTGATTGATGAACACCTCAAGAACTTTCGGGGATTCAGTTACGAACTCGCACTTAAATAAAGTTTTATTCACGCAAATGTTTTCTGTTGAACTGAAAATTTTATCAGACGGACAATAAATAAGTCTTGCTGATATAATATTGTTTAGGTCTTTTACACATGCTATGTACGATGTGCAGTCTTCACTTGAAGGATCGATGTAATCGCCTTCCAACGTGCAATTGTGATGAGGCAGGCATTGATAACTAGTTACGTTGGTGCACTGGCTTTCTAAATGACTATAAATAGAATATTCTGGACAGAGAAGATCGTACTTCGTTAATGCTGAACCGCCGCTTAGACACATTGTGTATCCTCGACAATCTGAATTTAAATTGTTTGGAAATCTGCCTCTAGTATCACAACCCATGACGAAATAAGCGCCATGACAAATCACCTAAAACATAAAATAAACCGATTAAGTGCGAGTCAAATTCGGATATAAAGGATTACGTACTATTATCCAAGATAAAAATAATATGTCCTCTTTAAACAGTTTCATATGTATAAGAAACAACAAAGGTGATATACAACATATGACTCTTCGTGTGCGAGTCCGACTTGCACTTGGCTTAATTTTATTATTTGTTGTTATAGCGCCAATGGAAATGCTTATTCCGAAAAAAGTTACTATAATAATATAAATAAGAATCATGCGTGAGTGCGATTCGCACGTATGATGCATGTTGATTTTTTTTGTTTGTTGTTATAGCGGTAGTAGAAATTTATTACACATTCTGTTAAAATTTTAAATTTTTACCTATTACGAATCAAGATACAGCCCCCTGACAGATGACTGTAAGCAGAGGCTAAGTAATAGGGTCTCTTTGACTACGGAACCCTAAAAACTGTATATAAATACATATATTATAGCTATTAGGTACACAAATATATAAAAAAAAATATTTTCCTTCTAATGCAATGAATTTGAAGAAGATCTGAAAATAAACACATTTTTCCTTAATTATATTTTTTTTTTGTTTTTAGGTCAAAATAATTCATACTTACAAGAAGTTTAACTAAAATCCTTGTAAACATTTTAAAAGTAGATATTATTGCAAATATCTTATTTTTATAAGATAGGTAGTATTGTTCCAATACAACTCATATCACACGCGAGATAAAAGCGGAAACTGAGAAATACTGTTACTATTAAAGCCTTATTATAATAATAGAGACGGTCTAATAATGGAATATTCACCTGTATAAATATCGATATTTTTTGGAATAAATTCTACAGTTTGCGTTAACGTTCACGAAACTGATATGAGTAGTTAATATTCATATCAAAATCAAATTGGAACTCTTAAATGAAAGGTCTCAAATTGCACGTTTTTTTATTAATTAAAAAAAAAAGAAACTGCAATCACTATTTTAAAACTTTATTGTCGACTTATTAAAAACATTTTCATTATAATGGCAAAAACTATAATATTCTTTCCTAAAAACGATAAAGGAACATCACTACATGGGCGATAAGTGATGCTATTATTTAAATAGTAAACACTCATGTTTAAGCTCTAGATGTATGAGTATAAAATAATGTAGTTATGAAATTAAAGTCAGTAAATTTGTAATAATATATTTTAATAAAAAGTTTAAATTTACTAACTTTTTACTGAAACAGTTAAGATGAGATTACTTAATCTTTATTTAGTTAACATTTTTTTTAGTTATAAACTTAAAATGTTTTGTTCTTTTTTTATTTATAAATTTTTCTCAAATTATTTATATATTTTTTAGGTGCTTAAGAAAAAAATATTGGAAAATAGGTGCATATAGATGTTCAAGTGTTATTTACTCTACATTGTACATGGTAATGTTTATGACTGATCGTACTTGAGAATTCGAAGCAATTAGCAAATCAAACACGTTTATAATCTAGATTAGTAGAGCTGTACCATATACTGATGACATCATAAATATGGAACGATAAAAATTATTTATCAATTTTTATGGTTCCGTATTTTAATCGAAATTTATAGGATCATTGTATCATCCGTTCGTCATCCGTGTAAAAAGTTTAAGCAAACGCGATGAAAAAATTTTATTTATGTCAAATTACTTTATATACACACATCAAAAAAGTCTAAGCAACACATACAAATTTCATTTTTACAAGATGTTTTCGCATGAGACTGTTAAGGTTATCCTGCGGCGATTGCCCCCAATGAACTTTTAATAAGTCCATCAGTTGTTGGGTTGTTGTCACTCCATCCAAGTCCTTTAAAACACGTCTCTGGAGCATGTCCCATGCATGCTCGATGGAGTTGAGGTCTAGCGATTGGTCAACTTATATTCAGCTGGGCTCGCAGGCCATATTCATGTAGCCCATTTCGCACAGTTTGGCAGGTAATAGCAACACCACTTGAATGTAGCCTTTAACCTATCTCTCGGGCGGTTAACATCAGTGGGCGTCTTGCAGTCACTTGTATGTATCGATTTTTAACTGACTACGTAACAACCTAACGTACGTACCGAAAAGACACGAAAAAGTTTAGTTCATTTGTATCTCTGGGGTTCGTTTTTGAAGTCGGTTTAATTAAAAAAATAAATAAATTATGTAGTGTCTGTATGTAGGATCTCCCGCGTAATTTCACCGCTGATGAAGACGGCAAATATCGCTTCTGTTGACATAAAACAACAACAACAGCAACAACACTACAGCTCTTTGCATTTCTTCTGCGTTTAAATGACGTCGCTAAATGTCGTAAAAAAGGCTCAAAATCCAAATTAGTTCAAAACTTTTTTTTAATTATTGTTTAAATCTTTGATTATATATTGTATAGATACCGCATCGCCATACAACGGTTGTCATTTTTATGACCATCTAACACTAGCGCCATCTATGTTTGTGCACCTGCAAAGGGTTAACATTTTACCAATATAATAGGGAAATTTTTGTGTGCATGTTGAGTAATATTCAAAAGTTTTAAATATTTTGTTTTATATGGATGATCTTTAACATAATTTAGCCGTTATTAGTTAAGTTTACTTTTAAAACTGTCGCTTAAACGGAAATATTTCGTGGTTTGAAAGATTAAAACACAACGTCAAGCAAAATTAATTCGTATTTTTACTAATTAATGTTATGTTAAGAATAAGAATAAGAATAAGAATGAACTTTATTTGCAGCATTTCATAACTGCTAGACAATAGAAAACAAAATATAAAAAATACAATAAAAAAAAGAACTTAATAGTAAACATATAAAGCAAAAAGAAGAAGATAATAAAGTGAACAAAACAAAATTATTGCCTAAACAGCAGTATGACGCCACAAATAGGAGGTCACTCAGCTTCGCTGCTGTCTTAGGAGTCTCATAAACGAAAAAAAAAAAAGAAAAAAAAAATAAATAAATAAGAAAGCAAATTATTTTTAAAATTATAATCTATTAATCGTTTATGCGACTCCTGGAGACCACAGCACTGATTTTCAGTGACCACCTTATTTGTTAAGTCATATGAACGACATTGACAGCTATTATATGATGTAAAATTTAACATGTTACATTACAAATTCATTAAAATGTTAATTATATTCGTAAAAAAAAAAGAAAGAAAATAAATACAAAACCTATTTTTATATTATAATTATAAAACAAAAAAAAAAAATGTAAAATTAGTTGAAAGAAACAGTAATCAACAGATATCTTCTTTACATTGTAACCATAAGTATTTGTATAACAACTATAATTTCTTAGAAAAAAAGACAGAAATATAAATAAAGTAAAGAAAATAATAAAAAAAAAAAAAAAAAAAACGAGACGAGACTAGTTATGCAATCAGGCGCCTCGCGGCGGCGGCGGAGGTTGGACGTGTCGCGCCACTGGATTATATTTCAAAAATTGAAAACATATTTATATTTTAAAATAGTACGTTAAATATTGTATTGTAGTATTGATACATAATGTTTTAGTAAAAGTTAAATCGATAAAATGTTAAATAATTTTACGTAAGTATCAATTTACAATTTCTTGTTTTTTTTTTTTTTTTTCGTTTTTGAGTATTACACAGTAATAATAATTTCAATAACTTCCATTCATCATAGTCTCCATATTTATTACAGAGGCCGTATGTAAGTCACGGCGTGGAAAAAAAAAAAAACCATTATACATCCGGATTTTGCGTACATTAAATGAAGAAATTACTATATTTATATTAAACAAATAAAAATATATATATATGTATATGGTAAAATGATAAGAAACTTTACACCCCCAAACTGCATATTTTAGCCGTATCGGTAAAGAGAAACGGCAAAGCCAAGTCTGAACAGTACTCCATCTTGCAATTGGGCCATAAACCAACGGGTAAGTGGATATTATATAATAAACTTGTGCGTAATGTTAGAAATGTGTGTCTATTATGCTTCATTAATTATCGTTAAAATTATATTAATTAGGTATTGTTATTTAAAAAAAATATATATATAAAAAAAAATATAAAAAAAAAAAATATATAAATAAGAATGTTATGATTGTTTCTGTACGTCAAGAAGCATTTTTTTGTATTTTATTTTAAAAGTATGAATTGTATTTAGGTCCCGTAATGGCGGTGGAAGGTTGTTCCAGCACTTGGTAGCAGCATATCTAAAACTACCACGAAAGGCAGCAGTTCTATGGGAGGGCATAAGAAGTAAATATGCTGTCGCTCTAGTTGTATACTTAGTATTCGTATCGCGCGCCCAACGAAGCTTGTGGTAAAGGTATGGTGGAAGTTTAAGTTTTATTATTCCGAACAAAAGTGTCATAAAATGCAGTTGCATACGGTATTCCATTTTCATAATTCCTGCGTTATTTAAAAATGGTGTTACGTGTGTACGTGGCGGTATATCGAAACAATATCGTGCACAAGCATTTTGCACCTTTTGTATGAGATTCTTTGTACGTTGTAAAAGTCTTGGGCCCACCACCACATCTGCATAATTTAATTTGGATAGCACTAATGATTCGCATAGACGGATTCGTACATCTACTTTTAAAAATGTTCTTATTTTGTACAAAACCTTTAGACGATAAAAGCAGTTCCTAACTACATTGTGAATATGTTTTTCGAACCTAAGGCCTTCGTCCATAAGTACACCAAGGTTCCGTGCTTCTGTAACTCTCTCGATCGTATCATTTTGAATTTTTATTATAGGTAGTTGCATAGAGATACGTTGTATTTGGTGCGTCGTGCCTAGTATCAAATATTTAGTCTTATGTGGATTTAAAGCCAAACAGTTTTTTTCTGACCAATCTGCTATATTTTTTAAATCGTCGTTAAGTTTATCTACAGCTGTCTGTGTTTCTTTTGGAGGAAACGAGATGTACATTTGAATGTCGTCAGCGTACATGTGGTAGCGGCAATTTTTTATCACTTTAACGACGTCAGCGCAATACAAGATAAACAAGAGAGGACCTAGTATCGATCCTTGCGGAACACCCCGCACTACTTGTCTACATTGCGATGATTTAATAGTACCATCTTCGTTTTTTATTTCTACGGTTTGTGTTCTACTGCCCAAATAACTAGAAAACCATTGTATCGTTTCTTGGCTAAGTCCGTAGTAGTGTAATTTGGCTAATAAAAGAGGAATATTAATGGTATCAAAAGCCCTAGAATAATCCAATAGAACCAGTATTGTGCCCTGTCCTACATCTTGTGCATTTAGTATCTCATCAACTACATCAATCAATGCCGTTGTTGTACCGCGATTTTTACGAAAGCCTGACTGATTTGTAGGTAAAATACCATTCGTCTCGAGATAATCAGAGAGCTGATTGTATACTATTCTTTCTAGTACTTTGGACAAACAAGGTAAAATGCTAATCGGTCGAAGATCTTTAAGCTCTGAAGGAATATCATTTTTAGGGATGGGCTTAATTAAAGCTTTCTGCCATATTGTAGGGAATGTACTGTTCTTAATGGACATGTTTATTATACTAGTTATTATTTTTTCCGTGTAGGGCAATATGACCAACAACATTTTTAGTGTTATTCCATCCGCCCCAACAGCATTTGATTTTATACTACGTATGATTTTAGTGACTACTACATAATCGACGGTATTGAGAGTAAATCTAGCCTTAGTACCTTGTTGAGTTTCAAAAAACAATATATCTGCGGGAACTAGAAACAACCACAGATAAATAAACTATATAGTTTGACTTGTTTTTTTTAATGTCCTGGCTATTGGCTTTATTCACAAAATAAACACGTATCCAAAAGAAAAATATTATTTTCTGACTTTACATATTTTCGTATCATTTTTAAGGAAACGATAATAAACCAGGTTTTCTTCGACATAACTAAAACTACTACATTTTTATCATACACATACATAGATTATACATTAATAGTATATTTAATATACTATATTGTGCATTGTAATATTTACACATCAAATATTTACTTTATTTTATAAACAGCAGCCCAAACCAATGGAAATGTAATGCAAATATATTGGCTTAATGTCGCTTAATTGGCTTCATAAATTTCAAAAAAATATAATTATAAAAAATAATTTAACAACTTATGTATATAAAATCACAATAATTACCTATGTAATATAATGTTCTTTGTTTTATCCTTTTTATCTGAATACTTTCTGCAAAATGTAATTGCACAAGATGCCACTTTGAATTATTTTGGTGGGAGCAAAAACTCGTGTTTATTGTTTGGCGCGCTATATGTTCTGACAGCGATTTTACTAGAAGTGCATTATAACATTTGAAAAGGGCGGAATGGGCATCTCAATATATAATCAAAGGTTTTTTATCATAAAATTGATACAGAATACTACATATTAATAAGAAAAGAAAACATTATATATATCGAGCAAATGTATTTGCTTTTGAATTTATGAAAAAAAAAAACAAATGATACTCGAATTTTTTTACAACCAGCCAGTATGTCTTCTAGATCCAAGAAGTTTACATAGGTTCTTTTGATGTGTGTGTTTCCTGATTTTACTCATCAAAAAGTACACTGTATGTTCCAATTACCTAATTTACGAAATTTGTTATAAAGCAAGAAAAAAAATATATTTTAAGGTGACTTGCACTTAATAAAACGACTGTTCTACGTACCAGAAATAAATTTATAATTATCACAAAATAACAACAACCAAACATAAATTAAACATAACTTCTATATCTAAACAAAATAGTGACACCGCTCCGATTGCTAAAACCCGCCAAAAGTGTTTTTCAATCTCTAGTCCGCATCTGTCAAATGTATTTCACCATGAAGTTGCTGTGAGTCCTGCCACACACTAACTTCACACACTTTCTTTTGGGGCTGCCAGTGTTCTAGTCCAAGACGGCCTTTCCTGACTGGAGAACGTCCTCGTTCTCCCGACCGTATGAAGGCCAACTATCCGATGAACTAGGTTGATTATTCTCCAAATCGAGTGTCTTCTCATTTCGAGTGGATTCAGGATCATCTTGACCTGTACCTGTAGGTTAATGATAACATTTTGAACTGTAGTTGCTAAAACATAATTATCGTGCAAGGTCTGCTTGCAGTACGAAATTCTGCGGAAAACAGTTTAGAAAACAAGATTTATTTGATCACAAATCCTGTTCACCGGCGGAGTCTGCCCGCGCACTATGTCTATTCATTAAATAATATACAAGGTATCCTCGCCAGCGGGGTCTGCCCACGTGTTAGATGAGTGAAATAAAAATATGCGAGGTCTGCTCGCCAGCAGGGTCTGCCTGCATGTTAGATTTGCTAATTAAAGAATGCGAGATCTGCTCGAACAGGGTCTGCCCGCATGTTAGATTTGTTTGCTAAAAATATGCGAGGTCTGCTCGCCAGCGGGGTCTGCCCGCGTGTTGGAATTTTTAGCTAAAAATATGCAAGGTCTGCTCGCCAGCGGGGTCTGCCCGCGTATAAGATTTGTTAGCTAAAATATGCAAGGTCTGCTCGCCAGCGGGGTCTGCCCACACACTATATCTGATTACTAAATAACATGTGAGATCTGCTCGCAAAAAGAAAAATCGTCGAGAAGCGTCGTAGCAAAGTTTAAGTTTAGACTCTCATCAAGGCAACGACTTAAAGATAATTGATTAGACAGGAAATATAGGTATAGGAAAAGAAGAGAAAAAAAACTTACTCTCAAAGAAAGCGGCACACGTGTCCGGAGTCCACTCACCCTTCCAGGGCACCATCAATTCCGCAGCAGCTTGAGTCGATTTTCCATATGAGCCCGCAATCAACTGCAACTCATACCTTCCATTAGGTAACACCTTTATGACGCGATAAGGGCCACGCATACCAGAATTTAGTTTTCCCGTTGATTGAGCATTTTTAATAACAAAAACTGCGGAATCTTTCTCGAACACACGAGAGGGCTTCCTATTCTTATTGACGAATTCATCCTGTTGATGTTGATTTTTATCCAAACGTGCAGATGCTCTTTGACGCATCATTTCTCGGACTGCTTCACGATTAGGATGAGTCCCATCAATTGCTACATCTCGAACAAGGTTTCTTATAAGGGGGGTCATAGCATCTGTACCAATGAGTAAAGATAAAGGAGAACATTGTGTTGTTTTGTGTCGAGTAATGTTAAGCGTTAACTGAAGTTTCCACATGACATTTGACCATTCTTCCTGACGATAATTAGTTTGAATCATAATCATATTCAGCAACGTCCGACAATATCTTTCAGCTTGTCCATTAGAATGATGCATGCCTGGGGTTATCAGATGAAGCTCACTACCCATCTCAGATACCCAAGTCATAAATTCTGAGCTTTGAAACATTCGGCCACGATCCGCTACAATAAGTTTAGGAGTACCAAAAAGAGAAATTGCATTACTGAAGTGCCGTTTTAATTCATTTGCATCCTGCCTGATCATAGGATATAGAAGACAAAATTTTGAAAAAGCATCGACGATGATCAAAACATATCGATGTCCATTAGAATCTGGAAGAGGTCCTAAAGTATCTGCGTGAATGGTATCAAAAGGACAATCGGGTTTTTGCCAGGATTGTATCGGTTGATTTGGTGCGCGAGGGAGCTTTTTATGTGTCATACATACGATACAATGAGAAACATACTTTTTAACAAATGACCTTAAACCTGGAAACCAAAAATGGTTGAGTATGAGATTAATAGTTTTGTCAACGCCATGATGGTTATGTTCGTCGTGAAAGATACGAAGCAAGCTGAGTCGATGGCCTTTTGGAATAAAACATAGGAGTCTAGGTTGCTCACCTACAGGAGAATATTTATAATACAGGACATTGTTCTTGTTAACGTACTGGTTAGAATCTAATGAGCCATCTATAAGGTTCTGAATGAGCATTTGTGTTTCCTCATCTGCTGCCTGAGCTATTTGTGCCCAGTTTTGAGGTTTTTGTAACCTGCATAAATTTACAGGATTCCGACTTAAATAATCGGCATGAGAAAGAGACGAACCTTTTCGATATTCAAGCACAAAATCGAAATCTTGCAAGTAAATCCACCATCTAGCAACTCTTGGTAATAAATCTTTTTTCTTTTGCGTCAGTTTAAGTGCGTTACAGTCAGTAACTATCGTAAAAGAAACACCTATCAAATAATGTCGGAAGTGTTGACACGCCTTTACCACTGCCAATGTCTCTAATTCATATGAATGGTAGTCTCGTTCAGCACCCTGTGTAAGCTTACTGAAATAAGCGACCACTCGCTTATGCCCTGATAAATGTACCTGAAGAAGTACAGCACCGTAACCAATTGAGCTGGCATCCGTATGAACTTCTGTGGGTAGCTTAGGATCGTAAACAGCAAGAACAGGCTCACTTGTTAGATGTTCAATAATGTCCCTCCTAGCTACCTCTTGCTTAGTACCCCAGTGAAACGGGACGTTTTTCTTTGTAAGATTGGAAATACAAGCTATCTTGGATGCAAATCCTGCAATATATCTTCTAAAGTATCCAGCTAAGCCCAAAAATTGCCGAACATGTTTGACAGTTTTTGGAGTTGGAGCTTCAACAAGTGCCTTAACTTTTTGAGCGCTCGGCTGTACCTGACCCTTACTAATTGTCCTACCTAAATATTCAATCTTTGTGGATAGGAATGAACACTTTTTTAAATTTATAGAAAAACCAGCGTCTGTTAAAGTTTTAATAACATCATGTAATAGCGTTAATCCTTCCTGAACTGAATTACTCATTATTAGAACATCGTCTATATACACTTGTACTTTACCAGATTCGATGACATGACGCAATGTTTTAGAAATAATTCTTTGATAAACTATGGGAGCGTTAGCGAGGCCGTAAGGCATTTTTAAGTATTCGAAATGGCCTTCGGGGGTAACAAATCCAGTCAACGCAACTGAGGTTTCTTCCATAGGAATTTGATGAAATCCAGTAGCCATATCTAGGCTTGTGAAAAATTTATGGCTGCCTAAACGGTCTATACAATCGTCAATTCGAGGGAGTGGAAAACGATCTTTAACGGTAATCTCGTTTAGTTTGCGAAAATCCACACACATACGGTCAGTGCCATCTTTCTTTTTTACAAGTAAGATGGGGCTAGCAAATTCCGATTCTGATTCTCGTATTACGCCTTTGTCAATTAAATCTTTGATTATATCACGAACGCGCAAGGTTTCCGCTTGAGAAAGACGATAAGGTCTATAATTAACGGGTGTGTCACTATTTAGTTTGATGGACATACTTCCTGTAGTAACGGTCGAACTGGCTGTACCAGAAATAAAATGAGCTGCAAAATCCTCGATCAATTTTAAAAGTTTACTTAAATCTTTTCCTTCAAGAGTTGTATTTATTGGAATTTGTCCATCAGACTTTATCGTTAGTACTTTGGCGGGTGTTTCTACTTCGCGTGTTATACATTGACGATTACGTGTTCGTACATATCGGATACCTTCGCGATTTAAAAGATCAGTGCCTACAATAATTGGTGTATTCATATAATCAGCAGAAACTACGAACAGATCAGCTTCTAGAGTCACTTCATCAAATTCTATTGGTAAAGTAACGTAGTGGGTCGACTCTATCTCATGACCTCCAATGCCCTTTAAAATACGAAAAGCCGGTTTCCTAGGGCAATCAAAATATTTTACTACAGACGTAGAAATAAGCGATATGGTTGAACCACTGTCAATGAGAATATCAACTGGCACGCCTTGTATTACTGCTACCACTATATCATTATTACATTTGCGTTCTGTTTCACGACAAAAATTAACGTTGTCCTTGTTCCTTGACTCTGACTTTAATTTAGCAAAACAAGTTTCTATATTATGTCCTACTTTTTTACAAAATGTGCAAGATTCCGAGTTTGACTTAATATAATGAGGATTTGAACTTGTACTGGCACGAGGGCTATCTGTTCTAAGATTATTAGGGCATGAAGATTTTGTGTGACCAGTCTGACCACATGTAAAACACTTACCATCATAAAAGCGACGTTTTCTCAGCAAATCACTATCGCGTTTGAAATTAAAGTTATCACGATGATTACGAGGCACGGTTCTTGAAAAGTTTATTCGTGAAGTATTAGGCTTAACATAAATTGAAAAAAATTCTACTAGTTCGGATGGCAGCAACTTGGCATTTGTAGCTGAAGCACGAATTTGTGGATCTTTAACGCCTCGAATGATAATTGCAGAAATAAGTTCGTCGCTTAAACCATTCACGATACGCAATCGAAGTAAGGAACGACGAACATAATCAGCGTAAGTCGTATAATGATCTGAATCTGTTTTCATGACATCAAAAAGAATACTAGCAACATCAGGTTTTCTAGGACAGAGCGGTTTAAATTCCTTTTTAAAATTGGTCCAACTACGATCATTAGTTACCCATTCACCAAGCCACATGTGCGCATCGCCTTTCAAGCAATTACTTACACGAGAGAGACATTCGTTATCACTCCAGTTGTTGGCTACTTTTGCACGATCTACTTCTGCACACCAAACGTCTATGTCATGCAAATTAGGATCAAAATTTGAAATGTAATACGGTTGATTTGATCGTACAACATTGTTAATCGATCGTAATGCATTTGCAATTAAATCCGTTGCATTTTGATCTAATGTGTTAGTAACAGAGCCTACATTCTGATTCATACTTGATTCTAAACTAGTATAACGAACTGACTGCGGCTGTTCGTCGGACGTATTACTTGCATGTGACAACACCTGCGTCGGCGCTTTATCCGCTATCGACGTCAGACACGATGCTACCGATGGTCTTTCTTCCAATGCATTAAGACGCGAAGCGATACATTGAATTTCTCGTCGTATATCAAAATCAGAAATAAAAGTTGAGTCACGATCCGATGTGTCATAATGATTACGACGTCGACTTTTACTACGATGTCGACTCCTACTACGATCTCTACTTTTCTCAATGTACTTACTCTTATTACGTGATTTCCTTCCCGACATATTCGTAACTTTGTTTATGACTGTTTGCAAATAATTTAAACTACGCAAATAAGTATTCTAAAGTAAAATTAGTAAGTGCAAATCACCTATTTAACATGAAAGCAAAAGAAAATATTACAACTTATTTACGCCTATGATATAAAACTCTTTACACGGAAAAACAAATACAAGACAATATTTTTTTTTTTACTTAAATTTTCAATTTATAAATTAAAGTACTAATTTTGTATTAAGAAAACAAACAAATAAAAACATTACAGTCAGAAGCCAAAGCGGATTAGACTACGTTAGTCCAATCCCACTTCTGATTTTAGGTGACTTGCACTTAATAAAACGACTGTTCTACGTACCAGAAATAAATTTATAATTATCACAAAATAACAACAACCAAACATAAATTAAACATAACTTCTATATCTAAACAAAATAGTGACACCGCTCCGATTGCTAAAACCCGCCAAAAGTGTTTTTCAATCTCTAGTCCGCATCTGTCAAATGTATTTCACCATGAAGTTGCTGTGAGTCCTGCCACACACTAACTTCACACACTTTCTTTTGGGGCTGCCAGTGTTCTAGTCCAAGAATATATATAATAAATGTTTTTTCGTGTTTCTGCTCAAGAGTAAAAAAAGTAATCAATACAGCCGTAACAGAATTAAACTTGTTTGTGATTAGTACAGAATCAGATATGCGAGTTATTTTAATTATTAATTTATTTATTAATTTTATGCGAATTTAGCTTTTTATCTCACTGGGAAATGCATTTATGCATCCCACCCAAAGGGATGGGCGGGTATGTGCGACTACACACTAAAATATAGCGGTACCTTCGTTGTCTGCATTGGGCGTCACGGTGTCGCTTACGTATGCTAGTATGACGCTCCGACTGTTGGTCCGTTAATGCACCCTCGCGTAGATACTGATCACTAGTACAAAGAATACTCTCGCGGTTCTCTCGACCGACTAGATGAAAGTCTGTCCTTCTCTCTCACACTACTGCAAAAGAGATACGCATAGCGACGTCTCCTTTCTCCCGGTAGCCGTCTGCGTATTGTGTCAGCAGAAACATCCCTCTCCCGCTCCTGTTCCAGTCTCCTTCAATACGATGTCTGACTCGCAAAAGGTGGCCATGGCAACCAGCACCTTTCGCTATCGAGTCTATGATCGCCACTAAGGTATGTAGCTGGGGTATGCGAATATATGTAGCTAGTAATCCTTGCTCATTAAAGATTAAACATTAATGATTATTAAATTGTAGTTATCTTAATTATAAAGATTTAAGAGATGGAACGTCCATCACTTTAAAAAGAGTGAAATCTGATCAAATTAACACTTAGGGGCTCAATGCCATATGTGTCAACTTTTTCTTCTTTTATTCTATACATTGCTCTGTTGATCATAGTGATCTCTGCTTTGTACAGATGTTTCATAACAAGGAAATATAGAATTGTCTGATTGGGGATTGTACACCCTTAAACCACAATCAGTTACAATTTCACGTGTGTGCGCCTCCTTGTCTCATAATTGCATTACAATGCTACTTGAAATATACGGCTTTTGGGGTTGAAACCGTTGTGGGTATCTCTAGAACACTTGCATAGAACGTATAGAGGACAAACAGATCCTAAAAAAATCGAATTAATTGTGAAAAATAAAGAAATATATATAAGTTAAATGATTTTTTTTCTAAAAACATCGTAGATTAAGGATATGTGAATGAATATTAAAGAAATAAAAAAAATTAGTATAAAATTATATTATACCAGTAAACAGAGAATGTGTTTTCTTGTTTACGTATAAGAAATAGATAGATAATTAGAATACAATATAATCTTAATAACTCTTGAGAAAAATTCCTTTCACAGAAATTATATAGTTCTTCAATTTGAAGTGGCGTTGAAGTCAGTTAATCTAACTCCTTATAATGGATATCAATTTGATTATTTCAAGTATAAAAGAGGTATTACTTCCTTATTTCTGTTCACATTGCTAAAATGGGCGGAAAGTTCTACATTACCATATTCGTTGTAAGTACATAAAGTGTTTATAATTACAAAGTAACTTTTGCGTTAAATTCATAAGTATATAAAAACATTATATTTTTATTTGTTGAGGTTCTGTATCTGACATGGCAAGCATGGGCACAACAAGATGTCAACTGTGCTCAAACTGGTGCTGGACGTTTTCCAACTCCGGGAGACAAAACGTGCAAGAACTACACTCTTTGTATTTACGCTTCTTGGAAATATGTTGCCTATAAATACGTCTGTCCGGCCACTTCACTCTTCAATCCAGCGACGGCCCAATGTACCACGAACTACGTTTGCAATGTCACGTCTACAACCCCTACTCCCGCCAATCCAAACGCTTGCACCGCAGAAGGCCCCATTGCAAATCTGAATTCAACGGATTGTACGACTTTTATACAATGCGTCCAAGAAAATGGAGTATTCAAACAATATCCCGAGACCTGTCCTCAAGGTTTATTTTATAACCCCAATACTACTTTTTGTGATCCGTACTATACCTGCCCTTTAACTTGTACCACCACTGGAAGGTTTCCAGCCGCAAATACGAATTGTAGAAAATATTTCCTATGTGTATTGGCAAACAACGGGACATTCGTACAGTACCCGTATACTTGCCCAGCAACTTCGGTGTTCAATCCAAGTACCAGAGTTTGTACAACAAGCTATCAGTGTCCATCATAAATGTCATTAATGTCATCATTGAAAATATTTCATTCCCACGTGTCATTGGCGAAATAACATGTGTCTAATGGGCACAACTAAAAGCTATTAATCAAAGAATTGAATTGAATTGAAAATATTTCATTTCGTCGTAACTAAAAATATTCATTAAAAGTATTAGAATTTAAATATGTCGTTCTGAAACAATAAATTAAGAAATATAATCCAATATAATCGTTGCAATAACTCTTAAGGAAAATTCCTTTTAAAGAAATTATACCTATAGTTCTTCAATATGAAGTGTCGTTAAAAGTGATTTAGTTAATCCAACTGCTTATAGTGGATATAAATTTTAATTCTTTCAAGTATAAAAGTCGTACCATTTCGTTATTACTATTCACACTGTTACAATGGAAGGAAAGTTCTACATTGGCATATTCGTGGTAAGTGCATAAAATGTTTATAATTACAAAGTAACTTTTGCGTTAAATTCATAAGTATATAAAAACATTATATTCTTATTTGTTTAGATTCTGTGCCTGGCGTGGAAAGCACAGGCACAACAAGCTGTCAATTGTACCCAAACTGGTGTCGGACGTTTTCCAACTCCGGGTGACACAACGTGCAAGAATTACACTCTCTGTGTTGCAGTCAACGCTACTGGACAATTTCTTGCCTATAACTACGTTTGTCCGAGCACTTCGCTGTTCAATCCGGCGACGTCCCGATGTACAACGAACTTTGTTTGTAATGTCACAGCTACAAACCCAGCTCCCGTCACGCCAAACCCTTGCACCGCAGAAGGTCTTATTGCAAATCCGAATTCGCCAGATTGTACGACTTTTATACAATGCATCCAAGAAAATGGAGTTCTCAATCAATTTCCTACAACTTGTCCTCCAGGTTTATTGTATAATCCCGCGACTACTTTGTGTGATCCAAACTATACCTGCCCTGCAACTTGTACCGCAGCTGGCAGGTTCCCAGCCGCAAATACAAATTGTAGAAATTATTTCCTATGTGCATTAGCAAACAACGGGACATTCGTACAGTACCCGTATACTTGCCCATCAACTTCGGTGTTCAATCCAACTACAAGAGTTTGCACAACAAGCTATACCTGTCCGACATAAATGATATCAACATCATCATTGAAAAATTTTTATTTCATTGTTACTAAAAACATTTATTAAAAGTAAAAAAAAATATTTCATTGTTACTAAAAATATTTATTAAAGTATTAAAATGTAAGTATATCATTCAGTAATAAATAATTGAGCATCAATTTTCGTTTTGTTTAATTTGTTCGTAATTTAATTATTTCCAATAAAAGCTATTTTTAACCTCCGACCCAAAACGAGCGGTGTATGACGTGTGTATTTGTGTACCCGTCTATGAGCCTGTCCGTGGCATCGTAGCTCCCAAACGAATAGGCCAATTTTCATGCGATTTTTTTGTTATTGTTTGGAAGCTAATTTAATAGAGATGGTTTTTGGCTATAATTTATGGAGATATGTTAAGACGTTTGAAGATTATTTTTTTAGCTATTTTCTAGTTGTTGAACGTATCCGAACAACTTCTTTTAATCTAATGGATTCAAAATTTACTACACTCTGACTTTAATAATATTAAAAAAAACACAGTTCCGCAACCTTGATCTGATTCTTTAACATCACCGGGAATCAGCAGGATACACAATTCCTGATCAACTTATAGTAGATGTATCGTGTTGGAGGTCGTTAAAATGGCCTCATTAATGGATAGTCGGAAGCATTTTAAAATTTCAATTATATAACTTTCATTCATTAGAAAATACTATAAGAAAACGTTTACGATACCATAGTTGAGTGTTATTGTAAAATAATCTCAAAATAAGATCGTATCAGTTTATTGTCACAATAAAGTGTTATTAAGGGTAATCCTAATAATAGGATAATGACCATGAGTTTTTTGGTATAAAAAGCAAACCAACGAACAAATGTTTAAAAATTACAATTAGAAACACCATGGAGCAGACGTTTTGTACGAGACTACTAGTTGTAAGTTTGAAAAATTATTTATAATTAACTAATATTAAAAAAAAAACCGACTTCAAATGCAAAATGCGCAAATTCGTTTGTGTGGATGACATATATTAGTTATTCTTGTTATTTTGATTTAAAAATCAAACTAATTACTTTCATATTTAAATGGGACCACATTTAAGTAACGTAGTTCTAAAGAAACAAATATTTAAAAAATTATACGCTATAAATTGAAAACACCTCTTTTAAAGACAGTTTAAAATAAAAACAGTTCAATAAAAAGATGGGGTCCAGGATTTTGATTAGGGTCGGACGGAGGTTTCTCAATTTTATTTAATCTGGCCTAAGAATCTTGCTAAAGAACAATTTTTGTGATCACCAGCTCCTAATTTTCTTTACAAAACAACAACAATATATTAAGTTAAATTTTAAAAGATAAAAGATAGACCTACGCCTGGATTAAAATCATCATTTTTATATTAAAAATTAAAATACATTTACAAATTCAAATTCAAAATAAGTATAGTTTATTCAAATAGGCTTTTTAAAGTACTTTCGAATTGTTTAATATGCTTTATCTATTCAATATTTTTAAAATTTTTAATATGGGTTTAAAATTATTGAGTTCGCAAATGTAAGAACATTACAGTATTATTCTTTCTTTCTTTAGTTGCTTACGTTGTCGTGTTTGATATGGCAGACCAATGCCGTAGCAAATTGTGCAGAAAAAGGTGTCGGCAGATTTCCAGACCCCGACGACAACACCTGCAAGAAATACACTTTGTGTGTTTTGATTAATGGCGCCTATTCTTCATATCCTTACACCTGCCCACAGACATCATTATTTCATCCCGACAAAGGAATATGTTCGAACAGCTATGTTTGTAATTCTAATCAATAAAACGGACTCTGTTTAATATTATATTGTTTATCATTCGTTTGTTCATTATGTAGTTTTTAGAAACATTTTATAGTTAAATATCTTGCAATAAAATATATAATATTTTATATTTTTGTATATTATTTGTTGGCTCTGTTTCTAATTGTTTAAAATTTGAATTGTATGTAATGTACGTAATATGGGGTTATTATTACGAGTAAGCGTAGTTTATGTTTTAAACCAATAAATCCAACATGAAAATAAGAATGGCTTATTTTAAAATACCTATGTAAAATTTTCAAACAAGTATGAAATTAGTTTATAAAACGTTCAATTCTTAACTTGATTTCTATATTATTATATAAAGAACATAATAAAAATTGTAAGCATAATTTATGTACTAATAAGTAACAAATAAATGAAGATAACAATTTTTTTTTGTTAAAATCAATAAAAATTTTAAATTGTCTATGATAAAATATGACTTGTTCACATTTGCCAACATTCGTTTTTAAATAAACTCTGCAATAGTAGGTATATTGAATGTTATTTTAGCAAAGAAAATGACGACAGTTGTTATACCTTATCTTTAGTTTAATTACTGATAGAGCACTTAAATAAAACCTTGGAAACGAGTAATGGCGACATCTCTTCTGTTTTACTTTTATTGTTCTACCAGCAAAACGTGCAACTTCGCATGTGTATGAGCAGATTTAATTATTTATTAAAAGAAACAGTTTATATACTTCACAAAGTTATAGTTAACAGTAAATACATCATTAACCAAAACAGTTTCCAACGTTGAATATCAATGAACAGTTGTACACGTAACCAAACGATAACAATTACAAGACAAATGTGTATAATACTACAAAAATTACAAATTAAAAAAAAGCAACGAAATTCAAGAAAGCTAAATATGTAACATCGTTTGCTCCGGTGACATTTATTCCAATTATTTTGGTTTAAAACCAAATTACTGAAATGATTCTGATGAAATTCTAGTGTAACTGTTACAAAAAAAAAACTCAAACAAAAAAAAGAACCAAATCAAACCGTTCTTGAGTAATCGGAAAACAATCATATATAAAATATTCCCGATGATTCTAGAACCTCTTCCTCTTTTAGAAGTTGGTTAATAAGACGTTACTTAAGCATTATAATATACCTTTTATATATGTTTTTTCGACTTACTTCACACTTATGGTTATAAATTGGCCAATTTACTCAATATCTTTGTAAATTATAACCTGTGCTTTATTTTGAAAAAAATTGTTCAGTAGATTTTACGTGAAAGAGCAACAAACATCCTTCCTTCCATCCTCACATACTTTCGTATTTATAATTGTTGAAGGATTAGAAATGTGCACTAATTGTTCATTTATACGGAAAAATAAATATCTGACTTATTTTATAGATTATATTTAAATGAAAATAAATAAAACTCAATACTTTAAAACTTTGTTTTCAATTTATTATACCTTTTATTTCGATGAACATTTCTATAAAATTCATTTTTTTTCATTTCATTACTTGCTTCAACAATTAATTTTGATGCTAGTTTCCTAGCTTTATTTAGATTATGTTGTAATTGAATTATTTTTGAATTTTTGTTCGTATTGATTATATCGTTAGCGTTTGGTCTTGTTGAAAACATAGCACTATTTGGTTTATTCATCGTTGCATAATAATTTTTAAAATAATGTTCACGGACTTTTTTAATATATGAAGATGGGATTTTCGATTTCATGTTCTTCTTGCCACCGACTGTCACTGTGCTCGGAGCATTGTAATAACCCCCGATAGATCTTTTATCGCTGTTCATTGGTAAGACACTCACTGCGTTGCTTTTCATCTGAAAGTTAGGCTTATATTGTTCATAGTCAGAGAAGCTGGTTACGAGGTACGAGGATTCATTGACGCGGTCAACTTGATACGTTTTCACCGAACATGTAAACGTTACTAGGCTTGTTAATATCAATTGTTTAAAAAATATATATTTCGTATTGAGTATAACCATTAATTAAAAATATACAGGTTCTTTTGAAGAAGACATTGACATAATTTGACATTTGTATACCGAATGATCATATCTAGGTGACGTAGATAATATAAAAATTATATAGGTGATGTTGGCAGAATATTTTGCGCATTAGTACCGTGGATGAACGCCATATTAAAAGAAAAAAATATATAAATAATTAAATCTTAAGGCGTTTATTCAAGTGGCATATTTTCTTCGCGTATCGTATATTTATAATACACACATCTTCCGAGGGGAGAGATGCATAGTTATATACCTTATCAATAAATCAATGCATTTTTATGCACGTAAGCCTAGGTACATAACACGAGCGTCAAAATACGAACTTATATATTTGGAGAATCAGAATTAGTACAAATGTAAATTAAAAACTATGTCTACAAAATGAAATCATATCATACTCTATAAATACATTTCGTACAAATATATCTTACACCATTAAGCAATCTAAGCAACACACACAACATTTTCAAAACTCTCAATTTGCTCAATATCAAAAACTCATTTTGTAATGTTGCATAGCTCTATTTTTATTACGGACCTACTGATATGTCTGTAGTCAAACAGTTTAGTGCATTACATAACTCACTCCACGAAATGTTAGTCATGTTAAAAGTGCCTATTCTCAAGGGTCGTTGTATTTACAGTTCTAATTAGACAGACCGAGCGCGTTTTCCCTCTTCCTGATGCTCTAATTTACCCGTTAAGGGAATCGAGGATTCATTTAATGGCTAAACGGTTATAAAGTATTATATTAAGTTATAATATTCGCATCATTAATAAGATATTGCTATGTGTCTATATATGGATGCTGATAAGCAATAATGTGTCAACCCACAAAAAATCATATTCGGAGATATTGTTATATTTTGATAATGCTTTACCTATTTAACATTATTAAAAAAATCAACTCATCTAAACTGATTACTCGTAAGTATGGAAAAGTTTCATAATTTAATGTTTCGAATTTCACGTGGGCTCATTTTTAGACGCCATTTTCTCAAAATTAAGTCTGTGTGGCTTGACTTTGAATATTGCTCATCAGCGTCTATATATTGGCTTTTATTGTGGTACAGCCTAGCTGTAGTCCACTGATTACAGCAAGTATACGAGTTTAAATGGGTAAGTACCACATTCATGCAGAAGATCGGCGTGAATTAATTAATATAGCGTTGCTTACATATAATGAGTAAGAGATCCGTAAGCCTAATTCCCTTCAATACTCTTTTTTTTACTTCCAGACACGTTGGTGCAGTGGTCACTGCAACTGACTGTAGCGCTAACGGTCGCGGGTTCGATCCCCGCTCACGGCAAATGTCTGTATTGGCCATATGGATGTTTGTCGTGGTCTGGGTGTTTATGTTAGTGTTGTGTATGTTTCTGGACCCCCGACACAAAGTCACAAGATCTTAACGGGGGCCGTTGAGTGTGATGCGTTTATTTATTTATTCCTACATTCGTTTTTCCCCATTTCTTTATAAACTTGCAACGCGTTAATGGCTTTTCTAGTGCTGCAAGAAGAAAGTTATCGAAATAAAAATAGATATGAAAATATTAACTTTTTGTTCGTCTATACTAGTATTATAAAGCTGAAGAGTTTGTTTGTTTATTTGAACGCGCTAATTTCAGGAACTACCGGTTCGAATTGAAAAATTATTTTTGTGTTAGATCGTTTATTTATTGAGGCAGGCTATATTACATCACACTATGACACATAGGTGCGAAGCAGTCACCATAAACGCGAAACCGCAAGGGATAGCTAGTATTAGATAAAAATCTTAAACCAGTTTAAAGTAATTAAATAAATGCGAATAGACAAATCAATTCGTGTTTCTGGTTCAATATATTAATAGACCAATTCCGGAACACATAAATATTTCTTACGACATCAGTCACGCATAAACAAGACGTATACGGGCAAACGTTTTCTATTAAAAAGTGAACAAAACTATACAATAAACTAAGAATTGCCTCTCATTCGGAATCAGGGTCACATTTGTCTAGTAAATCATGCTAATACGACATCTAACAATTATATTAAATGTTACACCTATTTACAGGAAATTCTTCTTTATGTGTTTGACAATAAGCGTTGTTTTGGATTAAGCTAATAATTACATACAATTTGTCAGGGAAGAGTCTGAGAATGCTCCCGATAGTCGCATTGTTTTCAATGCCACCGCGTACACGATTCTTAATCGTTACTTCCGCAAATGCACAGTAAAATCCATTGAGTGGTTTTTTATTAAATAAATATATATATTTTACGATTCATACTTTTTCATTTACAATAATAAAATTTAATCAATATTTTTTACGCTTTCCCAATTCTATGTTTAATTTTAATTTTCAGTTTATTGAATAGGTAAACGATTGAAAATTATTTGGTATAGTTTTTTTTATTAAACATAAATTATATTATTACTATTTTGTTTTAGGTATATAATTGTCTTTTTGTGGTTATAGGCGGGAATTCGATTTGTAAGTTTTACTTTCGTTACTAATAAAATAAGTCTCTAACCCAGGTACTTCTTACGAACAGCCACGGCTTCACCGTGGTACGTACGTAATATAGATTTACACAAGGACTTCGGACTCGATTCGATCGCCAAACATCTAAAAACGCTGTCCACTACCTTCTTCGAGACAGCTACCCGCCATCCGAACCCCCTCATCAAAGAGGCTTGTGATTATTCCGGTAGGAGAGGTAACCTACCGAAAAGACTAAGACGTCCCATGCACGTCTTAGCCGATCCCGACGACCCCATCACCCAGGCGAACGCGCCATTCCTAGGGACAAACACGAATACACACACACACCGTCTCCGCCGGCGGAGACGAGGTCCCCGGTTTGCGACGGCTCGGGCGCGCTTAGGCGCGTCGTGAGACCGTCACCCTCGTCATCCGCGCTCCGCACAGCGCCATCCTCCACTCCGACGACGTTCTAAGCCGAGGTGCGATCTCACTAGGAGACACCCTTAGACACGGGCGTCCATTCTGAGCCCCAACGGGGGCTCCCAATTTCAAGGCTGAGTCTCAGTACTCGGCCCCCCCCCCCCCCGGTGACGCTGTCAAGGCCAGTAGGGCCAACAGCAATACTCATTCAGAAAAAAAAAAAAAAAAAACCCAGGTAAATTTACGTAAGCTATGAGTGTCAATATAAAAGTAAATTCCGTCAGATATAAAAGCAATGGTAAACAATTTGTGTAAATCTTATGTGATTCCGTGAGCAAAATTTCCAAGTGTAAACCTCGCTTTACTATTCAACTTTTATTCCAAATCAGTCTATTGATTTCTACTCCACGTATTTCCTTCGTCTGTTTATTGCTATCGTGTGATATGCGCTTTCGCTTGCGTGTCTGTACTACCCCGGTGATCGGTTCCCATAGCTTTGGTGGCTTTTATATTTTGCTACTTCTAATTACGGAACTAAAAACGAAACGGAAACCTTTCTATACACTGGATATATGATATATAAAAAGGTGCGTTTAATAAAACGGAGGTAACAGCACAACAATTTTTTTTGTACTGACGCGAAATATTTAAAATAATTACAGTACCTATGATCATTGTAAATTAATCCAGTTCTATAACGATATAAAGATGTAAATACTAAATTAATGTTATAGAACAGTTTTATATTATTATATAAATATTTATTTAAAAGGTTTTTTTTCATGACACAGGGCTTAAAAGATGACCGTGATTGAGTAGAGCAATAGCTAAACCGTTATTTATTCATTATGGGTTATTTAAAATAAAAAGGAAAACTTTAAATTTTACACTTTTTACGCATAATCAACAAACTAAAGTTTTATAACAATGATGTTTTTTATTTTATAATATTAATATCTATGATATTTAAGTTTGAAAAATCGTAAAAGTGAAAAATTGGGTGAGTAAATTTTGTGACTGCCAACAATGTACACACGCACACAAACATAATTTTTAGATCCGATATAAAGACTGGGAATTGCGCTAGGCGTATTAAAAGCATATAGTTTTGTTTCGCGCCAAAATATTTACATGCACGAAATTTGATTTCTTTTATACCTTGTCAAAAACCAAGATAAGTTCTTGAAGAGCTCTCTTAAAGTATTCATCATTTAAAAACTTGTAGTTTTTTGTTGATTTTTTATTGTTTAAATGTATTTACATCTTTTGAATTTTTGTTCGCGAGAAGTTTTTATTCATAATAACTAGTTAAAAAAATTCAGTTAACAATTGTATATAAAGTTTGTACATGTAGGGGTCACACTCAGCTCCTGCGTAACTACATTTTTAAAATTGATTACGGATATGAACGTGATTTTTTTTAATATTTAAAAGTTATTTATTCATGGTTATAGGTGTAATATTTTCTGCCACGTACTATAGGTACTAATTAGAAATTATAATAATTTATGCAGGGATATGTGATATTTAGCGATCGTATATTCGAAATCGGATTTGCTGGAAGGTGTCACTCGCGTCAACATGGTTTTTCACTTAGTTGTTATGTAAGTGACAAGTAATTATTACGTGGACGGTGTAACGCATATATAAATTCTCTAAGCAATTAAATATGATTTCTATCATGTCTTAATGTTGCAATTGTTTTTTCATAATATTATGTTATACGACTGTTACAGTTACCGTCATTATAAATATGTAATTATGTATTACAAGTGGTCGCCTCGTGGTCGAAATCTGACCATTATTAATTTAAATCTATTCCCAATTTGACTTAGACTAAAACAATAAACAAAAGAGTACATATGTGTGTGAGTTTCAAATACATGTGTAAATATAATATTTTTTTATTGATTTAATGTACATATTATTTGCGCGCAACTTAGCATCATGTACCCCTTCTCTATATAAACTATAAGTGCGAAATTTCATACTCCTCAGAATTTTTTACAGTTTATATGAAAATACAAATAATAAAAGTTCCAACGTCTATATAATTTGTTTAGTATTATAATAAGCCAAAATTATTATTAAATAATTAATGAATGGTTCTTTTTAAGGCTTTCAATATTAGGTGAAACCTTCCGCTTTAGGAAATTAATACAAGTATTTTCTGTAGGCCTTTGTTATATAAATAATTCTTGTTCATAATTTCATGCTTTTAGTCTTCATGATTTAGATTTACTGACGATGTCAATCAGTCGGTTAATCTGTGAATGAATTTTATCATATCGATAGAAAAAAAGATTTCTCCCATAACGCAAAGATGCGTTTCTATTATAATTTACCCAGTTATCGACTCTTACCAACCATCGCAGAGATAAGCTTTCTAGGCCATGACAAAGCACTTCTACGGTTTTGCGTATATTCGCAGTAGTTTTGCGTACTTTCGACCGTTGGTCACATTCCAAGCACAGCCTTGTTTACGGCTCATGCAAATGGAATAATAACAAAGCGAGCTCGTGTATGTTTTCCAAATAAACTGCATTTTCCTTTTTTGGCAGACAGGTGGTTTTGCAACGGATGAAATAACATTGATTTGAAATGTTAATTTCTTCACTTGACTATGTGTCTCCGAGTGATCTAGATTCGTGTATGTAGATAATTATTTGTTTAATTATTTACTATTTTATGACGATTATATTTTATTAAGTGTCTGGGTACGTGTGTTTGTGTTAAAGATATGTTTGATACTAAATAATATAAAGACAATTAATCTAGACCATTAAAAAAGTTGAAGTAATTGTACTCTATGTTACATAACTAAGAGTAGGTCTATTTCTACTATCAAAACTATACATTCCTACAACTAAATAAGTATATGGCATTAGTTTGTCCTCGCGTGTCAATGGTATGAAGGAATGTAGGTTATATGAAGCTGCCAAAAATGCAGATGGAAACCAATTTCGTAACAAGGAATAACATAATTTTGTTAAACAAAAGAAAATATATAGCCAAAAGTAAAAGTTTCTTAATAAGACGTGATCGGAATTATTGGAGATTGCGAAAGCCGTCTGCTTAGTAAATACGCTGTGCTTCGAAATTTTACAATTTCACTGAATAACTGCCCGACATCTTGAATACTAACTGGGATTACGTATTTATGGTTTTACACCGTTTGTATGTAAGTTGGAATTAAAATAGAAGTGACTATTAAGTGGTGGTTTCTTATTCAATGTTTACTTTAAAAAGCTATGATAATTATATTACATTGAAAAATTTGCTATTTGTGAAGCAGCTCTTATTGATTACTTCTCTCTTATTATTTAAAACATTTTATAGAAATTATTTTAGACAGTATTAAATATTCCTTATATTATTATTTAGGTAATAATAACAAGCAACAATTTCAAAAAAAAAACAAACATACTAACGCATTCAATTCTTACAGAAAAAAAACAAAATCAATTTTTGACGTTTAAAATGATTTTGATCTATGAATCTTAAGTCGTGACATTCGGTGATCGATGAAGTGTCCAGATTTATTAGAAAACTATTCAATAAATAATAGTACTTTTAAAATAAAAACTGTATATGGAGTGTATTTTTATCCATTAAGACAATCGTATCAATAAGATGTACATATATTTGTAATTCTTGTGCTAAATAAATACGATATTCATTACAATTTTATGTTTTTTACGGAAATAAGGAAACATAAATTATATTTATTCTGTGGTACTTTAGTTAATAATGAAAATGAACTTATTGTAGACTAGCACAGTTATTTGATAATAAAATATTTATAACATATTATACTAACAAAACAATGATAATAATCGTTTATATTCGATTATTCGTCTAAACATACAAGCTCCACGCGAAAATGATAAATTCCTTCCTATTCGTTTACGGAAAACATACTCATTAGTCGCAATAAATCATTGCAACTGCATGATTTTCATGGTTCCTTACCTCCGTAAAAGCGTGTAAGTGTTTATTTTGATACATATTGAAATATTTTAAAACCAAGATTAGAGGAAGTTTGATATATTAAAACGACAAAATTATTTCACTTGGTCACTTTTTATATAATAATCTTTCCGCGGTTTTTCGTATTTACGGTAGAAACTTCACATAATTTGTAGAGTTTATGTCATTAACTCATTATCAATAGTAGGACAATTCATGATAGGATAAAACCGGCCGTATTAGTATAGAATTTGTATATATAAAGACGAAGTTAATGGATTTCGAAGTTTTTGTTTTATTCGCAAAATTAATATGTTTAACATTTAATAAAAAAAAAAAAAACGTTTAAATTATGATATGGATTAAATATTTATAGTCTCAAACCTGTCGTATAGTATTATAGTAGAATCTTATTTTAAAAATTACGATGTGTTTAAATATAATAAAATATGATGTGTAGAGACACATTTATCACTAAAAGTTTTTCTATTTTATTTGTTGTTACCCTTTAAGAAATAACGATAGGTGTCTTGGTCCTTTTAAAGAGGAATTTTAAAAGCAACAAAAAAATCCCTCTGACCCATCCGGTAGATTCTTTTCATTCTTGGTCAATTACATCACTATTGTGTTGGTGCAAGTAGATTGAACGGTTTTTGATTGAGATAGTCACAATTTACTTTAATTTTATTATAGTATTGAAAGTTTGAAAACGACTTTGATTATAATACGAAATTTGAAAACAACCACATTAATAAAGAAATCGAGGGTAGAATATTGTCCCTAATGAATTCTAGGATACGAACTAATTTTTATAGTAATATTAATTTTGGTAATAGTGAAACTAAAAGTTTCATTTTCAAAATGACATTCATTTTAGCTATCACATGGAGATAAAAAAAGATTTAATAACATTTTATTCGCCGTTATTAATTAGAAAGTTAATTTATTCAATTATCGTATAAAAATCACTTTTTTCTGCAAACTTTAGCGTTTGATGTGTTTTATAAATTCTTTATTTGATTACGTTTTAATAAAACATTAGTATCAATTTTACTTTTTCATTTGTATAAGACATTTGATTTACCGATCATAATTTGTAATTACATCGTGCTCACCGAAATGGGTCAGCAGGTATAAACTCCCGCTCCACGAGGCGCGCTTCGTGCCCGCGCTCATTCGCTTTTTGCCCACCTTTCGACTCGCGCGCAGCCTCCACTATTGTTCACTCGAGCATTTCTCTCACGTGGGAACCATTGACTTTTTCGTGCTTTACCAGAACGCTTATACCTCCGCAACTCCGGGAGCGTTAACACGTTAAGAGTCGATTATGAGTGATCGTGTTTAGTATGTGATATGAAAACTGGAGTGCAGTATAACATTGGATTCGTATTTGGTGATGTTTGAGTGATGATCAAACAGACAGAGTGATTATTATATTACTGTATCGAGTAATCGGAGACAATGGCGGTCGCGCCGGTGAGTTTTTGTTGACCTTACTACGGGAACTTTTGAAGGAGCTTAGATAAGTTCTGTGTATAACATTTTATCTTTGTTTACTTTTTATCTCCTATGATTATATCTTGATTTTGTGTTTAACGTTCCTTTTTATGGTTCATTAGCTATGAATTTTTAAGGTTTTGTGGTTACATTTAGAGGTCCATATTACTTGTGTCAGGTATTTCTTTTAGAAAAGTATTAAAATGCTCCAAATGTGTTTTTTCTAAATAAATATTACAGACGTTTTTCATTTATACTATCGTTCCAATATTGATGCGATAGAAGATGTTAATTCTATTACAATAAATAATTTTCTGATTTATTCCAAATGTTTTTAATTTTTATAACCGAGAAGTAGATATTAAGAAATTTATTATTTTTTTATAGAAGGAGCTAAATGTTTTTTTTAGTAATTAAATACTTTATCATCATCATCCGAAAAAACTCAACCTAATCTAAACCTAAGTTAGTTTTTGAGATATTGCCGACGGGTAGTCCGGTGGACATACAATTAGTTAAACAATACTTTCTCCTGTTTTTAAATATTATATTATTTTTTTTGGTTTGAAGAAATTCATAACTATTAGTCGTATTACTTTAAAAAAAAATATTCCATTGAAAGCAAGACTAAGTGGTCTCGCTATTGGTATACATTTAAAGCGATATGTAAAGTACACTCTTATTTTGCAAATGTTGCTACTATCGCTTCTATTAGGCGTTTAAAATGTAGAGTTCTTTATTTTATTGACAGCAAATGTGATTGTATCTTAAAATCTTAAGTTGAATAAATCTAAAAAATGATATTTAATTTAAAAATCGTTAGGAATAAATCAGGAAACGGTTTATTGTAATACATATATTATCGTATATATATTTCATCGTATCTACCTTGGAACGATATTATAAATGAAACCCGAAAGAAAAAAGACAGTCGAAGTTAATAAAAAAGTTTAAAAGTAAAAAATATCATTAAGTTAATAGTTTGAACAATTGGCGGACAGGAAATCATACTAAAAGTTACGACGAAAGTTAATTACCGCGGATGAGAACTTGAACAATCAAAATCAAATGAACTCAACCTTTGCTTTTAACTTAAACGGTCGTAGAAATTTTTGAAATACTGATAAGCAACGTAAGCGCTTAAATAAACACGCAGAGCTTGCTTAGGGGAAACTAATGGATCATCTCGCTTTATGTTGTTACGAAAGGCTTTGTCGTGTGGATGATTTGACGAAACTTCATCGCGTTTCGTGATAATATTTGACACTTGTACGAGAGAAATTTGACAAGTTTTGTTTGCTTTTGAACGAGAGGTTAGCTTTGTTTTTGAAATAGGAAGAATTAAGATAGACATGCGTGTTGCAGTAATAACATGTCTAGTGTTACGAGGAAGCTCACCCGGATTGTTTAGAAAATGAAAGTATTTGTAATGCACCGTCGGTAAAAGTCGCTTATATTTAAATTCCAGCTAAGTAAAAGAATATTTAATAAGACTATTAAATAAATTAAACTTGTATATTTTGTTTATCATATAACATATCTTTCTTTATTTTTAAAATATGTGTATCTTTTGAATATTAATACATATTTTCGTATTCATTTCATTAATTCACAAACAGTATTGTGAAATATATCATTAAAATGAGATCAAGATAAATAATGTCAAAACTAGTTTGAATTTAATGTTAATCGCAGTTGTAATTAATGCAATTGCAGATTACTATTTAATATATTATTGACTAGCGTTTTGTCTGCATGGAATTTGGCTAAATGATATCTACATCAAATTCCCACAAGAACTGTGCATGTATTCCGGTTACAAAGTAAAACCAGTCCTTTCAAAGGATGTAAACTACATTTCATAAAATTTTATCGCAATCGGCACAGTAATTTTTGAGTTTATTCATTACAAACATATGTACATACGTACAAAATTACAAATCTTGTTTGTTTATAATATTAATATACAATTATTATTATTATTTTACTGCTCAGACAGTTAGTAATAATAGTGTAGGGACGTTTGCCTTGTTTTTTTATTGATTCCGGAGTCCTGACATACGATACAACGCGATACGGGCCCTAAGGAAGCCAATTTTACCTAAAACAATACTTAGGAATTTCTTAACTTATAACGTAAGGTACGTTATAAGTTAAGAATAATATCAAAGTATGTTTACGTTTTTAATTAAATTTTATAAATCAAAGTCACCTTTAAAACATCCGACAATAATTCTGTGCGTGCGCGCATCACTTTCGTTTTCGGCGTTAATGTCCGTATTACAGACAAGACAATATGTACATACGCTTCACACATCATTGTAATAGGGTTCATTATTAACTTGTAAAGAATACTGTAATGGACATAAATTGTTGTCGTAACGTAACAAACACATCATTTGAATGAATTATCTTTCCTATAATGTAATACTATTGATTGTTTTGTAAACTGTTATTTAGATGAAAATATAATCTTATTAATAAATATTTATTATATGAGCACGATTCAATAAGTAATGTATGGTAAATATTTAAAAAAGTTTGTACATAAGATTATATTGATGGATTGTAGTTTACTCTTTGATTATAAAATCAAAGAAAATATAAACAGGTACATTATATCTGAAATAAGAGACAAAATGTGAAATCAATACACCATTTGTAGTTCTTTTCTAATAAATGATTCATTAGCTTTTTAATGTCCGGATCATGACGCCAGTATTGACGAGATGGCTCATGACCATATCTCACGACAATCCGCTAATGTCACTAAACATAATACAGAGTCAGTGCTCTTGAACTAATCATTGTTCCATGCAATTGTTACGTCTGGGAATGTGTGCTTCTAAAGTTCGTGAAAGCGTATTTTCTCACCTATCACTATAAAGCAATGTCGAGGTGCTTATTTCGTGAAATAATCCCACGAGTAGCGTAATTGTGTTGTCGATTGAATGAAACCGTCCACTTAACCTTTGGATTTCGAAGATCACAAGAACATCAGCAACATATAATTACCATCAGAGAGTCTAGTGTGAGTTTTTAAATTGTGGTCGCCTCGCGGTCAGCATTCGACCGTAGTTCATTATATCTATTCTTGATTTGACGTAATACTTTAACAATAAACAAAAGAGTATATAATATGCGTGTGTGTGTTAAATACATGCTAATGTGGGTAATGTTTTTTTTTATTGATTTAATGTATTTTTATGCATAATTTAATATATTACCAGGAATAGTAGTATTCGCTTCTCTTCTTTCCTATAGTTTACTATTCGTTCCGTCCGCGCATTTTTGTAAAGTGAGTTAGTACAATGTTTATTCTTCCCGAATTAATATAATGATACTATTTTATTTGCTTTGAAAGATTTAGTATGCATAAAAAACAGCGCCAGTCATTTCTCGATAGATGTCAGTTTGTAAACTAGCACTAGACTTCTGTTTAGTTTTAGGGGAATCCATTTAAAATTAGTAACTATAACGTGATTATTTCAATTACATAATAATTAAAAAGTTATAAAAACTAAAATTAAGGGTAATTGCTGTTACAAATACCTTTTCAAAAAACACTGGATAGTTTTATGCAATACAACATTATGCAGAAAAACTATAATAAGGAATAAGTGCATTTGATGTAAATCAACACGCGACTGATCGCGATAATTACTCACATAACGTTGAATCGTTTCGATCATAGTGTGACGGTCATTGTTATTGCAATTACTTCACTGTTTATCTTACTATAAATAGGTATTTTTTAATTTAGAAAATATAAATTAACATTGCATAATTTATTTTGCGTTTTTACTAATACGTTTTTATCGTTAACAGCAGAATTTAAATAAAAATTCGTCCGAGTCCGAGTCCGTTAAAAGCAGAATTTAAATAAAAATTCTTTCAGTATCTTGCGTTTACGAGCAATAAATCTAAATTCATTTTCGAATACTCTTTTAGTACTTTATCAATAAAATTGGACTTAGGTTAAATCTTTTCTAGAAACCTTAAACGTATAATATTACTTACTATTAAGTTTTCTTGTAATTTTGGGATAGGTTTTATTTAAAGAAAAACATTACTATTATATAAAATAAACAAACTGATCTTAAAATAATAGGGAAGCTATAATCCTCGTTTAGTTTTAAGCTGGCGATGTTACATAATTATCACATTGCGTTTTTAAAACAAAACATTTCTGAACCTTTCACCCTGTGACATGATGACGCTCATCAACAAAATTTCTCTTACACGATTCCGTAATGTTTTCTCATTTTTTTTTATTGAACATGTTCATATATCTGTTGACTTCATTACGAGATAAACATAAACTATGATCTGCCTTTAATTAACATCGATAGAAATGTTAATTTTAATTAGTTCTTTAACCCGACTATTAAAGCCTCAATTGTACGATTAGTGTAGTGAGTTATGTCTAAGGGCATGTAATAAATTATTCATCAAATTGAAAGAGATTACGTATTTTTAAATGATTTTTACACTAAAACAAAAAAGCGGATGTATATATAATTTACATTTATACGATTACATATAATCGTTTATATGCGCATTTACGACGGTTTATGGTTATTTGGTTATGAAGATAGTTTTATGGTGTTTTTTAAAAGCCCCTTTATTTTCTGGGATTAAAAGTGGGGTTCACATCTTTATGATAACCCGCGCTGTTAACTTATACGATTCCGAAGTGCATAAATAACCGTAGTTTTGTCACAACGTGTAAACAATTTAACAGTATACTTCTAAAATTAAATCTTTGTCTTTTAATCAGTGTAAAGAGACATGCTCATTCGTTTATGTATATAAAGATAGAATAACACACTTAAAATTTTTGTTAATGAAAAAAATATTTTTGAAATAATGTTTATATATTCATATGTGTAAATGAAAAGGCTCGGTGGAGAGAAGTGTAGATCTTAATCGATGATCGTTCAAGTCTGGTCTAGCAACTCTACGTTTTCAAGTACTAAATTTATTTTCAAGTGCACGTCGTACATGGTAAAGGAAAACATAGCGAGAAAACTGGCATGGAGGAATATTTAATGGTGGATACTCTGCTGTATCCAAATGTTTACTTTGATCCTTAAAATTTATCAGAGCATATACTTTATGGGTAACACTTAACTTCTTTGCTTGGGAAAACATATAGGTGTTCTAGACTTGAGACCTGTAGTTACTGTCTCAACAGCTAATTGTACATCAAGTATATGAATAATAGTCATTATTAGAATCACTGGGTCAGATTAATGTCGCCTGGCAAAAAATAATTATCTTTTTATTTTAATAATTCGGTTTTAGAGTGCCAATAAAAAGACAATCTATAGTTATGTTTTATCTGTACATAAACATTTCAATTTGAAGTGAAGAATAATTTGTAATAAGAGTTTTATACACTAAAATTATCTCATATACTATCTTTAAAGTAAGAAATATAAACAACTTTATATAACACTAGGGGCCCGTCCCGGCTTTGCACGGGTGGGCAAAGTTCTTGAAATCTTTTTTTTGTAACTTTCATTTATGTTTTTTTGGTAAATAAAGATTTTTAAGATCCCTAATTTTTTCTAGCACTAAATATATGTATAACCTATGTTACTCATCGTGAATGTAGCTTTTCAATGGTGACAGAATTTTTGAAATCGGCCTAGTTTTTGAGTTTATACATTACAAACATACAAAAGTATGTATTAATCTTTCCTCATTATAATGTCAGTGTAGATATTTCTATTTCTACAATTATACATTACAAAAATATTGAATCTTACAACGTTATTTCTTGAGTCGTTAATTATTTGTAATTAAACCGGCTAAAGCGGAACCAAGCTTTATAATATAAATTTAAACGTTTACTTTCAATTTTACCGCTTCATCATGACGCAACTGTGACGCATCTTATAATGTATTCGAGATATATAATTCATGTGTATAAACCTTTAGGCTTATGAAGATAAAAAATCTAAGATAACAAGACTTTTTAAATAAATAGAAAAATACGCGATTTCGTTTATACTTATTCTAGTTATTTTGCTTTTAAAACCAAATTATGAATCCGATTTTGACGAAAATCCTATAGGTCTAGTAGGAGAATGTAACCCTTTCAAACAAAAAGATTTAACCAAATGGGTCAAGGCGTTTTCAAGTAATCGAAGGACATACATAAAAATAGAGTAATTTTTAGATACATGGTATATATTAAGCGTTGTTTTTGTAACATACTTATAAGTACCTCTAAATACATACAGGTCAAGTATATTATTAAGGCGTGTTGAAATAAAGCATAGAGAAAATAGATTTAAAGTTCTATTTAATATTTATTCAATTGTTAGACAATGCTTTCAACGACCGCTGTTTTGTAATATTGCATCAATAAATTTACTCAACGATCTACATAAAAGATATTATTCTTGTAACTCAAATAGAAAAGACAGATGGTTCAAGAACCGTCGGCGATTAATAAGTGTTTCTCTGTCTACGTAGAGACATATGTTAGTTACATAATTATATTCAAGCCTTCCCCGAAAGGTGTGATCTATGTCCTCTAAAGACTGGACTTATCGTACCATCTTAAGCATTAAAGTGTTATTTACCCTGGACTGTTTCAACCTGAGGTTAGAAAAAAAAAGTAGGTTTACACTTTTTTAATTAAAATCGTCATAATTTGTACATACAATAATGGATTTCTCTACTTATTCTCTAATAATTCCAATGCTGAAAATGTCAAGCGGCGCAAATACGAAAACATTGAAAGGAGTTTCGTATTTGTGCCGTTTGCCGTTGAAACCATGGGGTCCTGGAGCAAAAAAGTTTTTCAAAGAGCTGTCTTCCCGCCTCGTCAAAACTACAGGTGACTGAAGGGCTGGCGGCTACCTTGGCCAGCATATCAGTCTGGCCATACAAAGAGGTAATGCTGCCAGTGTTTTGGGCACCTTGCCTCACTGTGACATCGATAGTTACTTAGGTTTAATATAGTTATTTTTAGTATTAAAATAGGTTTCGAAAATTTCTACTAATTGTCGTCATCATTATAACATTTAGAAGATAAATTTTCAAAAATTATTCTTGCTACAATTTTATATCCTCAAGACATATCTATGCCGGTTGTGCGCTGTGTTTTAGTGTTAAAATTTTTTAAAGTAATTGTAGATCAAGTTACTATCATTGTCTTCTCGGTGGTTAAAGTTGTAAGTTCAGAATCTTTTTTTTATATTTAAAAGTAAGTAAGTATTCAAGTCGTAGAAGACAATCGCTCGCATTATATAAGATTATTTATATTATTTGTTAGGGGTTACTATCAATGGTTCTTTAGATATACATTTAAAGAATTATACGTTTCACTGAATCTTGAATTAAGAACGGAATGTACCTTATACATTCTGTTCTGGGTTCATATATAAAACAAGATTCCGCTCGCGATAAGATGTGTCGGGACTCTAAAAAAACTACTAACTGATTGTATCTTAATAGTTTTTCTACTTTCACGGTCGATTAATAACATTATAATAACTCTGTTAAGAAATAAGCAGTAAAGTTTTAACCTGTGATTTTACTACGACAATATTATGACTAATGACATACCAAAATATAATATATGTATACCTAATGGTTATCGTCGTTATGTAACTTAAATCAATATATGTAGTAAATACTAGTAGGTATTCGAACTTCGTCTGCACAAAATATTTGAAACAGTCTATTATTTATTTTAAGGTTTTATATATCTCTTTAATTATATCTATTTAAAGTAAACGCATCACACTCAACGGCTCCAAACATCCATATGGCCAATACAGACGTTTGCCGTGAGCGGGGATCGAACCCGCGACCGTTAGCGCTACAGTCAGTTGCAGTGACCACTGCGACAACGTGTCTGTCATATCTATATTCATGAAAATCTGTTTAATATGTATTTTATCGTCCCTAATATACACAGTGGACTCTCCATACAAACTTTTTTCCTAAATTTAACCGCTATAAGTTTTGTTTCAAAAAGGGAGCTTATGCCCTTATCCAAGATCAATTTTATACTAAAATTAATTAAATATTGCTTAATGGCTAAAACGCAAAAACGTATAAAACAAATTGACAGGTCGGCAACCAGAGTTTTTTTTTGTATTTATAATATTAGTGGATATTTTAGCGTTGATAATAAATCTATACTAATATTATAAAGAGGTAACGTTTGTTTTTAAGTTTGTACGTTGAGGGTAACCTTTGAAAATATTGATAAATTCTTCATGTGTTAAATTTTTTAGAAAGGTTATAGGCTATATTACATCACGGTACGACTCATAGGAGTTAATAAATTAAGCGAAGCTTTAATTTGAAACAAAGCTTACGTCACACGATGATTTTATTGTAATGTTAAAAACTTTCACTATTCAAATGACCCTTGTCCATTTTCAATGTTCGTGTCATTGTTATAGCGAATGTTGTACATTAAGTTTCACTAATGTGTATTACGATGTTAAAGCAATGGCTGTTTTGTATGCCTATGACATTTGATTTATGTTAATTTATTTGTATCATGGAAAAATTGGACAAGGACAGTGTTGACCCAACAACCTTATGTACTATGTTATTTTCCATTAGTAAAATTATTATTTAAGTTTTTTCTGATCAACAATATTTCGGAAGCTCTTCGAAAATGTTTATTATTTTAATGACTAAATAATTTTAAGTAAGAAAATATTTAATTTAAAAAGATTTTTTTTCTTAGTTTCATGCTTCATAATATTTGTTTCGTTACAGTATATTTTGATTATCATTTATTTTTAGTGGTTCGACGAGTTTGCTAATTTATAAACATCTCATATCTTTCCGATATGCGTAATATTTCGTGAAGTGCATTATTATGTATTTAATATCAACGTGCAAAAATTTCGAAATTCGTTCTCTATACGAGAATCGAATCGAATATTGCAGTTTTTCGTGACAATAAAATACGTGCTATGTATAAAAAGTGCAGTTTTATCTTAGATTTGTTGATGCATTCAAGTGAGACCACACATAAACATTACATTACGTAAAGAAATTTATGACCACTCTACTTACCATTTACACATTTTTTAGATAGGCGGTCACTAGATTATAATATTATGTACATAGAGTGCATTAGATTGTTGTAAATAAGGACAAAGTTGTTGTTACATTTACCTTTTAATATGTGACTTATTGACTTTTTTTCACACGTAACAAAATATGAATAACACAAAACATATCTTTATAGATTTTTATAACTACGTTTTAATACAAAATGTCATCCTACTTTTGAGGGTTCGTATTTATTGTGATTATGTTGTAAGAATTTCGGTTTTTGTAATATCCGTTGGAGGTACGAACGAGAAAATAGAAAAGTGCTGGAATACTAGTTCGTGGGAAGTAGATACAATAGTTCGTGCTCTGCGGGTTTCACTATATTTTCTAGCTAATTACGGCTTCTTAAGCTGTGCACTTTGATATTGAATAAAATTATGAAACCAGTTATTTAATTTTAATCAATGGTATTATATTTAAATTATAGAGGCTTATTATTTATACTAATATAATAAAGCTGAAGGAGCGCAGCAGTAATCATAAATGTGAGTGAAACCACAAGGGACAGGGACTAGTATATTAGGCTATATTCGAATAAAGATAATAACAAAATATTATTTAGAAATCATCTTCACTTTACTATGAATTATGAACCAAAATTATAAAATATAAAACTTAAAATATGAGTAAATTCAAATAAAATTTGAAAAGAATGTGTTAAAGGTAGATAATTAAGTATATAATAAATAAATAAATAAACGCATCACACTCAACGGCCTCCAGTAAGATCTTATGACCTTGAGTCGGGGGTCCGGAAACAATCACAACACTAACACAAACACCCAGACCACGACAAACATCTGTATGTGCCAATACACACGTTTGCCGTGAGCGGGGATCGAACCCGCGACCGTTAGCGCTTTAGTCAGTTGCAGTGACCATTGCGCCATCGTGTCTGTCATTTACAATACTTTTTCATTATACAATATTCATTTGTTTAATTTTCCATTTTCAGGTAGTTCCGGTTCTACTAATCGCATTAATAGCGAAATGTCAGTGTGAACCAACGAACTTACACAACTACAATAATAATGGAAAAGATACATCACAATTCGGGAATTTGTTGAAGCCACCTCCGCCGCCGCTCCTACCAATTTTGCCAGTGCCATTCCACGGCGGAACAGGAAAAATACGACAAAATAATGACTTTGGATATCAATACCAGTCTCCACCCCCACCGCGTCCTCCAGCACCCCCGATCACGCCGACTGATTTTAAATTCCCTGCTCCCTTTTACAAGCAGTACAATTTCAACTTTGTACCAGCACCCCAACCGTTTACGACTACACCATCACCTGGTTTATTTCAAAAAGTTTCAAGCTGGCTCTTTCCTTCACAACAAACGTCATCTGATATAGAATCCCAAATAAATTACAATTATAATGTAGCACCTTTAAAAAAAGACTGTAACCCATGTAACTTAGTGCCTTGGATCCCAGTTATAAGATACGACTTAGCCTCCAATAGTGTTCGTCATAATAAAAATCCAACTTATGGACCACCGAGTCCCACTGTTTCAACTAAAATTAATTTGGCACAAAACATACCACAGCCTTTTAACTCTTTAAATAACAATATTAAGCCATCTCAAATTTCGACTGGTTTACCGCATACTAGTTATGGACCACCAGCTCATTCTTATACTAATAATCAATTTAGATCTCCAAGTTCAACGTATGGTCCTCCTAGTCCTACTCATATTATAAATATTTCAACTCAAACGCCATTAACTTCACCATATTCTGATATTTCATCACACGAAATACCGAATACATCTAAAGATTCGAATTTTCGATCTCCTAGTATATCGTATAACGTACATAATTCAATACAACAATCACCCCCTGTAACATATACAAATCCCTCATTACATTATAGAAATCAAGGATCATCGACGACCCAAAATCCATCTTCAATAAGTTATAACCCTGAAATATTGAACCAGCATTTACCAGTGCAAAATAATGTTGATGACTTTAGAGAAATAGAACCAGCTACAGAATTTCAACTTCCGAAAGTAACACATCCTAAGGGATTTAGAAATTCTTATGGTGAACCAATTGTAAATACATATCATTTGGATGTTCCATATTCAGTGTCTGCTGCTGGTGCTGCATCTTCTAAAATAAAGACTGAAGTATTACCGGATAGTCATTTAAAAGCTCAAGGATCAAACATGACTATGGCCCTGTCAAATCCTGCGCCATTTAGTCTAAATAGAGGCAGAAATATTCATACATTACAACCTGTTGCACTACCCAATCTCAGTATTTCACCATTACCTCCGATTTTTAATGCACGACCTTTCCGAACTATAACAACAAAATATCCTCCAAATATTGTCCAAGGTATAAATCATTTACAGACTGGGTCCAATAAGGTTAACATAGCAAAGAGTGTTCCTGTAGCAGAGTTTACTCATTCTATCGAGTATCCTACAACTTTTATTCAATCACCAGTTATTGATATCGATGAATTAAGAATAGCGAATCAATCTAAATCCTATAGAAATATTGCAAATGGCTACGAAATTGATGAAATACGTGATATATCGCCACAAGCATCTGAAGATCACATTTCCGCAGCAAAATCAAATCAAGATTCAAGTTTTGAAAGTATAGGGCTTACAAATGATTTATATGATACAGGAATGCCTTTTGACTTAACGCAACCTTCTAAAGTTCCATTTAACCATAAAATTAGCTTTGCTGATTTACGAGGAGTTAAAGATGAAGATGTAGACAAATATCGCACTGAAAGTAATTTACAATACATTGATTCACCACTTCTTTATTTAAAACCGAGCGCACCACACAAAAATTATAAAAATTTTATATTTACCCAGACAACACCTAGTAAAGAAAATGAATATGAAATATATGATGATATTCCGACAACTTTGGCACCAGCGCCAACTACTTTGTTAAGCACTTGGGAAGCGAGTAGAACACGTGACACTGAAGATTTATCTCAACCAACCGCAGAGGAAGAAAATAAAACTCATCCTAAAATAGTACAAATTATTGTACCTTACACGACCGGTGACAGATTATATGATAGTAGCAATAACAAATTTTCACCAAGTCAACCTGATTTCACAAATAATGAACAAGAATATCAAGCTAGGAAGATTCAATCAAATACTGAGAATAGTTTTCTTACTGTCGCAACAGAAGGATATAGCAGTACAATTACAACAACTGAGACACCGCTGTCAACCATGACCGATCACTATGACACAGAGCGAATAAACACACCAGCTATTCTAAATGACTTTTATGATGTCAAAGAACCACCGTTTGATATTATAAAATTACAGCATACAATTGATGACTGGACTGAACAGGAGTATTCGAAACATTATCGTATTCCACAGAGGACGCGTTCCAACGAAAAGTACGCTAAGCAGATTCCTGACGAATATTTTACAACACTAAGTCCTGTTACTAATTACGCCACAGAGACTAATAATTATAACTTTGATGCTTACGATCACGAGGGTTCAAGTAGTATACAATATACAGTCACTGACAATAGAACAAATGCATTTCCAATAAAACGCAAAGAATACAATGTTATTGAAAGAACAAAAACTAGCTATCACAGCGACAAGAATGAGGAACTAGAAGGTCATAAAAAATTGCACATTTATACAGCTGCTTCTACATTCCGAACTACGACTTCTACGACTCCTGCGCCTTGGGGACAAATACAGACATCGATATCGCCGTTAACAAATGAAAAGGTGTACGTTGTTACATCTAAACCATGGCGGGAAAAGAATAATACACAAGAATATGACTACGAAAATGAAAAATTTGAATCTAAAAAGGCGGAATTAGACGAAGATTCTTATTCACTAGACGAGTTATCATTCCAATCACCTCGTTTTTCAAACAGACCTTCTTATGGTTTTACAGCTGATTCATTGGAGTCCATAAAACCTAATTCCCCTTATGGTTTTTCCAAGGGATGGCATCGGAGAAGTAAGTAGAAAGAAAATTAACAATTTAACTAGAACTACTGTATTATTACTAGTAGAGGTTCCTTTACTATTTACATATATAGTTCATTATATACATTTAATCGAGTAATTATTTATTATAAATTCAAAGAACAATTATATTTATTTATTTTGCTTATAAATCTATACTAATAATAAAATTCTAGCGGGTCGCTGTCTGTACATGGAAGATATATGAAAAAAAACCTTACTGGGGGCCTTTACCAACGCAATAGAACCCAAAACAAAGATTTTTAAAATTCTTATCTGTTTGTCTGTTTGTCTGTTTGTCTGTTTATCTGTGCGTTTGTGCACGCTAATCTCAGAAACGGCTCATCCGATTTAGATGCGGTTTTCGCTAATATATTGTAGTAAGCTTCACTTAACATTTAGGCTTTGTTTCATGTCAATCGGTCCATTAATAAAAAAGTTATGTCAATTTAAGGAATCCCGTGGAACATTTTTCAGTGCTTATCACTAAATGCATGAAAGTATATACAGTACTTACATCAAAAATAGATTTTTTAATTTTTTGTCTGTCAGTCTTTCTGTCTATCTGTTATTTCCGACTAATCTCTGAAACGGCTGAGCCGATTTTGATGGTACTTATACTCGCACTTAGCAAATGTTATAAGGAGTGACTTAGGCTTACTTTTATTTAAGATTATTATTAGTATAGATATTTTTTAATCTATACATATAAAAAATCTATATCTATACTAATAATAAAATTCTAGCGGGTCGCTGTCTGTACATGGAAGATATATGAAAAAAAACCTTACTGGGGGCCTTTACCAACGCAATAGAACCCAAAACAAAGATTTTTAAAATTCTTATCTGTTTGTCTGTTTGTCTGTTTGTCTGTTTGTCTGTTTGTCTGTTTGTCTGTTTATCTGTGCGTTTGTGCACGCTAATCTCAGAAACGGCTCATCCGATTTAGATGCGGTTTTCGTTAATATATTGTAGTAAGCTTCACTTAACATTTAGGCTTTGTTTCATGTCAATCGGTCCATAAATAAAAAAGTTATGTCAATTTAAGGAATCCCGTGGAACATTTTTCAGTGCTTATCACTAAATGCATGAAAGTATATACAGTACTTACATCAAAAATAGATTTTTTAATTTTTTGTCTGTCAGTCTTTCTGTCTATCTGTTATTTCCGACTAATCTCTGAAACGGCTGAGCCGATTTTGATGGTACTTTTACTCGCACTTAGCAAATGTTATAAGGAGTGACTTAGGCTTACTTTTATTTAAGATTATTATTAGTATAGATATTTTTTAATCTATATATATAAAAAAATCTAACGGGTCGCTGTCTGTACATAAAAGATATAATATGAAAAAAAAAATATTGGGGGCCTTTTACCTACGCAATAGAACCCAAAACAATAACTGTTAGAATTTTTGTCAGTTTGTTTATCTGTGCGATATCTCAAAAACGGCTTATCCGATTAAGGTGTGTGGTCATTAATATAATGCAGTAAGCTTCACTTAACATTTAGTGTTTGTTTCATTTAAATCGGTTCATAAATAAAAAAGTTGTCAATTTAAGGGTTCACTTCGAACATTATTTTAGACTTTTCACGAAATGCATGAAAGTATGTATATACAGTACTTACATAAAAAAAATCCATTTTTAAAATTTTTGTCTATCAGTCTGTTTCTTACGACTAATCTCTGAAACAGCTGAATCAAGTTTGATGGGATTTTCGATCGCAGTTAGGGGATGTCCATTAATCCCATATTTTAAACCCATATTAATGAGGCCCAAAGGAGGAAGAGGAGATGAAAGAAAAAAATCACGAAATGTCACAGTCTAAAAAGTTCTTTAAAACATTACGTATTAATTGGACAGCTAATATTATAAAGATTAACTTAGGCAACTTTTATTAAAAAATTTGTATTTATTTTAATGAATAAGTAAAACAGGTAATTGCGCGATAACAAAATATTGTAGAAACCAATAAAATATCGAACAATTTCCGATTCCGAAATTGATATGTCTGTTTGAAATTTTAAATTAATGCATATGAAAGTATACTATACTGAAAGTATACTGACAACAAAATTACCAATTTTAAAATTTTTGTCTATTTGTCACTCAGTTTGTTTCGGCTAATATCTGAAACAACTGGACCGATTTTGACGAAACTGACTACTATTCACTAGCAGAAAGCCAATGTAATAAGGAACAAAATTGAAACCAATGAAGTAGTGAACAACATCTAATTCAAATAGAGAAGATATGTATATATTATATAAATATAATAATTTTAAAATATAATATATTTACTGGGTATTTTTTTACTGGATATGATAGACCAAATCCGAAACTATAAGCAATAGCAAAAAATAATAATTAAAGGAGTCACAGAGCCGATTTAGATAAAAACTAAAAGTATATCATTAATTTTTTGAAAAATAAGTTTTCCTAGCCAGAAACGAACATGATGATTTTGCAAAAATTAACATTCTGTATTATTGCATCACCTGATACTGTAACATATTATAAGGATCAACTTTAGTGAGGTAATAGTATACAGTTAAATGCAATAAAAAGAAAAGACTATTTTTTTACAAAATTCTATCAAATTCATACATTAATTAAATCTTAAGTAATTCTTCAAATATTAAAATATAACGGGATGTTGTTACGTTAATAGTGGGTGAGTACAATAGCCGAGTGAAGTGAAATGTAGATTTTCAATAAATTGATTAACCTTTTTAAGAATTATCTAAACCTACCTAGGTGACGGGGACCAAAGCAAACGTCACATTCTATCATTTGTATAGCTCACATAGAATAAATAGATAACATAAAAGAAGTTACTGTGAGTTATTCATTTTATATATTTTCGATTGTCACACTCTCCTTCCTTACTTTAGTAGGTGACTAGCATTTTGATGCAACCTATAAACAAATCGTTCGAAGTAATGCTTTTTCTAAACTTACCGGGACCCATGACTTAACCCAAATATTTGATTATGTCTGTGTAGAATCGATTAATTAACTTCTAATTCATGTATAGATTTAATGTTATTTTGTATAAAAATAAATCTTTTCCTTTTATTTTTCGCTTACTTTCCTAAAGTTGATTCTTACAGGTGACACTATTAGGTGGTGCTATAATGTTTTTTTTTTTTTAAATTAGTGGGTTCTATTCCTGACCAAGAAAATCATGAAATCAAAAAAACTTATGATGCAGTTTTAAATTTCTCAAAATCGGACACGAGACTCCTTTAAGTATTTTTCGCGATTTCTTATAGTTCCGGATTTGGCCTATCAAGCTCAGTTAAAAAATTCACCCGATATATAATGTAAGGAGAACCTCGGCGGGAACATACTGTTTTACAATCGAAATTTAAAAAAAACTAGCACAAAACACTTTTCTTCTACATTTATTGTGAACACCGTGGAGGAATACCGTATCTGAGTTAGTGTCTGCTTATAAATACAACCAGAAAGATTCCAAATCCAAAGTAAAAGGCTCTTTTCTTGACCGCAGGCTATTATAACTTTGCTTTGCAGGAGACATGCCAAGCATTCTATTATCCACGCGAACGAAGTCGCGGGCACAGCTAGTAGTGAATAAAGTGCAGCGTATAATCTAATTCGTATATAGCACAATAATATTGTACGTGTACAATTAAATTAAATGCAATTAGCACAAAAGTGTTTCTTTAAACTTAACCGCTTTCCACTGTTTCTGAAATAATATTTTTCATTTGTTAACAAAATTGTTTTTGTTTTAGTAAATAATTTGGAGTATCCGAATTCGGCGTCGTTCGAGGAAGATTCTGATAAGGAAACCAAAGTAAGTCTTTGATGTCTCATTAATCTAATTTCATAAATTAGTGTCAAACCTATTAACTTAAAGGTTTGATATAAATGTTTGAAGCATAAACCTTTTAAAAATTTATGTTTAATATTTAAATTTACAAAGGTTATTTTTTTCAGTATTATTTTTTTTAATTTTAGTATTGGTTTTAATGCCACCTGAGACTACGAAAAAAAATTTTTTTTTCTTGACTTTTAGCTTATATTATCCATTTACTTAAAGAAATGCATGTAAATTTTATAACAAACTTGTACGAAGAAATTATTAATCAATAAGGTATTTTTCAGGATGAAAAATCTTCCACAGATGTTAGTGTTGATGGATAACATGTGAAGGACCTTACCATAATTGCAAGGCCAAAAAGTGTTTAGTGCTATATAAAATAAAATTACAAGACATTCGTAAATAATAATCACAGACTGATATTAAATAGTGTTTAGTCAAGTAGTGCAATTAAAATAATGGACATGAGCAAATTATGAAGAATACGTAATAGTTTTCTTCTTAATTTGATCAATTTAATAAGATATTAGAATAACATAAACCAAAGTAAGGGATTTTTATCGTTTTATTCTACCAAACTGAGACTTTATAGTTAATTTAAATCAAGGTTATTGCTATTTGGTATCCAAAATGTAATTAACCGATAGTAATATTTACATTTATCATAATTACTAACCTCACATTTGTAAATATAAATATTATGTAAATAAATGAGTTTTAGTTCTAGAATTATCGTAATGTACAATTCATAATACATCGAGTATTGTATATAAGTTATAAAGCATGAAGTGATGTTTTTCTTAGTATAATTTGTACATCGTAACTAAAATATATATATAAGGGACTAATGTAATAAATAAATCATTCTATTCAGACATTTGTTCAGTATTTTTGTTTTTTATCTTAAAATAGAGAAATTCAGCTGTCCACAAGATGACCGTTAGAAAGGTAACAAAATTTAGAACCACAATAGGTATCCGGTAAGATCCCGACGAATCACGGATCCGACCTGAAAACAGAAAAGAAAAAATATTTAAAATATTTTAGGGTTGTTTTTTATGCTACTAGAATTTATTATTTTGAATGTATGAGATACTAATTACAATTGTGAGTTTTACTCTCGTAATTATTACAAAACAACTGTTACCAGGTAACATTTACCTATGTAACATTACTAAATCTGTTGCTGTCAAAAATAAGGTTATAACAGTAATTTATATGTAAAGCAATAACAAACAAATTTTAGAAATCTTTATGAAAGTCTAAGAGCAAAACTTGTAAGTCTAATTTTCGTCTAGAAATAATTGTCAGAGTGCAAAAAAGTTTAAGTTACATAATTGAAATAGATTAAATTACATTAAATGTAACTATTATTATAATAAATAAAAACTATATATATCACACGTTCAGTTAAAGGCAAGCCAGACATTGCGGATATAAACATAGACGTTAAACAAGGATTTATAATTTAATGAACAGGAAGTTCGCCTTGTATTTAAACATTTCAGTTTTTTATACGTTTGGACATGAGTTATACTTGGACGTAATTTTTATTTCATGTTGAAGAATTTGATAAGCCTTCTGTATAAATAAACGTGGATTTCTAAATGTATGTGAGGTCATCACTTCAGGTCAACTACATCTATTTGTCTAATACTGTTTTATTGTGTAGGTAATCTCCTCTTTAAAAAAATCTCCTTATAACAAGTGAACTTTTTTAGTTATTAAACACACCCGTCCGAAACTGAGGCGAACAGCTTCTATGAATAAAAACACTTTTTTTTATTTTTTTTTCCAAAATTCAAAGGCAGGCAGGCTCATAAATAAAATAACTATGTCGATTTCGATTTTCTATATTTTGACGAAAGTTGTGCAATTTTGACCTGATAAAATTATATATACATATATAAATCCACTCTCAGCTTCGCCTGCATATCAACGGACCTTTTTCTGACTTACTTGACACTTATTTTCATAATTTACGTAAATCACACAATATTTTATTATATAATTGTAACGTTTCCTCAAAATTTATTCACTACCTTTTCCGTAAAAGAGTAACAAACACCCATCTATCTCATGCTCACAAAATTTCGTGTTTATAAGTTTTCTAGTAACCGCCCGTGTCTTCGTTTGCATGATATATTGACAAAAACAAAATGTGTTATTCTGATGTATAGCATACATATATTCCTGTAAAGTATCATTAAAATCTGTTCAGTAGTTTTTGCGTGAGAGAGCAACAAATAATAATAATACGGATTGCAATCGATATCATAATGTAATGAAACCTGTCTTCTATTCTAATTTTCTATTGATATGACCTATATGACCTCAATAATGCCATCGTAATCTCAGTGAATACTGAGGATCAGTCGTGAAAAAAGGCAATCCCCGTTGGGGCTCAAACTGGACGTCGCGTCCGTCCTAAGCGTGCCTCCTAGTAAGATCGCACCTTGGCTTAGAATGTAGTTGGAGTGGAGGAGGGCGCTATGTGGAGTGCAGATGACGTAATCATAGCCACTGTTCTGTGGCTTTGGACGCATAGATTTTACGATCGACTTTTATTCCCCTAAAGGGGTGATTTTTTATTACGTGAAATAAACAGATAATTGTTTGCGTTAAATAGTATGTAAACATAATAATTATTTTAAATAAATTTAACACTCGCCTCTATAAAGCATGATTTTAATTATTCATCTCAAGGAATGTTCATGCTAAATTAATCTGCCAGAACAACATTTTTCACTGTTTTGCATACAAACATCTGTACATCCTTATAACGGAACTCTATGTTATTTTATGACTATGGTTGATTTGTTTGTATGTTATATTATAAAATTTCTTGTCCCAAATGATTCATCATCACCCAGTATAAGCCACTGAACTGACAAAGCTAAAATTTTAATGGAATAGCTAATTAAAATTTTAGCTGTGTAGGTTCAGCGGTTACATGCGTTAACACAAGTTACTTAAAATCCCTTGACTGCGGGCGCAGTTACTAAGTCTATTTAACGATAGCCGCTTTCTGTCTTTATTGTGGCTGTCTGAAGATAACATAATTTATCAAAAGATCAGTAGATTAAAGTGTTTTAAAGATGAAACAATAATTTGAAACCGGCGTTTGTTGCCAAGAAAAGATATAATCCGATATTTAATTGTTCAAGATAAAAAATATTAAAAGTAGACAAGAGATAAGAGTATGATAATGTTACGAAATGCAATAACGTACTTTCTTGGCTACAATAATAAAACAAAATAACTAATTTTGAATTCATTTGTTTTACATAATATTTATTTTAAATATAATATTAGCTTTTGCACGTGGCTTCTACGACCGGACAAATCTGATGAACGATATGATAGCGTGTAAGACTACTACAAACAAACAAATATACCTTAATTTATATATATGAGGTGAGTACATCATATATGTATTTGAATTGCGTATAGGATATGAAGATGACGAAAGAGGACGTATGAAGAAGAAGAGAAAATTTTGACATAATTTATATAAAGTTTACTTCAAAACTCTACCGTTAGTAGGTAAAATCATGGATAGATTATTGAAAACGTTAAGGGCGCACGGAAAAGAATATTAAAGTCAACATACCTAAAAGTGATCCAATTGTGGTTATAACGATTCCATTGCAGAGCATTTGAAAACCAGAAGCGAAGGGGAGACGTTCCAGTGGTACATAGCTCGGGATTATGATATTCATGTAAACGGTCCTTATGCCTTTAGTCACTCCCATCAAAAAGGCTACAAACAACATCCCAATAAACGATGTCGTAAACAGCATTACTGTAATATTAAACCATAAAATATTTAATAAATCCAAATTCAACTGCTAATTTAGACGACTAATTATGGATTAAAATACTGATGCCTTAACCGTATAGATTATTTTGCTCAAAGGATGACCCTTGCCAAATTGTAAGTAATTTCTACTTTACGTTGATCTTCTGTGAGAGTGTAGTGTGTGTACCTACTTCTCTAGTCGAATCATCGTGTATACGAGTTCTAGTTAGTGAAATAAAGGCACAAAAAGAAGTGTCAATATTTCGATTATAGCAAGTATGAGCAATCTTCGCAAGATTAATGAGTCTATTAATGAGTGCACTTCACACAAAAACTGCTAATTGTGATTATTCATCACGGTAATCCATTACATAATTTTAATGGTTAACATCTACATAACCAAAATGGCGACAAGTTTGGACTATGATGTACATAAAAAAAATAAAAATTATTTCAAGGCACATTTTAACGAATTATTGTATAGATATAAATTGGAACGTGTAGAAAAATATAACGCGGTAAAATAAAACGTAAATAGGGTGAAATAAGGGATAAAATATTTCATATAGAAGAATCCACAAGGATCAGTTATAATATTACTATAAATGTGAAGAGATAACTTACTTGTTCTTGTAAAGATGATTATTATCAGGCACACGGCATACATTACTCGGGGAGGTCGATGACACCATTCTCCAATAAATGCTGATACGAGCCTGAATATTGTGTCAGAAAATCCTATTACAGCCATAACTTTCGCGATATCCGCTGTCTCAAACCTTAACATATCTTTAAGAATAATTGGCAGCATAAGAGAAAAATTTGTTTCAACACACGAAGCCAATGACAACCCTATTAGAATATTTATAAATATGGGATCTCTTAATAGAGTCAAATCAAAGAAATCAACAATTTTTTTTCCAAATCCTTTCGATTTTACTTCTTCAGGAGCATTTATTATTATTTCTTTCTCTTTTCTATCGTATTCTATTTCATTAAATATGTTAATGGAACTGCCCAAATTTATTTCTTGAGATTCCCACCATTTGTATTTGGATTCAGCGAGCGGCGGTTCGGGGGTTTTCTTCCGTATATCAGGATGCGAGACCGCATTTCTGTTATTAAATCCATTAGTATTAGTTAGAGATCGCATTGAAATACTTTTAGGCGGTGGTATACCATTTTCAATAGACTCATCTAATTTAAGCGATGAATCGGTTCCTAAAAAGAGAGGAGTATAAAAAATATTATGAAATTAATTCAGCGTAAGCGTGTATAATATTTGGGTTATTGTGTGATGTTGTTTAATTTAAAATACTAATATTAAAATTATATGTAAAAGATTGTTATACACTAAAGTTAAATCGAAGTAATTATGATAATTATATTGCTTTTCTTGTCCAAGGTATTTTATGAAACCGAAATTAAAATTAATTTCTTACCATGTTTAGATGATGTCATAATACTACCATTAACTAGCTCTATGCTAGGATCCTTGTTTAAAGGAACTACTTCTTCTGGAATTTGAGGATTTCTTAAGTACCATTTAGCCGGTCTAAGTAAACATGCTGCTAAGAGGGAATGAAGACAAATGGCGCCCAAAATGAGTATGGCGTATCTCCACCCGTACGCATATATTAGGTCACTCATCAATAATGGCATGTAAATAGTTCCTAATCCTGTTATAGACATGCCAACGCCTATTGCTCGTCCTCTTTTTTCTTTAAAGAACGAATTTATTGCTAAAGAAAAAGCCGCCATAACTGCTGCAACTCCCATAGCTGTAAACACAGATTGTAAGGTTTAAAGTATTACATTTATCACTTTTTTTTTGTTTCTAGGGAGTAATGAATTGCTATTTTTAACTCCCGCCAAAAAAGAGCGGTGTTAAAAGTATAGCGTATGTGTCTGTGGTATCGTAGCTCTCTCACGGATGTACCAATTTTGAAGCGTTTTTTTTGTAAGATTATAAAACGAAATATAGAAATGAAAAGGAGTCACTTTGTTGATGTTTATTTTTAACCCCCGACACAAAAAGAGAGGTGTTATAAGTTTGACCTGTGTTTTGTGTGTTTGTCTGTGCCGTCGTAGTTTCTTAACAAATGAACTAATTTTGATACGGTTTTTTTTTGTTAAAACTTCATGTAATCGAATGGTTCTTAGCTATAATATATGAAGATCTATTCAAACGTTTCAAGGTTAACAGCTCTTATGCCACTTCGACTGGTCTGAAACTGTAAACTTAATGATACTAAAATAGTTGGGTAATCTTGACCTGATACACAACGTTATCTGGAATCAGCAGTAAGCAGAACTCTTCACCATCTCATAGCAGAAGTACTATCTCGGGGATCATTAAAATGGGCTCAATGAATAGATTGGCAGATTTTTTAAATTGTAAATTTTAATTTATAGTGTAGTTATTTTAGTTCTATTTTTGTTCTAAGGTAATTTCCAGCCACGAATTGCCTACACATTAAAACGTCAACGTTGAGCTTATAATAATAACAATAAAATTAAAAATTGTAAAAAATAATAATATCTTGTTCTAATTTGTTGGTGTGTCATAAGATCATGTAGGGAAATTATCAAAAGAATACATAAGTGCAAGAAAGATAAACATATTACGAAATAACTTATAAGAATCATACTTACAATTAATAATACTGTAAGAGATTATAAATAGCCAGAAGTTCGTTGCGGCCGCAGTTAATATGAGGCCGGATGAGACCAATAATGCACCGACGACTGCCACTTTTCGGTATCCAAAGCTACGTAGTACCGGCCCTCCAAAAAATGACAAGAGCATTCCGATTCCATGATTTAATACAATAATAAGGGTTCCTTGTGTCGCTGTTAAACCGACTTCTTCAAAGGCTTCTTGAAAAACTAAACCGAAGCCTGCTATAAGAGGCAGCACTACCACCTAAAAGCAATGGAATTTTTTATCAAAGTTTTTATTCTATGTCCTTTGTACTATCGCTAAATATTAGTGACCAAAGTTTATTACTTAAATACAAAATCTTTATCTTTCGTGACTACATATTAATATTTTTCTTTTCCTCAATGAATTTCTATCTTAATATCTCGCTTATCAAACAAGTTACGTATAATTATCTCTGTTTGTTCTTAATTCCTTCAATTATACCATTTATACATTCAAACTTACATTATTCAACGCGTAGGCGAAAGTAACAACCCATCCATATCCTCCATCGGGCGGCACTTTATTCATTGCACGAGACATTGTAATGAAAGTGATTCCGGGTGTGAAACTGTCACATTTCTTGAACAATAACAGAGTCGTCCACTAAGTCCGTCCTAAATCAAACCACTTTCACGAGTTCACTCAGCCTCCATCACAGCGTTTACGATTATTTGTCATTATTTGTAACCGATGTCTGTTCGATATCTCTTTCCTCTATAGGTCTTATAGCATAGGGTATTAGACAGCACTTAGTACTTTATTAGCATGGAAGTTCTCAGCGTTCTGCCCGCATGTGTGGTTGTAAGGTGACGACTAGCACGAAGCCGGGCATTCTGACATTTGTTATCGGACTAACTATAACGTCTCTGTTATCAAATAATGTATTATTGGACTAAAGACTTATATATTATTTACATAGTCTTTGGCAATTAAATATTTTTTTCAGATATTAGATAATACCATTTGCTTCGTACAAAGCAGTGATAGGTTTGTGATCATTTTGTTCTGATTATTATTAATAGTCTGTTATCACGACATTATTACATTCTAATACGTAGCCTAAATAAAACAAAAGAAAACGTAAAAATAATTAAGAATGATACCACTTTTTGTGCATTCTGTGCAGATAATAAATACGATAATATAGGACAATAAATATACATTAGTGAATCATAAATTATTAAAATAATATCCACCTTAATTCTCTTACCTGCATTAACGAGATAAATTATATTTCTAATAAGATAAATATAAAAGGTTAATTCATCTAACTTGAAATTATCGACACAGAATATTATCTAAGTTGGCGTGAACTGTAACTATTTCTTCTATTTATAGTACTAGCTGGTACTCGCAACTTCGTCTGCGATGTCTGTGATGCCTGTATCATAGTAGGTTTCAAACAAATTTTCATCCCCTATTTTATCCCCTTGGGGGTAGAATTAATCAAAATGCTTTTTAAGCGGATGCCTACGTCATAACATTTACCTGCATGCCAAATTTCAGCCCGATCCGTCCAATATCACTGTATCATTCAGTCAGTCGGTTACCTTAGAATTACATATATTTAGATTTATAGATGTACCAATTTCAATTTACTTAAACCAAAAATTTAATTAAACAAAAACCACAAAAACATTTTGCTCTTAAAATAATTCATGATGACTATGAAATTAAGATTTAATTGTGTCAATGACGATAGCAAATGATATCTTCTGTGTAAATAGCGATCTAAAATACATTATAAGTGAATTATTAATTAATTTGTAAACTGTATATCACAAATTATTATAATTACTAGGGGACGCAGTTTCTTAATAATTAAATATATATGCATTCATTATAATACCAAAAATATTGAATTCGGTTTTCAATCAAAATTCCTTTTTAATTGATCCTGTTCCTTATTTATTGTTTTTTTTTTTTTTTTTGTAAAAGCATATATTATTATTGCTATACATTAAACATTATATTTATTATCCGTGTCAATGACCGCTTCATAAATGATTTTGTTAAAATGCATGATTTTCAATTATGTAAATATAAATATGAGAGATAAAAAAATGTGAATTATTAAATAGGCGCTTGGAAAATTACATAGCGATAACAAATGGGAACACAATTTTGACGGAAAACTAGAGACATGAATTATTTTTATAAAAATGTGTGTGTGTGCGTGTGTGTTATTTCCCGGCAGAACATTAAATCCAAGTAAGAGTCAGATTCGCGCAGCGTGGGTTCAGTACACCTAAAATAATGTAATAAAAGATTTTTTTCATTTTTTAGTCGGCAAAAAATATTTATAGTTTCATATTAACAAAACTACAATTATGCTACGTTGTGCGTTTTAAGAATCTCTTTATATTATTCTACTATAAATAGAAATTTATTTTAAGAATTGTATCAAGTGATATGTTATAGATTTAAAAAAATCTTTTTACGTGTTAATAAACACTTTTCAGGTAATGTTTGGCACATGAGATACGAACGAATAGACAGACAACACAAGATTTATCATAAGGGTTCTTTATTCGGTACGGAATTTCACACAGTATTCAACAACTCAACACCATAATGTTGTTGTAATCTAAATAGTTCAAAATGTCTTATCAATAATAAGCCGGTCACGCATTCGATTAAATTTATCATTAAAATGATAACTCGGATGGGATTATGAGTATTTAAAGATAAATATATTAGTGATATAGTATGGCATTAATATACTTAGATTATATGTCTGATGATATTGATATATTTTTTAACGATTTTAGAAGTGACGACAGTAAAGAGGGTCAGGAATAGTATCAACAAAATCATCAATTTTATTACTATATGTTATTGCTGCATGATTTTTGGCACCTAAAATGTATACTACTTTTGACTGACCGAGCATACAATCGTTGCTTACAACCAGTTAAAAGTAAAAAAAAAATAGATACAATATTTAGACTCAATACGGATGATATCGTTTATTCACCCTAAGTATCCACTCTAAGGGATAATCACAATCGCAAAATGGTAATTTTCAATGTACTATTTTAGGGTTCCGTACTCAAAGGTCCCGACAAGACCCTATTACTAAGCCACCGCTCTCCGTCTGGCAGTCCGTCCGTCTGTCGGCAGAGTTAGATAAAAATAAAATCAGCCAAGTGCGTGTCGGGCCACGCACAATGTAGGGTTCCGTAGTTGTCAGAATTGTCAAGATCGGTCAAGCAATCTTCGAGTACCTATTTTCGTAAAAAAGTTATATGTATTAAATATTTAAAGATCATTTTTATCTCTAATGGTGTAATAATAAACCTCAGGCGTCAAGATTATTGTTAATGTAATAACTATTTTGATATGCTATTATGCCTTCATTCTTATTTTTCAAAATCAAACTAGGTAATTTATTAATAACAAATGGTAATAATTTAGAATGATATACCTATTTACTACTTACCTACCTTATATAATTAATTAACAATTTAATCCTTAAAGTGTTTACAATATTAAAATCTATGTAATGATAAAGAGACTAAATTAGGTAGGTACCTATATTTCGAGACTAAAATATTTTTAATGTAAAATGAATGTTTGAATGTGAATTATACTAACGATTTTCAACTTTATATGTTCGTCGATTATTTATTATTCTAACACTTGTAAAATATACTTAGCGCCGATAATTTTCCTTCCTGATTAGCGCCTATGAAATCTATGGAGATTTGGTTGAAAACTTCATAAGCGCGATTCAGAATCACTCGCGACATGTTTTATTAAGACATTGTTTTATATCTTATTTTATATTTTATTTTAATTTAAACTTATTAAATATTTATTTATTTATTCATTTAAATTCATATATTAATTTAAAATTATTAATATTTACATAATATGATGCTTTAAAAAGTGAAATATTTATTTTTACTTAGATCATCTATAACTCGATAACCATAAGAACCCACATAGCCGTGATAATTTTCCTTTTAAATTCATTATATGTACCACTATCGTGAATTTTTTCATATTTTTAGACGCAGCAGTTTAGTGGGTAGAGAGGGGGGGGACACTTGACTCTAAGAAAAATTGACACTACAAAGCTTAATATTTCGGAAACAGTTCGTCGTTCGGAAAAATGGTTTTCCCACACCTATAACATTTTTAAAAGACCTATCTAACGATACCCCACAACATGGGATAAATGAAAAAAAAATATTTTGGTCTCTCTTAACACATAGGGAAGTCACCCTGATAAAAAAAATGTTTTTAACATTTTATTGTACGACTTTCTCGGCGTAATTCATATGTATACTCATACCGAATTACAGCTTTCTGGTATTAAGGGTTTCGGAGCAAAGCCGCGGACAGACAGACACAGACGGACATGGCGAAACTATAAGGGTTCCGTTTTTTACTACGGAACCCTAATTACCGATTGTTTGATTAAACTGAATCATTTTTTATAAAGCAAATTATAATGAAAAACAAATTCTTCGAAAATTAGGGGTAATTCGGGGTTTTGTTACCAAATCAGGACAAGTAAAGAATAAATAAATATATCTTTTATGATGCTACGGAAATGGTCATATACTCGTCACTTGGCTGGTTTTATTATTTTCTTACTTGTAACTAGTCATTTATGTCGGTTACTTAGTATGATTTATGCGATAATAAAGTATTCTACGAGAATAATACATTTCGGAGAAAGCTGTGCGAAAAATAAAATGAAATTCACTGGGACGGTATAAGTGAACTATTTAATATTTATATGTAAAATATAAGTTTTTATGAAAACACTAAAATAATACTAATGCCATTGATATTCACGTGTGTAAGAGTTGCTTAGAAATCGGTTGTTCATGTCAAGATGGAGTGCTTGGAAAATATAGAAAAAGAGACATGCCGGCTGAATTTACTGTCTTATTGATTATTATTCGCTTTTAGACTCTTTATAAATACTTCATAGGATGCTGATAAGCAATAATGTGTCAATCCACGAAAAGTCTAATTTTGAGATATAGATTTAATCTGATAATGCGTAAAATATTCAAATAAATTGTAGTAATCTAAACTAAATGAGCACGGAAAATGGTTTCTTAACTTAATGTTTCGAATATTGAAGTGATTTCCATATTTCGCAATAAACATTAATCTATTTGAAAAACTTATTATAAGATGAAAAATTTTGTTATATCATCTGCTTTTAATTCATTATTTCCTTTATTAAAAATAGAAAAGAAAAGATGTCTTATTAAGAATAGATTTGACACCTGTAGAAAGCATTTTCTCAAAAAGTTTCCCATTTAGGTTGACATAGTATTTTTTTATCAGCGTCTATATATAATTTGTACTATCTATTATTTAATAATAATGATTCTCAAAAACAATTCTTATGAGATCGAAAGTTTAATAAAAAGTGTGTGAAGACAATTAACATATTTTATTTGTTAATAATAAACATTATACGTCTGTTGAAAAGTTATTTAACTTAAGAATACATTAGCCGCATTCTAATTTTACTTGATGTGTAGAAATTGATAGTAACTATATTTCAGGTATTTTTATTATAATTAAGAAAGTTTTATAACTCTTATTTTAATTTATTCTTCGTGTTATTTCATATAATTCTTTAAATAATATGTAAGATACAATATACCAAAAACAGAATTTTTATTGCATAATTGGTTTTATTTTAAATTGTTTAATTATTTCATTGTTCACTGTTTTATGTTATGAAAATATCGATTTCAATTAAAAATTTATTATTTGCATTGATTTGTACCGTAGAATAAAATATGTATATAATATATATGTTTAATTAGTTTTATAATATAATCTGATAGTAAAATGTTTTATTTTTTATACGAAAGCACTGCTGTGAATATTTTAAATATTTTATCACGTTGTAACAACATGCTATTAAATATTGCTAGGCACTTTAATTTTTATTACCATTATTAAGAAAAGTGAGTAAGTACATAAAAATGTAAGTTATCTTACATAGAAAAATATTCATCTTCTAAAATATGACAACGCGTACTTAACATTTAATTATTATAATTTACTACCATTTAAATACAATGGTTGTTTTCTTGACGTCAGCACACATTATTAACCATTTTTCGGCGATATAAAAATTCAAAATATGTTTCCTCAGTTATGATTAGAAGATTAATCACTTTAAAGTAGACCTTCGTATTTAACACATCACTTATTAAAATAAGACATCAATAAAATCCAGTTATAACACTTAACACTTTATTGAGACGCTTACGACACTTATAAACAAAACAGTAGGTATAATAATATTGATAAAGGTGTTATCACGACACATGAAACGAATGTTAGAACCGACACTGACAGTACGATTGACCTCAACAACTCGACCTCTGTCGACACCACTAATCGACATCATTGGTTAATAGGTCCCATTTATTCGGACATTATTCACTTAAACTTAATAATGAATATTTATAACATATTTAACTATGTGTTAGGTATTAAGTATATTTCATGTCACGCTTTTGTAGGATTATCTTCGATTTTTTGTTTTCTCGATGTTATGTACTTTTCTAAGCCCCAAGAAATTGCTGTGAGCCAGGTGAAGATATTGAGACAATGTAATGTTACAGCTGTTGACGCACTGTCTTTAATCCAACCTGAAAATACATTTTTAAAACATTAAAAACACGATAATTAATTTTATTTAATTTACTTCCTTATTGTGAGCTTGGAATAAGTTACTTTTCAGAACTCGATAAAATCAGATAATACTTTATTTAAAACTCACAAGGGTAAACTAAAAATTTGATTTGATTTAGTTTTTCTTTTTATATTTAGTACTTAGTACTAGTTTATTTGTAATTATGAATATATTTGTGATAACTAGAGAGAGAAAGGGTGCACCCTGCCGATATATAATAACAACTAACTAATTAACGAGCTACTATAGACAAAATGCAGTATTATTAACTTTTATGATATATTGCTAACATTATGTAAAGTATTATAAACGTCTTACCGACTACTGGGCCCAAAGTCAGATAAACGATTCCAGCCGTTAACAGTTGAATTCCAGTGGCACCTGGCAGCTTATGTAGTGGTACGTGAGTGGGAATCACAAGTGCCATAAATACTGTTCGAAGACCTTTCCCGAAGCCAATGATTACTGCTACTAAGAGCACAATACTGTAATCTTGCCAATAGGCCAGCACTGGAAAATTAATAAAACTCAATCAGTAAAATTTTAACTTATTATAAAAGTATTATTACCACAGTTAAAAATAAAAAAATACAATTACCTACTCTACCCGTAGCCATTAATATGACACCGAATAAGAAAAAGGAGTTATTATCCCAGCCTATCTTCCCAGCTACAAATGGAATACAAAACCTAACGCAAATATCTACTCCAGCTAGTAGTGACATGAAGAAAGCTACTTGAGATTTAGTCATTCCAAAATCCCCAAGAATGAACGGTGTTAATAATGAAAAATTTAATTCATTGAAATTCGCCAATGTTATACCCAACATTAAGTTGATAAAAGTAAAATCTTTTAGAAGGTCTAAGTCGAAAAACATAGCAACTTTTTGACAGAATGTCAACTGACACTCTTCTGCTTCTTGATTTTCTTTCTCTTCATCATTTTTCTCTTCGAAAACGTTATCATCTGAAGGACTATTTATCAAAAGCTTAAACTTTTCTGGTTGATATTTGTCTTCACTCTCTTTTAAATATTGTTCCAATTTTAATGAGGCTTCCTTAAGTACTTCACTTTCATAATTGAAATTATTCGATTTTCTCCTATGTTTTGTTCGATAAGATTGATTGCTATGATTATCTTTCAGATATTTCCGTTCATCCAATTCATCCTGATTTTTCAATGAAATGTTGCTATGATTATCTTTATTATATTTTTCACTATATTGTCCGTCCATTTTAAAGGATTTAATACTTTTTGTTCCCGCTAAATGTTTTTCTGCTCTGTCTGCAATATATTTAGCTTTTTCTGGATCAATTTTTTCTACTTCAGCTTTTTCATCTGCTTTTAAATCTTGAGGGGCTTTTAATGTTGGGCAATCTTCTATTTCTGATTCTTCAATTTGAGTATTAAGAGTAATTGAAGTTTTACGTTTTGGTTTATTTGTTTGTTTAGTTTCCCGGTCCTGCGTCAATGCACCCAGATTAGCCGTAGAATTTTTTTTCGATTCATTAAGATATAAAGTTGATGATTTTCGTGATCGGTTTTCTAATAAGTTAGACATAGATGGTTTTTTGGAGTTTAAGCGAGAGGTTTTAGCCGAGCCTTCCCTAGACGATAGTCTACTTCTGGATTGCCTTGATTGACTGAAGTATCCATCATTCGCTCGCAACATCATGGGTATGCCCGGATCTGTTATTTCATATCCTGGTGTCACTGGATCATCTTCATTATAGAGGTACTGACTTGAAAAGAGACTGCGATTTTTTATTTTAGATACTTGACTGAAATAGCCATTTTCATCGACTTTCTTATTGTTAGTTGAATTAACTATTTGTAGATTTGGCGTTATTAATCTTTCTTCATCTTGTTCTTTAGCATTCGGAGGTTTTGAATGCCATTCCACTGGTTGTAGTAAAAGGGCGCAGGCAACTGAATGTAATGCAAATCCACTTATTATAAGAACTGTACCCGTTTCGCCGAAAGCACCATAAAGCGCTGTTATAATATGCGGCCACACAACAGGACCTAGACCTGTTGTAGTCCATGATAATCCAGTAGCTAGTCTTCTTCTATTTTTCCAATACGTATTTAGTGCTAAAGCATTGGCTGAACTACTGATACCATATCCAGCACCTGAAAATTAATTTAATAATATGAAGTAGGGATACACTGTATTATTCATATTGATTTAATCTATAATTGAAGAAAATATTAATATTCTGCGCTCCTTCTCTATATAAACTATAAGTGAGCAAATTTTCATACTTCTTCGTCATAATTTTCGTAAAAAGGGGCACAAAGTTTTTGCTTCACATATTAATATATAGATGAACAATATAATTTTATTTACATTATTTACTCACCATAAAAAATTGAAAAAAATATCAAATAGGTTACAAAGTTGTAGGAAAATGAAGTGAACAGCAACGATATAAACACAATGATGGCTCCAGTGAGAGAAACTTGTCGATAGCTGAAGATTTTAAAGATAGGGCCATTCGCTAATCCTGAAAAAAAAAAGTAATACAGATAAATAATGACTAATAACGTAACATAACCTTAATTTGAATCCTTAAAATATGTAATATATAAAATGACAAGCTAGTACTCGCCACTTCGTCTGCGACGTCTGTGATGTCTACGTCATAGTAGCTTGTGCATGCAAAGTCTCAGCCAGCGATCGGTTTAAAATTGAAAAAGTTTCATACAAACTTTTATCCCTATTTATCACCTTGGGGGTAGAATTAATTAAAATCCTTTCTTACCGGATGCCTATGTCATAACATCTACCTGCATACCAAAATTTAAATTTAAGTAACAGCCTGTAAACGTCCTATTGCTGGCAAACGCCTACTTTGCCATTGAGAAGAAAGTTGTAGAGCTAAACCCGCTACGCTGCTCCACTGTGGCTTGGAGGAAATACATCTTTCAAAATTTCTCCCGTCACAAGTAAGTTTCCTTAGGATGTTTGCCTTCACTTGAAAACTTAGTAGTGCTTGAACCCCCGATCATTGGTTAAGATCGACGTGTTCTAACCCCAAGGCCATCTACTAACGTACTTAAAATATAATTGTGATACAGCCCAAGTTAATAATACGAATTAAGAGAGAAGATAAATATTGCTTGTTGTTTTTTTAAAGTTATTGTTACGATTAAGCGTTCTATTAAAACTGTAAGCATTCAAAACACCAATTTTACACGTCATGAAACTCTAAAATTGCGTCTGAAGAAATTCTACATTTAGGTACACGTCTGCACGTCATTTGGCAGAATGCCTGGTATTAAAACACATAAAGGCCGGTATGGTATCAGAGAGTTACCATGCGAGGCGCGTCACGCACCGACGCAAGAGGTCAGCGCAGAGTTCATGTTTATGATAGTCGTGGTCTCGGAGCTGCTGATGCCCAGACGAGTGAACTTGTCCCGGAACAGTAGCCCGAACTGTTGCAACATTGGCAGAGCTGATAACTGAAAGAATTTTAGAAAAAATAAAAATAAAGAAACATTGACAATAAAAATTTGTTAAGATGTTTCCAAATGCTTTATCGCATATTTTGGTCATTGCAATAGTGGTATATATATTTCCATTCTATTATTCTTTGTGCACTCATTATTGTCTATGTGAAAATTTATTATTAAATATAATGTAATAATACTAGCGAGTCGCCCCGGTTTTCCATTGGTACAATATAGTTTTTTACGACAAATCTTCGAATATCTCTTTTATATCAATATAACATGCAAGTTTTATACAAATAAATCTTCCTCTTGAACTACTCTTTTTATTGGTGAAAACCATGTTAAAATCTGTCGCGTAGTTTAAAAGATGTAAGCGTAAAGACGACGGAAAGCGACTTTGTTTTATAAAATAATCCGTGGTAAATAATAAGTTATAAGGACTAGGTTTTATATATTCCACTTAAATTGATTATGTAATATGAATGCTACATTTTATTTATGAATATAGGGTACTAAATTGTGTTTATACATAAAAATTTATTCAAAAAAATTACCGCCAAGAATATCTAATTGTATCAAAGTTAGTAGTTTCTTATATTTTAGTTTATATAGTTTAATATTAAATTTAGGTTATCTTATGGTTATGTAACAGTCAATTAATTTTCTTATAAATGGATAACCTAGTAATTTTAATTGTAACTTTTCGTCCTTGAACTTTGGTTCGACGGCTTATCGTTATAAAACTATAACAAAACATCGTCTAGAAGAATTGTCGATAACTAATCGTTTATGTATACATATGGTATATGGCGAAAAAAAAATATGTGCACTATGTTCTCTCTCTTCAACTTAATGTTTCACGGATATAGCGTTAATACGATTATATTAACACTATATTTTTGTGTATACATTATATAGTAAATATATACACTATATAGTAGCTGCCTTGTTTTAAGATGGCGGTTACCGTATTTTGTGAATGTTTATTAGCGTCCAAACGTCATTCAAATGTCTCATGAAAATTGATCTAAAGACCGTTAAGTTTGATTTTACGGTTTATTATAATTTTTTTGATGGCACTCGGATTAATTAAAGCAAATAGTGTTGTTTGGGAACAAAACGTTCACGTGTAGATAACATGTAAAAAATTGGATTTTTTTTCATCTGTCAAAAAAATTTTATAGACTCAAATTCTCTAGCTCTCTAAAAGTACTGGATCATTTAATTATTCAAAAACTTGTAGTTTTTATTGATTTTCAATCGTTTACATGTACATTTTTGCGATTTTGATTATTTACGCTAAAAGTTTTTGATCGCAATAACTCCTAAATAAAAATAAAAAAAATCCATATCGACAATTGTACATAAGGTTTATTAAAATATATACAATAATACACATTTTCATTAACGGGTTTTCACTCATTTTCACTATTTTCAAAATGAGGCGTATCTGAAATTTGTCTTAAAATTTTGGATTCAAAAATATTTTTGTGGTTTGTGTGCTAAATTCAGGGTCATTTCTTATACGTATTATACGAAAACTATCAAAGGTAAACAAAAATATTGTCGTAATTTTATATCTACAACTGAGGTGAAAGGTATTTTTATAGATGATAAAACATTGTGAATAATTAAATTACATTTTTTGAAAATAGTTAATTCTAATATTAATAGTATTTGACAACTATTAATAGTACATAAAAAGCTAATGTACAGTTATTACAACAAAACGCAATACAATTTATTGTACTTCACGTCTTCACGCAGATATAACAATTTAAAGTAATTGCTTTGTTCCATAAATACATCATGTGGTAGCCATACTTCTTGGACGTGTATGTTTAATAGATATACCTGACTAATTTATTCGAGACTATTGTATAAATTAGACGCAAACTGATTTAAACTAAGTACTCGTACCTACCTACACAACATTAATAAATAATAATTGAAAAATAACCATACGCATTTATAAATAAATTTCAAGTACTCAGTTGTAAGTCCCTATACTAATATTAAAAGGTTTATTATAAAATTACTATATAATAATATAACGTTGTTTTATTCAAAACGTTTTTATCGTAGGAATATATGATTTTTGAGCCTATCTTTATCTTTATAGATTTAGTATTGATGTCATCAGTAAATTTTTATGGTATTTAATAAAATTTTTAGGGTTGTCCTCAATACATTTTCATAGGTATTTATAATGACGCACAAAAATATTTAAAACACGGTTTATTGAAGCTGCAAAATAGGTGGTTACTAATTTTTAGTATATACAATTTTTAATATATTTATATTAAAAATTATTTTACGCAACGTCGCGTCGTACGTATTAACGTTCTTTGGTTTCAATTTTTTTATGGAAAGCGCTCACTTTAAAAATACCTACAATGCGAGTTCCTAGTTGAGAAAAGTCTATATATTGGAACATAAGTTCCAATTATTAAATATGACTCGTCAGAGAATCGTAATACTGATATGTCAGACTAAAATTACAGACATAGAGTCAGCGATTGTATTAATACTTTAAATAATTATTTTAGTTTTTTTGATTAAAATGTTTATCTATTTTAAATTTTAACATTTTTCAACCGATTTCCAAAAATGAAGAAGGTAAGGAAGGATTTTTTATGTTACAGATCCCTTTGTCGATTGTGGACCGATTTTGATTTATTATTTGTTTGAACGGGTATATATATTTCTGACTTGGTCCCAATGTCATCAGGACAAAATTTGATGATGGGAACTTGGATAAGTCAAAGGAACTCTTCAAATATTATAGGCACACCTATACTGATTTAGGTATTTTTGATTGACACCGTTACTACTCAATAAGAAGTATTTCATGGCTTGCTATTCGATTACTTCGTCATGATTGCTAAACAATTTACTCGTATGCTCCTCACAATGCATATGGTAAAGTAAAACTGATAGTGCAACGTCAGAAAAATTCCTCAAAAACTTCAAAACTTTGTAGAAAATATTTATTTTTAGCCTTTTAGTGGATTTGCATCTATTAAATTCGTTTTTTTTTAAAGTAAGAACGTAAGACTTGTAGATAGTCATTTTAAGTTAATTGTTTTAGAAATAAGCTCAATTATTTATAATGCTATTGAAAATATATAATAAAGTATCCTAAATAAAAAAAAATGCTCAGTTGATACGTATTATCTGCAGGTTTTAGTGTCTCACCAATCATATAACAATACTTTTTAAAAGAAAGGTGAACCGACATCAGAAACTAAATACGTAATTTAGTTTAGGTACTTAAACGATACATTTTTCCAATTAATTTGATTTTAAAAACAAACTATTGAACCGATTTTGATGAAAATTCTATGGCATCAATCGCACAGAATGTCCTTTCAAACAAAAAAAGAATTAACCAGAATTGTTCAGCCGTTTTTGAGTAATTCGCAAATATAAAAAAGAGCCTGACGAATTAAAAACTTTTTCCTTTTTGGAAGTTGTTATAAAAATAAACTTACGTTAGACAATCCGGCTGCAACGACGATCATCCATCCCCACCCTCCGTCCGGAGGAATGAAATCACCATCTTTTTTCACCTTAGATTTCAACTCCTTATTCTTTGTCATTATCTGAAAATATTGTAAAAAAAAAACTAACAATACACGGAAATTAACAAATAGATGTTTTTAAAATCAATTTGAAACGATAACTCTGTTCTGACTTGTAGAACGTTACCATTCAAAGTGATAAGTATTGGTTATACGCATTTATTAAATGGGACAATTACGATAGAGATAAATGTCATATAAAGACGGTTAATTAGGAAACGTGAATTCAACAGCTATATTTATTTATATAGGAAATGCTTATCGTAATGATGTTTCGAAGTTGAATTATCCTATGTATGACATAAAAAAGATATCTTTTATACAATTAAATCATATATAGTATAAGCATATCAAATATCAAAAATAAATATTATAGGGATTATCCTGTATCTTAAAATTTATTGTATTTGCGTAATGCAATGACTGCTTACTCGATTATTTTAAAATGGTGACGAACTAATTCAATAAAGTAATGCTTAAGTTCTATCATTTCTATTACTTGATAACAATACTACACCTTACAAAATAAGTAAACCCCTTAATATTTTCAATTAATAAGGAAAATCAAATGAAAATAACTATCCAGTGTTTAAAGAACTTAGTTTAAATTTATAAATATAATTATTGTATATTTTTGAAAAAAAAAATGTTGCGTCTTATTCACTTATACTTACCAGTATTTCAATAATAATGAGAACAATATTAAGCAATTTAAACACAAAAGTATGCGAAAAATAAGTTAAGTGCATCCAAAGTTCAAAAAACTGCGATAAAAATGAGGACATTTAATATTTTTATTATAAGAGTATTAGCTGAAATAAATAAACTATGATAACGTACCGGAGATCAGTCGGCGCTACACGGTGAGAACGTCGTTAATTGCATACAATATACCTTTATATTATCGACTTATCGTATCAAATGTTTAATGAGCCAGCCCTTAGTCAGCCAATGACGACGTGTTGGCTCAACAGCATAATGTTCAGATAACGTGTGAATCAAATGCTCCAGATAGTGGCCACGCGCGGGCTCATTTTTGTTATTTATATTTTGTTTAAATATACTTAATTAATACGTCTGAGTTTCTCTCTGTCTGTCTTTCTTTTCGAATGATTGTATAGATATATATATTTATTGTGTATTAAAATTATCACGTTTAATTATTGCGCCCCTTCCCAACATTCTATGACTAGTCCTCTGCCCAAAGGTTGCCTGGAAGAAATCGCTGTTTTAGCGATAAGTCCGCCTGTTGCACCTAAAGCAACCTTGTACCTATTGTATGTTTTTCAACTTTATTGTATTGGTGTGCAATAAAGAAGAAATAAATAAAATAAATAGATTGTTCGTCAGATTTGAGCGCAAATCATTATAACTATGTCAAAGAAAAATCCGACATTCACACGAACGAAGTTGCGGTCACAGCTGTTCTTAAATGCGTAATAAATCACACAAACTTTTTATCGTACTTAAAATGTGTCCCTTATTCATATTTGTTTTAAAATTATGATAAGGACCAGACGCTTGGATCATGATATTTTGTAACTGGGTAAATAAGGTTTTTGTTAACTTATCTTGGTGTGAATAAAATAGTAAGCAATTTAGTGATATTTTATACAGTTTTTGTTTGATTGCGCTAATTTCAGAAATTATTATTTCAAAAAATATTTTTCAGTTATTGAGGAAGTTACATAATATCATAAGATCACGTAGAGAGAGTATAGGTTGGTAGCCTAGTGGTCACTGGAACTGACTGCCGCACTAAAGGTAGCCGATTCAATCCCTACTCAAGTAAAATGTCTGAATACAGATTGTAGTTGTGCTGTGTGTGTTTTCGGATTCTCAACATAAAATTATGTTTTCCATATCGTTGAGCCCGAAGCACTTGTCGTTGAACAAAAAAAAGTACCATAGAAATGGAATTGTTAAAGGAACTATAGCAATTTTGCTAAGTATCGATTAAAGGAGGTGAATTCGCGAAAAACGACTAGTGTAAAGATGTATATTGCCATGTAATATATATTATCATTGCTAAACATTAAACAAACAAATAGACATGATTTAGATGTATTAAATATAATATTGTGCGAAGCGTCATTTATCACTATGTGTGTAGTTTGCAAGTTTGCTGGTACGTACCTGTGTACGTGTGGTATAACAATACCAACAATATAACGACTGTGTTGTTTTGATTTTAACGTAACTGATGAGTATGAATAAATATACACGTTTGTAACTAAAAGAAATTGTAAATTTATATATATAAATAATTTATATTATTAAAATAAAAAAATATGTGTAAAAATACTAGATTTTTGTTAATGCAACGTTATTACATGGAAAAATATTTAAGATATCATAATATATTTTTTTTTATTTCCCTATATGAATATGTACCTATTAATATGGTCACGAACATCGAGAAGTTACTTAAAGGTTTTTACCTGAAAAACTTATAAGATGTATTAAAAAATCTATTTCCAGATTAATAAGTCTACCTACATATATGTTAAAAGACTCAACATTCACACTTACTTTATAGTTAATTTTTACAAATCCAGACTTAACATTACCAAGAGGTTTGTTTGTTACGTTTTTACGAGTAAATGACTGAACCAATTTGACTATTTTAATATAGATAGAAATATAGCTTTGTACCTCTCTACATAGGCTACATTTTCTGGCGAAAATAAAACAGAAATAGGCGATAAAAGTTTCTATAGATAATCCATCATTTCTCAACGACCATTTGAAATTATTATTATACGCAGGCGCGTTAAACTACCCGTGTTTATAAAATAAAATATTAAATTAGGTCCCAATGTCACCAATGTTAATAAAAATATTTTGTTTTAGATTTCTTTTGTACCTATTGGAGTAGGTTTGTTTTCATAATTTGAACTTTGTGTTGCGCTTGCGCTGATAAGTTATATTTTGAAACCGCTATGATATGAAATAAAAATAATAACGCATTAATTTAACAAAAGCATTTACATATTCTTTATAAAAAATTGTAATATTTCTATTTATTGTATGTAGATTTCTATAAAGCGATAATTTCTTTGAAATACCTCTTGGATAAACTTTCAATTAGCGATAAAACGCGTATGACAGTTTTTAATTATGATTGATCGCAACGTACGAATGTATATTTTATGTAAGTAGTTGTGTTTATTTATTTACATGTTAAGTACCTATCTTTATAATCTATAAATTAATACTATTTTTTTTTATAATGTGATTTTTGAAATGCGGGAAATGTTAGCATATTTATTTATGAAATAATATGTATTTTTTGAACAGTATTAAGGTATGATTGTTTTGTATGTATTATATTATAGCTCTATCTAAAAATTAATATAACTGTTAAAATAACGTACCTGTATTGTTATGGGGCAAGCTACATAATTCTGTTGGCGTGGATTTTATATTATCGTTGGCGAAGCACGCTTACTGGCGCGTGATCTCATACTGACACACTATGGAAACGTACTTGTAGGTATTATATGCGCTTATTGCAGCTATAAAATAAATACAATCCGCTAATAGCTTTATCATTATTTTACAACAGTCGACCTCAGTGCTCAATATTTATATTTAATTGAATATTACCACTTTTTTATGGAACAAACGAGCAGGCGATTAATCTGGCTTAATTATAGCTACTTACTCATGAATGCACCACCAGAGAAGCTTCAATTTTGTTTGTTAATAAAGGAATAAAAAAGAACGAGGGAAGGAAGGTAGAATTTTCTGTCGATATTCCTCGACTGAGTCATAACTTAGTATACAAGCTGTAGTCAGTTGGCTATATTTTGATGGTATCACTATGAAAGACACTTAAGTATTTTATATCGTGCTCTATTATTTTACTAAGAATATTTATTTATAATTAAATGACTATATAATTTATATAATAGAGCGAAATTATTTTCGAATTAGTTTCAAGAATGCTAGTAGCATTATTCCTATGAATTGCTATTCCGATTCCCTGGGTGAAAAATGCGCCATCCCTCCAGTCACTAGCGTAAGAAATAATAAAGTAATATCTTTTAGATTTTTTTTTGTGATATTACCTCAAGATCCTTGTATTTCGAGTACAAATGTCACAAAGATATAATTTGGAATAAGTGATGAATATCTACGTTGTTTTGCCGATTCAGTCTTCTCCGTAGCGGGTTTTAGTATTGACGCCATTTCATCAGGTCCCTTGCCATCGTCACGGTTAATTCCACAGGGCTCAATAAGAGCATGAACAGCTCTTTTAATTGTATCGTTGAGGGAACAGTGGTGGGAAAATTCATCTGAACTCTTGTGACATGAACGGCTATGTAAATTATAGAAATATGAATTCTTTCAGCACCTAGATATTATTTTTTAATATTTCTATAATTTACTTGGATAAGGCGAAACGGCTAGAAGTCTTTCACGGTTATTGTCTATTTTATTTACTGTATGTTTATTAAATAGCTATAGCTGTGTATATAGAAGTGCAATATATGTACATAGCTTGATGTATTTAAGTAAACCAATAATGGTAATAGTCATATTATATTTCATATTTGCATATTATTTTAGTATGTTACTGCTAATCTTAAAAATAAATATAAATTTCTTGAAAAGTTATAAGTCTGTGATGCAATAATTCTACATGGAGTAGAGCAGAACTAATTCGATGTACCTACGCACGATGAACTATGTGCAGCAAAATATAAATGTTTAAATTATTTGACATATTATTTTTGGATATTATAAGCATCTGTATTATTTAAGTCATTTATTAGTTTTAATTGATTTGATTTGATATGATGATTTTTTTTTTTCAAAAAATTCAACCGACTTCAAAAACGAACTTAAGAGATACAAATAAACTAAAAGGCATAAAATAAATGTTTTCTACAACATTATGAAGTCGGTGCCTAGTAAAACATTCGAAGTCGGCATCAAGTAAGACCTTTTTCGTGTTATTTACTGGAACCGACTTCAAAATGATGTAGAAAACATTTATTTTATGCCTTTTAGTTTATTTGTATCTCTTAAGTTCGTTTTTGAAGTCGGTTTAATTTTTTGAAAAAAAAAAAATTATTTTACATTTTTCAGTTACGAATATAGTAGATTTAGTGATTTACCTAAGTTACAATAGCCTAATGCCAACTGTTCATCGCCGTCAACAATATATATCTTTTCCCGATGCAGTGCTGTTAATTATTAAGGAGTTCTCCTGGTGTTGCATCATCAGCTCCACTTCACCATATTGTGACGAGCGTAAATTATTAAGCATTTTTATGGAAATAATCGAATCGCAAGCCGTGAAAAACTTGTTATTGACTAGTTTTGGTGGCCATCTGTGGTCTTCATCATCAGTTCCACTTCACCAAAAGTGATTTTCTGATGGTAAATACATAAGTTACTATCAAAAATACCTAAATCGGTATAGGTGTGCCTATAATATTTGAGGAGTTCCCTCAATTTCTCCAGGATCCCGTCATCAGATCCTAACCTGAAGACAATGGGACCACTTCGGAAGTATACCCTTTCAAACAAAAAAAAAAAATTTAAACATCGGTCCACAAACGGCGGAGTAATCGAACAAACATAAAGAAAATATACGGTCGAATTGAGAAGACTCCTTTTTTAGAAGTCGCTTAAAAATGGTATGAAAGACCGCTTGCATTTTTTGGCATATGATAGATTTTTTATAATATTCTAAAATTAAAAATTAAAAAAAAACCGTTAGTCTATTTATTGAGAACATTTTAACGAGCTCTTATACTTATAAGTATTAACTTCTGTTCAGTGGCGGCCTTAAGGGGTGGCGAACAGGGCAATCGCCCGGAGCCTCGCTCTTACAGGGGCCTCGCGCAACAACCCAAGCAAATTTTTAAAAATTTATCGATTTTTTAAAACTATATTGATTTATTCATATTTAATATAACGGGTCTTATCGCGATAACTAATGGTAGTAATACCTTTTTTTGCCTGACGTTCCGACGAAGTTATATTCGTCGTGGTCGCGTGGACCACGACGAATATAACTTCTAAAAGAAGACTCAAATTGTTGAAAAATTAATAATAAATATTATACGATTATTCTTAAATGTACTCGCGACGTTTTCCGTATTGAGCAACTGCCAATTATTATAAGATTTTTTAATATATATACATCTGAAATTGAAGAACATTTTATCGGTTTTTTAGCTGTCGAAAAAATCTCAGCTGAATGTTTGACTACTTATATAATCACAGAGTTAGAACAGTTAGGTATATCATTGCAAAACTGCAGAGGTCAAGGATATGATAATGGTGCCAATATGCGTGGTGAAAAAAGTGGTGTCCAGAAACGTATTCTTGAAATAAATTCACTTGCGTATTTTTTACCTTGTGGAAGTCATAGTTGGAATCTCATTCTAGGAGACACAGCATCGTCTTGTGTCGAAGTAAAATCTCTTTTTGGTTTGCTACTAAAATCTTGCCCGGAGCCTCGGAATGGGTTAGGCACTGCTTCTGTTATAAGTTATATACTTAACTTCTGTTATAAATTAACGCGGAGTTGTGTATCCTGCTGACTCTGGAAGAAATAGCAATATGAGTAGTAAGCATATTGCTACTATATTTGTTAAAGGCGTCGATATAAAAGTAAAGAAAAACTAAAAACAAATTTTTATTTCCAATTATATACATTCATTAACATTCTTGACTAACCTCAATCGTAACCAATTAATGAGTATGTAGATTAATCTTGAAAGAAAAATTTGAGAAACATATTTGAGCCTTGTTTGTCGTATTAATTAGAATCTTTTTAAATGTACTGTTGAGATTACAATGATTTAATTCCGTCGAGCTGATTTGATGATAAAAACTGAAGGTGATTAGTGGAATTCGCCTACAGTAATGGCTTTCAATAAACCTCTCGTTTTATTTGAACTCAGTGTCCCATAGCGATTTGGCGTAATGTGCGAAAGAGAATAAAAAATGGTTTACAACAATTGTCCTATCCTTGTGTAGGATTATAATTGATCATGTCACGACAGTATTACAACATTATTAAGGGTAATAAGGCTTGCAGAACCAAAAGCCATTAAGCAAATAATTGAAATAAGGTTAGTAGAGAAAAGTCAGATATTGTTACATAAACATAACTCGGATTCATCTCTTTCTACATAATGACTAATTAAGAGAGCTAATTTTTGGCTTGTGACCAACCCAATCTTTTCGTCTATGGTGCCAAAAAGTTCCACATGTTGTTCTTTTGGTAATTTAGTTAATAATTTAAGAAACACTTGCCGCACAGGTTTTTGTTTGTGTCTATAAAACACATTTGTTATGTGCACGATAAACTTTGTTACTGCGTTTAAATTTCAATATACTCGTATATGGACTACACATATCTATGTGTTCCATATAATTATGTACCCCCTTCCTTTTACAATAATTTAAATAAATGATCCAATTTTTCTTCACCCCTATGACGATAGGTATTTGTTTAAATAGGTTTTTATTTAAAGCCGCTTTCTATCTCGTATTAATAAATGTTAAAATATCAATAGTTAAGATAGTTTTATAGCGAAAATTCGTCAAGTTAATATGTTTTAAATAAGGTAAAATAATATACTTTTAAACTATGTAATGAGATAAATTAAACTATTTCCAGCAAACAAACAAAAAAAAGTGAGTAAATAAAATGTAAACCAACTGAATCTTTCAACTGATTTATTTTCGCGTTTATAATAGATCTCAAAATTAAATAATTTCGAGGCCATCCTCTAATAAATCAATTACACGATAGTCAGTTTTATATGAGATTTCAATGTTTTTTCTATTTTATCCGTTGCTAGTTTGTAACATTTTTTTAGTCTGTTACAAGTTCACATCCGTTAGGATACACTTTTTACCGGCCTTAAGATAATTCTATGTACGGTTTATCTATGGTTTTTAATATTTTTCCTAAAACATCTTTAAAGTTCTTTATTACCGGCCTTAAGATAATTCTATGTACGGTTTATCTATGGTTTTTAATATTTTTCCTAAAACATCTTTAAAGTTCTTTATTACTTATTTCAATGAGTTTTTATTAATTTAAATAAGATAAATTACAAATTTTACTTATAATTGCACATATAAAAAAATAATACATTAAAGATAAAAACTAAATAAATCGATTTTGCATCTTCTCAAATCGATTTTGTCTGTTACATATATTGCCAACACTATTTGAAGTTACAAACAAGCAGTCACCAAATGTGCAACAAGGATGATGGAAAACATATGAGAGAGAAATAACAAAGAGAGGTTATGGAAACAGTTAGCATTTAGTACTTAACAGTGTCATTTGTTAAAATTTTAGTGTCCGTTCTCCTTTTGTTTTGTGAACGTGATAGCACTTATTTGTTATAAACTTTTTACCTTTGAAAAAGAGATGTTTATCAGTTAAAGTTGTAATAAATTAATTTATAGTTTTTAGAAAAGAATTAAAGTTTTGCCAAAAAATATAGTTGAGATGGTGTTTTGATTGAAACTTTTATTTGGTAACGACGTTTATATGGAAAACAAATTTTGTGAAACGGTAAGTACTACATTATCCTTTGTTTAACTGAATTTAATTAAATTTAAAAATATACTCTACTAAATTGGTACAGATATAATGTAGGTACATGTTTAAAATACAAAATAGATAATTGAACACTACAAGACCTAATTAGTTGCATATCCCAAAAATTTATATTTTTAAATTTAATATTAAATGTTCGTTTTCTGTCCTTTATTTTTTGTGTTATTATTGAATTCTTTTTCAATCCGATATTAACTAGAAATTGTCTCATTAGCATATTATATTATTAGCATATTAAAAATAGGTGTATACCATTAATATAGAGATAAGTAACTATTTTTGTACACCTTCGCATTATCATTGTTTGGTTTTTATAAACAATTTGTTGCAATATAAGTTTTTGATAAAATAATTTTAATGTTACTGACTTTACAAAGTAATGCTTTTCTGTATAGTAAACTTTTATATTGATACAGGAAAAATAAAACAAGCAATGTTATCTACATTTAATGGAAAATTATATTTAAATTTTCCTAATTTTTTAAAAGAAAGTCAGAGGACTTGTTAAAACTTTTAAATTCAATAAAAGAATTTCAAAGACTATTAATTGTTACAGAAAATATTTATTATATTGTTAAAGAAACTAATACTTAAAAGTTTAAAGAAACCAATAATAGAGTACTAATAAAATATATATTATGTAGAACTAAACTTCAAATATTAAAATAATTCTTAATTAACAATGATATTATGTTTTTGGCACCTAGAATGTCATTTACTTTGAATTATGTTGGCTATCAACTAACTGGTGACTATATGACAGGCGAGAGTATCTTGTGGTGCAAGAGATTTACATTGATGAGATGTACATTAAATAGAAGTAAGTAATAGATACAGATTTTTAACACTAAATATTATGGAATAAACCTTTTATAACTTTTTAACATAAAATATATGAAATATCATATAGTTAATAAATATCATTGTGAATCACTATGTTTGGAAAGCCACAGAATGCTTAAAAACTTTTTGGACATTGTAACTTTACATTTTTATTATATTAGTACCTGATGCTCGCCTTTGTCTGCGATGTCTGATACCTACGTCATAGTAGCCGTTGTTCCATACAAAGTCAGCCCAATCAATTTAAAATTTATAAAGTTTCATACAAACTTTCATTCTCTATTTTATCCCCGTGGGGGTAGAATTGATCGAAATCCTTTCTTAGGGAATGCCTACATCATAACATCTACATACATACCAAATTTCTGCCCAATCTGTCCAGTGGTTTGGGCTATGTATTGATAGATCAGTCAGTCAGTCACCTTAGGGTTACATATACTTTGATGCGCCCTAGGCAAAAGCCAAAAATAAAATTCTGTTTATCCAATTCCTACAAATTTAACAGGTTCACCTGCTTGTTTAATCTGAAGATTGCCTAAAAATTGGAATAAAATTGCTGCAGCTATTTTAGAGTTCTTAGCAAATATAGCTACATAATTAGTAATAACTATAACATACACAGATTTGTATGTATGTGTATAGATTGTAATATGAAATTATTTAAGCCTTTAAAATATGACTTCCGGTTAAACAATTGGTACAATAGGAAATGGTTATTAAGCCAATTAAAGTCATAATTTATAAATAGAAATTACTTTTTGTGGACGTGTAATTATTAACAATTGTGTTTGTACTAAATTTTTTTTTTTTTATAATAAAAAAAACAGGCCAATGTGCAAACAATCCCGTTGATCCTCCATGCCCTTGATGAGGTCAAATGAGTATTAACTTTCACATAACCCAATCTCCCAGGACTCTAGTAATTTTTTGAGGTTTCTCTTTCAAACAAAAAAAAAGAAAAAACCTTCATAGAATATTTTGTGTTACCTGTTTATCTAATATAAAACTTGGTTGCCAAAAAATATTGCTTTTTATTATTTTTACTATTCAGATGAATGTATGTTTCTATAATGAAATTCATGAAAATTTTTGACCCTTGTAAGTAATTGAAATGATGCATTAAAATAACCAATTTGTATTATAATTTTCTTAGTTAGCATTAGAACTGTTTATGTTTTACACAATTATTAATTAGAAGGCAAATTGTTATTTAATCATTACAAGAAATTTAATTATCCATAGATACTAGGCTATTTAGATCAGCACTCTTTCTTTTAAGTCTTGTTAGGAGGGTCTTTCTTTGTTACCATTTTGAAAAAGACTTGATCTAATTATATGATACACTTAAAACTGAACTTACCAATTTTTAGTACTAATTGTAGAATCTCTGTCTTTTCTGATGCTTAGTTTTATATAAAGACTACTTCACCTGATATTCGTCAGATGTGATCAATAATCGACGCCTCAACTTGAGTTTCGCCTTAATTTCTTATTCTCCGTTATTTAGAATCGCTGATTTCCGACTTGCTGTTTGGGATAAGTTAAGTTTGTAATAAGGCTATGCTAGATAAAAAATACAAATATGGCTTTTTTCCAACGAAAGTTTATTAGAGTCAAATGAAATGATAAAGCTACAAGTTGTTGATACTATCTAGAAAGAGAATGGTATTAGCTATTTTTGATAACTACTGATAAGGGATGTCATTCAAAGGGATGTAAATGGAGGCTCCCTTTCGGTACATAACTAAATCCACCATTGAAAGGAAACCATAAAGTTGACTGTTACGAACAACTACAGTGCACCTAAAGTTTTCTTTAGCAAATAAAATATTTATAGTAGCAGATTTTACTTGCTTTGAGAGGAGAACTCATATGAATATAACACGTCGTTGATCCTGCTTGCAACACACTACATTCAAAGTTTTAAGTTCAAGTCTTTTGTCCAATTATCGTTCCAAAATATCTTGTTAGTTCAATCCAATTTCTCGTATGTACAGCTGCGAGCCAGCTGCAGCTCATGTCTATCAAAGTATAGATTGCAAAGCACGTATAAGAACTGAACTAAAAGTGCCGTAAATTTTATCTAAAATATTTTATTTTTGTTAGCAACGTAGTCCTGCTTATTTTAGTTAACACTGAGTCTCTTAAATTTATTTTACCAGACGACTTTACTTACTTTCGCAAGGCTTTTCTTTGTTTGGGATTTTCTCACAATACATTACGCACGATATATTAATATGGTAGCGACCTAAATACCACTTTCAAGAAGGCTCGTAGATGTGTATTACATACATATATTTACAATAGAAAAAAAATGATTTCAAAGTGTTCCAGCAGCACAAAACATAAACCTGTATTTTTGAAAACTTATTGAATAAATCAAAGGCGTGGCTAATAAACATTTGTGATTGTACTTTATTATTTGTGATCAATGTTGGGGAGTGACGTCATCGAAAGGGTTTCATTGCCCTCGTCCCATATCTGCTGCTAGAGGACAATAATAATTGTCAATGAAGAATTAGTAACGCTTGTTGATATTTTTGAAAAACATCGACCATTTTAGTCATGTAATATATATAGTGAATGTTAAATTAATTTGTATTTTACTTTCTTCGTTGACCTTAATACAAAAACATATTTTTTGTATAATCGAAATAACATTATTCGAATGATAAAATTATGCACACATTGAGCGCATTGTACGCGGATCGCCATTTTTGTAATTACGGAGTACCTACTGTTTTTTATTGTAATGCAAAGAGTAAGAGGAAGGTAATGAAATATTAACAATAATTTAATAGTTACCGATACCGATAGTAATATGTTTTGTTATCATATTAAACTATATTTTTATATGGAAACATTGATTTTATGATATTTACTTAATATTCATCATGAGCGCGAAAAATGCTGTTTAAAATGGGTCATCAAACATTAATTTTGATGTAGTCTTAAGGTAGATATTTTATACGGACAAAGAAACAACAAATATATTTATTGACAGACAGCAAAAATAAGAAATGCTAATAATTTTGTTAACGTAACTTTTGAAGATGACTTTGAGGAACATGTTTAATATTTTCTATAAAATTATTGTACATGATGATTTGGAAAATATATTACCTAATTTATATTTAGCTTTTTAAAAATCTATTAAAGGCTAGTGACTTGGTGACTACCACACAATGGCGGCCACACACAGCCAGGTTTATCAGTCAGGTGTGCCTGTTAGTAACGCCTGCGCAGGTCGTCTGAACGTCGTAGTGTGAGACGATCTGGTATGGCGGTATTCATTATGTATTGCTTAAAATTTCATTTTAGTTTTCCTTTTCTTCTTTGCTCTTCATTGCTCCAGTTGCCTGTGGTCACAACAACAGTCAGGTTTGTCCGAGTGTGGGGACAAACTTGACTAAGGTCGACCTGCGTAGATGTACACGTAACAGGTTAATCTGAGCGTGTGTGGCTGCCATAACACATGTACATATACTAGTATGTATGTATAATGTATATATATTATGATCTTCAACAAGTACTCGTTTAATTTTTATGTATAAAAAATTGTTACGGATGAAATAGTGAAATAGTGAGTACCAACTACATAATACTCTTTATTTTTTGAATTAGTCAGACAAATTGTTAAATTTTACATTCGGAGAATTTAATCAAACCAATTACAACAAGTGTTTGATGTTATAAATAAATTATACTAGCAAAATAAAGAATACTTGCATTGAAGCAAAAATGTAGTGTTATTCGAGATATTGTTTCACGTTATTTAATATTTGACTAAACTGTAAGTTTTTATAAAAAGGAATAAACTACAACTAAGAAATATATGTTTATACTTAAACCTCACAACTCAGCATTCATGAATGTCGGCTTAGCTGCAAGGCAAACATAATGTGGGTTATGAAGCATCAAGCAAAAAATTTCCGCGCAGACCACTGGCCCATGTGAGGAGTAGGTATGTCATTTTAATGGAGAAAGTTCACTAGAAACTAGGAGTCCTAGATTACCCGCGGATGCAGTTTTAAGTGGACATCTAGAAGTGTCAAAATTGCCAACTAGTTTTAAAAAGTTATTAAAGAAGAGATAAATAAATGAAAGATGTAGATATGCGTATCAAGTTTTTGATGGACATTAAAGATTTAAGATAGTATGCTTTTACGCAGACGGCGTTCTGTGATTATTAGATGATGTAATTATTTTTTATATATTTTTGGAATGGTATTTTAATCTTTTAAGATATCTAATGTTGTAATGACGTCTTTCTGACGTAGTGCAATTTAAAAAATATAGACTATTTTTCATTAATTAGTTATACAATGTACATACTATTATAGTTAACGGTTTAAGTATCATGATAATTCTAAACTACACATACATTAACTCACATTCGTTACACATTATCGATCTAATTATTATCATTAGATAAATTGTGCAAACTCGATATAAGAGTCTCGATGTTTAATTGTTTACTTAACTGTTAAAATGTACGATAACGAGTGCGGTCAGAATGCATACAATACTTTCACGTCCAGCATGAGAAAGTTTAAACAATAAAGACTAGCCTCATTCGATTAATAGCTAAATTAACTACTAAATTATAACTATATAGAAAATTGAAATCTAATTTTTTCAATTTTTTTGAAGAACGAGTAACCTACAAAAAAACCGATGTTATTTATTGATTGACATTTAAAAATAAATATATATAAAAAATAAATATATATTATAAAAATTCAGAGCGACCTAAGATTAATTTTCAAAACATACAATAATAGATCGATGTTCTTTTATATATGGCGAAAGAGCAGGCAGGACATCTGATGCTAAGTGGTCATCGCTGCAAGGACATTTGCAGCACCAGAAGAGCCACAAATGCGTTGCCAGCTTAAAATGAATAAAGAATGAAAGGCAATAGGAAGCGAGTAAAAAGAATTGGGAAAGGGGTACGGTTTCCGATTCTCTCACCCACCCTGTGAAACACAACTATATTAGTTACTTCACGCCGATCTTCTGTGAGAGTGAGAAACTGCCTCGATCGAGGCAGTGCATATACGAGCTGTGATCAGTGGGGTTCAGCTAGGCTCTACTTCAATTCTTCGGTTCAAGTAGATCGAAGCTTAAGAATTGTTCCTTCAATTCTTACTACAATCAAACACTACACCTGTCCTATATAAAATTTGTAGCTTCAATAAACGACACGAATCACCAATCAACAATCATCTTATATATTTTAAGTTATCATCATGATTTTTTTTTTTAATTATCAAATAAGCATAATTTTTCTTAACCATCTTTTATAATGTAATGAGTAATTACCGAACACTTAAATCTTTATATTGCTAAATTATAATCTTTTATACTTATCTACCTATTGGGTAGATTTTGTTATACCGGACGCTCGTCTAAAATGTATTCTGTCTACTAAAGTAAGTTTATTGTACTGTGCCTAGAATCTTCTCGCAAGTGCAAACAATAAGCTCACAACGTTTTATCGCAATCGGATGAATGGACAAAATATGAACAAACAAACATTTTTGTTTATGTATTAGATATTTATTTTTATATTAAAAGGATATGAGTAGTCGGTAGGTGCAGACTGTCTACGAATACAAGACGATCCACGGAATATGTCTAGACAGGTCTGATTATCGATATTTACTAGCGGGAGGTAGTAAAAGTTCGAATTTTAAGAAATATTTTGGACTTTTACCATTAAGATTTAGTAAAACTTTGGTTTTACTGAGAAATTTTATGTTTTGCCGTTCCAACTTAATGTCCTACAATTGTAAAACTGCTCAAGATATCAAGATGCGGTTTTTTCAATTCATTATTAATAACGTAACTGACTCCTAAGTCTCTCTTAACTCTTATGTGTCCACAGTATATTACCTAAATATAAAAGTGAACAAATACTTTTGACATATACATTTTTGATATAACAGTTATCACGAAGTTACTGATACTAGCTGCTTCACAAATAAATATATCATACATTCTCAGTTTTCCATTTACTGTATTTTTATTTATGTTTGGCAAGAACACGACATATGAAAGAAAGACCATCTTAAATTACAATCACTTACTTTTTGGCTTATTGATGAGATAAAATAATATTTTTGCCTTTTATCGTAAATTATATTGAATTAAGAAAAATATTTATTACCCCAGTTATAATATTTTAATACGTTATATTCAATAAATTCGCTATCGCCGACGTCAATATTCAAACATTGATAGCAGAGTCAACCGCATTTCACGTGATATTATACAATGCACATTATTTTATTGATCGATGAAAAATATTAATGTACTCAACAAAACTATCGACTGATCAACAGATAACGCCTTAACCGATAGATAGGAGCATGAAATTTTGTTTAGCAGTTCCTTATTAAAGAGAGGCTCTTACGCCTTTTAAAAATTCGTCCTCCAAGGGAGTGAATTAAGGAATTGACATTTAGTAGTTCGTTTTTATCGTTCGAAAAGTATTATTTGGTATTAGGATTCTGACGAATCACCAAATGAAAATCCCACTGCGTGACTAGTGTGTCAATAAAATTTGTCTGTTGTTTGTGCTGTATGACACACATGGAAATTATCAGAAAATATTCCTCACTGTTATGATTTTTTTCAGAGAATTTAAATGTATTTCGTCTAGCAAAGCAAAATAATGTAAATTATATTGTCCTGTTTATGCATGTACTTATACAAGTTTGATCTTAATTACATTGCTTAAAGATTAAATGACTTAGCGATTTTAACAAAACTGACACATCAGAATTTTTTAAGGGTCTACAAATACAAAATATGACATCATATATGAAATCTTATAAGTCGAACGACGGTCTTTATCGTCTTTATACGGAAATCTGATGTAAGATTTTTTTGTAACTGCGTCGTCAAAATCATCGAAAAGTTGTAATTATACCTATATCGAACTCCGTAGTCAAGTATCTACTTTTTTAACTTTGTTTTGTTAACAACTCTTCAAGTCCATAGAAAGAATTGTATAAATGTGTTAATTAGTATAGTACTGTCATTTGTTGCTCAAAGAGAAAGTTACCTGAAAAGTTTCCGACAATAATAAAAAATAGTAGGTATAATTTTGCGAGCTTTTTTAGAATTTTCGCTTTACTGTTTTGTTTTTTTTGCCGTTTTTTACCGTTATATTGGAAAAATGCTGCATAAAAATTTTGTATGCTGATATTAACTTTCTCGTATTCGTAAAAGTCATTTCAACAACACGTGACGTTGATTAATTGTAGTTTTTTTTTCGTACCTAATATTTCGTATCTAAACAACATAATATACAATCACGACCCATTTATAGTCATGTGATACGTATAGATTTTAATGCAGTCAGTAATCGCTTGTTGACATCATCAAAGGGTATTGACCTCTAATATGTCATTAGTGATTTTTTACACTGTTATTAATATCGTTTTCAAAGTATATCCATCATCCTCTAAAAACGACATGAAAAATTATTAACTTATACTAACTTATAGATGCTCGCTTATTATATTTTTAAAGTTTAAGCTAAATAAATTCAAATTCAACCAGATTTTTTTTTGTCTCAGTATAAATTCTAAATGCCTTTATTGTTTTGGTGTGGATCTAATCGTATTTATAATAAATATTTGAAACGTCTTCGTTACTCTTTACGAATTACCTATTAAATATAATCCTTTAAACTTTTTGACTTCTTTCCATCGCAAAACAGGTACAGCGAAAGTAAAATAAGAGGCTCTTTAATTTTTATCTTACTTTTTTTTTCTAGCACTCTTAATGAAATAGGTTAACGTGATATTGTTAATATAGTTGTTAGTAGCGATTATTTTTTTATCAGCTATTATTAATTTTGTATGAGTTTTTTTCTGTTAATCTTAATTAAGGTGTAAACATCAAGTGTATTAGTACTTCTCAGAATTGGATCCTTATTAGTAACACTATCAGATGATGTAAAAATGGCAGTGTTTTTTTTAGGGTTCCGTACCTTAAAAGGAAAAACGGAACCCTTATAGGATCACTTTGTTGTCCGTCTGTCTGTCTGTCTGTCTGTCTGTCTGTCTGTCTGTCTGTCTGTCTGTCTGTCTGTCTGTCTGTCTGTCTGTCTGTCTGTCTGTCTGTCTGTCGGGATGTCAACCCTTTTTTCTCAGAAATGCATAGACGTATCATGTTGAAATTAATATCATATACTCAAATCTACGATGACATGCGGCCGTGAAAATATTAAAGTTCTAAGTCAACGCAATCAAAAGATAATGGAAAATATGTCGTATATTTTGACCATTTTAGCGTTTTTGCAAGGGAATCAAAACCTATAGGGTACTTCCCATTGACTTAGCACGATGAAATTTGGCAAGAAGTAAGATCTTATGGTACAAATAAAGGAAAAAATCTGAAAACTGTAAATTTTTGTATGTATGTTTGTCTGTTTGTAAGTTTGTCTTTCAACCTTTTTCTCAGAAACGCGTGAAGGTAACAAATTTTTATCAACGTCAAGTACTCAGAGTTGTAATTACTAAGAGCTGTGAAAAAATCAAACTTCTAAGTTAACGCAATCAAAAGATACGGTCATTTATATCACATATTTTAAGTATGATAGCGTTTTTAACGTTTTCGCAAGGGAATCAAAACCTATAGGGCACTTCCCATTGACCAAGCATTATGAAATTTGGCCAGTAGCAAGGTCCTTTAGTATACATAAAGGAAAAAATCCGAAAACTGTAAATTTCTGTTCGTGTGTCTGTCAGTCTGTACGTCTGTCTTTCAACCTTTTTCTCAGGAACGCGTAAATGTATCAAGTTGTAAATTGATCAAGCGGAAAATATATTAATCTTAGAATTAAAATTATATGTACTTGTAACAAATTAACATAGAAGTTGACCATGGTCAAAAAAACAATTTTACAAACACTGAGAAGAAATTTGTATCAATACGAAAACATTAAAAAGCAGCAAACCTTCATAAACAACGCAATGCAATCTATATATCGCAGCTAACAAAATGATAACGCGATGCAGCGTACAGCTAATGCCATCTATTACAACATTATGACATTAATTAACTGTGATATAATTCTGCTCGATTAATAAAAATTTTTATTTTAATTATTATTTAAACGCGCTAAAAATTATACAATAAACTTTTCATTTAAAAGTTTTATCGTCGATTTATAACGTCATTACGTAATTAACATTCAATATAAGAGGTTCACGCGATTTGATTTAAGTACTCGTATTGACTTAGAACGAAAATTTTAAAATTAAATTCAAACAGATCGAGTTATTTAATTTACTTATTTATCTACACATATAAGTCTTCTGGTTATTAGTAATATAATTAGTTATTTATAAATAAACAATTAGTTTTGTTCGAATTAAGGACTAATTATTTTCGTCTTGGCAACACTAATATATATTTCGATATTTTGATTGATAATGTAAATCTAAATATTTTATGAACGTAGTGCAGGGGTAGTGGAGTGTAGTAGAATATAAATAAAAATAAAACGAGAATAAAATATAATATAATTATGTTGTTAATGTCAAAGTCAACAAGTTAGTTCATTGAAATTGTCAAGAGATGGCGCTAGGTGTATCCTGAATCGCGCTATAACTTTTTTTTTTTGAAAGTATAACGTGTATTAGTACTTAAAATAAAATTTTGTGTTTCCATGGATTGCATCCATGATTGTGTTTTAAATTAAAGTGCTCCTAAGTAGTTTCAAAATAGTTTTTGGGACGTGATCCATATTTACATAATATTTGATTATATTTAAATGACTTCTAAAAAGGAGTGTTTTCAATTCGACCTTGTATTTAATTTTTTTTTATGTTTGTTCGCCGATTACGCCGCCATTTGGGTACCGATTTTCAAATTTTTTTTTTGTTTGAAAAGGTATACTTCCAAGGTGGTCCCATTGTCTTTAGGTCAGGATCAGATGATGGGATCCTGGAGAAATTGAGGGAACTCCTCAAATATTATAGGCAAGCGTATACCGATTTAGGTATTTTTGATAGTAACTTATGTTGGAATTGATGATGAAGACCACAAATGGCGTAGATGGGTTAGTCTTATATAGATTTCTATAAGTTTGTACGGAACCCTCGGTGCGCGAGTCCTACTCGCACTTGACCAGTTATTTGTAAATCAAGTGGAACTGATTCATGGCTAGAAAAATTAATCTTTATAGCAAATGATGCAGATCCATTTTTTATTTATTACCCAAGGTTAGCTATTATATACAACACTTATACATGATATATAGAAAAGTGTAACTGATGGTGCACATTACGAAATTACGTGTAGACGCAGGTGGAGAAAGGCAACAATGAAAACCCTTCTTTAAAACTGCTCTATTTAATATGTATTTAGTTTTTTTTCAATAAAAAATAATAAGATTTGTCGATCCACGCATATTGAAAAAAATAATTGTGTCTATGTTCTATCTTTTAATCATTCTTCTTTACTTAATTTATAAACAAAATATTCATGTCATTTCTAAAAATACTTTCAAACTAACAAATAAATTAATTTAAGTAAAGAAAATGTTTGCAGACATGTGGTAAGTTAATATTAAGGTTTTAAAAATGCAACGTAATTCTTAGAATAAGGTTAAAGATACGTATAAATATGGATAAATTTCTCCAAATTAAAAACTCTTTCTTTATTTTTTATATATTTTTTGTATGAGTCACGTTTATATTGTTAATGTTTGCAAATAAGTAAATATTTAACTATAGAATGGCAACAATGTAACGGTATAAGTAATTTTATTAAATATCTCGACCACTACTTGTTTATAATTAAATTCTTTTACGAGTATAAAAGAATATACGTGATATATACTTTTGTGAATAAAAGGATCGTAACACGCATTAGCTGACCGCGGCCCCTTTGCTCACCCTGACATAGAACTTAAATTGTGATTTTATGGTAAACGTTGGCAAACCGCTGATACATACTCGTACGTTTTGTATTGAAATTATTATTATGTAAGGATTCGGAAACATATCTGATTTATTACATTTTTGTTTTACTTAGATGTACTTACTAAATATAAAGTTAAAACTTAATCAGAGGCGATGTAGAAGGAACTTTCTGAGTAATGTTTATAAGAGTAGTTTCATATGAACGCGGCTGAGAAATTGTTAGATGAACATGGTCAATATATATTGTCACTTTTTGTTTTGTACGATTTTTAAAATAGATCGCCTTTATACTATCCTACTACTATTTTATAAACGCATAAGTTTGTGATTCAGCGTTTTATGAATGAATGTTACAACTAAGGTACATTAATTTCACGCAAAAACTATTGAACAAATTAAAAAAAAACTATAGTAATGTAGATTAAATGTTACAATAACGCATCGGTTACAATTGATAATTATAATGTAATTTATTTTTATAATAATTTGCCCAAATTCTAACAAATATAATAATATCGCAGACGAAGTAGCGGGTGGCTGCTATTGTAGGGACCAACAATAAATCAACTATACAAAATACTGGTAATTAAAAATCTAGATACTTGTACTGTATTGTGTGGTCGCGATGAACATTTTGAAGAGCAGTGTGTCGAGCTCTTGATTGTTATCTTGTTCGCTGTTTGTAATAACGTTATTTACATTAGCTCTCGAAACCGAGGTATGGGCCGGCGAGTCATTGCTCTCATTGCCAGATAGCGCTATCATTCGCTTTGAATTTTATTTGGATCTCTCCACTTTAAATAGAATTAGGTAGGATTATATTTAATTCAAATTGTTTTGATATTATTTCTTTTAAACCGCCTCTCAAAGTGAAAGGGTTTCAATTCGCCGGGGACATTTTTTGATCGTTCCTCAAATACTCGGAAATGGTTATACCGATTCGGTTAATTCTTTATTTGAACGGGTCTCTTCAATTTGTATAATAGAATTTTCATTAAAAAGCGATTTAGAACTTTGGTTTTAACATCAAAAGTAAATGGAATAAGAAAGTCATTCGAGTGAACAAAATATTTTGTCCTATTTTTCGGTTACCCATTTATTATAAGTCTTGTAAGTATAACTATAAAGATATACGTAAGTATATACATATATGTACTTAGGACTTTTTTTTGGTTTTTATGTATAACCAAATTCAAGGGGTATGTATGTTTTATGCTTAAACTAATAGTTCTTTCCAATATATCTTGAGAAAAAATAAATGATAACAGGACAGTGACAGGAATGTCCTCCAAAAAGACTTTCTGCTCATTCATTCCATTTGTTTATATTTATAAATTAAATAACAATATTACAAAAATTTGTAAACATTATAAAACATTCAGTTATTGTGGATAACCGTTGATTGGAATGAACAATAGATTCGAATGCTAAAGGCGAAGATTTTGTGAGACGATGTTTTTTATTTCGGATTGACCTCGCAAGCGATGCGTCGCAAGTGTTGCCGGCTCGACACCGACACGTGTTTCTTGCGTGATTTTCTCTGTCTCCGCCATGATATACACTGAAGCTTTTATTTATAAAGCCGTTTTCTAAACCGTGCGCTCTGCCCGCATGTTATGCTCACAATCACACCATCCTATCGCGAGTGGTGATAAACCTACACTCTAGGCTTTGAGACTGATCTGTAATTGATAACTGAATGACATTGTTTTGTACTGTTATTGGTAGATACCGTGATATCAACTCGATTGTTTCACGTAGAATGTATTGCATATTGGGATTATAATTATTAACTATTAAAGCGCATTCGCTATCAGCGATAAATGCTATAAATATTTTCACACCCTAGTGTAATAAAAATAGTAAGTTTTAACATCGCTAGGCTTTTATAAAGAAGGGGTCCGTTATAATATGCTTAAGTAGATATGTATATAAATATTTATTTTAGGTCGTTATCATTATGACATGGTCAATAATTTTTGTCGTAATCTAAAAAATCATACCATTGAAAGATAATGCGTTTTAGTTATCTTAGTACCATTTTTTAAATTTTGTTTTAATTTAAAATAAATTTAGTTGTTTGTTACAGACGCATAGGTGACAAAGGCCAAAATGACGGTGGAGAAGAGCAAAGGGACAGAGAAGAAGGTCCCGCCGGCGACACGAAAAGTGGCGCCGGACGGAGGCTGGGCCTGGATGGTGTGTCTAGGAGTCAGTTTAGTCAATGTAAGTAAATAGTTTATATTAAAGTAACAACTATTAGTTGTTAGATTTCGAACTTTTGGGTACAGACGCCAGCTGTTTAGCTTTTATTATAGTTCAAAACTCGTTTACGATTTTTAACATTAACATCGTAGGAAAATATTTTTTTAAGATTCCTGAAGACACCGCAATGGTTGTATTTCCATACAACCATTGTGGTGTTTGTCATCATTTTTACTCTTTATCTAAAAATTAAGAAATAAATAATAACAAACAAGTGTGATGTAAGTAGACCGTTACTATAAAGACGAATAAAAACATTCATTTCTATATGAGTATCTTGAGTATTTCTTTATAAAAATTCACCTCGGTCTGCATATTTAAGATATTCCAAACGTTGTGGTTTTTTGTGCCAAAGGCGTGAGCACGAATCTATTATGGGTCATATAAATTGAATTCGAAATGAGGTAAATTAGGTATCTATAAAAAAACGTTAATCTAGATTGTATCTTGGTATTTAAAACGGTTAATGCTTTTAATGCGAAAGTGAAAGTATATCTTTTTTATTTTGGGTCCGAACTATAAATTGTAGCTAGCTAATATAGATATTATAATGTTGTAAGGCCAATCAAAATTTTTCCGCTAGTTCCTTTTTCGGACCGAATGCAAATTGCATAATGTTAAATATATTAATAAGATACGTATAAGATACGTTTATGAAGTCAATAACTTCTATTATCATGGAAGGATTCGGAGAATAATATGAGTAGGAATGATAATAGTTCCTTGAATACTCGCTCTTAGTTTGCAGACCCACTTGTTTACCAAAATAACTGCAGAGAATAGTGGTCGCTATTAAAAAAAATAATTACGTGTCATGATCGTGAGGGAAGTAAAGCACGCGGTGTTTTATGATGCTGAAAGAGAAGCTTGTTATTTTGGGGATAATTGAGAAACTACTCGTAAAATTCTACGGCAGATCGTTTTATATAATATATATTATTACTAATCTATACTTTAGCTATTTAACTACGCACAAGGGTCGAATTTCCTGGTAAGATCTATTATGGTGAAGTAATGGGTATATTATCGTTGACTCTTGCTTATGCAGCATTAGTAATATATATGCTGCGTCCTGTAATAAGATATTTCTATATCAAAGTTGTATGTTATGTTATGGGAGCCATACGTCATAGGTATAGATTGACATTGAACATATGTGTAATGGTTAGTTTGTACGATTAGCGATAATCTATACAGTGGTATATATACTCATGATATTATAAACTATAATTATGTTATATGCTCATGCATATTGCCATTCAGAATGCCGACCAAAATGGACAACGTTGCCTAGCAACTTTGGGCTATCTTTGAGTATCTTTGGACCAACAAATCAATTGACTAGTTTGTCAAAATAGGAAATGGGTATGGTTTGAACGTAACATATAATTTTTACCTACAACATAGAAATAAATAACGGTCTATATTTCAGATCTTTTTACTCAAATGGACACGCCTAATAATTACACAAGGACGTCATATTTATAAAAATAAAAAAGATAATAAGTTTAAGAAAAGTGGGACAGTGTAATATTTTTTTATTTTTTAGCGTTTAAAGGATTCAATATATTATTATGCTATTTATGTATTAAATATTATTTTATAAATGTTATAATGTCATGTCTGTTTGTTTATGGAACGTAGAGCGCCTCCGTATAAGGAAAGTTCGGGATCTTCCACGAAATTTAATCTGTGGTGGCGAGACTTGGCACTTATCACAATGTTTATTATTTAACCTTAAGGAACGTACTTATTTGTTTATGTTATTTTATTTTGATCTTTAATCATCATATTATGTAATTTAATTTCGAAGTTAAATGAATAATAATTTCACCTAAGATGTCTGTTTTGAACTTACATTTTCATTGTTTCTGTTAGAAAAATATAAAAGAATTCCAAGAATGTTATTTTCTATTATAATTCTGTGAAATATGTTTTTCTATTATATGTAAAATAATAAAGAAATAAAAATAATAACATTTGTTATTATCAACTCAATGTACAATGTTATCCACGTATTCGGGGCTCTACATTTTACCTTATTACCTTAAAGTACCTACTTTACAACTTTGTCCTTATTTATTAATTTTATAGTCTAGAATAATATAGATAAATCAATAGTTTCTGCTTATAGTTCTTTTTTCTGTTTTAAATAAAAAATATATTTAAAATTTTTACATTGACGCATATGTTATTCATACCTTTGAGGTCAATGATTACTTCATTATTAAGGTATTTCATGTAATTGTTTACAATGAACGTAGGTCACTAAATAAGTTCTGCAATACAACAAAATGTTTAAATGTGGATAGATAGTTAATAGTTTTATTAGAATATGCCACTTATTATAAAATAACGATTTTTTTTAAATAACTGACTGGTCAAAGTACGAATTGCGCGTTATTGTGTGGTACAACTTCACGCGCGGTCTCTGAATTTATGACTTTGTTAAAGAAATGAGTTCTATGCTTAGAGAGAACTCAATCGTACAATGATTTATCGGTGGTATCGGGAACTTAATTGTGGTAATTTGGGGTAGAAGATGCACAAAGGTTAGGACGGCCTACAGAGTTTTGCACTGAAGAGAATGTGGAAAAATTAAAAAAAAATGTATAAGAGAAAACCCTCAAATAAATTATAGACAGATACAAGCGATCCTGCAGATTAGTGCACCAAGCATTTAAAAAATTCTGCACGATGTTATAGTCATGATATTTGTAGTAAAAAAAATTGTACATCTTAGGTGCTTTATGACCCATTTGCCTAAAGTTATCCAGAAACTTAAAGAACATCGTCCAAATTCAAGACAAGATAATTTGCATTTCTATTACGACATTATCTTGCGCATAAGTCACATGAGTTTTTTACAAGATGTTGGAGTAAAACTGCTTATACGTCCTCCGCACAGTCCTGAACTTGCCTTCTATTTCGGTCTGTTTCCAATTATTAAGGACTAGCTCAAAACAAAGGAGATTAGCTAGCGACTCGAAGTTGTTAGCTGCTTGGAAACGGGTTTGCGCCGAAGAATAATGGAATCATATTTTTAATGATTTGTTTCAACGAATGAATAAGTGTATAAGCTGTGATGGAAATTATTTTAAAAGATTGTAATAAATATAGTCATGTTATTATGTACTTGGTTCTGAATTTTCTCGCGTGGCCGCTGTCCATCAAAACTAATAATAATTACGATTGCTTAACTGTTCGCCTGCTGAGAGTCACATGAGTGACACAATTACTATACTCGCAATGCTATTGATGCATTTGTTTTAATGTTTATTTATATTAACACAAACGTAAATCAAGATTTATGCTATTATTGTGAATGTAAAAGTAACCATTTCTGTCTGTATGCTCGTTACCTTTTCATTTCTAAATCGCCGAACTTCTATTTCTTAATTTTGGTACTGATAGGTTTGTATAGATTGGACCTTGGAAAATAAGAAAAATTTTTTACGCTGTTGAACTTTTGGTGGGACCAGCTACTAATACTATAAACACCAAGTTTGTGAATGTGTAGTTCACTTTTTCATAATTGTAATAACGAATCAGAGGTTTATCTAATTTCGAGAAAATTGAGTTTAAATTTTTGTTTAATCATATAAAACGTGTTAAATCTGTTACTCCAAAAATAGTTTTTTTCTTAGATATACTTAAATGCAGTTGTCTCAAGGTTTAAAGTTGGTTGTATACACGTAACATTTTTATCTATGCGTAGACCTAACACCTTCTTCCACTCAAGTCTTCAATTGAAAATGGAATGATAATAGGCTCTTAAATTAAATATAGGTTTCTGATTCCGTAGATGAAATCGCACGCAAAGCTAATTCTTTACAATCTAGAAGAAAAATCTTCTAAGACTGCTTTATACTAATTATTTTATCGTAAGCGTAAGCCGGTTAATTGCTCGAATAATAACACGTACGCACTTGAATTGTTATTCTTGAGATCTATGTAAGCAATTAACTTCTCTGTTGTGTAAAGTATAATTAAAGAAAGTAATTAATAGTAAATAATATAATATACTTGAAATTAATTAATAATAATAAATTTATAGCATCTTCAAGAAATATCCTTAATTTTTTTAACAATTAGGTCTAATCTAGTTATAGTCTGGTGGACTTTCAAAAATGGGAAGGAACTAAACTCGATTTGTTCGAATTTTATGTGTGTGTATTTATTACTAGGTTTTTATCAGACTTCGCTCGTAAAATTACATTCGCATATACTTATTCAAATAGAAATCAATGTTTGTCATCGATGAGTATCGAAACGATTGATGAAATTTTTGGTAGGGTTCTCCCTCCCCGAGTCTCCCTCTACATAAAATCGAGAGTTTCTGGCTCAAAAATCTTTATACTTGAGATAGCATTGCAACGCATAGCGGGTATAGCTAATAAATAATATAAAATCTAATATTGGGATTTTATTGCGTATATCTTAGGGTTCGCCCTATTACAGTTTCATCAAGTTCCGATGAAAATGAACCGAGAATCATATCCTTTAACGGACAATTCGAAATCGCTCAGGATTTATGTAATCGTTGAAAACAGTGTATACAAGGGCAAACTGTTAAATTTAAGTTCGGCACATATTGAAGATAAAAATTGAAAACTCAATAGATATACGCCTATAGTCTTCAAACTAAGCTAATTAAAACGTATCACAGAAAATCAATATCGAAGATATGATTGTGATCGCTTTTCAAATGCTCTCTTCCATTCATCGTTTCAATGCTTCCATTAATTAAGAACACAACCTTCTATTTAATTTAGGCTTGGGTAGTTCGCGAACGACCTAGGTGGGAAGAGCGCTCCTTTAGGTGAACTATGCGAACTAGTTCATTGAAAATCCCGCTCTTAGTTCTTTTTATATTTCTTTTAGCGTCCACTTTACTAGACAGTGGCGCTATGTGACCAACCGAGTTATTTACTTTTTTTGTACGCGCCTAAAATTTTCATGTAATACTTTGTATTTTTTACTTAAAAATAAACAAAACTTTCAATAATCATAACTATTTTTTTTCTTTATTTATTGTTCTTATTAAATTATTTCAAAAAAAGAACTAATGAACTAAAAGAGCGAACTAGTTCATCCTTGGATTATGAACTAAATTGAGCGCTCTCTGTGGTGACCGGTTAGGCCCAAGACTAATTTAATTAGTAGAAATTATTGTAATGCAAAATATAAATCATTGAAAGGAAATTATTGATCAGAATAATTTCTTCGTTGAAATATAAATGTTGATTGTGTAAATTCATCACGATTATTCAATTGTCTAGATTTAGTATAAAGCTGATGAGTTTGTTTAATTTAGGCCGGCAACGCACTCGCAACGCCCTTGGTGGTGTAAATGTCCATGGGTGATTGTAACTACTTAACATCAGGTGGTACTATTTGCTCGTTTCCCCCCTTTTTTATATATAAAAAAACGCGTATGTTAATTATTATTAATCAAGATCAGTTATAAAATAAATTATTTTTGCATTGGTTGTTAAATATTAATCTTATCGCGGGTACGACCGCGAAGCTCTCTTATAGTATTAAATAACAATATTTTAAATTACTTAAAAATTAAAAACCCGACTGTTTTACAGTATCTCGCACTTTAAAATCGGCTTAACTGTTAAGGCTACAAGTGATCACAACAGTTCACCTTTATTGACAGTTTACGTCCGCCATTTGATTTCTTAACGTTACATAGCCTATGACATTCCGGGGAAGAATATGGATTTAGTGACCCTAAAATCGTTTAGGCCACAGGAGGTCACAATGGTCGGACCTACATACATACATAGGCGCGAAAAACATTAAATGTAGTCTATTCTAGGTACGTAGGTTAGGTTGCGGTAGGTTTCGGGTAAAAAGTAGGTTAAACATAATCCTTTTATTAAAATCAAAAATATATTAAATATGCCTAAAATATCTATAAATGACACATTATTACCTTGTTATACGACTGTTTAATTTACAAACAATAATAAACATTAGTTGTGTTGAGTTTATATGAGTTTCACTACAATTCGTAAATGCATTATTGGTTTATTGCTATGCTTTTTCCAAGGGCATTCTCCTACGCAGCCCGAGTTAAGTAATACTGCCCATGAAATAACACGATTCGAGTCACGTAATCGTTTTCGGTACTTTATTACGAAATAAACATGTATTTTTATGCCTTTTGAATTTTTTTGTCATTCCTATTGTGATATTATAACGAGTTATTGGAAGTACTCGTGTTATATTATGGTAACAACTTGCGAGAACGGCTAACATTGTGTGTATGGTTCTGATTGTATGAGTCATAGCTTGATGTTTTATATCCTACTATCTACAACCATTTATTTGCGGATTCGCTCGCGTTTATGTATTTTTGTTATCCGGAACGACCGTCGAAAAATTATTTTATTATGTGGCCGGTCACGAGCGGACAACGTTACGGGAGGTTAATTGTGCTATGCCAAACATTATCGGAACTGCAAGCAATAAGTAGATAAAATTTTATCGGAATTGGATGAACGGCATTAAAGCGAATAAGATACGAATAAACAAACAAATATTATAATTCTATAATCATATTAGATAAACTTTTTCCATTCCATTCCTATCTTAATCAGATTTCAAATCGGACGATTGACAGGGAGTACCTTAATTTAATGCATTCAAATATACAAATAAAGTATTAATGTAGCTGTAGATATTCATAACGATAATAATATTTTAAAAGTACATATGTGTTACGTTCATACTATTTGACATTAAAAATCTCAATTTATTTCAATGGTTAAAATTCTCTATCCTATAGTAGGAATACTATGATAAGCTCGTCTATTGACTTCTCGCCCTAAAGATACTCTCGTCTGTCATACTCAGTAGCTGGTTGCTAGGCAACATCGACCAAACAGCTTGGTGTCATAATCCATGAGCTTATAAGATATTATTAGTTATACACGACTCTAAAGATTGATCAAATTAATTAAAGACAATAATTAAGTAGTTATAAAACAAATTATCTTTTACGAGAAGACTTTAAAATTATGCATCTCATTTAATTTTACAGACATTGAAAAGCGTATCCGACAAATAAGGATTTGTAACAATTACGAAACAAGAAAAGTTAAATAGGTTTATTTGTATTTACGTTATGTGTTTTTCTTCCAGTTTTCAACGCGTTCCCTCGAGCCGTCCTTTGGTCTATTGTTCAAGGACCTGTTGGACGACCTCGGTGTCCACACGACGGGAGCGTCGGTCATCGCCAGTACACTTGACTCAGTGGTTAACTTCTCTGGGTTTTTCGTGGGCCCTGTGATAAAGACTTTCTCGTATAGAAAAGTCTGTTTTGTTGGCTCGACGATATGTGCACTTGGGCTACTCTTCACCGCGCCAGCAAACAGTATGGGTCATATATTGGCCACATACAGTATATTGGGAGGTGAGGTTCTTATTTTATTATTACTTATTAGTCATCAGCGATATTGATATTTTTTAAGACTTTTATTATTACAAGCAGTTAAATTGTTTATTTGGATGTGTTTTTGTTTATCACGTGATAAACTAAAATAATAATTAATTACGATAATCAATAATTTATAGTCAAAATTATTAACTATTAGTCAGTAAATTGTTAAATAAATAAAAGGTGTTTCCAAAGCTTTCTCTTAATAATTTAATTTAAAAAAAATGCATAGGCATTGTTGTACCGATACAATTTGTCATACTAGCATTAATATAAGGAGCAACTGAAGGAAAATGTTAAAGTCGTATTATTTCGTAGCGTATAAACTTGTCGCAGTTAATATCATTTCCTTAAATCTTTCTTAAAAAAATTAGGACATAATTGCATAATATTTTGCTGGTATTAACAAAACGACCCAATATGCCACATACTTAATGAAAACATGAGATTATTAAAGAAAAAGGTCGAGGTCGTGATATTTCGCAGCGGAGTGGTATAGTTTGTTCGAAGAGATCATATGGCTCATAGATTTCTTTCTTTGGGGTTATCTTGAGGATAATGTGTACATTAATTCACTAACCGTTCAGAATGAAAAGGTAAAACTAACACCCATGTTTTTTTATTGCTCTTATTTTGTCACTTTTTATATTTATAAACCAAAAACTTGATTTTGTATGTAAAATGCATTAAAAAATTCAAAATATAATTTTATTTTTAACACATTATAACGGCAATAGAAAGGTATGTAAAATTTTGAAACGATACAAAACACCCGAAGTTTCGTCATTCGTCGTGGTCACGAGCGGACTGGTGTACTGCGCGCCCTCCGGCGGCGAGTGCGCGAGTTTTCTTCGCCTACCCTCACAATATTATTGTCTTTACGGTTATCATAATGCTGGGAGCACACTACACTAACCCGATATATTAAATGCGATAAGACCCGTTATATTAAATATGAATAGTATAAATCGCGAAAGTTTAAAATATATAGATACAAAACGCGTTATAATTAGTGTCAAATCCCGGAGTCGGAGCATCTGTCTTGTTGTTTCTTAGAATTTAATCTCTATACGAATGTATGTTGTACATGCATATTGATGAGGTCATAACCGTTGTACTGTGAAAATATTGAACAAAGGTTAATGATGCGTGACTAATGGTTAGCCCTTCGATAATAGCGAGCACATGTAAAATGATGACTTATTATTGCGAATAATGATAACAACTTTATTTATATGGATGTTGCTTCAGAATGTAGGTTTAGGCTGTTTCCCGGAACCTTGAATAAAAAAGAAGTAACCTAAATGTAGATCTAATGTTAGAAATCTTTTACCTATATGTTCAGTGAATTGTCTAACTCTATGGTTATTTAAATTTCGAAATATTCCGATAGTGGTATGCATTGTGTACCCAAATGGTAGTAGCCTACGGCAATTAGAGATTGTGACTACTTTTCTTTTGAAGTGGGTTCCCCTTATTTAAAAAAGTCTTGTACTAAAATCTGGACATAGACTTACAAGTTAAACCAGTACTTAAAAGGAGCTTCCCAGCTCTTAGATATCTCTTTTTTATGGTATAAGTTAAAGAAATCCAGATTTTTTAAATTATATTTTGCTTCTTTATAGAATATGCAAAAATATCGACTTACGATTGTGCCGTGTAATTCTGTAAACAACAAGATAGTTGAGTCTATGATATACGTGACAGACAGAAAGATGACTTTTAGATGTACGTATCTTTTATTTCGGTACCGATAAAAACGTCTCATAAATTGAAGAGTAACCTATTTTTATACACTCAACATGTAGATACAAATTCGTTATATTTTTATTTGTTTACAGATGACAACATCGATAGTCTGAATATGTCAGAAAGACATATTCAGAACATCGATGTTTTTCCAATTTAATGCATTTGTAAACTTTTATTAAAAATAAAGTTAGAATGTTGTTTATAAAACATAAATACAAAATTTTTTGTCATGTTACAATTGGATGCTAAAAAGCAATAATGTGTCAACCCACACAAATTCGAAAATATTGATGTATTCTGATAATGTGTCACGTATTTAACATTATTCAATTTTTTTTAAAGTCATCCAAACTAAATAAGTACAGAAAAAAGTTACTTCATTTAATGTTACAAATATTGAAGTGCGATACATATTTTGTAATATGCAATATTCGCATATATTTGAAAAACGTATTAATAGATAAATCTTCTTATTATATCTATCTGATTTTAATTCATTATATCTTTTATCAAAATAGAAAAGAAATATTGAAATATACTTCTTCAAACAAATTGATTAAGAATACGATTAACGTCTTTAGGCGCCATTTTCTCGAAATGAAATCTGTGTGGCTTGTCATAGTTTGTTTGTCAGCGTCATTATAAAATTAAGTGCTAGCGTAATATGATTAAAGTTATTTCCTAAACATTAGGTATGATTATGAAATTGATGATGCATAATTTTTTATATTAATTATTGCATACTTCATAAACATTCCACGAATACTACAATGTGTATTCATCTATTTTCCTTATGTTCCGGAAATTATTGATTTGTATGGAACTAACATTTCCATTAGTTAAGTATTGCGTTTGCGAACATCGCATTGTAGTGTTAAGTTGGCCTTGAGGAAAACTGATTGCCTTCTAAGGCATGGGTTATCTGTAGCGGCCTTGCTACCTAGAAAGTTATATTTATAAATGTATATTACTAAAACACTAAAATAGACATTTGAATGCCTAATTATACAACAATAACGACACATTAACGACGTTATTGTTGTTTCTTCGCTGAAAATGACGGTAAAAATTACTTACTGTTTGTACAAATAACTAGTAAAGTAAAGTAACCCTGTAAATATCTTACTACTGGGCAAAGGCCCCCTCTCCTGTTAAGGACAAGGTTTAGAGCTTAATCCACCACGCTGCTCCACTGCGGGTTGGCGGATATACATGTGTTACAATTTCCACCTGCACATGCAGGTTTCCTCACGATGTTTTCTTTCAGCAATAATAAAATAAATAACTGAAATTTATTTCATTCCATCGTAATCGTGTTTGCTTTTAAAAATAAAGCCTAGTAGAGAGATTTCGACTGCCTGTTTATCTTGTAAATTATTTTAATGATGTCTTATTTAAAACGTTAACCACAAGTAAATATCAGTCGGTCCAAAATTATTAGTTATTATATTTTTATATTTATAATATTAGTTATTATTATTAAATACGAAATTTTCCATAATGTAATATCGTAGGCTTATTGTTGCTAATGTATAGCAACCCTTAGTTCACGAGTGCGACGAGTAATTGGTTTTTATTAAGATTGCACTTTGAACATTTGCTGGGAGAGCTCTTACAGTACTTACTATTTGCATTTGATTGAATAAAAAAATGTTATTTTTATTATAACAATTACTAACCGTGTCGTAAAAAAGAATACCTGCAAATTTATAACTATCTAATAAATATAGCTATATGGTTTATTTAACATTATTGACTAGGCTATATTTTATGATCATGATAAAGATAAACAGATAAGATCTGATTATACACTGCTCAGTAATCTTGACACAGAAAGAATTGTCCTCCTTTTTTATATAAACACTAGATGTCTCCAGTGATTTCGCACACGCACTTGTAACGTGACTGACTTATGACTTTGTTTATCCATTTATATATTTTTGCTTCAAATTAGAATTTCTTTGAATAAAAGATGGTATTCGAGAAATATTTTTTGTAATATATGTACAACTATTCTTCTGTTTCTAATTTTTACAACAATGTAATACAAATGCAAATTACACGGTGTATAATCGTTGTAGCTTATATAATTTAATAATTTCTTGTAAAAATAGAGTTGATTTATGATGATAACACTTTATATTATATTTATGGTTTTTTATTTCTAACATTTACCATACATATAATACAATTTTGAACATACAGCTTCTTATATTGTTGAGAATAATAGTTTTGGAAATTCAACAAAATAACTTATCTTTTGGGTAACAATATAATAATATTACATGTATCCTAAAAAGAAACAGGATTCTTCTGATTAATTTACCTAAGTCAAAAAAGATTAATATATATTACATTTTCGAGTATTTGTTATAATTTTAAGTGGTAAAATATTATGTATGTCGCTTAACAAAAACCTGTATTTCGTTCATAGAACTGGTTTATGGATGACTCCGTGTATTTTTTATTGATTTATGTATACCACTTTGATGTTGTCTGTTCACGTGATGTTTTAGCAATTTTTTTAACCCAGAGGGGTAAAAAATTGCTCCTTGGTGACGCCTTGGACATCCTCCTATTTCAAATCACGTCTATTTTTTGGTACAAAGTATCTGACACATTTTTAAAATATTATCATTAAATACAGGTATAATATAATTTACTTCTGGAAAATTAAACACAGTAATAAAAATAAGAAATTTTTATTACGGTCCTTCTTCCAATCTTGCGATCAACGAAAACATTAATACACAATCATATCTCGTCAACATCCACTCTCCGCCTTGCGATGTTTCGTTATTTTTTTTCGAAACACCTTTCTCTTTACCTCACATGATTAATGAAGGATCCCTAAGCAATAATTTGTATATGCAAACATGTTTTTTTTTCAGGTTTCGGGGTTGGTTTAGCGTCATCGTCATCTTTTGTTTCTCTCAATCATTATTTCTCAAAGAAGCGTGGACAGGCTGTGGGGTTGTCTATGGCTGGTACAGGATTCGGTCTGATGGTCATGCCACAGCTAGTCAACTTGCTACTCGGTGAATTCGGCTTCAGGTGGACCGTCGCCATATTGGCCGCCTTAGCCTTCCATGCTTTACTTGGATCATGTTTGCTTCAGCCTGTGAAAAGACATCTTAAAGATGAACCTATCGACTGCGAGATGCAATTAGTAAAGGTCAGTTTGAGGGCAACTTGTTATGTTTTTCACTAAAAGTAGTATTTGATTAAACGTTTAAAATCATCAAATCTATTTTCAGGAAATGGAGTGTATACATGAAAGTGATGAAGAGGCCGACGATAAGTTCGAAATCAATCCGCTCGTCACTCATCCGATGACAAAGTTAACGAAGCAAAGATCTAACCTTAACATGAACCACCCATCAGTGAGAACTATTGGTCTACCTAGAGCGAAGACATGTGATAAGCCGCTCCAAGAATTCGATGGAAATACAAAGTTGAGTGCGGGTTTGACAACCGCTGCCTCAGTGGCAGCGATGCAGAGGGTGACATCTAGCGGCAGTATGAGCGAAGCGGCCAGGAAGAGAAAAGTATCTGTGATATCGAATATATCTAACATGGACTTCACGGGTAGCTACTTGCAACTCTATCTTGATGTAAGTTTTTTTATGATAATACCATATGAGCAGATGGGAACAGGTGACATAGTAAGAAATAAGTGAGTGTTGAGATGACGGCTGATAGAAGAAAATAAAAGAGAAGAACATGTTGTGCAGACCCCACATAAAGTGGGACCAGTGCAAGAAGAAGATGACCATACGAGCAGGTGGGATAGTTGATGTTAAGTGATGACAAAGGAGCCAAATAAGTTACCAGTTTAACAAGGAATGAGGGGTGAAGGGAAATAGGAGAATCAGTGAAGGAATGGGGGAGGGGTTAGGTTTCTGGCTCTTACTCACCGTACAAAATGGGGCTATATTAGCTTTTTCTCGCCGGTCTTTCGCGAGAATTTCAAGGTCAAGCCAGCCCTTGAGCTCTAGTCTAAGAACTGTATTAATATTATAACTAGTTTATCTCTGTCAAAGTGACATCTCGCAGTGATTCCCATGGCCACTCTTCTATCTAACTTTAAATTTCTACATATTTAACTTTTAAATATTTTAGTGCTAAAAAACTATTTGTTAATTCCAAAGAATACAATTACTGTTTTTATTTAATTAAAGTAATTATAGAACTTACAAATAATCAAACTAAGATAACAATCTTACCATTTGTTCATTATTTCAGACGGCGGATGAAGACGTCTTACAAATGAAATCAATAAAAAAAACTGAACCCGAAGAAGAGAAGAAGCAAAGTTTCGTCAAGAAGTTTATTAGCCTTATGGACTTGGATTTATTGAAAGATTGGTCTTTTTTAAACCTTTTACTTGGACTTTCCCTGTTCTGGGCTGGAGAATTGCAGTTTAGGATGTTAACACCGTTTTTTATAAGGAGTTTAGGGTATAATATGAATGATACAGCGTTCTGTCTGTCCATGACGGCTATAACTGATATAGGAGTACGATTGATATTGCCACCGATTTTTGACAGGACGACTATACCCAAAAAGATGATATTTTTCGTTTCGTCCTTCTTTTTAGCTGCGACGAGATCAGGTCAGTTTTATATTAGTTTTTTTTCGTAATGGCTAAATATATAAATTATATCGCTTATATAAGTTATGTATGTATAAAGCTTACTAAAATATATGCTACATATACGTTTTTACAGTAGGTTTAATGTAAAATTAAAATTGTTTTTTTTTGTAAGTTATCGTTGACCTCAAGCTGAAAACTGAAAATACACTTAATGTCCGATATTAAAAATTTCGATTTAATACTTATTCTCACAACAAATGAACATTATTTTTTTAGTATTTGTTAGATTATAGATAAGGCTTATTTATAGTTACCACTTCGCTGCTATGTATAATATTTAGCCAAATTCAACAAACGGTTGATGTAAAGCAGTAATTTTTCAAATAGGGCACAGTAAAAACTACGATTAGTATTTTATATTTGAATATCGCAGTATGATTGTAATAACCGTTATTCCATGATATGATATATGTGGGACTGTAAATTGTCGATATATGTGTAATGCGAGTTTTTCGATAAATACTCGATGGAGTTTTGCGTAAAATTTACTAACGTTGATTATTCTACGTATCAAAATTGTCACTCGCACTCACAAAAGATATAAACTCAAAACTTAAACTCAAACTCAGAATATACTTTATTCAAATAGGCTTTTAAAGCACTTTTGAAACGTTAAGTTACATGTCATATTTTCATTTTAGATTATTATAAAGCTACTACCGGTTCGGAATGTAGTCTCTTCCGAGAAGAACCGGCGAGAAACTCGATAGTAACTCTTTTAAAATCATTTATACATAATATATTTTTATTACATTTTAATTATGTTATCCGGATAGAAACATATCCGGATATAAGTATCCGCCAATCATACGTGCTTTTGTTTCAATCCACCAATCAATTTTACCCTCACTCATTTTGTTGCTCTTTGTTAACAGTTTTAATCTAAACCTGTTTCACCCTAAAAAGCCTAAGCTAACTTTGTAAACAGTATGGTACAGTTCACAATTTATCGACAGTTTAAAATTTCACTAGATATATTATGAACTAACGGTGGTCATAACATACGGTAACATAGATTCCACGCTTAGTATTAAATTTACTGTAATCAAATTTGTGTAAGCGAGTTAGCTGAGTTAATAATTGAAATTTAATTTAATTTCATATATAGGCTTCAAATATAGTTTATGATTTTGAAAACCAAAAATCTCCCTTTTTTGTGACATTTAAGCCAAAAAAAACGGTTAAAATCCCAAGTGTTTTTCGGTCACTTTATTAATAAGCGTCCGAAATGTAAATTTAAAAAATACATACACACAAGTTTTTAATATAAAATATATTGATTCTATGTCTTTCAACCATTTTCCAGTTCTAGCTGAGCAATCAGAATGGGTACCTTTAATGGTCTGGCTTTCAATATGCGGTTTCTTCAGAGGGATGTGCTTAAGTAACTTCACTTTAACAATATCGGAGTATTGTCCCTTAGAAAAATTGCCAGCAGCCTTCGGATTACACATGGTCAGCAAAGGAGTCTTCGTTGTGCTAATTGGTCCACTTATTGGTGAGATTTTTGACTCTTTTCTTCCTATTTTTTATCTATGTACTTATAAAGAATATTTATTTAAATAATAATGAAATTAAGAAAACCCAAATTATAATAAAATAAAAAGAACCGACTTCAACAGTAAAATACGTTATTTCTTGTACTTGAATGACACACTTATTTAAACTGTTTTTGTTTTAAAATTAAAACTAATAATATGAGACTGAAAGTATACCCATCGAATAAAAAAATATTTTTTATAATCGGTTAAGAAATGTAGAAGTTCTAAACATTAAAAAAAATATGCTACGAATTAAGAACCTATTACTTATTTTTAAGTCGGATAGCAAAACGAATATTGTTTTTTTTTATACCTAAAATTATTGACAATTAGGTCCTCTATGAAATGTCAAAACAGCGTAATGGTGTATATATTTATTTCTAATGTATGTATTTCACTTATTCCAAAAAAATTAGGAATACCACTGGCTCTTATACTGCAACTTTCCCTTCAAGTTTTCTTAACTGATTTTGAAAAATTCGTTTTTGTTTAAAAGGATATGCTTCGAGATTGATCCCATTGTAATTCATCGAATTCTATTTAGAAATTTCTTTTTAAAATCGAAACAACTGGTCGTTTAAGTAAACGAAATTGCATATTTGGGAGTTGAAACTGGTTTCCTTATTTAAGTCTTACCTATTTTATACATTCATGTGATTCTTACACAATTTTCGTCTGATACTAAAAAGATTATGTCAATTAAAAATCAATAATTGTTTACAGGATACGTAAGAGACTACACCGGTAACTTCTCTACATGTATACACGTACAGAACGCGCTCATATTGTCATGTGTACTTGTATGGGGAATAGAGTACGCTTTGGCGTTTACCCGACGACGTAAAGTTGTACAAATATAGTACTTATGGTTTATTGTACTCAGTACGAGGTTTTAACATAATTCTGCCGGGTAGCAATCGAAGACGTTGAACGACATTCTGAATGTTCGCTTCGTTATTTGTTATTGTACTATATTTTAGTATATCGTCGGCCTTATATGGTATACTACTAAATCTCTTTTTTGACCAAAATTAAGTCTATCAATTTGTTAAAGAATCAAATCTTTAGAACTTCCGAAAACCTATTCATTTAGACTATTTCAACCGTGTTCCAAGTTTCCTTAAGGACTAGGAAAGTGCTGATGAAGTGAAATTTCAAACGTGAATTTTTTCATGGTCCTGAAAATTGGCGAAAAGGAATTAAGTAATTACAACATATTAAGCGGACGATATCTTTGTACGTTGATTTATATAACACTTTAAGGTATGTTTTAGATTTAATATAATCAGTGACATTCGAATTTATTATGCTCTTCCGTTCTGTAGAAAAAACTGCCAACGTTCTTTAGCACTTTATTAGTTTAGAAGCGTACTTATTTTCTAATGATAATATTTATGCTCTAATTTCCCTTATATATTCGTTCTGTTGAGAGTAACCAACATAAACATTAGCGATTGTAACACGTAATATTAGATATTTAAAATATATTTTAAATTTATTGTATGTTGATTGAATAGTATTGTTGATTTATTGTTGAGCAAAATTAGCAGATTATTGTAATTTATAATTTCACGCTCAAATGTTTAAAAATAGTTTTTTTTTCTCTCTAATAATTAGCTCTTTAGCGAGAATTACATCGGTAAGTTTTACTTTCGTAATTGCTAATACTCAGTTACCTGGTAGCAGTTACCTAAGTAACTTTACGAAAGCTGTGAATAAATAAAAAATAAGGCACAGTAAATTCTTTCAGGTGTAAAAGCAATGATAAACAATTTATGTAAATTTTATGAAAGTCTGAACGAACTTACAAGTAAAATTCTCGCCTCCTATTAGCATGACGTCTATCATGACATTTTAATATACTTAATGTGACTTAGGACTTGAGATATTTAACGTTGTGTGTTGAATTATAAAGGTTTGATATCAATATATGGGATTCCATGACGTGCAATTGAGCAGGAATTTTTATCTATCTGGATTTTTAAGGAACATTTTAGAAGACTTTTCTAGATATTCTTTTTACTATAATATTTTTAGACGTCTGTTCGTAGTACGTAGGAATTTAGATGACTCTTCGCGTAGACTGTTGTCTAACGACAGATTTCTTCAGTCTTAATTTACGAAAAAAAGTAGTATTTCATTTAAAATGTTCGAAAATTAAACCATGATAAAATAATTGATGTAATAAAACGTCCCTTAAAATAAAGCAGTCCATAAACGTTCAATGAAAAAAAAATAGTCTATAGACCATAGAACTTTTTTTATCTACATTTTTCGTAGGTACTTTATTTGTAGCCAGTGACAATTACCAATAGTAAAATGATTTTGTGTGTGAATGGTAAACGCTGCTGTATCTTCCTTCAAAAACCCTCAGTGATATAATAGTTTAAATAATTTATCGTTTTTATTTAAAGAACTATAAGAAGACTATTCACCATCTGTGTTGTTGTTGACACTTTTGTCTAAGACTTTGTAATTATAGGCATGTTATATTGTTTATATATTTACATTAATGATTTTATTACAAAATGATTTGAAATAATAATGACGAAAATACAATTAATAACAAAATAAATTTATATACATGCAAACATAATTTGCCAAATTTTCTAAACTTAATATTAAGTTCTTTATATCCATGTTTTTATTGTTATATTTCTACCATTTCGTCTTCCAAAATTCTTTTATTAATCGATGTATCGACGTGCGCTTTTCGACATGTGATTTTAGCGACCAAATAGTATACTAACTTTTGATAAATGCGTTATTGTACTTAGAATTAAAACAAATGCCATTTTGACATTTCGATCTGTCATTTTCATATTAGGCATCTTATATAATCTGTACTTATTGAACTCTTGCAATCAATTAATGAAATGTGTGTGCCAATAATTGTAATTAATAATACGTATATTCAAATGTAAACTATGTGAATATTTGTATGATTTTACATGACTTAATGAATGGGATGAATAAAATGTAAGCCGTTTTAAGTATACAGGATGATTCATGAAGTTAAGTTACTGGGGAGAAGTCTGAAACTATGAGCTATAGAAATTTGTGAAACCATGTGTTAGGAAACAATATAATTTGTCAAATTAATTTATTCTTATTTTCTAAATGTATCAAAATTAAATCCTCAACAAAAAACATCAATAGATTGATATCACAATTTTGAACCATTTTTTGGGCTGTATAAATTATTTCGTTGGCCTTTTGGCATTTTTCGCGCCAAACGGCACAACGAAGGCGGGTTGAAGCGTGGGGGAACGGCGGGAAATAATCCAAGTGGTTTGATTGAATGGTATAAATATTGCTAGAGAGGATAAAGGTTAGTGTCACTGCTTGTTTCTATAGAATATATATATATGACTAAGCTATGGAGTAAACTTTGCATCATATGTAACAATTTACATTTCAATGAAATATGCCTACTTCTGATGTGTGGGATTTCAAAATAAACCTGTTCTGCTCAACATTCTAGAAAACATCGTTTTATTTATTTCAAATTAATAAGAATCCAACACATGTCACCGATTTTAAAGTGAAGAAAAACCGCAGTCGAAGATTTGCAGGAAAACTTTACATCTCTCGGTAATTGAATCTGGTATTTAAAAATAAAATCTTATGTTGTAACTTTTTGTTGCAGAAATTTATAGAGTAAATCGTGAGTAATAAATGGTAATAAGGCACCCTCATTGTATAAAAACAATAAAGTATAGTTCTTTACTGTGTTTATTTTTTTTAATCGTACAAGAAGTAATTCTGGATTTTTTTTTCAACATTTTTGATATAAAGCACCTATAGCGGCGGTTCTGACTAGTTGTTGGCGACATGCGTCTCCTCGTTATATGATGGTAGATATATATTATTTCCTATCGTGAAAATTTGCGAACATCTTTCAAACTTTCACATTTGCCAGGCATCTCAAGACGACTTACAAGTTTTTTCTAGCTCTCAAAGTTTCATATTTCTCCATATTAACATACCCCAATGAAACATCCTGTATATTTTCTATACTTATGTAATTATTATTATTTTGTTGTTAAGTATGTTTTTATTTTTCACACGATTAATGTGTTTAAATTAATTTTAATGCTTTTTGTGTCAATTGGGTGAGACTTAAATGAATTTTTTTTTATCAATGTTATTAAGTATGGGTTATTTGTCTTTTTTGTTGTATCGATTTTTTTTCAGTAATTGTGTCCCATAAATTATGGTTGCTTTTGAAATTAATGTTTTTCAATTATAATAAAATAAATATGTGTATTAAAATGTTATAACATATCAAGAATAACAATAAGACATTTTTTAAATCTTATAAAAATAACTTGAAACTTTTGTAATTTAAACATCTAAATCTGCATTTTTTCTTTTTTTTACACACCATTAATATTATAATATAAATCATAGCATACATATATATTATTTTAAGCGATAGTAAAATGGTCTATCCCATTAAAAATTGGCAAAATTATAATATTTCGTGATGAGTATTCGCCGCTGTAAAATGAAAGCTCATAAATTCATCGATTAAATAATTATAAAAAAAATATTGTGAATAATTTAAAAAATAATTTTCTACTCATTCTTGTCACATAAAATCACAAGTTACTCTGCTATTCTAGAATCGTAACCATTCTTTACGTAATGAAATTTTGAACTGTCATTTTATTGCAGCTGATTAAGTTTCGAAGTTTTGTAACAAACGAAATTGATATGATATAAAAAAAAGAATACGATTTTTTTTTGTTAAAATATTGTTTGTAATTGATAGGAATAAACTGTCTCGAAACATACGTATAACAAATATTTACATTGTTATCCAATGAAGATTAAATTAATTATACACAAAACATTTTTTTTTCTATAAAATGAAATGCTACAGATAAAAAATAGCACTAAATAATTAGTACGTATACGTATATCATTATTAATAACATCAACGAAAATATTTTTATTTTCTTGCTTCCCCACGAGTAATCGAGACAGTCTATTGGCTATTGAACTTTCCATTAACGTTCAATAACCTGAAAGGTAATAAAATTCTAGCGATAATTATTATAATTTAATGATATATTATGTTATTTATATTGGATGATGAGTGATGCGAAATTGTAAATGTCTAGATATCATATGAAATATATTATTGTACCTCTTGTAAAGTTAGCAAGATTTTTATAAAGAATGACTTAATCTAATAAAGTACTTATTGGTTACCTTAAATTTTCTTTTATTTTCCTTTAATATTGCCGTTTAGAGTTTTTTATATATTTTTTACCAGTTTCGACCGAGTTTCAGATAACAATTTAAATCGTCTAATTTATTTATACTCTATTGTATACCATATTTTAACAGAAAAAGAAAAATTACATATAATAGGAAAAAAAATAGTACAATAGTATAATATTTTTATGCGAGTTCTATGGCTAATACAATATTATGTATGTACACATTTTCCCGGCAATGGTATCTCTTGTTCAAATTTTTAGAGTGAGTAATGATTTCTATATCACTTTGTATTTCTTTCACCATAAATAAAAAAAACTGGTCAAGTGTGAGTATGACTCGCGCACCGCACAAACTAGTACAAATCTATATAAGACCAACCAACCTACGCTTCGAAAATATAACTATGTAAATGGTCCTCCCTCCCTCCATAAACTCAAACCATTTGTAGTCAACTCAACTTGGCACCGACCTCAAAATGTGGTAGAAAATATTTATTTTTTACTTTAATAGTATGCTTGTTTCGGTGTCGAAGTCGGTTTGTTTTTTTTTTTTATTATTTTTCACTTTTAAGTGACGAATATAATAAGGTGTAGTAAGGTACCGTTTGTGATTTACTTAATTTTTTAAAAAATTAATGTAGTTAACATTATCTTATCACCAATTACAAAGTGTTGCTTTTCCAGATTCATAGCTGTTAATTATTACGCAGTTCTCCTGGTATCGCATCATCAGCTCCACTTCACCGTATACATTGTGCGGAGCATAAATTGCTTAGCAATCATATTGAAGCAATTGGTGTATAAATACAGTCGAACATATAACCTCCTCCTTTTCGAAGTCGGTTAATAAAAATAGTTGGTCATTCACGGAAATTAAATCTCGAAGATTTTTTCGCTTTTTAATTTTCGCAATCCTTTATTTATTTTCGCAAGAGAATTCTTCGAAAGATACCCGATTCCGTAAAGTATTATTTCTTGTTTTGTTGAGAAAAGCTGTATGCAATTTAATTTTTTAAGCAAAAAAAATAAGAGATCGCGAATATATGCAGAAATACAAATAATAATATTGTTTTTAAAGGTCAAATATATCACATAATTTTTTTTTTCAAAAAATTAAAACATTCGAAGTCGGCGTCAAGTAAAACCTTTTTCGTGTTATTTACTGGCACCGACTCCATAATGTTGTACAAAATATTTATTTTAGGCCTTTTAGTTCATTTGTATCTCTTAGGTTCGTTTTTGAAGTCGGTTAAATTTTTTGAAAAGAAAAAAATTATTGTACATTCTTGAGTTACGATCATAATAATATTAAGTGATTTACCTAAGTTACAATAGCCTAATGCAAACTGTTCATTGCCGTCAACAATATATATCTTTTCTCGATGCAGGGCTGTTAATTATTGAGGAGTTCTCCTGGTGTTGCATTATCAGCTCCACTTCACCATATGCATTGTGACGAGCGTAAGTTGTTTAGCATTTTTATTGAAATAATCGAATCGCCGTGAAATACTTGTTAATGAGTAGTTTTGGTGGCCATCTGTGGTCTTCATCATCAGTTTATTTCACCAAAAGTGATTTTCTGAAGGTAAATACATAAGTTACTATCTTGTCTATTTTTTTTCGGAGTCTAATCATGTCAACAAACACTTCCCGGAACAAAAATCACGGATTTTCGAACAATTACACATTTTAATGAATTGTTGAGATAATAAACTGAACTGTTTGAATGATAATAAAACATTCAACCTAAAACCTTTTTTAAATAGTTTAAACAATTTAAACAATAATGTTCAACTTTCAAAAAGGCGTTTATTTAAATCTAAAATTAAAGGTTTTTATTTAAAATTAAAATAAAAGGTTAATACTTAAAAATACTTTTAACAAGGTAAATTTATAAAACTTGAGACATTTCACTAGCATGACTTAGCTGGAATTTTATTTTACTGGAAAGTTTTTAATGAATAGTACTAATAAATGTGCTTTATATAGTTGTTTGTGAAATTAATATATTTGTATTGTTTGCTAACATGATTTTGTTAGCACCACGTCTTTTATACTTAATATACTATTAGATGGATTGAAATAATTTTAGCGGGAAGGTAAAGTAGTTTTTTCAGCCTAGGAAAAATTGTATCGAAAATGATGCAGCTCGATGGTATATTAGATGCTGCATCAGATGCACCGACAGAAGAATCGAGCGAGGAATCAGTTACATCATTAGTCTTAATTAAAATTTAAAAATAGATTGTCTTGATAATTTTTTATATTTCTACACGAATTCTTAAATTTTTTTTAGAATTTATTATAATAACAATATTTTTCATAATATTTCATTATAAAATCATTCATTTTAATCATTCATTCAGTACTTTCACATCTCTATCTATTGTCTCTGGTTAGATGGACGCCATATTTGATTTGCTGTTTGGACTACGGAAAAAAATAGACTATACCTATATCGGTATAGGTGTGCCTATAATATTTGAGGAGTTCCCTCAATTTCTCCAGGATTCCATCATCAGATCTTGACCTGAAGACAATGGGACCACCTTGGAAGTATACCCTTTTAAACAAAAAAAAAAAAATCGATCTGTTTGAATTTAATTGTTATATTTTCGAAGTAAGTTAATACATACTCGTATTAACTTAGTTCGAAAATCAATCACGTGAAGTTTTTATATTAAATGTAAATTATGTAATGACGTTATAAATTGATGATTTTATCATTTGAGGGAAAAGTTTATTATGTTATTTTGAGCGCGTTTAAATAATATTTTTAATTTATTATTTCTTTATTTTCATATTTAGAATAATTTTAACTAACTTTGTCATGAAAACAATAAGAATAAATATGATATAGAGAGAGAGAGATGGCGCTGGCTGTACGTTGAATCGCGCTATCATTTTGCTAGCTGCGACATATAGATTGCATTGCGTTGTTTATAAAGGTTTGCTGCCCTGATGTTTTCGTTTTGTTACAAATTTCTCCTCAGTGATTGTAAAATTGTTTTTGACCGTGGTCAACTTCTATGTTAATTTGTTTTAAGTACATAAAATTTTAATTCTAAGATTAAATTTTTTTCTGCTTGATACGCTCTATTCTTGTAAGATCTCACACACAAGCTTGTTTTTTTTTTTCAAAAAAATAATGCGTTTTTAATGAATTGGATACGTATTGATTTATAATTTAGGTTTTGTTAACAGCTTCAAGTGAATGCAGCTCTGAATATTTGATATAATTTACAACTCGATACATTTATGCGATCCTGAGAAAAAGGTTTAAGACAGATGTACAGACTGACCGACACACAAACAGAAATTTACAGTTTTCGATTTTTTCCATTATTTGTACTATAAGACCTTGCTCCTGACCAAATACATGATGCTAGGTCATTGGGAAGTACACTATAGGTTTTGATTCCCTTGCGAAAACGTTAAAAACGCTAAAATACTTAAAATATGCGACATAAATGACCATATCTTTTGATTGTGTTAACTTAGAAGTTTGAATTGTTACATTCACTGGTTCCTGAGAAAAAGGTTATAAGACAAACTTACAAACAGACAAACATACATACAGAAATTTATGGAAAGGTACGGAACCCTAAAAAGATAAATATATATTTACCAAATCTTAATGAGATTTGAAACATTTAATTTGATAAGATTACTAACAAAAAAACGTTATCCAGAATTAAACTAATATTTAATCTTTTAACACTAAAATTCTGTAGTTATGCAAATTTTATTTACATTCTGACGCAATTTTGATTCCTATACGGATGGTAATAAATAGTTGTGTAGATTTTTATATTTATAACATCCGATAATTTGTAAATATATTTTAATTTGCGATTAATCCAAATTATGTATATAATACATTAAATTTAAATTTCGCCAATTATAAAAAAGTATCTAATAAAATATCACTAACTATATAATAAAATACTATACTAAGTTGGTATTATCAAAGTGAAAGTTGTATAAATGAATGGACGAGTGTTGCTTTTTCACACAAAATCTACCAAAGAGTGTTATTGCGTTAAATTATTGCTATAACAAAATGTCACATTTTGACAGTTGATTTCTGATTTTTATAATAAAACGCATCCATTGACTGTTAAAATGTCTTATAGTGAATATATGTTTTAATGGCGATAGTTTATTAATATTAGCATCCTGACTTTAAAGAAATTACAATTTACTGTAATGTGGTGGACATTTCTATTGTAAATATAAAAGTTACTGAGTATGGATGGATGTTTCTTCCTCTTTATATGGCTTAGGCGTTAGAATAACACAGGCTTTTTCTAATAAATGATCGCGGGCGAAGCCGCCAGCGGAAGCTAGTAATTTATACATCAAAATATACCTACTGATACAATTGGTACAGTTTATAAAAATGTTAAGTAAATTGGCTAGACAAACATTCGGTGTAGTAGTACTGAATGTACCTGTAACGTCAACGGTCATGGGCTCGATCTCCTCTCGGGGTAGATATTTTTATTTGTATAAATATGTGTTCCTAGGTCTGGGTGTTTGTCATTATAGGTCTACCCCTTGCGTCTCGAAGAGTACGTTTAGCTGTTTGTTCCGGTTACCACAATCCTAATAATGATCGTTACTCTTTTAGCAGGGAAATTATTCTAGTGTAAATGGTTTTTTTCTTGCTGAGGCAATCGTTCGCTCGAGAAATATAATAAACTTATAACACGACACGACACTTTAAATGGTAATAATTATTTATACATTTTTAGTTGATTATATTATTCTTACTAATGCCACTTGACTGCATTTATTTAATTCGTGTCATGAGTTATATTTTTCACATTATATAAAAATACACTTGCTGTTGGATTGTATTATATGACGTATCCTATAAAATTGTACTTATTATTTATTCCACGTAAATAATAATCACACAAGTGACGCACAATTTAAATCGAGTTTTAAAATTAGTTCTGAACTGTATAAAAATTGGAGGTACCTTTAAATATCTTTACAATTAGGGTAATAATAACATATTTTTCTTCCACCTACTATTTCTTACCTGCTATAGTATTTTTCTCCTTACTATTTTCGCTGGAGAAATGGCGCAAAATCGAACTTTCAACGGTGGTGTGGTACAATTGTATATTTTATTAATTAAAAGGCCGGCAAAGCATTTCGTAGTTCCTCTGGTACTGCAAGTGCCCATGGGCGGCAGTATTCACTTTTCATTAGGTGTCGCCCGCTCGATTGCCCCATATCGTATATAAAAGAACAAGGAAACAAAACAGGACATTTCTGTCCGGGAGTATAATTAGAAATTTCTTTTTGAACTAGTTATGCATTAGTGATGTCCACTGGTGCTGCAAATGTAGAGAGGCAATAGTAAATACCTGATATTCGGTGACCTGTCGTTTTTTGCTTGACCTGCTCGTTTATGTGGTAATTTTATAAAAAATAAAAAACAAAAAACTGCAAGATTTGACCGGTACATACAAATCAACAAGTGATTGAAAGTGTGCGCGTGCAAAGTGTGTCTGTGCATGCGCATCTTTATATATGAAATTTAAAACCGACTTAATTTTAACCGATTCAGTTGTTTAAATTTACACACAGTGTAAAATATCAACAACTCAACAAATAATTATCAATAAACATCGCTGAACTTTAAAATTGCGTCTAAAAATAAATATCGAAAGAAATGTTGCTTTTATGCTTAAACGTCTATATAAATGTTTCACGGACTCGGCATAAAAAATATCGGAATTAAAATTTAAAAAGAAATTAGGCACATGATATAAAATCAGTATTTGTCAGACATATGTTTATGACCTGTATGCTTCGTAGTGTTTTGTTTCATAGCCTTATTTAACATATGCATCGGGAAAGGTGTGCATAACCTGACATTAAAAACCACAGAAAATATAAAGAAGTAAGATCTACAGAAAAACGGCTGAAATCGGCAGTCAAATATGGATTATGAAGTTACTAGGATATTCAAAGTTTGCAGCCCCTACCGATACCTACATCGATATCGTAGTTCACAATCATATTCCGATAATACATAGCACACCAAGTTCCCCAAACCAAAGGCGACTACGACACGACACTAGCTTGAGAGTATTTCTTGTAGGTACTGCCACTGTAAATTAAAATAGTAGACTAATTTCCACTTAATTACTGCTCTTGTTGACTTCTTCATTGTTTTAAATATTTCCAATAAATTAAGCTACTACCGGTTTATATTTTCAAGTAACAAGAGTTGCCGAACAAATGTTTACTAAACAGTGATAAAATTTATACCCTTTTATGTTTCCTTGTTATGCAGCGAGAATATTAAATGGGATTAATTGAGTAGATTTTGCTCGTGGCTTCGCTAGCGTAAATGTAGATTTTGTCGATTTTGATTTATTATAGCCGGACGACTTTCAAAAACATATAGGTATATTGTCTTGGCGGTACGACGTGTGTCTCAGCTTTTTATTTATTTATTTAAGCTAGCAATATATATATTTTAAGACTGCTATAAAAATTTTGAAAGTACAATCAAGGTTTTTTTCACATTAAAATTACATCAACAATAAACACGGAACGAATTTGAATAATACCTACACGAAATTTAAACCAAAAAGTAAAAAAAACGTGTAATACAAAAATAAATGAGATATGGAAAAGATATACCTTATCTTAGTAACTACAATATTACAAATGAATGTCTAGTCAAAACAAGTACTTTTTTGCACGTTTCTAAAATGGAGGCCGAAAAATATGAGCGCTTTTGAATAGCATGTAGATGATAATTAAAAATATACGCATCAACGCATCACGCTCAACGGCCCCCATTAAGATCGCGTGACCTTGTGTCGGGGGTCTGGAAACACTCACAACACTAACACAAACACCCAGACCACGACAAATATCCGTATGGCCAATACAGACAATGGCCGTGAACGGGGATCGAACCCGCGACCGTTAGCGCTTGAGTTAGTTGCAGTGACCACTGCGCTAACGTGTCTGTAAAATATACGATCTCTAAAATTGCAAAGTTACAATAAGTTTATGAATGGAAAAAGAGGGTCTAGTTTGTTTGCAAATTACAGAAAAATTATTGGTAGGAGAAATTCAAAACATGTTCTTGAAGAAAAGTAAGTTTTCAATAAAATGTCTAAAAAAACTATTTTTGCGTTCTATTTAGTTATGATCGCATCTTCATCTTCTTATAATTTTATCATTATATTTTTTAAAAAATATCCTATATACAAAAAGGAAAAAGAATCTTAAAAGTGTTAAAAAAATTGCATGAATTATTATAACAAAAAATTTGAAAATCTACTAGGCTAATTAAAACGTGTTAGCAATAACACGTGATACCTGCGAACGGGAAATACCAAGCAAAAAAATATCATATCAATAAAACTTTCTTGAGTTTAGCTAACATATCTTTAATTTACTTTGTTTGTTGAGCTTCATTTTTTTATTTTCTTTACATTCATTTTTAGTGATGTATTTCAATTAAAATAAAAAAGAGACATTTTGTTTTTAAGTGCCGATATCTGAAGAAATGAAAAACGAAAAATCTAAGATTTCTTTCTTTCAACACTTTTAAAAAAATCGGTTCTCGATTGGTTTTTTATAGAGATTTTTTATGTATGTTTCTTGATTATTCGAACACGGCTAGACTGATTTAATTAATTCTTTTTTGTTTAGAAGAGTATACTCTATCATTCGTCTCACCGAATTTCGATCAAAATCCGTTAAGAGGTTTGTTTTGAAATAACTGGAGTATTTAACTATAAATGATAAGTTAATTGTACATTGTGGTGTTTAACATATTCCAAAAAATAGATTACAGTTATCACACGAACACAAGTACCGATAGTTCTTGCAATATTTTGCATGTTATAGCGCGAACGCGCGAAGGCTATGCTCTACTATCGTCTAAAAATCAAGTTTTCGATTGCGTAATATTAAATTATATTATGTTATTATGTTATATTCCGATATCCACAAAAATTGAAATAACATCATCTTTGTAAAAACTATGTAAAAATAGTTTTTGATCGATTGTTTGGTAGGACTACAGTAGTTCAGAATAGATATGGAGTAGTGGTTTCGAAAAGTGGTTTGTATGCTAAATATCTGTTTAAATTTATCTAGTGCTCGGCGGTGATGGAAAACATCGTGAAATTTCTGACACATGTATTGTGGATTAAGCTTTCTTCTTCTTTATTTTGTTTTGTGGCTTTTAGTTGTGCCAATTGTGCACATATTATTTCGCCAATGTCACGTGGAATGGAGAAAACACGATGGAGATTGTTCGGTGGGGTCGAGTATCCAACCTTAATTAATGATGAATTCCAAAATGATGTCCAAGATTTAGCCATGCGTGTATTCGCGATAGCACACAGATCTTGAGGGAAATTTTTGAAATGATCTAGGGAACCGAGTGGATTAAGCTTTAGACATTTACAGCGTCCTTATTCTTTGACTTTCGGTATTGAATATTTACCCTCAGACTTTTTTTCTATTAACACAGAAATATGGTATATTGTTTTTTTTTTAATATATGGAGATTTTATGATTCTTTAAATAAATAGTGGATCTACTTTTGTCAACCGAATTGCCGAATTTATAATCTTCTTGCCATAGCAGATAAATACATAAATACATTCTTCATCTTGGTTTGACGGGAATTTGGTCAAGTATTACTATTGCAGACTAATTGATTTCAAAATAGAAATAAAACATTATTTTGACATCTGTTACTTTCATATTTCTGTTGTAGCTTTATGGTTAGAATAAATACTTTAGGGTCAAGAGATAGTTGGGTCAAGAAAGGTGGTACAGGACCTAAATTTTCTTGTTCTAGTAATAAAACTCTATTAAGTAAAAAAATCTGTTATTTTTTTATGCATTTATAAAAAACATAATTAAAAAAATTCTTATCTCTCATCTACGTATACGAAGGCGCTGGTTTCAGCTACTTTTGCGGACGATAGGCAGAAATTATTTCCAAATTTTTAAACATATAAAAAAACACTCTTTTTGGGTCAGGTGTAAAAATGGCATTATCATTTTTTATTATAATATTTTATGTAATTATATGGGATCTTAAAGTAGCTTTAATAAAATTCAACTTTAATCATCCTGATTGGTTGTTGGTACTATTGGAATTTAGAAAAAATATTATGTATAAAGTAATTTTTATAAGAATGGAAAAAAGAAGGTCTTTTTCCATTCTTATAAAAGTCGCTTTTAACAGAGCATGCTATTTTTTTGGAAGTTGGATAATGGCTGAAAATAATTAAGTGTATGACTAAGCTTCTTTAAAACGTTTATGCCAATGCTAAATACGTATAGATAGTGATTTTCCAATTTTCTAAATCGCGTCTATCATATTCCAAACTATACGCGAGCGAAGTCGCGAGCACTACTAGTAATTGTAAAAAAATTGCGTTAATTTACATTTTAAAATGCACATTGGTTAACAGATGAGTTACACAATCTATTATATCTAAACTCATATCATTTGTGATGATATTAGTAGATTTTTAATAGTTTATAGAAACAAAATGTTTTCTTTGCAAAATGTGTAATTGCTGTTGTGTTTTTTTTACAATTAACAATGTTATTTTATTCCACTTGTCAATAATTAATATTAAAACTAAAGTTGCAATATAATGTACATAAAAAAGACATATTTACAAATCATAATAATTTCTGTACGAATCATGTCCGCAAATAAAATAAAACTTGTTATAGATGCCGAATTAAATTTCTTCTTTATAATATAAAAACCGTCGAACATTACCCTGTTACGCATCTCATAATATAGAGTCAAGACAACACAAAGCACAGAAGGAGGCTAGCTCTTACGCGCGCGGGTTGTCTGCAAACCTCGCGAACAAAATGCAACTTTACAATAATCCAAAATAGCATAATTTATTTATGAAATATAATTACGTTTACCAAATATGAGAATAGTCAGTTAATATTTTCAAATATTTAAATTTTTGTTGATTTTGTGTCGTGGACTTTTGAAAGAATATTTTTAAAATGGATGAGGCGTTTGCACATCTTGAGGGGAATAATTTAAGGAACAACAAGAAATCCGAGATCCCTCCGGATGGTGGTTGGGGCTATCTCGTTTGTATCGGTGTAGGATTTACATTCGTAAGTATTGAAGGTTTCGCTATTATGTATGTTTATACTATTATTAAGAATATTAATTGCTAGATTTTTTTTACAATAAGTTCATATAAAAACATATATGCTAGTAATGATCGCAAGGTATAGACTATATAAAACATATTTTACCACCGGATCGCGATTTAACAATCAAATAATATAGATATTAGTCATATAGATATGTGAAATATAATATGACCGTGTATTTCAAAATCCATGCGGTCAGTGACAGAAATTTTAAACACTTTTTAAGTATTTAAAACATAAATGATTTCGGCGTATAAGATGTACTAGAATTTATTTTTATATTAATTACTATTTCATATTTTTTATCATTTGTGACATTAGTGTAACATTAAATAAAGTTTAATATTTAATTGTTTACAGTAAAAAAGTCATCAATTAGTTGTATTAAATATTTATCATTCTTAGTTACGAATTTTTAATATATATTATGAAATACGTAAAGTTTGTTTACCTATTATTGTATTATAATGCATACGTCAAATATATTTTATGTGTTTATTATATTTTGTGTGTATTATGTATTTTTATAATAAGAAACATGATTATAATATGTTAGCTGTTTCTTGTGGCTTCGTTCGCGTGGAATTAGTTCTGCCCTACTTCCAGTTAACCAAGAGGTACCATATCGCCATAGCTTAGCAATTTTTTTTAATCAAAATTGATTCAATTTTTCTATAGATTTGTGATAAAACTAAAAAAAAAAATTAAATTATTCTCATTCATATAATTGAAATGTTTTTATGATTTTTCCACAATTTAAACTAGTTAACTTCACACTTAAACGTTCAAAATATTATAATTAAATAGATCATATACGAAAATAAAATTGATAATTTACTTCTAACGACTTTAAAATACAATTCTCATTCGAATAAGTATGCCTAATACACACTTACTAGTCGTTATCAGATAACAAAATTAATTAAAATCAAAACGTCTGTGCAAATTTATTCCAATTTTCAAAATAAGCAATTTTATACTAAATTCCATACCATCAAATATTGATTATATTATAAACATCTTTAGTTTTTTAAAGGCCAAACCTCATATTTATGTAATTCTCACGGAACCATTAAAATTCAAATGTTTGATATTTGAATAATGTTACTTACACATAAAGTATTCAAAAATTAACTAATATAATAATACCTTTATATGAGTGAATTTTGAACTTCTATTTCGGCTTTATTTTATTTAAAGATAAAAGAAATATTTTTTACTTATTCGTACTACGTATAAATAATAGTATTTTCCTAAACTGCAAAAAATAACTAAGACATAAGACAGCAAATCCAATTTGAGAAGTGAAATTTCGGTAAACAGCGATGAGTCTACACAAGTGCTACAATTACCTTTAATAATAAATTGTAATAGTATAATACATTGTAATAATATAAAATAAAAATAATTGTATTTTTTTTTTGTGAGAAATCTGTATGCTTACGAAAGAAAATCTGAGACGTGTAACTTCTCTAGTCGCAGTGGTAAATAAATCGGCTTAAAGTGTCAAGATTAAAGGAAACTCTAGAAACTAGAAGTAATGCCTATGACATAGGTAAGTTTCCTATGAGTTGGTAAATTTTATGATTTTCTTAACCTATGATTATACACATTAACATTGTATGTGATATCTTAAAGTGGGTTCTTACGGTGTGTATTTTTACGGACTAAAACTACGCTCGGTCGATGACCATGTATATCGACCAAGTATTCTTATTATATAGACTCGTCGAACGCGTCAGCGTTTTTAGAGACGTGTCTATGCCTACGGTGACTCTGTACGAGCTTGTGCGTGATAATTCGTATAGTTACGCACATTATCAAGTCACTATTACGTTTTTAATGAGCTGCTACTTATTGTTAATGTGTTGTTTAATTTAGGTTATTATTTATTTTGTGTCGGGAAGTAAAACAGCTATTTACGTTAGGACACTCCACGGACCTCGTTCGTTTTGGATAAAGTCTATTTTAAATATATCTATATCTACAAATCGCGTGACATTGAACATATATTACTGTGCGATTCATTCACAATCGAGCTTGTAACGCTACTTCTGAAACCACAGACTAAGCAACTGAAGTGACCTCTTGAACACAGCTATGCTCTCTATGTGGTTACGGGTGAGGCGCGGTGCGAAATGTACCGAATGTTATCAGTTTACTAGATGTTTTCGCGTCAACTATTTTAGGTTAAGTTGGATTTTTTAGTTCCTAAGGTTGGCAGTGCAAATTTTTAAGATATCTAAAATTTGTAAGTAGAAATTTTTGAGTATATCGAATACTCAAAAACACTTAAAAAATTAATATTTCAATAATACTCAATTCTATCCGTCCATGATAGTGCCGGGCGCCGCGTCGTGTCGCTTCGCATTACATTAATCGCCTCGTAAATCGTAAGACGTCGCCTTTGTTATATTAGATTTTGTCGATTTAGGGCCAAAACACAGAACTACGTACTAAAGTAGTCGTGCCGTGTTTCTTTCCGATTCCTCGATTCGATAATCGTGGCATTATTTGTGATCATATATGAAAAATCATACCATTGTACTAGGCAGAGAGGTCGCGTCGTAATTTTTTACGACGCACGTCGTAGGTTTCACGACGCGAAGTGGAAAGTTTCACGACGCCGCATAGGCATCGGTCGAGGCATTGTGTAAGGTCGCGACGTTAACCACGTGTTTTGACAAACACGGTCCGAACCTTCCTAACATAAATGGCGTTATAAACATAACAAGACTCTTTGCTGCTTGGAGGTAGAATTACCGTTCAGGGTTATAGAAGTCTGCAGTGTACCCACTGCTTCTAAATCTTGAAAATATGATTGCAGATAAAGAATTTTATTAAGAATATACAGAGATATGTGTTTTAATAACAACATTGTATAAGATAAAATTCATTTCTAATTCGTTTAAAATTAATATTGATTTTAACTCCTTTAATGTACAAATAAACCCGAGACTATGAATTTTGGTATTTAAGTAACACATTTGACGCAGTTAGAATTTACCCAAATCACAAGTATCTTTATTAACAGTAACCTATATTGTATTCTGATAAGTAATCTACATTAATGTAAAGTCTTATCAAAATGTATTCTCAAACTTTCGCGTAGTAAGATTACAGCAGCAAGGGAACAATTGAGACATTGTTGAGAGCAGAAAATAAATTATTAGCTACTATACTTTCGATATCGATATTCAATTGCAATCGTTATTAACGTTCATTGGACGCGTGTGTCATCCATGTTCGCGGTTACAGGGAACGAGATACTCGCACTACTTTCGTTGATATTTTAATGTTTTCACACGATTCACGATAATGTCGTTATATCACGTGTAACTTTTGATTGATATAAATCAAAATGATTACTTCATTAGAATATTAGAGAGCGCTGTCTGTATCAAGTGATTAACCATTTATTAATATCGTGCAATAATTGTACGACGGTCATTGCCCTAACGCTTAATAGAAATATGTACGTAACTGTAAAGGACATAATTTTGGTTCGGAATTGGAGTTTGTTACTTTTATTATTTACTAGCATTCACCCGAGGCTTTCCTGATAAGAATCGTATGTGTATATGTAGCCTATATTTTTGTAAAGTTTCATCAAAATCTGTTCAATAGTTTTTACGTAAAGGAGAAACAAACATATAATCGTGCGAATATCCAAAAATCCAAACTAACCCCAGGAACTTAATAGTAAAGGTGTAATTGGGACTTAAGTGGGTATACACCCTAGTATATAAATACTGGGCGTAATTTCGTTCGATCTTCTATTATATGCGCTTGTATGTGCGCGTACGCTTTACGCGCGTATTACTAAACGCGTGTAAAGCGCGCATTGGAGTGTATGGCAATGAGCATACGATTGTACTTTTGCATACCAAAATACGCCGAATGTGTATACACCCACAATCAGTAAGTGAATCTGTTATTATCAAAAGGATTTTGAGTATTTCAAATCAGTCGGTTCCACGATTAAAAATCACGAGAAATCATAGAGATACGTTCTTAAATAATTATATGGAGTTATGGATGTTTACTATATGTATTACTCAGAAAAGTTAACAGAAAATTATATGAATAATTTTCTAACCTAACAAATAATAATATAATTATTATTTTGTTAAAAGTATAACGTTCTTTTTGTACGTACGTTTAAATCAAATTTCATTAAGATTCATAATTAGACTCTAAAAAGTTTTTACTTTTGACACACTAAATTATCTAATTTACCGTTAGTTTCAAGTATAAAATATGAAATCTTTGAAACAATTTTTTTTTAACATAATATTGTGTTAGTATATCGTCTTACTATAGCTATTTGATATGTTTTACGAAGGTTACGTTCCCACAAGACCCAGAAACTAGTGTTACTATGGCGGAAATAATTATTGAGATACAGAATCGAATTTGTATCACATTTTTAGTATTGCCTTACGAAACAAAACAATGTTAATACTGTTAAAAGTTTATCGATTTTTTTTTTACTATTTTTTCGCATTTTGTGAATTAGGTTTTATTATGATAAACGGGCATTGACACATAGCGGACGCAATATAACGGACGTAAAAACAATTTTATTTTAATACGTATTGTTTATATCTCGACGTCTAAATCCTCTCTAAGAAATTATTATGTATCAAGTTTACATCAACGAGTTTGACCAACGCCTCCATAAGAAACCACAGGTTTACAAATGATAAAGCTCCAGTCGCACTAGGAAATCCGCAGCGATAACTTATCATACCAATAGCTAAATACTCAAACGTAGTTTTAAGCACTTAATAACTCTCGTGTTGTCTCTCGCTAAAAGAACGCGATAGGCATTATTATCCTCTTTACCAGTGAGAGCGAAGGCTTATAAATAGAATAACGAACGTGGAATGCAAATTTAGACATCGTCAAATGTTTTTTCTTTTTGAAAACTGGTTTTGGTGGTTCGGTATTGTATATTAAAATTTATTTTATATTTTTTTAATAAATTAGAATATAAAAATAACTGAACTGAATATGGATTTTTTTTAGCGAATACACTTTAAATATTTCCAGCCCATTAATTTGACCTTAAACGGCTTTTTCCATGTTTAATAAAAAATTATTTTACTGTACCTATTATTGCCCTTTCCAAAGCTTCAAAGGATTTACAGCATTCTAATAAAAATGGATACTGTATTTTTTGGTTTTTATACTGTTTACAAAACATTATCTGCAAGCTTTACTCTGCAATTAAAAGAGATTGACAGGTAAATAAGAGCAGATAATATGAATTACTACACCGTCTAAAAATAAATTATATATAAATTCAAATGGCAACGTTTCTTAAAATACTATTGTTTAAAATAGCGTTTAAAATGAAAAGTGAGAAGTGCGGTAAAGTTACAGGAAATAGGCAATAATTAGGTTAAGCCGACTAAAACAGTTAAATAATCCACTTTGGAGCTGTTAAGGTCGAATTCACTAATCTTATTTCGGCTACTTATGGTAATGTATTAATTACTTCGTTATAACTTAATTTAGATTTGTCGAAAAATTTAATTTTGTTTGAAATGTTTAAGTTTATTAGTGTGAATCTTTTAAAATTAACTGTTATATAACAATGAATATTTTCAAAAAGATATAACTACATTATGTTAATAAATAAAGTACATATATCCATAGTCAACCATGTATTATTACGATGATATACATAAATAAAATAAAATATCTTGACACCTAATGGTATACTTTTACAATATTAGAGAGAGAAAAAAACTTTTTTTACTTCATACTTAAAAAGAGGGGTGTTATATGACTTTTGTGTGTGTATCTGTCTGTGACGTAATAGTGCCCTAACGAATGGACCAAAATTAGTTTGAATTTGCATGGATAGACTTTAATAGTACATAATTAATCAAGGGATCGTGTTAAATAAATAATTCTTATACTAGAATTTTATTGATCAATAAAAATTAATTCAAATCAAAGGAAAAATCGAACTGTCGTCGGTGGCATGGTTAAATTCAATGACATAATGTCATTTTATTTGCTTATTTTCTATATCCCTCGATGACAGCCATACAGTTTTTTTACCATTCTGTAATTTATTTGCAAAGTAACATTGTATATTATTACGATAATCAAAATTATTTCTCATCTATTTAGAATTCGAAGGATAATAAATATACTTAAATTTTTCAAAAACATTGATATCGAGGAAAAAATTCACGCATGTATTAATATTCAATCTAAGTAATTTACATAATATGAGACCTCGTGTCTCTGGCATGACTAAATATTGCTTTTTTAGGCTAATATCGTTGGTTTGATAACATCAAATATAGCTTAAGACTATTTTGATTCTGGTTTACAATAAATAATAACTATGTCGCCTCATTCTTCAAGAATAACTTTAATTGTAGGTTATTTTCAATTATCTATTTTATATATGAATACATTAAACAAAAACTTCGTATCCCTTTTTATGAAAAATGCGCGGACGAACGAGTATGAAATTTCGCACACTTATAGTATATAGAGAGAGAGTGTCGAATGCTAACATTTTTTTTAATTATGCATAAAACTTTCAATAAATCAATAAAAAAAACATTGCACACATAACCGTATATTTGGCACACACGCATATATAATCTTTTTTTTATTGTTAAAGTTTGTGGTTAAATTGGAAATAGATTATTAACTGTGGTCAAACTTTAAATCGGTTGAAAATTTAATAAACTACGGTCGAATTCTGACCACAAAGCGACCGCTAGTTCATATTAATTTATCTGCGTTTGCCTTTTCCAGTAATTTTATCCTTAAATATTGAATTAATTGGTAAAAGTTATCTTTGTGGTCACTGGCAACGGATTCGTGTTGATGATTATTTTTCCAACTAGTGCATGATCAAGACCGGAGTACTGCAAGGAGTGTTGTATCCTCTCCTTTTTTTTCGATAATCATTACTTATATTTCTATGCCAATGATATCTGAAAGTATATGTATAGTCAAAATTAATTGATTTGTCTGAAACCAGTGATTCATTCAATAAACATTTTCGGTTCGGCTTTGAATTCTGATTTTCATCTGTTGAAATTAGACGTTTATAATCGCTAGTAAGTTGATCGGCTTATTGGGTTAGTTGCCTGTGACATATACACACTATTCTCAAAAATTAAAGGCTATGGAAAAATCTGAAGTTTTTAAGTAATAAAAGGAAAGCAAATTGTAGCGCCAAGTATATATTTTGGTTTTGAAGTCTAAAGGAATGTTTTTTATAAAAAACCTCAATTACAAATTTCATAATTTTAATAAAATAAAATAATAGATAAATAATTCAAAATTAGATTTTGTTTAATCAACTTTAACTTTGGAGTAGTTTGACAGACGTGCAAACAAAAAAGACATTCTGTTATTTGATTTTTAATTAAAGTATTTTTAATTTAAATGAAAACATTTGTGTTGCGATATTATAATATTTTGCTGCATTTCATTAATATTATATACGTGGTCAAGTCGATTAGAAGCATGAAAAGAAAGCTATCAGATAATAAAGATGTTACAGAGAATATTGTAGCGCGAAGTTATTGGCTTTTATTTTTAACCGACTTCCAAAAAAGGAGGAGGTTCTAAATTCGTGTGGGAATTTTTTTTAATGTACGTTTACGAATTACTCCGCCGATTGTGGACAAATTGAGATCCTGGAGAAATTGAGGAAACTCTTCAAATATTATAGGCACACCTATACCGATTTCGATATTTTCGAGATAGTATCTCGTGCATTTATTCTAGGAAAGTAATATTATGTGAGGTGTATCTAATAATGGAACCCACATAAGGCCACAGCAGGCACTCCGTAACAAGTATTTCACGGTTTGTGATTCGATTAGTTTAATATGATTGCTAAGCAAATTACGTTCGTCACAATGCATTTGGTTATTTTGAGCTTATAGTGTAACACCAGGAGAATTCCTTAAAAATTAACAGCCCCGCATCGGGAAAAGGAATATTTTGTTGACGGCGATGAACAGTTGGCATTAGGCTATTGTAACTTAGGTAAATCACTTAAAGACGGTGATCGTGTATTCGGTTTATTTCTTATATTTTTTTTCTTATTTAACGAGAAGGCGATTCACTTAACTAAAGACGCCCATAAATAATTGCAGCATAAGAGAAACAACAAATGCCATGTCGCTTATAAGGAATGAAAATAATGAAAGCCGAAGGGGATGTAAGGGGAAAGTGGACGGTGGATTAGGCTAGCCGTGTTAGCGGATTACGTTAATTTTCTGTGAGAGTGTTGCACTTCTCTTACGGAGTCAGCTTTTTCACAATGCAAAACATAAATCAAAACATAATCATTGTTAGTTTTTAGTAAATAACAATTATATTTCTCTTTCTACTAATTGAAAAAATAAAAACATTAAAGTAGAAAAATGAAATTTACACAGAAAACAAATTGGTATTTTCATGTTGAAAAAAGTACCGAGCTTAAGTGTTATTTTAAACAAAATGCGTTTTATTTATAATATCGCATTTTTTTATTTAAAACTATGTTATATTATGATCATCTGTAATAAAATAAAGTGTTTTATCATTAAGAATCTATAATAAGATGCCTAAACAGGGGCCGATAAAAAATCCAGACATATACATATGTATAAAATATATAGATACTATAGGTATGATACTACGTAACAAAAAATGCAGCGATCTTAGGGAGTTTTTTTTTGTTTATAATTTTAATATTGCCAAATACGAGTGAATGATTTTAGATATTTTTATCAAAAAATACTTTGAACTTGACACAAGCTCCTTAGCCTGATGTTAAATGATTAATTAATTATGATTTGTGATTAACCTATTTCAAATATAATAAATCTCAACGAACGAATCGAATGAATGAATATTCATTAATAAATTATTGTTGTTTTTAATTTGATTCGTTAATAGAAATCTCTTTTTAGACGAGAGAAAGGAGTCATTTATATAATACCCCTTTCCTTCTCTGTTTACAATGAAGTGTGAAAGTGAGATTTTGATCAAAATGTGTCCACTTTCAAAAGCATTGGATTAAAATAGGGTTTAGGGTAAATATAATTATTATAGGAAATTTCATCTATTATATTTTATGACATAATTATGTTTATCATAAACTGAATGGGAAAGAATATATAGTTAAAACACTGTTTTTTGCGGCATTTTCCCAATATAGCGGCTTATCAGGCGAAGATACGATATGGCAAAGTATAAATTTGCAAAGTGCACATCAAAATCTACATAATCTGAAATTTTCAACACAAACTTTCGATAAACTTTCCAAAGAAAACTACCAAAAAATTGAACTAAACCTACGTCTGAGCTCGAACATACAAATTCATTAATAGTGCAGCGTACCTGTTTTAATTTCCGGTTTTACATTTAATCTTTTATCGATAGTTTTTTTAAATATTTTTTATATTAATAGCGCGTTATCCAACCGGTTTAACGATTTAAGTAAATCTTTACACAGATTATCATGGATGTTCTAATACACAAAGTTTTTTATATACAATCTTAGCTAAATTCTTCGCAGTGTTTGACCGTCTCTGAATTTATTAGTTATGTTTTTATAATTATGTTGCAATAACTAATAGGGTACCTTTCTTTTTAACCGACTTCAAAAATGGAGATAAAGAGAAGTAGAAAACTATTGATAAAATTTGGACCGGGTTTTCGGTATTTAAATGCATATTTTTCATAAAAGGTAAAAATTGAGTAAATAATATATTAAGGTCTAACGAAGATCTTTGGTGCTTTGTTGTTGGGAAACACGATGATTTTCAGGAACTGTTGTTGTTTATAGTGTGCGTGCATCGGAGTCACGTAGCAGAGAGCGTGGGCTGGAAACCGGATTCCAATAGTAATGTCACAGAGTATCACTGTCACGAATGTCACAGACTATACAGTCACTTGACAGCCCATAAACCTTACGCCGATTGAGCGCAAATATATGATAAAGAAACTATCTAATCAACGATTATATAACATTTGGCGTTAGTTAATTGAACTCTTCAATACCTAATAGCAAATTATTCACAATTGCTATGACTCTAGAACCTATGTCTATGTACAATGACAGTTCTGTTTGAAGTTGGTTATATATTTTTACGAAAACAATTACTGGTTTTATATATGATCAGTGTCAATGTGTGGTTTATTATTAATTAATATTATGAATATGATTACAATATTAAGCTTCAGTTTTATATAGATATAAAATATATTACAGTACATGCATATTTTTTTCGGATTTACTAATTCAAAACATAAAAAGCATCGTCTCATATTTAAAGAAGCTAAGCCAATCATAATCAGATGAAACAAGACTTTATATCATGTTTGTGAATCTTGTTTGTTTTATATGCAAATTGTAATACAGCTAATTCCACGTATTTTATTATCGGCATGAAATTTTTATCATATTGTTACATAATGAAAGCGTAGTTATGCCTTGACATTGACTTCCGAACGATATATGACAGATAGAAGGTTTATTGAAAGCAATTAAAATTCAAAATGTTATCTATTCAAAGGTTTTTTCTCACGAGCACTTTCGAATCAGTAAATTATTAATCAATGTTTTAATCTATAAATATAAAATCTAAGTAGATATATTTAGCTGAAATTCCAAAACATACGCAACTGCTAGTTATATATAAAGTAACCATTTAAACTTTGATCGTTACGCTTTTGAAATAAATTTGGTACAGTATTATGCTTTTTCTATGTTACTTATTGGTGAAGTGGAGCCTAACTGTTGTTCACACCTTTTATACGATTTCGTCTTCTTCATATTATAATTGGAGTGGTAACGCACTTAGCAAGTATAGTCTTTGCCGAACCTTAGCAAATATTTATTAAAATATCTTAAATTTTATTAAGGTAGAGCCTAGCTGTAGCCGCTGTAACTACCGCAGTCAATACTACACACTCACAGAACTTCAGCGCGAAGTAGCTAGTATAGAGTGAGAGTTATGCGATTGACTCAGAAGCCTATCGCCCTCTTCGATTCGTATCCTTACTAGCTATTTCCCTTTTATTTCCTATTCATTTATTCGTTAGACAGCATTTTTATATAAAAAAAGAATGTTAACTACGAACATATAAAGTGATGAATGCGATTTTTGTCTAAAAAATATACATTGACTTAATGAAATCGACTGTAGTGATGTCCTTGAATATTATTATGTCTTAAGCCTTATGATTTTATATTTCTCCGTACGTCCGTTTCTTACGGAACGCAGAATATACTAAGTAGAAAAAAATTGCATATTTTTACAGAATTCTCTATTGGCTTTAGAGTAAGTATTTATTTTAATTTGTGAAAGGAGATGGTGTAGGCATATTTTGGTTTAAATCTGGGTGATACATTAAAACATTTCTGTCGAAGATACGGAACAATGTTTGTATCAATATCTTAATGAACATACAGGCACGAATACAGCAAACAACATAACGAATATTACATACTATTTTATTGGTAGTGATGTAAGGACATTTGTATTAGCTGGCATAGATTTATGTGATTGTAAAGCCATTTATAAGCGTATTACCATAATATGCAATCTTCGATAAATCTTAATCTGTTCTGAATGGAAAAAAAGTATACATTTTCCCGTTTGTTACTAGTTAATGGTAGTTCCAGGTTTGTGGTTGGGCTGTTAGGTGAGGGGAGGGAGGGGGGGACGGGACAGTAAACTTTGACACTAAATAGGAACACTAGCCCGTTGACGTCACTTAGATTAGCTAGTGTTGCTATGAGATCGAAATCGTAAAAATATTTTTTTAATTTTTTAAATTAAATTCTAACATTACACTCTAAGTTCGCTGCTGCAGTTGTATTTAGTTGATTATTTAGTAAATGTGATAAGAGATGAGGAAATATCACACTAAGACAATTCTCAAACATTACTGCATCACTGCTATATAATCAAGGAAAGATTAGTGTATAGATTTTGTTTAATCTACTTTAATTAGAGTAGTTTGACTGACGTGCACATAAAAAAGACATTCTGTTATTTGATTTTTAATTAAAGTATTTTTAATTTAAATGAAAACATTTGTGTGGCGATATTATAATATTTTGCTGCATTTCATTAATATTATATACGTGGTCAAGTCGATTAGAAGCATGAAAAGAAAGCTATCAGATAATAAAGATGTTACAGAGAATATTGTAGCGCGAAGTTATTGGCTTTTATTTTTAACCGACTTCCAAAAAAGGAGGAGGTTCTAAATTCGTGTGGGAATTTTTTTTAATGTACGTTTACGAATTACTCCGCCGATTGTGGACAAATTGAGATCCTGGAGAAATTGAGGAAACTCTTCAAATATTATAGGCACACCTATACCGATTTCGATATTTTCGAGATAGTATCTCGTGCATTTATTCTAGGAAAGTAATATTATGTGAGGTGTATCTAATAATGGAACCCACATAAGGCCACAGCAGGCACTCCATAACAAGTATTTCACGGTTTGTGATTCGATTAGTTTAATATGATTGCTAAGCAAATTACGTTCGTCACAATGCATTTGGTTATTTTGAGCTTATAGTGTAACACCAGGAGAATTCCTTAAAAATTAACAGCCCCGCATCGGGAAAAGGAATATTTTGTTGACGGCGATGAACAGTTGGCATTAGGCTATTGTAACTTAGGTAAATCACTTAAAGACGGTGATCGTGTATTCGGTTTATTTCTTATATTTTTTTTCTTATTTAACGAGAAGGCGATTCACTTAACTAAAGACGCCCATAAATAATTGCAGCATAAGAGAAACAACAAATGCCATGTCGCTTATAAGGAATGAAAATAATGAAAGCCGAAGGGGATGTAAGGGGAAAGTGGACGGTGGATTAGGCTAGCCGTGTTAGCGGATTACGTTAATTTTCTGTGAGAGTGTTGCACTTCTCTTACGGAGTCAGCTTTTTCACAATGCAAAACATAAATCAAAACATAATCATTGTTAGTTTTTAGTAAATAACAATTATATTTCTCTTTCTACTAATTGAAAAAATAAAAACATTAAAGTAGAAAAATGAAATTTACACAGAAAACAAATTGGTATTTTCATGTTGAAAAAAGTACCGAGCTTAAGTGTTATTTTAAACAAAATGCGTTTTATTTATAATATCGCATTTTTTTATTTAAAACTATGTTATATTATGATCATCTGTAATAAAATAAAGTGTTTTATCATTAAGAATCTATAATAAGATGCCTAAACAGGTGCCGATAAAAAATCCAGACATATACATATGTATAAAATATATAGATACTATAGGTATGATACTACGTAACAAAAAATGCAGCGATCTTAGGGAGTTTTTTTTGTTTATAATTTTAATATTGCCAAATACGAGTGAATGATTTTAGATATTTTTATCAAAAAATACTTTGAACTTGACACAAGCTCCTTAGCCTGATATTAAATGATTAATTAATTATGATTTGTGATTAACCTATTTCAAATATAATAAATCTCAACGAACGAATCGAATGAATGAATATTCATTAATAAATTATTGTTGTTTTTAATTTGATTCGTTAATAGAAATCTCTTTTTAGACGAGAGAAAGGAGTCATTTATATAATACCCTTTTCCTTCTCCGTTTATAATGAAGTGTGAAAGTGAGATTTTGATCAAAATGTGTCCACTTTCAAATGCATTGTAGGGTTTAGGGTAAATATAATAATTATAGGAAATTTCATCTATTATATTTTATGACATAATTATGTTTATCACAAACTGAATGGGAAAGAATATAATAGTTAAAACACTGTTTTTTGCGGCATTTTCCCAATATAGCGGCTTATCAGGCGAAGATACGATATGGCAAAGTATAAATTTGCAAAGTGCACATCAAAATCTACATAATCTGAAATTTTCAACACAAACTTTCGATAAACTTTCCAAAGAAAACTACCAAAAAATTGAACTAAACCTACGTCTGAGCTCGAACATACAAATTCATTAATAGTGCAGCGTACCTGTTTTAATTTCCGGTTTTACATTTAATCTTTTATCGATAGTTTTTTTTTAATATTTTTTATATTAATAGCGCGTTATCCAACCGGTTTAACGATTTAAGTAAATCTTTACACAGATTATCATGGATGTTCTAATACACAAAGTTTTTTATATACAATCTTAGCTAAATTCTTCGCAGTGTTTGACCGTCTCTGAATTTATTAGTTTTGTTTTTATAATTATGTTGCAATAACTAATAGGGTACCTTTCTTTTTAACCGACTTCAAAAATGGAGATGAAGAGAAGTAGAAAACTATTGATAAAATTTGGACAGGGTTTTCGGTATTTAAATGCATATTTTTCATAAAAGGTAAAAATTGAAAAAAAGATCTTTGGTGCTTTGTTGTTGGGAAACACGATGATTTTCAGGAACTGTTGTTGTTTATAGTGTGCGCGCATCGGAGTCACGTAGCAGAGAGCGAGGGCTGGAAACCGGATCCCAATAGTAATGTCACAGAGTATCACTGTCACGAATGTCACAGACTATACAGTCACTTGACAGCCCATAAACCTTATGCCGATTGAGCGCAAATATATGATAAAGAAACTATCTAATTAACGACTACAGAACATTTGGCGTTAGTTAATTGAACTCTTCAATACCTAATAGCAAATTATTCACAATTGCTATGACTCTAGAACCTATGTCTATGTACAACGACAGTTCTGTTTGAAGTTGGTTATATATTTTTACGAAAACAATTACTGGTTTTATATATGATCAGTGTCAATGTGTGGTTTATTATTAATTAATATTATGAATATGATTACAATATTAAGCTTCAGTTTTATATTGATATAAAATATATGACAGTACTTAGTAGAATATGCATATTTTTTTCGGATTTACTAATTCAAAACATAAAAAGCATCGTCTCATATTTAAAGAAACTAAGCCAATCATAATCAGATGAAACAAGACTTTATAGCATGTTTGTGAATCTTGTTTGTTTTATATGCAAATTATAATACAGCTAATTCCACGTATTTTATTATCGACATGAAATTTTTATAATATTGTTACGTAATGAAAGCGTAGTTATGCCTTGACATTGACTTCCGAACGATATATGACAGATAGAAGGTTTATTGAAAGCAATTAAAATTCAAAATGTTATCTATTCAAAGGTTTTTTCTCGCACTTTCGAATCAGTAAATTATTAATCAATGTTTTAATCTATACATATAAAATCACTTGTCCTGACTGATTCATCAACACAGAGCGTAAACCGCTGGAGCTACGAACTTGAAATTTTGGCAGTATGTGACTTTTAGGTTACAGGCATCCACTGAGAAAGGGTTTTTCGATCTTCCACCCCTAAGAGGGTGAAAAGGGGTAAAAACGTTTGTATGCAAAACCTTATTCCGTGGTCGTATTAACTTAAAACTTAATACACATGCTTCTGGGTGATAGTAATGAAATGTAAAATAGAAAACGGTGTACTATTATTCCACACTGGGGTGCAAGGGGGTAGTAAAGTTTGTATGGAGAAAATTTATTTTTTTACCGATTATCCTTAAATTCAGCACAAACATTACTTAGGGAGAATAATTAAATATGTGTATCCCAGAATTTCAAAATCATCCCTTAAAATGACGCTAGGTGGTAATAAATCCTGGAAAGATCACAATTTCGCTCGTAGATATATTTAGCTGAAATTCCAAAATATACGCGGCCGTAGCCGCCAGCAACTGCTAGTTATATATAAAGTAACCATTTAAACTTTGACCGTTAGGCTTTTGAAATAAATTTGGTAGCTGTAGCCTAACTACCGCAGTCAATGCTGCACACTCACAGAACTTCAGCGCGAAGTAACTAGTATAGATTGAGAGTTATGCGATTGACTCGGAAGCCTATCACCCTCTTCAATTCGTATCCTTACTAGTTATTCCCTTTTATTTCCTATTCATTTATTCGTTAGACAGCATTTTTATATAAAAAAAGAATGTTAACTACAAACGTATAAAGTGATAAATCCGATATTTGTCTAAAAAAATATACATTGACTTAATGAAATCGACTGTAGTGATGTCCTTGAATATTATTATGTCTTCTTTTTCTGAATGTGTATTGCTGTTGGCCCTACTGGCCTTGACAGCGTCACCGGGGGGGGGGGGGGGGGCGAGTACTGAGACTCAGCCTTGAAATTGGGAGCTCCCGTTGGGGCTCAGAATGGACGCCCGTGCCTAAGGGTGTCTCCTAGTGAGATCGCACCTCGGCTCAGAACGTCGTCGGAGTGGAAAATCTGGGTAATACAATAAAACATTTCTGTCGAAGATACGGAACAATGTTTGTATCAATATCTTAATGAACATACAGGCACGAATACAGCAAACAACATAACGAATATTACATACTATTTTATTGGTAGTGATGTAAGGACATTTGTATTAGCTGGCATAGATTTATGTGATTGTAAAGCCATTTATAAGCGTATTACCATAATATGCAATCTTCGATAAATCTTAATCTGTTCTGAATGGAAAAAAAAGTATACATTTTCCCGTTTGTTACTAGTTAATGGTAGTTCCAGGTTTGTGGTTGGGCTGATAGGTGAGGGCGGGAGGGGGGGGGGGGGACAGTAAACTTTGACACTAAATAGGAACACGAGCCCGTTGACCTCACTTAGATTAGCTAGTGTTGCTATGAGATCGAAATCGTAAAAATATTTTTTGATTTTTTAAATTAAATTTTAACATTACACTCTAAGTTCGCTGCTGCAGTTGTATTTAGTTGATTATTTAGTAAATGTGATAAAAAATGAGGAAATATCACACTAAGACAATTCTCAAACATTACTGCATCACTGCTATATAATCAAGGAAAGATTAGTGTAATGAGTTGTAATGTTTTTTTTTTTGTTTTGTAATTTAGAGCTTAAATGAATATAACTTGTCAATATAATGAAGTAATTTGTATATTTTTGTAAGAGTCTTACAAGATATTTCCATATTCAAATTATGAATCTATTTTTATAATTAGTTACAAATTAAAACGATATGACCTAAATTCTTTTAAATTATTAATTAAAAAAATTAATAAGTGCACAACGATTGTATGATAAATGGAATTACGAAAAATTAATATTTATGATTAATTAAATCACTTAACAAATAAGGTTAAAAGATTTTTTATTCCGTTTGAATAGTATAAAATAATAGTTTATTCTATGAATTAATGCTAAAAGTAAAATAAAAGTGATTACCAAATTGCAACCAGTAATTAAAATTTATTATATAATATTTTTTATTTGCTCGTAAATCATAATTCTTTATTTATAAGAAAGTTGTGTCGATAAGATTGATATAATAGATTATATTTTTTCTACGACATACAGATGGAATTTTTTGTAAAAAAAAAATCAAATTTATGCATATCTCGCAGCATTCATTCGATGTCTTGGTTACGAGAGAACGAGTTTTATTATAATACATCCGTATTTCTTATTGCAGATGCTCGGTTTCGGATCGTCAAACGCCTTTGGTATATTGTTCAACAATTTCTTCCTTGAACAGGATGGTGCGAGCGGCCTACCGCTCGTCATCGGTGTTTATAATGGAGCGTTATCAATTTCAGGTAATTTTAAAATATATTCATCTTATACAATAAACTGAACGCTTCGTTTACAAGACGGTTAATATAATTATATATTCAGATTAACACATTATATTACATTACATTAAATCAACCTTATGATCACACAGAGTATGTACCACTATATTATATTTTTCTTTACTTGTATTATTTAACAGACAAATATGGCGTATATACTTCTAACCACAGATAAGAGTTAGAGAGAAGTAATTTAATAATAAATAATAAACGCATCACACTCAACGGCCCCCATTAAGACCTCTTGGTCTTGAGTCGGGGGTCCGGAAACATACACAACACAAACACCCAGACCACGACAAACATCCGTATGGCCAATACAGACATCTGCCGTGAGCGGGGATCGAACCCGCGACCGTTAGCGCTTCAGTCAGTTGCAATGACCATCGCGCCAATTTGCCTGTCTAATAATTGTCTAGTAATTGTCGACGGAATGATTTAACTGAATCATTTTTATAATGAAAAATTATCATGAAAAATAATGTTCGAATATTCTTGATTATCAGTCCGAGTATTGTTACCAAATGAAAGAAATAAAGAAAAATAGATTATACACATATAAAAAGTAAATAGTAAAATGTTACTATAAGACTAGATTGAACTTTACAGTGAACGTATACGATGTTACCGTTTTAATTTATTCGTTAATTGATTTGATTGTTCTTAAAATTCAAGTATTGGGATAATTCCACGAAACCAACCAAATCAGGTCAAATGTTAAATTTCAAGGCTTATGTTACCAATTTTAATTGATGAAAGACAATACAGATTCGGTTTCAAGCCGTTAATCTAAACGCAAAGCGACCGATTTATGACTGTCAATGGCATATCTATCCAGCTGTCCCAATTATTGATTTGACCGATATATAAATGATAATACTTCTAGGACTAATTCCAAGTAAGGCTAAATGCCATCGCTTCTAGTTAGGTATTTACGTATGACATTATCATATTCTAAGAGCACAAATAATAGTCATTGAAAGATAAATTTATTATATTTGAGTTTTTATTTTAATAAACACCTCTTGCGTCGCCGCCAGAGGAGACAGAGTTTTATATCTTTTTGTAGCTTCATTTTTATTGATTAATGTTATATACACTTGTAATTAAGTAAAGAAGATTATACGAGTATTTTTAATAAATCATTTATTAATAATTTACGATTTAGTGTAAAATATCAATTAAAACAAAACAAAATAGCTCTTAGGCCAAGTGCATCTAGTATCTTAGATCTTTTGATATGAGGATTTATACTTCATGAATGTACGCGTACATGTTACGCGTAAATTATTATATATTATTATAATATACTTGTTTAAAATGCTTTATATTCGTTCTAAGCAGTTTCTCCATACAACTCCTTATAAAAACACGGCGTACACTATCCGTATATCTGTTATTATCAATATTTAAAATCGTAGCCAAATGACATGTGTTTTTTTATATATTAAATATTAATAATATTTAGACATAAATTGCAGTTTGTGATGTATAAAACCTTGTATATTTTCCATGCACGATTATAATGTAATGTTTATTTTTATATTAATCTACACTAATATTATAAAGAGAGGTAAAATTTGTAAATTTGTAGAGGTAATCTCTAAAATTATATTGACCCGATTTCAAATTGCGTTTATACGTATTTTTTTGCGTTATATAGCCCGTTCATTAAGGAAGGATACATTTAACATCCTGCTACGACTCATAGGAGTGAAGCACTAACCATAAACTCGAGTGAAAGCACATAGCGTAGATAATCTCTTATATGGACGAAACTTTTGTATTCTAACGAAAAATGGTGCGACATTGAATTTTGTCCGTGATAACGACTTCCTTAATTATCTTATAATATATAGTTTGTAAATAAGTAAAACTGGTTTCGTGATTTTGTTTTTAGGGTTCCTGAGTGGGATAGCTTTGAAGAAATATTCTTTCCGTCAAGTCGGGTTAGTTGGAGCTGGTCTATTTGTTTTAGGGGACATTTTGACCATATTCGTGCAAAGGACTTACCAGCTTGTGTTCACTTTTGGAGTTATACGAGGTGTGTATTTATATATATTTAACTATTTTAAATAATGGTTCAAAGATAAAATATAATATGCTAGTCATTTCTCCTTCTTGTATTATTTATCATTTTTAGTTGTCAATCATTGAATGTACACTAATATTATAAAGAAGTAAGATTTGTATTTTTCTATGTTTGTAATGAATAAACTGAAAACTACTGGCCCGATTTCAAAAATTATTTCACCATTGAAAAGATACTTTCACGCTGATAGCGAGGGCTATGTATAATGCTCAAAAAAATGAGGATCCTTACTAAAATACAAAAAAATTCAACAAAAAATTTATAAATTAAAGTAAAAAATATTTCAAGAACTTTGTCCACCCGTGTGAAACCGGGTCGAGCCGCTAGTATATAAAGATATTTACTTTTATAGAAAAATCGGTTATCAAAAGATTGGATTAGAAATTAATTTTAAATCCTATGTGATATAAATATTTGAAAAGTTAAGCTAATATTAAATCCAAACATTAATTTTATAGGTGCAGGTTTTGGTGTGATGATACCTGTAAGTTTCACAGCATTTAATTGTTATTTTACGAAAAAACGTACGGCAATGATGAGTGCAAATCAAACCATGAGTAGTATGGCATCCATAACATTTCCCATGTTGGTGACGTTCCTCCTGTCGGAGTATGGGTTCAGATGGACACTGGCTCTGATAATGGCCGTCGATTTGCACTTGGTATTCGCTATGATAGTAATGCATCCCGTCGAATGGCATATGATCAAATCACCCGATTGCCCTGAAATAGGTGAGTGCTCATAATATATCAATTCATCGCTTGTTATTTCCGTCTTGCACTTTGTCTACTGCACTTTTTATGTATTTTATCGACTTTAACAAAGGGGGTAATCAATTCTACGGGAACTATCTTTATGTTTATTCCCTGATTATTTGAACTGTTTGACCGATTTGGTTAATTATTTATTTGCTTAAAAGGCAAAATCGATTAAGTATGTCATGTCAAGTAAACGAAATTAACAATTGCTTCTAAAATCTTCTTCTTTTAGATATTTTCGTTAATTATGTCTGTGTGTGGGTTTTAAACATGTAAATACAGTTCTGGTATTACCTATTAAAAATTACTTTCAGGATAAAAAATATACCAGTAAAACATACCGATAGCTACAAATTATAGTTTATTATATGTATATTGTAAGCAAAAATCGGTATTTTAAAAGCGCTATTAAAAAAATAAAACGACTTATCATTTCCTAATAAATAACAAAAAATTAATTTTAAGGGAAAGTATAAAAGATATCAATTAAACAAAGGTCTCGTCAACGTCCGTCAGTTCCGAGAGCTAAAGCAAAAGTATCCCATCTACGTTTGTGTTGCCCTTTTATAATGTCATGATACTATGACACGTGACCATAGCTCCTACAAATTTTTACTGCTAACAATGTACTCTAGTATAATAATAAGAAATTCTTGCACTTACTTTATGGTTTTCTTCTATTAGTTGTTGTCGGCAGTTCATGAGGTCTTTGTTGTAAATTTTCAGAACTATCATCGACTTGTGATGTTAAACGCAACAAAAAAGTAAAGAACAATAAATCGGAGGTCTTCGATGAATCCATTATAAAAATGTTACCAGGTGAAGAAAATATCATTGAAACGAAAACTACCTCAGGTCGACACGAATCAATTCAAAAAAGTATAATGTGAGTAAAGTCTGTTGAGTGTGATGCGTTTATTTTTTTTTTAATTATTTTGTTTTTTTTTTTTTAAGATTTTAAATTAATGTACTTAATACTTACATATTATAGCTATGTCTTAGTTATAATTTTGTATAACAGATTCGAATTTTTATTTTTTATTCTTTCTTTACTTTTTGATTTCTTAGTAATGCAAGCATGTGTGCAATGCAATATTATGATATGATATTTATATAATTGAATTAAAATAATGTGACCGTTTCATTATTTCAGCAAAGTAATATACGAAAACGTCGAATTGGACTTGTTGAAAGATCCTCGTTTTGTAAGCACGCTCGTCGGACTGGGATTCGCTTTTGTCTCAGACGTAACATATTTAGCTATGGAGCCAATGTTACTATTTTCGTATGGATACTCGCAAGTAAGGAATGCTGTCTTATATATATTTTAAAACTAATATTATCTTTAATGTAAAGTTTCTGCACAACAAACATTTACCTTAAACTTATTTTATCGCAAAAGAGCAATGTCTCGTATTGCTCTGTTTTTTTGTTAAGGGGTAGAAAGCTTGGTTTGATTACATACAACGAGCTCATTATATATTTTATCTTATATTATCTCAAGGTTATAAATTGACAACTTTATTCATTCATTTAATTTATTTCATTCATTAAGATCTAAAGAAATTACGTGCAATTGCCCGGCATTTGATTTATTATATATTTTTTATTATTTACTTGCGATTTATTATATATACAATATATATTATATATACAACTAAACTTTTAACAGTAAAGATCAGTCAAAACTACTTTTGACTGCAGGCTTTCAAAATTGTACTTTTGAATGTAATTAAATGATAATATTTTCAGATGCAAGTAGCGTCGTGTGTTATGATAGGTGCTTTAGCGGATCTAGTGGCAAGATTTTGCCTTGCAGTATTTACTTATTTTTATAATGTAGATAGTAAAACACTTTTCTTTGCTGGCACTTGTGTTACCATGGTCCTGAGAGTAGGTAAGTTGTATACAAAACTTCGAATGAATATATTTTAAATACCTTATTAAATTTTTATTATACTTTTGAACAGCATTGATAAAAGTAAAACGCTTAAAAATAAGAGCATTCTTCTGCAGTTATTATTAAAACTAAATGTTGCTTAATGACAAGATGAAATCAATTTCTATTCTTTTTATATACAGACAGTTGACTTACTTAGATTTACGTATATGATGATTTTTGGCTCTCTACAAATGAGTCGTTCTATTTGTACGTAAAACGTTTATTCAAAATTCTATGCTATTTTCAGTACTTGTAACATCTGATAATTTATTCTTCGTGATCGCGATCACGGCTGTGTCTGGCCTGGTCAGATGTTCGGTGCAAGTTCTGTTTCCGCTGGTCCTGGTGACGGCGGCGCCAGATCGCTTCCCGGCTGCTTTGGCGTTACACATCCTGTTCTCTGGGTGTTTGATGCTGATGGCCGATCCATTAATAGGTAACAATAAATTTTCGATTAAAGCGATTTGAGCCAAGTTTAAGCCAAGAGTTATTAAACTATTATGTTACAGTGCGTTTTTATTATTTTCACCTATAAATGTCTGTTTTTTTTTCATTTTTTATTAATTTCTAGACGTTCGGATAATATGTAATATGTTGCATATAAATTAAGAACCGATTACATTACAATAATTTAAAAACAAAATTTTAATATAGACAAATTTTACAAACGACTAACGCAAAAAACCGCTGGGTGCTTTTTGGTTTGTTAATTAAACATAGAGATATATTTAGACTTTTTTAGTTTAGTGTTACGATATTTCTGACAAATTTTAAAAATTTTGTTTTCATTTGTTCCAGGTGTAATTTACGAAACAACTGGCAGCTATGTCAATTGTTTCCTGGCTATGAGTTTCTGTTGCTTAGTTTGTGTAGTGCTTTGGACGGTAGAATATTTCGTTAGTCGTAAGCATAAAATTTAAATGTTGTTATAGACCAAGTATTAACCTTAATTTAATAATCACATATCAATATAATTATAAGCACAACGAAAGTAATAACTTTGTCAAACTAATGGTACAATATTTACAATATAAGATTTGTCTGAGATGGTTTACTTGTTTGTCTGTCTTTTTTGTTTATGCTCGTGACTGCACACGTATTAATTTTGGTATAGCAATGTAAAAAGTAACTATATCGTTCTTTTTATTTCAAGATATCTTAATATTCAGTCGTTTCGAGAGTTAATGGGAAAAAATATATAGACAAAAATAAAAGAATGATGTTTTTTTGACTTGGCAATGTACATACAATAAATGTGTGATTTTATGCGATTGATATTGATTTAGAAGAAGGTCGAGGAAAATATTGATAAAGAAAAAGTCTAGATTGAGTCTTCTTTAATTTAGTACCTATGGCTACGATATTATTACACAATTTTTCATAAGAATAAGAAAACTACTTCTCATTTTATGACTATTTTACTTGGTCTATAAAATTTTATGATTTTACTTAAAATAATGTCAATTATAAATAATTTTATTAATTGTTTTATAAGAAACTTACTACCGAAGTTGGTCACATAAACGTTATTATATTTTGGTAATTTATATTTGTTTGTTATATCTCAGAGCTTTAATGATAAATAAGTAAGTATGGTAAAAAATAAATAACTTTGTCGTATTATACTGGAACCAAAAGCAGTAACTAGACTTTAAAATGATTGTTTTCTATTTGTGTTTTAACGATATTAAGCTTGTTTGTTTAATGTGTAATGTTGTGTCTTAAACAAATAAAAATTGTTTGTATTAAAAAAATACTCAAATAAAATTTTATTTCACTAATAACATTTTGTAAGATATTAGTCTAAAACATAAATTGAGTACTAAAATTCATATATTATTAAAAATTCACCTAAAATGTGAATTCAGATCTGTTCAATGATATGATATTTCCTTAAATATTAGTCCCAAAAATAAATTTGTCTGTACAGAAGGTAGTGTATGAGAAAATTAAAAGAGCTAAATATGTTTACAAGACTCTCTTATATCTGAGAGAGGCTAACTAGTAAGTAAATTGCAGTTCTGCAGATTGGTACCAGTGCTGACAAGTTCAAAATAAATTGTACATCGAACTGAAAAAAAAATGTATTTACAAATCAATTTTGGAAAATAATCGATAGATAACAGACAGTAATGTTAACCAAAAGGTTGAATATGAAAAATATTTTAATAGTAACTAAAGTAAAAAGTTTAGTTATTATTAATTTTAAATTTTTTGACAATTTTTTAGTTATCCGTGATTTGAGTTGTCTGTCTACCCGTCTGTCTGTCTCTGTCTATAATTAACTGATTGCCAAAGTAAAAGTACTATAATTTAATATTTTGGCAGATACACTGTTTCTGGTCCGATTGGTTAAAATTATAGGTTAAATGATAAACGTAAAAAATCGTATGTTTTTAGTATGATTTAAATGTTAAGATTATTACGAAACACGTGTGTACAAGTGGCAGCCCTGAGTGGTACATAAAATATGTTACAAAAATAAATATAATGATAATATGTGTATTTATACTAAAAACATAACAAAATAATAAGTGAAAGCTTTTTAGTTTTATAGAAATATGATAATAAATTAAAATAAAATTACTAAAGAGAAATAATAGGAGTAAGAAACAATGATTAGAAAAAAATAAACAAAGAATACTTATGCAATTTATAGACAAACAATTCGCTCCAAAGAGTCGGCTGAAAGGCTAACATAATTAATTATTCAATTTGGTCAAATGTTATAACTTCCGGAATGTTTTATTTATACTGTGTTTATTGTTTATATAAATTGTCAATTAAAAAATCGTTATGCTAATATACATAATAATTACATACGAATATAGTCATTCTATGTAAATTTTTATTAAGTACTATTTTTTATCCTTTTATTTTTTACTCGCTTAGTTTATTTATCTACTATGTATTTAGTGAACATTGTAAGAACGCCGTTAATATTATTGTGATTTCTTTCCGTAGGTGGCTTTGTCTAATATAACAACTTCTAAAAAAGGAGGAGATTCTCGATTCGTCGGGGACTTTCATCGATTACTCAAAAACGGCTAGACTGATTTGGTTAATTATTTTTTTTTTACTTGAAGAGGGTATATTTTCCTATTGCTCCCACAGATTTTTTTATCGAAATCAGTTCAATAGTTTAGTTTTAACTTTAAAATAACTGGAAATAAGTATATCATCGAATAGACGAAATTACGTATTATTTTGCTTTTGAAAGCGGATCCTTTTTGAAAAGGTCCTGTTTACATTCCAACGAAATTGTACGTCAGTACGAGTACGAATTCGACTCGGTTTTCTATTTATTTATTAACCTAATATCTATTTGGTAATAATTTATGCCAATGCTTTAATTATAAGTGTATTAAAAGTAGCATATATTTTTGACAATGTGAAAATGTGATTTAAAAAAAAGTAAATAAAAAATCAAAAGCTAAATATAAACGACAAAACAAAAAAAAAAACAAATATTTAAAATAATGGTAAGCTACCACCGGTTCGGAATGTTATTTTTAATCGATATTCAGTACATATTTTTATGAATAACAAATTTATTAAATATCCTGTATGGAATCCAGCGTATACTAAGCGAACGCATCTTTATCTTGTATGGAATAATAATTTTGCTTGAGCTATAAAGGTTATTTTAGCATATGACACGTGCCACTAATCAACATAAAAATTCGTTTAATATCATAATTTGTAGATAAAAAACTAGATGGTTCAAATTTTTGAAAACAGGAACGATATGTTTTACGTCAATTAAAATAGTAACCGTCTTTAGTTATTCTATATTTTACATTTTTCAATGTCATCAAGTTTTTACAAAATTTAATATTTATTTTAAGATTGTTTACACGAGTATCGTCTGTTTTATTTCATACTAGCTGTCCCTTGCGGTTTTACTCGCATTTATTGTTACTGCTTCGCTCCTATGAGTCGTAGCGTGATGTAATATAGCCTGTAGCCTCCCTTAATAAATAAACTATCTAACACAAAACAAATTTTCAATTCGCACCAATAATTCCGGAGATTAGAGCCTTTAAACAAACAAACTCCTGAGCTTTATTATATTAGTATAGATGTACCACCCTCGTACATTTAAGCGTGGAAACTCCAAATAATAAATGAATTTGGGATTTTTTTTTATTTTTGTACGTATGTAAATGTACGTATGTAAGTGTAAAATATAATTTAAAATAACAATAAATATGCAAAGTTTTTATTGGATGTGAAGTATACAACGCATTGTCAATGCATATTTTATAAGACTGTATAACAACAATCATATATACAATATATATTCAATTGATTAATAGATACACCATATAAATGTTTATAAATATCAGTTTAACCAATTTAAACAATAAACAAGAATAATATATAATATTAACATAAAATTATGATATAAAATTAAGCAGTGGATGGGACCCTTTTCCTGGGTTCGATTTGGACCCGGAAGCCATCGTTTCTCTTGAGGATGATGTCAGCCTGAAGCACATACTGATCCTCAGTTACGTTGGAGACCATCTTGTAGTTACGAAGTATCGTGGAGAGTAAGATTTTCAACTTCAAGATGGCGTACTTACGACCTATAATTTAAATAAACATTAATTATAACTTTTTAACCGACTTCAAAAAAAGAGGTTCTGTAGTCAACCCGTATGTATGTATATGTGTATGTAAGTTTGTCTCTGATTTGAATTTGCTATTTAAAAGAATATACTTCAAAGAAGATATATTAGGTATATATCTATTGATGATTGTATTTTTATAGGAAAACGATTAAATTTTCGATATCAAATCCTTGAATTTTCAAAAGAATTCGAATTTAAAATAATACAGAACATAAATTAATTAACTTCGATAAATAGACATACATACGTGTTGACCATTATGAAGCATGAATAATTAATTTAACGGTTTTCGAATTTTATTAAACTTGTTTTCACATTGTAAAATTATTAAAAAAAAAAAAAAACGAATATTTTGGAAAAAAATTATATATGGTACATTTTTATTATACCGGACTTTTTTTTCCAACATATTTTTTAGATGTATACCAGGCAATAGGCTACTAGTAGGATATCATAGAGGATAAACCTCAACAATTAATCTAAATTAACACCCAAATTAATATAGGTCTTACCATAATGTTATTATATGTGATAAATGATGTGGAATTAAGTATATTGCTCGTTTATTTTAACTTATTTAAATGGTTTCAAAGACCACTGCGCGCCTCGAAGTACAAAGTTACTTAGCAATTGATAAATTCGCTTGTAGAGTTTAGACAACTTGAAATAATTAAAGTATTATATATGACAATTACTAAAAATTACGCGAGAAAAATTAACTAAATACTCAAGTAGTAACCAAGTCTTTTCCATACATTCTGACTTAAAACTTTTTAAATCTATGCCTATCAATAAAATCAATGTTCTATGAATCTAAATATTCCGAAACCATTGATCAGATTGTGATGAAATTTTGGTAGGGTGTTCTGGAGACGCCCTCGAGGGTTCCTGACACAAAAAAAATCTATGTACTTTATGTAGCGTCGCAACGCATGCTGGGTACAGCAAATTATCTAATTTTTTAACAGCATAATTACATATATGATTTTTTTTTCGGATTGTCTAATCTTGTCCCGAGTAGCCTCAATAGTTTCATCAGTGCATATACGAATGCTGATAAGCAATAATGTGTCAACCAACAAAATTATTTAAATGCAAGTCATCTAAACTAAAGAATTACGAAAAAAAGTTTCTTAATATAATGGTTCGAATTTCAAGTGCGTATATTTAAAAAACTTTTTATTGTATAAAACCTTTTATTATACCAATCTGCATTTGATTCGTTATACCTTATATCAAAATAGAAAAGAAAAGATGGATATATAAGTCTTCAAACAAATTTACTGAGTATATCTTTAGACGCTATTTTTTAAAAAGGAAGTCCGTGTGGCTTGACTAACTATTGCTTATCAGCGTCAACATATATCGATATTGTAACGGTTTGTTGCACTGCACTCACCCACGCAACTCCTTGGTCCAGCACTGAAGGGAATGTAGCTGTAATAATGTCGGTTCTGGGTGTTCTCTGGTAGGAAATTGTCGGGATTGAACACGTTTGGATTCTTGTAGTGCTTGGGGTTTCTGTGTATTTGGAATTGGCCAATAACAACGGTAGCGCCAGCTGGTAGGATGTAGTTATTGGTTGCTGAAAAGTTAATTATTATGTTGGATATTTTATTATTTTAAATTTTATTACGTGAATGTTATCAAAATTCTAATGATGGAATAGTTGTATCAATGATTAGTTTTGCTTCATTTTGGACTACTGTTCTGCTCCTATATATTCCAGCTTGACGTCATATTATAGCACATAAACTTAGTCGATAAATAGGTGCGTTTTAAACAAACAAACTTTGTAGCATTATGTATTAAGTATGAATAAATTATCTACGTACCAATTTTAACATCGCGTTGCAGCTTCCTAGCGATAAGTGGTACAGGTGGGTACATCCTCAGAGATTCGAAGATGACTCTTTCCAAGTATTTCATTTGGAGAGTGTCTTCGAAAGTTGCTGGACGGTCGGAGTCACCGAATATGCTGTATAGTTCATCGTAAACTCTAGCTTGGATTTCCTGGTGGACACCGAGCAGGCATAGCACGAAGCTAGAACCAGCTGCAGTTGTGTCGTGCCCCTAATTACGAGCAGATAGTATAATAAATAAATAAATTCATAACAATATTTCAATACTCAAGATAACGACAGATTGATTTTTAGATATCCGTTATTTATACACCGATTTGGAAAATATTGCTTTTTTTTTAATTTCAGATTGGTTACGTCGAATTCTAGAAATCAAAATATCTGTCATAAATATGTCATCGTAATAAACGAAATGGCGACTTTTCGTCTCTTCGAAATCGATTCATTAAAAAAAATCTATATATTTTTTTTTACCTCGAACATAATCGTGTCGACTTCTTCCTTGATTTCATGGTCTGTTATTTTATTGGTTCCATTTTGAGCAGATTCAATCATAAGGTCTAAGAACGCTAGACGTTTCTTAACACCTTAAAAAGAAACATTATTATTGGAATTAAAAAATATTTTGTCCAATACATTTATTCGTTATCTGATTCTTAGTATAGATAAATATGCGTGTAAAAAGTTTATAGGCAAGATTATAAGTTTATAAGTAAGGTTGAGCATCAAAGAAGAGGTAGGTTAAAATGACCAGAAGTTTACGTGCTCGCCGAACATAGACAAATGTAGTAATAACATGGGCATGAGTCAGTGGCATATTTACATATTTGCCGCCAGTACACTATTCAAATAATGCCGCCCCTAGCGACCCCTACAATTCGATATTCACAATCATATTCCGATAATAGGTACACGACAATTGTTCCCGAAACCAAACGCGACTACGCAAATTGTAAAAAATATACAAACGGTAAAACACAATACATGTTGAATTATTTATGTGGACCTAATAAAATTGGGTTATATAATTATGAAACTTTTGAGAGCCCTTAAAATGCCTACTCAGCCTGCAAAGAAATCCGCCACTGTCATGAATCACGAGATTATTCAATTATACACATCTCATGACACAAATATGTATGTATGTTAACTGAATATATAAACGGGATTAAAATTGTCGTATTTGTTTCCGAATTACTCAACAAATTATCTGTCAAGTTTTATTTGCCCGTATATCTAAACGTAGCATTAGGGTTTAAGTGTTGATTAATGGAATTATTTATTGCAATACATACCGACATCATTTTCATCATTAAAGTCCAAATCGTCACGATAACCCTTAAACACAGTGTCAGCAAGCGTTTTTACATTAGCTAGACCAGTGTCACTTTCGGGAGTCGATTTTGATTCCTCTTCAATAATCTGTGCAGTTACTCCCTTTGCTTTGTTTTGTTTGTATATTTCTTTCTTATTTTTAATAACCTGATGGAAAACAAAGTTTAAGGTTTTGTATTTTTGTTTTTTTTTTTTTGTTTATTTCAAATGCAATATTTCAGAGGATTGTAATAGGTGGTTAGATATCTTACCTTATTAGTTAATCCGTGAATGATATCAAGAAGTTTTTTTTGTTTCTCGAAGAAAGATGTGAACTTGAAAATTGAATCGAAACGCAACCAGAATTTGTAATGCCTATGATGAATAATTTCACACATCCTGCAGAAAAACAATATCTTTATTCATTACCTTTAAATGAGCAATTTTTATACAAATATAATCTCAATTTCAGAAACGGTTCTAACGATTTCATGAAATTTAGTATGCAGGGGTTACGGGGGCGATAAATCGATTTTAAGAAAACGTCATTTAAAAACAAAATATCAAGCAAAGCTCGGTCGTCCAGGTAATGTGAAAAAAATATATAATACACGGTTTTTCTTTGGACTTTTTAAGCATTGTCTTTGTTTCGTTCGTTTAAGTATGAATTTAGATGAAATACAAATTGGGCTATTACAATAAGAACGTAACATGGACGAATGGATGGATGGATGGTATTCCTTCGGATACAAATTGTTTTAGTTCCTCTTTATACCTTTTTAACTATTATTTAAAAATTATAGTGTTAAATCATGTACGATGGTGCGAAACATTTCGTGTGTAAATTCGACTCGCATTTGATTAGTTTGTTTAAGAGTTTTACTAAGTTTAAATATTCTATTAAAATATATGTATATTAAGTGTATGAACTTACTTCATGACAGCCATGGCGTAGTCAAAACCGGCTTCGTCCTGCGTGTCCTTTGTGATACCCATTGCAGTTTCTACAAAATGTGATAAGCTTTAGTGATAACCATTATAGTGTAGATTCTATACCCAAGAAATACGTGCGCTAACGTGTAATGGCAGCTAACATAATTTATTTTTTAATTAGCAGGTAAAGACAGCAGACGGGTAAGACAAAAAAAACTGGCAATATTGATAAATATAATTAAATTTAAAATTCACCATTTTGTGTCAATGTGTTGTTATACTTTTGTAAATGTAACTAAATTTAAACTTGCTTGAGTATATTTTCTAATGTGTGTTGCTATCACTATGTAACTTAACATAATCTATAGTCATAAATTGGTAAAAAAACTTAGCGCATTTGTCATACATAGGTTTTTATCTATAGAAGCCCCACCTCTTGCTACGTAGTATTGTATACTCTTTGGTAATTATGATCAGTGTTAATGTTGGCAGGCGGGTTAGCGTAGCGGTGAAGGTTTGATCACGGTAAATGTCTGTATTGGCCATGCGGATGTTTGTCTTGGTCTGGGGGTTTGTGCTTGTGTTATGTGTTTTTTGGACCCCGACACGGGATCGTGAAGTCTAATGGCGACTTTCGGGTTTGACGCGCTTATTATAATTATTGTGATCGTTTTTTTAGTTAAACTTTATTACATTATTATTTTTTTATTTAAAGTGATTCTGCAATTACGTTAAACTTTCAATATCACACAATGCTACATTCTGACAGTTTTGATTTTTGTACAAAACACCTTCTGAAGATTCAGAAAATTTTGCATGTTTTGATAGCGATAGTCTATCATAATTAGCCCCCCGTTTTATATTAGGCTGTGTCTATTTTATCATCAATAGTTTGATTAGGGAGAACCTGGGCTAAAAATCTGGAGGCTGGGAATTTGATTTCGCCTGTCAGCTACGTCGCAATTGTCAAAGTAATGTTCAAATACCATACGAATATAACACATATACTAGTAATTAAAAATATCAAGGTCATTTTACTAATAAAAGCTATTAAAATGCATTATTTCGTTCTATTTTTATAAAAATTTATTCAAAGTTCAATAACCTTATTATTTTAGCTTGACTGTTTGACGTACGTAAATGATATGTATATACCTATATATTTATCTGCGAATAATTCTCACCGTTAAAAATTAGTTTCGTAATAATTTAAATTGTATTTTAATAGCATATTATTTTTTCTGTGGTGTTGTGATGCTGAATGTATCTCTAACGCCGATGGTTGCGGGTTCGATCCCCGCACGGGACATATATTTATATTTGTATAAATATTTGTTCCTAGGTCTGGGTGTTTGTCCTTGTGGGTTTCCCAACCGTGTCTTGGAGAGCACGTAAATAATTCAGTCCCGGTTGTTATCACAAACACCTGATAATGATCGATACTCGTAGTAGAGAAATTATTCTAGTCTAAATGGTTACTGGCTTGCCTTCAGGGGTTGCGGAAGTCAGATGGCAATCGCTCTGTGTAAATCAGTAAATCGTCAGTAATCAGTAACTCTTCAAAATCTGGACTATAATAGAAAGCAGGCCCTAGTATAACCGGCAAAAATGCTAGGTAAATGATGATGATAATTATTAAGGGGATATTTCATAGTGTCAAAAATACCTTAAAGAAATAAGAAAATCTAGATATAGATAGTGAGTGCATAACCGTAATGTAATGATCAATACCTACTATGTTTCGTTTTATATTATTTACTTTATGAATTTAGTGAAATTACATAAAAAATAAAAAGGCCCCGACAATCTATTAATTGACCCGAGAGCATAAACACGATACTGCTTTTCGAAGATAACCTTGAAATGTTTGAACAGATCTTCATGAATTGTAGCTAATAATCATCTTAATTACTAATGTAACCAGGATAATTATTATACTTTTAAACAAAAAAGTATTAAAATTGTTCCATTCATTAGGGAGTTACGATGCTACTGACAGACACATATATACGGGTCAAACTTATAATACTTCTTTTTGGATCGGGGGAAAAAAATAAATACTATCATAGTTATTCTCATATTGTTCTTTTCTATTTCAACTGCATCCAAATCGTTTTTACTGTTTATGAGCTACAGTGCCACAGACAAACACACATAGCGGTCAAAGTTAAAACATTCCTCTTTTCGCTTTCGAGGGTTAATAAAATGTTTTTTTATTACTCAATGTTCGAATATTCTATCTACTAAGCTAAGGATTTATTTATACTTAATCTTAGACTGTTATTACTAAATATTGAAAATGCGACTTCTTGTTAACTTGTTTATCTATCAAGGTCTGACGATGAATTTAATTTCAATTAATATACATAAAAATAAACACTATCATTAATGATGAATGATTTTAAAATCACGAATTCTAAACAACTTTATAATTATTCAAATTCTATGTAAATTTTCATTGACGTTTAATTAATGGAATTGTTTAATGTTTATTGTACCTATTTAACCTAATGGTTTTTACTTTGTAATACATAAATTAATAAAATATAGTACGTTTGAATAATAATTATTCTTTTTTATTGCGTTCAATTGTCATGCTTACCTAAAAGAATGTCAACAGTAACACCGCTCATGTAGTCGTGGACATCGAAAACTTTTCCCATTTCACCTTTCATTTTATCTACGACATTCTTGCTGTTCTGATTGAAGATGCCAACAAAGGATTTGAGAATGTTTATGTGGAAAGTTGGAGCAATCATTTTACGGTGGGATCGCCATTTTTCACCTAAAATTTTAAAAATACAAAATTAATTTTTTTTTCAAATATCCCCACTGAATCTATTTATTAACCCCATTTCAACAATCCCCAACACGATACGCTGCAATTTGGTGTTGAGTTGTTGTTTAGCAGGATACAGCTGATTCCATATGATGTTATAGCATCAGGTTAAGGTTACCCAAATATAATTTTTTGATATCATTTATTTATTTCTTTTTTGTCGCTGAGAAATGCTTTGTGCATACCATCCAGGATTTGGGTGGTTATGTGAAACTCCTGCCACGCCATAGTGTGACAGACTACACACTAAAACCCAGCGGTACCGTCGTCGTCTTCGTTGGGCGTCACGGGACCGCTTACGCATGCTACCGTGACGCCTTGACGGTTAACCCGCTAATTGATATCATTTATAGTATAATAAACTATGAATGGATTAGATCACAAGAAGTTGCTCAGATCCTTTTAACAACTAGAAAAGACCAGAAAAATTTTAAACGTCTGAACGGATCTTCCTAAATGATAGCTAAGAATGATTTTGATAAAAATCGCATCAAAATATAGCATATTCGTTGGCTACGATGCAACAGTCACACAGATACACAAACATACACATACATAAAAATTATATATTATTGATTCAAAATTATGTCTTTGATAAATTGTACAGTTTTATCGCTCTCTTTTTTAATTAATTAACCGTAATTGTCGGGTTAAAATTATCTTACTGTTTACGTAAAATTGTATCTACCTGAGCTAATAAGTAGACCTTCACCGAGCCAAGGCTTGAAGTACTTATATTCTGTGGCTTTGTCGATGTGAACATGACTGTTGAGAATGACTTCAACATCGTCGGGGTCAGACAAAAATATGATTAACTTAGAGCCGAGCCATCCTCGGACCACTGTCCCGTATTTTTCAGCGTATTCTAACGCCAGTGATACAAGTTCTGTTAGAAAAGAAAAAATAAAAATAATTAAAATTATTAAAAAAATAAAACCAACGGACTTCAAAATCAGAATATGTAATTGCTTTTACGTGAGTGGCACACTTTTACCAGTTATTTCGATTTCTAAAACAAACTACTAAAACGATTTCGATAAAAGTATATGGGACGGTTATGATTTTAATTTGAAAGTAAACCTTATAAAAAAATAATATAAGTCGGTTTAGAAATGACGGAGTCTGAAGTAACAAACATTAATAAAAACATAGGTTACGTTAATTGTGAACCTCTTCATTTTTAAAGTCGGTTGATTAATTTTAATAAAAAATATAAATGTATTAAAATAATTTTAAAAAATATAAGCAGAACATACTACACTTGGCCATGCCTGTTCTAAAGAAAGAGTAATGTATTCACAATTGTTCGTAATTCGTCTTACCCTCTGGTTTTTTGCCTACAGCTAATAGAGCGTTTCCAAAAATGGGCAATGCTAAAGGACCGGGTAATTTGTTTCCCATTTTGTGGAGTCTGGATTGCTGCTGCCATCTGTACAGTAGCCACAGGCCAGTAGCGAATAGTACTAGAGGATAGAAGATCAGTCTCGTCGAATTAACCGCATACGGGCTAGCGTCTTCGACGACCGTCATTTTGCTAAACAGAACGTAATATTAAAATTATTTTCTTTGTGTTATCTTATCTAGTTTCTTTTTTTATAATTCGTACATACGATAATTGATATGTTGAACCAACAATACGCCAAACACGCAAAATATTCTATCTTTTCTAAAATAATTTATATATCTTCCTAAAAATTAAATGTATTTTGTTCTAATTACGTGTAAAAATTAACAATCGCTAAAATAGTGAACGAATAATGCAAATTGCGTAAATATCTATTTAAAAATTTTATACAAATAAAAAGTAGGTCTTAAGTGAGGCCTACTTTTCATTTGTATAAATTTACACACACTTAATTCATTCAGGGGTTTTAATCATTATAAATTGTTTTTCAAAGTTCAAGTTAAAACATATTTTTTTTTTAGTTTATATGTTTGAACTAAATTGTTGAATGAAATCTCTTTTTTATCTTTGTTCAATTACGGTCTTCATTGTTTAATTGAATTAAAAAAAAATCAGATACAATAATTCAAATTTAAATCAGTCAATGATGATTGGTGAGTGAATTTTGAGACTGGGTGGTTGAAAATTTTGATTACTGCTGCGTAAAGACTATAATAAGAGAAAATATTCATAATGATTTTTAAAAATAATAAATAGTTTCACCAGATAAAATTTGTTTTTGTAATAATTATAACAATATTTCGATTAAAAAATGTTTCTCGCAAACAAAAATAATAAATAGCCTTAAAAACAGGATTCGCATTTAACTTAAGAAATTTAGTGTGTATTCAAAAAAAAAAAATTATGAAAAATAATTGGTGAACAAAGATAAAAAAATATATTTTCTTCATATTAAATTAATATTTATATTCAAATATTTTTCCCGCTGGTAGAAGTACTATGTTTTATAGCCTATGATAACAAAAACAACAACAAATATCCTAATATATAAGCCTATAACCTTTCTAGTTAATAGGTTAACTAACAGTAAAAAGACTTTTTTTTTAAATTAGGTTTAGATCAGCTCGTTCAAAGAAAGAAACGTTTCATCTGTAACTTCTTATTTTATTGCCCTTGATACTGTTGTCAAAAGTCATCATATTATAGTAAAACATTATTTTCGTTCTCCTCAATAAGTACACTAATTATCCACAAAGTACAAGTGAATTTAAAGGGCGTTACTAAACGTCTTGTGAGATTAAAGTCCCCAACCATAATTTTCAATAATAGCAGAAAAATTAGCTAAATATACAGATTTGAAAGACGAAATCACCAGAAATTGGCATCTACAAAAAGTCACCATTGTTCCCATAGTACTTTCAACCACAGGCGTCATTCCGTATCAACTCCATCAGTCCCTTAGAACACTAAATTTACCAGTAAATACTTTTAGTCAGCTTCAGAAAGCTCTTATCCTAAATACGTGTTCCTAAAATCTGACAGTATTTAAATAAGACCCCAACTTGTCACTTGGCTTTGGCCCGTGATCATTTAGCTCATCGGTGTATACCGAGATTGACGATAATGTAAAAAAGCACAATAATAAAAATGGATTATATTATTATTAATTTTTGTCTCCGTTTCCGGGAATCTTTGTTGACAGTCCAATAAAATCTAATAAAATTAATTATTTCTATGAATTCACCGTGAAAAAAAATACAGTTAAAGTCAACATTCATTTATTATTTTAACGCCTACCGTTTAATTTTATATAATCCTATTTTTTTTTATCAGGAGTCATCATTTTTATTAAATTAAACGATCTGCTAACAGTCTTTCATTATAAACTAAAAATTTCTAAACTTATTTATTTTTGTATAAAAGACAAAATCAAATATGAAATATGAATTTTAATAAATTGATATTCAGAATTAGAATTTAATTATCAAAATCCAAGCTCAAAAATATAAATAAGATTTTCATGGAAAAAGGGATATTTCTTTATTAAACATGAGGGTGCCTTGTGTTTATGGATGAAATGTAAAGACAAATATTTATATATTACTATGTGGTGCCCACGACTTCGCCTGCGCAAATTTATATTCAAATATACTTTATTCAAACATGTCTTTTTAAAACACTTTCTATTCGTCTAGTTACAGGAAAATTGGTTATAGATTTTTATCTTAATCTACTAGGATTAGTACTTTGAGTATTCTATTTCCTTTTCCAAGGTCATATCTATTTTTATACGAAAATTTATCAAAATTTATTTTACAATTTAGTCGTGAATCTGTATGAGACAGACAGTCATTTTGAGAGACCCTTGTTTTGATCTAAGGATCAGTTTGTTAGCACTAGAGGTGCATTAGTAACAAATTATCATTTTTATTGTATTTACGGTTTACTATTTTGGCGATAATAGTTTACACATAAAAAATAAATATATGCTGTTGCGCGCTTTTCTGTAGAACTATGTAACATAAACATTTACATTGTACATTATATGCGTGTAAATCTAATGGTTCTTAAACTAGAATAAAGAAGATGGTAGAATTTTTTTCTACTTACTTGACACTTAATATAAATTGGACAATTCACATAATACCTTTTTAAAATAATAGTCTATGTGTTATTCTAATGTATAAGCTATATAATTATTACGTTTAATTAAAGTCCATTAAGTAATTTTTGGATAAAACAGTAACGAATATCCATACTTCCATACCTACTACTAAACTTTAGCGTTTATAATATTGGTAATATTATTATTTCAATTACCTGTTTAAATTGTATCCTTAGCTATGATAAATATAGGTATGTCTCTCGCACTCCACAAACTACCACAAAACTTTTCAAATTAGACACTTACCTTAGCTTATGTACATTTTTATAAAATGACCTTAAAAATATATGCAAGAAATAAATGTTATTAAGGCGAAGACAAAGTAACAATCGTTAATTTAATTTCGATAATATGTAGATACGAAAACTGACAATCGTAAAATTAATTAAGATTTTAATTTTAATTAGATATTATAGTTATTGGCCAAATTATTTAATAACAGTTCTAAGCTTCATTATTATTTTAATAATAAATAGTAATATAGTAGATTAATTATTAAAGAAACTGTCGCAAAATTTAAAACAAATATACCACGTCAAGTCAAATAAAATAGATATTATAAAAGTATTATAAACAAAATTTCATTATGATTTAAAAAAATAACTGACTTCAAAATCAAGTTTTGTTTGCTTGGAATATATCCAGATATACAATTACACATACCAGAGTTCCATATATTTTGATTTTTAAGTCAAACTAAATCGATTTCGATAAAAAATCTTTGGGACCAATCTTAAAGTAGACTCTTTCGAATAAAAAGGATTTAAAATCAGTTAAAATATGACGTCTACGGGTAACTGGTAGATGTAGCTACGGAGTACAATATACCTTGGCCATAAGATAACTTTGGGCTACGAAAAATCAGACAGTGGAAGTAGAACGAAGAATATCACAAGCCTGATCAGCGTTAGGTGCAAACAAACAGACACTAGGTGGCAAGCTGCCAATGCATCTTAAAGTTAAAGTTTTCGAGCAATGTGTCATGCCTACACTCACCTATGGCACCGAAATCATGATACGATAGTAGCGCAGTGAGGTATAGAAAGAGTAATGCTCGGAATCTCACTACGCGATAGGATTCAAAACTAGACAAAAGTAAGTGACGTGACGGCCATAATAGCAAAAAAAGTGCGTATCGGTGGAATTGCTAGAATGGATGCAACACGCTGGGCCAGGAAAGTTCTCGAGTGGAGACTCATTGCAGACACCCGGGGACGTGGCCGAACGCCGAACCGCTGGATGGACGACATCAGACGACACGGAGAACAGGACTGGTCGAGAACAGCATAAGACCGGCAGGAGTGGAGAAGGGAAGAGGCCTATGTCCAAGAATGGATGTTCAAGAGGCTATTATGATGATGATGATGAAAATATGACGAAGTACCTATATAAGTTCCAATATGACGTCGAAAAGCTAAAATGGATTTAGTGATGTTATAAAATGGAGTTGATGATCTAAATATTTTGGTAATTGTGAGATTTGCAATTACAGTTTTAAAGTACTTCCTTAATTTCGTATGATGTTAAGTAGTATAGTTGTCACTGTAAAATACTTAATGGTATAGGTTATTTATGGGGTCGATTTCTCTCCTTGATATCGTCGCTTGTATAAAAATACAGTGTAACTTAAATTCTACTACTATAGTTTCAGGGCTTATAAAAGGGACATAATGAGTGTGTAAATAATTAATTTGTAATGTTTTATGGACCGACAGATAAGGATGTATAGAAATAATATAGTTATCATTAAAAAAACTGCTTAAAAAATGAATTTTACCCTTAACAGAATACTTTAATTTCTTGTCGTAATGAGTGACTTTTAACCCGAGATTTTTCATTGTTTGCTAATCGATGACAGTATCCACAAAACAATTGCCAATAAAATGACTAGCAGTAAACGATGCTAGCTACTTAAAATTATAACGCAATTCAAATTAGCGAATAAAAGATATTTTTGTTTTTTTTTTTTCGAATAGTATATATAAATAATAATTTTCGAGTAACTTTACGTGTTAGTATATATATTTCAGAAGTGCCTATAATAGTTTGCTTGAATAAAGTATAGGCAGATAGGCAATACAGCTCATATATGTACAGTCTGAAAATATCCTAGCAAAGGCAAGGCAAAGGAAAAGGATAATATAACAGTCTAAATACATTTGAATGGAGGAAATCAGATCATTCACTTAGGATTGTTGTGCCATTTTTATGACTATCAAATTTTAAGATTAAAATGATCGAAACGCACAAAATATCCAGCAAAATAATAAAAATTATAGGATGAGAAATTATATTAATATTTAACACATACTAATTTCAAGCTCCTGTACAAATGCTATGAAAAATGTTCAGGCGCTCAAATTATATCTCGAGGTAACGTAAAACATATAACTTATAACCCTAATTTAAAAAATACGGTCAATTGATGTTAGTGACAATAATAAAATTAATGAAAATATATAAATAATTATTACCGTGTAAAAAGTGTCGTGCTGTGTGTTAAAAGTTTTTTGGAACTTTGGTTTACCACTTGCGTGTGTCCGAATCCGACTATATATGACTAAGTTTATTTGACCATTTATTTTTTTGAAACATTTATTTTAATTTTTAATTATAAATAGAAAAAATCGTTAATATTATTTTTCAACGATAATCTTTTTTTTTAATATAATCGAACACTCAATCTATCTATTTATTTAAAATATAAAAGATTTTTAACATTGATATAGTCACTATATTATGTTGTTAAGTTAGCTAATTACGTATAAACTGAATACGTCCAGTAAGGCAAGCAGACAGTAGGAACTGAATAAATTGACCGACTTGGTATTACACGATTCTCATAAATTTTTACGGTATAAGAGCTGAGTTTGAGACTTGGTTTTTTGTCACAAGTTATATTTGATGGCATCTTATTTCTTTTTGTAAATAGACCTATTTTTCCGGACCTACTTGTTCTTGAATACTACGAACAGATTTTCTTGAAGTCCACTACTATTCCTTTATGTTATTATACATGTACAGGCGCAATGATCAATTCACTGCAAATGTAACGTTGTAATCCTATGTATTAATATGGGATTACAAAGTCTTTTTATGCAGTTGGTGTATTTAGTAAACTGGAATAAAATTGCATAATATTTTAGTTTTTTCTTTATTTATTCATTAAATACTAATTTTGTTCTAAATTTTAAGCTTCTTTGCCTACTAGAAGTGCCTTAGAGTTTTGTTGATCGGTCACTCAGTCAGTGAATGACATAATTAGGAAACTGTGACTAGTTATAATTCTTAAGCTATTAGTTTTAATTTAATTCAATTTGAAATATACCGTATATACACAATGACTGTTTGTTTACTTAATTACTAAAATTCAGGCTTCTAATTTAATTCACAACGAAATTATAGGGGGGTCTAAAATGGCCCGAACTTTTTTGAGAAAGGATGGTATGGCCGTGCCGCTTCTTTGCTTGACTTGGCAGGATACTGCTGTACCCCTAGATACTAGGAAATTTACTAAAAATGTCATATAGTAACTGGTAAGAACCAAAAAAAGCGTATAAAGTAAATGATTTTAAACAAACACAGTAAGCATGAGGTCCTTGCTTTTTTAGGGTTCCTTACTCTTAAAAACCTGTCAACGTGCTGTATCTCATGAACCGTAATAGGTAGACAGTCGAAACTTTCACAGAATGTGTTCTTCTATTGCGGCTACAACAACAAATAATAAAAACTAGTCTTATGCATGTGATAATCGCAAACGTTTGATTATTTATAACAAATTTATTACATATTGATATATCACCTCTTTTGTAAGCCGTAATAGGTGGTAGAGAGTTGTAGTATTTTTAGAATGTGTTTAACTATTGCCGCTTTAACAACAAAGTATAAAATCTATTTAAGTGCGAGTTGGACTCGCTCACAATATCTGTTATATACTAGCTAACACATTTTCAATGAATAGACACGGCGGTTTTAGCTCTGCGTTTATCGATCAGACAGTGAATATCTCAGCCATTGTTTTTTTAATTTGTTTAGACTATTAAAGTAAGTCTTTAGTTTTGTTATAACTAAATTTTAAATAAATTAACTAAAAAAAAGTCCCCGACGAATTAAGAACCTCCTTCTTTTTTGGAAGTTAAAAATTAATAGAATTTTCGATAAGAATTTTTAAGGCGATTATAAATGATTTGAGACAAGTTTTATTTAAGTATATAATTAAAAAAAATACTTATTACGTAAATATAGACACAGTTGGATTAAACGGTTTCACTCTGGTTTTCCTATAAAACGTGTAAATCTTTCAAATTTTACTAAAGATTTCCTTGAAGGGTAACACTAAAAAAAAATGGTCATTCACAGGTGGTATTATACCATATGTATAAACTCATATATCTTCATGTCACAAACATAGAATGATCTCAAGTGAATTAGCCATTATATCGATTTCATATTTTTTTTCGAAACTAAAATTGAAATCTTTCACATTCATAACCGTTTCAAATACATTTTAGATTGTTAACATTATTTAAATAGCTTCACCCGTAATTGACTAATTAAGTATATATATGTTAATAACGTGAAGCAAAAACTTTGTACCCCTTTTTAGGAAAATTGAGCGGACGGAGTAGTATGAAGTTTCGCATTTGCAAGTACTGAGACTCGGCCTTGAAATTGGGAGCCCCCGTTGGGGCTCAGAATGGACGTCCGTGTCTAAGGGTGTCTCCTAGTGAGATCGCACCTCGGCTTAGAACGTCGTCGGTGTGGAGGATGGCGCTGTGCGAAGCGCAGGTGTCGAGGGTGACGGTCTCACGACGCGCCTAAGCGCGCCCGAGCCGTCGCAAACCGAGGACCTCGTCTCTGCCGGCGGCGACGGTGTGTGTGTGTGTTTGTGTTCGTCCCTAAGAATGGCGCGTTTGCCAGGGTGATGTTATCATCGGGATCGGCTAAGACGTGCATGGGACGTCTTAGTCTTTTCAAAAGTTGAAGTTTCGCATAGTTATAGTTTATATTGAGAAGAATGACATGCCAAATGCAAGCGAGTGTATTTTTTTACATGTTTATGAGGCACACACGTTTATAATCTTGTGTTTATTTTTAAAATCTGTTGTCAATGTTGAAAGTGGTTGAAAATTTAACAAACTACGGTCGAATTCCGACCGTTAGGACACCACAAGTGTGAATGAAAATCATTAAACAACCTTTAAGTGTAATGTATAAACTTTGTAAAATAGTGATGACGATTTCTTATACTAAAATGTCTGTAAACGAGCGGAACACCTGATGTTAAGTGATCACCGCCGCCTACGGACTTGTAGCACCAGAGGAGCCATAAATGCGTTGCCAGCTTAAAAGGAATAAGGGAAAGGGAATAGGAAGTAAGGAAAGGAAAGGGAACCAAGGGACGCACCGCCCAAAACGAAGTTATATTAGTTACTTCACGTCGATCTTCTGTGATAGTGATGTACTACACCGATTGAGTCAGCCCGCATATAAGCTTTAATAGACTCTATTCCATTGATACAATTAAATGATTTTGTTCTATAGATCTGATCCAGTGATTGAACCAGGAGGTGGATAGTGAAATATTTTATAGTTACTAGTAAACCCACTAAGTTTGTGATTATTTGATTTAATTCAACGATTTCAATACATTATACATGTTTGGTGACAATTATTTATGCGGGAGGTAATTAATGGAATTCTCAAAGGTTAGTTGTAAACTGTTCAGGTTTAGGTTCATTTGGTTTGTTTGAATGAGTTCCGCTTTAAAGTCGTTTATGTTATAAATTTAAAATTTACAAATTTACTTATTAAAACTAAAAAATCAATTTAGCCTTTTTTCTAGGTTGATTCAGGAATAAGGACTTTTAATAAACTTTTGCTAGCCCTCGACAATCATCCAAAAATTATAGTATAAACCAATTCTATATAAAAGGTGAAAATTACATTTTAAGTCCACGCTCACGGATTTACATAAGATTGGCATAAATTTCTCTATAATTGCTTTTACACCTGAAAGAATTTGCTATCAATGCATTATTTATTAACCCTCATACCTTTCGTAAGGTAATTGTTACCAGGTTACAGAGATGTATTATATTACTTACAAGAGTAATTCTCGCCTAACTTATAATACCTGCGAAAATCTATATTCAAATAAGATATTCTACGACCATTCTATAGAATTAATCTATTTGAATTTAAAATAGTAATACTTTGGGTTAGTTCTAATAGATTTATTCTATAGTTTATGCGTAATGTTTTTAAACTTTAAACTAAGCAAAAAAACATTAAAAACAATTATTGTATCACACACAGATATGGTCATGTTATTAAATGGATACCAATACCGGTTGAAAAGCTAGTTTTAAGATTACTTTTAAGCCTTTTTATTATAAGGTTAAAGTCCTTTTAGGTGACTTTATACGTTAGTTCGGATAAACAGCTCCTTCAATCTTGTCGCTTTCATATTATCCTTTTTATCTGAGTTTTTTGACCTTTTATTCTGGTTCAGAAAGCTTCGAATTGTTTTTATATATAAAGTATAAAATGCAATATGAAGCTACCTTAACTTGGACTGGTAAGAATTTTCGTGTTATGTTTGTTATGTAGTTATCAACTTTAAATCTATAAGATTGCATTTAAGATATTTAGGGTTATTACGCCGTCGTCAAACGGATCCTTCAAGTCTGTCTTTTCGACCTTTAAAGAACATTATTTTTTATAGAAATCTGGTTTGGATTTGCACAGAATATAATAACATGACATTATGTATTATACTAACACTTCCTCGCGGCGTTGCTCGCTTATGCTTTAATACCCCCTAGCACAACTATAAGGGATGATTTTTGAATTCGGGGATATAGATAGCAGATGATATTCGTGCGCTTTATGATTCACATTTCATTGCTATCATCCAGGAGTATGTGTATTAAATTTTAAGACAATATGACTTTTTAATCCTTTTAAGGGTGAAAAATCGAAAAAACCTATTTTAATGGATGCTTACACCCTAAAAGGCACCTACAGCCAAAATTTCAAGTTTGTAACCCCAGGTTTAGGCTCTGCGTTGATGAATTAGCCAGGACAAGTAATTTTATATGTATATATAGATTTAGGCTGATCTTCCATCAAAAATTAAGAACCATCAAAGAAGAGTCGGGTGGTTGTAGTACGAAACCTTCGGTGCCCGACTGTGATATCTATTCTATAACAGTCTGTATAGATCATGATATGTCGCAGAATGGCAAAGGCAAATTTATCCCATTTTCTGTTTTGCCATTCACTGGAATAAAATTTACTAAATGTCACTGGAGACTTGCTGTAGTGGTATGGTTTGTATTCACAGATTTCAGATATATGAAACAAAAGTTCCACCAAAGCTATTATAAGGATACTTCTTATAATAGCTTCGGTTGAACTTTTAAAAATCTTTTACTCTACTTCACACCATAATATGTTTATTTAAAGGTGTCGACGAAACGGGTTGCAACAATTATTGTAAGTCAGCCGTAGCAACTTTTTAACCTTATTTATCTTTAAAATATTAATATACATCGATATGCAAATAAAACTTACCTTGGAGCTTAGTTATCTAGATAAGTGCATTACTATATAGCAATATAATAATTTGTAAAATTGCATATATTGTTTTGACGATATGCAAAACTTTAAATAACAGACATATAAAGCGTTGTATAACAACAGTGTCACTGATAATAATAACACAAAAAGTTTATAATAACAAGAAACTGCAAACAATTTGAATAATTCAAGAACCACCCAAAAAACTCATCAAATATGTGATTTATTAATTTTAAACTGTGCATCTTAGATAAGGTGTATGATAAGTCATAAAGATAATTTACACATAACGATAACACTTCATTGATATCAAGATCCGCAAGTGGAAATGTAAAAAAAAATCATCAATGTTTTCTATCATCTAAACAAAACGGTACATGTCGTAACAAGCTAGTTTTTGAAACACGTGCTTATATTTTACGTTTTCGTAGTATTAACAAGTTTGACCAGTTATTTTGTGTTAGTAGCATTTTACCGTTCTTAGAAAACACACATTATCCGTGTAGATGCACGTAATAGTGCTACGATTCTTACTTTAAAGGCGTCATTTTGTCTTGATCTTGGCAATGACAGTTGATTTAAGACGTCAAAAGAGAGCTAATGCGAGAATTTACGAGGAGTGATAAGATAGTGAACCATCAAACTTGTGATTGGAGTTTTATATAGTCCTTGTTTCGGACTCACGAAGCAGTCCCGTCACTGAGTCGATACGCAATGGACCGCGCGTCTGTACCAGAGTTGGAGAAAATTAACATAAGTGAATATGAAAATGGAAATGTTAAGAATAGTGAACAAAAGACGTATGATGAAGTGCAATCTAGACATTCGCCGTTTTGGAGACAGGTGTGTTAAGTAATATAGATAATTATACACCATTGTACACACATATTATTTTAGTGAAGGAATGTTGCAAGTGAACAATTTTTTTAATAAATTCATAAAATGATTTGATTATATTTTGCCATTAAGAAAAAAATTAAAACTAATACTTTAAGCTTATTAATTGATTTTATAGTTAATTATTAAGAGTTTCACTCTTTGAATTTTATGTGTGTAAATTGAAAAAAAATTGTAATTGCAGGCTCTCTAAAAATGTGCCTTAATTATTATTATAATGATTCATTTGTTCCTTATCCTTTATTTAATTAGTATAATTATCTTTAACTACTGTTTTCAATGCATGTCATTTACCACTACTTGGTAAAGCTGGTTTCTAGTATAAGTCATTGAGCACAAAGACTCTGAACCAAGCTAGTTTTAAACACCCATAGATTTTTCTTTGTTCTTAACAAGTGCTAAAGCTATTTTCAAGTCATAAGAATAATGTACATAGAATATAATTAATATTTATAAGATTTAAAATATTTGTTTAATATAAATTAAACAAGATTTTTATTATATTACTAGCGACTCGTTCTTATTCTTGTTGGTTTAATAAAAAAGTACTACTGTTGATTTAATAGGGTCTCCTGCTGATCTAATCTGAAGATTGCCTAAAATATCATCAAAATCGATCTACCCCATTTACAGTTCATAGGCAACATATATATACATAAATACACATCCATTTACATAATCTATTGTTAATGAGACTGTACTGACTGACAGTAGAGTTGCCTAGCAACAGGTAGTTGATGTCATATCATTAGGTACTAGAGTTAGAAAGTTAAAACAGGGATTATTAATCCAGTGTTCTCGTCTGCATTAATAAAAATGTTATTATTTTAAATCAATACATATTTTTTTCAAATATTTTTAAAGGAATTAAAAATATATGTGGTGGTAATTTTTACGTAACTTATCTTCAAGCGTTATTTACTTTCAAATAAACAAATATAAGTTTATATTTGTAATACTCAGACATAATTGTTTCGAAACTGAAAATATGATATAACTTCATGACAACAAACAGATATGTAATTTCTGTGTTAAAATTTTTATTATTTTTAATAAATCATTTTCTTTAAAACAAATTTTTGTTTAAAATACTGAAGTTGTGTAATAATAAATACCCGTATCTATATATTTATGTTCACGCGACCTTTGAGCCAGCGCTCTTCCTTTGTGATGGACAGAGGTCAGATAGCGGTATTCTGAAATAAAACATGCAATATTCTGCAATAACAACGTATAAAATTTTATCCGTTTTTTTTTTAATTATTTGAGGAATACAATAATTAACAGTCCTTATGCAGATCAACTGTTTCCTTTACATTTATCATCATAGAGTTGATTGGGCATTTGTATATTTAGAACGCTAATTATTCTAAAACGCTAAAGTTACCTTCAGGTATACTTATAGTAAACGATTAAATTTACTTATGTTTGTCCACAAATACATAATACAAGGTGTGGCTTAATGCTTCATTTGACTACATTTTTGTTTACATGTGATAGTACTTAGTAGTATGATGTTTTAAAACTTCAACAAACTAACTAACGAATAAAAAAATTTCAAATTAGTCTGATGAAAGAAATAAACAATAAGCATAGATATCTAAAAATCAATTTTAACCCTTTCTATATCGAAGATTATATCTACACCTCGACCTCATTATGGATTCATTATGCATTACGACCGAAGTCCTTAGATTACTAAGATCATAGTTTATAAAGTTTATTAGCCAGTCGTATCTGGTTTCTAACGGCAACATCTACCTATTATGTACAAGCTGTGCAGGGCCTCAATAATCACTGACCGGTCTTTATCCTTTATTTGCATCTCCTGTTCTAATATTAAAAAAAATTAAATATTCCTAGTCGGTGCTAATGACCTTATTTATTCTAATTTATTAATTCTTGCTTATTTCCTTATATAAATTTAAATTTTAGATTATCTTTCCTCCAAATATAAGAACTCAATGAATCATTCAAATTTTCGTTAATTCTTTGTGTTTGATTTCTAAATGATCTTTTAGTTAGTTAAAGTGAATTCTGAATCATATGCATTTCATGGTAATCGATAAAGTATTGAAAGCTTTCATTGTTTAAAAACATATAAATTTACAGTTCGAACATTCGAATAGGCCTTTAGATATTACGATTTTAATCACATTATGTACAAGTTTTGAACGCAGACGTGTACGACTATGATATAATTATCACGTTAATTATTTGCATACGCAAATTTACATAGGTAGGTGAACAATGTTTACATAGGCATTTATGTGTAAGATATTTCTTCTATTTCTGCACTAAATGACACTGTATATTTTTTCAGGTCTTCATAGCTTTTGGTACGTTCATGCTGTCCTTTAGTGCTGGGGCAACAGCAGGATTTTCAGCTATTCTTATACCTCAGCTACAACATGCTAAAGGAAAACATAAATACTCAACGGAGATGGTCTCGTGGGTGGGTACGTATTGTAGTTATATTTTTGAGTTTTATTTTTAAAGAGTTTCAATTTCAACATTTCAATTTTACCGCTACACATTGACATTAATTTATTTTTATTTTACAGCGGCCATGGCATCATTTGCATTATTATTTGGAAACATGATATCAGGATATTTAATGGATAAAATGGGCAGAAGAGCATCACAAATACTATTATCAGTTTTTTATATAGGCGGTTGGACAATAATTGGTTTCGCCGGGAATATAAACTTGATATTACTTGGAAGATTTATCACAGGATTCTGTCAAGGTTGGCTTGGTCCATTGGGCCCAGTTTTTGTAGGAGAAATTAGTTCACCAGCTTACAGGGGTCTATTTTTAGCTGGCCTTTCCCTAAGCATAGCGTCAGGTGTTTTTATGTCCCACTTGTTTGGGACTGTTTTACATTGGAGCCACGCTTCATTGCTTTGCGGATTGTTTCCTTTAATTGGATGTATTACACTCTATTTTGCACCAGAGTCACCGGCTTGGCTGGCTTCTAAAAACGAAATCGATAGATGCGTGCAATCTTTTCAATGGTACAGAGGTACAAGTCCTGTTATGAAATTGGAACTCGACAAAATGATAGCAGATCAGACTAAGAGGAAAGAAGAAAAGAGTAAATTGGCAACATTAGCGGAGAATATAAAGAAGCCTGAATTTTGGAAACCATTGTGTATAATGCTCGTGTTCTTCTTAATAACTCAATTGTCAGGAATAAACGTTATTTGTGCATATACCACCGACATTATGGAAGTACTTATTGGTGATAATTCAAATACTTATGCAGCTATGTTAGCAACGGACATTTTACGTGTAATTGCATTAGTATGCGCTTGTATTCTACTCAGAAAAAAGGGACGACGACCTTTAGCCATATTCAGTGGTATCTTCACAACCTTGTCCCTTATATCACTAGCAGTATATTTATATTTAGTGAAAATACATGTTATAAGACGTATGTCACCATTTATATCATTAGGGTTAATGGCGATATATATTTTCGTATCGAACTTGGGAATATCGTTGTTGCCTTGGAACATGGTAGGAGAATTATTTGCAACTGAAACAAAAGGTTTGGGTTCTGGTATAAGCGTTATGATGACCTCTGTTGCATTCTTTGGGACAATAAAAACTGCTCCCGCCATGTTCCAAGGAATTGGTTACGATGGGACGTACTTATTTTATGGATTGTCAACGTTGTTGGGAACGATATTCTTATACTTATGTCTTCCTGAAACTAGAGGCAAAACGTTATTACAAATTGCCGAAGAATTTCGATATGGACGTAAAGGAAAAAGAAAAGATGTAAATGATTGTGTGAACGCGTGATAATGTCAAGAGGTTAAAAGATATCTTAAAGTAAATATATTTAAAACGCCAGTGTAATTAATAGCAAATAAAAAAAAAAGCGAAGTTGATGCTTTTAAATTTTAGGTCTAAGATTTTTTGTTGGTTATTTAATTGAAATTAATAAAAAAATGTGTATATGTGAGTAGATGAGTAATATAATTGGTAATATTCAAATGTCATTGAAATTTTTATTAGGGGCAACTACTTAACCTAGTGAGATAATGATTTAAATTTTAAAGTGGAAATTTTCGTACTTGAAGTATCGATTAGTATTATGAAATGTATGCGTTGATTTAAATAGAATAGTGATAATAGTATAATATTCATATAATATCTTCGCGATATGGCTTATCACTTACCAAATTGTTTATGTAATAAAGTTTAATATGGTGACTGACTGTTACAATTAAAGGTCGCTATAAGTTTAATTTATCACGTGGTAATTATTATACAATAAAAGATTATATGTTAATTTACAGTCGTTATATCATGTGAAACAAAGCGAGTTCGTGTCGCATCGATGCACCTTCAATAAAAACTGATGGTCTATTTCACAGTACGTTAAAGACGGACAAGTGGCACGCGTCGTCGCTAAATTACATACGTCTTCCTGTTTTGACACGTGGATGTGACCTTTCGGAGTGCAAGACTCTCGATGATTCGCTAACATCTGCGAGACACTTTTTCGAGATCCGATATTCCCACGTTGGAACGCGACATGTTTCTGTAGATAGCAAAAAAAAAAAACCAGGAAACCATCTGGAGCATGGATGCGGCTATTTATAGAAAACCACAGAAGAAATTGGAAGAATTTTGTACATATATATTGTTTCAGTTTTTATATAGATGCTGATAAGCAATAATGTGTCAACCCTGAAAAAGTCAATTTCGGAGATATTGATGTATTATTTTAATTTATTATCTATTTAACATTATTCAAAAAAGAAATGAAGCAATCAAATTAAGTACCAAATAAGTTTCTTATTTTAATGTTTGGAATCTCAATTACATATTTTGCAATTTATATAATAACGTCATATATTTGAAAAAGTTATTATTAGATTAATCTTTTTATGATACCAATCTGCTTTTAATTTATTATGCTATTTATCAACATAGAAAAGAAAAAATTGATATATACAACTTCAAACACATTTATTGAGAAGAGTTTTGACATCTTTAGACGCCATTGTCTCAAAATGAAGTCCTTGCGGCTTCACATAGTATTGCTTATCAACGTCCATATAGAAACACGATTCGAATGAATGGATATAATAAATGGATTTTATCAAGCTAAGCAAATTATGCATTAAGTTTTACTATTATAGTCTCAATTTGTTTAACGATTGTATAGTGTTCATTTAATTACATTTAAGCTTTATTACATTGTATAAAAAAAATTGTATCTTATGATCTCTTTAACAAACTTGCCATTCTGATATACTGTGATACTACGCCTGGCTAAAATATATTTGCATTTTTGTTGTATATAATTAAGGAATTCGTATTTCTTTTTTTACCAAGCGAATGACATATCAAGGACCGAACTGAGGTAGATAAAGAGGCTAATAACATCGACAGACGGAATCCAAGGCGAAAACGAGGGAGGAATAGAGGGAGCGCGTTAAAATTGCCTTTTATTTTCACGTCAAGTAGTTCCTGTGCTTTCATTTGTTTATTCCATTGTGCACCACTTGCATATCGTACCATCGTCCGTGCGGCGACGGAACGCTTAGAGCGGAACGAATATTTAATAACTTACAATAAGGCACGTGGCTAAACGGAAATTGTACACGTGTTATCAATTAGAGTTGTATAAAAAATGACTAGAATATTTCAAAGGCTCACCCTTAGTGGGAGGAGTTGTTAACATAAAGTAAAAGGATATCATAGAAATATTTATCGACCTATGAATCTTTTTACAGTTGTTCGAATCAATTTAGAAGAATTTTAAATATTAATTAGTTAGAAATTATTTTTATTATGAAATAGAGTTATAATCAAAATAGAACAATTTATTAATGGTTTCTCTTAAAGTTATACTTACAGTTTACAAAATAAGTGAATTAAGTATGTGTATTTTTATTAAAAAAATAAAATTATTTTATTGTTTTATTCAACCGTATCGTTTCTGTTCTAAATTTGGAAACTTAACTACTTTTCTCTACTAAGTATATGATAATTATACGTTCTTATTTGTGTACAAACAAGAACAATTTTTTTTAATTTGTGTAATAAAATAAAATTTTAAATTACTTATTTATGCTAAAACGCTGATTCAAACAGAACATTTTAACAAAAGATTTTCGTTTTATAATACAAGAATAAATAGAACAAATGTAATGTAAAACGTTCAATTAAAACATTTGTTGTGTACTTTTATTTTAATTTAAATTATTTTTTAAGTTACAACATAATTTACATTAAAATTCGTTTGACAGTGTTTTTGTTTCATTATATATGTAATCAAGAATATTTATTGTGTTGTTCGGTATTATTATATTGAATAATTCAAAACCTGTGACATGTGTCTGAGAGACACAAGGCGGAATCATAGTTGAATTGTACACGTAAATCTGCGTGCACGCGACACGAGTAGTATGGTCCCGTGATTCCGGTTTGAGTAATGGGTGATTTAAATAAAATATTTAATGGAATTTATTCGTGACAATGTAAACACAACAAGCAAGTATTATGTATTGCAGTTAGCATGTAACGCTTAATATAAAACATGTTACCTGCTCTGTATTATTTTTTTTTGGAACATCGAGATTTTTGGAAATCATATTAAGATATGAACTAGCAGTCCCTCGCGGTTACATTCGCGCTTAACATAGGACTTTCATTCGAACTTTTCTTCCAAGCCAACTTTCAAGGCCCGTTTTAGGGATCGATTTTTGCAAATCCCAGCACGTACGTCCAAAAAAGAACCCCCATGCAAAATTTAAAACTCCTACCACTTGTGGTTATATATATATATAAATATATAAACCACGCGAGTGAAGCTGTAAGCTGATGCTAATAAAGAAAAATCCTTCTTAACTACATATGTGTAAAACAAAGTTTAAGACGTATTGTTTTTAGGGTTCCGTAGTAAAAAACGGAACCCTTATAGTTTCGCCATGTCCGTCTGTCTGTCTGTCTGTCTGTCCGCGGCTTTGCTCCGAAACCCTTAATACCAGAAAGCTGTAATTCGGTATGAGTATACATATGAATTACGCCGAGAAAGTCGTACAATAAAATCTTAAAAATATTTTTTATTCCGGGTGTCTTCCCTATGTGTTAAGAGAGACCAAAAATTTTTTTTCTCATTTATCCCATGTTGTGGGGTATCGTTAGATAGGTCTTTTAAAAATGTTATAGGTGTGTGAAAACCATTTTTCCGACAGACGAACTGTTTCCGAAATATTAAGCTTTGAAGTGTCAATTTTTCTTAGAGTCAAGTATCCCCCCCCCTCTACCCACTAAACTGCTGCGTCTAAAAATATGACAAAATTCAAAATAATGAATTTAAAAGGAAAATTATCACTGCTATGTGGGTTCTTATGGTTATCGAGTTATAGATGATCTAAGTAAAAATAAATGTTTCACTTTTTAAAGCATTACATTATGTAAATATTAATAATTTTAAATTAATATATAAATTTAAATGAATAAATAAATAAATATTTAATAAGTTTAAATTAAAATAAAATATAAAATAAGGTATAAAACAATATCTCAATAAAACATGTCGCGAGTGATTCTGAATCGCGCTTATGAAGTTTTCAACCAAATCTCCATAGATTTCATAGGCGCTAATCAGGAAGGAAAATTATCGGCGCTAAGTATATTTTACAAGTTTTAGAATAATAAATAATCGACGAACATATAAAGTTCAAAATCGTTAGTATAATTCACATTCAAACATTCATTATACATTAAAAATATTTTAGTCTCGAAATATAAAGAGAAATTAAAAATAATTTTATAATAATAAAAGGTTTAAAATTGTAAGTTCGTATATTGTATAAACTGACTTAAAAAAGGAAATTCCCAGTTCGTCGTATACTTTTTTACGAAAATAGGTACTCGAAGATTGCTTGACCGATCTTGACAATTCTGACAACTACGGAACCCTACATTGTGCGTGGCCCGACACGCACTTGGCTGATTTTATTTAATGGTTTATAGTCGTAGAAATATTTTAAATTGTTATTATTTAAGAGGTTGCCTAATTATTAATATATATACTACACAAAAATATACTTTAACTACAATTTTCTATAGGTACGTTGTTTTTTAATTTGTCGTTACCGTTGAGTAAATAAAATTATTTCGCTTTAATTTATCTTAAGGTGAATAGCAATACAATATACATACATACATATATATCGATGTCAAGAGAAAGAACCTTATCAAAAGAGCCGTAGCATAAAAAATTCAATCATTATCGTGAACCCTCCTTCATAATATTGTCATAACTAAAACGCACTTTTATCTCGCATTTCCTGGGTGAATCACACATGACTCTCAGTTCTATTTTTGTGCCTCTTAATTGTGGGTCTTATGCAATACATGTGTTTGAACGGAGTTCTTAACTTAACTGCGCAGGTTTCAAAGTTCTTTCGTGACATGTGTGTTATCGATAGCTGGCAATCTATTCCGATTTTACAGATATGATTTAGATACATGATGTTTTTGGAGAAATTAGTTGACTTCGGGTACTTATGAATAAGTGCTAAATCACATAATCGTGATGGGCCGTCGAATTATAGATCGGTCTGATGCCGTAAAAAATGACAACGTCGCGTTGTGAAAATCTACGAAATGCATTAGAAGAACTCATGATGCGATGTCGCTACGTGGTACGATGACATAATTTTTGATTAAAAAATTTAAAAAAAGTGCCAGGGCGCCATGGCACGTCGTTTTTTTTTGTTTCACTTTGTAGATTTTACTTTGTAGATCGGAACGAGCCACGGCGTAACCTCGGAATCTGGTTGTGCGTTTTGGTCGTAAGTCGGGCTAGTTTACGATTTTTCAGACGTAATCTAATAGGTATTACCTGTGAAATGAAATTTGATTAAACAAAGAACTCACATTGTTTGATATAAAATACTTACGGATAAGCTGAACATAGCTTCGATATTATATTGCTCTTACGGCAATTGTACAAATATACATTAATATAATAAACATTGATAATTATGGTGGTGTTCTAATGGTAAGATACCGACGGTAGCTACCTGAAGAGTAAAGGTCTTTGAGTTTAGTAAGGACTGGGACTGGGATCTCTAGAAACATGGACCTGTCTCGTGTTGATTAATATCGGTGTAGCCTCTACATATTAAAACAATGAAGGTCTTATTAATTATACATTATTTTGTTTCATAAAGATCCTTGAACACGAATAAATATTAATCAGTTTGGACATTATTTACTTTATCTATTTATTACTTTTATAAAACATAGTTACATCATAATACAATTATCATATAAGTATGTACATATTACGCAATATTTAATGGCGATACTTCAAATGACGATTTTTCAAACTATCTAATTGTTGAAATGTTTTTGTTTCCATTAGTTAAGAAAATCTTATTTAAACTTCTTTAATTTTAAAAAATTTTAAAAAATTTCAATTTATCACACAGCCTGACACTACATAATTAAGACTTAGTCATATAACGTATAAACGTCTTAACGCTATATATAGACAGAATTTGTTAGTCAAAGTTTTATGTTTGAAGACCATTATCCATTTAGAAGTATGCAAATATGTTAATAACAAAGACAGATTAGTGACGCAGACTATTTATTATGTCCTACAATACATAACATCTGCGCTAAACAAAATGTTGAGATAAACCAACCAAGTATACTTATAATGACTTTTAGTATAAATACAATAGTGTAAACAGAGAGATATCTTGCATCGATATCGAAATATGTAAGTGTGATAAGAAGGTTAGTAGTATACGTTAAAGGAGCGGTTAGTACTGTCAATAATTGACGTCTTTACAATTTACGAGTAATTAGAGTATAATTACGAAAATAATCATTTGGAAACTTGAACAATACAACAACATATCATACGTTAGAGTCAGAGTTTAATGCGTTTTATTAAATAAAGTTTAACCGTGCTTTTTATTAAAAGCAAAATGAAGGATTACGGAAAGTGACTGACGTTACTAAGCATATACGCGAGAATTACACTAATAAATGTTGCTCTCAGACTTTCATATAGATTAACATATCTTATTTGCCATTGCTTCATATCGAAAAGAATTTACTATCAGTGTTATTTTTGACATATACGGCTTTCGTAGCTACTTAAGAAGTATCTGTTACTAGGTTACTGAATTGTTCTATATCGCTCTTGAGAGTAAAACTTATAAAAGTAATTCTTGCTTTCAACAGGAATAGCATCTCTTTTTTACATCAATTTCACTGCAAATTTTTCAGTCTTACATTCCTTGTTGGTGCTTGTAAACTAACAATACTATTTCTTTATTAATTTGTTTTGCGGCCCTGGATTGAAGCCCTTTTGGGCCTCAATACTATTAGTAATTGGGGTCAGCACAGTAATATAGGTTAACTGGCAGCAACTACGAGTACACACTGGCATTTATCGGACAAAACCTAGAACCAATAAAATAATAATTGTCTAAATGTGTCAGCGATATTATTAAAAGTAAAAAAAGTAAACAGCCTGTAAATGTCCCACTGTTTGGTAAAGGCCTCCTCTCATATTAAGGAGAAGGTTTAGAGCTAAATCCACCGCGCTGCTCCACTGCGGGTTTCTCACGGCACATATAGATTTTTCACGATATTTCCCTTCACCGTCGAGTTCGAGATGAATTTAAATACATATGTATTTAGCACTTGAAAACTCAGCGGTGCTAGCCAGGGTTTGAACCCGCGATTATCGGTTGAGATCGACGTGTTATAACCACTAGGCCATCTCGGATGTTATTAAGAGATAGATATTATTTTTTAAATGCTTTAACGAATGTCAAAGCAAAGATTTAAAATAGTTTGTTCAGTTTTAATTGCATTGTGTAGTGCGAGTATTTGAAAACGATTTTACAGCCCACATTAGCTTTTTCACAAAAAAAATCATCCCCTATTTGGTTGAATAAGGGGTTTTATATTCGCAACATAAAACAGTTCATGTTTTTTCCAAGGTCCAATCTCTATTTATAATAAAACTCATGGAAATTGGTTTAGCAATTTATTAGTACAAAGTAACAAACCGATAGACAGACAGAGTAACTTTCGCATCTATACAAATAAATAAAATTGAAAGGTCTGTTTGTAATGTTTAAATTTCCTTCTTTCAACTAAATGCATATGAAAGTATATACTGTATACTTACATAAAGAAAAAACAATTTTTAAATTTTTTGTCTGTTTGTTCCTGCTAATATCTGAAAAGGCTGGACCGATTTTGACGGAACTTTCACGCACAGATAGCTTATATATACATGTTATAAGGAGTACCTTAAGCTACTTTTATTTTAAAAATGTTATTTATTTTAATAGATAAATAAAAAACCAATGAAATATTGAACAATATATTCAAGTAGGAAAGTTAAATATGCTATAATTTTTCCTCAAATTAACGCGTGGCAACTAGTTCATAATAAAGTATGGAAGTAGAAATCGATATGTACTTTAAGTACAAGTAATGCACTTGTATTAAAATGTTACATTATGATAAAAAACATTATGGCACCGATTCAGACAAACATTCCATATCTTTATGTACATATTGCTAATTATTATGAATCATTAATGAATTGTTTATAAGCTGTATTTCAAATCAGCTGTTTCTTATCTCGTCATTTATGTAAACGCATTAACATGCTTTGAACTTTACTCTTTATCTGAATAATAAATATCAGTTAGGAACGAGTAACTAACTAATGATATATATATTTTTAACAAAACTTCAAATTTTTGCGCAAATACTTCTAAGGGCTTAAACGTATTTAATCGACTTCCTAAAAAGCAGGAGGTTCTCAATTCGTCGGGGTCTTTTATGTATGTTCCCTGTACACAAAAAGTACAGGGAATCAGGGTAATGGAATTGAGTAATTATTTTTTGTTTGAAATGGTATACAATTATATCCTCCCATAGAATCCGTAGAATTTTCATCAATCAGGTTCAGTGTCAAAATTGCGTATATGGCTTTTGGAATCGGTTCCCTTTTTTTTAAATTCTTTTATTGTTTAAAAAGTCTTTTATTGTTTCTATTTTGTTTCATATCATGATTTCTTTTATTTACTTTAAATAACTCAGATTTAAAATTGATTTAAGATAAATTGTTAAAGGTGGTGGTGGTGGTGGTGGCATCGCACGTAATTATACAAATTACACTCAAATAAAAGCATATGCCACCGTGACTTTTTGCGTTTACTGTAGTTAATTTAGTATTGGTTTTTGTAGCAATCTGTGTAGTGCCAGATGGTTGTTGCCTTGTGTCGCTCGCATGCCGTATGGCGGCACCAGGCTACGGAGCCTGGCAATTTCTCTGTCTACTCTCTCAGATAATCTGATGTACGTCTGTTGCAGTTTGAAGTCTGCATTAAATGAATATAAAATACATAAAAGGTTTCCTACTTAAGCTATTTTTTCGTTATTTTATCATCTTTTTTTAAAATTTTAATAACATATGCATTTTACTTATTATTTTGTACAAGAATACGTAAAAGATTTGGATTTAATTTTTTTAAGATTCTTGACTTTAAAGTTTGAGTCTATCAAAATTTGTTATTGTTATTACTATCTATGCAATTTAAATAAGATGTATAACCCGTAGGTTATACACAAAAGAAAAGAAAATATTTACTTTTACTTATCTTATTGTGTGGCATCTGACTGACTAATTGAGCTATGATCGGCATCTTTTAAATTTATTTCATATATTTGATTTTTTTCTTACAGCCATTTTTGAAAAAAAAAAACGACTATGTATTCTTCATTCTATTAATTTATCTTCTTCACTCACTTATCTTTTTATTCTACATATCGAATAAACAAACATGATTGTAATGATTTATGCCTAAGGACCCAAAGGTCTACGCATAAGACGTTCAGATTATAAACGTCATTCTAATCTCTGAACACGTGGAACCGTGCAATGCGTTGAAAAACTGCTTATTCAGTTCTGTACGTTGTAAGTCTCAAAGCAAAGTCCGTTTTTTGCCGGTTCCCATGAACCCTGCGACAATGGAGGCGACCTCGATGAAAGACTCGAACGAAGATCCACGCAAGAATAAATATTACAACAATAGGGTAGCTTCTTTGACTTTAGTTCGCGATTACAGATGGCGTACCACTACTTGATACTTTTAGTGTTTTATATTTATAGTTAAAAGTTCATGTGATTTTTTAATGATTTTATATTGAAAAATATATAGGTGTAATATTATCGACATATTATCCATTTTATACTTGTATTAAAATTTTAATTTTCATTGTCTGATTTGTTTATTTTAATATTATATAAAATCAACACTTAGTAATTGTTTAAGCATTAGTTTTATCTTGTTAAAAGTAATTGTATTTACAAATTATATCAACAAATTATTTGTAACATTGTATAAAGTTATACGCTTTTAGAAAAGTATCAACACTATGCATTCCTACTACAAAACCCAAAATAACAAAAGGCATAGCGGCTTCTAACGGACTTTTTGATGCATCGATCAAGATTTTTTCCTTGTGTAATGTATATAGACTTGAAATGCATTTTATAATGCTAAGTAGAGTATTCTATTCCCACGCCATTTAATCATTATATATAATACTTTAGTTTCCAAATTAGCTATGATTGTAAATCGGTAAGTATTTTGTTCACGATAATTTGTTTTTAAGAGGACTAAATATTAACTTACTTGAAGAGCAAGTACTTAAGTTTAAAACGCTTGGTTCTTAACGACTGCGGCAAAGGCATCACTCCTTAAGTTTTCTCTCTCGTAAATCCAATATTAAGATAACTTTTACTAATTAAGCTACAGGTCTTTAGACTGTAGCCTTGTGTTCGTAGATAAGACTACTTGGGTGTAATGGACACGATTATTAGTAGATTAACTATTAAAGTGTTGATTTGTTTTGTTCGTTTGAATTATTGTGATACGTTTTTGAACCCTATTATTAAAGGAACACTGATAAGCAATACTGTGTCAAGCCCCACGGACTTCATCTTGAGAAAATGCGGTCAATCATTTCAAACCTATTTTTAGTAAATTTCTTTGAAGAAATTCATATATATCTTTTATAATACATAAGGTAATTTTATATTGCAAAATATAGACCACTCTTTAATATTCGAAACATTAAATAATTGTGTTCGTACTTATCTAACTTATATGACTTTAAATTTTTTTGAATATTATTAAATACGTAACGCGTTATCCGAAAACAGGATCTCCGAATTTACGTTTTTAGAGTTCCGTACCCGAACGATGCCAATGGGACCCTATTACTATGCTTCTTCTGTCTGTCCTTTGGCCCGTTTGATAGCGGGCTGTATCCCATGAATCGTAATAGGTAGGGAATTAAAAATTTTATAGATTTTTTCCATGAAGGCTTATATATCAAAATATATCATATATTTAGCGTGTAGCAAAAATCCATTAGTGCTATGACTTGTAGGATGGTACGGAACCCTGTGCGAATCCAATTCAAACTTTTTGGTTTTTTAATGCTCTCCTATATAAGACTATGTTTACATTTATATTAATTTAATTATACAATGTTAGAAAAAAGACCAGTATTTAATGATTGTAATTGAAAATGCAAATGTTAATACCGAAAACAAGGCTACCGTCTTGAGAGAAACATGTCCTTAACATATTTTTTAATCGATTTCAAAAAGGAAGTACTCACTAATGTATTTTTTTAATGTTATTTCCTTAGAACTCCGTCGTTTCTTAATCGATTCAAATATAGATTTTTAACGGTATATTTGGAGATTAGTTCGATAGATTTTTATATAAATCGGCTAGGTAGTTTGGTTTTAAAATTAAAATAATTGGTACACGCGTCTAGTCTACATGAACTAAATGAAATATTTTAATTTTGAAGTCGGTTGTTTTTTTCAGTCCTAATTATCTATTAAAAATGTACACTCAATTTCAAATTTATTAACCTTAAATTTTGGAGCAATAAAGTTTATAATATCTATACTTTTTCCGATGTTTCGATAGCACACGAAAGGAGAGAGGAGAGGCAACGTCTGTCGTGCTCATAAGTTGAGCTAATTATATAAAAAATAATTGACAATTGATTTCAGACTTTTAAAGGTTAAAAGAAGCGGTTTTCATCAAAATTGGTTTAGTACTTTAGTTTCAAAAACAAAATATATAACAAAAATAAGTCATCCGAGTACACGAAATTATGTAATTTGCTTTTGAAGTTGATTTCCCTTTTTTTTAAAGTCTTGTATATTTTTTGTTTAATTATTAATATAAAAAATAACATATGTGTCGAAAATAAATGTTATATTGACGTTGCTTGGTCATGTTTAATAGGTTCACAGAATGGAGCATTTATTTCGCTGTTCCCTCACGTGTATCTAAAACACTAATCATAGGGAACAGTGCCTGACGAATGGAGCGGAAAATATTTAAATGGAAGCCAAAATAGCGTGCAGCGTTGAACCCGTAAAATATGACGATGTTTTGATGAAAAAAAAATATTTTCAAGAAATTAAAATTCTTAACGCTCCCGGAAACCGGACGTGTGCGCAACTAAGTTGTGTTCGTAAACTTCGAAATTATTAACATTTTTCGCAAGTTTGAGTTTGTAACCAGATGTTATAATGTGTTTGTTATATGGTATTGAAAATAATTATTTTCTGAAATTTAAATAATAAATTAAATATTGAAGATTATTTCTTGGTCATAAGACTCTGACTTCTGACCTTCTACTACTAAAAATAATATTCTTAGTAGGAATGACAAGTAGGTAGGTAGTTTAAATATGTTATAGAAAAAAATAAAATATAAGATATTAATGCGAATATCTTATGAATAATTTTTTAATTAAAATTCTCTATAAGAATAAAGAAATACATACATTTCCGTTTTGTCATAATTAAAAAAATTGCATAGTAATTTTATTTTACACGACAACGTATACAAAATAATTATTTTTTATTCTCTAAAATCGGGTTTGCCAGTACCAAATTAACGTTAGCTATAAGATAAATTATTCTTTTACAAAAAAAAAAAAAAATAAAGCTTATTTGCATCAAATGTAAGTTCGTAAACCCATTCCAAAAATACCCCTATTCTTTTCATCTCCCTTGAAATCTGGTATTTTTTAGGCAGAGTAACGGCGGCGCATTACAATCATAATGGCTGCTTACCGTTAACGGTCGATCTTCGGGGCCAGTTCCACAGATACAATTAAGATTTTGTAGATCAACTTTGGTCTAAGTCAAACAAATACAATTAAAATTCATTGAAGATTTGATAGTTCATTTCGTAATGCTAGACTACTATATTCATATAGTACATAAAATATAGTTATAATTTATACTAATATTATAGAGCTGAAGAGTTTGTTTGTTTGAATGTGCTAATCTCAGGAACTGCTGGTTTGAATTGAAAAAATCTTTTGTGTTTAGATAGTTTATTTATTGAGTGGGGCTATACGCTATATAACATGACGTTACGATTCAAAGCAGCGAAGCAGTAACCATAAATGCGAGTGAAACCGAAAGGGACAGCTAGAGTATTAAACGTTTAGACCACTTAGTAATAAATAAATAAATAAATTAAAAGTTAATGAAACTCAGATTAAATTAAATAATGAAAATATGAGATAATATTTAATACGTTCGATAGTCACTTCAAATTTTCGAAACAATAATTTAAACTGCTAGTTAAAAATCTTGAACGGCTGGTAATTGTATGCAGTGGAACGGGCTCAGCGGCTTTTCACACACAAAGCTTTTTAAGTAGGTCATTTAACGTTGAGCAATTTGGCTGCATTACCATAGGGGTTTGTTTTAAGGGGTTGCTATTCAGAAGATGTGGAATTAATGGTGTGATTAAGATTATCGAATGACTGAAATTAGGTAAAAATTTATATGGAGCTATTCATTATTGTGAGGTCGGACTATAAATTAAATCACGAGGTGTCGATAAAAGCATTTTTATTTATTACACTTAAAGTTATTATCTAACATCACATAAGTTTTATTTGAAGGCACAGTATTAAGTAATTATCATAATTTGTATTTTAAGTAGGTGCCCCATTTGACCTTTTATTTACATACAAAAATTATGTTATAATCTATGATTTAGTATCATAATATAACGTATAATCGCTAATATAAGTTAAATTACAATTATACATCTCATGTTTTATTAAAAAAATTAAGTCATTTCGACGATGATTTAACTAAGATAGATAAAATTCACATATTATTTAGAGTATCGTTAATTTAACTGTATAAAGAATGAATAAGTTATTTAGAACTATAATAATATATATCTAACTCTACAATTTTTTAGTTAACGTTATGTCGAGTGACCGTTACAGAACACCTTGCGCCCGCGTCGAGTACACTCTTTGGCAACGACAGCTGTATGTTTTTTTTTTTTTTAAATAATTGCAATATATTTACATTGGAATGAATTTCTTTAAGGAAATTTTTCTAAACACTAAAGACTAATACATTAATTGCTATTTTTAGACAGTAAACGTGCTTGTCTAGTTTTTTCTTGCCACCATTTAAGCGTTTCTTCAAATTGCTCGCGATCTTCAGGGGTCACTTGAATCTCTGGCAGCTCCTTTTTTAATTCAACATCGTTGTAATGCTGGCTATCGAGATACGCATTTGTCTCTTCTTTAAATTTGAACTGATTGTTGGACAAAATTAAATCCGGATTTATTGCATCCAAATGCATTTCAGATTCCTCATCGAAGTTAGAGTTCATTTGCTGATGTATAGTTTCCGCGTATTTCACTTCGAAGTCACCGTCACCTATGGGAACATCTGTTTCACTGCAATAGGGTTGTTCAGGAATCACTGTAAACTGTTCGGCAGAGTTAGGGAAAGGAAAATGGCTATCAAGTACGTGCGCATTTATTTCATCATGTCCCAGCAGATCTGACGAAGGTGTTAGTGGCTGTCCAGCAGCGTCTTCTTCATCGTACAAATGAGGAGTAGAAACTAGCTGAAACGTTTCTGAAGTTTGTAGGTCAATGTATTGCTGTGGCGGCAACTGATGTAAAGAACCATCTAATTCGTCTTCGTCTACATCTTCATCATCCATAGCTGGCGAGTTCAATGAAAAATAGCTTCGTTCCTGACTGTTGTCTCGAGGAGAAGACGACGCCGGTGAAGGAAATGATTCCATTGATGGTCGTGACAAATTTTCTTTGTCGGCATGGCCAATATTAAGAAGACTTTCTAGATTTCGAATATATTCCACTGCCATACGTAAAGTTTCTACTTTGCTTAATTTCTTGTTTGGTCCTCTATTGGAATTAGCATTTTCAAATGCAGCAGCGACTTCTTCTGGTATGTGACGACGCAAGGCAGCAAATCCGTCATTCACTTGACGCACTCTGTTTCTCTCCCGCGCATTTCTTCGCGCCACTGCTAAAGGTGTCGGAGTTCGCGACGACTCTTCAATAGAGTTTTCACGTAGCCGTGGTCTTTTGGCTAAAATATTTGAATTCACTGGATCGTTTGCACGCACTAATGATGTCACTGAAACTGTATTTTGGGGCGATTGAACTTTTGGTTTTTTTCTCACTATGATGATTTCACGTTTTATATTATTCGCGTCGTTGTTGCTTATATTCACGGAATTATTTACGGATTCCTGCAACACCTGCGCCTTTAGCGGCGAGTTGCGGAACACGACGACCCCGATAGAACTCATTACGAAAGGATGATCTGCTTTTTTAACATGTTATAACTGTTTGGTTTTCATTAGTTCCGGCTTGAGTTAGAGATGAAATCACGTAGCTGGTTAAGCTAGACTATTTTATAAGGATATCCTTGGGTTTAGGTGGCGTCAGAGCGCCGGCCGCGACAGGAATGGCGCGTGCCGTGCGGCCGCACCTGGGGTGGCTCGCAGCTCGCGGGGGGATCAACAGGGGTAGTACTTACGTGTACTAGTTGCACACATGCCTTTCAAAGGGCGGAATGGAGTAGCTCGTTGTTCAATTTTTTTTTAAATAAAAACACCGAAATTTTTTTTATTAGTAAATTAATTTTCATTATATCTCGTTGTATTCTAAGTTTTTTAAGTTATTTTGAGGGTTTTTTGAATATTAAGAATTTTAAAATTTCATTAAAAATTTTTTTAATTCAAAAAGATATGAATATGAAGAAAGATTAATTATATTATATTTGTTTATTTGTTTTATTATAAAAAAAATATCTAATGTTTTATTAAAAAAAATGAAATCCATTGTATAATTAAAAACAAAACTAAAAAATTAAATTAGTAATATGATATTAAATCTTACATACAAAATATAAAACATTGACGATGCTCTATTCCACGAACAGCGAAGGATAATAATTTCATGGGGTGTCGCACCCAACTACAATCTATGTTAGTGTGTGATACGCACACATGCATTATTTAGATGAAATGTGTATAGATACATATGTGAAATAACGGGCTTAAAACCGTTCGCGTGTAGCAATGGAATTTCGAATGCGCTAGCGCAGGGGATGTTTAATACAATTGGGATAAATTATTACTTTGTGAGTTACATTTCGATTTAGTCTTTCCAGCAAAATCTCTGTTATTTCAATATAATCAAGTAGGTATGTATTTAAAAATATTTTGAATTCTATAGCTGTTACCATTTTTCTAACAATACAACTATCTAATCAATTTAAACAAAAAAAACTACATCTGTTCGCATTTTATTAATGTTTCAAGTCACTTAAACTAATAAAAGTCACGTGTTTATATTTTAACGGAAACATCTCGTTAGCAGTTTACTTGAGCGAATTAAGACATAGAAATTATTAATTACTGTAAGTTTTACTTCTAGTTTATATTGTTTTCTGTTTGTGTGTGTTTACACGTACACAAACAACTTCTGTGTATATACACGGTCGCCTACGCCAGCTGCCTGTCTGCTTTTATGCTTTGTGTTATGGCACGCGCCAGTTTTCTATGACCATTCTTCACTATCGCAGTAATCTATAAAACTAGGTAGGTATAATAATGTTGTCTATCCAAATTTCGATTCTATTTAAGAAGTAATAAGGTTTATTATTTATAATATTTTTAAATATGCAAATACACAAATCATATTAAATGGTATACGTGAGGGTTGTTACCATAATTATAGTAAATCTGTAAAAATACAATCGTATTGTTTCATGATAAAAACGCCTGAGTTTCTCTTGCAGCAATGTTGAGAAAAGTGAAATAATTTGATACAGCCTTCAAGGCGTATACATTGCACTCGACGGAACCTATTTTTACTTTAAAATAATTAAGGGAATTATTTAATACGTGCCTATAATTGAAAGAATAACCATTTCGATAAATGTTGCATGTTACTTAAAATTATTTTACTTAAATGTTATTCAGTGTTACATGCTAAATTTGGTGTATTCTCAAAATATCTTTGAATTTAATAATTAATTATGTTAAAATGCGTTTGTACGTAATAAATTATTTCATAACACTGTATTTTTTTTCTTATATTTACAATTAATCTATATTATAACATATGTATACTTATTATCTAAATATTTATTACCTTAAACATTATGTATAATTCAAACTGTATGTACAAATAAAAATAACAAATTTACTTAATTTTACAAAATATTAATATAATTTCAACAAAATAACAAATAAGGACAACGAAAAGTTTTAAAGACGTTATCATTATTTGTTAAAATTATATATGTTTTTATTTCTTAAAATTATAATTATTTACTGTATTTGTTTTATTACTTCGTATTATTTGATCTTTATATGTATAAATGAAAGCTAGATTTTACTAGAGTTAAAGCTTTAATAGGTTAGGAATAAGGTTTAAATAAAAGATTTAGTACTCAGGTGAGGTTAAAAGTATTTGTAATAATACGCATACATAAGTATTTTATCGTTACCATGTTATAAACATTAGAAATGACTCTAAAATTAACAGTATTATCATTTTGGTATGCTATAAGCATAATGCGCCTAAAACAGGATTACTTAAATTTTAAGACGACTATCTTTAAAGAGACAGTCCTCCTAATACTCTAAAAGTGCATCCTGTAACTCAAGATGTAGATTTTTTCGCTCACAATCCGCTCAGTAAGGTGAGTCCCACCATCTTGCGAACATGTGGGTCCCGTACAAATGTACACCATGGGGATTAATTCTATATTTAGTTTAACCATATGTTAATAGCTTTGTAGAGGAAGGTGTAGCAAATCAGTTTTAAAACTGCATTTGACTGGGAAGTGCTGTCTAAATACTGCAACCCTTTCCATTTTTTGTTACGGTTAAAATTAAATAAATAAAGAATTTTAAGGCACCATAAAAGTGATTAATATTAGATAATACGTAAATAAACATTTTTGTTATTTTGCAAGTAGATTCAAATTAACGATTTATTAATAGACTCTGTTTCCTTGTTGTATTAACTATTAATATTCTGGAGAGGCACATACAAATATTTAATTCATTGCTCTATTCATAACATTACAAAAATTTAAAGGCACAATCAATTCTTTAAAGTCAAATAAGATTATACACGTGATGCTATAAAGCAAAGAATTCATACAAAAATCTAACCTGCTATACTTCTAAAACAGCTGTACATTATAAGGGTCCGACCCAGTTACCTTCAAATGCAATAACCTATCTCAATACAGGTCTCCTTGAAATAGTTTAGCCATTGAGACTTCAGCCAGACGTGGTATTATTTCTTATTAGAATACAAATAAAAGGGAACCTTCAACTTGGGAATTAAATAAGCTAAGGTCAGTAGCACAAAGCAGGTATAACACTGCATCTAGAGGACTAGACTGTAATAAGCGCTCATTCGGTTGCTATAAGGGGGAGTTCTAAAGGCTTTGTATCCGGCTTCCTATGTTGTTGGTGTATTTTAGATTATGATTTGAAATTTGAATTTGATAGTATACTTTAAACTATTTTATAACTCAGACATTATTTTAGGTTTATTTACATCTATATACTTATTATTTATGAAAAATGTGATTTTTGCGTAATGCGTAGTGTATAATGCTAAAAAAGACAGTACGATTTTTTTTAGCTTATTCGAAAATGAATGGGAATAAATCTTTATGTTACTAAGTTATACTGGTTGAATGTGAAAAAAAAACCGAACAAATGACTTCCCATGGTTGGCTTCACGTTCCCTTTCAATATAATATCTAGAGCAAAAATAACAATAATAACATCCAATGCGCTTTCAATTTGTGGTCCAGACACAAAACGCTTTTCAAATTCATTGTTTCTCTCCAGACGAACATTCAGAAACTTGCCCCTTTCCTTGGGGAACTTCTCACTGCATTCGTTTTCAATGAACTCCTTACATCCTACAAACTTGTATTGGAGATTAAGAATTAATGTTGCTTTACAATTTTGATCCTAAACACTCAGTATTTAAGGGTGCTATGCCCATTCCTCTAGTAAAAGTGGTGTCTTTGGTGAAAGAACAAGATTGAGCCTGGTAGTTGTTCCGTTCAATTATTTAGTACTTTTCAATGGCAGAAACCGTTACATGCTGAGTACTTGCTCATGCAGTCAGCAAAATGAAAATTAAATATTGCATACCGGAAGGCTAAAAATATCCTCGTTCAATTATTTATGCTCCGTTGTGGTTTAAAACCGATAAACGCGATTAGCATTGAACAACAATGTCGGAAAAATGTTACTAGCTTATATTTAGAAATATCATCTAAATTGTATACTATTATTATTAGGCTTTAATCTACCAAAAAATATCTACCTAGCAGATGTTCGAGCCCGCGCCATCTTATAAACACAATCAACTACGTCACATACTCTGTCTTTATCCACGTAAGGTAATTCGAGGTATAAAGAAAGAGATGAAATATCGATTAGGGGTTGTGACGAGGGTTTTGCCACGTGACCTTAGTTTCGTTCGCTCACACACGTGTATTGTCGATCCCTCGATTATTTTATTGATATTAGAAAAAAATCTCTGCGATTACTGGCTTTTTTATTATTTTTGCTTTACATGCTTTGGATTAATGCAGTTTTAGGTATGAATGAAGAAGTTTAAATAAGAAAATTAATTTGAAATGTAAATTGATTATGATAGATATACGTACACATATATTTATTAATTTATTACTTATATTTGTTCATATTTCAATAAATATATTATTACAGAAAAATGAAACAAAAAAAGTAAAACAGGGACAAGAAACAGTAAGATTATTTTGTTTAATCTATATTGCTAATTCCTAAACGATACGAAAAATTTTGGACGTTGTATTTTTCGTTATTATTATGTTTGGTAATCATAAAATAACTTTATAATGACATTCAAGGTCAGGGCAGAAAAATGTGGCTTCCATAATCAGTCTTCTATTAGTTGACGGTGATCTTCAATATAATATCATCCACTCATTGGCTTCCGACAATTTGGAGCGTGTAAGAAAAACAAACTACTGGACTCGCGTATCGAGTTACACTACTTAAACTGTCGTCAGCCGCCACCCACACAGTGTCGATTTCGTTTTTTACCATATTTTTTAGACAACAAAATAGATTTCCTGTTAGAAAAACAAATAGAGACGTTTATTGACTCCGAAATTTTTCATTTTAGTGTCTCGTTGCGGATGAATGATGGATTTCGAATGACTCGACCTTTGACGGATGGCGCTTCCGATGTTCGAAAATTATACACATTTAGAATAACAGGTATTATGACAATATTGCTAATGTCACGTGCTATTATTGTAAAAGGTATGCGAATAAGGAAATTTTCATTGTGGGCGGTCTGAACTATCAAAAATGACATCCTCATCGAAATATTTTTATCTGTTCATCATCTCATTTGAGGGAAATATATCAAGTTCGGTAAAATTTTGGTGTAAAAATCGGTTTGACGGAGCGTATTCAGTGATCATAATCGTTTGTCTGTGTGAGAAATGCTTTCATAGTCCAGTAGCCAAGAAAAGGACTGATTTAATATTTTAACGCATTTGGCCGAACAAAATATCTTGAAATTTCCTATGATTAAGATTTCACGTTTCGTTTATTTCCGTATTATGGTCAATTATACAATTATAAGGAAGATCAAATGAATGATCAGATGAAAATCAATGAACTATTTATGCAAAAGTAGTTAAGATTATTGGACTATTAATATCTGAAACGCCATTTACTTATTTTTATTGTAATTTCTTCGTCTTTCACTTAGGAAGGCTGAATGGAGGATCCGCAATTTGCCTACTAAATTGACGTCAAAACCATTGTGTTTTTTTATTTATTATTATTTTTACATTCGTGCTTAGAACTAAAATTTGTAATAACGACACCACATATGAATGTTGCTATATTGCTTTTGAACCGACTATCAAAAAGGATGGATTCTCAATTTTTCGGGGACTTTTTTTCCATTTTTTATCACATAATCATACGATTGGACAGTAAAAAAGAGATATCTATCTTCCATCGTGGAATATTCGAACGAAAAATGCACAGGGACCGCAAGACAACTACCGTGGACATCGCTTTGATTTACGAGGAATAAAACTTTGGGACGATTTAGCGGCGCAATTAAAATATTTAAAGAACCACCCTCAGTGGGTGGTGGGCGACAGTTCTCACGAGCCTATTAAATATAATTTTATTTGTTTTTGTCCTTGTTTTTGTGGGCGGAGACTGTCCTCGGATTTATTGTCGTGGACATTTCGGCGTACTTTGACGTGTTTTATGACATGCTTTCGGCGCGGTGGCGCTATGAGGTTACTTCCTATGCGGAATTGAAATAAATTATTCACCAAGTATTTTTTGTTAGTGACTTAAAAACGCGACGTAAAGTGTAATTTAGGAGCATAACGAATTTTATTTGTGGAGATATTGATGGTAACTGATCTGCCCTAAAATCACCGTTAAGTTCGTGTTATATATTCGTACTGTTCAATACTTTACAGCGCAGCAGGTATTCCGCAATTATGTACTGGTTTATAAATTGGAAACCGACAAGTTATAATATCATGACAATTAATTGCCCGTTATTCAAAGAAGTAACCCTTTGGAGTCGAGTGGGCCGTTTGTCCAAATGTCAACATTCATAACCGCGCGATGTTATCAACGAGGCGCATACGTGTAGTGTCGGCATTAAAATAAATTCTATTATAAACGATTTGTGAAATGCGTTGTCAGCATGACGCGAACCGCTTAGTGAAATCAAACTTTTTATTCAACAATGGGCATAATAGTTTTGTCCTCTGACAACGCTGATGAAACGTCTTAGTGAATTCACAGCATGTGGCTTGCGGACCGTTCACTGTTTGGAAGCTGCCACCCGCTTTGAAATGTTGCTCGAAATTAACATATAACATTCATTTTCAACTCTTTGCATTAACTGAATGTCGGGAGGAGGTAGTAAAGATGAAATTAAAATAGTTTATAGTTCGACTGGGAACGGTGCCTGTCATCGGGTAGGATGGGATCGTTAGTATAAATTTGCGGGCACCATACAGTCAGACAACAGCGATAAGGCTTTTAAATCACATCGCAGTGAACATGGACCGTGTGGTACTAATCTATTGCAATAATTTCTGAGGCGTTAAAATAAGTCCGGTCGGTGTCGGCTCGCAACTGAACAATTTAATTGAATAAAATTAGCCAATAAACTTCGCATGTCGAAGTCCACCACAATGGAATACCGCCCCTTGAACTCGTAAAGCAGTCTTATTTACTAGATCCTTCGGGAATCCACATTACGAAGTCTTAATATGCTATTGAAAAAATATTTACATATGTTTACACCTGAGGAAGTAGAGACAATGTGTTAGTGTTATTAGCATTTTATACTTACAAATGCTTACATTGTGTGTTTTCTAATTTCCTTTTAAAAAAGTAGTACTTTCCTTCGCAACGTTATTTATATTTAAACTCTTTACGTAAAATCAAGTATTCTTCAAATGTTATATATTATAAGTTTAATTGTAGAGTGCGGAGTTATAATCAAAGAGTATTTATAATTACGTGATTGCAGTTGCTTCAAATCAACTATTACAGGTGCTCGGGACACGCAAGGCCGCGGGGGTGCCACCAAAACAAGCAGAAGTCTTAATCAGGGGACCCGTTTATTTCATTTTTTTACTTTAGTGATGACCAAGATTTAGATTCTATCGATAAAAATAATTATCGATGTGGTTAAAAAATACCTACTAAAAAAATTAGATTAGTCGTTTAAAACTATCATAGCTATATTTGTATTATTGTCGAAAGGTGTATGCACGTTACACTAAACAAAATTGTATGGATAAAATATTTGATTGGAGCAAATATATTTATTTAAATAAAAATGTCATTTAAAGGTTTTAAAACTTAAAGACCAGTCAGTGGATTTATATCTTACAGATTTTTACTTTGGTCTGTATTTCCTTTGATCGTAAGGAGACTTGTAGGTATTTTCAATGTGATCCAAGAAGTTATTATGAAATGTTGTAAAGGACAAGTAGGAATATTTGAATCCAGTACTTCTACTTTGTATGTAATTACGAAAAACTTAGTAAAAAGTAAAAGTTAGCTTTTGATAAATCTAAAACATTGATTTGCAACTTGGCGATTCGAAAGTGTTTTAAAAGCCTATTTGAATAATGTACATTACGAATTTAAATTTAGAAATGCACATTTAGTTTTCTTTATCTCCATTACAAAATGTTGGTTATCAACATATAGAGTTTGTTGTCATCAAGTACCTCTAGCAATTTTATTTATACTTTTGAATTTATTATATTACTTAGAATACGTTTAATTTTCCTATACTCTATTTACTCTATGTACAATTATTTTTTAGAAAACGAACGTAGTAAAAATAATTATTAGTAATTACAGTTACTACGGTTAGTCCAGCACTAAATGTTGAGCAGTAAGGAGCAAGGTGTGACCGCCTACGGTTTGTAAAACAATGCGTGCCACCTCTTGGTCGCTAAATTAAGAATCGCACTTGAATAAAAGTATCTCGATCAAGTCATTCATTTAAACATTCTTATTATTAAGTAACAGTTATCTTTCTTATAAGTATTTATAGCAATTTTTTCACAGACTTCTACTTCTTTGGTATTTTCTTCAATTAAAAGTTGATTTTAAAATTTATTCACTAATAAATCATTAAAACTTTAGAAGCCTTGATGTTCTGTGTGATCAAAACGAACTAAGCTATGTACTAGCTGTAGTGTGGAATTGGTTGTAAATAAGAACATCACTATTAAAGACCAAAGACCAAGAGAGAGCAATAATAGACATTTTTAAAATATTTGACAAGTAAATTAGGTTCTTTCGTCCATTTTTGAATGTACTGTCAGTCAGACTAAACACGGAACATCTAGTATTTACTAAATGACGATTTTCGTATGATTCGATCAAGATCCGGTTCAAGTATCAGGTACCTTTAATATCGTCTTAAGCATTAATTGTTTCAATGAACACTTGCACTTAGACCATACTTGGTAAGTGCCTTACCACTCCAATTATAATATGAACAAGACGAAATCGTATAAAAGATTTCGCTATTAGCGATACTACCGACCGTGTGACAAATGTTGCCCGGTTCTTTGTCGGCGGCCTAATGAGACGCCGCGTGAGCCGGGGACAAATTTATCTCATAAATAATCCGATACATCGATCTACAGCTTTAATTTACTTTCGATATCGATATCGTAAGTCATTCATGTCTTTATTACGTCATTAATTCGAATATGATCGTTATGATTTGTCATATCCTTGAGCACTAGTTTCGATAAACCCGGGCGGCTGATTGGTAACGATATATTTTAATTTGAATTCATTATATTTTAATTTGAATAACAAAATCGTTTTTTTAACTTTACGATGACATTTATAAATTATTTATTAATTTAATTTAAATTCAAATATGTCTTTATTGTATAAACAATAACTACGACATAATTTTTAATATTCAGTTACGTTTAGTACCTACCTTATAATTTTTTTACTACAACTTTAAATCTCATTCTCCTTCTTGTAGAAGTTATCTTGCTTTTTTGTCGGCTGCCCGTTTAATGATCAGATAAATTACGCCTCATTTCTCACTACAACGCGCCATAAATTAAAAGTGCAGCGTCTATTTCATTAAATCCGATAATCGTAATGACGCACTGACCTTAATCACTGCTTGCATTGCAGATTGCAATGATAGCATTACTCCGTATGAATTAAACTAATAAATTCGTACCATGTTGGCTCCGTCCCTTTCACTTGTATGATTAATAAGGGAGACAGAATTTGTTATCGAATATTTGGCCAGCAAGCAAGTCTTAATGAGAAACGATCGCTTGAAGGCAAAGTAAACTTATTCCTTTAACGAGTGCTCCTGAAACCTTAATTTTGTTGAACTGATATGCAGTCGCAGGCGTGTGCCACACGCCGTGCTTTCAACGTACAATCCCTTATGTAAATAGCAACAATGCTGTAGCACATGACCATCATGTTAAATTAGCTATGATTCTGTATGTCACTTTCAAGTTTTTAAATACAATATTTGGATTTGAAAATATTCTGAGAATATTTGATTTGAAAATATTCAATAATAGACCGAATATAAAAACGTTATATCAATAATTATTTATTTACGAATTAAAAATTTCATATCTGAAGGCCATCAATTTTCAGAATCCTTTCAGAAAAATTCGGATGAAAGAAATTCAATTACCTCTTTTTTAAGTCCCTTGAACATAGATCCAGTTTTAAACTTCTGTCACAGTTGTATAAGCAGTAATGTGTCAACCATCAAAAAGTCAAATTCGGAGATATTGATGTATCTTGATACTGCATCACCTATTTAACATTATTAAAAAAATCAAGTCATATAAACTAAATAAGTTCGGAAAACAGTTTCTTAATTGATCGTTTCGAAGTTCAAGTGCGTTCCATATTTTTAAATTAATACAATAATCTTAACATCTTTTTCTGTTTGACATCTTTAGACGCCATTTTCTCAAAATGAATTCCGTGTGGCTTGATACAGTATTGCTTATCAGCGTCCAGTTAGAAGCGTGTTAGCGGGTTGTTAACAACACCGCGACCGATCATTATTTACTGAACACACAGCGATAAGGAGCTCGAAGATTTTCGTTCTTCTTTTGAGATTTGGCAAGACCATTTTTTTTATTCACCTGTTACGTTGCGATATCTTAAAAGTTTCTACCACCCGTGTTCTAATAAACACTTATCGGAACTCGATCTTAAGGAGCAAAGAATTATGGCATATTTAAACAATTTATTGCTGCCGCAGAACAAGGGAAACGCTGATAAGCCTCTGGTTTTGCGATAACGTTCTTTAGTTTCAAAACGCCGAAAACATTATATTATTACAGATTAAATATCGCCGCTGTCATATGTTATATTTTTTTTTTCAAAAATTGTTTTTGTTGTTTTTAAATATTTGTATTAAAAATTCTTTTTAAAACTGATAATACATTACTATATTAATGGAGACATACCTAGTTAAGGATAAAAACATTTCTGTTTTAAATATTTAACGAGAACTAATGATTAATATTTTATATATAAATGCAGAACTAATGTTATTGGTTGCATACGAATTGTTTGATTCGCGTCGTTTTCTTGTTGTTTTTTCCAATAATTTTGGATATACAAAAGGATAAAAGAATTATGAATGGAGATTTCTTATTTCTACGGTTAGCAAATTACAAAACATTTGACATTAATATACATCACGATAAAATACAACTTAATTTATTTAAAAATAGTAATAAGTATTTTCATAGTATAAAGAAAAAATTCGATAGGACGTGATTCCCATAGCTTCCCGATTTTACTGGGTCTTTATTAAGTATCAGTTTCAAATATTCGTTTGTAATATAATCTTTTTCTGCGGACCGTAGCCGCAGAGCAAGCTTTGACGTCTTAATCCAATCATCGAAATTAGTTATTAAGTTACTAAGATTGTTGTGTAGCAAATTATTTACAAATCAATGATCCCCGAACACGCGCCTTTACCATTAACATTCGACGACTTAACGTAGGTCAATAGTAATTTGATGTAATTTATAATTTCATTTTCTTAATTATTTATGTAAATTGGTATTAAATGACTAAATTACATATAGAACGAGTTTTGAGGGTACTAATTTGAAATTAGTTATGATATTACCACGACAATGTTGCCGTTGATTCAATAATAAAAAAAAACAATGACTTAACATGTTTTATTTATATGAATCACACAATTAATATTAACACTGTTTTTAACTTTGCGATTGTGTGCAAAATCACTACGCTCGTTGTCAGTATGATTTAGCGTTTTATTGGTATGAGACCGCTGAAGAATAATTGAATTAATTATTTTTATCGAACGCTTCATAATGCAATGGAAATAAAGTGTCTCATTTTATTTTTGGGAAATGATAGCGCGGGTGAAGTGATGACCAGCGATTCGGTAAGAATCGCTATGGAGCTATTATTAATACATACTTTTTTCTAACCGGCTCGTTATCTGACGCGGGAATCCTTTCAATCCATCCATTCTATTGTTTTTGAATCACTTTTTTATAGTGATATCAATATTTTTTCCGATGGGAGTAACGATAAAATAGTGATTTGTTCGGAACAGATATCGAATGAACGAGATGCCTTTAGGCCTCTTATGATGCGTATATCATTCGGCGGCAACCTTTCTTTTGTATGTAAATGTTTTATTGTTACATTTTAACTAGTTTATTTTCGAATATCTGTGGTGTAAGATAAATATATTACTTCGTATGTATTTAAATTCTTGATTGAATTTTCGTTTCGTTATCAAGAATAAGGGATAACTAATTTTTTAGGCTTAAGTTCGGATCTGACACTAATTTTACACTAATGGCTCTTTATAAGATCTAGAATCTTGTTTCTTTTATTGCAAAATCGTTTACAGAAACGGACCCCGATATTATAACAATACGGGATATTGCTAAGTAGGCCATAAAATATCATCGATTTTTATTGCGCCCACTTTTGCTGTTAATAATGGCATCGCAATATGTTTCACTTATAAGGAGATATCGATACGATCTGGTGGTCACATTTTAGGCATTTAACGATTCTTAAATTTAATATCTAGCTTTGTACATTTTATTGAGACATTTTCAAATGAAGTAGCATATTCACTTTATGGGGTAATGTTTTAGAATTTGTACTTGAAATATCTTTGTAATGTTTTGGTTTACATTTTTATGGAATGTTTTTGAAATAAAGTAATATGAAGTAGCTATTTAGTTGTAAAATTAATTTTAATAAAAAACGATATGGTTTGTCAAGTTTGAGATATAATTATATTGAAATATGAATTGAGCTTCTTTTAAAGTGGATTGAACAGAAAATAAATAAACCAAGCCTAGAAAAAATTGATCAAGTGAGAGTTGAATTCACGCGTTAATGTTCTGTATCATCCCACAATATTTTTGTTTATATAAGAAATATTTTTATGTGAAGTTGAAGGATGTTTAGACTTCTTTCTTTCACTTGACTGATGAGGTCTCCACCAAATTTTATGACATAAATGTCCATCTTTTTTATTTTTAGGGTTCCGTACCTTAAAAGGAAAAACGGAACCCTTATAGGATCACTTTGTTGTCCGTCTGTCTGTCTGTCTGTCTGTCTGTCTGTCTATCTGTCGGGATGTCAACCCTTTTTTCTCAGAAATGCATAGACGTATCATGTTGAAATTAATATCATATACTCAAGTCTACGATGACATGCGGCCGTGAAAATATTAAAGTTCTAAGTCAACGCAATCAAAAGATAATGGAAAATATGTCGTATATTTTGACCATTTTAGCGTTTTCGCAAGGGAATCAAAACCTATAGGGTACTTCCCATTGGCCTAGCACGATGAAATTTGGCAAGAAGTAAGATCTTATGGTACAAATAAAGGAAAAAATCTGAAAACTGTAAATTTTTGTATGTATGTTTGTGTGTTTGTAATTTAGTCTTTCAACCTTTTTCTCAGAAACACGTGAAGGTAACAAATTTTTATCAATGTCAAGTACTCAGAGTTGTAATTACTAATAGCTGTGAAAAAATCAAACTTCTAAGTTGACGCAACCAAAAGATACGGTCATTTATATCACATATTTTAAGTATGATAGCGTTTTTAACGTTTTCGCAAGGGAATCAAAACCTATAGGGTACTTCCCATTGACCAAGCATTATGAAATTTGGCTAGGAGCAAGGTCCTTTAGTATACATAAAGGAAAAAATCCGAAAACTGTAAATTTCTGTTCGTGTGTCTGTCAGTCTGTACGTCTGTCTTTCAAACTTTTTCTCCGGAACGCGTAAATGTATCAAGTTGTAAATTGATCAAGCGGAAAATATATTAATCTTAGAATTAAAATTATATGTACTTGTAACAAATTAACATAGAAGTTGAACATGGTAAAAAAAACAATTTTACAAACACTGAGAAAAAATTTGTATCAATACGAAAACATTAAAAAGCAGCAAACCTTTATAAACAACGCAATGCAATCTATATATCGCAGCTAACAAAATGATAGCGCGATGTAGCGTACAGCTAATGCCATCTATTACAACATTATGACATTAACTGTGATATAATTCTGCTCGATTAATATTTTTTTTATTTTAATTATTATTTAAACGCGCTAAAAATAATAAAATAAGCTTTTCATTTAAAAGTTTTATCGTCGATTTATAACGTCATTACGTAATTAACATTCAATATAAGAGCTTCACGCGATTTAAGTACTCGTATTGACTTAGTACGAAAATTTTAAAATTTAATTCAAACAGATCGAGTTATTTAATTTACTTCTTTATCTACACATATAAGTCTTCTGGTTATTAGTAATATAATTAGTTATTTATAAATAAACAATTTGTTTTGTTCGAATTAAGGACTAATTATTTTCGTCTTGGCAACACTAATATATATTTTGATATTTTGATTGATAATGTAAATCTAAATATTTTACGAACGTAGTGCAGGGGTAGTGGAGTGTAGTAGAATATAAATAAAAATAAAACGAGACTAAAATATAATATAATTATGTTGTTAATGTCAAAGTCAACAAGTTAGTTCATTGAAATTGTCAAGAGATGGCGCTGGGTGTATCCTGAATCGCGTTATAACTTTGCTTTTTTGAAAGTATAAGGTGTATTAGTACTTAAAATAATATTTTGTGTTTCCATGGATTGCATCCATGATTGTGTTTTAAATTAAAGTGCTCCTAAGTAGTTTCAAAATAGTTTTTGGGACGTGATCCATATTTACATAATATTTGATCATATTTAAGCGACTTCTAAAAAAGGAGTGTTTTCAATTCGACCTTGTATTTAATTTTTTTTTATGTTTGTTCGCCGATTACGCCGCCATTTGTGTACCGATTTTCAAAAATTTTTTTTTTGTTTGAAAAGGTATACTTCCAAGGTGGTCCCATTGTCTTCAGGTCAAGATCAGATGATGGGATCCTGGAGAAATTGAGGGAACTCCTCAAATATTATAGGCAAGCGTATACCGATTTAGGTATTTTTGATAGTAACTTATGTTGGAACTGATGATGAAGACCACAAATGGCGTAGATAGGTTAGTCTTATATAGATTTCTATAAGTTTGTACGGAACCCTCGGTGCGCGAGTCCTACTCGCACTTGACCAGTTATTTTATTTGTAAGGTGAAACTTTTTACACCTCGAAGGGAGTAAACATTTGTATTTTTACCTGTTCCTAAGAAATAAAATCATTCATATTTTATATAACGGGTCTTATCGCGATAACTAATGGTAGTAATACCTTTTTATTGCCCAACGTTTTGACGAAGTTGCATTCGTCGTGGTCACGAGCTGACTGTCAGTCAGTCAACTTCGTCGATACTACAATATGAATAGTATAAATCGCGAAAGTTCAAAATATATAAATAAAATCATAGCAGACACAACGACAGATGAATAACAAAGTGATCTTAGGAGGGTTTCGTTTTAGCTTTAAGTCACGGAACTCTAAAAACCTAAGATCCTTCGATATATTACATATCGATTAAAAACTGTGTTTGATTATAAGTTTGGACATTCCATGATTAATATTGCTCCCGATGTTTAATTTTACATGTTTAAAGGTTCAAGAGAAATTAATAGATATGTTTGTTTTTGTGATATGAAGTATCCGGCGCCGCGGGCGACTAACATATTCAGAACTTTAATGAGGTGTTGGTCGGATTGTTATTAGGGTTCCGTATCCAAGAGCTGCTATCAGAACCATATTCCTAAGTCTCCGCTGTCCGTCCTATCGTCTGTTCATCTGTCTGTCCGGCTATATCTGGACTAGATGATAGCTAAGTGGTGCCTGCGACTTCGTCTGTGCAGAATTATTATTTTACCTCTGTTTCAACCCCTTACAACCCTTTGCATTGAAAGTAGCCTATGTCTTTACTCAGGCTCTACAATATCTCTGTGCCAAATTTTTTTCAAATCGGTTGTGTAGTATAGGCGTGTTTGCGTAACACACATACATAACTACTTTCACATTTATAATATATGTAGTAATTTCTCCTATAACAACAAATAATAAAATATAAAATTGAAAATTGAAACTTAAAAAAAACGCCTACATTCGACAAATTACTCATAGAGATTATTTCAACGAGCCCCATGAAGATGATCCTGCAGCATCAGGTCAAGGCTACAGCTCTTGTCTAGTCGTTAAAACGAATCTGACCAACTTCTACTGGTCTAATCGGCTTGATTAACATTATGAATGAAAACTTTGAAACGCCTGAAGAGATCTTCATATATTATAGCTAAGAATCATCCTGATTACACTAGTTTTTAAACAAAAGAAAAATGCAATGATTTTGGTCTTTTCGTTCGGGAGCTATGATGACACAGACAGACACACAGATACACACATCGAAATTATGACACCCCTCTTTTTGGATCGGGGGTTAAAAAACCCGCCAAACGTGATTCGAGCTTTATATTTTTATACATTGCTATAGAGCCTCTATTTTTATTTGACAAAAATATTTAAAATGTATATTCGTAATATGAATATATACATACATATATGACAGTTGTAAATACAAGATAAATTTTGTTCGATGGTACGGAATCCTTCAGCGTGAGTTCGACTTGCACTTTACCGGCTTTAGAAAGAACATACCCATACATGTGAATGTTTAATATGACCTTATTAGTAACCCGAGTAGAGTTGTATTTTTTAAGCAAATGTATCAAACAGTTTATTAATATTAAATTGTAGTCGATCTGTACGTCATTAGTTCTATATTTCATACATATTTATACAACATATATACATATGAGCCGCAATGTACTTATGATTGTTCGCGGGTTCAAATCTAGCTAGCACCGAAGAGTTTTCAGGTGCTAAATTTGTGTTTAAATACACCTCGAGCTCGGCGGTAAAGGAAAACATCGTATGAAACCTGCTTGTGGCGGGAAAAATTCTGACACATGTATATCCGACAACCCGCAATGGAGCAGCGTGGTGGATTAAGCTCTAAGCCTTTTTCTTATAGGAAAGGAGGCCTTTGCCCAGCTGTGGGACATTTATAGACCGTTACTTTACTTTACTTATATACATACGAATTTAAATAGAAAAATTATATTTAATTACGGAATGTATGTCGTTTTTTAAACGTTAACGGTATTTAAGGGAAAAGTGAACGTGATAAACACCTATTGATATTTAATGGTGTATCAGCTCCAACACCGCTTCTGGATTTAGTTACCGGTCATGAATAACCGAAGGCTTATATCACGTTAATGACAATGAGTGTACTCGAATGAGATCTAATAGACGATAAGGCGAGCACCCCGCGGCCCATACATACATTTGCAGCTGAGATACAGTAGCCGACACATATTCATACAAGAGCACGATTAACTCGCTACTTTCCAAGATTTAGTCTACACTATATTTTGAATAGCCTACGTTTTGAGAATGGATGGATACTTCATAGTAATTTTTATCTCCTATTTCACGTCTCACAATTTTATATCTGCAAAAAATATGAAGAATATAGTTTTCAAGTTTGAATCTACATCTATGTATACTGAAAATTGGTTTAGTTTAAACACGAAAATGTTACGGATAACCAGACAGACAGAGTTATTATCTCATTTTTAATATTTGTATAGAGATGTCGTTGGATATGTATTAAAAATGATTTTTTTAGGATTTTCATATCGGTTTTCAATCAGTATTACCGTTTAGAATCTATAACGATTTAAATTTGGTGAGTAACGATTCTCACTTATAAGCTTTTAAACAGAACTGATATTATACCGTACTGCTGAATGCAGATGATCTTGTTACGCAAGCGGGTTTTTAATTATAAAAAAAATTATCTTCTTAAAATCGGTAAGTAAATATCTACGCTACAATAATATATATTATTTTTAAATATTCTTATTCACATAACAATTGCGGCTGTAATGTTATTAAAAATAAAATTGGTTTATAACCGAGCTGATGCCGGTGAGTGTTACGTTTTATTAAAATTATTCAGGAGTTTGTTACCGCAGTGTGTAAGAATAAATTTTATATAATATAAATGAATCCACTGTGTAGCAAATAGGAAGAGGTTTTTGCACAGTATTGGGACATTTGAAGCATTAATTTATAAATCATCCCTTTTTGACCTATCGCCACTCGCTGCTTAAATTTTAACACTCCGTAAGTCAAAATTGGCTCCTTTTGAGGATAAAAACTTAACTTTAAGTACATAATTAAACTTTAAGTACAGTTAAACATGTTACATTATTGATTCACAATTATGTTCTTGTAAAATTAAAAAGTTTTCACTCTCCTGTAAAATTTCTAATATTAAGTTACGTCGTGTTCGAACTTAAGCGACGATATATAAAACTTAGTTTACTATAAACTCTCATCGTATTTTTTGTAGTAAGCAATATTATAAGCTATGGTTAAAATGTCGTCGACTGTACATAAAAGACGTCGACCACTCTGAGGTATAATAATGAATTTGTTTCGTTCTTTCACAGTTAGACAGTTCTCGTTTATTTTAATAGAATAAATAAGTAGATAATTTGAATATTATCGTTTGTATATTAAAAGGGTCATGAAAGTTATACATCGATTTGATATTATTTATTAAGTGGAAGATAACACATTCATATTAGATAGGTTTCTGTGGGAAAGGCGCAGTGACGCAAACCTGTAGTGTTTATGATTCGAAGGCGAGAATTACACTTGTAAGTTTTGTTCACCTACATAACATTTACATAAATTCTTCATCATTCCTTTTACACTTGATGCGACTTACTGTCAGTGACTTATTTATTGAAATTCACAGCTTACGTTAGGTAGCCTAGGTAGCTGTTACCGGGTTACAGAATTGTTATCTATAACTTACAATAGTAAGCGTACAAGTGCGATTCTCGCCTAATAAGATGCGACATAAATGTAGTAATCGCAATAAATAATTTTATCTTCTGGTTTTTCTCACGATTAAAAAATTTTATATTATCATCCGATTATTTATTCGTATTATATGTATATGTATTTTTTTTTTAATAATTTCAACTCTAAACATGTCATTTTATGATATTCATAGTAATCTGTTTTATGTTTGGGCATACGATATCTTATTATGTAGCTATTTATATTATTATGTTAAAATATATTCTAATCTTGTGTCTAAATTTGAATATCGGTAATATAGTTACATTTTTTATAACATTTGTGGTTCGTGTGTGAGTATATTTACTGTTTTTTTTTTGGGATTTTTGCATGACTTTGGATGAATTGGACGTTAATAAGTAATACCGTGTCAAGCTAAATGGGCGTGTTTTGAAAAATGACGTTTAAACATGTTAAAACTTTTCTTTGTATGTGTGTTTGAAGAAAAATACTTCCATCTTTTCTTTTATATTTTGATAAAAGGTAAAAATAAGTAAAAATAGATTGGTATATTAAAAAGTTTTATTTAATTATTAGTTTTTATAATATATACGATTATTGTATAAATTGCAAAATATGGAACGCACCTGAAATTCGTAACATTAAATAAAGAAGATGATTTTTTTTTTAGATATTGTTAAATACGTGACGCAGAACACAGACCCCAGGGCCGAACTAAATCTGCAACGGGGCCTGTAGCTAAAGTAAATTCGGGGCCCTTTAGTTTAAAATTTGGAATATGTATTAAATATTTGCCCGTATTGGAGCTTTCAATAAGTTTTTTGTTCTAATTTCTTGTTTAAGTTTTTAAAATGTAACAAAAAAATTGTTACTATTTTTGGGCACAGGCGACGGGCGTAGCATTTGCTAACTTCTACTAATAATTAATTCGGCCCAGATAGAACGACAGAACCCAGTTAAATGAACTATGACAAAGATTTAGATTTAAATTCAATAAAAAAGATTCACAACAATAAATTCCAAATAGCAATATACAATTATACGTATCATTACATTACGGCAATGTTAGGAGTTTCATTATTAAATAAACTAAGTAGTACAAGAAAATGTCGTTATTATATTAATTAGTACTGATAATATCACAATGTAAGTAACTAAGTACTTATTTGCTTAAGGATACAATAACCACACATGGTGAAGTACCGTGTTTTTATTCACCATTAAACTTGGAAACTTGGCTCAATAAAATTTCCATAACTTGCTCCACCGCTATAAATTAATTTAAAGGCACTTCCAAAGCCACCTCGGAGCATCGCTAGCTAAAACTCATACCGTGAAAAAAGACTTTAATAATTCCAATTAACCCTAATAATAGGCTCCGGGCACAGTGGAGGCAGTGCGATTAAAAAGACAAATTCCTTAACCACTAGACTACAATAGCAGGCTGCGAGCATTCCCTTCGCTTCGAGCCTCGGCTTTATTAATAGACGGCGACCGGTAGCCCCGGTCAATACTAGCGAAAGATATGATTAACACAAAGGCGAATGCGACCAGTTTGGGAGCTATGGGTAATATACAGCCGCAGCAGGTTTCGATCATATCCATTACAGGCTAATAATGTTCGTGCGACAAACACGCGATTGTCCGAGATAGGTCGAGAACATATTGGTGCGGGTTTATTATGTTAACTTTAATAAATATTATAAGCTAATGTTACACATACGAAATGCTTTAACTTTAATTTTTAATACAAACTTCATACTAATAAACACATTCTGATTATTTATTAGCGTGAAACAATCAAGAATATTCCCTGATTATGATAGTGTTTTATTCGTGTTGTATCTATATAATAGTGTTATCATATTTATTTTTCCTATACGTTAGCTTAAGTCTATACTAAGCTTCATGTATGTGCGTAACTTCTTAAAGACGGATAAGGACCGCGTTCACGTTATTTGAGTTTCACATCGCGGAGGAACTTAAGAACATACGTATTCGATGTCGCGTCCTTAATGTGTACCTACAGCCTTTAATTAACGAAGGCGCAGATGTCGATCTGGCACGTGACCATAGTATCGGACGAGAATCATTTTAAATGTGCTTTACGGCCCTTGTCCGGGTGCATTCATTTAAATTCATTTCGCACTGCGCTATAATTTAAATTATTTACTATTCTGTGTCGAAGATTTTTGTGATTACCATCGCCCAATTATCGCTAACCCGCTGTAAATTTGATATTCATACATGCATCATTAATCTTTATCTAGATATTCATATATTTGCATACGGTTTTGGTTTAAGAGAAACTGCTTTTACGATCAGTGAAATATTCGTTTCTATGCCCTTTGTAGGATAGCGCATTCTTTTTTCTGCTTTTTAATAATTTTTATTTTTAACCAGTCCGCGATGCAACCTTTACGATTAAGGCGATGAAAAGCTATTAATTAAGTTAACGACAAAGCCGTTCGTCCCCCGTTTACTCGGACGTTTATTTGAGTGTAAGAAGGCTGAGCGAGCCATAATAAGTCAACTAGCAAGACCGTCTTAGGAGGGCGTTTTTGTACGTCTGTGACGCAAGTAGGCGTTAATCGCGGCAGCCTCCGCTCTCGCTTTTTCAAATGTATATAATAATAATTTACTTTTATCTCGTGATAAATACACAGGGGCGATTGTAAATAACTTTCCAATGACAAGGGATGTAATTGGTTGCGCTTCGACATCGATCAGACGGGTTCGAAGTTATTGCTAAACGAAACGCTAGTGAAACTGAGGACGCGTATATTTATTTTGTTGACTTATTAAAGGCTCGAGGCGTGTTCTATTTGAAGCTAAACAAGAATGTATGCAGTTATTATTGAGTTGCTTATAGTTACATAATATATTGTTAGTATTTTATGTCGTAAGAATGCTGTTTAATGAATATAATTCAACCATATTCGGAAGAAGTTAAACGAGATATGTTTTACTCTAAACAACAATTATTTCAATTTGAAGTTGTTAAATGTCGAATTTCTACATAAATATATTGAATAAGTAATTCTCTTATAAAATGCAATATCGATCTAACCTTGCAATACCTAATGACGAGTATCCGCCAATTAAGGTGCGTATGCGCAGAACAACTGCGACAAAAACTTGCCCAAGAGCTTTCAGAGGCGCTACCGAACTTAATTGGACTCAGTTATTGACTGGTGGGTATTGTACTAATATGCCATTGCTATTCGAAGGTCGCTTGACATATCTAGTATATGAGTATTTCTTTAGCCAGACTAGTTAACTATTTCTGGATGATCGGTTAAAAACAAATCGAACGAAATAGTGAAGGAATTCGAACTGTCGCTAAAGAATCCAGTATTTACGATAGGTAAATGTTATCACGTAATACTGTTATCTATTTATGTACCAACTACATGCATGGTTTGTTGGAATTTTAAAAAAATGCCATATTTATTGGAACGGTTTTCTTATTTATTTTGAACTTGTATAAGATTGAAACAAAAAAAATAAATAAACATGAATAACCAATTGCATATGGATGCTGCTACGCAATAATGTGTCAACCCACATAAATTCAAACATGGAGATATTTCATGTACTATGTATTCTTATAAGGCGTTACATATTTAAAAAATGTATAAAAAAATTTAAAGTCACTTAAAGTAAATAAATACGGAGAAAAGTTCTTTAATTTAATGTTCCAAACATTATATATTCAAGAGTGCTCCATATTTTGTAATATAAAATAATCTCATGTATTAGAAAAACTTATTATTAGATACAACTTTTCATTTTTTCAAGTTACTAATTAACTTTTCATTAATTCCATCTGTTTTTAATTCATTATAACATAGCCAATAACCTTCCTCAATAAACAGGCTATCTAACACAAGAAGAATTTTTCAAATCGGATCAGTAGTTACAGAGATTATCCCTTATATATGTAGAAACTTACAAACATACAAACAAACTTTACTTCGTTGTCTTAGATTTTCGCGATTATTATTCATTGAAATAAAACTATTTTAAACGGATTTAAATCTACCCGTGACCACGAACGCTGCAAAGTGCTCGAAACGTCGGGATGATAAAAATAATTAATATACGCGATTTAAATCCGTTTAAAATAGTTTTATTTCAATAAACTTTACTTCTTTATAGTATTTATGTTATATGTATGTATAGCTGTATTTAAAACATGGTTTTATGCTTTATGGATCTATTCACATGCCCTAAGGTTTTCTATTTTGATAAAAGGTATAATGAATATATAATGTTTTAAACATTAATTATATTACATCATGCTCAGACTCATACGAAGGAAGTAATAACCACGAGTGAAACCGCGAGGAGGAGTGCGACACTCGCGTCACCGTAAGTTAATTGTATATAGTAGTATTGTATATGTTGCTAAACGAAACGCTAGTGAAACTGAGGACACGTATATTACACATAATAAGCTGACAAATTTTATTGCGACCGCATGAATGGTATTACAGTGCATAAAATACGAACAACCAAAAATTATTTTTTATATATCTTATAATTCTCGTGTCTGCTCCGAAACGGCTTTATGGATTTTTACCAAATTTTATGCACATGACTAAGAATCGGCTATATATGTTTCATTTCATTTTGGACAATTTTTTTTTTATTTTTCTATAATTTGGCATTAAAAATACATACAACCCTAAATTTTTACCCTTTTATCACCATCCCTATTTTTAATAGCCAATCTAGTAATTTATTCATTTTTCATCCCTCTCGATAACTAATCAACGGGTCAGTAAGTGTATAAAAAAGTCGCTTCTTATCTTCTGTACGTTTAGATTTAAACCACCCAACAGATTATAAAACGGTTCATCAATAATCAGAGTAATTTATATGTATAATACATGCCCAGTAGAGAAAAGTCTTTAGATGATTTTTATTACACCTTTGCACGAGTCGATACTACATAACAAATTTAATATGTATCATATATATTTTCTAAGAGTTTAATACATTTTTTTACGTCCATACTGATCTATTTGTGCATATATCATACGGAATCTACATACTACTATAGTGCTTCACTTGATATGTCGATAGTAAGATATTTATTACAGCGTCTCAGGAGCTTGCTTAATTCTGTAAATAAAATCCAATCAAAAACATAAATGTGAAATGATAGCCAAGTTTAATATTATGATAAATGCCTTGGTTGTTCACTTCAACGACAAAAGAAGTGAGATCTAAATGTGTGCCAAGTTCAATGGTCAGTCCTGAAATTTATTTAAAAAACACACGGTGCGGCTCGCCAGTTCTGTTTCTTGAACTTGGCTTGACACGCTACCGCGTGTCTAGGTCGTTTACTAGTAGTATTGGTTAACCTTTATATGACAATAATGGGCGATCTTAGTAAAATAATCAATATTTAGTTAGTTAAATTTAATTATTAAAGCAATGCCAGCATTGCTCAAAATTCAATTTTTTATTACAATTGTTTTAAAAGCTCTTTACTTATATTTGTGTGAAAATTTGATAAATAGAAAAGTAATAAATAAAATGTGTTATCTTTTATTATCTACAACGAAATGAAATGGAATGAAGGGAGTATTTTGTAAAACATTAGTTTATTTTTAGATACTCGGTCACGAAATTAAGTTTGAATTTATAAGAAAACTATTAGACTGTTTTTGCTGATTACTTCAATAAGCTCTTACGAGATCGGTTTTGTTTGATGTACACCTAATTTCCGTCCATATTTTTTGGTAATTTCATTTATAATTACATCGTTTGCTTTTATTACAATATTCCTTAATGTAAGTAATAATGTGTAAGATAGTTTTATTTATTAAAGAAACACTATATTATTCTTTCCACTTTTATGTAATTGTTTTTTTTTTTCAAATTAAAGTTTGTTAAGTCTTATTTATTTTTATATCATTTTGTGTTTTAAATGATTGATTTTATATTTACAATTATGTCTGCAGTGTTTGTTATAATCAAAACCTTTATTTATTTCTTCTTTGACGAATAATACGTGTCTTGAAACCTTATCATGCATGCATTTTTAACCGACTTAAAAAGGAATTTCTTATGTTTAAATTCTGAAAATTCGAATTAGGAATTGAATTCTATAGCACTAAATATTTTAGTTATTGTCTGGATTCACACCAGTCATCTATATTTTATAATACACCGCCGCCCATGAACATTTCCTGTGTCAAATGTGTAACGTTGCCGGCTTACAAAATAAATGAATGAAGGTTCCCCCTGTCCCACGACTTGGCTATCTTCCTAGATAGGAAAGTAGGGGGAAGGATTAGGTTATCGCCTGACTAATTAAAAAAAACCGCAGATATAACGAACTATTTGACAGCGTGGGACTTCCATACAAGACAATCTGTAAAGAGCTGTAATTAGTCGGCTAGGCTCTACCACAATATTGACCTACGATTAATGTAATAAGATTATATTATTTTAAAACGAACTACAAAAATTGTAACCGCTAACAGAAATAAAAATGTTTTAAAAATGATTTCTTGTCACCCACCCTTAAGCCCGCGTCTCATATATTATTTTAAACCTGAATATTATACCATGCGACTTTAGTTAGTCTTCAAGACAGTGACAGTGAGTATAATTTATATCAAACAGGTTGTCGCGATGGCGCGTGGCACGTACATTAAATACATACATACTTGCTACAGGATTTTATATAAAACAATTTTTAATGTGTGCGTAGCCTAAAAACTTCATGTATTTGCTGAATGAATTTTATCACGTTATATATGGCTGATGTAGATTATAGCAATATCATGCTATGTGGACATTCGAAGTACATATTTTTTATTTTCATTTTTATAATTCCAGCCAATATAGATGCAAGCTATCTTTATATTAGCGTACAATGTTGCGTGCAAATGGCAAATATGAGATAAAACTATCCATACGAGTTTCATTACTATTATCAGAGTCATGAAAATAAATCAAAGATCGATAATTAAAAATCATAGTTTTAATACAATATCATCATAAATTTAATTACTTAAGTAATTTATTGAACTACTCTGCTATTAGGTATTCAGGGCAGTATTACCCTCTCACAGAAAATTGGTGTAAAATAGCTAATATAGCTTCGATTCGTATGATAACCCTTATTCCTTTTCTGATTCGATATTCCTCTTTGTCCCTCAACTCTCTGGTTTCTCTGGTGCTGCAAAAATCTGTGGTCGGTCACTTAACATTTGACGATCTCTCGATTCTGTTCGTTTGGCCGCTAATTTAATTAAAAAGAAAGGTATTTTGTTATATTACATTGCATAGATTGTCGTGTAAAGAAGTGAGTAAATAATTTAATACATTAGCATAAGAATAGAATACTAAAAAACATATTTTACCGTCTTATCACGAAAAATTTGATTATCTCCTCAATGCATATTATAGCAATGTATAAAAAATAATGCAATGCATAAGGTTGACTTGTATCTATTTTTTGTTTCTTTTTATTAAAAACAAGGTGCGTATTTCATTTATTTCTTAATAAGCGAAGCAAGTGTCCTTTGGGTTTGCGGTTTAATTAAGAACTAGTGAAACATTCGTATTCGAGCCGATCTGCATAGGTATTTGTATTTTAATCACGAATATTTATAGATGCGATTTTATATTGTCAGGTCATTTAACGGTGATTAATTTGTTACTTAAAGTGATGAATGCGCCATTTAACGTTTCTTATTTTCGTTAACGTGATCTTATAAGATATCGCCTCGGAGATATCAAATAAAAACGAAACAGCATAAATATGTCGGCGGTGGAAATAATTATAAGAAAGCGAAAGACAAAGCTTAAAGTTACTGCGGAAGAACAATATTAAAAAATATACAGGAGGTCGACGCACTGAGTCGACACTCACATAATTCTCCTTTAAAATACCGAATTTATTAAAAATATAATTGGTACGAAGGGATAACACGCGACTACGGAAAATGTATTACAACTTTGTCGAATTCATCGAATTGTAACAATGTAGGCGCGCGTTTTCCGTTTCAGGGAACGCGTTACTTTGAAACGGTTCTAAAAATGACGACTTGTTTATCGAGTTTACCAGGTAGGTAAAAAATGGAATCTTGTGTGTCCAGCGAAGGAGTCCATTCAAGAATTTGTTGACAAGCAATTAAGGGTGGGCCGAGTATTCGTAGTCGATCAAAGGACTAAGTTGCGAAATTCGAAAGTGAGGGTTTTTCTTTCTGTGAATAAATATCCAATCGAATAAAGATATAAAATCCTGAATAAGATAAAAACCAATAACGGAGAGCCGAAATTGCCGAGTAGATAGAACACCTCAATTGCAGCCGCTGGATGTAGGTTTACTTAATAAAGTCCGGGAGCTAATTGTGATTAAGAATATGCATTTTGAAAGTTGAAGTAGGCGTTTTAGTATAAAAATCACATATGAAATGTCACAATATAATAAATAATAATTACGCTGCTGGTTTTTTTATTGTATATCAAGCAAGTTGCTATAATTTAGCAAGATGGCTTAAACTTCATAACCTCTACTTTTATAGGAGAAAGCCCTTTGCTCAATGGTAGTACATTCGCGTACTGTTAATCATAATTAAGATCCTAAAAAGCAACAAACTTCAAATGTAAAATACGTTATTTATTTAACTAAACTGACATACTTTTTCTAGTTTTGATTTGAAATTGAAAACGAAAAATCAAAATTGGTTGTGTTGAGTGTGCGATAAAAAACATAAAAAATACACACTTCAAATTCAAAGCACCCTCTTTTTTGAAGTCGGATGAAACCAAAAATAATTAAGGACACTACACAATATAAATAGTCTTACACCGATTAATGCAACTGCAAAAAGCCAAGAAACAAATTCCAACTCATGCGAAATATAAGAATTATTATCAAAAATATTTAATTATTATCTGTTATTGTTTATTCAAGTTAATAAAAATCACATCTAGTTAAAATAATTTTGATATTACAATGCCGGTTTCCATAACGAGTGTGTGTATGTATAATTGGTAAAATGCCCTAATTCCTCCTCTTATTTTTACTGTCAATAAAACAGTCCAAGATTAAAGGCAATGAAATGTTTCTGCATTAAAATTAGTTTTTGCCTCGTAAGAATTAATTTTCTCATAATAAAAAGCAGTAACTGTGCTGTTAACTAAATTCAATTAGCACTGCGTTTACCACAACGGTGGCCGTTTCTTTTTTTTCTGCTTTCACATTGATTGAAATAAACTGCGTTTATATCAAATTGGAGTTTTATTTGAGTTTGTCCGCTCAATTTCACCCTAAAATAATAACTTAAATATTTATATAATAATAATTAGCAAAAAAGAGAGTCGTTTAAACAGATTTTTCTTGCTTTGCAAAGAAATTAAGGATATAAGCTTTTTCCAACTCAATTTTACTTACAAGCTATTACATTATGAAAGTATCTAATATGTACTATAGTCAAGGGGCTTTATTCCGTCTGTCGGGTTAAACGTCTACTCGCAATTACGGGCCCTATAGTATATTTACAGCTTTGTAGCTCGGTTGTAACAGTCTGAAAATGTCCTGGTCTGGGCAATTGCCTCCCCTTCTATTTAGGAGAAGGTTCAGAGCGCTTAATTCTCCAGGCTTGGCGGATTGGCGAATATGCGCCAGAATTTCTTCGTGAAACATTTACAGGTATCTTCACGACGTTTTCTTTGACCGTCGAGCACGAGATGAATTTAAACACAAATTTAGCACTTGAAAATTTGGTCCCATCCGAGTCTTGAATCCACAATCATCTAGATGTTCTAATAACAGGATCATCTGAGCTTAAATATTTTCAATTATATTTCTTTGATGTTCCAATACTGGTAGCAAGAATGGAAGTTTTCATTCGGATTAATTGCATTCGTATCTTTTTATATAAAAATGAAGTAACGTTCGAGCGCCGGAGCTGTTACTCGCGCTATTATTAATAATTAAAACGATTATTTACACGAGACAGTCCAGCAGCAGAAAATAATTAATATTGTTAATAGCTCGCTAGAGGCACGCGTATCCATATCATAGTAGCGTGTAATGGAGGCGATACAGATGAAAACATACGCGCAACGAAAGTTTACTATTAAAAACGCTTGTAGAAGGAATAATACATTCTTTTAGTATGAAATAAACGAACAGAAATATTTAATGTAATTAAAGTAGAAAATCTTAATACTTTTTTAAAATACTAAAAAAATACTTAAGTTACTTTAGAGCTCTATACAAAAATAATAGAACGCGAATTTTATATGTGCTAAGGCAACTTTACTTTATTTTTACTTTACGTATTATTTTAAATGTAGACTTTTCACATTAACGAGCAAATTTTTTTATTTAAACATGCTGTCTTAATTGTGTATGTAAAGAAACGTATCTTCTTATTCTTTTTAAATTTTATATAGTTTTGAGTAATAATCTTAATATTTTTCTGACCAATCCATAATATTATTTATATTGTAGATTGCTTGAAAAAATATTATTGTAAACTATATATTTGCTTTAATAATTTTAGAAATTAAAATAATTAATATGTGTTATTTATAACACTATAATTTATTACGTTTGATTATTCTTTTAAGATATACGGTACTATCTTTTGCTTGCGGTTTCGGCCGTATAAATGAAGATTTTATTTTTAACCCCCGAAAAAAAAGTGGAATGGTATAAGCAGGGCCGACCCTCAGCGCCCTGGGCGCCTTCCTTCCTTTTAACCAACTTTCAAAAAGGGGGTTCTCAATTCATTGGATTTTTTTGTTATGTATGTTCACCGATTACTCGAAAACTAACTCATTATTTAATGTTATGTTTATTTGTTTTAAAGTTGTAATATTATTGTTAATGAATATATAATTTTTAATCATTAAATTGAAATAGTTATTAAAATTAAATAAAGTAGTGAAGTTAAGTTGACCTGCCCGGCGCCCCTTGAGTATCGGTTCCATAACGAATTGACAAATTTTGATGCGTTTTTTTTGAAAGCTAATGTAATAAATTCAAAATTTACAATAGGTAATATAATGATATTAACATAGTTGCATAACCTTTAACTCATACTGCAGTATTATCTACAATCAGTAGTAAACACAACTCCTTACCAACTAACAGCAAATCTATCGTGTTTGGGCTCGTTGAAATGGTCTTAATACTAATGTTTTCTTTTTAACATATTTAATTTAGTTTTATTAAAAATATTAGTGGCAGTTGCTCACATGGAACTATCCCGTATTATTTCACCAGCAGACCACGACGTGGGCGAATATCGTCATCAGGTCGGACCCATTATCATCAACCTGTTTACACTTTACTGAATAACAATGTAACATGCTACATCTTGTACATACCCCGTACATGGGCATGTTATGAGAACGTACCACTCGACAAGCTAGCTTTAATGGGCTATTTTGTATCAAATTTAAATATTATATTTCAATTAAGATATTGTAACGATATGGATATTGAATAAAATATTCGTTAATAGAGCTTCTAGATGATAAATCTTCGATAACATTTTTTATAGGTATGTAATAAATATTGATGGAATGAGAGTATTTTAGATTCATGTAAATCACATAGATTAATTATTTTTAAATTGATAATAAAGTCTCGTGAGACAAATTTGGGACTATATTATATACTGAAACATGTGTAACTAATTGTTTTATTTAATAACGCTAAAATATACAATGGAAATGATGTTTTGTTAGTATGAAATACAAAGAAATATAAAAAGTAGAGTTGTAACTAAAAACGATTTAATATTCTTTGATTATAGATTAAAAATTATTTAGTATTTTCGCCAACATTTTCTTAATCTATATTAATATTATAAAGCTGAAGAATTTGTTTGTTTGATTGATTGTTTGCTTGAACGCGCTAATCTCAGGAACTACTGGTCCAATTTGAAAAATTCTTTCAGTGTTAGATAGCCCCTTTAGATCGAGGAAGGCTATAGGCTATATATTATCACACTAAGACCAAAAGGAGCGGAGCACCAATTAATAATGTTTCGAAATCGGGGAATATTTTCCTATTGAGAGAGCTTACGCTGCGTGCGCTGCGTAAACGGTTAAAGTTTCGCAAAAATTATGTATGACAGAATTGTTCCCTTTTAAAAGTTCTACAAAAAAGCCCACTACAGCATGTCTCTCTTTTAAGGTTAGCTCACTATACCTTTTTTATGCTAACCAAATTTGTTCTAAAATAATGCATTATTTGCGAAGGCGTTTTTATAAATATGATATTAATCCTTATCCAAATAAATACGTTATTCATAACAAGTATTTAATTTAAAACAAAATTGCCCTTACATCATTCGATTTAAATGAGTATCTTAGGAAATATTGTAATTGTAAAAGAACATCTCAACAAAATAATGATCGAGTACTGCGCGCACATGTGTAAAGTACTTACTCACCTATACAAATAAACTAAGTCGCAAGTTAAAGTCAGCGTTAGCCCAAAGTAACTATTCCACGTGGACGACGTTGCGGGCGGAAGCTAGTTTCATATATTTCAGTTGAGTTTTCAAATAATAATTCTTAGAAGATTGCTAGCGAGATTGCTCAGTTACAATATGTAAGCTGCATCTTATATTTAGTAATAATTAATACTAACAAGTTTTAAATCAGCGATCTGTTCGAAGCTAGTAGAGTCCTGGCATTTTCTGCCGTCTTTTGATTTACAAGTGATTCATAGCAGGATAAACTCAGCCTTATAATCGTTAAGATAATAGTTGGTTTAACAAACGCAATCAGCGGTATTTAAAGTTGTTAACACTACAGACTTGAGATAGAATTACAGACGTGCACTCGCATAGTACTATTACTATGTAATTATTATTTTAAACGTGCTAAATCGAATTCTATATCGAAGAACACTAATTTTTATATTTTTTATTTTTCTAACTCATTAATCAGTTTCTTTGCAAGGCAACTGCGATTAACTTAAGTCTGCACCGCCCTCGACTAACGCACGGCAGCTAAAATTAATGGACACCTGAATTAAACCTGCGGTGCGGAGTCGTAATGAAGATAACGTCAGTGTGGACGCGGCTCGATAAACAACTGACGGCGTTCCTGCTCCCAAGATAAACCTTTAATTATTAAGATAATGCCCTTTTCAAACTAGACTGAAGTTGAGCTCAAAAGAATGAACCTTGTCTTGAGTCTGTCATGCTAGACCGAAATGCTGCATTAATTTATCATTAGGCCTTTTAAATATTTTTTTTAACTTAGAATCTTCTAGAACGTTTCGAGTTAAAAAGAAAAATTGTTCCACGTTCATATTTTGTATGTTAACACATGCGCTTAAATTATTCACTGATATAAAATAAAACTCAGCCATATCATTTCATATTCCAGACATAATCCGTTGAGATATTCGAGTAATAAATTTATGCAAAAGTGCTAGCTGGGCTGTGTTAATATTGATTGACGAGTCAGTTGTATTGCCGCTTGGAAGAAACCGCACCTTGTTAACGCTGAGCTTCCACGGTAAGAATTATTTCGTTGTATTTAAGCCATCAATCTCAAATTCATTACTTTCCGAAGCATTGATTGCTAAGAAATCTTTCGGTCGCTCCGCCTACATTTCGCACTAGCAAAATGTGTTTATAACGATGCGTCTGACACCCACAGAAGTCAATACTGACCGGCCATTTCCTATTTAATAGGAGCTGACTAATAGACAATGATTGATGAAACATTAGCGAATTTCATATACTTGGGAAGAAACTATACCTATAATTATAATGTTATTAATGTGCAAATGATATTAAACTCGGGTTTATTGTTCCTTGTGTTTAATGCGGAATTATCTTTCAATATTTTGGGCGGAAATGACAAATAAAACCAGTTGGATGGGAGATATCGTGTTTCCGCTATCAATCTTGGTGAAAAACAATAAGTTGGCATCAAGGAGGCGATTTCCCACGGCCGTCGGCCAATCACAAGGTAGGTACGTAGCGAGGCTAAGTAATAAGTCACGAGGTCCTGAACACACAGGTTCATCTCGTATGATATTAATTTACAATGAATTGTATGAAATGAATTCGATGCGTAAAATAACGAATATTTATGTGTATATAACTTTTTATATTTAATAGTTTGTTTTTTGTAGATTGAAACAGGGTTATTGTACTTTAACGTCAGTCATTTATTCGTTCGTTTGGTTCATTTAATGAAAAAAAATATCATTCTAGTTTATGGATACAACGACAAAGTTAATTAAAAATTGTGCCTTGGATCATGCCTACATTTTTCAATAAATTATATGTATATAATTTTGTAATAAATTTTATTGTATAAAACATTTATTTTAAGATCTTTATCTAATTTTTATCTTTAGTAAGAAAAATTATTAAATAATAGTAATATTGTCATAATGTTAAATAAAAGATCATTAAATGCAAAAAAATATATCATTGTTTAAGTTCTAACACAGCATAAGTCAAAATTAGTAACTTTACAGGTGAGAGAGAAATTACATAATATTAAAATAACAGAACTCTAATTAATAATATACTATTTTTAAAGGATATTACTTCCTTAAGGTCTTATATAATATATATTTTTACTGATTATTAACGGTGTCTATGTAAAATTAAGGCATTTTTTCGGTTATCTGTATAAATGCTAATTTTGACTTACGTTCAGTTAGAACATAAGCGACGATATATAAGCGTTGTCGTATTATAAATGCACCTTTTGAAGGTTTCGATGTCGTATCATAATTCAAAAATAATTAAAATGTGCCGCGCACATCGTTAACAATATGTTGATAACATATTCGGACACTACTTTATGTAATAATTATAAATTATTTCACGGACAATTAGCGGTGATTTATTATAATTGTACTCGAATATGGTTGCATAATAAATAACTTTAACACGATAATTATGCAGACGTGCTTATGATATAGTCTTAAATGATAAAACCACATGATGAGTATAAAAGAATAATGTCCGGCGTTCAATTCAATTTTTTTCTAAGAGTGACAAAAATAACTAATATTTTCTTGATACATATCCGACTTCACAATATTATGAGGTTCTCAAATATTAGTGTATGTTTTTTGTCAAAATCGGCTTAGCAGTATTATATATGCATGTACCAGACGCATCTAGGCATACCTAAGCATGCATATAATACATAGTTTATTCTAGTTACATTATTTAAAAGTAAAAAGTACTAAATACATTATAAATGAAATTGTTTATTTTGTTCTTGAAGTCTGTTTCTATCTTTTTAAATCCTCGTTATTTGTAATGAAATTGCCTTTTCGAAATCGCTACCACATTATTTTGCATATAGAGTATTTTGCGCACATATAAATTAAATCAAAGCTAAACATGTCATAAATTGTTAAAGGAATAAGTAAGTTACTAAAAGAACATATTTGCGCTACCCACGTCGAACGCCTTGTGCGACGCGAGCCCGCGGCGGCAGACCAATTTTACAGTTAATATATTTGCACTGATTGCCGGGACAACGCTACGCGTATTTATTTACAACTGTACTTCAAACACGGCTTGAGGAGTTTATTATTAAAGTTAATACAGTTCAAATTTATTACGTCCAGTGGTAAGTGCATATGGACTCTAACAATTTCATATTAAAGGTCTATCTATCATTGCCTCGTGTTACTTTTATTGTCTAGCTGTAATTGCTGTGACAAAGTGGCGGTAAATTGGTACGGAGATGATAAATATATCGTTCTTTATTTATTAAATCAATTATGGTTTGAGAAATATGAAAACTTTAGCGCTAAAAGTAATCCGTTTCAGACATAAGGATAAATAATAGCAATAGTTTAAAAAGACTGGAAAAAGGTAAAACGACTTTAAAATCAGAATACGTAATTTTGTCTACTTGTATGACATATTTATTCTAGTTATTTTGATTATAAAATCAAACGACTGAGCTGATTTTAAAGAAAATTCTATGATGCGAATCTGGATGTACACACATTCGAAGAAGGAAAAATATAACCATACTAGTCAAGTAAGTTACGAGTAATCGGTGAACGATAAAAAAGTCCCCGATGGATAGAGAACGTCCTCCTTTTTTGGAAGTCGGTTAAAAAGGATAAGATGATAACGTGCGTTTAAATCATTATCATTATACGGTTATCTTATTTCAGGTTAATGCACATACGCAATTCATATTTATTATATTGATTAATGGATATGATTATTTAAAGAAACATTTTTTTTTGTTTACGACCGCAATATACGCAAATAATTAAATTATACCATATATATTTTATGCATATAAAGTAGAATTACAAGACAAAACCATCATATCCTGGAATCCATTTAAAGTAAAGCAATAATGATAAGTATGATTTCAGTATGCATAGTACAATGGTACTGCTCGGTACTCCGACATCTACAATGAGGGCGGATACGCAAACAGCTTTTTGTTCTGTCGGTAAGTCACAGACAGCTTTCGGCTAATGAGCGGATAGAAAGGCGATTATGCTGTAGACCTACTTGGGATAACTGTTACGAAATTTTCGATTTCGATTTTTGTTAAGGATATGTTGTACGCTTAATGTCGTATCTTGATGTCGTAAGTTGCTTATCGTCAGCGAAGTTCTGTGCGTAAGTAAAAATTAGCAGCTTTAACGAAGTACGAAAAATGCATAATTATACATAGACACCATTTTGAATCAATATCTAATTTTATGTACACGATTATTGATTCAAATAATGGTGTCTATAAAAAAAAATATGCAGATTTCACTCTCCTTTCAAGCTGTTTATTTTGACTTACAAAGTGTTGGAACTTCACTGACGATATAAGATTACGTAAGTAGTTCTATACAATTGGAATTGTTATATAATCTGGTTCGAAATAATATCTTATAAGAACTACTCTTTTAGGGTGCCATACTCGTAGTGAACTATATTAATATACCTAGCGTCTCTTTCCTTTTTTTACAAGTTAGTATTTCAAAAGAACCAAGCCTTTTTCCTTTTTTTTTTGTTTGTTTGTAAATGGACGCTGATAAGCAATACTGTGTCAAGCCACACAGACTTCGTTTTGAGAAAATGGCGTCTAAACATGTCAAACCTATTCTTAATAAATTTGTTGGAAGACGTATATTTTCATCTTTTCTTTTCTATTTTGATAAAATGTATATTGAATGTATGTAAATTTAATATGTTATCTAATAATAAGTTTATAAATATTTGAGATTATTTTATAAATAGCAAAATATGGAACGCACCTGAAATTCGAAACATTGAGTTAAGAAACTTTTTTCCATACTTATTTAGTTTAGATAACTTGAAATTTTTTTCATCCAAATAATCCAAATAACGTATGTTTTATAATTTCATTCATAATGCCTTGATTTACTTTAGTAAGAGTGTTACTCATAGCATTTAGTAATATAAAAAGCATTTCACAATAATTCAGTCTAAAAAAAATGTTTTTAAGTTGTGAATTTGTATTTGAATAAGTTTTAAATTCGAATGGTAATTGTTATATTGCAAACATTATTTATGAGTGTTATTATTATTAAGTAATAATAAAAGTTATGAGGGATAAAGGGGACGCGTGGCGTGGCAGACAGGTGGGTTGAACCCTCTGACTCCGAGGTTCGGAGGGTTAAAGTATAGCTATGCAATGGTTTCATATTGTTCGATTTATTATATCTCAAATGTAATATTCATTTGCCAAATTATTGTGGTAGAGCTTATTAGCTGTTACCCACGAACTCGACTGGGGCAGACCGCACTCTCTTAGAATACCGACGCTAAGTTGTTACTATTTTTGATTTTCTTACGGTAGGAGAGAGCCTGAAACCTGACCATACCTTCTCTTCTTCGTCCCGATCACTCTTTTTTTAAATCCTGCAATGAATTCGATATACGGCACCTCATGTGCTGCAAATGTTCATGGGCGGTGGTGATCAATTTGTAGCAGGTGAACTGCCTGCATGTCTCACCACTATCTTTAATAAAAAACATTAAGTAGAAATATAAAGACAGATCACTGAAAGGGAACGTAATTTAATTCGATATGAAAATATTTTATTTAGCAAAAACATTTTATAATATTTTGGGACTAAAAAATTAATAAAAATGACTATAATGTGTTTTTATAAAACCGTATAAAATAATCTGATAGTTTCGTACAAATAATAATAAGAATAAGTTCTAATAATAATGCACCCTGCGCAAACGAGAACAATAAAAAACCAGCCACCATAATATCCATTACCGTGCGCATTTCTATACAAGTTCAGATTTGAGAACATGTTGTATGGCCACCGGCACCCTAATTTTTAACCAATTTACATAGAGCCACAAATGATTTACTAATTAGTATGATTTCATAGAAAACAGGAGGTCCGGTAAAGGTGGTGGCCGGTCTTATGCAACATGCGTTAGCGTCGCGTGTCGCGAGGGCGCGGGACAGGTGTGTTCTACCCCTTATTTGAGGGAATTTGAGGCCATAACGCATAACTATACTTGCACAGACTATAATAAAAAAGGGCAACCACAAATTACAACGGCCAAAGAGTAGCAAATAGAATGAAGAAGTTCGCGTTTATGTCAAATTTGCTTTTTTAGAGGTAATTTTTTGTCGCAGTGGCGTTTCTTGATTATTATTATGATTTTTGTATTCCAATCTAATAAATGATATAATATAATCTATAAAATGTAATAATAATTGACACAATTTTAAATTGTGTGATTGAATTGTGTGTTGATATGAAAATTAAATTTTGTTTGTGTGTTCTTGTTTTATACGCTTATGTGGTGTCTAGAGCCAGTTTTCGATAAAAAATGATAAAATAGGACACACATTATTAATAGGTTACATTTTTACAACAATTTTGTATTTTTAACCGACTTCCAAATTAGGAGACTTCTCAATTCAACGGGCATTTTTTTTTTCCTTTTTTTTGTATCTTCTATTACTCAAAAACTGCTGCACCGATTTAGTTAATTATTTTTTGTATGAAAGGCTATACTCTCCTACTCTCCCATTGATTCCATAGACTTTTTATCAAAATCGGTTCAATAGTTCTGTTTGAAAGATGAATAAGAATATAATCCAAGTAAACGAAATGAAATCATTTTTGAAGTCAGTTCCCTTTTTTAAAAAGACTCGTACATTAAGTCATAATTATGGAGTATTTGTCCTACATTGTTAGGTGTAATGGCGATCCTACAATCGGTATTCATCCGCAGTAAAAGCACGTTACACTTATCGAATGCAAATAAACGTGTTATATTTAAATAAAGTCAACCCCACGGTTAAAATAGAATTTATAAGTGGGTATGTAAGTATTGGGCGTTTATTATTATAATAATATCATTTATTTTTTTTTACGATACGATATTTTAGGTTACAAGGTCAATTTAGTTTAATGTATTCTTTGTTTAAGATAAAAGTATATCAAATTAATATTGTGGATTTAAAAGTTTGAGGTAAAATTATGGATCAACATTAATGGCCACAGCTATATAGCAAAAAGCCAGAACTAAATTCACTTTAAGCCTATATTCATCAAAATCTATGTTAAATAAGATCTGAGGGCTAATTATTGTAAACTGTCGGTATCAAAACGCGGCCCGTTTTGATAGATAAAGGAAATGCTTTGGTACAAAAATTAGAGGTCAGAATTTAGTTTTTTTTTTAAGTCTAAGTAACGTAGTTACCATGTAGCTATATAATAATAATAAACTACAATTTTTTTTATTAACATTTTTTTTTTTGTTAATTCAAGTATACCCTATTTTATTTTAGTTATCTTATTTGGTAGCAATACCCGAAACGTAAATCATGAATTTTCAAACATTATTTTTCGATATAATTATATATATATAATTTTATAAAAAATGATTATGTTCAAGCATTCGATCTATGATTCCCATCTCTAACTCTTATGTTAATTATTATTAGGTCAGATGTACGCCATATTTGTTTGCTAAATAAGAATAATAAAGAAAAATAGACTGTACCTAATTTTTGATATTATTTGAGTAAAAATTATCTTTAAAATGGCGTATCAAACATTAATTTTCATGCAGTATTAAGGGAGGGATTTCATTCCAACAAAAAATATCTTTGCGAAATAATAGATAAGAATCAAGTTAACTATTAAGAATTGAATTTTATCTTAAGCTCTTGCCAATATTTGGATATTTTGACCACAAGAGAAATCAAATCGTAATATATCAATGTATTGAAGGTTTTTTGTCAGTGTGACACCTTTTGTTAGTACGACGGTATATTGAAAGTGAGTCTGCGAGTATGTGAGCTGATCTCGCGATAGTATTCATGTTTTTCGTCACTATTGTATCTCCTCTTTGAAACGATCTACGCGTTTCTATTGAAATTTATCCGGCGATGATGGGACCTTTATCACTAGGATCGCTATTTTATATAAATGTTAATATACATATATTTTCTTATTTAAACTCTTTTTATAGCGACATAAGGTTGGTTTTTCTTACTAACGATTTTTTTATTCATGTTAAAATCATTTTGTGACAAGAAAATTAAAAAGTTTAACTATTTTTATATAATTATTATAATACAGGCAAAAAATAATAATGTATTCGTCACGGGTATGGTTTCAACCTATTATTATTTCATATTTCAGGGAATGAGGCATTAATTTGGCATAATAAGTATTATGTAATAAGTATGTCGTTTATTTCAATCATCGACTACATGTTCCACCTCAGAAAGTCAATTTACCGAATACATGTTTAGATTAATTCAGTTTCCGAGATTTTCGGAATAAAAATAAAACGATTTTGAATATAAGGCAGACATCAATTCAGACTTATTACGGACGTCATTAAATTTTATAGGCGCAGAGGAGTCCTCAATATGATTATATAGATTTTATTTCACACGGCCGCGATATGGATTCTTGATACATTGGATATTTCATACACCGCGCTATGAATAATAGATACTTGTATTTTTGCCTTGTAATTGACACGGCGCAGTTCTTGTGCGAATAAACTTATGATATAGTTAAAACGATTAATCTGGCTCGGTAGGTGGTAAAATTTACGAATAATGAGACGAAACACCTCCGGAGCACTTCGCGTGCCAATTATTGACGTAATTATTTTAAAAATATGACCGTCCTTCTGTTATATTAAACACTTTAAAGCGGTAATATTTTTTAATCACCCATCGCGACCAGTGTTTATACACTATGCTGGTCGGATCGTTAATTGACTCTTTATTCGTCTCTCAGTTTCTTTACACATTCGTGAAGTTTTAATGATGAAGTGTCGTTTCATACTTCAGCGAAGACGAGCTCTTTATAAAGTCTGCGAGTCGTTTATTATCTGTGATGCGTTCAATGAAATTAAGTACATACGTTTAACTTGTTACATGATTGGAACTGGCAACCCGAAAATAATGTAAGCGTCGTAATGGTCGAGTGAATCACATGCGATGCCATTAATGGAAGAAGCAAGTAAATCCTGGCATGAATTGATGGGATAATCTGTGATACTTAAGCACGTAATTAGCACTTATTGAATGTTTTCCTGAGATGATACGTTTAAACGTCAAAGGGATTATATAAAAATAGTTTTGCTTGAATACATTATGAGCGTATTGCAGTTACGACAATGTATTGCGTATGATATTGCAACGACTTTGAAATTAATTTTCTTATAACAAAAAATAATAAAAAATATTCATTCTGAAATTTAAAAGTCTTTTTTAAAAGTACGTAAATATTTAATTTATATAAAAAATGGGACTTGGTTATATTGAGTTGTAAATATAATCTTTAAATAAGACCTTTAGAAGATCATTGCCCGAAAAATGTGTTGCGTTTACAGGCGTTTAATGAGATTGCAAAGTAATCTCTGGTGCTTTGCCTCTCGCCTCGTTAAAGAGTAGGACTTATCATCAGACGAGACATCTGAAAAGTGACTTGTGATTATCCGACGTTCACACCACGCCATGCTATTAGTAGCACAGAGAGGATTCCATTTATTTCGATTATCAATTAATTAGTCCTTTACACTCAGATGTAAGATAACACCGCATTTTTCAACACAAACGACTAACTTTTAATTAACAGCGAATTAAAATGAAAAATTCGTCTGCAGTCAATGTTAATAAAGCGAATAATATGCGCGGATGGCAGATTTTTCTGCTTAAGAATTTGCCACCTGAATCCAAATGGTTTATGGTTGACTTCTTGCTATATAAATTGTCTCAGAAAAACGGCAATAAGCGGCAGTGACAAAACTCATTACAACTATTTATCGGTTATTATCGCATAAACAAAAGCATGTCATGGTTTTTAATTGTGTTTATTATTTATTGAGAACATTAATGTCAGAAAATACCCGTATTTTTTAGTGTTGTTCTACTTTTTGTTGCTAATGTTGTTTAATTCTGCTGAACAACTGGTAAAAATAATCTTCAGTCTTTCTAAGAATAATTACCGTTTTTTACCTACATTTGTTTTAATATTTATTAAATAACTTATTTTTATTCAGTATCCTAACACAATTATTAATACAAGACAAAATATTTCTTAAATATTTTCAAAGGATACACATATCTTTTTTATTTGTAGGTAACAAAAGTTATTTTAATTAGTAAATTCCTATAAAATATCATACATAAACATATGTATAAAACCATGAATGCATTATAATATTTTATTTACATAGTTTCTTCTCAAGAAATTTAAGAGTTTCAAGTTGAGACCCTTAATAATGCTACCATCTTTTATTTTCACGTGTAATTGCTTTAAAACTTCGTACGAACAACTCATTGTAGACGCGAGCTATGTTGGGAATACAAGGATTTCGCACTAAAGTCGTTCTATTGCGCTGTAGTGCATTAAGCTGTCCCACGAGTAATGGATAGGGAATTTCATGCTCCAAAGGTCGATTTAAATTAATTTACACATTAAAAAGACAAGTGGAGTGGTCGTGAAACTCGGAGTAAATAGCCTTAATCCGATCCGCAACGAGCAGGCGGCGCAAGGGGCTACGACATGTATTAAGGATCATATTTATTTTGAACGATAATAAGGTGCATGTTTTGTTGGTATATTTATAGATGCTATTACTTTAAATGTAATTAATACTTTATTATTGTTTTGTATTGGCTTGAAATGGGTATATGTATGATTAATATTTTTTGATTATTGATTTATTAAATATGGTGAAATATATTGTGATTTTTGGGTAATGACATTTTGGCTGAAGGCCTTTTATGCTATGATATAATAATATTAAAAAGCAAAACGAATTTTTGTACGAAATATAAAAAGGCTGCATATTCGTTTACTTTATAAATCGAATGCGAAAGGGTTATAATTGATTTATGGATTATAAATAGGCTGCTACCGGATAGTAGGGGTGAGTTTTTGTTCATTTCTGCAAATGCAAAATCCTTTATGATTGAAGGCGGATACTTAAGATGTTTACAGACAAAATAAGAAATAAACCGAATATCGAACGGAAGCAATTGTGGATATTGACCCTTTGAGACCCTCGCCCAAATACAATGAAGGATCAACAAAAATAGAGAGTGTGGAGCGCGCGCCGTCACATCTGCCGGTCACTATCGAATAAATCTACTAAAATAATATTTTTATTTTGATTACGCATGCACGGGTTGGGCAGATGTTAGAACTATTTTACACTTACATCTACGTCCGAGCGACACGGTGTTAGTGTCAGTCAAGCGACGGAATGTAGATGAGTGTTATGAACGAAATGGAAATTACATATTATCTATATGTATTTATCGTTTAATCAAAATTATTTTTACATATTTTTTATATTAAAAATGGTATCAATTAAATCAATTCAGCCACAGTCAACGATGTAACTGAAAGATATAAAACGAGTTAATGTTAAAAAAAGGAGAATATTTAAAGATTATGTTATTTCAACAATATATACCTCATATGTTTAAATCCATGAAGCCATTTAGACCTTAGTTTGCTGAACAAAAAAGCCGTGTGTATGTATCTAAGGGCTGTTTAAGTCGCCAGTCACTGACCAACGTCGGTATTAATAGGGTACGGACATTATCTACTTATTGACCCAGTACAAGGTGTGATACTTTATACATCACGGTGCTTTGAAGATCGTTACAATGTAAGATAATGCACCGCAAGCGTAGGGGAAGACAAAGTTACTATCGTTATAATCAAATACAAGGCGATTTGTTGCCGTTAGCTTTAAAATGTTTAGCTTTAGGGTAAAACTAAACGAAGATAATTGTTATGAAATCTTATGTTGAGCGAGGCAATTTTTTTAATCGGCTTTAAAATAGGTTTTTCATAGATTTGCATGTGATTTTAGGTAAAAATTAGTAAGGAAGGACATGGAGATATACAATTAGATAAAATCTGTAGGTATGTATATAAATTACATTAGTATATAAGTCCATACACCAAGTAATAAGCAAGTACATTGTACAATTCTATGGAGTAAAATGTGGATGAAATAATTGATTTTATGCCTCGGTGACGTGAAGTCTACCGCCTTCATTGACAAAAATACACAATACCGCAATTTGACAAGCAATAAAGGAGACTAATAAATAAAATTAACATTGCTGCGTTTAACAACAATGTGCAAAGAAGCCGCTCGGATTCAAAGTTAGGACCGCCCCAATCGTTCTTGACCATTAAAGTCCTTTTCACCTACTCTAATAAAAATAATTTTATTGAATTTATCCTTAATCCATCGTAATGTGCCATCAAAATAAATAAATTGTAGATATATCAATTAAAACTTCATGCTATAATAAATATATAAATGTACACAAAAATCCAGATAAATGTATATTTATCATCTATATCTAGATGCTGATAAGCAATAATGTGTCTACCCACAAATAGTCATATTCGGAGATATGGATGTATTCTGAAAATGTGTCATGTGTGTAAATAATGTTAATATTACAAAAAAGTAAGACATCTAAACAAAATAAGTATCAAAAAAGATTCTTAATTTAATATTTCGAATTTCAAGTATGTTTCATATTTTGCAAAAAGAAAAGACGAATATACTTATAACTAAATTCTTCAAAAAAAATTTAAAAACAATAGGTTTGACATCTTTAGACGATATTATCTCAAAATGAAGTCCGTGTGTGCTATATTTGTATGTAGCCGAATTAAGAATATGCTTTTTAAGGTCTCATAAAATTTAATTTTTAGAATCCATCATTTATGTAACACAATTAAGTATATAAGAATCTATAAAGATATCTTTTCTTCTTTATAAGGCACATTCCTAAAGGAAGATGAATAGGGTTGCAAAAAAAAATATGACCCACTAACTCCAGCATCGATATAAATCTTTAACGCTTCGACACATTTTGACCACACGTCAAGTTATGATCGGTATAAAATACTTCGCTTTGTAGTCCGCCTTTTACGCGGATCATACAATGGAGAGACGTCTAACTTATAAATTTTAGTACGAACAAAGGCGCCATATCGACAATGTCTCTGAATATAATATCGATAAATGGACGGCCGGACGGCGATATTAAAATATATCGGCCGTGAGATCGGAGTAAATCAATATTGATGATAGCTTAAATCATATGCAGTCCAGTTGTTTACAGCGCTGCATCGCAGCAATAAAGTCGCTACTGAATGCTCGTGTAAATCTGTTACAAAACGTTATATCTAGACTTATTTTATACCAATAATTTATTTCAACGTTGCAGGAAGAGTTTGTTGGTGGCATGTTCTCCTACATGTTAGTGTCAGTTAACGTATCGGTGTACGCTATTTCGACATTCATACGAAATAATCCAACAAAAAACCTTCCGCTCAATTTCCCTCGAAACGTCAAATGTTTGCTTTCGAGAAGGATTTTAAAATGCAACAAGTTTTTGCGTAGTAAGTATCCCTGGATTGCAGTATGCAAAGCGTCGACAACAGATTCTGTTTCTGAGCGTTACTCGAACGCGAACTCTTTAGTCCGTAGTTTTAAGGAACCGGTGCTTACAGCCTATTGTAGCTAAACATACTTTTGTATGGTAAACGCGAAAGTTTACGTTCGATTCGATGCGCGGATATCGACCGAGCTACAATGGATACTATTTGATTGCTTCATTATGCGAAATCGGAGTCGGTTCATTGTATATCATTTTGCATGTTATATTTGTTTGTATCCTAATTTAATCATCTTGAAGATTGGACCACCGGGGAAAGCCATGTATCGGGTGACCTTAACGTTACGGTTTTACGATTGATCATTTATTTCTTTTTTGTTTTTTTTTGGTGATATTATACGTACCTCCTTTTTATACAAACTTACGTTAAGTGGTATGAGATATTACCGTTACAAGAATTATTGAATGTGTCATCATAGTTTTATAGCCACTTAAATATGTTGTCGTATCTATGATAAATAAATAAATAATTAATTAATATGTCTTATGCGAAAACGATTTATCTTAATTTAAGGTTGTGGTTTATGGATATGTAGATTTCTTTAAAACGTATTAATAATTTCGTCTAATTAATACTTTTACGATATTAATTTGAAAATGACACACAATGTTTTACGACACTAATTTCCATTAAGTTTTAAATGTATTTTTAGATTGTAGTATAATTATATTACATAATATAATTATATATGAATAGTAATGAAGTGTATGTTTATTTGGAACACACTGTATAGTCTGGAGATTTAAGGGCTCGTCTTTGTGATATTGAAATACGATGGCGTATTTGGATTTATTTGCAGAAACGGTCGAATCTAATGCCTTCACGAGCATTCATTCAATTTGATCCGTTTCAATCTATCTGACATCATACACATCTTACTTCGGACACGGTGGTCGTTTCTTCTCGAAACATACTTTGTATTAAATTATAGGACTATTGACTGAAAATATCTGAATAACTTCAGTAAGTTAGTATGAAAATTAACTTAAGTAAGTAGTAGTAAGTTCAATAAAAACTTTTATTTAAGACAATAACTTATTTATAAAATTTAGTTATAGTATAATTAACTGCCAAATTTCACGCGATATTTATGTAAAAATTTGAAAAGGTACTTGAGTTCCAAAAAAAGTGTTGTACAAAGAAAACATTAGTAACGTGCCATGAAGAAGTGTAAAAGATGTGTAACTGTACACTCTGTAACAGGCATAACAATGGAGTATCGTTTCCCCGAAGTCACGAGTCTGAAAAGCAAAGCCGCCGACGCTACAGCGTCTGACGTTAAATTTAGCGTTAGTGATCCCATCTACATGTTAACCTTTTGAGATTCAAAAGTAAAAGTAGATAAGTATAATAGCGAACGGTAGCGCTGGACGTCAATTGTAACTGGATTTCAATACGTGATACGCATTTGCACAACTCATATCGTGTGTGGTGATTATTTTTAGCCGTCTTCCAAAAAAAGGAGAAGGTTCTTAATTCGCCGCGAATTTTATTTTGTAGGTTTCCTGATTACTTTAAAGCAACTTGGCAGATTTTATAAATTCTTTTTTTAAAGAGTAAAGCTAAATTCCATAAATTCCATCGAATTTTCATAAAAATTAGTTCAATTTTGTTTTAAAATCTAAATAACTGGAATATATACATATCATCCAAGTAAACGAAGTTTTGTATTTTGCTTTTGAGGTCGTTTTCCTTTTGATTAAGTCTTGTATCAACATTATATTACAAACTACCTTTAGATCGCGGATTCGCTCTCGGTAATATAGCTTTTGTTTTAAAATAATATGTATTTTTCATAAATAATAGGCAATAAACATTAAAAATGATATACATTTAAAATGGTACTATAATTTATGTAAAAATAAAAAATATATAAAACACCTAATTTAATACAAGGGAATTAAAAAGCAAAAATATTAAAAAAAAACATATATTATAAAATTTTGATGTCAGTGTCCAGTAAAACATTTGAAATCGGTGTCAAATAAAACTTTTAGTGTTATTTATTGTTCGGTTGCAAATTAGTTGCAGTCAATTGAATAACGGCAACCTAAGTTTTTTATGCTCTTTAGGTACATGTCTCTCTTTCAAATAAATAATTTATTTTAAATTACAAGTAAACGCTATTGTCAGGATATATAGAATATTTATTATTGTCGTTAAAAATACTTGCGGGCAAATTTTGTTAGGCCTGCGAGAAAATTGTATTTTAAATAAAAAATACGAAACACTATGTTATGACAATGAAAATGTAGAAAATTTGCGGTGGCATTTCGGGATAGAAGGCGTGTATGTAATCCGACATACGGCCAGCCGATTCGAGATGGCGAAAATTTCGTGATGGTGATGGCGAACAATGATTCGAGATGGTGAAAATATGTTAATATCAAATCGTTGGTTCAAACCCCGGTTAGTACCGCTGAGTTTTCAAGTGCTTAATTTGGTTTAAATACATCTCACGCTCAGTGGCGAAGGTAAACATCGAGAGGGGCCTGGTACATGGCGGGAGAAATTCGGTCACGTGTATTCGCCAACTCGTTTTGGAGCAGCGTAGTGGATTAACCTTTAACTCTTTAACAGGAGGACTTTGCCCAACATTGGGACTTGTACAGGATATTACAGTATACTGGTAAAAGCTGTTGATAATCTCGAATGACATTTTCACAAGTCTAACAAGACGTCACAAACGATACGATTCGTCTTCGATTCAATGTGTCATTAATACCGACGAATGTTCTGGATTGTTTTTCGGAATGTACTCATAATACTGTCGCTATTAAGAGATTTCTTAATGAAATACTACAAATGCAGTCAAGTTACGGTTTTTATATGTGTATGCTAATAAGCAATAATGCGTCAACAACACAACAAGTCAAAATTGGAGATTTTGATGTATTCTAATAATACTTCATGTATTTACCATGATTCAAAATCTTTTAAAGTCATACAAAGTTAATAAGTACGGAAAAAAGTTACTTAATTTAATGTTATGAATATTGACGTGTGTTTTATATTTTGTAATGTATAATATTATATATTAGGAAAACTTATCATTAGATAAAAAATTGATTACCTATGCTAATTTGTTTTTAATGTATTATAACTTTTCAAAATAGAAAATAAAAGGTACATATACATATATACTATTCAAACAAGTATTAAGAATAGACTTGACATCTTTAGACGCCATTTTCTCAAAATGAAGTCCGTGTAGCTTGACGCAGTGTTGCTTATCACCGTCCATGTATAGATATAATTTATGTCCATTCAATTAACAGCGAAACCAATGGTCACTAATATATGTCACCGTTGCTACTCAGAAGTACCAGCCGCAGATAAATATTTATCGAGTGCCTACTTACGATGTTAATAAATTGATAACAGGAAATTTGGTGATTCGTCGCAGATCTCCCGTTACGTTATATTGAATTCTTTTTTTTTCATAGACCATTCAACGAATTGGTGGACATGTGGGAATTTTGATGCTTGTTGCATTGACACGTGTGCTACTCGTGTGAGGTGAAATTGGGTTATAACGAGTAATTAGTTGAAAAAATAAAAAACCTTATTGCGTAGCAAGACCATAGAGAATCGTTACTCCACTACGAATCGTTATAGGTTCTAAACGGTAATTCTGTTTGAAAAATAATATTACGAACCTAGAAATTATTTTTAAATACCTATTTAACGATACCCCACGTAATAAAGATCGTCGATTTTAATTTTTTTCTTTTTCATATAATGGTATCCCAAATCGGCCATTTTGATTTATTCAAATTATTATTCTATATATTGCATTTGTCATTTATCAAAATTCAGCCCAGGCGTTTGGTCTAAATAGTGTAAAGGTACATACAAACATACATACATACACATATATAAATACATAGACTGACAAATTTAATGAAAAGAGTAATGTATAACTAAACAGTCGGATAAAAAAAATTATTTAAAATACTCACTAAAAATAAATCGAAAGAAAATATTTTAGTAGCGATAATTCTAAATTGTTTTTCAAATAAATCTTTTAAGTTAACGGACCTAAATATCAATAGATTTGAAATAGGATTCTACCAAGAATCAGCAAGAAACTTAGTATTTAGGTTTTTCTTAATTTCAGTTCACATGTGTATTCAATTACATTTGTTTAGATGATAATTCTAAAATGAAGCTTACATATTTTAATTGCAACGTTTTAAAGTTTTATTCCTAATAATATTTAATCAACCTTGTATTTTAAGTATAAATTATGTTTATTAATTTTTTATTAACCACTTTATATTGTTTTAATTATTTAAAATAATATTAAAACGCCATTTAATACACACTCATAAATGGTTTCGATGTCGATAAAGAAAATAAGGAATAATGCATGAAACGGTGTTGCCGAATAAGAAAATAATTGTTAATGTTGTGAAGAGGACACGTGCATTTCATTCACACCGGCCGGTGCAAAACAAAAATAAGTTAATGTGAAAGAATCATAATTGTTTCAATGCTTTATGAGAGTAATATCGTCGCTCGTTTACATTTTATGATGGAGCGGTATGTAGCAGGAGACCCGGCGGCGTGCCTACACTCGTCAACCAGGAACAAATTCTTATTTATATGAAAAAAAAAGTTCAGTAGTCCGAGAGACGATCGGGAAATCTTTGAATGACACGACGATATGATATGTTTTCATTAACAGTATTAAGAAGTAAAATAGATATTCTCTGTTTTTTTTTTCTTAATAATATTTTTCGTTCTTAATTTAAAAGTATCACAAGTATTTAGCACATTAAAATTAGCTGTAGCACAAAGATAATTAATGTGGGTATTTAAGGTTCTACAAGTTTCATAAAATATGTAAACATAAAATTTGTATTAACTAATTAAGTACTTAGTAATTGTGAAAAACAATACCTAACTAATAAATATATTTTAAAATATAGCACTGTAAAAACATATTTGTGCAAAATAGGTAATTGCAAAAGAATAAAAATATCTCCAATTTATGCGTTACGTTTTCTACGAAAAAAAAAAATCGGTGGAATATCTATAACTGTACGAATTCTTTAATCATCTCAACCAGCATTTCTACACTAGTATTATATGCAACGTTACATCATAAAAATGATGTACATGTAAGCTTGTGGCATACACGATGACTTCGCGGTGACGGTAAAAAGTTGTAAGACACCTAGCCAGTGCTGGCCCGTTGCCTCAATCAGATAGTGCTCTCACGCACTACCCCATTCATCTTGAGCATTTATCGCCGAAGAGCGGATGCTGTCTACAACTTTTATATAAAAATCTTGATCCGTGGAAAACTGCCGTACCACTAGGTTCACTCTTAATAGTTCAAATTCTTTATGTTTTGTTGCAATGAAGAGCGGTTTGCTGAATGAGCTTTAATAGTTCAATCATAGGTAATGAATGAATGAAATTGTTTTTTTTTTCTCTAATGAGACCCTTAAACTGTTTTCACACTGTATTTTTGCTCTTATTAGTTGTAGCTTTTGCGGTAATTTATTGTACGAGTCATTAAGATATTTAATGATTTTAAATGTGACATACAATATTTATATATATAATAAATAATTTCTCATTACGCCTTATCTACATTTGGAGTGTTTTGTTGAGTGGTGATTTAATTAAGAAAGTGAAAAAAACAGCGTGAAAAAAAAATTAAATGATTACTTTTCGACAGAGGAATCAAAATGATCGAAGGAAATCTTTGTCAATTCAATTAAATGTCTTTTTTTAAGACAAGTAATTAATATAATCGGTTTTAGAATTCTTTTATCTTTAAAATTTTAATTAATTTTATCTTTTGGAACCTGCTTTTTATAACAATTTATATAAAATAAATACTTAACCTGGATCGGGCTGATAAAAAACTCTATGAGCTAATCAACACCATCATGTCTCCGGAGATAGTTTATCTATATACAACCTCACTTAAGATAAAATTTAAATTTTAGATTATGAAGTAATAATATACCTTAATAAAAACATTATTTTATTATGCCATCAATCTTGTAGGTCGCTTTGGATGTGTTTCCATCAAGTGTGATGTTAACTATGTCCTTATTATTTTCTATAATAAGCGGCGATGAAGAAACGTAGACATTGTATAAATAAAAAGTTAATAAAATTAAACTTAATTAGATTGTAGTTAGCAAAATAAAGTAGATAAAAATGTAAAGTTTTTCTTGATATTAATATCTTTGCGGTTTATGTTAAGTAAACACCAATGATGATGATAAAAAATTTGATGGACTAGCTTTTGCTTCATTATAAAACTTATTTTTTGTCTGAGTGGTACGAGACGCGCGCTATCTATTCGAAGCTAATTTTTATAAGCCTTTTACCTTCTTGAAAGTACAAATAATAAATTGACAAGGTTCTATAACAAACAAATTTTTTTTTTTGGTTTTGATTACTAGAATAAAATTGGCGAAAATTTATTATGTAATAACTGAAAAAGACATTCCGGATTCATGTCTTTAGAGCTCCTAAGGTAGTTGTAAGTTATAAGGTTATTGCCACTTATAGGAATTGTACTTTGAAGATGAAAAAAAATGTAAATAAAACAACGCATGGGCATTTATGTTCATGGATTAAAAAAACTGGTATGTCAAATAAGATACGAGATAATATTTTTTATATATTAGACTAAAATAATAGGATTCATTTAGAGTATTAGCTTTATTTTTGGCGCCACGCTGTTGCATAAAAAATATTTCACTTACAATAATAAACCTCTACGAGTCCGGTTTTGAGATATGTTAGCAATTACTTTTTATTACATCTTCAATTAAATGAAATTATTTAGGTTTATGGTTAATAGACGTTAATAAGTCGAGCAAATTTCACTCGAGCCTGACAGCTCTAAAGTCAAATTTGTTTCATATTGGCACTGAATTCGTTTTTGCTACGGGCCCCGCGCTGATTTAATTCGCCACTGATTCCACCTTGATTTCTAAGATAAGAATGATCAACCTTTAAATAAAACTGATGACTCAATTTCATTCTCCTTGTTAAATAAAATATAAGTGGGACCTTCATGGTTTTCATTTTAGATGAAACCACCTATTGTTTTATCTGAAATGGGAACCCTTATGGTTTCGTATAACTCTATAACATATGGTATTTGTTTGATTTCTTTAACCGTTTTTTATAATCTTCATTCCCACACCTAATTGTGTAGGTATACAATATATTAATTTATCGGATAAATATTTTGACACGTCCCAGAGGTCCTTTATCGGCGTTTTGTTGAACTTCGATATGTGTCGACTGTATCTTATATCGATGAAGTCGATCGCTTAATCTTATCTCTCTCGGTTTTTATCCTGTAGGTATTGTGTCGAACGGACTCTTTGAGAACATTTTTAGATAGGAACTAATTTGAGTTCCCTTTTTCATCTAATAAATTATTATTTCGGAAACAATTTTTGGCTCCGTAACTTATATAGTCTATTTCTTTTACTTGTCTATAGTTTATAATAATACCCCGAACAATAATCACGAATTTATCAACAATTTGTTTTCATTATAATTTTTCGTTATAAAAATGATATAGTTCAATCATTCAATCGATAAATTCTTATCTAACTCTTATGTGTGAGTAAAAATATACTATATTTGTGTGCTAAAAAGGAGAATTAAAGAAAATTCGACTATACCTGCAGTTACATATACCTGTATATTTTTTTCGCAACGTGAACGTAAATCTTGTTTAATGTTTTTCGCTTTTACATTAATATTAAATTTTACAGTACCGCTAATTTGAAATCCTATCTGACGTGAAGGGCTTTAAGTAGCTATGCGATACTAACAAACGTTATACCTAATTTCACGCTGAGGAAACAACCTTTGCGTTAACAAGACAAGGAGTCAATCAATCTTTGACTTATGATGCCTATCTGTGCTGGTCGCACGAGTACATAATTTAGTTTACCAATATTACGAGAAATAAGAAAGAAAAAAATATTTCTTTCTTAGTATAAGTTCTTAAAAAAAATTGTAACTTTTAATCAACTTTATCTGTGATTGGCATGCTTTGCAATACATTTTAAGTCTATTTCTTATTTGTCTTACTTGGATCAGTACCCGAAACGAAAGTAAAGAATTTTCGAACATATTTTTTTTCATTACTATTTTTTTATAACAAATGATTCAGTTCAGTCATTCGTTCGATAATTTCTCATATAAAATTTTTATGTGTCGTTAAAATTACAATATATTCGTTTTCTAAATAAAACTATTAAATAAAAATAGACAATATACATATTTGGACAAGGAACCTCGTGGGCGTCCTCAGAATACCAAAGTGTCATCACAACGACAAGAGGACAAACATACAAAACATATTAAAATATAATAACTCAGTTACTTTCATTTTCTACTTCGAAAGTAAAATGTTAGTATTTGACATTAAAATATTTGTTTTCTTAGAAAAGGGTACAATTCCTACGTGTAACCCTAAACTCTTTTTCCGGGAGTTTTGTCGAGGGTTCGAAAGTCAGGTCCTTGTTGACATCCGCTTGAATAGTATTTGGTTTTAATGTTTAGTGGCTACCGATTTTTGAATCTCCATTGACATTGAGAGGCCAAACTTCCCACCCACTGTTTAACCGTGACCTTTATATCAACATCCGATACATTAAAAACTTAACTATTAGTTAACTTAATGTTTTGTAGTGAATGTGTTTATATTTTTTTAAAGATATATTATTTCAACCAACGACTCTCCTTATAGGTCATTAGGGGATAAAAATTAGTTTTGGTCCTGCTATAGATGCGTTTGTCGTTATTGGTAAAATTGAAGATCTGTGAATGCCATTTAATTTCATCGATAAAATCTAGACGAGCGACTGGCGGTAAAGACATCTTAATTTAGCTTTAACATGAGCATACCTATTATAGGCTTACATCTTTGACCAGCTCTCATGACCAGCGTGATCATGCTCTACATCGTTTACGCAGTTAATATTTATGTAGTTAGTAAACAAAAATTACTGTAATGTGTTTTTTTAATTAAAAGTAATAAAACCGTGCGGGTCGAATTCGCACATGACTGTTCCGTAGCCTTTTACAAGATATAAAACTGTGCCATTTTAAAATAATGACATGTGTAAAATAAATAATAAATACGCTTTTTTATTATAGCGGCAGTAAAAATACACATTCTGTGAAAGTTTCAACTCTCTATTTATTACGGTTCACATAAGAGATGGTATAACAATATAACTAACCACCCTAATGGTGGTTAGTTATATTGTACTACAGACGGCCAGTCGAACAGACAGAGGGACAGCAGAGGCATAATAGTATTATTATTATTATTAGAACTTTTATTACAAGCAATTTAGTTAAAGCTCACATTGTGTTAGTATCTAGGCTTAAAATCATGTTATTATTTAGGTATATAATAACTTATAAAGAAATAATGTGTCAACCGACAAAAAGTCAAATTTGGAGATATTGATGTATTTTGATACTACGTCACCTATTTGACATTATTCAAAAAAAATTCAAGTCATCTAAACTAAATAAGCATGAAAAAAGTTTCTTAACTCAATGCTTCAAATTTCAGGTGCGTATATTAATATTTAACAACCTATTATTAGATAACATATTAAATAAATCGATCTGCTTTTGATTCATTATACATTTTATCAAAATAGAAAAGAAAAAATGATTATACATGTTTTCAAACAAATTTATTAAGAATCGGTTTGACATCTTAAGACGTCATTTTCTCAAAACGAAGTCCGTCAGGCTTGACAAATAACAATGACATACTTATAATTATATATCATCGCTCTATCATAACACTAGAAATGGCAGAGTAATGATTCAAATACTGCAGGCCTAATCTATTTGCAATTAATTTTAGGATACTGTTGTTACAACAACATAGTCTACGCATTAAGGAGCCATATCTTTATCGCATTATTGCGTAAAAACGATCGATTCCCGTCATTGCCAACATGCCCGAGACACTATAAAACTTTTGTCGTCTCATCAGCACCCTGAAGGCGTTGTTGGTTTATAAGGTCCCGTTGGAAACTTTTGGCCACGAAACCCTAAAAACTAAGGCGAGATTTATGTACTGCAATATACATATCACTTTAAAGCTTTATCACTGCCTTGTCTTATGTATATAAGAAAAAATATCTCTTAACTTAAAAAAAACATGTTCGAGGGAAAATAAATTAAAGACAATCGTCACGAAACATTGAAGTATAGGAGCCTTCGGATTCCTCTGCTAATGTCACACGGCTACAAGTTAAATAAAAACTGAAATGTCATTGCGCAATCTTATAATAAGGCCCATTCACACTCACCCCGGTAGATGTTTTTTCAATGTCGAGCCGGGACAGGCATGCAATTTTGTACAAAAAACGGCAAAATCAATAATGGCCGCGTGCACGTGTTGCCGATGGATTATAGATTACGTTCTCGAAGATTTTCTCAGCGTTTCGTGAGTCTCCGCGTCAGGTATGAAGCCTCGGGAACAGGGATGCGTAGAGTTACGTTATACACTTAGGTTGACTTACGAATTGAGCGGCAAAATGTCTTAAAATATGATAAAATCAATTAAAATATATACTATATTAGATAAATATATACATTAATTTATAACAACTAATCTATACTAATGTTATCAAAAGGTAAAGTTTGTTTGTATGTTTGTAAGTTTATATGTAGGTTATCTCTAAAACTATTGATCCGAATTGGAAAAATCTTTTTGTGTTAAATTCCCTGTATATTAAGAAGTTTATAGGCTAAAATTACATCACCCTACGTTACTAAATGCGAGTGAAACCTCAAGAGGCAGCTAGTTTAGCATAAATACCAAATTATTTTTTTAAACATAGTTACTTTTTTAGTTAATATATAAAGTATATACCATTTATATCAGCAAAGAAGAACTACGTAAATAATCAATAAGGAAGAAAAAAGATACATTATTTCTTCTCCACAGTTCGCTATGTTCCTTTTTTGATTCCCGAGCTTTACAAAGCAATTCTATACAATTATAACGGACGAAATTGTAACTGTCTCTTAACAAAACTCCGATGTTATATTTAAAGAAAATTCTACAAAAGCAGGTAATTTTATATGAAGATGGTGTCCTTTGTGATTATAAAAAATCGTATACAGTTATTTCATCGAGATATAAAGCGAAGATAGGTCTAATAAATAGGTCAACGATGTTGCGAACTAATTCATGTTATTAAGCTTTCGGCGAAAAGTACTTAGCAGTTATTTATAGTTTTTTAATCAATAGATATACACTTAAAATATATGAGTTGTGTTTTTCAAAAAATTACTCGAAATCAATTTACGTAATAGATATAATCTTCAGATTTTTTTTCTGTCTTTAGCTAATTTAAGTATCATTTTGTTTTGAGAATAATGTGTGTGTCATTTGTATCGGAATTATACTTTTTTATCCATCTTTGTTATTTTGTATTCATGCAAGTATATTGCAATTAATACGAATGATTTTTAATTATATTTACTCTCGTAAAATAATTTGAAAAATGCAATACCAGTAAAGGAAAATAAATAAAATAATAAAAAGTATATTGACCTTTCTTACGATTAGAACTTAAAACGAGAGAGTACGACTCATTCTATAATTTAACCTCATAAAATTTTACGATGCACAATTTTGACCCTTATCGTTATTATCTCCTTATTTACCCTATTATTAAACATTCTCATAAGCTCACATCAGTAGTACATAAGTAATTCGCGTATGATTATTGTTTGTTTGTAATATGAAACAAAAATATTACTATTGTATAAAAATGTAAGTACCTGACCAAAATATATATAGGCTGGGTTGGAAGAATATCGTAATAACAAATAGAACTAAATTCTAACAAATACAACTAAGTATGTCAAAAGAGCATAAATCTTTGATGTTTTATCATGAAGAGTTGCGATGATGAATTTTCTTTAAATCAATAAAGTTATAACAGCAAGGGATCGTTTAAATTTTGCAGCTAAGCACCAACACATTAATAAAGAAATTTAAAAACCCCATTCCCTAAAATTCATTATTTTTAGTTTCATTGATATTCTTGAAAAGCAGCGATATATTATTTGGCAAAATTTTATTAAGTCAAAAGAATTTTTAGTTCTCAATTCAGTTTTGATAGTTAATTTTTGTTTCTTAAATTATCTTTGCTAACGAAACATTTATATCTTGTACTTTTTAATTTAATTGTATTTGTCACAAGTTTAAGAAAGACTATTTTTATTATGATAAAATTGTTTTATTTATTGAAAAATGTACTAATTGCATTGCTTCTTGATTTTAAAGTAAATTTGTTAAGCACTTAAAGCCTGACTGAAATATATATATATTTTAAACAGTTATCTCTTACTGTAATTGAGGGAAGTAGAATAAATTTTTCCCTGTTCAAGGATACAGTTTTACAATCCGTCTGCATGTCTGCAATGCCGCAAGATGACGTTTCCTGTCGTATTATTTTTAAACGTTTTTACCTACTTTAATTCTTTGCTCTAATTATTATTTAAAGTCAAAAAAAATTTTTTAATGGATAGTCTATTAAGAGTTTGTACTTTTTAGTTAAATCCTTAAACATGACTTTGTTTTATAGCTATTCGATTGCAGTAAAGTAAACGCAGATTTGAATGGGATTAAATCAGCGCTATCTCGTGTTTACAAGGAAAAAAAATTAATGACTATTGCGAGTAAAGTGATTGATGGATTGAAACAAAAGAGTATCTGATTAGTGGATGCTAATATTTTGTGAGTGAAAGCAATCATTTTGTTAAATAGTTAATGTTAGTAAATTTTACGTAAAATTCCATCCAGTAGTTATCAAGAAACTCGCACTAGACCCACAGGACTAATTCATTGTTCCGGCAATAATGCAAGAACCCGTACTGTCGTATTATATTAAAACCTAAAAAGAAAAATACTATGTGATTGTTTAGATTAAATTTGTTAAAAATAATATTTAAGCGATATTAAGGTCTAGGATTAATAAACAACTTAAGTTTATTTACATAACAGTAATTTGCTACTGCTACTTTCTTATAGTAATAATTATAAAATATTGTTACTCCAAAGAAATATCCTTTAGAATCCTGTTGAAATCTGAATAGCTGAAATTACAAATGACAATTCAGAAATATAAACATCATACGAAATTCTTAAGGAATGTAACAATTTTATGAATTTCATCGCTCAAGCGATTAAAAACGCTCAGTGTGCCAACGGGTTATTGAAATATCTTCAAGTGAACAGGATGAGGTCATTGACATAAAAGTAGCAAAAAATTTTGGGAAAACGTCAAAGAGAACGAGTCATGTCAGTTCGCGTGTGTCGCAGCAATGTCAGCGGCGGCGCGGGCGCATCTCCGAATAACAATAATCGTGAATGAATTGTAATGGCCGCTGGTTTAATTGATTCGGCGACCTGCTGGACCCGTCTCTGCGGTAGAGCGGAGAGGATTATTTTAACGATATCGATATTTCATGTGGGACTTATTTATATTTATAGTGATTACTGAGCTGAGAAATTATTTTGACATACGTAAGCTTATAGAATATTATTAAACAAACATATAAAATGATCTCGTGAGTGTAATAAAAAATATATATATTTTTTATAATGTCGTGATTAAGTTTATACTTATGGTATTCTAATAAGTAGCTATTTTTCTTAAGTGTCCTTTATAAGTGTATTATTAGATACCGACGGGAAGCGTAAAATTATAGCAGATACGTATAAATTTTGCAGTTTTGAGTAATTTTTATGTCTAATATATATTTTTTACGTTAACGTTTTAATTTATCTGTATATGATAAAAACATGAAGGACGAGCATGCGGGATGACTTCATCAAAACAATCTCGAAAGAACCGGACTGGTCCTGTATGGCAAATTGTATTCCTTATACGAAGGAAGCGTCATACAACGAGTCAGTCTTGTCTATTTAGCTTTATTGACATTAGCATTAATAGCCTTGACACCTAATCGGAAGTTGTATCAATTGAAAGCGCAATTCTCTGCACAATAGTTTCAGGAGACAATTGCATCATCGAGTGATGCGTCGAGTCATCGGCCGGCCACTTACCGAGCGGATGTTGTTAACCGTGCCTTGATTAGCCGAGACGATCTTAAACGGCAGCCCGGGCAAGTTCAAACAATTAACTGTATAGAAGTGTCCGACTCTAATGAATGATACAGACTTGCTCCATTTCATTATACAAACACCGTGACAAGACGTTGCTTACAAATTGAGATTAATTTCAGTCTAGGTACTGCTTAATTATTCTATTCATTAATGCTATAAGTGATCCACCGCTTGCGAATGATTTTAATCTCTATTTTATCTGGCAAATAGGTGATATTGAAGTATATGTGTTAAGCGGAATTGCTGAGCATGTCATAATAGAACGAACTGTTAAATAAAACAATTTCGCTTGGTATTTCTATGCCCTGCGGCTATTTATATAAACAGAGCACTTAAGAGTTCTTATTATAGATCGCAGGCTATTAAGATATGGGAAACAATTTTCTTTGTGACAGTCACGTATTGTGAAGACGAAAATGTAAGAGATTCTTTATTGTAACGATCTGAAGAATTCATGGCTCCGTTGATTTTGGAGTATGTAAACATTACGCAAGATATTATCCTTTTTATTCGCCGATGGAAAGGTTCTTAAGGTATTGTAATTTTCTTTCTTGTCCATTGTGAGGAGTATCCAGGTACATTGACATTTTTTCGTATTTGTTCACGTCGGTGACGTTTTTGGTTGTTTAAAGTTTTTTATTTATTTTAATTATTACTTGTATACAAACGCTTAAGGCTGACGATTTATAAGTTTTATTACACAAATAAGTAATACTCTTATATCTTTAAATGAATTATATTATTATATAATTTTGGCGATAAGTAATATGAATGTAGTGAGACAGTTTTTTAAATAATTTATTGTCGTTTAATAAATATGTTATCTAACAATTTATTTTATTCAACGATATTTTACCTAAATCGATACAGAAAACCATCAAATAACGGAAGCACTGTACAAATACCACACAAGCCGCTGTTATTGAAACTAAAATGTTTTGATAATCGTGTTATTGGATATAAATTATACAATTTGTCGTAATACCGAAATATAAGCACTTAACTGTCGTGAAGACGGTCCTTAGTTGATAATGATTGTAGCAGATCGACACAAACGCCCACGCTCGGTAAATATTAGTCCAAGATATCATATATGATAGAGGAAGTTTTACTAAGAATGTTACGATAAAACTCGCGTTTTATTGTATTGAAGTAATGCTGAACGCCCATTCATGAATTACGTTACATGTACCAGGAAATAAATAATAAGTTTTGCATTGTTCTGTAGTCGTCAGGGAAAACTGTTTTAAGAGAAATCAGCGTTTTTTTTTAGTAAATTACGTATTGTTTGAGAATTAATAAAATGAATTTAAAGAACAGATCAGAAGAAAGTGAGAATAAAAATATACGTAATTAAAAATGTATGATTAAATATTAGAAATTAATAATTTGATATCTAAATAATAATAAGAATTCTAGTACATTTATAAAATCAATAACTTATAGAAGACTATTATTTTTAAATGACATGAATGGTAGCGAGAAGTCATTTGTATGTAATAAAGGATTTTCTTTAAATGCTCTACTTGTCACGTGACAAAACCTTTTCATTCATAATTTAGAACTGTACAGACAATTACAAGGTGTTAACGATAATAACATATCCCAAGGTAATTTAGACTTTATGTCAAAGACCGAAGATTAAAATTACAATTAATGTAATATCCATTGGGACAATATCATGCAAACATTACGCCTCAAGTAGAGTACCCCAAAAGAGACAATAATGGGAAATAAATGGTCAATTTTGCGGCACAATGCTAAGGAAAGATAAAGAAAGAATTACACAGAAATTTTGAGGCGTGAACCATTGTTAGGGACTTCACTAGATAACAATTTGCACTTGAAGTGTCATTCATTGTGTTAGCGACATTATAAATAAACATTACAATGACTACCAGATGTGTGAAGGAGCTTTACACGTGCTGCGGCGCAAGCGCAAGCCTTTGAAGACTCTCAAAGGGCCAATGAAATATTGGACACTCGTGACCAGCTGATTTCTAAATATATGTATATTTAATATATATTGCTATTTTTTTATAAATGTAAATTTAATAAAAAATAGTAATACTAAAGCCTTTTTTAAGATGACCTTGAAGTTTAAAAATATTTAATTATCTATATTTTACAGGCACTTTAGAACCTAGCTAGTTGCCCACTGATTACGCAGCTCGTGTACGGACTGTATCTCAATTTCTGATCAGCGTGAAGTTGAAGCTACGTTTCTTAAGGTGAGTGAGAGAGCCGGAAGCCTAATCCCTCTACCATTCCTTTCCTAACATCCCTTATATATATATATATATATATATATATATATATATATATATATATATATATATATATATATATATATATACTAGTTACTCTGTTTATATATATATATATATATATATATATATATAAGCTGGCAGCTGGAACTGGCGAGGCTGTGAGCACTTAACAGGCGCTTAATCGTTTGCCATGTATTTTTTAAATTAAAAAGTATATATCTTATTTATTTATATTGTTAAGAAAGTTTTTTTTTAATCGGGTAATCCCGAAAGTTTTTTGATTTAGAAAACATTTTGGTACACATGTAAATATTGACGCAGGAAGTAACACTGCCATAATAAGGATAAAGTTCTTTACTTTGTGGTTGTTGTGGAACAATATCCGTTGTAGTCAATTTTTTCAATGAATTTTTTAATAAATTAGGTACCATATAATAAAACCTATTTTATATTCTTAAAGAATTATGAGTAAGTTAAAAAAAATTGACAATTGTATTTTATTAAGTTATATTTTTAAACGAAGCTTGAAAATTGGTAAACAAATAAATAAAATAAAGTGTCTAATTGTTTGTAAATTCAGTACTTGCATCAAAAAAACAAATTAAAAATTTTTAATTGTGTCTCTGGTTATTTCGATTAATTTTTAACACGGCTGTTCTGATTTTAAAGGTACTTTTACTGCCAGATAGGTAATGTTATAAGGAGTAACTTAGGCTATTTTTATTTTAGAAATTTTACTTATGATGCGCAGACAAAAGTCCTAGACACTAGCTACTCTGTTTCTATAAATGTATCTTTTACGTTCTAATACAGCTTTTTCGACGCTCTGTTGATTCTATGTTATAAAATGATACAAAATTGAATATCGTCTGTACATGTATATATTATAAATACTTTTTTGATTGACTGTATCAAAGCCTATTTAATCGTAATGGTAACCCAGAAGTTAAAAGACGATTAAAAAAACAACAACAGAATCAAACTCAATAATAACTTGCATTCATTTGTTGAACGGAGATGAAGTTGTTTCCTCATTAACATCGACCAATCATAGAGGCAATACAGTTTGTTGTTATTAATTTATAGAAAGTCATCGTGAGCCCATTAGTCGAGATAACCATATTGATCTCTCCGATGATACTTCGGCCAACCACTGGTCGCCTCCTGCTTTGTGTGTGATTGCTCTAATGATCACGTGCTGCTTGTTAGTGATGATCAGCGCTCATTATTACGATTGATTTTCTATAACAGCCGCCGTCGGCTGTTAGATTTATGGTGTTCACAAGTTTTAATAGTGCAATTATGGGTACAATTGAGCCCGCTTCCGACTAGGTTTATCTAGTTAAGATACCACGAACTTCTTAGCGGTGCGATAAAGGTATAAAAAACGTGTTCGAAAACAATAAATTATTATTGCTGTTAATGATTTATTTTTGAATATTTATCACTACTGACAAGAAATCGGAAGTCACTCATTAATGTCACGTAAATGCGTCCAAAGGAGTTCTGTCCGGTTTTTATCATTGAAATCTCTACAATCGGAACGGTGATCTCACGAATTAATTCCTTTACACCTCATTAACGTCCAATAAGATTCATTAACAATAGAAATGCAAATCCGATTGATACCCAGACGAGCATTCTCGTTTTAACCGTTTCACTTCGTCCAATTAACATCTAGTATAGTGTTGTATTTTATAGTAATTTCGATGGGTTTCCAACAAAATAAATTGTGAGGGCGACTATTAGTTTGACCGTTTTGTGTTAGCGGCTGAGAGGTCGTATATTTCGGCTCTAGTTCTCGGCCGAGTTCGAACTTTTTCTCCGGATACACAAACGTCTTAATTAAAGTTTAAATGTTTCAACGAATAAAATATTGCATCGTATCTTTTGGCTTGGAAATTGGACACCGAATATTAATTCGGTTGTGTTTTAAGATAGAGATATCATTTCTATTCCAATGGACGACGGTGCGTTGAAAAATTACCGCTGTATCATGTAATGAAAATAAATATACAAATTATTTTAGTCTATAACGATACGTTTAATACATGTAGGTACTTGGTTTAACATCGTGGATTGTGCATGATGATAAGTGAAGGTTTACAGTTTGAATAAAAATTAACGAGACTATTAACAAATCAATGACGAGATTCCAATTAAGTAGCGAGCGTTATTAAGCTCTGGTTAGCAATTCTCGCCCCCTCGTTGATTATCACAAAATGAAATCTTAAAATTGGAACGAACTCGTTGTCCGAATACGACATTTTAAGTCGCGTAATTTTTTATAGTCGTTATTTTTGCTTACGTATAGTATAGACTATAAAAGCTCTGTTACACGCTCTTGATGGCTTCAATTCAGTTGATGTTTTGATAAAAATTTTTGCGTTCATTGTGTCTGGTGTTCCGGACTGACGAACAACAAAATATTTTAATTTATATAATCTATCAATCACACACCCTGGAGGATTATTACGCAAAGCTATCACTACTATTTTGACAGTTGATTTGTTTTAGTTTTTCGTACATAAATCGTAAAGCAATTGTCAAAATGCATCGAGTTGTGATAGCGGTAGCTCACCGTAATTAGTCTGCTGTTTCATTGTATCTATTTGATATCTATGACTGAATAAACAAGAGAATAAACGTATTACGTATATATAATTGTACGCCAATGAAAACAAGATATATTTTAAATATTTCTAAAATAAATGTGAAATAAGCAAGTCATTAACGTAGCCGTAACGTAAGACAATAAAATAAGATCATTATTTTTCAACATTCCATTGGCGTGATTGAGCCCCATGAAGCCGTACAATTTAACAAAAAGACTACATCACCAGATGTTGTAAGTCTGTAGCGAAATGTTTATTGGTAGAAAACAATGCACAATTATATATATTTTACGTCGCTTAATAATAGGAGAGCTCATCATAGTCGTAAACTTATCTGGATTCCGTTCTTTTTACTCGGGTACTTTAAACTTGTACTCTAATAAAATATTATTGCATAAACTGTGATCTAATTACTGTAAGTAATAGTAATTTATATTTATGAAATAAAAATGTTTTAAATTTCTTTCTGTGTTGAATTTAGGTTATTTTATTAAGTAACCACTGGTTCGGAATGTGGATTATATCGAGAAGAGCTGGCAAGAAACTCTTTAAAACTAATTTTAGAACAATAATGTTGGATACAATTAATTTCAAATAAACTACGAAAAAGTCTGCGCACATTAATTCCATGTTATTTTATCTATACAAATAAATAAATTTGAAGTGTCTGTTTGTAATATAAATTAACAACTTTTATCTAAATGCATATAAAAGCATATATGGAACTTACATGAAAAACATAATGTTGAAAATTTTTGTCTGTCTTTCTGTCTGCCTGTTTTAGGCCAATCTCTGAAAATGCTGACCGATTTTGACGGGACTTCTCTTACAGATATAATACGTATGCTAATGTTATAAGGAGTTACTTAGGCTACTTATATTTTAGAAATTTTGTTTCTTTTATTTAAGATTCTTTTAAGGATTATTTCCGATTCAAGTAGGGAAGGTAAACAAAATAAATACGATTTTCCTCAAATTAACGCGGGTGAAACTGCGGGGCACAGCTTAATATAATTGTGAACAGAATAATATGCTTTTTCTATCAACGAATTTTAATGTATGCTTTTTATGAAGTGATATAATGTAATATTGTTTACGGAATTTTAATAAAAAAAGCGAAATTATTGTTTCATAAAAGTTATAACGTTGGTGTTATTAATTAAACTTTACTGTTTACGTTTATACTACGTTCGTCACCGTTTCTTTAAGAATTCTTAATATTTTGATAGAAATCTATATAAAATATAATTTTACACAATTATGAACTTCCATACATTCAATCATCCAACCTACAACATCCTTATTGGTAAGCAATACTCTGTCAAGTCACACGGATTTCATTTCGAGAAAATGGCGTCTAAAGATGTCAAATTCTTTATAAATTTGTTTGTAGACGTATATCTTTCCTACTCTATTTTGATAAAAGGTATAATGAATTAAAAGCAGATTAGTATAGTAAAAGGTTTTCTCTAATAATAAGTTTTTCAAATATATGAGATATATATATTGCAAAATATTGATCACACTTCAATATTATATCACGATATTAAGAAACTTTTTTCCCGTACTTATTTATTTCAAATGACTTCAAAAATAATTTTTAATAATGTTAAATACATGACGCATTATCAGAATACATCAATATCTCCGAATTTGAATTTATGTGGGTTGACGTATTGTTACTTATCAGCATCCAAATTTCAAAATCCTTTTTCTTTTTTTTGTGCTTTTATATAATGTTATGTAAGAAACTCCCGCGCAATATGAACATCTAGATATACCGATCTACGCTAGGCTTGGTCGTTTAGTGTAGAGTTTTATTTATGAGATTTTAAATCGCTATCAACAATATACACGACTATTCGTCTATAAAAAAATTTAAATATTATAATTTCATGATTGAAAGAAAATATTTACGTTGACGACAGGTAAATGTATTCAAGACAAATATTTGTCACGAATAACCATCAACCTTTTGAACTTAAGCCCGAATTATTAAAGTTGACCACGATGTTAGCGGTCCATCTTATCATAACACAAACATTTTATATGAGAGCTTAAGAGTTATAACGTTGAAAACATTTTATTAGGTTATTGATATAAATTATACGATTATAATGTTTTAATACTTAGGTATAAAAAAAATATTATATTATATGCTTTTTTACTAAGTTTTACGATTTCATAGTTATAAATTAAACATAGTTTTCGCGGTATGTTTATAGTTATTAAACGTAAAAGTTAGTTTTAGAAGAGCGGCGTCTCAAAAGGCACCTGTACCCCTAGCTGTTAAACAAATAAGTAAAAAATGAGCGTTTAACGTTGCCATAAATATTAATAACGCTATTTCAAACCGTTAAATGAAAAATTAGGGTGACCATTGTTGGCATAGATTTAACAGGGATATTTCGGATCTGACCTTGGCTTAAAATTGAAAGTGCATGTTAAGGTTGATCCATTCCTTTGCATATTTGAAAAACTGTATATGTAGACATATAAACGGTGATAGTTTTTGTAATAACGGTTTTGCAGTCTTCACTTATCTTTTCGTATATAAAACGAAGGCATTCGCTTATTGGACAGGTTTATTTCTACTGTGTACATATGATTTTACAAAGTTTCATTTGTACTGTAATTTTTTGTTAGTGTAAAGACTGTAATGAATAATTAAATATAATATTAAAAGAAAAATCCCGACAATCTATATATTGAAACCATTTCAAAGAACTCCAACATGTTTCTTCAGCTGTAAGTTGGTGATGAGTTCTGTATGCTGCCGATTTCAGTTTATACTACAGCATCAAGTCAAGGTTATGTAACTATGTTATTTAATTATCATTTACAGTACAGTCAATGTCGAGATCATTAGACCAATAAAATATGCTTGCAGAATGTAACGCATAAATTATAGCATCAGCTTTCATACAAAATAAACTGCATGAAAATTGATCTATTCTTGAAGCAGCATGGTAATGCGGCAGACAGATAAACAAAACAAAATAGATAAACGTCAAACTTATAACACCCCATTTTGGATCAGGAGTTAAAAAGAAGCCAATAGAAATATTAGATTTGAGTCAAGAATTATAGATTAAATTCTATTATTCTATCCCTATATATAAAGAGGTATGGTCACTCTATGAATGCGATATATTTGCGTCAATTTTGACGATATGCAAGCTCAAATTCGATTTCACAAGGTTTAAGCGCATCGGGCTCGCCCACAAAATTAATCAAAACGCCTCTTTTTTGTGCCTGTTTGTTTTTAATCGAAGTATTTGCTCGTCTCTCCTTTTGTATTTGACCGCTGATTAAGATTTTATTCATGGAGTTATTATTTTACGTCGGTATTTTAACTTAAATGCTTAACACATTTTTTAAACGATAAATTATTACTTGGAAACTTTTATTGTTTTTTTTTATTATTTTTTAGTTTTGCGGATCGCTTATAAGCGAATATACGTTTTTTATAAATGTTAGCATGTTAGCTTTTGTAATTCGTGTTTCATAAAACGAGAGGTTCTTATGTTTTACTCTCGTCATTGACTAAAAACAAACTTTCGAAAGATGTGGATATTGAAAATAAAGGAACTGATGGTAAATTCTTTCAGGTGTAAAGCAGTGACAAACAAATTATGAAAATGTTTAAAAATGTCTGAGATCAAAATTTATAAGTGTATTTCTCGCTTAAGAGCAAAGCCTTAAAAGTATAATTATTGCCTTAGGATTGAATTTGTTCGGTATTTTTGCGCCTGTATTTTTATTTACGTGCCAGGTTTTATAATAACAATACAATTAAAAGACTGAAATATTTGAAAGGATTTTAAAATTACTAATGTTGTAAAGATGGTTATTAGTGTTCTTAATAAATGTATTCTTTATATAACTCAACATTTGTTCAAGTACGAGTACTCAACTTATTTTGTTTTAATAAAATCAAGTTACGATATTATTAAAACAAAATATCGATCAGTAGGATGTTAATAATCCATATTAACAATTCGCTTTATAGGCCAAAACTTGACCAGCTGCCTTTGACCACAAGGGCAAAAAATGTCCCGATACAATCAGGTCGAATTACACCGTCCTCGGGCACTTGGTGGACGAAAAACTTACCGAAAAAAAGGAATATTTTGCCGCAATGTAAATAAGACGTTGTTACGAACTTGCAATTTCTACTTGTTAGTGGTTTATTTGTTTTCTCTGTTGGCAACTTTATTAAAAGTACCGCCGTCCATTCTATTAACGTTTAAATGTATTCTACATTTTAAGAACGATTGTCGTGATCTCGTATTTAAAATTTTTGTGTTGTCGTATTTCTAATTTATTAGCTTTACGATTAAATGTAACGGAGTTTGAATGAAGTCAAATCGGTGTTTTGTAATCGCTGACCATGTATTTTTACAAATAAGTTTGATATAGGTAATTATGATATTTTTTCTGCAACAGTGAAGATTTTTTATTAGATTTTTACTTTTTACTCACTCAAATCGACACTATGAACATTTAGCATTTACCGACATAATACTCCATCTATATGTCTCAAGTAATTAATGTTACATAATTTAAATTTATAGGCCGCCGTTTTATTTGAAAGTTCTTTGAAGATGCAAGGTTCATAAAATATTACTGTGACTAAGGTTCATCGATTTTAACGGATCCCTTTATTCTGAGACGCTTAAATTCGCTTAGAATACGAATCTAATATCGCCACTGCATCTTACGAACAAAGTACGTTTCTCTACGGCTTTTAAACATGAATAGGACAGTATTTAGATGATATTTTTTGCAAAGTACGTGGGCACTGTTCTCTTATTTGCCCTTTGTGGAGTTGTGGGCGCGACAAAGCCACAAACATAGCCTGCTGTGCGACCGACAGATTTTTTGCCGAAATTCCGTATTTTATTTCATTTATTGACGCTCAATGCGCTGAAAAAACGTTCCATACTTCCATAGGTACATCTAAGTGCGTAAAGAAAAAAAAATTAATAGAAGATGCACATGATATATCGTCTTGTGGGTAGGTTATCTATTCTTTATAAAAGCATTGTGGTGGATTTCTTTCATCACGGACCGGACTGGTCAACCTCAAATTATACGACGCACATATTCAACAATTTCCGAAAAACTTCGACACGTGAGCGTATATATTCCCAATGCATTGATATTATCTATTTTTTTTTGCTTATTGTTTAAACTATAAGTTAATAATATGGGGCAATGAGATTAAAAGTTTTTCTAATGTTTTTGAACTATTGACATTTTAATTGATTAATTGGTAAGAATATATATGTATATAAATACTATTAATATACTTCTGTAAGAATTATGTTGTATTACATACAACAACATATTTTCTTGTTTGTCGAATACACATCGTATTGCTCTGAAGGGGAGATTTATTATTTTAATAATTATGCATCTAAATACACCTGGTACCTTAATATTTAAGGGTTTGTAAAGTTAAATCTGAAAATCGGAACTATTTCATTGAGTTAGGCTTTCATGGTCTTTTAGGTTGTCGCTGATTGCAGGGGCGCGGGCGTGCACAAAACGTTCCGGAACACGTGCAAGTTCGCACAATGAGAGTTTGCATTTCCGCCCGCCATGCACTTCCTTTACTCAGATTTTACTTTTTATTGGGAACGCTTTTATATCGCGGTCTGGACGCCTTTGTGAGCCTCCATTGTGAGTAGGACATTCAGTCATATAACGCATCGTAGGTTTCGATTTCGTTAATGATATCGGAACATTATTATCACGCATGAAATCGAAAGGAAAGGAAATATAAGAGCGAAATCGTTCGGTTCGATACGAAGTTAATCGCCTGTTAGAGACATTAGATCTTGTTTTGATTCGCGCGGGAATTTTAATCTGGTAACGTAGAAAACGTGTTCGGAGTCAATTTAACACCTTTAATCTCGCTGATCGCCTTCACGTCAAGATAAGACCAGCCACCAGCATGGCCTTTTTCTGCAAAATTTATTTGCACTTCTATCTCGGGATTTTAAAACAAAAAGTCAAACACCATTATTCACAAGAAACAATACGGGACAAAAAAAAACATAAGTAGATCAGATAGTACAAAAGGTTGTTTGGGTATAGGATGAAAACAGTTTTTGTTGCAAACAGGAGTGCACAATGTTAATGTTTGGTATCACGTTGCTAAAGAATAAGGGTTAAATTCGCACGTCACTATTTGGAGTAAGATACAACGCATGCGTTTTTGTTGTGGTCAAGGCCTGATTATTCTTATCTGTGGCGTATCTCTAATGGCGTCAAAACTCATGTCCGGAGCTCCGCTTGGTACAGGAAGGTAAGTTGGCAGGAGGTCGTTGCCACACAGGATGACATCTTATTTTTCTGAAATACGGTAATAAGGGTTGTTATAATTGTGACAAATTACCTCATAAAATGAATGCTAAATGCGGTAGGTCGATTTACCTTCAATACGATTCGTAGAATTAAAATTTTGCAGACGACTCAATCATTTTGTGTATAGGATATTAAACGGAACTGATTTTTTTCGATAAGTGATCGTTTAGCTCATACAATATAAAAATAAGACATCGTACAATATATGCGTGGAAACAGCACACTTATGAAACAAAAATTTTATACGGTTTAAAACGAAAATAAATATAAAAAAAAACTTGACGTTTCGTATAAGGAATTCATGACAAGAATCTTATCAATATTCTTCGACATAAAAAATACATCAAGTAAAATTATTGTAGGCTCTATTTATATATCAATATCTGTTCTTACTGTGAAGCTCTTCAAATTTTACATTTAGTTTTATACATTAGGAAGTCAGCATATTATAAAAAGCAAATTAGTTATCTCTAAATTCAAATGGCGATGCATCGGTTGAGTTAATTTTAACTGGTAACTCAAAACGGTTGTCAATTTTAACGGTTTCTTATAACGGACGGGCAGGTGGACACTCGGAAAAATTTAAATGCGATCAAATCTGGTTCGTCTAGTTGAGTCTCTATTAGTTTTAATTGAAACGAAAATTGTAGCAAGTATAACTTATTTCAGTAATGAAAGATTATTTGAATATCTATTTTTTTTACGTTAAAAATATGTTAATTCATAATTCAATATATAAATATTAAAAACAAACGTTTTAGTCAGACCTTATTATGAAACAATAACATATATTGCCTCAACACATATGTACATATTTTTTTGTTTCCACTCCAACCCCAAAGTTCCAGCTTTCGCTAAAGTAGAAATATTAATAGAGAAACTATATTTTTATTAATTCCAACCTATAACAATAAAACACACCATGAGAAACTTATGATAAAACTTTACCAACAACGAAAACAAGGTATAATTTATTTGAATATATTAGAAATAATTAAAGGCAATAAAATATATAAAGTACTTATAATGCTACTCATATTTTTAAAACGTCTATAGCTACTGCAGCCGATGGTACTTAGTGAAGGAAGATTTATACTAACTCCCTCAGTTATTGCCGCGGGATAGTATTTACATCGTTAGGTGTACTACAGAATGCAGTGACATTGCATGATATCTGCTATCAACCCGTGCAATGGCCGTGGGACAGCACGGTACCACTCGACTATAGTCATTATGTTGTTCAAATTAAAGACTATAAAGACCGTAACTGTTACTTTGTATACACGTAATGCGTGTAATCAGCTCCTGATTGGCTTGAATTAATCGTGAGCATGCGTGACCGCTACCAGCCGAGCTGCGCTTCATGAGGCTGCCTTTATGAGAAATTGTCCAAGACTCGAGAGTAAATTAAAAATAATGGCATAATTAAAACTTACATCGTTCTTTGTGCTTACAGCGTATAAAAGCTTCGCTTGTGTTACTTTGTTTTAATTACACCTATTAGTAGTAAGTATATTATAAAAATCATTTGAGTGTCGGTGTTCACTTGTAAATTGTTGTCGATATCACGCAAAACGTTAATTAATACATTGTATCTTTAATTAAATATTTAATAAGTTGTAACGGATCTTTTTTTATTTGAGTTATTCCATAAAGTCGAACATGCCTTTGAATATTTTATTTACCTATATAAAAATGTTACACATGTTGACCGTCATGTTTATTTGAAACATAAACATCGTAAAATTATGGGACCTCGGTGATATTAACATCGTAAATTAATCAACTCCGCACTTTATATACCAGTTCAGATAAATAAACAACTAACAAATAGATAAACATTGGATACTGAATAATTGCATCGAAAGTCGACAGTTTGAATAAGAGTCGAAAGCGACAGATCTTCAAAGTACCGAATCGAGTTTTTATTTATTGCGGCGACGAAACGGATAACATGTCATTTAACTCGAATAAGACGTTGCATATACTGATAAGTGACCCAAATACTTTAGATGGAGCATTAAATCATATGATCCGAAATCGATTAATCTTGCTATTAGAGACACTTCGTGAAATTAACGTCATATCAGAGTACGTTAGCGCCCATTAATGGACGTAGTTAATTTGAATTTTTCTCATATGTTTAATAATAAAACCATTAAACTAATAGCGGTGGGCGGTTGAGCGTCCAATTCGTCACAATCATTACACCGATCTGAACGTGGCAACGAGGACCACCGCCGAGCTTCCGACTTTTCTATCGAAAATATATATTATTCTGAACGAAATGATAACATTTGAATACAAATGACGATATTACAATCTGTGGGAATTAAGGTTTTACAAGAGGAGTGGATACTATAATTTTTGGATATGTTAGAGACCGTATTGGATATTGTAGCTCTACAATTGATTATGTTTTAGTGTTATACCGTGTTATAAAAACACAAGGATTCATACGCTTACATTTTAAATTCTTATAAAGATATAATAATTAAACCTAATTCAAAATATCCTAAAATTGATATTTCTTTATTACCTATAATCATATGCAAATCAATCGTAGAATTAAAAAGTCAATAAAACGCATTGCTGCATAGCGGAACAGTAATTACCCAGCCGCCATGACAATTGGTTCCGTACCTTGCATCGAAGCTGTGATAGTCTGATTCGTTCTGCGACTACCGCCCATTAGCTACCGACTCTGATTACCCACTCCACACTTAATTCTCTATGCCGTACCTCACTTTTACCTTAACGACAATTACAACGGTTATTGTGGGATACGCTTTATTTTATAATTAAGATATTCGTCTTCTTTACGTTTTTTTCTTTTAATAATGAAAGTAAATAAATAAAAACATTTTAAGGAAATACCTTTGTAAGTTTTACTCTCGTAAATAATATAAAACAATTCTGTAACAACTTACCTTGGTAAAAGTTACCTATGTAGCCTTATGAAGTTGCGAGCCTTTAAAAAATAAAGCACTGACAAGAAATTATTTCAGATTTAAAACAATGGCAAACAACAAAAAAATCTTTATGAAGGTCTAAGAGCAAAAGTTATAAGTGTAAATCTCGCTATATATACGTACACGTATCAATTATGAGATGTTATTTAATTACATCAAAACTTCGTCTTAACGTACTAAACGTTCATAATTAACAATTCCTATATCACTGCGACCGCTTTAACATTAAATATCTTTACTGATTCAAAAGAATATTCCAAGCTATATAAGATATTATAATAAAGTCAAACCTTGCTTGGCCATTGCAAATCTAAATAATAATGACATATGTATATTGTCGACCATTTCGTAGCGAGCGTTTCAATTTATGAGATTCTAAAATTACTTTTAATGAATTTCAAACAATTCAAATCAATATCAGTGTGTCAGGAGTAGCACTACTGTTTCATTGGTTGCGTGACAAGGCCTCGTAAACTTAGAAGCGTGCTGCAAGTGTATAGCAAACGAAGTATAATGCTAGCAAATCTACCGGAACAACGCAGAATATCGTTATATTATTAACCTTTATATGCTCGTTATATAATTACTGGTTGTAATTTACTTTATTAATTTATTATGTTGTTTGGAAAAAAAAAAATTATATTTAATATCGGCGCCTTTGGTTTCTTGTAAGCGGTTTGTGGAACAAGCTCCGAATATGTGTTGTGTCTAACATGGTTTTTGACAGATTTTTTATCATACTTGCTTTGCAAATATCTTCGTCCGGAACAAGTTCGTTTTTTTTTTTGCATAAAACTATATATTGTATTTCTTTAGGGGTTGAATGTCTAAAAATTCGCTAACTTCTACACTTCTGTAACTTATAAACTATCTGCCAAATTTTCATTTCAGGGTAGGAAGTAGTTTTCGATATTTCGTGTTTAGTCAGTGGGTTAACTTTTCGCTTTCATAAATTAGTAAACACATATGTACCTATAAATTTTAATCGTGTGATGATGTGATAGTGCGCGAAAGCAGTACGTGTTCTATTTGGGTTCAAGCTATCTTCACACTAAATTTAATTAAAATTGGCCACAGAATAGCGTACAATAAAATCATCTATTGTCCTGTGTTTTTTTTTTAATTATATTGAATCATTTCTTTGTCTGTATAATGTTGAATTCGATGAACTTTTCAGTTCAGTAACTTTGACTCGTGCTTTATCTTGTCCTAAGCAGTGAAACAGAAAATTGGTAAAAGATTAATGCGGTTAGAATTACATCTTAAGACGATGACCTGGTACTTAGAATTCAATAAATTTGAGTGTCACTGACACAAATTAACCCGATCCATGGTGGGATAAAAACTGGAATTGATGTCTGTGGTCGGAAATACCAAAACTATCGCAATGATTGGTCAAAAAGGATACACCTGACTAAAAACTCTGTGTTTTATAATTACAAAAAAAAATATTAGCTTATTTAAGTCTAACTTATTGCATAGATAAAATTTCTAGAAATGATGAGTGGTTATTTTAATAATTTCCTTGAAGTAGACTTTAACTTTCTTGCGTGGAAAAAGAACACGTTTCGAAACTCAAATTAGTAAATCTTGTCGTCTGCATCAATATATTTAAATGGCATCTCGATATAAATTGAAGTTCACAGCAATTTATAAATAAAATAAGCAAAGAGCGCAATGCAGTGCTACCTTTTAAAAGGATACATTAACAAATTGCTTACGGCCAGAAATTGTGATGTTCTCCATTTAAAAATAGTTTATCGACTCGTTAGCCGTTGACAAATGCGCCTTGATTCTGTGATTATAACGTACTTTGTCGATGTAATAGTTCTGATTAGCGACGTGGGAATATTTTACTTTTACACTTTCATTTTATATGGCAAGGATTCAGTCAATTTAAAGATTCAACTACTTTATACTTCACCGCGTAAGACGCCTGTAATTTATATGATATAAGATAATTGGACGCTTATAAGCAATACTGTGTCAAGCCAAACGGATTAAATTTGGAGAAAATGGCATCTAAAGATGTTAAACCTCTTCTTAATAAATCTGTTTGAAGAAGTATATATTCATCTTATTTTTTAATTTGATAAAAGTCTTATTAATTAATAGCAGATAGACTAGTAGAGAGATTTACATAATAATAGGTTTTTCATTTAATATTTTTTATTCCAAACATTAGATGAAGAATCTTATCCCGTACTTATTTAGTTCAGATGACTTGAAATTTTTGTATAATGTTAAATAGAAAATGTATTATCAGAATACATCAATATCTCTAAATTTACGTTTTTTAGGTTGAAACATTGCTTCTTATTAGTATCCAATTATGTTTAACGTTTAAAAACTATAAAACCACGTGGATACACCCTAAGAATACAACGACCTGAATGTTTAATAAAATTGCATGTTTATGGAAAAAGACTTCCTGCTCGGTTAGCCCTGTATCTGATTTAGCTCCGTAATCGATCATTTCATCGCGAAAGGCAAATCGGTACTCCCGGTAATGAGCGCCTACGAGAGCGCCATCGTCTGATGTATCATATCGAGACTCTGTTACTGGTAATGCATTTAGCAAAATTCGGTTTGCACTCTAAATGACTACCGTGAAACAATTGAGCGGAACTAATGATTGCTAATACTGCTCAATTGTCGGTTATTATTCGGAAGCGTGTATGACGCGATGCTTATGGGTACTTGGAGCGTTTAAGTTTTTTTGTTATTGAAAATTGTGCTTTTTTCTACTACGTGGCATGGTTTGCTCCAAAAATATAGTAGGAAACTATTTTTCTAGAAAATTTTACTAGTACAGAGTAATTGTCGTTACGATATTCAGATTATCTATACTAATATTATAAAGCTGAAGAATTTGTTTGATCGTTTGTTTTTTTTGTGTGTTTCTTTGAACGCGCTAATCTCAAGAACTACTGGTTCGAATTAAAAAAAAAAAAATTTTCTGTTAGAAAGTTTATTTATTGAGGAAGGCTATAGGCTATATTACTTCATGCTACGACTCTAAAGAGTGAAGCAGTAACATTAAACGCTAGTATCATAATAAAAACAAATATTTTTTAAAAAGTCAGTATAATTTTCACTATTATTGCTTTATGAATAAATCTTACGACTATCTCTGACCTTCAATCATGTGTGGTCTGCTACCTTCCTACCGTATTACGTATTAACCTTTGATCTTTGACTACCAAAACATACAATCTGTAGTACTATCAATTATAGGCATGGAAGTAATTCACATGCATATAGCCTGCATAATGGCGGTTCGGTGACAGAGGACCACCGGCAGCGAGTGGTTTTTTCCTTGCCTTAACTTCATTAGAGCGAAACATTGAGTGACGTGAGATCCTACAGTATCGTTTGTGTAGCGAAGAAGAATAGATTAACCTTTTCAGTTTGTACTTTATAAAAGGAATCATTGCTTAAATTTGTTATTTTTACATATCTTACGTTGGAATGATATTTTATAGGCATGTACATATATGTTCATGCTATTTGAGGTTAATAATCTGTGCCTATTTCTTACTTTGGTGACGAAATTATTAACTAATAGCTCTTTGCTCTGACTTACAAAATCGGAAAATATTTTGGGTGCCAGAATTAATGAATATGATACCTATTATAAGAATTTTTTTTAGCTATCTTGTAAGAAATTTTAAATTCACCTGTCGGTTTATAAACTATGCTATAGTACATAAGCTTTTTTAATACGAACGTCATTGTACTATGTTGATTATTATCAAGATGAGATAAATAACAACTAACATCTAAACAGTCAAATCAAGTACGTACATCAAAATTGATAACGGTACCTATTTCTTCAAAAATCTAAATCGCTTTCATTTAAGTCATACTCAATAGCGTTAATAGGTTTTATAGGTTAATACAGTTGTCAATCACCTTGACAGGTATTATGCTGTGCGATAGAATTAACTTATTGATATGTCAATGTAATGTAATCTAGAGCGTTATTATGATAGGTCAGTTCCATAGAGGTATCACTATCACTAGCATCGATTGTACATAATTTCTTCCGTTTATTGATAACTTAAATATTTACTGTCACTTCACCTGGTTCGGTCAATGAACTTGACTGTTACGTTGGATTTATTTGTTGACTTTAAAAACCCTGCTCCAAAAATTTTGTTGAAGAAAAAGTTTATTGGGAGAAAAGATTGGTCTGTAAAATCGAACTTTTATAAAAACGAAATGTAATAATGGTACTAAATAAACAATTAATAATACCAATTACGAATTTGCGCTTCGGAAGCCACTTTTAAAGATTTATTTTAATTGCATGTAACCCAAGTGAGATTATCTCAAAATATCTTTGGACCAACCGATGACACGACCGACTATGGCCAAATTTGTTCGGAAAATTCTCAATAACCGACGGGGACTCTTTTTGCAATTCTATAGGGCTTATATGAAAGATAAATTATGTTGTTCGTTTGCTCGATATATTAAGATGGTACTCGTTTTTGTCAGTTGAACGAACGATTTTTATGTAGTTTAATTCGAAGCCAATTGCAAGATCGGACGTAATTATTTGAATAGCGCGTCTTTGATGTGAGCCGATAACCCGTGTGACAGGGAAACTGTTGAGACGGTATAATACAACGTTGCAGGTACTTGTATACATTGTAAAATGTGTTAATGAAGATAATATAGTATAAAAATCAATTTAATGATATTCTATTACTGTGTTTTTTTACCTTAGTCATATTCGTACTGTTCTATTTTTACTTTATCAAATTTGAATACACCTATTATAATGACTGACAGTATTCATTTGTTTAATCCTGGTAGGAAAAAAGTTCGGCTTCACAAATATTTAGGTTAAATAATTAAGTGAATGTTTTAAGGGTCTCGTAAAGGGAGGCGCATTGTGAATATTTGAATTTTGGGTGACATAATTCTTTAGATTTCATCCGAAGTATTTTGAGTATGTTTTTAAAAAACCACTACCTGCTACTGATCCTCAATTCATTAAAGATCATTAATGAAGTTTATTGCGAGCTGAACGATAATTTACGATGCACCGGCTACTAATAAATTGAACAGGCGGCAAATGAGGGAATATGACGACGTGATGTACGCCGATTGTATTTGTTTATAAAACGTCATATAATTGTACTGAAAATATTTTTTTGTTCGTTTCGAAAAAAAATGAACAAAGAAGTGCCCAATGTTTATGGTGGCACTTGATTTATACGATACTCAAAAAAAAAAACGTGCATGTGCAAGAGAATTAGGTCACACGCCAATTGGCGGCTACGCTCTCTGCCAAGGACAGCACTTACCCTACACCGGTAAAAGTGGTTTAATGTTTCTTAAGATGTGTTTATTTTTTAACTATTTTTTTTTTAAATTTCTAGTTTGTTGTCATTTTGTTTTGCATGATGTAGAAATATGTTTTTTTTATTGTTATATTATGTCCTTTCCCAAATACATTAATTTGTTGTTATTATTGAGTAGCCATTTGTATCTCATCGTAAATAAGACTTATATTAGAAATCAAGGAAGTATCATGTTTTTGGTATGTCAACACGATTTTAACACATAATTTTTTTTCTATGTATTTTTAATAAAAAGCCTCTAGTATTTCGAAATGTAGATAAAATGTTACATTTACTCCTACCAAACGAACATTAAAATTATCTTTCTAAGTGTCTAATCAGAATTTGAAACTTAATTTATGTTTAGGTAAATCAGAAGTATCGCCTAAAGTTAATTAATATGCATTTTTTGCTCTCGAAAAGCAATCGGCGCAAGCGGTCGGCAGCTGTCGCGCGTCCGACGCGTGCGCAACGCGCGAGTGGAGCCGAGCGCGCTCGAGTGCGGACGAACTTGCGCCGAGTAACCTTTATAAACATACCTTTAAAGGTTTCTCAAAATCGGCACGATATTTTATATAATTCATTTTATTTACTAATTTTAATTCAATATTATTATTCTATATCAACATTTGTGGTCCATGGTGTATGGATTGTTCCAATAATGTAATTATATTTAGATAAAGAAACAAAAATGTTATTTATTTTTTTATTCGCTCCATAAGTAAAATATGTTTTATTAACATAAATATGAAGACGTAAGTTGTCAGTGTTACTTTATTTTTACAACATTCCATTTCAACTCATCATAGAAACAAGACCTTGCTTATGACTAGAGTGATTAAGTTATGTATGATAAAATAATATTATATCCTGTTTAAAGGCACGTCAAATAATCACCCCTTGTCAATTGTTCCTTTCAATCAACTAGTTATGCTACTAGACGAACAACATAAAAAGTTGTTTCGTTGCAAACGGATGCGACGTTGAGTAGCGCCTAACAATTAATGTAAAGAGAATTAATGAGGCAGCGTATGATCAACGAAACTACGCGAATATCTACAGGTGTGCTCGGCGCGTTTCCGTCGCATCTAGTCTGTCCCGTTTCTTAAAGAGCAACAAGTTCAAACAATTAATACCACCGACGGAAATATCCACCCATAATCGTCCGAGCTTCCCTTCCATTATCAAAAATTACTATTGCAATTTGAATTCGCTGGGCGGGCATGCGACGTGATCGCGTTGCAACCCACATTGTCTTTTTCAAATTAAATGCTACATCGAGATATTTAGGGTCCTATTTGGATATTTCGCGTGTGTTATTACATATTTTTCCCTCGCAAAATGTAATATGAGCTGAGGCACGTGTAGGAAAGGCCTAACCTTTTGTTATTTTTATTTAAAACTGAACGGTACTGATTGGGCATACGCATATATATTTACAATTAATAATCTCAAATACCTCTGACTGGAGCTGTTATAACTTAATCTATACTTTTTGTGAATGCCGACCAGTAACATTCAGTATTAATCATTAATCTATAAATTTTATTTACGGATTTATAGCGACATAATTATAGTAAGAGCTATGATTTTATTTCGTGGTCGAATCACATGATTGATTGGATAGTTAATGTAGTTCAGCAATTTCAACCGGAAATTAAAGTCGAAAACCTTGAAACTGACGACGCGAGACGAGTTGACTTTAACAAGTGTATTGAATAGTGAAAGAGCTTTTTCAGATTATTTAAATGCTAACAGTTAACTAAAAATATAAAATTACCTGAAATATTGGAGAAGTATGAAATTTTCATTACTTAATGCTAAAACTATTTAAATTGAATATAAATACGTGCCTTAACTTTATATTTTTCTAAATAATATTTAAATATTTCAATTAAATATATAAAATATAGATCAATGTTTGTATGTTTGTCGTATGAAACTACTGATCGGATTCTGAAGAAACTAATATGTATAATAATAGTAGCAAATTATATACTTTAAGAAGCACAACTGATATAAAAAATGCAATACAAATGAATTCCTGAGTTTTCAAGAAATCGAATTATGGAATGATACAAATATGATGCTGTTTAAATAAAAGGCACCTATACCTACTTTAAATATATGTTTTTTTTTTTATATATTAAAAAAAAAAGAAAAAATTGTTTTATTGTAAACAGTAAACGGAATCGGAAAATCTAGAGTCTCATTGTAATATTCAACTCTTCCATGTCTGATCCATCTCTTCATCCATTTTTGAACAATTGTAGAATTGCCATAAACATAAAAATGCGAAACAGATATTCCTACTCGCACAGCATCATTGCTGTTGTCGTGGATATATATTTTAAGGATATTCTTACCTAGATGTGTCACGCAATTTCGGTCGCGCGAAATTTTGTTGACTCTTTTGATCTTTTTACATTTTTGGTTACCGCAGCGTTTCTATAAGTCATAGCGTGTTATTTTTTTTAACCTGTCTTACTAAATAGATTACCTAATGCACAATAAATGAAGTTAGACTGGTAGTTATTGAAATTACAACATTAAAATAAACGGACAAACAAACTCCGTTACTTTATACATAGACTTTATGTGTGTTTGATGTAACCTATAAATATAAAAAATATGTGTACAGAGTGATTTAAGAAGACGGATGAATAAGGAGAAATCTGAAACTATGAGAGCCACTCGTAAATGAATGAAACCCTGTCACTGACATTTAAGTAAAGAACGAAGATCTGCATTCAAAGATTTGCTACCTAAACATAACCCGGCTTAAAAATCAATCCTGGTAATTTTTCAATCTATTCTTCTTCTTATTTTGTTACTTCTGATTGCAGACATTAATAGAGTAGGCAGTGATGAATCAATGATACCCTCAGTGTACAATAAATTAGACTTTTGTTTTATTATTTTCTTCATTTTAGACAATATTTGTAAATCATTTTGACAGTTTTCGATTTTTATACGAGTATTTGTATCAACTGTCTCAGCCAGTCAAAATGTCATCAATGTAATAGAGATAATAAACACATTCTGTCATACTATATCAGATGAAATAAAACCATGTTCAGCAAGTGTCTGGCTTAATAATGTCTAAAAATTAAACATTGCTTAAAATCTAGTCTAAATTGCTGTGCTGTGAGTACAATCATAATACACTTATTAAGAAGATGTTAAACTTACTTAAGCGTTATTTATACATAATTAAAGTTAATCTAATGCGTGTTTAACTCAAAACTGTCCTTAGACGCGGATTTGTAGTATGGATTTTTGATACACGCGTTTAAAGAATGTTTAAATCTTTGGATTAGCGCACTTTATTTTTACCAAAAATTTACAGTAAGCGATCTAGAGAGATTAATATGACGAGATAAAATCTGTTTATGATATTAAATTCAATCATGGTTTCTTACAACAAATTTCCCTTACTCTCATAGTTTCAGATTCCTTCCTACTGACCCATTTGCATGAATCAGTGTACCTATATTATTAGTAAGTTACGTTAAGTAGCAGATCTGAAAATTAATGTCGACATTTTCTTATAACTTTTAAGTACTATATTTTTTATATAGTCTGCTAAATTAGTTTGCACAAGCTTTGTAACTTAATGCTGAAGTGATATTTTCATATAAATTTCCGAAAACAGGTTACGTCTACGCTAGTATCAGAAAGACTTTTCAATATCAAGATACTTTATGATATCTCTTCTATCAAGTAAGCGTTCAGTTGTTCTCGAATAATGCAAAGAGTGAAACAAAAACATCTTTGTTACTTGTACTTGTAATGATATTGATCTGAAATTATATTTATACTTTTTGTAGTTTAGGAATTTTAGCTAATTATTATTACTAGTGTTACATATTATCATTATTGATTGAAATTTGACCATTGTTATTTTTGAAAACAAACTTATTCCAATTTTTTTTTGTTTAAAGTTCGCCAATGGCTGAACAAAAAAAAAGAAAGTCAGTTCTGTAATAGAGGAGAAACTAAACAAAAAACGAACTGAATGTTTCTTATTTGCCTATTTATAAAGTTATATAGAAACTTTATGGTCGCTTAATATTGCATTTTCATGTGTTATGCGTAATGTGTATGAATCAATTTATTATCCTATATATATATTTATATGTATGTCAGTGTAAATTTAATTGTAAAAATAATTCGACACTTTCGTCCTGCTTATAATTATATAAAATTATTTTTCTTTCCATTAGTTTTCATTAATGATGCTTTTAGATTTTCTAAAATATCAAGTTTATTAAAAATTAATCAAGGTTGAAAAAAAAGATTTCATTTTATAAAAATATTTCGTATATTTATTTACAGGCACAACCTAATCGGCTGGTATTTGAGGAGTTTTTCCTTGGAATTAACAACGACATATAAAATCTTAAATTATTAGGAATCTGTCTTAGGGTGCTATATCTTATTTATATACATTAAAAGTCTTTGTCTCAGTATAGTTAATATTTCCAAGTTAATTAAAACATAATTCAGTTAATTTGTTGATTTGTAAACACAGAATCATGTATACTGAAATGCCGTTATCTTAGCTCTCTTAATAAATCTGTACACCATAAACTATTTTAAACATAATGACTAGATAAAATATTAAAACTTAACCTTAAAAGTAAACTATATTGGAAGCTAAGAAAAGGCTATATTAAGGCACAGCGTGTTTTGAGTCTTCTACGATATATCTAAATGCTTAAATGGAACAAAATTATCGTTTCAGTCTTGGAACTGCTATCCCATCCATGTATGAAATGTAAGCAGTGTTCAGTTCCTCAGTCGCTCGGCGGAATGCATCGATGGGGTCGTTATAGTCCACCATTATCCCCTCTCATTAGGAATATACTGATTGCGCTTAATTAAAGGTTCTCTCAGAGTCCCTCGCGCTCCAACGTTCGAGTCCTTCTTGAAGCGAATACTTCTTTTTTTCACAATCAACAAGCCGCTCGATGGCCGCACTTTGATCACCGTAAATCACGATACCTGGAAAAAATAAATTTTATTAAATAAAAGTTGTATGATAAGTAACTACGAATCGAAATAAAATTTATGTATATAATTCTCATGAAAATCCAACTGGTATCACCAGATGTTTGCTCAGTGCTTAGCAAATATTGTAACACGTGTGCTTCCCTCACCACCCATCTATTTCCTCTTAAAATTTCGTCTTCCGGCAGAATAAATTAATGGGCGGTGAAGTGAGCTAAGATTTTTTGCGAGTTTTAATTTCAAGTTTTTCAATGGCGCTACTGGATTTAAGATAATATGCGAAGATGAACCATATGGCGAAATGTGTCGACAGCTCTCACTGACCGGATGCTTCGTATTGATTTGAGATAAACAAACAAAAGTTGAAATTGAAACCTGTTTCCACTTGTTAAATCAGAGCGATGTCTAAGGACCTGTATCTATTAGAATACGCATGTTTTTATGTGCAATTTTCTCACTACATGCGGGATGAACCACAAGATTGTTAGAAGTAATTGTTAGTCGACTAGAGAAATAAGTATGTACCATGCGGGTCCAATAGGCCTTATTAAACTTGATTTTATTTTCTTGAACAAGATAACTTTATGCCGATTAAAAAAAATTCTACCTAGCTATAAAAGTTTTTATGAAAGATATTATATTTTAGGATTCGCTTTTGTCAAAGACATTATTTTTTGCTAACTTTTAACAATGAATAGATAAAGTCTACGCGACGGTTCAATGCGCAACTATAATAGTGTATGTGTTTACCTTTTGGCTCGTAAGGCAAAGGGTCCTAAATCTCCTTTCAAATTGTGCAACATAAAAGCATAGACCTGACCCGGTAGGTAACCGTGACTAACGAATAGGACAAAGAGCTTAGCATATTTTTAATATTTACCTGAGCTTTTTATAAGAATACAAATACCGCTAATAATTAAAAGCTGAAATTTATGTGGCTTTTTTTGATAAAAGACGATACTGTGATAACGCCAGTGTCAACAAAGTCGCGACAAAAATGCAAACAAAATGATAAGAATTTTGAACTATCAAAGCATTGGTGCCTTATACTAACACACTTAAACATTCATTCAAAATTTTAATATCTACGTTTTTTGTAACCTTGCTCTTATCACCATACTAAATAAGTAAAGGAAGATATGGATTTTCACGGTCATTTAAGCTTTACATGAACTTTAAATACTAAATATGGTCTTGGTACTAACTTTAAATATTTAATTTTAAGATGAAACCCACCTTAATTCATTGTTGCTGCCACCACGTAATAACGTCGAGTAACTCTTCATCTTCTGGACTCATCGGCTCATAAGAATCATATGCGTCGTGACAGTTAGGCCCTGCCGAACTTTCTGATATTAGTGAAGGTGCAGGTGAATGAGATTCTTCAGAAGAAGGGGGCGTTTGTGGTCCATTGGCATTTAAACCCAAACTCATTTGAGTTTCTGAACATCCTTCTTCACTTTCTTCTAACAAACGTTTTAAACTCTTTATATATTCAACAGCTAACCTCAAAGTATCAACTTTGCTCAATTTTCTCGAAGACCCTCTGCCGCCTGCCAGAGCAGCCGTGACAGCGGAGGGAATGTGCTGACGAAGTGCGGCAAATCCATTGTTAACTTGTTTCACTCTATTCCTTTCCCTTGCATTTCTTCGAGCCACAGAAGCAGGTTGAATCGGGTAAGGTTGATGAATGTAAGATTTCTTTTTACAGCGCGCCGGATCAACCGGAGCCGGCGCTAGTCGTCTCGGCGCGGGACTCTGCAATTGCGTTAACTTTTGGTTAACGCCGAGATTTTGATAAGTGTGAATAGCCGCCATGGGCATCGCGAACGTAAAACTGTCGATAGTAGGTCAAGTCGAGCGCACGTGTGCGTGCCGCGGAGGTTGCCGGTGGATTGGCGGAGGTGGCGCGCACCCCCGACACTAAGTAGCGCGAGCGGCGCGCGGCGGCGGTGGGGCGCGTGCCGGGCGCGCGCGCACGCACGGGCCGCGGGCCGACCCTCCCCGCCCGCTGCTCTGCTACTTGTTGCACGTTGATCAAAATACGCCGGCTCTTATTATGCCATAGAGCTAGCACAACTCGCACCGCTATTGTTGCACGTTGTTACGCATAATTATCCTGTCGATTACCATGTTCGGTGGACGAGATCCGCCGGTATCATCTATTTAGCCGTCGTTAGGTAGAATGGATGCTATAAATGCTCTCGAAACTTATATGGCGTTAATGATTTTAGAGCTCGTGTTTTTTTTTAATGAAATAAACTAATTGCTCTTTATTAGAAACTCTAGTACTAAAGGATAATAATAGTATATTATGTTTGAAAGTAATAAGTAACCACCTGATAGATTCTATAATCGTCTCTATCATAATCAAGCAACGCTAGCTAAATTATCCTTTCTCGTCAAGGAGACTTGATGGCATCTATGCGCCTACGCACCATAGAGCAGGTGCATGTGGGAATGTCGAAAGCATACGAAAATATTTTTAGTTTATTTTTATATATTTAATTTTTAATGATCAAAATTTTTCTGGAAAATGGTGTTTTCTCAAAATTCTTTACAAACAGAAATTGGTTTAAAAACGAAATAATTACTCGACTGACATCATTATATGATTATGACGGGTATAAAATAATTAATTGTTTCATGATTTTAATTAAATAAATCATAAAGTTTTTATGTTAGTAAATATTGTAATTACTGTGATGCATTTTGCTAGCTCCATGTAGGAGTTAAATATATTGGCTCGTTGGATTCGCAGCGTCAGGTCGAGGCAGGTGCTCGGCGTGTGCGTAACGATTATAGAATCCGTCACTGCTCAATCTCTCCTGCTCATAGATAATTCTCACTTGGACTTAACTATGAAATAAAGATGCGTACAAAAATATATAAAAACATAAGCTATAATGTCTCATTGTTGTATAATGACAATTATATTCTTTTTAACTCCTGTATAATAATGTATTTCAAGTAATAGTGCAAACTAAAAGTTTATTTACGAAGCTGCTTCTTTGTAATGGATTCATTTTGATATTAAAATACTTATTTAAACACAGGTACACTTATAGAAACTAGAAGTAGAAAATTTTATGCGAAAGTTTTGTTTGATAGGCAAATAATGGCAACTCTGAAACGTAATACCACTCTATACGGAAAAATAATTCAGTATAAATTCAAGATTCCAATTACTTTGAATTTTTTTAATACCAATATTTGAAACATTACGTTTTAGACTTCGCTGCAAATTCAAATAGGCCGATCCCAAATAATGATTTCATTTGCAGATCTTTCAAAATTCACGGATTTAACTTAAATTCAATCTTATTTTATAACATTTGTCTTCAAAATATTCATGCAATCTTAATGTTTACTTGAATAGGGCTATTGATGTCACGGCATCTCGTTTCGGACAGGTGTAGGGCGTGGGCTACATTCTCGAATACGTCACTGATCAATCTCAAATCTTATAGTTACCCTGAGGTCATACCTTTGAAGAAATTGACTAATATAACTTATTGATATAAATATGTTTCTTTCTTGTAAAGCTAAATATATATTTATTGGTGCTGTGGAGTCAGGTTATAGGCAGGTGTGTGGCGTGTGCGACACTACCAACGTTCTACGTGACGTCACAGCAGGTAAATGCGATATTTTCCTCAGATTTTTAATATTGAAAGCTGCAGTTGCTAATGTGCCTAATTATCGTAATAAAAACATTGATGTTTATATATTGTGTGTTGCGTTTACAATTATTTAGTTCTGACCAGATGATTTAGTACTTTCACCCCCAAGGTTACCAAAAAGGTTTAAGACACTTTTCAAGCTACCTTAGCTGATAATATTGACTGAGCTTCAAAATCGCATCAAGGCTGTGTTAATAAACGTTGACAAGATAGTAAGTATCGAATCTTACTATTACATAGATATCTGTTGTTTGACGTGAGGACAAAACGTAGAACACGTATGACGACGTCTAAAAAAATTTAAAATTTGATTTCGTGCAACATCTTAAAAATAGTCAATTTTTGATTCAATACTTTGTTAACTACAATCGCACTTAATGAATCATTTATAATCACCTCGTCCTTTCCACTTCTATCTTAATTCAGTTTATTAATTTAAAACCCCCGAAAAGAAATACCCCCGAAAGAGGCATTTTTAATTAATTGAATTTCACACAAAATCATAAATAAATTAATTTATTTATTACAGATAGAATATGTTTAGTCATGATTTATTATCAACGTACGGAAAGTCATAAGTAACGTACTTATTCTTTAACTCATACACTGATTCGAGTCTAGACACTAACTTATTAACTTATTAAAGGAAATATTGGAAACAAATATTTTTTAAATTTTTCTTGCATATTTTGAAAAGACAGGCAATTCAAATTCACACAAGCAAAGACGCGGGGAAAATATTATTCTGTATAATAATTTTAAAGTTGTGAAGTCAAAAACAAAATTACATTTCAACCCCTAAAACAGCACAGTCCTGCCATCTATATACCACCCCTAACACGCTGTAACTAAAATCGTTATAACAGTTTCAACCCTGTAATTGATCCTCCCAATCGTCTGAAGATGGCGTTGTACGCAATTTTGTTTTTGTAACAACGAATTTTGGCAAACGTGTGTACACTTATTATACATACGTATATTTTTATCTATATTTTGTTAAATTTAAGTCTCAAAAATAAATGATATGGAGTAGCTGTTTTAAGATTTTTTTAATTGATGAAATACTAATATGAAAAATGAGTCTAATCGTTTTCGATTTAGATCTAAATGCATAATTGTATGTTATAATAATGACTTCATCACAAGTAGAGTAGCCATTAAAGCAAGATTACTTTTAAGCTCTTTGTGCGTAGTGTGAAAAATCTCTATTCGAAATGGTTATTTAAATCGATATCTTAAGCTATCGAGTTATTAAAATTGATCGCGATACTTTCTTCAACCTGAGAGGCAATATATTTTTATAATACGGTAGCTTACGATTAATTAGCAAGAAAACGCCCGAGGGCCTAATCTATACTTCAAATTAACTATTAAAAATGCAACATGCGTAACACTAATATTTCGATCTGATTCTCGAACCACATATAATCGTTCAACGAATGAATTATCACACTAAACTGTCGAAAAGATTTAAACTATAAGCCGTTAATATTTTTAATAACCATAAGAGAAATTGCCTGCACGTGTCTTAGCATATTTGAATTTCATTAATCCGTAATTATCAGACAAACATCTATCGATATCGAGAGTATAAAGTGCTGTGTAAGGACGCCAATCGCTTGCATAATCTATACATTATTTATTACCGTAATACTCGACCCTTAAACATCAACGAAGATATGACGTTCTTTAGACAATGTGTAATTTCATTCTTAAATTATAATTTAATTGGATTACAAAGAGTCCTGACTTAATGGACGGAGGTAACCGGCCACCGTTATCAGAGCTCTTTGATTATGCAGACATTTTCAGTGAGCCTTCATTATAATTACGTTGTCATTCGCTGAATTTATTGATATCTTTAATAACCGTGTCGGTTACGCGTGTTCATTCGTCACAGCTGGGAGGAGTATGATTCTGATAAAAATTATCGTCAACTTTAAAAGCTACTTGTACAATCTTTACCAATAATTAGATGATAAATATATATTATTTTGATTTTTTTATGGTTATATCTTTTTTAGCTTCGCTGTCTTTATTTTGAGGCTTTATTCACTGGATATAATATTTTCAAAGAAGTTTACAGTATTAACCAGCTCTCAACGGTTATATTATATTAAGTACGATGCGAATCAAAAACTGCAAGTTGTTGTCAGCCGTAATATATTAGTTACAACATACAAGCCATATAAATGACAAAGCGGCGACAGCAGACACAGACAGATTCCGATTGTCATCGAAACAAACGGTGTACCACGCTCTTGCACTCTAAATTATGCTTAGTTACGGCAATAATTTCTGTAGCCTTCTAGAAGGCTATCATTTACCAAATTACAATCAAAAATAAAAAGCAGCGCATTTATGTATACGGGTATTAGCGTTGTTGCGCGCAAACGTCGCAGTCGAGTGTATAATTTTGCGTCTGCTGACACCGAGGCTCTCCGCCGGTGTTGCCATTCAATAATATATCACACGCGCACGTACCTCCATAGTGTATAATTCGTATAATTTATTGCATATCTACTAGGAGTAGTAGCGAGACACGGTTAATAGCTAGTAACCACGCGACATACGCATTCGTGTACACTTGTACAGTCAGGACCAAAGCGCCCGAAGCAATAGCCTAGAGTAATTTGCGACTCAGTCAAATGAACTGTAAATGCCTGCTTCTAACCTTGATTGTTGGTAATTCTTGAATGATAGTCTGGATAAGTATGTATAACTATGTACGCGATAATACTCCATGCTTATATGTTTTTTTAAGGACCACAACAACTCTTGAATGTAAAAAATTGAAAGAAACATAATCTTTCAATGTATCTTCAATAATTTAGGATTGCGGATTACAATTTTAACGTTATATACAGTAGGATCTAGCTTAAAGAAAATAGGTTTATTTTATTTAGTTAAGAAAGTACATTTCTTTGTAACTATATTTTATATTGACATACGTAAGTAGGTACAGCTGACCAGCGCGTGGCTATTTTTATTTATTTTCATCGTAAAAGTAGGCGCTTTGCGGCGATGTTCAGTGATAGTTTATTGTGCGTCCTCTGAGCAGGTTAATCATTTAAGATTGACATCAGGACTTATTATGATCATTGATTTTATTAAAAGGAGAAACAGGATTTTATTTATGATATCTATAAAATAAAATAGTTAATCACAATAGTACTAAAACAAAATAGTGTTACGGATTTTTTATTGGTATGTAATGTAAAAATCGAATAAGTAAAATAAATTAAAATTTTATTTTAATTCGTTAAAAATTGTAACTCATTTAAACTCGTTCAATTTTTTTATCTTAAATCAGTATAAAAAGGTTCAATTTATCTCATCCTCTTTAAGCGCCCTACGTATCTTCCAGTGTACTCAATGATTAATTGAACCTGTCATTACAATTAAGAATTAATTATTTTACGACGTCGACGTTTTAAAGGTTCAATTTGATTTCTTGTATGTAGCGTTGAGACTGATTTACGCCAACAATTTCAAATTAGACGACGTAACGATTATCCGTGTTTAAGGTGTAATTCCAATTGACTCAAGCTCGTCACAATTTGCCATAAAACCAAAGCAATGTAGAAGTTCAAGAGACTTTAATTCGTAAATCGGCGACCGAAATTTTCATCGGGCGACATTACGGAAACTGGAATCTTTGAAGACGGCTGATAAATAAAACTGCAGTACTCAATTTATTGGAATCTTTTCAGCAGTAATAACTTGCTCTGTTGTTTTTATTCGACAGGTGTATTTCAACTATACTCTTTGTAATTGTCCCGTTATCGGGTGTCACCGGATCGGTTCAAAGCGGCTACCGATTATATCAATGTTATAAATTAAAACGTTTTTTCATCGTCTATTACACAAAGTTTACCCAAACGAAATAGTTATGAAACAACACGAATAATTTTGTATAACATATTAATTAATATGATAATCGAATATGTCATCTGCTTACGAAGAGTATATTATAAAATGAAAAACTAATGAATATTTATACGTGTGACATGCTGTTTATTCTGGAGGTCAAATGATTTAATGAAAGCGCTTTTAAAAGATTCAGACGTTATTTGAGCGTAATATTTTTCAATTAATGGTAAGCGGTATTCCGTAGTAGATTAGTATGTAGCTCTAGATTCTAAGTTGTTTTACATCGATCGCAATTTCGCTACAGGCGTAGACCAGCCTATTGTTGCGCCATAGCCTGCTATTGGCGGTCGTTCGCGTAGTGTTTACGGCTTTCCTCCAATCACGGCGGGAGGTTCTAGTTAGGCATAGACATTTGCAAGCGTTTATAGACTGCTACGCGCATGCGCTTACTCGACTGTTTCGAACTTCGGTAAGCTTTCTAATATGATTCTTATGTGTGTGTTGTGTTCTAGTTGGTACAAGAATCGTAATATCTCGTTGGAATTAATGCGTTACGTGTTCAAGTTAGATTAGATATATACACAGAACCTAATGAGAATATTTTCTAATATATGTTGTTAAATCTATTAGAATATATTCTATTTTAAAAAGATCTTCTATATAAATGAGAAATACAGTTCCCGTTGCTCTTATTGGGTTTTTTAATGGGAAGTGTATTATATATTTTTAATACTAAAGTAAATAAAATACGTGGTATCATTAAGTTCAATAATTTCAAATTCTCAGTAAATTATCATAATACAAAGTTTCTTCATTTAAAAAATGTAAGAAAAAATACTTGGAATTTATTTTTTACACTTTGAGCAATTATAATAAATCTTCACAGCAAGTGAATGTAAGTTTTAAGCTATCTCCTGCTACGTCTAAAATAAATACAAGAGCTTAAAATAAAATTAGCGTATTAAATTTGCAACATGATACCCGCTATGTAACGTTGCACCCCAGCTTTGTCCTATAAATACTTGCTGGGGCTCTCGTCTCATTAATTCATTCTCACCTTATATTTCTTGCTGGCCTATGGTGGTTTATTTGTCAAAGCAAGCGATAGCTATCGGGAGATTCGTATCTGACTTTACCTCGCATCAACGATGCGGTTTACGAAATGATGGAAATTAGTAAGATTTTTTAAATGTTTGTCGTTAAAATTCTTGTGTGACATAATAAGATAAATTCTCGTCACGTGTTAATTGTTAAAATAATATTTATTTCATTATTTTGACTGTAAAACATCGAGTGCATGCTATGAACACTAAATTATGTCATTGATTTTTTTAGAAACATCCAAGTTTCTACAGAATTACTATCGATCACGTTATAATACCTACACTAGTTACAAGTTAAAGCGAATCTAGAAATCGCCGTCTGTTACTCGGGTCGTTCTATTAATCTATACAATTCATTTGTACAGAAAAAAAAGAGAGAGCGAATTTTGTGTGTGCGAAGTAAATTCTCGAAGCACTGAATCTATTTAAAACATCATGGTTCCATTTGAATTCTAGATGTGCATACGCTATATTTAATAAATATATGCGTATTAATGTATAACAAAATGTTTGCTAACGCCAGTGATGCCGTCAGCAAGAACTTTATAAAGATACAAGGAGATATGATGATATAATTGCATAACGTTACATTAGGGTTACAACTTTCAAAAAAGCAAATTAGGAAAAAAGGCATAGGAACAAAAATAAAAAGTTTACCAGAAGTACCGATGATAATAAAGCGAGGGAATAAGTTATTTTGCTTTATATTTATTTACTACTAGCTGTACCCGGCATGCATTGCAATGCCACCTAAAGTATACAGATATTTTGGACCAGGAACCCTCGTGTCCGTCCTCAGAACACCCTTCCTAACTTTCGTCACAATTTGACCAATGGTTTCGGAAGGCATAAAGACCAAACATACAAATATTGATTTTTATTTATTTAGATGAATATAAACAAGAAATAACGTGAGATGCTTATCAATGTCTATTATCTTAACATAGATTAAGATAAATTCGATATATTATAATTAGGTCATTTAGACAATAACTGTATTCGTTTTTAAATACTTATCAAAATCATTTATTACTTAGTGGTTTTTACATCATGAGAACAGAATCGTTGACAATTCAACAGTACATAAAACGTATTTCATCAAAAACAATTATGAATACTCAGAACTGGATCCATTCATAAAAATACAAAATTTAATTCAACTCACGACAAAATTTAGCTTCCGAATACGCGTCACTATGGAATAGGTCGAGACTTTTACTTTTTTTTATAAAAACCTCATTGAATCGTCACGTATTTATAATTTAACGTCATTATTCTGAACGTGTGATAATCTGTTATAAGTTGGCGCCAGAATTTTATTGTTCTCGACCGCGGAGGTTGGCTGATCCTTCTGATTTCTACGTGATCTGTTTTGTTGTAGACGAACGAATAAAGCATCTTAAATAACCCGCAGATACAAATTTTATAATCGTTTATTTGTTTGTGATAAAATTTAAATGAATTGTACGTTAGAATTAATAAAATGGATGAAAAAATGACCCTTATAAAAACAAAAATTAAAATATGAAACAATTGTTTTTGCAAATTCAATTCCTTAAATCGATCGTGCTCAATAAAAAACCCACATGGTAACTTTAATATCTTATGTCAATTAATTTTATGATTTATAAATTATTTTAAATTCCTTTTATATTTTGCGATATTTTAAAAATCCTAATAATTTAGTGTGTTTTCGATCAAAGAACTAATATTTTATAATGTAGCTCTTTTTTTATAAGTTGATGTGATTACTTATTTTATTATAAAAAATAAGGTGTTTGAAATGACGACAGCGACAGCTGTGAATTAAATAAATCGTAGTATCATTATCAGAATATGTTTAATGTCTCGCGTACTAACAATTATCAAAATTCATAAAGTACGTAATTACTGCAATCAAAACGAATTCAATGAAATTGTCCAATATAAACATTTGAAAACGCCACTGAGACAAGTATTTTTGCAATTACTCCTGCGACAAATAATAATACCCGAAGTATTATTATTTATTGAAAAACTTTTTGGACAATTTGTTCTAAGGACATTGACTTTTAATATTCGTACAAAATTTCATAGCAATTTCTTTTTGTATGTATGATTAAATATTGCAAGGAATAGTTTCTTAAATGATTCCACGTCTATAAGTAAACTAGCGACTCGCTTCTCCTTTGCATAAGTAGATATAGGTAAAAAAAAAATTAATTTGTCTAACCTATATTCATCAACAATGGTGAAAGATTTTTTCAAAACTGTCAAGTAGTTTCGAAGCCTATTCAATCCAAGGAAATAAACATTTAAATGTTTCATCTCTATAATATTTGTATAGATAATATTCACAAATAAAAAAGTTACGTGAAAGTATTACATAATATTCATTCTAATTATTTACAGACAAAAGGTTATGAATAGACAAGTCCAAATCTTCATTTAAATTTGAAAGTCTTCCGCCCCTTATAAACAAGTTTATAAACCTAATTAGCAATCTAAGGTTTATGATGCTATAAATAAATAAAATGGATCCCGATTTTTGAGTTCACATGAGTTTTACTGACCATTTTTGTTTTAAGTTGATGAAGACATTACAGCTAATTAAAACTTCTACATCCTTTTCTACGTCGCACTTTAATATAAACGAACAGAGATTATTTTAGTAATCTGAGAAAAGTAGGCATTCATCATAGTAACATAAGTATATTCATTATGAAAATTCAAATGTTTACATCTTACATAAAACCGTTGATGTAAAATTATTCTAGATTTATTTGTGTTATTTTAGTGAAAAAAAAATTATTGTAACAAAACAATTATCTTAGAATCTTAAAAAGAATGTGCTATTTTTGTGGATTATTAGAATTTATGATAGCCTTATATTCACAGCAAAAAAATTATAGCGGTATACTTTCGTAATAACTAACGTTGTAAAAACCTTTGTTCTATAAAAAGCAATACGATTTAGAGAATGAAATTCCAAGCAATTATCATGACGAAACCATGGGGCACCCATTTAGAGGTGATGCATAAATAACCTATCTCCTTTAATCATTCTTCGATACTAAAAGTATAGGAACTGATTTCTCGCTCTTTAGAAACACCGCATGAGATCGGGTGATCAGCGGGATGTACGCCAGGAGCCTTTTCTAATATCCATATAATGTTTGCTTCATAGATATAACGGTACTTATGTACAATTTCATTTATTAGAATCCTGGTTTTGCAAATATTTAATTAATACATGTTCTAAATCATTTATTAGAACTTCATTCTCTTAGAGTTTTATAATAAAAAGGAAATGTAAAATTAAACAAAAAATATGCTCTGAAACTGTTCAAAAGACCGAGTTACTTTTCGTTTAAAAAACTGACATTACTTTCCGACCCAACACATGTAAGTATAAACGTAAAAACGCGTTTGCGATGTTTTTTATTTAAATTTTCAGGTTTTTTTATGACCGTCCTCATTCAGATCTATATTTAATGCTACCGAAGTTATCATAATTTAATTATGTACATAACTTTAATATTCCTTAACCATATCTCTTAAACAGCCGTGCAGATAATAAAGTCATACCGCTAAATTACATTATAAAAATATAATTTTTACCCCATATCACTTATATTTTTATACGTTTTGCTACAAGCAGAGATGTGCACTTAAACAAGATTACGAATGTTATTTTCCACAGTAAAAGAAGAAGCCGAGACATTTAATACAGCGACTGTATAAAGTGGCAATGAAATCACCCGACCGCTTAGCAAAGATTCTTACCATTATCTGGGTATAAAAATTCCTCACATAATAAAGAAGTAGCTTAATATTCAAAACAAGTAAGTACTGGACTCACTTCCAAAATGACCAGAGAGAATTTAAATAAGGTGCCAATTAGACAGAGGCATTCTTATGAAGACTCTCGGTAATTTTATCTTAGCGATACATAAAGATGGAGTCTTATTAGTAAAAACGCTTATTTTATTATATGATTTTTTTTATAATATCGAACTTTTATTACAATTATGTTACTTACATATTGAAAGTGAATAAAAAATATTAATTTCGTCCCGAATATCAATTGTAGTCTTAAAAATATTTGCATCATTGATTTCTTTACTCGATTTATACGGATATATGAAACCTGTTTCACAATTTAAGATAACAGATATAATAATGTGTATCTACCTTTAAATCAAGACCTTTATTACTGAATAATAAAGTCTTGGTACTGATTATACTCTTTGCCATATTGACATTTATGCAAACCAAAACAAAAGTCTTGAAGGAGTTCTTGGCTTAATTTAAAACAGAGATTGTAATACCAAAAACGATATTTAATGTTCTCTTTGGTTATTAAATGTTCTTAAATTTATGAACGAATAGAAGATTTTATTACAAGATTATAATACAATTACATTTAATGTACCGTATGTTTAAAAATAAAAACGGAAATATTAATAACTAGCAATCAACTTACGGCTTTGTTCGCGTGAAATCCGATCATATTGCGATCCCGTTTAGATCACATTCTCACAAGAACTGTGCATTTTTCGGGTTTAATAGTGTGTTCTTTTAAAGGATATAAACTACAATATATCCCTGTAAATTTTTTTGCAATCGGTCTAGTAGTTTTGCAAGTAGTTTTTATAATATCAGTGTAGAATTATTCTAATCTATGTTTAGATTTACTTTTAAATACTCATATATTTTCTGATCTGATCTGAGATGTAATTAATGAATACACTCCTTATATTTTGTAACACGTTTATTCCTTTTTTAACTTAAAAGTAGGAACAACCGACGCGACGTCTAAACATTCTTTTGTTTTACCCTCAACCATAAACAGTCACAGTGCTGCCCTCTGATATTTTATATTTATATATATGTATATATATAACTCAAAGGTGACTGATATATTGATTTATAATCGCACAGTCAAAAGCACTGGTCGGATCAGGCTGACATTTGGCAAGCAGGGTAGTTGTTATAATGCAGGCATCCGCTAAGAAAAGACTTTGCTTAATTCTACCCCCAAGGGTGTAAAATAGAGGATGAAAGTTTCTATGAAACTTTGTCAATTTTAAACAGACCGGGCCGAGACTTTGCATGCATATAGCTACTATGACGTAGACATTACAGACATAGCACACGAAGTCGCGTGCATGAGCTAGTACCAAATCCAATTGATTAACGCGTTAGTTAACATCCGTTGAGTTTATTTAGGTAAAGGTAAGAATTTAATGATTATATCAATCAAGCAATAGCTGTGTGTGGCGCGAGGTACAAAACAAATTTGAAACATGAAACAATAAATCAGTGTACAAAAAATACGTGTTACTGCAGTCCGTTGTTTACACGTGGACCGACATTGTCGCATGGGCTAAAAACGTGGACTTTTAAACTTCGCCCTTAAGGCGAATGTGTTTCATGATTTTTATAAAGAAATTACGTAAAAACCAGCCTCAAAAGCGAAATACGAAATTTAGTTTTGAATGACACAAATACTAAACCGATTTTGATAAAATTTATATGAAACCAATCTGGAAGCATATTCTATTAAACCAAAAAAAATAATGATCAAAATAAGTTAAGAAATTACGAAGTAGTGAGATAAAAAAACTTAAAAAAATACGCAACCAAATGAGAAACTCCTACTTTTTGAAGTTGGTTAAAAATTATGTCTTTAATACAAATATGTTATGTATGTTAATTTTAATCCTATTTTTTACTATCCTCACTCACAAAAACTGGCTTTTACCTCTGTATATTTTTTTTTTGGAATTGTAACAGCCTGTAAATGGACAACGCTAGGCAAAATCCTTTTATTCTATAAGGACAATGATATGGAGCTTAATCGATTATTAAGTATCAAGATATTTAAGTAATAATAAATATTGTTTCTGCGACATCGAACCTTAAATATGTTGAAATAAACACGTTGCTTGCTTCATTACCCTACCGCCCAAACCGACCCAAAGCAAAAACAATAAATGACATACGCCAATACACGAACGAATTCACTTAGTAAATTGAGAAATGAAAGCGATTTTTTTTTTCATCCGAAAACTGCTCTAATTGATATTTCATTCAACGCTCTTGCTCGTTGGGTGGCAGAATATAAAAATATTATTAAATATGACACCAGAAATGCAATTCATCTCGAGGACCTCCGTTGTTTATGTAATATTAATGTTAAATAATACATTATTCTTTTTGAAATGCCATCGAAACGTGAATAAAAATGATTTATTTTCTATTTTTTTAAAAGAAACAACATCAATTTACCTGTCTACTAAATTCGTCGACCAAACTTCAGATGTAACATTACACGCTCAATTAAAAATAACGACATGATTGATTCATAAGAAACCCTTTGAAAAACAATTGGTTTGATGTCTTCTTTCGAATGTTCTAAATTACACGTTGCTATGATCTTTATTACTTTTGTGTGTATTTGTTTTATTATATTGAGTTAGGGCAGAAGTAATAGACGGTTAATTACAGTTATTTTTTATTCAATCAAAGAACCTTCCGTGACATTCTTCATTAACGTTTCGGGAGGTAGCCGGATGGTGGAAATAAGAAGTCAGTTTGTTGTCCTTATTAGATTTTTTATCGTGGCCAGATAATCGCATGCCTTTAATAAAAATTTGTTTCAACCCTTTCGGATGTCGGTGCATCGTTTTTATAGATATTTCTTGCGGCCTAAGCAACTGATTGGATCAGTTTAACAGTGACAAAATACTTGGCCCAGTGTTCCTTTGTCGTCGGTTCGGGTTCAATATGTACGTCGAGATGTATCTTGTGATATTTTAACCTTATGTCATTATTAAGACATCACTTACCCGGTGGCGCGGGAGATCTTTTTGCTGATAAAATTTTGATCATTTATTCTGTACTCCGGATGAGTGCTTGGGAAGAAGTTTTATTGTTAAAACGAATTTGAATGTATTTTTGATTATATGCGATAGTTGAAATCGAACTAGTTTTAAATTTAGTTCCACACGATTTATTTTATTTCGTTATATGTAACTTTTAATATTCATAATTAAAGAGCGCTACTAATTATTTTCATCACCAATATTCTGAAGCACGCTTTGTTAAACAGATTTCGATTTGGTTCTTGATAGGTTTAGCGTTCAAGTCAAAACAAACCAATGTTCAATGGCACGTTAAGCGCCACAGAGTGGTAAAGGAAGCATTAATTAGGAGTCCGCTCTTAATTAAATTGTAACGTCTCAGCGAATTTCCCTGGGATCCTATCTCGGTGGTCTTGCAGGTAATCGATGGACGCACGTGATCTTTATGTTATAGGTAATAAAAGTAACATTTTAATGATTTTAAATTAAAAGGCTATTTCTCTTGCTTGATAGTTATTAAAAGGCGCATAAAAACTCGTCGCGTGACAGTTTTATACGAATTTTAGATGGTTATGAAATAAACGTAAACGACTGTACCGACTTGAATGTATATTTGTACTGTAATTTGTTGTCAGACACGTTGGCGCAGTGGTCACTGCAACTGACTGAAGCGCTAACAGTCGCGGGTTCAATCCCCGCTCGGCAAACGTCTGTATTGGACATACGGATGTTTATCGTAGTCTGGGTGTTGGTGTTAGGGTTGGGTGTGTTTCCGGACCCCGACACAACGTCTTGAAATCTTAATGGGGGGCGTTGAGAGTGATGCGTTTATTTAAAAAAAAATATGCGTTTGTATAACAGTGACATGAATGTTGCTACAACTCTTTTTATATATGAACATTTAAGTCATAAAATCTAAGTGATGAGAAGCGACTTTATACAAAAGTAAGTTTACACTATATTCTAACTAATGAAGACATATCAATTACATAAAACAGTAAATCGATGAAACTAAGTAAATTCATTAAATTATATATTTTTTAAACTCTAGTTTATTTTAAGAAACGCAAATATGCGAGTAATCATTGTGGCTACTACGTCGCTCCCGGAGCTCCCTTCTGAGTCTAATTTACTCAGCAAGAGGTATCTCACGCTGGGCTATTGTCATACCAATACCATTAATCAACATCTGATCATATATCACGGCATCTTAGTTGCCATTTAATTCCTTTTCAAGAGTAGACAATTCCTAATGGACCGTTACCTTATTAATTTACCTGTTATTATTATTATATACCTATACATAAGTACAAGCTGATGGATTTTGGCAAAGAATATTTGTCGTCCGCTTTGGACGACTTAGCCTAACAACCAGCTAGTAACTGAGTATGTAAGGAGAGAGTTTGGACGGAGTAATTGAATGAAGATGAGCACAGATTTTTAATATCAAATTGTATGAACGTAACATATATTTAGTAACAAAATACACCATTGCATGTTACATATACATTTCTTCTCAAATATATTACATTGAAAATTTCGTTGACCTTAAAAGAGTGTGAATTGTTTTAACGATTTTCGTTTTCCGATACAAATTTTTTACAGCATCGTATTTATTGCAGGTAATACGCCAACAGACGATATTTCGAGAGTTAACTCAAACGTTGTACTGAATAATTTCCTATAATGAATTTCGATTGGTATACTTTTTTTCATTAAAAAAAGTCCTTTGCAATGAAATATTTCATTCATTGTTTTGTCTCGTTTACCGCTGATAATGAGAACGATATTGAGCACAAAACAGTCATTGACAGTTTCAAATTGCCGCTTAATGATGATCGGACAAATAATGGAGTACCTAATATGGATGTGGTCTAGAACACGTTCCCAAACATGCTGATGACTGTAGTTTAAACATGGCCATAGACTGCGGGGTTGGAACGCTCGCAGGGAGAATACTAATGAGCGATAAGAACTATTTTAGACTATATCATTAAAAAACAGGTCACATAAAGTAAAATGCAGTAGCTCTGATCTGGGTATCGTACTTACGTACAGTTTGTTGGAATTAAAAGTGCGTGTTAAAAGAAAAGGACGGAAATATAATTTTCTTCGAGCATGAAAGGGATCAACTAGTTTTAAGGCAGGTGTCACGATACATCTGCGCATGCGCACTGACCGGCACGTGCGTCCCCAAAGCCTTCAGTCCGAAACATTCTTGCCAAACATGTCACAGATTTCTAATGACAAAATGTAAACTTAACGATTAAGTTATTGGATATGCATATGTAACACGTGCTGTATACGTAACTAATGAACCGGTTCGGAAGTAGCTGGAACTTTTCTGCATAGTTTATATTCACTGATAAAAGAGTATGTAAGGGCTTGTTTAAAGTAACTTGATAACTTAAATTTTGATCTAAATATCACTTGATATAAGTAAAATTTGGCTATGAAAAGTGTTAAAATAAATACATCAAACATATTTCCTATATATCACGTTTCCTGTAAAAGCCTACAACTTAGTCCGAATGTGAATGTACAAAACGTCAAGCGCAAATACTCGTGGGAAAAAAAGTTAAATCGGACATAATTAAATGCCTAATTGATTGCTCGACGGGTTATATATTAATCACTAAGCAGTTGTGACGAAGAAATGAATTGCAGACGATTTTTTACCGTTACATTGTAACACGAGGATTCTTCGGAGATTTTATATCGGTATGCAAGATAAATTGCACTCTATCCAACAATCACGATCCATAATTGAAAAATAAAGTCGTATCCATTTTTTTGGTATCATTAACAACATCGGACCGGCACGAGCGGCCGCCAATTTCATAAGCAATTTGGAAGCAGGAAGCTGCGCGCGCGCGACAGCCTGATTTTAATAATAAATCGATAGCTTCGCCGTACGTCCAACGCTCCGTTTGTCGCGCTCTGAAATTATCGACGTCAGCTTCGATTCAAAAACTCTCGAGGCGGAGACCAACGGTTTTCGTCAGTCCCCGTTTTTAACGATTACAGGAATCGACGATTAAGGACTTTTAAAAATTGACACTCGATCATTGCCCATTACACTTAATTGTATCTCACTGTCAAGTTGTCTGAATTTATATAATCAAAAGATGCGTGTCCGTGAAATCGCGACACGAAGACAAAATATTTTATATTTAAGGTATAGAAATTAAAAAAAAATACGGCATTTTCACGAACTTATAGTACGTTAGTACGTTATTTTGGTTATCTATAAAATAATAGATACATTACAACTAAAAATTAGATGTATAATTTAGGAATAGTCGAGCGTTAAAATATTTCTAAAAATTGTTCGAAATAGGTACCTCAAACGGGCCGTCGTCGGCTTGTTAAAAAGCTATTAATTCAATTTCGACGTATTTCAATAAACGTTTTAACACCTTTTCCCTAAAGGTATCATTAGGCTTATTATTATATTCCGACAAGACTGATGGCAGATACGATTTTGATCCTGCTCGAAGAGGACTGGTTTGGTGGTACAGTTTGACTGTGGTATATTCAAATAGGTCATGATTTTTAAAGGGGCTATCTCATTTACTAATTTTATTATTTTTTTAGGATCTCTTATATGTATAATATATATTTAATAATAAAAACCAATTTATAAGTTATTTTAAATTTTTTTCGACATTTATATCTTGTTTGATGGTAGTTACTCTTGTATCGCGTAAAAGCTTATTCACGGCTAAAATTATCACTTTTAATGGTTTAAGTACACCGACTGTTTCTTTATACCATTCGCTATGTTTGATGGTTTGATGTATGAAATATTATAAACAATTTCACAAAATAATTATAAAGGTTTCTCTGACGATACAATGAAACCGTTTTACCTATGACGCGTCTGCCAAGTACATAAACGGGTTTATATATAGCTATATCTAAAATTTATACAATTTATGAATAGAAATAGCAAGATGATCGGGAGAAGTTTAGTAAGAAATTTAATACCACTAAGCTTAAGCTTATGTATGTATATATAATCATTGTCCTATTAAATAATATTAATTTTTTGCGTTGTACGGAGAAATAATACTTTTTAGTTATTTATATACGTATACATGTGTGTATATATATAAGTAAATGCACCTGAGATATTATATATATATATTTTTTATTAGAAATGTTTAATAATGCAGTTGTAATTCTTCCTTCATTATATAATTACTTTATTTCATTGCTTTTTTTTCTACGTCTGTATAAACAAGTCTTAAACTATTCAGACAAATTTTTAAATGAGAATTGTATGAGACTACTTATTTCAAAATATAAGTAGATTATTCTTTCAGAGAATAATATATGTGAATTCTTTTATAAGAATAGTAATTACTTGAAATAAATTTGGACGCATGTCTTAACTTATAGTAACTTAGGAAACATATTTTCTAATACCATGAATTTTCTATGCATAATTTATAATCTGTCCATTCTGTTTCCGTCAAAAATGAAATAAGTTCCATAACGTAAATTCTATTCGCGTGACATATTATAAAATATTATCTCTTAAAATTTATGAATAATTTCGTAGAAGAAAATTGAAATATCGGAAGCCATCATATTAATATGCGAAACGTGACGGCAGAACTAACTTTGATTTGTAATCTACATAATTATACTGAAGTAGCATAAACTGTATTTTATGCAACTCTTTTTAATTATTATTCATTAGTGTCCAGTTTGGTCATACATAAATTATAACATAGTTTGTCATATGAAATATGACTGTTTATAATCAACAAATGTTTTGATGACGAATGTAATCAAAAAAATGTGTCTGATTTTTTTTTATAATATTGTAAATATTTTTTAACGCAAATATAATATAAATTCACAGATTTGTTTTAAAATATATATTTTAAATGTTTACTATACTTATAATGCTTCTGCAGCAAATTTAAAAAAAGAATGTACAGAAACATTTGTGCGTTAGTTCATCTTAAATATAACCTATAGGTTTAATATATTAAAGATTCAATAGACAATTAAAATTAAATATACACCGTGGCGATCGCGTAACAGGCGGTCGCTTCCAGGTAATGACAAATTCTCAATACATAATAGAACCAATTGGATGCTGATAAGCGATAATGTGTCAACCCAATTCGGGGGTATTGGTGTATTTTGATACTGCATCACCTATTTAACATTATTCAATAAAACAAAAGTATTAAAAACTAAATAAGTACGGAAAAAAGTTGCTTAATATATTGTTTCAAATTTCCAGGTCCTTCCTTATTTCATAATTTATACAATAATCTCATATATTTAAAAACTTTTCATTAGATAATATATTAGATATATCAACCTGTTCTTAATTTATTATACCTTATATTAAAAAAGAAAAGAAAATATGGATAAATATTTATTCAAACAAACTTATAAGAATGGGTTTGTCATTTTTAGACGCCATTTTCTCAAAATGAAGTTCGTGTTGCTTGACACAGTATTGCTTATCAGCGTCCAATTTTGACGCTGTTGGAAAAGAAAATCCCGTCGACTTTCTTTCGCGGTTCTTTCTCAGGTCTGAGATTTAACTTTCTCAAAACATTGCATTCAAAAAGAGAATGTTAATTCCTAATTTGCACAAAAAATTTTTTACCGAATTTTGTAATTCGATATTTACTTTCTGTAATATATTAATAATTCCATTACCGAATGCATTATTCAAGAAAAAAATTAAAAAGCTGATTATAAAGTCTAATAATTATAAAGATACATCTAAAACATCAGAGTATATATCGTCTAAAGTGTTCATTAAGCTGCTTTAATTTTATCTCCGCGGTTAATGTTAGTCCATGCGCGGTCCATCTGATGCCAAATCGTATTAATTGGGACCTCTTACCAACTAATTAGAACGAATTGTGACTGCTTAACGTATTTAACAATCCAACTGTTCTTGCTTTTATTTTCATTTCGAACTAAGATATGATGCAATAAAAACTTTTTTAATGCTTTGCTCTTTTTTCGATTTCGTATTTCTTTAATTATCCAAGGTAAGATTATTGTTGGATAATACGTACTTATTTTAATCGCGCAGCTTTATTTGAAAGTATTGATTAAAATAATTTAAGGTCAATCTGTAGCCTATTGACTTCAGCTGGCTGGCTATAAAGGCTGGCTCGGCTGGGGCTAATATACTATGCCTTTTGTACGGCGAGTGAGAAAGTCTAATCCTTTCCCCATTCATTTCACAATATTTCTTTTCGTCTCTTATTGCTTTTTAAGTTGGCAACGCATTTGTGGTTCTCTGGTGTTGCAAGTGTCCATGGGCGGCGGTGATCACGGCCCATATCCCGCCTGCTCGTCTGCTAGCAGTTTTATAAAAAAAGAAAACATATAAACAAAGTGTAATAATTATTCGTCATTATTTAGTTCGAATTATTGTAAAAAACATATCTATCTCAAAATATATTTATTTATAACTAATACAATTTAATATTACTTTTTCCTCATCGTATCAATTCTACGCATTTTTTACTATAATTATCAACATTTAATGATACTATGATTGTAGTAACATAATTACGTCAACTGTCAACATATGCACTGTGACATGTATAATTGACATAGATGTCGATATCCGTCGATTTTTAATTACCGTATCTTATTGATAATCATCAAAACAAGAATTGAATAGAATCTTTTTGATAATAAGTTTTCTTATGATAATTTTAATCAACTGTTACATAAAATATTTTGCGAAACATAGTAAAAATAGTTCTTAACGTTGAACATATTCTGTGTATTAGTGTAAGGACAAAAAATAACCATAACGCACCATGGCACGTTAAGAAATCCCATCGAGGAAATCTAAGTCATGTATCATATTGAATTACTGTTATTGCCAACCAAAACTTCTAGCGTAAAATCGGAAAGGTGGGAATGAAAACATTCAATTGTTTTCATTCCCACCTTTTGGGAATGAAAACAATTGAAAACCGATATAAACTACAAGCTTTTAAGTAATTAAAACAATCCAGTGCTCTTAGAAAGCTCGACAACATTTATTTTATTTTATATATTTTTTTAAAAATCCAATCAAAAAATCCAATTGTGTACATGTAGATATTTTGACGCTAAGCAATATAATATACATTCCTAGGGCCATTCCCGTTCTTTATATACGTATCCAAAAATTATTTTAATGCACTGTGTGTTAACCTCAGGGTCTTCGGAAAAAGCAATTTTATAATAGTTTCCCTGTGACATAATGTCATTAAATACCCCTCGTTCGTCCGAACTTCAATAATGATTGGTTCACACGCTCACAAATGGCTATCATTAAATCACGATTTGATGTTTGACCCTTATGTGACAAACGATCTGAGGTCAGCAACGGATACAGGTCCCCAAACATTTACAAAATCACAAGTCACTCATTAAAAACGATAATTACCTTCCTATATTTTACAATGGACTTTTCTCAATCGAATACAGCAAAATATACTTTTAAATTCTCGACATGTTCGGCTCTGCTTGATAGCTATTATCAATAATATAACAGAAAATCTTTAAAAAACGCGTTTAAATATTCATTACATTATTAATAATATTTTTTTTGACAGACACGTTGGCCAGTGGTCACTTCAACTGACTAAAGCGCTAACGGTCGCGGGTTCGATCCCCGCTCACGGCAAACGTGTGTAATGGCTATACGGATGTTTGTCGTGGTCTGGGTTTTAGTGTTAGTGTTGTGATTATTTCCGGATTCCCGACACAAGGTCATGAGATCTTAAAGGAGGGCGTTGAGTGTGATGCGTTTATTTATTATGTAATCATTATTTGTATAATAATAATATATGTGAAAAATATGAAATCGTTGATATATATAAATGTGGATGAAAACTGTATTGCTAGATTTCTTTTTCGCGTACATTTATGCATACGAGTCACTTAGTTGCTCAAGTTTATTAATCGACTTATATTCAACAATGCTTTAAAATCATCTCAGTGGAAATATAAATCGCTTTGAAATTTATTACACGTATATATTTTAAAACAAAATGTTATTTATGATATATTGTAGAAGCGAGTTTTGTATTTATATTATAATTTTTGTTTTTTTTACAATATTTCATAACAAATTTTATTCTTGCATTTCTATACGAAAATCGATTAAAGGGCTTTGAATTCACTCGGCCTTAAAATATTAATTAATATATCGATAATAAAAAAACAGGCTATTACTAATTAAGCATCAATGTCATAGATAACTTGCATATTATGACCCTTAAAATTTAAGTACCTGTAACATGATGTATGTTATCTATATTACTCCAACATATTTTATTGCTAATTGCTTTCATAACCAAAAAATTATATGTAGGCAATTACAACCAATGATTTAAATTAAATAACTTTTGTAATGACGAAATGTTTTATTTCAAGACACCTTGCGTCAGAAATCGGGCGAAACGTTTAAGCATTGGTCAAACAGCGGACGGAACGGAATGGCAACGAGACGGTGGTGTGACGTGAACAACTGTAATTATTATTATGTTACCGTCGTTTAGCGTACGATTTGCGAACACTTAACATGAAAACTCTTAGGCTTTTCTCCCACGAGGCTGCTAGGAAAGGACTCGCGTTTTATATGTACATCCTACAAGTGGTTCGCTGGTAGCCGCCATACAATTTCTTTGTGTTCCGCACTCGGCGCGACGCGTCAAATACGCCTTTAAAGCCTTATAACATGCCTCATAGCGCGCTTCTACGTTGCGCTCGCGTCCCGCCCCATCTGCTGTTTGACCAAAGCTTTAGTCATTACTACGTAATAAGCGATTTACGGAAGCACGTATAATTTTCTTCGTAGTATTTTAATAACAGTGCAGAACAATATAACCGTAATAACAATGTCCATAAAGCCGAAAATGCTATAAAGTACGTGAGTATAACACACAGTGACAAAATATACCCCTAATTATAGTTCAAAGGGTAAACAGTGTGAATTTTTGTCATAAATTCCCACGTGCGTTACGCTTTACACTGATTACACCACATTGGCAGGGTATAAATTGTGTCCACTTCCTATATCCGTTTATGTTTTTGTCACCTTTCTCATATTTACTGCATGGGGTAACTGGCGGGTTTCCACGACTTCCTCTGCGTAGAGTAATTATTTAGAACAGATTATTTCTTTACAACAATATGAGTTATCTATACAAACTTTCATTTCTTATACATATAGACCAGTATCTTCTCCAACATATGCTCTTTATCTGTACGAAAAATCATCAAAATTAGTGGTTTAGGTTAACGTAACAAACAGACAGACAAACAGAATTACTTTCACATTTATAATGTTAGTATGAATTATGACGCTTATAAAGGCGGTTTCACTAGTGTAAAATTTGTACGCACCCGTGCCATGACGTTTATGGTCGTTACACTCCTATGGATCGTAGCATGATGATATATTTTATAGCCTATAACCTTCCTCAGTAAACGAGCTGTCTGCAAAAATATATTTCTTAAATTGGCCTGGTAGTGTCTGAAATTAGCGCGTGAAAACAAATAGACATCAACTTTTTAAATACGATAAAATAAAATCCTATTATTTTCTCAAGATTTACGATGGCTTTTTATTTACCAAACATTAATTGTCGGTATCGATAGCATTACTTAAAACAACTGCTCCCTAATGTATGCCATGTTCCAAATTAATTCAGTGTTATTGTATCTGTTAAGATAACGACTAATTACCGATACTCAATTGTCTTTTATTTTCCTGTCGTGCGGTATGTATCAGCGAGGGACATTTACCGGCGAGGACCACCGTATTGCACTATCAACAATCCCGTCCGCAATTTGCCTTTGAAGCTGCCGGCGATCAAACTCTTATCAGCACATAGAAATGATAAAATCTCTGTCGGCTTACGAGTTTATTATTGTCCCGCCCATTAACGCCCATTAAAATTGCGACCGATACCTTGTTATTCATCTGTCGCAGACGAAAAGTCGAAACAATCTAACCCAAGTGTCGCATCTCTATCGATGTTTAATTACACGAACTCACCTTATCACTATCTAGTGTCGCTACCGATCACTAATTAAACATGAAATTACTTTTCGATAGTTTCCGTTCTGGCCGTCGCGAACCAATAAACCCCTGGTGATATTATGACTGTGACTAATTTTGTTAGTTTTAAGGCGGTCTTCGGCGCCGACTGTGATAAAAAACTAAACAAACATTCCGTAGAACTAATGAGTGTGTAATTTTGTTAGGGAGGCTATGTGTGGGCGTCCGTTGGTCAGTAATTAGCTTCGAGATGATAGTCATACTACGAGTAAGATCCGAGTATGGTAACACATTAATAATAGCATTGAAACGTAAATGTTGTTGGTAGAATAATTTACTTTTAAAAATAAACGTGGCCAAATTATTCTTAAATATAAAGAAAGTACTTATCATAAAACAGATTAAACGGCGATAATTTAATTTAGAGTACCAGAATGTAATGTCCCGAAGATGGCCTATAAAACTTAGCCGATTAAATAGCCTCGTAAAACGTTATATTAACCCTTAGCCGGTACTATTTATCTGGAGTAATTGATTTCTTTTAGCAACTTGTTATTAAAATTCCAATCTTCCATTTTGTTTGTATTATATGACAGATTAGTGTTAAACATTTATATAAGTTACAATGATAAGTATTATATCGTTTCTAGCAATAGCTTTAGATAAACACCATAAATAACTGAAACTTATTTAAAGAAAGAAGCCCACCTTATAAGTAAAATACGTAATTTGTTTAGTTGGATAACATACTCATTTGAGTTATTTTTATTTTAAAATCTAATTACTGAATCGTTATTAATCGCTATATTGGACTAAGTTGAAATTGTACTCTTTTGCACATTTTTTAAATCGGTTTAGAAATAACGGAGACGAACAAGGAATTGAAAACCGCCTTCTTTTTTGAAGTCAGTTTAAAAGGATTTTTAATATTAGTACGTACAAGTATACAGAATATGGTGTGTAGTAATATTATTTCGAAATTTATATTATTTTAGATAGAATAATAAACATTTAAAACACCTTTGAAACAGAACGTATTTTCATTATTTTTTTCTTTTTACATTTCGATAACAATGTTCCTAAATAAAGAAACAATAGAGTCAAACCTCGATACAATTTTATTATATGTATAGATAACAAGCTTGTGGTCGGCTTAGTGAAGTCGAAAGGGTGCAATCTTAACAGACGCCACACAAAGGCGATTTGTGTTGGCAATGAAAGGTTTATTGGCTGCTGATACGACGGCGCTTCACCGTTCGCGCCTCGAGCGTGGTTAACGAGCCGTAAATGACATCAGAGACGTTCAATCAAATCTGTGATTGCTCGATTAATAGGCTCAGCTCGATACTGCCTGAACGAATTCGAATTGCATTCGATACGCCTCAAAATCGGACGAGCTATGGCAATTAAATTTTATTTTACTGCGAAACTTTCCGCTTCCACGTTTGATTGATTTATTTAATGTTTGATTTTATTATCTAACAGATGTTTCTAACTTGTAATTAGTTCATGGAAATAATTTTGAAAGTTAAGGAAAATTAATAGATTTTTACCACGATTTTGTCTATGTAGATCAAAAGTCGTAAAATCTTTTTAATTATCAAATTTCCAAACAGATCTTAATTAAAATTTGTTACGTTAATATCCCAGACCGGAAACTACGAAATTCACGATGTTTTGAAATATTTGCCACAATATATAAATATATATTTTTTTTTATTTCATATCATTATTATAAACTTGTGTTCGTTTCACAAACGAAAAAATACATGTTCATTTTATTTTACGTAAAGGTGTTTCGATTCATTATAACACCTACCTTTAAGTAGAGTGATGTCTCTCTAGGTGTCACTTATCTTGTATACTCAGCAATTATTCTTTAAAAAACACTAACAATAACATTGGCACGCGTTAACAATGTTTCGGTATAAGTAAGTGGTCACGTCGAACATAAGCTGAGAACAATCAGACAGACGGACGCACGTCCATCACATAGCGGAGCGTTAACGAGCACATGCAAATAAGAAGTACTAACGATATTCCTGTAAAACTAGGTGCTGGCGTGTAACAACGAGACTCTGGTTTGTAAGTGATTGTTGCTGTCTTCAAGCCTTATCTATGGTTACCATTGAACGTGACTGTGGTTGAAAATATAAACAAATATGTTTTTTTACTCTATGATATATGTATGACTGATTCGATATTTTTGTCTGTGGTTTTAATATTTTATGGTTATATCGCACGCTGGGTAGTATGAGAATTCTAAAATTGAAATTGCAAAAACGTTTTGTTTTAGATACTTCGGCTGTTTATTTAGAATAGTAATATTTGTTTTCAAATTACAGATTATGAATCACAGAATTATGTGAAACTAGACTAAATGTATAAAAGTTTAGGTAACTTGTTTTAGATATATTTTTAATACGATTACTTAAATACTAAGCGATATTATTTGCTTCCTAGTAGAGACAAATTCATTTTACTCGAAACTTCAATAGAGTATTACGAATTACTACATTTATTTCGTAATAACTTAATAATATTCATCGGTCTCTTGTTACCGCTAAAATTCCATCAGCTCTAGAACCTAATGGTCTAGTTCGCAGTGATGGCAAGAGACCGGATGGAATGACGCTCGTTCCATGAAGTTGGGAAAGTCCCTTGTATGGGACCTACCTGTGTTAACACATTGGCCGCATCACATATACAAGGGACTTCTGCAACAGCGGGAGCGGCGGCTACTGCCGCTGAAAATATCAAACGGCGCAAGTATGAAAACATTCAAAGGAGTTTCATATTTGTGCCCTTTGCCGGTGAAACCATGGGGTCCTGGGGCGAGGAAGCCTAAAGATTCTACCAAGAATTATCTTCCCGCCTCGTCGAGTCTACAAGTGACCGCAGAGCTGGCGCCTCCCTTGGCCAACATATCAGTTTGACCATTCAAAGAGGCAATGCCGCCAGTGTTTTGGGCACTTTGCCTCACTGCAATGACATCGACAGATTTGTAGGTTTTATATAGTTTAATTTTTCTTTGTTTAATTCTTCTTTTAATATTTTTATCGTTTTTTTTTTCTTTTCACTGTGTTAATTATATTCTATTTATTCTAACAAAATAAGTATTACGAATTAAATTAAAATTCTAAACAGCCTTTAAATACAATCCAAATAAAAGAAATACGATTTACTTGTTAATTTATTACTATTTTGTAGAAATTGGATTCATTTGTACTCATATTACTTATACAGAAAACAGTTGGAATTGTCACTTGAAGTTTATACTGAATCGTACCCAATTTGTTCTTCCCTCGACAACCTTCTTTAACAAGACTGCACTGTCAAGATTAAGTGTGACAAAAGTAGCTCGAAGGAAACCCTATTTTTGAAACCATTAAACTTTAAATGTCCATAACATCGTCTATATGTATTTATGTTACTAGTACGACTATGCAGTTTAATGATTCACTTTGTTCTTTTTTGATTTTAAGATATCCTTGTATAAAATAAATAACATTTAAATCCGTACGTATTCCTATCAAGATATAACATCTTGAATACATAATGTACTTGTGCATATAAACGCATTTGAATCAAATTTAAAACTATATCATTTGTTATGATGAAAAAATGAATAAATTATAAAATTAGGGTCTTACTTTCTACCAACAAGTTTTAATATTTGATATTCTTCCACTTTCCAAGTCGAGCTATCCCACGATTACTTCTAATCATACAGTAATGAAATTATGTAACCAATACTAAGCCCTGTAATTAGGTTAAGATAATCGCATGTATCATATTTATGTGAAATATATGTATGTATGGAAATATCATTTCAACACAACTATACTTTATGGTTCATACATCGATGTGTTTCTAATTCATATTACCTTGTTTTGGGTCATTTATTCGATTTTGATATCTATTCCTTTCAGCGGATGGTCGCTGTGTTAAGACATAGAAAATCCCATGGTTTTGGTATAGTTATAATTTGATTTCGTTAGATATGTCCACACCTCTGGGTGGGCGCCGACCGCCCGCTAACAACAGATTTAAAATCTAAACCCATTGCGTGGCTTGTAAACATATATTAATCGGTGTTTGTTTCAACGTCGTATTCTTATAAAACTGCGTGAGTAAATTCGATTTAGCTTGTTAACATGCAATATTGTGGGAACCTAAAAGTTTAAGACGATAAAGATTGAACACAATTAATTCGACTGGTTTAACATTTTAACGTAGTGGGAAAATAAGTTGTATACAAAATTATTTATTTATAAGATATTTACTTTAATTTTACAAAAGAAACGTTTTTGTATTGATTAAAACATGCAATACTTCTGTTATAATAATTAATGCATAATGAAGCCAATTTCACCTATTTATAGAATGTATATTTTTTATCTATATAAATAAAATAAAGTCGGATTAGTTACACAATTTATAGCTCAAGAAAAGCAGAACAGATTTTTGAGAGTTTTCATTTATTAGATTTGTCTATGCTCTAAATAGCAAAATACCGCAAACCTTCTGAGTCAGATAATTGTAAAAATAAAATTCGATTTAAGCATTTGTAGCTACACAAAAACTAAATTCTTCGCCTTGTTTACTACGTTTTTCTTATTAACAACAAACGTTTTCAGTTACCTATTATAGAATTGTACATCGTAATGGTATGTCATAGCACTATAAAAAGAAGTAGCATAAATTCATACGTTTTTAAAGTATTTATAAACAACGTTGCATCTAAGATTGAACTCCGATATGTTTGACAAACTACCATCATAAAATAGCAACTCAAAATGTCATATCATCGAATTTATTGCATGGCCAACGAGTACGCGGACGACATATGTATGTACGTGTTTCATTTAGAACTTTACGACATTCGCAATTCCCTATTGTAATCAGCGACTTTCGCGGCCTACTGTATAATTTCACAAAGGACTATAAGGAACAATAAATATTTATAGAGGCACTTTTCCATCCCGAGTAAATTGCGGCGTAATCGAGTCAACTTTTATCACAACGTTTTTATATCGATTGCTCTGAATCATGTTCGACGAGCCGACTTACAAAGTACAGCGTTTAAAACAATGTCCGTGACGGATAAAGGGCCAATCAAGTTAAAATAAATTGTTTTATTGTTGCACTTCTCGAGTCTCATAAACTTTTAAGAACAGAAGCTTCGATGCTCCTTTCATTTAGTCCGGGTAGGGCTCCCATACATAATACATCAAATAATAAATACAATTAAGAAAAAGTCTTATTAGCTTTTAAACGATTAAAAAAGGAAGACAATCGAATGAGTAAGTGAGTGAGTATAATAAATTGTCGATGAGAATTTCGATATTTCAGATTTATATTGACCCAATAATAAAATACTTCTTACATTTATTTATTAAATAAATGCAGAAGGTACCATATTATTTCTATGAAGAAGCAACATTGAATCTTAGGTATAAAATTTACGTGGAGCACTTGCAGTCTATATTTATATCAGCACGTATGCAAAGGGAAATAAATTTTAAGTTATGATCATTAATGAACCAGTTTTAATTTACGATCACCTGAAGATAAATAAGCCAGTTTAAGAAGGTATGAAAAAATTAAGCGGATGATGTTTGCTACGACATTCGTTACAACTTTTTTTTCTTTGGATGCTAAGTGATTAATTTCGCTACACACTACGCGTTTACATACGACGAAAATACGCTCATGACGTTAAAGCACTATAATAAGATAACTCTAGAGAATCTTAAAAGTATCTTTAAAGTATGTATATATTGATATCAATAAAACGCGAACATTATAACCTACCCTTTGTGTTCAAATGACAAAAATTTCAATTTCAGGCGGAAATCGCAAAAATCGTTTCACACTTAGGACTTTAATGTAACAAAACGTTAAGAGAATTGTTATTTATTATTTTTAAAGTTATAGATAATAAGCCAAAAAATTATATGAAACTAAATTTTAATTACTAAGTTAACTCATTTCACACAGATTTTGAATTTGGTCACTGAAATACTATATAATATATGTAAATATTAAATCTGACAGGTCAATTTAACACAAATTGTATCACATCACAATAAATCACCAATTAATTTTGTATAAAGAAATATAAAATTTATTTATCAAAATGAAAGAACCTTGCATAAGACCATTATTTACGTTATTTTGATAAAATATTCAAATGATTTTGATCGTCATCTACCTTACATTTTACCGAGGTCTATTTATTAATCTAGTCCAGATATTGCCAAGATACTGATTTTTACACAGAGCAATTATCACCTGACCTCCGCAATCCCTGACGGCAGAGGCCTGACGTTAGACTAGAATAAGGTCCCAACTGACTAACGATCATTATCAGGTGATCGTGACAACAAGCTCCCACCGACAGCTTCACGTGTTCTCCGAGGTACTATAGAGAGACCCTAACCTAGGAACAAATATAAATCTGCCCTTAACGTGGATCGGACCTGCAACCGTGGGCGTAGAGGTACATACATACATACAGTTGGATACTAATAAGCAATAATAAGTCAACCAACGGTTAAGACGGCCAAATTCGGAGTATTTTGATACTTTGGTACCTATTTAACCTTATTAAAAAAATTAAAGTTATCTAAACTAATTTCAAGTGTATTACATAATTTGTGATTTATACAATTATCTCGTATATTTATATACGAGATAATCGTGTATACTTTTAATTATAAAAATCTGCTTTTATTTAATTATACTTTTTATGAAAATAGAAAATAAAATATGGATTTCAAACAAATTTATCACGAATACACTTGTCATCTTTCGACGCCATTTTTCAAAACGAAGTTCGTGTGGCTTGACATAGTATTGCTTATCAACATCCAATTAGTACAACACCAGCGCGGTCGTTAAATATTCAAATGTATCTATAAAAATAACACATTTCGTTTATGAAAACTACATACATATTTACTTAACAAAGGTATAGTTTTACATCTTAAAACTATTATTGATTTTTGTGAAGTTGTATGCGTTGTTTACTTTTTAGTTAATTCACCATCGATCTTAGTACAACACAACATATTGTTTTAATACAAAACAAAGATACCAGTTAATCGTCCACGATCGAATTCAGACTATTTGTCAGCGTGACGTTAAATTCTCTGATAACATTGTAAAATTAACATAATATAAGATAAGGTGATCCGTCATATCGTATCGATGATCTGTCGTCACTTTGTCTTAGAGAGCTGTTGATGCACTGACATGAGATCGTATCTATGACATCAGCTAGACCCTTTATATGATTACACAATAAAAACCAACTACATGCATCAAATTAGAATAGATAATTAAAACTTGGACCTCCTTTACATTGCTTTTAAAAATACTCACAAAATGAACTATGTTTATCTTTAAAATTAAAATATATAATTTATAATCATATAAATTTTATACCATCATTGCTATGTACGGTAAAAGTTACGTATAAATAATATCGCAGCGCGTCTATTTTCATAATTTAATTAAACTCGGATCAGATTTTAAGTTATCTAACACAGATCGTGTAAGAGTTGCGCGTTTAATTATTCATACAAGACAATCTTCGCTGAAAGTTTCCCACGAACGGTAATGGATCGACCAGTACCATCGCAAAGGTACAGCGAGATCACATCGCGAAATCACCATGTCCTGTGCCGTGGTGCGTACACGCCGATGTGACAGGGTAGCTGGTTAATTTAAACGGACGTAATCAATAAACACTTTTATCGCAGCCATCAGACAGTGAGGCATTACGAGCTTTTACCATTCCCTTGTATAACTCTTCAAATGTATTGTTTGAAGAACTATCTCAAAGAAAGCAATGAAAATTAAATTATTTTAAAAGTTAAACCGCTTTAAAAATAGAAGCCTGGTGTTAGCTTAGTATGAAATATGCAGACTGTAAATCTAAGGCAAGAATGTAACTACATAAGCACAAATATACAAATAAAAATTCAAGATATTATTGAAAAAATGGCTGCTATTTTGAGACTCCGAAATTTCTCTTTTATTCATAAACGAAGCCGCATCTCATTTCAAAGGAGTGCATTCAAATCAAACACGTAATAAAAACCAACTTTGCTAACAACATCATCACGTCAACGAGCGTCACAAATCATATTTAAATCGCGGTATTGGATTCGGAGCATACGAAATCAATAATTGCACTGACACAAAGAGCCACGGCTTAGTTATCCATGGTGATAATATTTTGACTAAATTTTTGACACCTGCAAACACGATCGCATTGATGTGAATATTAAAACCGGTCAAGTAGGATTCCGTGACCGAATTTAACTTTATTAACTTTTTCCATCAGTTTAGATATTCAGATTTCAGCTTAATTAACACATCGAATCGAAATACTTTATCGTCTATTTTAACTAATTAATATAGATTTTGATTCATAGATTGACTCCTATCAGTAGCCTTACTGAAGCTTTAAAAATATTAAGTACACAAGATTACAGACAAACTCTTAAGTTAATTTTAATGGTAATTTAAAATCGATGTAAATTTCTTATTTTTCGAATGTTTCCCACCGTATTTATGTAAAACTTCTACTAGGCTATCATATCAAGAGACGGTACTAAAAGTAGCGATCCTCGTTAGATATGTACTCGGTTAACAGCAATAAACCGAATGATTCATACTCGAGACGTAACGCTCAGTTTTAATTGAGTTACTTCAAATTTATATGCTGGAAGGTTAACTACGAATTGGAAGCTATTGAGTAATTGTCGAGTGACGTTTATTTCTTTCTTACATCGCTAAACACGATAAAATTTTATTCGATGTAGAGAAATACGATAATGAATTATAGGTATTGAGACAATTATTCTTTGTGTTAATATGATTATTTCTTTATTACCACGTATTATAAATATTCTCTGTAAATGCCATTTTGCTGAAATATCTTTACCTATATAATTTTATTTTATACAAAACGTGTAGATTTTATAATTTTACTTTATGTATTAACGGTTAATTTACATGAACGTTGACTTTGCTTGGAACTATTTTCTACTTTTAATCTAAACTTTTTGCAAATATCGTCGGTAATTTATTAAAAGAATATAAAATTCACAGTAGGCTACGATAAAATCTCAACCAATGAAAATAAGTTAAAGTTTTTAAACGTTTTAAAATCTACTTTGAAACTGTTCATGAATATTCATTATATAAAACGAGTTTAAGTGAACAATTCGCAGAGTCATTTAATAACATAATAATACAGAGTATTTAATCTACATCAATCGCATCCTTCGTATAATTTACCGCCGAGCCGTCCGCTACAGAGCACTTATATCTCAACATGAACACATATTGCCGATTACTTAAAAGACAACTGCAATTATCTTAAAATATCACTTTAGCCCACTCCAATTACGCTTAAGATCACATCGGATCGAGTACAATCAAACCTACCGAAAATCGAATTGTATGAAGCATTGAGTTTTCTTATGCGCTACATAAAGACGCTTCGGCTTCGTTATGCCGACTGTGAAATGGATAGAGATAATTAAAAATAACACCCAGCTTTATACGTTGTCTATACAAATAATTTCATCTTTAATGTTCGACTGTACGTAATAAATGAAACTTTGTTTCGATACAAACTTAATTGTCAGATCATATTGCATTACACGAACATCATCATCATTATCTCATTCTAGAAGATCGATAAAAGTACACACGGAGCAAGGTTACTCATATTTCCTTCCGATTTTACATTCAGATATTTACAATAACGCTGTCAGAATGATCGAATATATTGCAAAAATTACATTTACGATTCTCGAATAAAAGTCAACATTTGTCATGGATCGAGGCGATGGTGTATGGAGGGGTGAGCAGGAGGTGTTCCTGCAGACGCCGACAGCATCAAAGCGCCGCGGCGGAGAGGCCGCACACAACACCCGCTCGCTGCATGCTTACGCTCATCTCTTTAATTGATGTCTGTTTTTGAGTGTACCAATAAGCCGCCTGCGCACATCGTTACCGCACCTCTGTTTAACTGCAATGTATGGAATTTGTATTCAATAATTTAAACAGCCGGCCGGTGTTTTGAGAATGCAACGATGTTTATTTTCAACGTAATTTATTGGTCTTATAAAACAAAATATTTTCTCTAATGGAGACTTTAAGGTATTCGGTTATGCGGGGATAATATTTTTATGTGCACGTCAGTGGTGTATTACACGGTGTTTGAATTCTTGTTAGCAAAGTATCTAATAAGAAATAAATAAATCCCACTTTATCGTAAATTGCCTCGGCAATTGGAGGCAAACACATATTATTGGTTCATAATCTTTTGTGTTTTATTGTTTCACGAACGTCGTTTTTATTCTTGTAGGTCTTGTAGACCTCGTTTAAAATCTGGGAGTGTAGAACTGTCGGCGGATACAGGTGTACTTTGAAAACAATCAGAGTCCTCCCTCTGAATAAAATCTCTGTAACGTCCAAATGTCCACTATCCCAAACGAAATAGTATTAACGTTTCCACTTTTATTTATTGTAAGAAATGAAAGAAAATAAAAATATACTATAGGTTTTATCGTCACTTATTAGTTTTAGAAAAGTACTGTGTTTGCGATTACATTGATTGGAATTTTTATGATCTATTTGATATAAATCATAAAAATTCCAATTTTTCAAAAGTTTCCAACAGTTTTTTGATTTGAAAAATTTCAAATTTTAGTTTTTTGAAATATTATATTGTTACCAAAATACTTGCTAGGTTTATGGATCATTATGGACATGAGATCAAGTTTTGGGTATGAAACTGAAACAGCTATTTTTAGGCCCACTTTACAACATAATAAAAAAAAATATTTATTATTTTTTGCCTTATTTTGACTTCATTTAGATTTTGCTGAAAAGGTTTATAAAGAATATTTCAAATGCTTTGTAAAAATTATTGTAGAATAGATATGATTATATTATATTTTTATAGTAAGTAAAACATTTTTTCTTCATATAGTCAATAACAGAGTCATTAAAACATCCTTCACTAATTAATTATAATCTTTTATGTGAATCGGGGATTAGAAGCAAAGACGGAGTATCAAAGTTAATCGTTAATTTTGTACAATCTTTTGAACCTATCCAAAATCGACATTTGCTAAAATTGCTTCAATTACACGTTATCACAATGTTCGAAGGAATAAATGATATGGCAATCTGTATTTTATTTATTATTCCGTAGTGTGGTCCAAAGACCGCCGGACGCAGGTGTACTGTAAATACGGATGTTACACACCCCATCTTATAACCAAAACGTGAAAAAAATCTTCCTGTTAACGAAAATTCAATTTGAATACGAAAATTTAATTAGGTGACCTCTTTAATGGCGACAGACGGAAAGAACTAGGCGATTCCAACGACACTTCATATGTTCACAAATCCGTTAATTTTGCATATGTAATTTAATTTGACTTATTAATATATATGTAATTATGTACATATATCTAAACTCTTCGAATTATATGTATATAATTGTGGCTACAATCGAAAATGTCACTAAGGAATATATTCGAAAAATAATTAAGAAAATAACGTTTTAGTTACTATTGTAAATTTATCTAATATGGAATTGTCTGGTTTGCCTGGTATGCCTATCTTTATATTGTATAAAACAAAGTCGCTTGTTACCATCTGTACGCTTTCTTTTAAACTACGCAACAGATTTTAATGTGGTTTTCATCACAAAATAAAGAAATTCCTGAAGAAGGTTTATATGAATAGTACATGCATATTATAATTGAGAAAAGTCGAGAATTTTAAAGATTTGTAATGCGATGCTGTAAAAAACAATATTGTACCTGGACGAGGGTTTTATTCATAATAAAAGAGTAAGTTGACTCTTATAGAACCAGCAATAACGCTGTCAATCTTATGTGGTAAATTTAAATTTACTAATATTTTATGATTAAAATTGCATAATTATAATTCTTATGAAAGTTCAAAAGCTACGTAATATGTGTTTGACAAAAATGTTTATGTAAATAGAGCAGTTTCTATAATATTTCCTTTAATGAATATACCAATTTATAAATCATGTCCTGTAAACTTGTCAAAGTAATAAGTCAATAATCAATTATAGTTTTTTTGTGAAGTAATAATAAATTAAATTTAATATTTTTAAATTAACAAAAACGGTAATGGTACGAATAATTCGATAAATCGTTTTAAAAAATCTTAATAACATCTTCAACAACTTATTTTATCGCGGTTCAGTACGTAATAAAATATTTATTTAAATTCTTTTACAACAGAGCAAAATGATAAACCCAAAAAGTCATTATGGATAATCAGATTATGGTGAAGTGATTTTATATTAAAAAGAAATGTGAGACTTTTTCTGTACAAAAACGTGTCCTCAACCCAAAAAAAACTTTGGGAAGCAGAATCTAATCCGAAACTAATAGCAGCAATTTCTTACGGTTATATTAATTTTTTTGAGTTAAGAATTTACCTTAATTTTTATTAAAAACGAATACATTTACATGACCGACAAGAATATACCAATGCGATATATCCACGATGCTTGTCGTTAACAGTTTTACATTCGTATATATTTAATATATATTTAAAAATAAAATTAAATAAATCACGTGGTTTTTTCGATGGTGTTTATATTATAGTTTTGAATTGTTCGTTTCAAGTCATTGTTCATGTTACCTAAAAATTATTTACAATTTGAAATTTTAATACATTTGCAATTTCATATAAATATATCAGGAATTATAACAATTTTTTCAATAAAATCAGTAACACAACTATTGTTAAAGGCCCGCGTTAGTTTTAAGTATAACATAGATTTTTACATGGATATACATAACATGGATTTTTATAAAAATTATTTCTAAGTTTATTCTCTATTGTCATTCATCAATCAAAACGGCTATAAAATTAGACTTATCTGTATTCTCGTTCTATCTACACTGAATAGAAGGAGACGACAAATACCCTACAGACTAACACAGAATAAGCTAATTCACATGAGTAGCTTCAGGGCTAGAAATTATTTACTATTTCTTGAGTACTTATAATCAATCGTATTTCAAGAAAGCTTAAAGCATTATATCAAAAACGAAGGTTCACTTTTTTTGTAGTTTAATTAATTATACAAGAGAGGCTTAATACCGTTTGTTTTCTAAGCGAATTTATTTATTTATATTTATAACACATGGCACAGAAAACAGATTATAACTATTAAATAGCTGAGTACTAAATTTACAGTATTTAGGGCTAAGTTAGAACCCTTGGGTATGTGTACACATCAAAGTATGAATACACAGTTAACAGAAGCCGAGTTAACAATTTCAATTTGAATACAAAAGAACAGTTAGCTAGTATTAATTTTATGAAAACGATCTATTTAAATAATAAAAAATAAAATAAATAGAAAAACGATAAATTAAAAAGGTTAGGAAAAAAATATATACAAATAAAGTTGAAATTGGATGTGCATCTAATTTGGAAAAATCACATTCGTCAAGGACCTATAGAATATTTCCATATTAAGACAATAAACATTCACACGACAAGTATTAGTAACACGATGATGATGATAGCTACAATAAAATAATATTACTTAAATTAAAAAAAAACGGCTTATAAATTATAAGGTATTATGAAGCCTACATTCGAAATATTTTTCCACAATATTACTTTACAAAGGAAATGTTTCATGAAAATGAATCAATGCAAAATTGTATCTTGATGAAACGTCGACTAGTTTGAATTAGACGCCATAAGGCGGATTTATAGCAATCGCATGATACTGGTCTGAAGTTCATTAAAAGGTAATGAAAACTTCCAAGGAATATTAATTGACTGAGCTATTACAATCCTGGTATGAAATACACTCATGCATTAAACCGGTTTTCATAATAAAATTCTATAAAACAGTTCGTTTAATAATTATTTAATGTTCATTTTATGTTTTATACGTTGTATTTAAATAGTAAATATAATGATTAACCAATTAAAATGCAGTTAAAAACATAAACACATTGTGAAAAATATTAATATATTTTATACTTTTTTTTACAGCCAACAAACGAGCGCTCGGATCAACAGGTGTTAATTGATCATCGTTGCCCAGAATTAAACAATTGATAATTTGCATCAGAGGAGTCACAAATGTATTGCAAGCTAACATAGGAATGAGGGATGTAGAAGAATAGGAAGTAAAGAAACAGATGGACGGGGTGGAGTTTCTGGTTCTGTCGCTCACCGTACAAAATGCAGGTGTATATTAGCTACCTTACGTTGACCTTCTGTACTGTGCGGTAGAACCATGCTGCATACTCATATGCACCTAGATTGTGCCTATATTCTCGACTGTAAATTATTTTAAATAATAAAAGTCACCTTTGAGAATATATTGACCACGAGTCATTGAAAATTATTTCTATGAAATATAGTTTTTTTAATATGAATATCACTCGAAAATAACGCTAAATATCTGTAAACTACGGCTTAAATCAGAAATGATATATAAGCATATCTATATTTTTAAGGTTTTTTTGAAAAATGGTATCAACTTCGAAAATAAAATACGCAATTTTTATTTCTTGGATGACACACTCATACCGACGATTAACTTACAGTGATGAAACTGTCTAGTGGCTATAAAAGGCTTCATTAAATCTAAAAACATACACTTTCTAACAAACAATCTCCTTCTTACTTTCAAAAATCCCAAATCGGTTAGTAAATGACCGAATTATGAGGTAACAAACATTAAAAATATATAGATTACGAATGTAGAACCTCCTGTCTTTATAAGTAGGCTGATAAAATACATGCAACAATTCATTCGAACACTAAATTGAATTTTGACATAACATAAATAAGATAACAATGTAAATAACACAAAATACTGTCTTAAAATCTACCATATGGATATGAGGGCAAATTTTACTTCTGCAAAGTAAACTCCAGAACCATTAAACTTATTTAAAAAATTATGATAGCATTTGAAAGATACATTATTCAAGATGGTCATAGGCTAAACGGTATGTAGGAATTTAATTGACAACATGCGAAAGCTTGACCGATTTTATTATCTGTTGTTATACATTTGAGTTTGTATAGTATTTCGTCACGATTAAATTTTATCATTTTTATAATAGAAAAAAAAGAAATATTCACTTTAATTACATGGACACGGGCGGACAGATGGACATTAATAGGGACCCTTTGGTACCCTTTGACTACGGAACCTCTGAATATATTATCCACAATTTTTATTTCTTTATTTCAGGATGTTCCTTTTCGGGTCCCGCCACCCAATGTTATGAAGGATTGCTTTGAAAAAAATAAAAAATGATGTATATGGACTCCCGCTATTCTTGTTTACGAAGATATCGCCGAACAAAGCGGTTAGATCGATATCGCCTCTCATAAATGCGTTCAGCATGATGCGAGAATTTTGACACCAAACACTGGCGATAACATCTTAAAACTCCTAATGTTTTAAACAAACTCCTTTATGTGGGCTAACTTAATTTCGTGAGAATAAAAGACATCACTATTCTTTTGCAAGTTTTTTAATCTATTGTTTTCTTTTTCTCCAAATAGCTATTAGTAGCGCACGTGAGTTAACAGAAACATAATATCAGAATATAAAAAAAAATTGAAATTATACAACCATGTGGCCAGGAAATTCCAGTTCGAAATCAATTTTTGTCGACAAAAAAGACTATCACTTAAAGTTTTAAAACAAAACCGTGAATCCAATTAGTCATGCATACTTGACTATGATCGAAGTGTTTTATTTGGCATGCGAGCTATGCAAATGTTAGCGATAAACAGCCCACTACGACCGACTCGCGATGATGCACAGGTGTTCGCCATTTTCAGTCTAAGAAAGTATTAAAAAATTATTACTTTTTATATTTTGTTTAAAAATATATAACTTAAATAACTGCATATTACATATACTGTTTATTTACCTATACTAATAAAATTAAAGTTTCTGTTTTTAATTTCAAATTTACAGGCTTTACATCAAAAACACAATTTTTGCGTAGAAAACAAAATTGAAACCAATGAAATAGTGAACAACATCCAATTCAAGTAGGGAAGTTAAACATTATATATTATTTGCCTAAATTAACGCGGGGGAAACTGTGGGGCACATCTAGTAGAGGATAAATAATAAGAGCGCATTTGATATGCGCGAAGTAAATTCTGGAACCACACCTATTTTAAAAATTATGGAACCATTATTTTTTTAGGTGGTAATAGGCTATATTTTGTGTATGTATGCTAGTTATTATTATTAATATATTTTTTAATTGTCTGGACTAACACTAGTGGAGCGAATATATAACCAAATATAGCAAAAATATAAGATGAAATTTAAACTTATTCTTTTTTAAAATAAACAAAATGTCATTTTTAGTAAGTATAAATATACTTAACCAGATTTTAATAAGTATAAATATACTTAACCAGATTAATTAATTAACCAATTTAATTAACCAGAATGTTTTATTTGTTGTCTTTTATCTTTTATGTAATTAACTAATTATCATAAGTGCTTATTTGCATTTACAAGAAAATACCGTGAAGAAACTAGCATGTTTCGGAAGAATTTCAAAGACAACTATTTATAAACATTGCCATGAACTTTTAACTTATCCTTGTAGTAAGTGCAATGTCCTTGTGTATATCTTCTCTTACAAAATGTCAAACATCGATCAAAATTAGATTATCGGCAAAGTATTTTAATTTAGAAAATGAAAAACTTTCCGCTAATATGTATTTATAGGTGTGGCAATGCGTGTCAAAGCTATTAATTGAACCGTTTTCCAAACACGTTTCGATGGGTCTTAATTTATGCGAAGTTTTAGTTGGTGTCGAAGGGCCAGGGAACTTCTTTTAGTTTATTAATCACTTTCCGCGATTTTATTTTCGCTGACATCACACAGTTTTGAATATGTTTGAGGTGTTAATAAAAACACAACTCATACCGCCACTAATATGCCTTTTATCTGTATTAAGATTTATCATAAATAACATTTAAGTTTTTTATGGTAGTATTAAAAATATCAGCTAGAAAAAATAATGTTATGTTATAATATATAATAATTAATAAGCTATACGATAGTTCACAGCAATTTTAACCTTCAAATATCATTACAAAAATTGAAGCACTTATTTTAAATATTATTCCTTTATCATAAACGCGTATATACATATACTCTATGCATTATAATTGAAAATGTATCAGCTATAGACTTTAAAGCGCCTAGAAGATGCAATTATAATTTCAAACGAGTGGAGGAATGCGGGTTCCCTTTGGACAGCTACCTGCATGCATTAGGATTCTGCACGGCACTTAGCCAGCCTCACCTACAAACCCGTTGCCCGTATTCCCATCCATGCTATAAAAAATAGCTGGTTAGTTAAGATCTAGTTGTGACTAGAAAAAGGCTAGACATGTCTCAACTTCAATGTTATTTTTGAATTTGTTTAAAGTGTTATTTATACGTTTTGATAGATTTTGCTTTTAATTTCATAGCAGATTGTTACCTATAAAATTAATCAAATGAATGTTTTGAATACAACACGTGAATAAAAAGATTAAGTTTTATTTCTGAAAATCAAAATAAAATGTTTTATATGCATTCGAGATTAGTAGGCTAATTGCAGTTATTTACGATATAACTTACTTAAATTTTATATTATACAAATGTATGTATTAAATAAAAAAAAATCCGCACATTGTTTCTAAGCAAATGATAATTTCTAATAAATTTCTATTACAGATCGTATAACGATTGAAGGCAGTATTAGTGGTCAGTGTGGTTGAACACATGTAAAACCAGTCGGATGCAGGTGACACTTAGATATGTATTAGGCGAGACATATATAAAATATGCAGATTATAAAAAACCCAACAAACTTCATAAGTTATGGTATTAGAATCAAGCAATGCTTACATCGACAGTGTATAGGTTCTTTATAATCACCTTGCTTATTGAAACATGACTTGTTTATTCATATCGTTTTGCCCACTGTCCATGCTATTAAATATAATTAAAAGATGACTTAAACAGCGAGTATAATCTGTTGATAACTTGGCTGACAAGTACGTGTAAATATTTTCATCTGTTTGACGGACTGATCATTTTTTATTTTGCCATACGGACGCGTATTCTGTCATTATGTCCTTATAATGATGTGACGTTTTTCTCCAGATCATTTTAATGCATAGGTACGACATAGGTAAACTCGGCATTGCCACAATTACAATTCGCTAAAGGAATTGCACCTGCTAAATGACAATAATTATAACTTCCATATCATTGTCTATGACTAGTTTGCATTGGTTGTTGTGCAAAAGATTACAAAGCTATGGTTTGTTAAAATTCTTTACTATTTTTATAAATAATAAATATTTATCGATTAATAAATAAAACAAAGATAAACATGCACTTAACAATATCAGCATAATTCGATACAAATTGAAACCGTAGCCGTCCGTATTAAAAAAACGTTAAAAAACCATGATGAGGACAACTTAACGTTTTAATTATGAAAATAGGATATTCTAAAGTGCAATGTATGGAAGAACCGTCCTTCGCGAAGGCCGCGTGCTCAGTGAAGAGTGTGAGTGACCTGTCAACCGGCTGAGCGCGCGCGCCTCGTGCTGCGCCCGCGCCGCCATGCGCCATGTTAATTACTACGACCAGTAAGGCGCCCCGTCAACATATTTATTTTTTTAATTTATGACTTGTGCAGAAACCCACTTCATTAAGTAAGTGTATCGCAACTTTTTTTCAGGGGCCAGTATGAAACGTGACGACCTTGATCAAAATGCCAAGATTAATTCTTTACATTTTATAGCACGAACGTGCTGCAGCACGACTTCTGCTTTCAACGGCCAATTTCGGAATGATTCAAGTATTCTTTAAGTTTTTTTATAAAAATCCTAGAGTAGCCACCGAATTCCCAACCATATATTGCAAGACGACATTTTAGTATTGAGTCTTGAAAATGTACTGATGTTTTTAATTGTCAATAAACCAGTTGAGTTGCTTATGAAGATTCCACTTCAGAATTATTTGTTTATTGAATACCATTTATTTTAAAACGTCAATAATTCTGTGCGTATTTTTATCGGTAAACTGAAATTGTTCTTTACGTCAACAATGCAAAGGAAATGGTAAAGCATTTTAAAGTTACCGTGAAAAAATTTACCCCGTCAATATTTTGAATGGTCGTCGAACTCGTCAATACACGAGATCAAAGCTGACCGCTCGACGCACTGGCTATCGAGGCTTGAATCTTTGTCATTCGCGCTCGAGTTGACTTCGCGTCGTCGAAACACAAGCGCCGCCGTTGGCAATTAATGTAACCGAAGATCATCAATAAACATCTTTATCACTTCATCGCCTCTGACACCAGGAGTACTTAAACATCTAGGGCCTTATAAGTTTTGAATACATATTCAGTCACGCACGGCTTTCAACGAGCCGTAGCGGAGGCGATTATTTTTATTTTGCTTCTGAACTCGAAATATTTGAAAGTGAGACGAAATGAGCGATAATAAAACAAAACGGATATTAAATTCTTAACATCGATATTCGAGACTATCGAGCGAGTCACGATTGAATCGGTTAAAAGCTATGTTCTAATGATCGAGTGCCGTTTTTAAGGCCCGCTTGACCAATTATGACCATTTAAACGAATGGTCGAGGCGTATGATGAGCCGGCCTAGCCGTCATACCATGTAAGGTAATCCAGTGTTCGATCTACGCCGGCCCTTTGATATTGTTTTCCTTGGTAATTTAGACGCTACTAGATACTACCGAACGGAGAGGTTACCTTATGCAGTAGCTGAGGAAAATGCTTAACGTCGACGTTACACGATAAAAATCTCTTCGTATAATTGAGTTAAGACTTTCAAATTGGTATAAACAATGATTTTAATTTGTTTGATTCTGTGATTTATTAAATTGTGAAATTTCATTTTAATAGTCGTTAAATTAAAAGACTTATTCTTATTTAGCATCCCTTTGATTCCATTTGTTTTAGATATTTATCAAAGAAAATATCAGTAATTACGCGTCAATAATTTAAAAACTTAAATTATCCTTAAAAACTTAATATTTTTATACACATATTTTACATTTATTATCTTTATTGAATTTATTATACCAAAGTAATATACAATTAGTGTTGTATATATCAGACTTTTCTCTATACTTAAGAAATAAAACACGCCGAGTGAACCATCGGATAGTGTACTAAAGGTTTTGCGGTGAGAAACAAAGATCAACATCTCGCGTGATCTGCGCTGTACAGAGATACCAGATGCAGATCAAGCGCATTGATAAAGTAATCACATGTTCGTATAGCTTACCCGCCGAGTGTGGGAGTTTGCGTGATGCTTCTAAAAATAAGAGGACCTTTACTTAATGCGGCTCCCTTAACGGTGAAAATAACGGCGTGTTAAGTATTTAAAAATGTTTTACGCTTTAGAAGAATTGCTTAATGTTAATTAAATCGCTTAATAATATAAATGTAAAAAAATTAGAACCTTAGAAGAATCTAAAAATATATATTACATCGTAGGCGAGAATTACACTTTTGCTCACGACCTAACATCAGATTACTTTCGTAAATGTAAAAAGGGAAGAACTTACGGTCAGGTTACCAATTTATTGAAACTCACATAAGGGTAAGTGTAAGGTTACATATTTACTAGGGTAAAAGTTAAAAGTTTAATTAAAGAAAATTTGTTCCTAATATTTAAAAAACTGGTCATATTGCACAAGCTTTAAGTTTCATTGCACAATTTCGGAACATCATAATATTCGTTACAGATCTGAAAAATATCTGCGGCAATCGGCAGACATTGTATCATCTCACGCTTGGCCACGAGGACGCCGCGAGCGAGCACTCCTCCTTCCATTGTGTTGTACAATACGTTGTAACTCCTTGCTAACGAGACCTACGAGTGATGCAGGTCACAACCGAAACGCGATTATTTTATAAAGAAATATAGTAAATTAAAAACCCAACTGTAGATATTTATGTATTAGTGTTTTTCTATAATTTGTAACTTAAAACTCTTTTCAAACATATACATTGCATTTTTTTTTGTAATCGCCTTTTAAAGACTCATTCTGATAACCTACTCAAGGCTCTTGAACAAAAAAAATGCTTTTTCAGGTCGCACAATTAAGCACCTAAAATTCGTTATTTTGAATTTTTGAGAATTTTATATACACTTGATCAAGACGAATCTAATGACGTAACATTTATCAAAATCAGTTAATCCGTTGAATAGTTGTAGCGAAAATAGAAACTGATATAGATAGATACATATGTATAGGTTAAATGTAACCCTCGTTTTCTTGCTGCAATCATTACTCGACTGCTCGCGTTAAACTTCAGTATTGCCAGATACATATCTAATTCAGATTTTTATGGTAACTGCTTTTCCCCCACGAGACGTAAAGTGATGTTTTATTGCTTGTAACCTTTCCTAATAATTAGATTATTTCGTAAATATTTTTATATTAAACATGTCCTTCCTGAAAACCGCGCGGCAAAAAAAGGTTTCTATTAAACAAGAGCAAATTTAAATAAAGAATAGTGTATCCGATAAAAACCCAAGATATAATCTTTTCATTACTTTAAATTGTATTATTACGTACAATTGTTGGATGCAAAAAATTAGGCTTCTCAAAAAAGTTTTATTCTTAAATAGGTTTCGTGTTGGCCTATATTTAGCGCCTCATTAGCACGAACATATTTTATTACCACAAAATTGACGTTGTATCGTCCTACATGAAAGTACTCGTTTACGATAACAATCTTGAAAACGTAGTTTGACAGAATGAGAACTCAGCTCTCGTTTGAGGGATTGAAGTCTTAACTCATTAAACAACAATCTTTTTATATATAACCTGAAAACTAAAACTCAAAACTACACTGCTGAAAGTGTTAATATTTACTATATTTTAAAAAAAGAAGATTTTTCTTCAAAATGTATATACGTGTCTTTCTATGATTTCTAAAATTTCTCTATGAAACTAAATGTATAGGATCTGGAGAAAGCTTAAAGAGAGGGAGCTCAAATCAGAGATAGTATTTAGTTTACTATTCGTTAGGATTAATTTGATGATCACAATTAATAAAGCGAACGCTTCCAAACTACAATCAAGAATTACTAGGACGTTTAACCAAATTTGACGTTGTTAAAAAAATAGCCCCGCGGAGTGTCTTCTCGCATCAGCAAAGTGCTGAAACTTTTCCAAAGCCGTGGTAGATTCACTGTTTGACGTTTAAAAAAGTAGGTGATAACAAAACCAGATGCAGCTGATTTTTTTCAAACACAACATTAAATATAAAATAATCGTCTCAAACCGTTAGCGTCTCATAATCAGTTATTAAGTTTAAATGGCCATATAGATACTGATAAAAAAATTCCAGACATGTAACTTGATGATTTTTTTTATTACGCAGATTTTTTGCCAGTATCTACACAACCTAATCTTAACATAATTCTTTATAATAAAATGCTTAAAAACGACCAGTGGCGAATTCTTAGCAGAAACAGCATGTTGATAAGCAGTACTGTGTCACACGGACTTTATTTTGAGATGACGTTTAAAGATGTCAAACCTATTTTTAATAAATTTGTTTAAAGACGTATAAACCCATCTTTCTTTTCTATTTTGATAGAAGGTATAATGAATTAAAAGTAGATTATCCAAACTTAATTACTTCGTTTTTGTCTTCAGAACTTTAAAAAATAATACTAATGGATACTGTTGTCATAGGAAGATATCTGTGATTGAACGTCTCGTCAAAATCGTTCCAGCTGTTTCAGAGATTAACATGAACAAACAGACAGGCAGACAGACGAAAATTTTTTAAATTTTGTTTTGATGTTAGTACCGTGTATACTTTCATATGCATTTAATTAAAAGGTATTAATTTGAAGTTAGAAATAGAAACTTCAATTTTATTTATAGATTGTATTTAATTACTTTTCCTGACTGAGTGATTGACTGATTTATCAACGCTGAAACTGCTGGAGGTAAACTAAGATAAGTAATCTTATAAGAAATAACTAAGTTATTATAGTTGCTTTTATTTTTTTTTTTCATTTAATTAATAAGAATGAGGCTTACGCGAAACAAAATTGAAACCAATAAATAATAGTGAACAATTACCGATTTAAGAAGAGAAGGTAAACATCATATACAAATAATTTTTCGTCAAATTAACGTGGATGAAGCTGTGGAACACAGCTAGTTTATAATAAAAATGCTTAATATCTGTTATTTATTTGAATACTTTAAAAGCTGAACTTAACGTTAAATGCCACTAGCTATCTCTTTTATAATTTAAACCTTCTCTCCACCTTATTAGAATAAGTATAATAATTTTAACTCTGAAATACATCGCGTAAGAATTCATGTACGAAATATTTTATAACATGCACCACACGCAAAGAAAGCATGCTCGCATTTATAAAAACCATAATAAGCGCTCAGTTTTGGCATATTGTATTGACACGCGATAAATATTTTCGAGATTACGTCGAGTTCAGATTACGCTTGAGATGCTGTGGCTTCAATGTTTTAGCTTCCTTGTAAGGCGAGAATTACAGTTGTAAGTTTTGTTCACCGATTTTTATAAGTTTTACATAAATTGTTTATCATTGCTTCTCATTGATACCTAAAAATTACTGTCAGTTATTTATTGAAACTCATGACATATGGTTACGTAGGTAACTGTTACTAGGTTACAGAGTTGTTTTGTAGATAAGAGAATAAAATTTACAAGTGTATGATATCTGCTTTACATTATAAAGCTCATTTATATTATGCAAGAAAAAATCGTGTTAAGATAAAATGTATATATAACGAAATAATTTATGATTTCTTATCAAAAATAAATATTCGAATAATTAACACTAATACTTTACTAGCTATATTACGAAATTAGTAATTAGTCAGATATTTATTTAAGTTACGCTTTATGTATCGAAGAGATTAAACTCACTCTTTGTGTTTATTTATAGACAAGCTAGTTGCTCCACGACGGTTCATCCGCGTTTATAGTTACTGCTTCGCTTCTATGAGTCGTAACGTGATATAATATAGCCTATAACATCCCATACATACAAACCTACAAATAACTTTTAAGTCTCGATATTGTTAGTAATAATAAATAAATATTTTATTTTAAGACTAAAATCATAAAAAAAATCTAAAGTTTTGGGGCTATTTTATTTTTTTAGATGATTTAAAGTAACGAAACTTGTAAATGCAATTTCATTATTTATTGTGTCTACTAATATGTGTTAGTATTATTACTTTTCTTATTATTTGTAAATTGTAATCTATATTTGTGTAATCAGAGGTTGTAAAAATACATACCAATACGCCTACTTGAAAGATACTAATTTTAATGAATCTTAGCGTACAGAAAAAGAAGCAATCTTAAAATCCATTAACACGTGTGCGTTTTAATAGCGACGAGTTCGTATATTAATGCTTTTTTATTCATTTTTAATTTTTTTTCTTAATCCAAGACTGAATATCGGAATGTAGCGAGCGCCACCCTTAAAAAGCCTAATTTAATTTAACAGGTAGGCAGTGTTTCTTTAATCATAGGCTTACTCTAAATTATATGGTACAGTAATAGCTCCCGAGCAATCAGCAATTTTTCATATTTGCTACCGCTTTTTTATACAAATAAAAAATATGCGCCCTACTCAAGTTATTACTTATAAACTTACGGTAAAGGGCACTAGAATAAGCAATTTGCTACTTCCTAAAAAACAAAGTGATTTTTAAAATATAATATTCTACGTGTGTAGAAATGTGTATGTTTTAAAAATAAATAATAAGTTATACGAATGCATAAGCTTTCCCTATTATAAATTCTTTCTTGTTTATGTTTTTTTTTAGTTTATCGAACTCAAATATCTATAAAAAAGTATTTTTTACACAAATTACAGAGCGCTAGATCCGTGGAATCTAAGATAACATTTCCTCATTAAAATCGAATGACGCTGCATATAATGTATGACTATTATAAATCATGAGTTATGATCAGAACGTAGTTCTGAGGGTAGCGTAATGTGGAATAGAACACACAAACTGGTGTATGCCGTCAGCACACGTCGACAAAATTACAGGGGGAAACACAAAACTTAGCACTCCTTAGGTGTTAAAATTGCCATAATTTTCAGAAGCGGTGTCCACCACGCCTCCTTAAAGTGAGCCGCCTTTTTGCCCATTTCAAAAAATTTCAAACTCAATTTTTTTAATGATTTGTAGCCGCAACCGATACTTCGAAATTGGACGATCGGAAACAAAACCCTCATCGATCGTGTGAAAATTATTTTGGATCGGACGCTTTTTTTCATAAATGATATCCCTAATCAAAATTTCTCCGAATATCCGCAACTCGTCTTGTAAACCGCATTCACTGTATTTGAGATACTCAACATTATAATAATATTTTAAAAGAATGCAAAAAGATAACTTTTTACTTTGATAAATTTTATGATATATGATCTAAGCATTTCTTCGTCTTGTTTAACATTCCGATTAATAAGCATTATAAACTTGCTAGTTATCTTTGTTATTGATAGAGTCGTTTAATATCATTGTGATCCGATTAGACTCGCTCTTTAGGTGCCTTTGATTTCAGACAATCGACCAAAATTAGTGCAGCTCACAGAAAAAAATATTATTTATTATCTTGGTGGTCGTCTAAATAAAATCCTTTTACTTTCTTTAAAATTATAGTTACTTTTGAATGTTAAAAATTTATCGAAATATATGTATAAGTGTGAATCTTGCAAGTATTGCCGAAAAAATGTCTAGAACCCGTTGTATCAAGTTTAATAAAGCGTAATTTGCGTGAACCATAGAAAACATTTACCTCAAACTTCTGTCGTTAAATCGGCTATTTTACGGCTACTTACCTACTCTTTTGTAATAAGTACAATATTTCATAGCATAGTTTAGGGAGACAAAATTAATTGCATGTTTTCAACGGCAAACCAAACGTGAAATTGGACATGTTTGAAGTGTATCGGCAAGACAAGTGTGGCGACAACCACTGTTGTCCGTTACCGTGAATTGTGCAAAAAGGGTTTTACCTGCACGTACATTCAACAAAACAGCTCGTGATTTAAATACCTAGCTGGGCCTACAGATACGTATCGAAACTTTTGGGTTAGGTATACGGCGTCGTCTCGCTACATTACACAATATTCACAATAGAACTCGTCGCTCAATCTTCTTAAGGACCTTTCGATTTTTTTCGCATGTTTAATTTTGTTGAGCGTCGAAGTCAACAAGGTGGACTTAGGGTACTATCGGCTAACTGCTAAACAATTGTTGCGTCACGGTCAATAGAGCACGGTTGCTTTTTGTTGATTTTTTTTTACCGTATTTCAAATTAACAACCTTTATTAGTTAACTAGTTCAGAATTATTCAGTGAGGCATTTGGAAAGGATTAAAGTAAGACGGATTACTAAAATTTCAAATCATTGCGTCTAACCGCAGAGTGGATTAGAAAACAAACCATTACATTAGGGCTTCTGAGAGAAAAAAAAATTACAATTTCGGTAATTTAAATTAAAAATGAAAATAAAATATATTTAATGTATTCATAATCATGTAATATTGATAAACATTTATATTAAAAGTAAGGTTATAATATAACTTTTTTTTTATACAATATAACGAAAATCATTTTATATTTAATATGGCCTTAAACAGAAATAAAATCTTAGTTAGAAATAAAAAAGCGAGAAATTGGTTCATTTTTTAATCGTTTGTGCAAATGCCTTTCTATAATAGATCGATATCATGCGTGGCGTTTAATTAAGCAAACGATTTCCAAAATAGGAAAAAAAAATCGCTCCATCATTCAGATAAATACATATCCTTCTTAAATAAAAAATAAAGATGAGACGAAAATATGTTGTCAAATATTGTAAAATGTCTCTTTAAAGTCGCAATAATTCTTACTTTTTTTAAGAATAGCCACTCATTGAAGAATTGGTGACATATGTAAGCCACTTCCTACCGAGGCCACAATTTACCATCACGCCTTCGTTTCATTCGATAAAGCTCGTGCCATTACAGAGATTTATACCTCGACACAATGTACCTCGTAAATTTGTATCGTACCTTAGAATTACAAACAATAATACTAGATTCCCGGAGAAGGAAATAAATGGCGTACCAATTATTCACAAAGCAATCGACCGGAAGTTTTCGAGTATTTTAGCGGTGCCTATTCAATGGTCTGCTGATTTTAAACAAATATGTAACGCACGTAACAATTTCGGCGATATTTAAGCCGAGAAGAATAGAAGATTACGACGAAATCCTGTAATTGTTTGTTTTCTTTGCCATAATTCTTTTGTATCGAAACCTCTAACAGTATCGCTGTAGATATAACTCATGTATTGGGGAACTGAAAATTATTTTTGCCCACTTTTTTTACTTAAACATTTTTAATGGTCAAATCAAAACAAAAAACAAAAGAAGACCACAAACATGTTTCTGTGTGAAATATAACAGACCTATTCCGTTTTTTTTTTCGACGTAAACCAATTTAGAGGTCCAAATTGGTTGCATGTTTTGACCGCGATTTTTATCAATGTAAATTGTAAAGAAAACAAAGATTTTTTTTACGAATATTACTAAACATTTTTTTCACCAACCATATATCATTCTTAAAAAAAGCAATCTTTCGATGTTAAACTTATTTATATTTCATTCCACATTTTGTTCTTTTTATTGTTTTCTTTAATGTAAGCAAGATATCAAATAAAATAATGAAAAGGATTCGATATCGAAATCATTCGTACGTGAGTAACATGATTCATTTTTCATCGCATCCTAAGGTCCGAGTAAATTAAACTATGAGATAGCAGCTAAAAGCATCGGCTTCTGTATCTAAGAAAAGGCGTCATATTTATCAAAATTAATTATATGAACGATCGGTACTAGAAGAAGTAAGGAGATAAGACGGGGCCCGAGTAATTCATTTTCTCTTGTTTATGTTCCAATTTTTATAAGCGAATGCATTATTACCAACGGAATTTAAATACCTTTCATATCTTAAGTATCAATTTTATTCTCAATTTCATTGATATACTTTTCCATATTTTTGTTTATAATGCTTTCTCAGGAGTCGAAAACTTTAGAAGAAGTGTCGACATTATCATGGACATTAATTTAATGACGGTTTATCAGTTTCATGTTAAGTAACATAGTCGACACATTAATCGAACAGCCTTACTTTAATTGGTGTCTTCTTTTAAATAATCTCAAATTCAATAAAAAGACGAATGTAATTGAAGCACATCAAACAGTTAGGGACATTTGTTCGATATATCGATATTTTTTTTTCGGAATATTTATTATTTTTAATTGTTTATGTTACGAGTTTAAAAATTTTACTTTATATATTTTCTATATTTAAATACGATACCCATTTTTTTTTTAAATGAACCAATTTTTTTTTTTGAATTTATGTCTTACTAACCACCGTGCAAAATTGTTAAATATGTTTCGCTCAATAGATAAAGATAATGAGCATCATCAAAAACATTTCTTGCACTTTGAAGTAGCGGATTTACACCTGATTTGAGTTCATAGCTTTCGGACCTATTGTCCACTTGCTGTCTTTTCCAGCCGCATCAAAGCCGCAACCGACAATGCACCCGTACCGTACCAAACGCGTGCCTCTAATCTCTATTGATATAACGGATCTCAAGGAACCTTACGAACACCTTATCCATTTTTTATGCATGTCGCTCTTTAGAATTAAAATCCTAATAAAACGGTATACTTTTTGTATCCCTTCTAATATGAGGGAGCCAGTAATGCACTGTGCCGTTATAACAAACAATGAATCTTTCTCAGTGTTACAGTTTTTCGACATAACTGTATCACCTACCCGCTTCCGAGGCTCTTAAGGGTCACGGATTGCTTCAAGGTGGAAGGAAGCAATACATTTTGCTCACTGATCAACATTATGTTATTGAATTACTTTTAAATATTAAATTTAGGACTGTTTGCAGTACGTTACGAGTACATCTGCTGGGTTCGATGTGTTTTTTTGCTCGGCAGATATTATAGAGGAGCTTTTAGATGTGGGTGCTTAATTATGGTGCACTTTTACAAAGATAACGTAATATAATCCTCTTTGTAAACAATTGTGACGCGGCAAGGTGATATCAAGTCTTTAGACTTTACTTATAAAATGTGTGCGTACTCAGGACCATCACTAGTAGATAATGTGACTCCAGGTGAATTATTTTGGCACGTTCCTTGATTACTGATATTTTTTTCTATTCGAAGATTTACACCTTGCGTTACATAGAGAAGAAGATATGAGGGTTCGACTGTCGCCTACCATATGACATACATAGTTTGATTCGTAACGCAGATGTTAAAGGGTTTCTATGAATTGTTATGATTTCAATTGATACCGTCAGCAAGGTGTACTTGACTTTCTATAGCGGCGTGCGCCAAATGTTTTTAATAGACGACGATGTTGTCCAACCTGAAACAGTCTCGACAATCTGGTTCTTGACATTTTATTTGAGATGATACTGATTGAAATTGCTCGAGTGCACCACGAGCGGTAGTTGGAATACTCGAATAATTAATTTGGATGTAATTAAAACTCGTATCCGTTAATGTGTTTTATGTCACCAATAAAGCGTGTCCGTTTGATATAACATTCTGAGAATTTCGAGATATTTATACAATATGTAAAAGTCAGTTACGATGTAATGAATTTTATTGAGCCAAAAGATGCACACATTTAAAGTAATGCTCAACTCGTTTTATCGGTGTTAGATCGTGTGTTTCGTAAGAGACTATCAGGAATCTTGAGAAAACATTTATAGCACTCGATTTTTCGGAGAGAAGCCCACTTGCCCATTACACATCTCTATGCACTACCGAATGCGAATTAACATTTAAAACCTATAAACTACTGGTTTCATTCTCAACTTACGTCAAAGTAGGTAAAGGCAAGTCAAGGATTTTATTATCTGACTTTTATGAACGTATTTTATTGTTAATACTGTTAATTAAGATTTCTTTCATTTTTATTGAAACGGAATCTTTAAAGCAGCTCTTAGTGCTATAAGCAATGTAGCAATTACGTTATCTTTGCCCAGGACAATTTGTACTTTTTAAACCCGTACTCATAACTCATTTATATAACATTTATGCACACAGCTTGCTGATATTTTGATACATTTACATAAATATCAAGAACGTTGACAAAAAAGACCTTTACAATAATTTTGCCTATGGAATCTCTATAAATTTTCTCTCCATTTGTACCTATTTTTTTGCCGAAACACACTATGCCTGCATCCTTTGACTTTGATTTCGATGAATTGGCAGATATCGATTCGTCGGCGAATATTCAAAGGGCCGGCAGATGACATATCCGTTGCACAATACGATGACATAAAGGGGTTGAGTGCATGGCAATGCAATTCATAAGGGCACTTCACGGCCAATGTGGAACTTAACACTCGCTAAAAACCCTTCTCCATTTCAGCACGTGTTCGAAATCGTCATCAATAATGTGAAGTACATTATTGAAGAAGTCAAGAATAGGGATAATTAGAACGAAACATTCATTGGTATAAACGGATACCATATTTACTTTGTAAAATCCTAACGCTGACATTCATAACATAAAGCCTACATCGGTTAGTCTAAGCTATATAACTTAGGTAAGCACTTTAAAAAATATTTATGAAAGATGCTTGGTGTGGAGATTCAAAAACCTCGTAGAACATCTGGTTTGTCTAAAAATAATTATGATTTGAAAAGTAACTTACTGAATTATAAATAATAGATGAAACATATGCATCCAACACATGTTTTGGCATTAAAAGAAAAGCAATTAAAAGCAACGTAGCGTGAAATATTTAAAATAATGGTCAATGTAAAACAGACCTAAACCAACATTGCAAACAAAGTTTACCCACTGGCGCCTGTAACTTGATAGGTATTTGACCAACATTGGCGAGGGTATTACGCACGTACCACCTACAAAAAATATTAAAATCATATTTACAATAGAAAAATACTAAATGTGTATTTTGGTTTGAACAGAATAAAAATAATTGTCAATATCTGGACTAGAAGCAGACCCTGGTATAACCGGATAAAATGCTAGGTAGGTGAAATGAAAACCATTATTAAATTCGTAACATCTTATTTAATTTATATTGTATTAAATGGATTTAATATTTAAAATTTTAACAACATTATTTTCTTTTTATAAACAATAATAATACATTTATTACACGTAAATACAATTTCACAAAACTATATTCATAAATAATATTTATCCTTCATTTTATTTTAATTTTTTATGTCTTATTTCGACATTTATAATAACACAACACAACATTAACTTTTTTTTAAGATATACAAAATAACAAGACGATTTTATTACATGTCCAAAGTTTATTAGAAATATCATAATATGTAAAATTGTAATTGAAATATTGAATGTTCATTCAAAGTTTATATTAAATAAAGTGCAAGATAACTTAATCGTAAGAGAAGATTAAAAAGATATTTTATTAGTACTTCATTTATATTATAATTGAGTTTTGAAGTAATCTCCATAATACAAACAATTTCGCTTCTCATACATTTTAATGCATTAGTTTAAAATGTACGCTGTTTTAAACAAGTCTATTAAGTATTAAATGTTTATTATTAAACTTTGAAAGCAGTTACATTAACGGAACACGATGTAAACTATAAACTAATTTATACTTTCATTACTACACCTTATTTATTTCTATTGAGAAAAATAACCTTAAAGTTAACTTTAAACAAACTTTTTTATTCATTACAATTTGATGCATTCATTAATATTTTAATAAAAACTAAAAAAAGCATAATTATAATTTTTTTTATTGATAAAACATAAAATTAATCGACCATAAACGTCCAAAAGCAATGCATGTATTAATCAGCGTTCATGCACAAAGTTGCAAATCGAGCTGTAAATATTAGCTTGGCCCTCGTAACGTGTATTCGAAATAAAGGCAGGTAGGTACAAATTACTGAGACGGGACTCGATCACTCGAGATGGTGGTCGGCGATAAGACGACACCGTCACGATAAAGACATAATTTAGTCAGGGAACAAAAAGTATGGGACAGAACTAGACGAACGATGTTGCCTCCGCGTTTTAATTAATGACGCTAACCGTCGATTGAAATGTCCTGGCGTAGGAATATACTTACGATTAGTTTGATTCACCAAATGACGTTGCGATTTACATTTGAAATACAGGTACGATAAGTCGGCCTCTTTTGATAGTTTCATTTAAATAACACATTTTTTTTAATACTATTTTAATCTTTTATTATACCTAGTATTTTTTCGTCTACATTAAGACTTGCTTATTATGCTAGTCCAAGTATTGAAATGGTTTACACAGCGTGATTGCTAACAGACCTCCGTCACCATTGAGGGCAAGCCTTAAACTATTTAGAACCATTAATAATACTATAATGATGTTGTAATTTAATATTTGATAATTACTAATTCAGAAATATCCACCAACCCGCAGTGGAGTAGCGTGGTGGATTAAGGGCTAAATATGAGAGGAGGCCTTTCGCCGGCAGTGGAATATTTACAGGCTGTTACTTTATTTTCTTTTTACTTTTAATTCAGAAATAAATATATACTTATATGAAATTTATTATTGGCATTTTTGTTACTTAACAGAAATGCCAATAATAAATTTCATATTATTTGTTGAGTTATAATAAAGGCGGTGTTACGAGCGATTGTCGGCACAGAGAAAGGGTTTACATACTCTCCAAATATTATATTCAGCTAATGAAGCATGCTAACTTCCTGTGTGCATAGATTGAGACGTATCGGCAACCCGGAAATGCCTTTCTTAAAATTTAATACGAAAAAGTAAGTATAAAACCATGACAAATTGTCGAGAATAATTGACATGCATATAATTAAACGCATCACTCTTAGTGTCAAATATGAATAATAAGGGAGAACATAGAAATTATATACGTAATGAAGCTTGAAGCTATCCACATCTTTTATTCAGTATTTCAGTTTGTTTCTCTTTATTTATTAATACTTATGTAGTTTAATAATTTTAAATGTTAAGGATTCTCTCTGTCAATCAGTCATATTTTTATCGATAACTACTGCATCGACGCTCATTTTCAATAATTTAACGATGGTTTTGAATCATTATGTTTATATTTTGACGTAAATTTATGGCAGAATTCTTTAGGAATAGATATGTTAAATAAACGAGAAATAAATTATTAGAACTGATTAGTAATATTTAGTATTACTAAAATTAATTCCTATATCCCAAAATTTATTTTTTTTACATATAAAAAAAAGAAACAAAAATGGGAGTAATGAGTTCAACAATATTAAGACTCGGTTTCTTGTAGCGTTTAAATATTTAATATATTAAGTATGTACGTAGTACGTTTATATTTTATACTGAAACAGATTTATATTTACGAAACGAAGTCACAAACCCGAAGGTTAATGTTCTAGTAAAAGTAATAAAAAGTCAAATTTAATATATATTATCTATTTTAGTTTTAACTTACATACTTATTATTTTGCAAATTTGTAAGTAACAATAAAAAGTAAGCAAGCAAAAAAAGTATTGAAAGAAAACTGTATAAAATATCCAGTTCAACGGGACTAAACACTATATCATAGGATATTACGTCCAAGTTGTTTTATTTGCAGAAACTGCATTTCTCAAACTTTATTCTTAACATAAAAAAAAGATAGTTCTTCCCCTCTAAAACCTCTTATTAGTGAATCTTACCTATGATCATCGCTTAAAACAAACACAGCATCTTCGAATAGTTTTGTCTTAAATTTTATTGATGTAATCCATTTACGATTAGAATTATCGCAGTCCTAGGGTCGTAAACTACTTTCTGATCCGAATCTTAGCGGGGTACAGCGCCCACCCATAGGTGTGGACAGCCAGGAGATTAAACGTACTATACTGTGATTAATATTACCAAATGTGTTATTTGTTTAGTCTCCTTTTGACGCCGCCGCACTTTTTATGGGCATTTTTGTACCGTTTAAACGACTTTTATTTAAAAAGTTACTGTTTTTTTTAGCCGCATTGTTTTTTCATTAAGTATTTTCGAATGTATTATTTTTATATGGACTTTAGTTTTCATACTTTAAAATATAATTTTTTAACAGTCTTTAAACGTAAACAGAATTGAAGTACTTAGAAATTTTTTTAATAATGTAATTCAATCGTCAGGATAAGAGAGCTGTTCATACATGTTTCCAAGATATGCTGTCTACAGGTATTTTATACTTGTGTTAACTACAATTTTCAAACTAGCGAGAACAACTAAAACCGTTCATAAAACAATTGAAGTAAACAAATAACTCGTTTACATCAATTCGAAGGGGAATCGAAGACAGTTCTTGTAAATCTATCTTCGATAGCAATCTTGATGTACGAACGGATGCAAAACGGGATCCTCTCCGACCCACAGTTTGATTTAAGGAAATGTCCGATCGAGTCGAGAAAGACTAAATGCACTTTAAGGGCGTTTACACACTGAGGCATATTTTCAGTGTGAACATGGACGTATATAAGGTGGGGGGAGGATTAGGGGGTTTGAAAACCTTTTTAGTATACGACTTATACTAAAGTGAGAGCTCATACAGAGCGTGAGTAAGCTCCTAGTGAGATTCCTTTGTGAGTTTACAAACTGTATATTATAACGTTTGCGTTTTAAGATTTATTATGGTCAAAGTGCAACGCCAACCATGTCGCGATGGATGGTTTTGCGCTGAATTTTGTTCATACTAATGTTGAAATGCAAACCATACAGTTTACAAGCTAATATGACCACATGAGTCAAAGTCGAGTGATAAAAGCTAGAAGTGGACGAAGACCAACATACCAAAAGAATTCAACGCGACAAAAATTCATCACATGTTTCCTATTAAATTTTTCTGTTTTTAAAACCTATTAATACTAACTTTGATTTGACTCCCGTAAAGCAAAAATTTTTGTTAATTATTGAGCAATATATAAAAACTTAAAAAACTGACTTTAAAAACGAGTTTAATACAAGTAATCTAAATAGAAAGAAAAAAAAATATTTTGTACTATATTTTGAAGTAAAACTTCCTCCATTTTTTAGTCAGTTAAAATACGAAAATCTGTATTAAAATGTATCGATGAATGATGAATACAATTAATAATTATTTCTTTTCGTACATAGAAGTAAGTGTGTAAGTACACTTAAGTCTTATATGAAATCTAACGTTCAGCCAATTTGCTTATCATTTAGTGCAGTGATGCTGACATGCTCAATAAAATTCAATAAAATTTGGATAACAATAAGCAATTTACAATCCTAAACAATTTCAATAAATCTCGCATATCTATGAAGCTGATCTATATATCTTTTGGTACATCATTCTTATCATCGGATCGGCAGTATTACTTACAAAAGCGGAATATTCGTTTTAGGGTTCCGTACATGAAGTTTGCCAACTGGAATCTACTATCCTTCTCTGTTGCCCATCCTTCCTTGTATCTCATAAACCACACCATCTACAAGGTAGGTACTATTCATTTTTTTGCAAATTATTTCTTTTACGAAACTACTTAAATGAAATGCAAGATATATAAGTAGCACGATAGTGCAGGTTCCTACTCGTGTGGGTCCGACTCGCACTTGACCGGTTTTCATCTTTATTGTTAACTAATTCAATATATATATTTTTTAATTTGAATTGTAAATTGCCGTAGCTAATCTAATTTCAACTAAGCGACCTGTGGCGTATATTCATCATATTAGCCGTTTAATTCTCGCCTCATAAATAAATAAAAGTCATGGGGAGTCGAAATCTAACGAGTCAAATTTATAGAGGTCTAATACGAACAAGGGCAATGTCCCACTGCGACGCCCAGTCAGATCTAACTAGTGATGCAAATTCAAATTCTATGTATGCTTATAAATATGAGATTTATTATCTGGATGCTGATAAGCAATAATGTGTCAACCCACAAAAAGTCAAATTTTAAGATATTGATGTATTTTGATACTACGTCCCCAATTTAACATTATCCAAACAAATTTCAAGTCATCTAAACTAAATAAGTATGGAAAAAAGTTTCTTAACTCAATGTTTCGTATTTCAGGTGCGTTCCATGTTTTGCAATTTATAAAATAATCTCAAATATTTAAAAACTTATTATTATATAACATATTAAATAAATCTATCTGCTTTTGATTCAATATACATTTTATCAAAATAGAAAAAAAAGATGAATATATACGTCTTCAAACTAATTTTTTTAGAATAGGTTTGACATCTTTAGACGCCATTTTCTTAAAACGAAGTCCGTGTGGCTTGACACAGTATTGCTTATCAGCGTCTATCTATTATTGCGGTTATTGAGTAGGGTCGAATAAAAACAATTATCTTAAAATGAATATGTATCTTTACTAATATTGTTTAAGAGAACTACTGGTACGAATTGAAAAATCCTTTCTGTGTTAGCTAGTTTATTTATTGACGAAGGCTATATGCTATATTACATTACGACTCATAAGAGCGAAGCAGTAAACATAAATGGGAGTGAAACCGTAAGGTACAGCTAGTAGTACATACTATATAAAAGCCAACCGCTACTGACTGTACTATCAACACAGCTCAAACTACTAAACGGATCTCGTTGACATTTGGCACACAAACCTACATAGATTTGTGTGCCAAATAATCCCCTAAGGGGATAAAATGCGGGTCTAAAATTTCAATACAAAAATCAAACTTAACCCAAACGAAGTTGCGTGTAAATGCTAGTATAAAATACGAACGTAAAAATTAAAAAACACACTATTCGATATTTACCTCCAGAAGGCATCAACTTACCATCATGAAGGGTAATATATGGTAATTGTTGACTAGCAAGTTAGTCTAAATTTTTACTAGAGGTCACTGAAGTGGCCCAATATCTACCTCTTAGTTTCATCATGAGATTAACTTGATAAAACCAAGTAGTTTTATTGTCACCAGTATAAATACATTAGTAAAATCGATACGACGTTTAGAAATTAGTTGAGTTCGACCTCCAAAATATGTTTGAAAAGTTAGTTAAAAGTGAATAATTATTTTGTTATAAAAAGTTTCTAAATATATATTTAAAAATTTAATATTAATTGAAAAACATTTATTTGATTGTGACATAATATCCTTCATATTGGATTTATTTATCACGATCTCAGTGAGCGTCTTCTGGAAGGCAAGGTGTAACGACTCGGCACGTGTTGGGCTTGCGTGCAGCCTCCTCTCTACAAAAATGTAACACCGCTAAAAACAATATTTTGGCACGTCTGCTAACGACCGCCTCTGTTGATTTGGCAGATGTTATTTTTGGTCCTTAGAAGTAAAAAAATCAATTAATAACCGCCGTTTGTACATAAAATTGATTACTCCCTCTAAAGTCGGCGGTCCGATGCACCCGGGGCATCCGTGTGAACCCTGAAAATTGTGATTGTGTACTGCCTAATCAAAATACTATTAGACCTTTCGTTCACACTTATGTGTTAAAGTTAACGTGCGAAAGAGACATCGGATAGGAAGTAAATGGTGCTTCCACTCTTTGCGACTACATTTTGATTGATGAACAGAGAAAACGCCTCAAGTGAGTTAATCACGCCCAAATTTAATTTAAAAGGAATATGAAAATGCGAAGGCTATTAATTATATTTTGTTTGTTTTGGAGCGCTTTTTTCCTAACCCGTATTCAATAACATACTCCATAATTTTGAGGCCAGAATAAAAACATAATGTAATATTACACCGATGCCTTCCACGACTGTATCGAACTAAAACAGTTTAACTGAAGACTACACGACTCACAAATGCTTGTGACAAATATAAAGTTATATTTTACAAAAAAATAGTTATTTGAAATGTAATTGTTTAAAGTTCATTTTAAATAGCTATTCTAAGTTTATTTTAAACGTTGTTTTATGGTAAAAGATTTTTTTTTATTCTTTTTTATACACATATTTATATATGCGTTAAATTAGAGTATCAAATATTGTCATAACTTTTTTTTTAATTCTCTAATATATATCACCCAGTAATATAATACATACATATACAAATGAAATACTGGTGAGAAACGGATAAACAGTCGATTTTGTTTTTATTTATTTGGATAATTTTTTCCTTGATTTTAATTTCAAAATAATTTTATTTTAAATACGTCATCTTTACGGATTTTCCTATTCCTATGTATCATATACAAAAAAATCAGTAATATACATTTGAAAATAGTTAAGTAAAATATTATGTACTTACTTATTTCTTGAGTTGTCCCAACATAAAGATATTTTTCACAACTTTTTCTATGGCAAGACATTATAATGGCCGCGTCAAACGTTTTGTGGAATCTAAAATTAAGTTAAACGTATCCTATTACGTCCACTTAATGCTAGAGCAATTCAGGGCTATAAACATAATACTTCTAATCATAGGACCATTGACTTTGTCTATATGGAGTCGATGTTATGCTTTAGATATCTTTAATGAATTTCATTAATATTTCTTTTTATTTAATAAAAATATGTAGTAGTTGTGAATGCAGTTCCATATTGAAAATAAAAAATAAATAAATGCCTATTACTTTAGGTCACATTTAATTTTTTTGCAAATATCGTTATTTATATGCAACACATTATTTCTATTGCTTACTGACTTTATTTGTATTTAGCTTCTAATATTTTAGTTTTTAATATATAATTATTTGTGTAATATTAAGTCTCCATTCATTCGCTGTTCCCAAATACCAGTCATCGGTCATCATTTTAAAATTACGCATAAATAAATAGATAATAAAGTAAATTGAATATCTTCTCAAAAGTGGTCCAAAAGTGTAATGACACCGGAACCCTTTGAATTAGTTTACGGTAAAAAACTGTTTGTTAATATAACTATCTCATGTAGGATGTTGCATGATCATTAATGGCGCCTAAAGTTATTTGAACACGCACAATATTTTGCTAATGAAATTAGCAATCGTCTAGCAATTTTGCTTAGTCATTCGCGAACGAAAACAATTTAAATTTTAACTGACTTCAGAAGGTTTTTTAATGTTTAACGTTTTAATGTTTGTTACTTCAGAGCATCCCCATTTAAGAAGCGGCTTAAAAAATCCTTTTTTAGGGTTCCGTACCTTAAAAGGAAAAACGGAACCCTTATAGGATCACTTTGTTGTCCGTCTGTCTGTCTGTCTGTCTGTCTGTCTGTCTGTCTGTCTGTCTGTCTGTCTGTCTGTCTGTCTGTCGGGATGTCAACCCTTTTTTCTCAGAAATGCATAGACGTATCATGTTGAAATTAATATCATATACTCAAGTCTACGATGACATGCGGCCGTGAAAATATTAAAGTTCTAAGTCAACACAATCAAAAGATAATGGAAAATATGTCGTATATTTTGACCATTTTAGCGTTTTCGCAAGGGAATCAAAACCTATAGGGTACTTCCCATTGACCTAGCACGATGAAATTTGGCAAGAAGTAAGATCTTATGGCACAAATAAAGGAAAAAATCTGAAAACTGTAAATTTTTGTATGTATGTTTGTCTGTTTGTAAGTTTGTCTTTCAACCTTTTTCTCAGAAACGCGTGAAGGTAACAAATTTTTATCAACGTCAAGTACTCAGAGTTGTAATTACTAAGAGCTGTGAAAAAATCAAACTTCTAAGTTAACGCAATCAAAAGATACGGTCATTTATATCACATATTTTAAGTATGATAGCGTTTTTAACGTTTTCGCAAGGGAATCAAAACCTATAGGGTACTTCCCATTGACCAAGCATTATGAAATTTGGCCAGGAGCAAGGTCCTTTAGTATACATAAAGGAAAAAATCCGAAAACTGTAAATTTCTGTTCGTGTGTCTGTCAGTCTCTACGTCTGTCTTTCAACCTTTTTCTCAGGAACGCGTAAATGTATCAAGTTGTAAATTGATCAAGCGGAAAATATATTAATCTTAGAATTAAAATTATATGTACTTGTAACAAATTAACATAGAAGTTGACCATGGTCAAGAAAACAATTTTACAAACACTGAGAAGAAATTTGTATCAATACGAAAACATTAAAAAGCAGCAAACCTTTATAAACAACGCAATGCAATCTATATATCGCAGCTAACAAAATTATAGCGCGATGCAGCGTACAGCTAATGCCATCTATTACAACATTATGACATTAACTGTGATATAATTCTGCTCGATTAATAAAAATTTTTATTTTAATTATTATTTAAACGCGCTAAAAATTATAAAATAAACTTTTCATTTAAAAGTTTTACCGTCGATTTAGTAATTAACATTCAATATAAGAGCTTCACGCGATTTGATTTAAGTACTCGTATTGACTTAGTACGAAAATTTTAAAATTAAATTCAAACAGATCGAGTTATTTAATTTACTTATTTATCTACACATATAAGTCTTCTGGTTATTAGTAATATAATTAGTTATTTATAAATAAACAATTAGTTTTGTTCGAATTAAGGACTAATTATTTTCGTCTTGGCAACAATAATAAATATTTCGATATTTTGATTGATAATGTAAATCTAAATATTTTACGAACGTAGTGCAGGGGTAGTGGAGTGTAGTAGAATATAAATAAAAATAAAACGAGAATAAAATATAATATAATTATGTTGTTAATGTCATAGTCAACAAGTTAGTTCATTGAAATTGTCAAGAGATGGCGCTAGGTGTATCCTGAATCGCGCTATAACTTTGCTTTATTAAAAGTATAAGGTGTATTAGTACTTAAAATAAAATTTTTGTGTTTCCATGGATTGCATCCATGATTGTGTTTTAAATTAAAGTGCTCCTAAATAGTTTCAAAATAGCTTTTGGGACGTGATCCATATTTACATAATATTTGATTATATTTATGCCACTTCTAAAAAGGAGTGTTTTCAATTCGACCTTGTATTTAATTTTTTTTTTATGTTTGTTCGCCGGTTACGCCGCCATTTGTGTACCGATTTTCAAAATTTTTTTTTTGTTTGAAAAGGTATACTTCCAAGGTGGTCCCATTGTCTTCAGGTCAGGATCAGATGATGGGATCCTGGAGAAATTGAGGGAACTCCTCAAATATTATAGGCAAGCCTATACCGATTTAGGTATTTTTGATAGTAACTTATATTGGAACTGATGATGAAGACCACAAATGGCGTAGATGGGTTAGTCTTATATAGATTTCTATAAGTTTGTACGGAACCCTCGGTGCGCGAGTCCTACTCGCACTTGACCAGTTATTTTTTATTTCATACGGTATACCTTCATTTTCGTCCCAATCAAAATCGGTTTAGTAGTTTATTTTTTAAAGCTATATAACCGAGATAAATATATTGTCCAAGTAAACAAAATTTCTTATATTGCTATTAAAGGCGATTTCATTATTTAAAAAGTCTTAGTTATCTTTATTATCTTTCAAAAGATTATCAGAAATTCATTTTGATATTAAACTTTCCGTCCATTTAAATACACATTGAATAGTTTAAAAACCCTAATCCGGCATCAGTCACCGTCACAACCGTATCTGTAACGACGTGACATAATACTCGGTGTTAGAATTTATGCGGTGATGTTATCTCAAATATTCGATCAAACTTGCTACTTAACTATATCAAACAGGCAGATGTATTCAACTTGTTATCTCGGTTTGCGTGGGTGGACGGCACGCGACATGTTGCCAATGAACTGATCTCAATGCGGTCCATTGTTGGTCACCCCTGCAACTGTGTCACTCGCCACTACTACTTCCTTGTTTATATTTGCACAGGTACACTTACGTGCTCAGTGAGCACCCTTTCTTACTGAGTTTTATGTGTTAATAGCTTTTCATTCTTATTATAAGTTCAAACATTTTTTTATAGGCTTTGATCAGCGTATGGGTTTCCTACTTAATTTTCCTTATCATTTAACTTATTCTTTTAGATCAGTGCAATGCCTGTAAAATTCTAAACGCAAATTTGTCCAAAAAATTGCTCGACTTATAATATCTACTTTTTAAATATTAATATGTTGAATCCTTTACCTTGTTGATCTTTTCATTAGAATTAGTTAAGTTCAAACGATCAATAACAAACTCATAACTTCAATTTCTAATTGGTGTATGCTAAAGGTCATCGCTTCAATGCGCTTGTCTTAGAGATGTCCAACATTTTCCAGCTAAACCAACCTGTAATAGATCTGTTTCGCCATCGATAGTAGACAGCTTGTCGCACGATAGTTCGATGATTATCTCCCGTTTGGTACATGATAAAAGAATGACAGAGCATCTTATTAACATAATTATGCATCCAAATTTTATTATGATGGACGAGCTGCCAATCTCCTAAAATCAAATAACCAACCGAGCAAACTGTAATGCGTGTATTTAGAAACATGCGTATCGTATAATAAAAAAACTGTCCCAGTTAATTCGTAGTCCCGTTAGTGCTTGTAGCCCTTTGAGAAAAATAGTGTAAAAATTCTTACATATAACATTAGGCTATTGTAATTTAGGTACTGCCTTACTATGTTCGTAACATGGCTATTTTTTTTATTAAAAAAGAAAATAATTTTAGGCTGTTCGTCTTCAAATCACGAAAGCTGTGCATGAATAGTTAATGTCCTAGACATACATATGTACGTAGATATGCTGTTTAATTACAAACTAGCTTCCCTATTTTAATCGCGCTTATTGTTTTGCTGCAATGAGTATATAATATAGCCTACACGCTTCCTCTATAAATGTACTATTTAACGGAGAACGAAATTTCGAATCTGATTTCGTCTCAAAGACTAACCCTCACATACAAACTGACAAAAAACTATACTTCCTTATAATATTAGTATAGACATTTTTTTCTGCATTCAACTTTACCAATACGCGATGGAGCCGTGTGGTGGATTTTGGTAGATGAATTAGAAGTGAACTTTGCCCAGCAGATGAACATATGTAGGTTATTGATTTAAATAGTTACTTATTGACTACTGATTTTAATGCTCGCTTAACTCTCTTTACACATGCTAAATATCGGGGCTGTCAATGAATCATAATTCATAACTAATGATGAATCACAACCCTACTTATTATAAAATATTTAGCTGAATTGCGTGGGGTTGAGATATCGAATTCTTCATCGAACTATTACTAATTATTAGGGTAAAATATAACAATGAAAAGGGAGCTTTTTATGATGTTTAAAATAAAAAAAACCTATGCTTTTAAAGTAGATAGATAAACATATTTCTAATAGATCTATAGATAGAGGGAAAATTTTAGTTATTAATATCCAGAAATAGTAATTGTATACTATAATTAATTAATAAGAATGTCTTCGTATTTATTTGTTCTGCTATTATAAACGGTAGGTCCTCTTTGTAGTTATTGTATACTCTTTTGTTGTTCGGCATAAATATTTGACCCAAATATATTATGTAGTTTAAATAAACACCTACGGGCTTTAACCATAGTTTTTTATGCTACGTGTTTGAACCATCGATTTAAAACAGGTCTTATCTTTGTTTCGTATCGAAAATACATTATTAAATATTAACGTAAAATATTTGATATAATAATAATGTACTCGTATGTAATTTAGCAATTTAATTTAGCATACTAACTAAATTTAACGTGTTACTTCGTTCGCAAAGATATCTAAAATCTAGATATATGTATACTTTTATGATTATGATTGCAATTAATAAAAAAATACTGTTCGTATATAAATTTAAAATTCTCAAGAAGATATCAGTCTTCGTACGGTAAATAAATCAAAATATACTTTAATAAAGACAAATATATGTATGTTGTCAAATCGGTGCGATCAAACTACATTAATACTCGCTTAATGATTTCATGATGCCCTTCCAGGTAAGGGAAGACCGAACCACCCTCCGCGTCCAACAAAATTACACACTCATTAACTTTTAATATAACAATGAATTGTTTTATAACCCCTTTTTTACGAATCAGAACACCCCTGGCGCCGTCCTCTGAGATTAGATGTCTTAGAGACAAAATTTGCCCTCTAGACAACGACGACTATAAAGTAATTAGTCGACAGAAGTTAATAATCAAATTTAACTTACTATATTTAAAAAATAATGTTATAGAAATAGCTATGCAAATAAGCCTAAATAAGCCAAAAATCACTTAAACTAAGAATTTATTGCATCCGAGCCTAAAGCGACTATTTCCAATATTTAATTTTGGCGAATCGAGACCTTTACCCCTCGCGTGTGAGTTGCCGTATTCATAGTACACGACAATGGATAAAATCACTCACGTTTTACAATTATCCTGTGAAAACCAAACAACAGTGAACGTTCAGATAACTTAAAAAGAGTCCTTACTAAAATGTTGTTATATTATCAAATACTGGTCGATGTAATACTAAACATAATATATATGGTAGGACAATTTTATTATATCTGAATGTATTATGGACGATAAAAAAGTAGTTCAATTTAATCTACGGCTTTCGTTTCTTAAAATGTAAAGCGTTTTAAAACATTTCGTCTGTTCTAATTAGATCTTTATTTTGTGTTTTTTATAACACCACACAATATTTGTTCGATAATGTGTAACGTTTTTAAGTACATTACAGTAATTGATACAGATAAAGTTCACAGGAAAGTCGAAAATTTATTACCTAGTAGAAGTAGTTCATAAAAGCTGTCGTCATAACGTGGAGTTCTAACGTTTAGAGTCGGATAGCGTTTACGATTGTAGACGACAATAAAATAAGTCGCTTTATCGCTATTTGATTTTCAGTTTTGTTACTCTTTTTTATTCATTTTTATCGGTTTATGCTTCTGTAGTTGCCCTACTGATGTGATATTTTTTGTTCTTTATTTAAATTTTATGAAACTATATCAGTTATTAAAAGAATTATGTACATGTATATTACACAAGCATTTGCGTAATGAACAACTATTACCCAAAACAAACGTAGAATGAAATCAGTAGCAATTATATATCCTCCGGATATCATTACATGTGTACAGTATGTATATTTGTAAATGTACAGATATTATAAGCTTTAACCACAATAATGCTACTTTATCTTTGTTACAAAGTTTATATAAAAAATAAGATATTAATATCCAATATGAAAATGTCATTAATATTGTTATCAATTATAGTCTATTTTTATTTTTTATTTAGCAAACAAAAATTGCGTATTTCTAACCACACAAGAGTTAGAGAAGAAAATAGTCGACCGAATGATTGAACTGAATCATTTTTTATAATAAAAAATTAGCAGAATAATAATTTTTCGAAAATTCGATTATCGTTCCGAGTATTGTTACCAAATAGGACAAGTAAAGAAAAATAGACTATAGAATATTTTATGCGGGGCTACAGCTACAGGTTTCTCGCATCCTTGCAGTGCGGTTAATTTGTTCCGCTGATAATAATTAACCACCTCTTGCTCGTGACCACCGAAGGGTGTCGTGACCGCGGCATCTCTGACCCCGCAGATTGAGATATCAAAATTCGCATATCAATTCAACAATACGCGTTTGTTTTATAGCAATCGTTTAGGCCTGCGGGCGGCGAGTGCGATGTTATACATTAGAATGCAATATATTCCCATATTGAACGTAGAATATTATTATGTGTATACTGTTTATTTTTATAAGTTATTGATTTGATCAATTCATTGTTTTAAGATAAACAAAGACTTATGTATGTAGACGGTATTTACGTGTTTCAATTTAATGTAATTCTTTTAACATAACTAGTTATCATACTACCATATTCACTACCGCAGTAGTATTAGTACGTTCAAATATGATCAGATATAAATAAATAGTGTTTGTAAATCTTCATAGGGAACATTTCCATTCATTACACAATTACAGATAGCTGAAATTCCCACCGCTATGACATCGTCGTAATCGTAAACACTTGAGCGCACTGATGTTCTATAATTTAATCCCGACGTAACTACGTGTACCTCAGTGGAATGTCCACTTGTACGCGAACCTCCCAGACACAGCATTTACATATTTTTGATACTATCTCGGGAACATCTTACGGAACCTGTATCGTTACAAATGCTGCTAACATCGAAATGCGTGCATAAATTTTACGTTAATAAAAATTTACGCAATAAATCGTATCTCATATATCTTTAAGAATAAATTATTGTATTGAATTGCGCGAGTACAAGTTGATTCTATTTGCACTTTCTCGAGGAGTGGTCCTATCTGCGATCGCAGCAGTAAACGCAGCTAAATAGTAAATGTTTTTATTTAGCCGGTACAAATTACAGTATCCGTTGCATAAAGCTCAGGCGCTTTCATCGATAGAGCCTGCTCTGATTTATATTTCATCGAGCATCGAGATACGAACGATCGTAACATTATTGCGTTCGGATGCTTTGCGCCGTGTTTTCGGTTTTTATTATTTTTACAACAGTAGTAATTGAATAGTATTGAATGATGGAGGATAAAATATTATATGGAAATATGAACTCGTAGGTACTTGGAAATTTGAATAAAATATGTATTCATATTTTTTTATTGTTTATAATCTTAAAAATGTTTAGGGTATTTATTTTACGTATACGTATGATTTTATGTTTATTTTCGTGTTAAAATAATATATCAATAATCTAAAATTCTAAATAAAATTTAAGTATTTACATGACTCATGTAATTTTTACTAATTATTCTTAATACTAAAATTTATATTTTAATTACTCCATCAAAAGAATAATTCTAACATCAAGCCACAAAAGTTTCCGATCATGTGGGAGTTGGTTTCGCCGTGAAGATAATCCAGTATTTATATTAGCCCGCAGCTTGAATTGAGCCATTTAATTTTACAAATAAAATCTAGATAAAGCGCCTCACTTCACCGCCTTCCCGTGCCTTATGGGCTCACCCTCGCGTTTTAATTTTATGTTTCACATGACATCTCTACTACTTTGTACTTCGCATTTCTATCTCCTTTATTTGTTAACCATTCAACCCGAACCGACCATTTATATGCAAACAACGATTCGAACTAACCAATGCTGGTTATTTTTATTTGTCGCCTTCACACCGTTTATGCGGCGAATAATATATGTATCAATCAATCAAAACGTAAACAAAAAGGAAACCTTGGAGTCGGCAGCTGCATTTATTTAAGCGATTACATTCGTGGTTTACTAATAAAAGTTTAAAAAATCACGCATTCATAAACGTGTCGCTTGAGAGGTGCCGCACGCGCTCTTCTATACCTACGTGTAATAAAATAATAGCGGGCGTAAACACGTTTACATTAAAATACATAAAAGTATACAGATTTAAAGAATAAATAAAACATACACTGGTAGAATATATTGCTAATTGAAACTCAATTACATAAATACAAATACGCGTACGGTCAGTTGACGACATGCTTGTTAAAATTGATTTGACGAATTGATTTTATCATCTAACATTGCTCTCAACGTTTAATTTAAATTGAGTTATGAAAAGGTTTTAAATGTAAAACGACGATCAGTAATTTAATTTTAAAAATTGACAACCATAAATTATTTTAAAATTAATAATAACTAAAAGATTTAAGAAAATATTAGTAATAAATAAGGACTTTAAAATACTTGCAAGAATAATACCATATAAATACTCTAAATTTTATACTCAAAGAAAACATTATTTCCATTGCAATGATATTAAATAACTATATAGATGTAATAAGCTCATGGGTTTTCGCACTTAAAGTGTCAACCACTTTAAATAGCGTTGCCTAGGAACCAGCTAACGGCTAAGTATGACGGGCGAGAGTATAAATGTAACATACCTACCGGGCCCTGGACCCAAGAGGGCCCCGTCCTAAAAAAAAATATTGTTAAAAATAAATTGTTATTTCATTATAAATATGTATAAACCTATGCTCTTGAAAATAAAACTTATCAATATATATCTAATATGTACACAACATTACTAATACTTTAAGGGAACTGCTTAAGTGGTTCATTAAAATTAAGTTATAACGTGACGATTTTTACTTGAAGGCCCCATCCAAAGAATACGGGCCCCAGATAGTATCAAAATCAAAATACACTTTATTCAAGTACGCTTTTACAAGCAGTTTTGAATCGTCAATACAGAAACAAAAAAGAAAACAAAAAACTAATACATTAACTAATTTACCACCGGTTCGGAATGTAGATTCTAGCGTGAAGTACCGGCAAGAAACGCGATAGTTACTCTTTTAAAAAGTTTTACATAAGGTACATACATTTATGAGTTACAATTAATATATTAAACACCCTGTGTGAGATCAGCTTATACTAAATCCAAGCATCTTTATCTATATAATCTTGAACAGTATAATATGCTTTCGCTACTAAGGACTTTTTAATATATTATATGGTATAGTTACACCTCTGCCTATTGTAATAAAATATGGTTTCTTTTATTTAATTGAACTAGCATTTACTAGTGTTTATAAACACACAGTGTGTTTCATACCTTAACGCAGCAAAAGTGTCAATCGTTATTTGGAAAAATAAATCTAGTTCATTATGTTAATTGGTTTACGATTAGTGTATCAGTATTTCGGTAACAAATGTTGATTTAATCAGCGATCAATTGGGCAATCAGTTACATTTTTGTTAATCAGTTTTTCGAATAATGTTATAACTAATTTTAATTCGTTTGGACATAATAACATTAATTATAAATTACCTATGAATTATATACTTATACAGTAAGAGTCTTTAAATGTTCTACTGCTGCGCAAAGGCCTCCTCTCCTGTTAAGGAAAAGGTTTAGAACTTAATCTACCACGCTGCTCTACTGCGGGTTGGCGGATATACATGTATCAGAATTTATCCCGGCGCATTCACTTGCGATGTTTTCCTTCACCGCCGAAGTCGAAATGAATTTAAACACAAATTTAGCACTTGAAATCTCAGCGGTGCTAGCCAAGCTTTTGATCCCATGATCATCGGTTGAGATCGACTTGTTCTAACCACTAGCTCATCTCGGATTGGCTATACTTATATAATGAATAAAAAACTCTTTACTTACAATAACACAGAGAAAAGAAAAGAGGAAAGAAAAATATGTTATATTAAACAGGATTTCGATTTATATAAAAGACGCGGTTAAAAGGACTGATTTTTTATTTTATAAATTAATACATTATCATTATACTACATACAAATCTTATAATAAAAGTAAAGAAACTAATTCATGCAGTAGTTAGCCATGTTTAGTTATGTTTCAGTTTAGCTACGTGGGTCGAGATCTGTATCGAATCTACTGCTTCACTTTCAACAACGTTAATTATGCAGTTGAAAATATCGTATAAACTAATTTGCACCTTATATCGTGTGAATAAAGTCCAAATTAACTAATGGTAAACAACCTGACGCATAAAACATTTTTGTTTTTTAGCTTGTTGAAACTTTTGTCGCATTATCTGGATTGGATCTGCCTTCTAAGTTTTACGGTAATCGTACACAGCGCCTTAACACTCAGAGGCATTCATGTTTATTGTTATTTTTAGTAGCCGCATATAATTTTTTTTTCCAGCAGAGAGCTGATTACAGATACAATTATTTTTCTTCGCAGCTAGGGCTATGTCCGCTTTATCCTTTTATGAATTGTTACGAATGACGTTTAAGTAAGATTGTCATCTTCGTAACTTAGTTAAGATATTAAAGACTTATGATTTTTTTTATATCTAAACGTACTTCGTACTTAATAATACTTCTTTTTATATATATGCAAAAATGGTAAGCAATACTGTGTCGAGCCACACGGACTTCATTTTGAGAAAATGGTATCTAAGATGTCAAACATATTCTTAACAAATTCGGTTGAAGATGTATTATATCTTATTTTTTCTATTTTGTTAAATACTAAGTTTTTCAAATATTTTAGATTATTGCATAATGTAAAATATTGTGCACAAATCGATAAACGAAACATTAAATTAAGAAAGTTTTTACCGTATAAAACCATACTTATTCAGTTCACATGTCTCGAAAGTTTTTTGAATAATGTAAAATACGTGATGCATTATTAGAATACATAAAAATTACAAAATCGATTTTTTTGTGGGTTGACACATTATTGCTTATCAACATCCATTTATAATAATAATTGCTATTTCATGAGCAATATAATCAAACAATTATTACGAACATTAATAAGCGTCAAAATATTTATATAACCATTTCCAACAAAACAAATGAACAATTAAATCAAATTGATAAAAATTGACATCGTATCAAAAACTGCATTGGTTTAATAAGCGCTAAAAATTCATGTGAGTATACGCAAAACCGTTTTCCCCGCCCAGAGGCAGCTGTGTCCTCAGAGGATTGCTAAGCCGCTATTATGGTTCCCTCTCGCATAAACACAACGTCCCATAAAAGCCGACTGAGGCAAGCGTCAATTTATTTTTGAAATTAACCTGTCGCATGCACTTACGGCGCCTGCGAGTAGGTATGCTTTAAATGAATCGCAGCAATTTTCAGATGTCAATGGTAATTTTTATGTATTAATTATACAGTCGGTAATATATGTCGTTATACATACAGACTAACTGTAACGAGTCTTGTTTATATGTTTTCCATTTTTCGAAAAAAATTTTTCGAAATCGTTTATCTAATAATAAGTTTTTCAAAATTTGAAACATTAAGTTAAAAAATATTTTTCGGTACCTATTTAATTTAAATGATATTATATTACATTAATTACTTATTTATATAATAAGTACCGAAATTATTAATTGTGGGTAATATTATTATCGACGCAAAGTGTATAAATTAAATACTATCTTTCTGTGATTGTACTTTGACGAAGGCAAAATATAAATACAATTTTTCGTTGATCGAAAATTTCATTACAATAGCTTGTATTAGAGTGTAATTTTAAACCTTTAAAGAGTAGTCGAAAACTGTATCTTCATGTCAAACATACGAATAAAGTCGCGGGCAGATCGATACATTATTAATACGATGGCTTTTGAGTCGTCTTACAGTTATACTTACCACCTGTTAAAATTTCATATGCCATCTCATTACAGTTTAACTGGAATTAAAGAAAAAATATACATTATATCAAATTAATGTTCAATTCGATATATATTTTAACTCTTCAAACAGAAGCGCATTAAGGAAAAATATACATAATATTTTTTTCCGTTAGTTTTAAGTATGTTAACATTGTTCGAGGCTTAAGAATTCCATATTAAACAAAAACTGTCATGTAATTTACTATTATATACATCTCTACCTACTTACTATTTATCAACAATTGATAGCTAATATTATAAAATCGTTGAATCAAAGCCTAACTTTTATCATTAAGGCCTAAACAGTACTCTCAACTGCTTAAAAATCACGAAACTAAAACGTAAAAAAGTCATAGATCTTTTTTAACCTAATATTAAATTAAGACAAGGTAAGGGGGCATCAAGGAGGGGGCATAGACAGCTCATTGCAAGGGCAGATGTATACTGACACCTGCCCTTCGACAGTGTCCGTCTCTCTTTCCCCCTCTCATATATTTCTTATTAACGTCCCTTTCTAGTAGCTAGTTTTATGAATAATTAATTAAGCTCATACCTAATCAAGCAAATAAATTTGATACTTGTAAAATTTCTATTTACAAATATTTAGGCTTCCGCTCGAAACGAAGTCGCCAACTGAGACGTAGGTTAACGTAACTTGAACCATATCTGATACATATGTATAATAACGTCAAATTAAAATTTCCTTCATTAGCTAAACTATGTTGCCATCCGATCAGCTGTGAATCCGAAGCATTGACACCGACTACGCAGGTGTCTTTACTACTATAATTACAAAATATGAAGCTATAAACGTAAATTTCATACGAGCTTGAGTCACGGTGTGCGTGTGTCAAATACGAAATTGAACGAATATTAAACACGGTGTTTTTAAAAATCAAGGCATTTATCGTATTCTCTTTATTATAAATTAGTTTTAATAAGAATATATGTTTCTATTAAAGATAAGTTGAATTTGATAATTAGTAATTTGTTACTATTTATTATGTGTTACAAAACATTGTTTAATAATACGCGGATATTTTTTTTATTGTTAAATCAGTAACTGTAATACATCTATACTTCTAATTTTTTATATTCTTGAAGCAAAAAAAAACAAATAGTAAGTATTTCCAATCCACACGTTTTAAGTAAACATCATACGTTAAAATGCAATAAGTAAACGCAAACATTTATGATAAACACTACTGGTCAGCGTAGTTTTCAGCCGCGGTCTCGGGCAGGTGCTTGCCGGGCGCACACTTCTTTCATTAAAATTAATACCAATGTCGCGTGTGCACATTCTTACTCGATAACGCCTCACCGTAATTAAGGTATGGTTTAAAACGAGCAAACCCGTCTGACGATGCGCCCGCGCCGTCGCGCGCCCGCCACGCGCCTCTTTCTACCGAGCGCTTAAGCCCGATGTACACTGGTCGAGGAAATTTATTCGCACGGCGCCGACGCTTGCGCATGACATCGCGTAAAATAACAAACGTGTACTTCAAATGGAATTTTTTAAACGTACTCAAATTTAATACTTAGAATAGAACATTAAATATCAATTTATTTAGTATTATATATACTATAATATATGAATAGAATATATGACGTATCATGAAATATGTTAATTTATTAACGAGCAACGTCTTTGAAGTATTCATCAATATTATTCTAAGTTTTTATTTGACTAGGGCAAATTCGATTTGCGAATTCTTAACGATGCGATGAGATTACTTCCGTGTACGTCGACCATTATCAAAAGTTTTCTTCGAACTTCATTTCTTGCATATCGTATCAAGATTATATGACACAAAATATCGACTTTGTTTATTGGCAATCAGCGTTCGACATTTTATATATGTTCGTCGTTTTTCACCTGCTAACAGTGTAACCAATTTTTAACAGATGCAATTAAATTAAATGAAACGGATTAAAAAAATGTGACAAGTATATGAGACAAAACAAAGCTAATTATCTATTTAGGCTCATCTTATCGCCGCGGCTAACGAGGTATACTAAAACTATAAAAGAGTCATGCTTGATTGTCGGCGAAATAGGTTTTTTAACTAGCTTTATTTATTAGAGGTAATATGGTACCTTAGAGGTCTTTCTAAAATACAACTTAAATTTACAACGATCACTAAGCTAAGAAATACTTTAAAAAAAATATCTATTTTTTTTTTAATTTCCTTATTTTATGAAGAAACCTTATCTATAGAACCATACATTTAAAAGGTCCTTTCAAATTTCGTTCGTCACCTCGACATCGGATTCAATAGAAAGGAGACCACGCCGTATCTGTCAGGATCGGTGTCGAGGTGTCGAAGTGTCTTCTAGCGTGACTTCCCGTCGACGTCAGAATGTCCGACATACGGACACAGACGTTGCGAACTTTGAAACGCTTCCAAACCGATGCGAGGCAAAGATAGTCTACTGTTTTACAAGCCATCTTGACAGCAAATTTGCATTTTAGGATATTGAATACGGAGCGTGAGAATTGTCCTGATTCGAAAGATTTGTTATTTTCATTTACATAAAAAGAATAAATTTTCATAACATATATCGTATTAAAGTGTATTTACATAAACTTTCAAATCGGTAAATATCTCTATTTAACAAATGAATAATAAGTATTGTAACTAAAAAATCTTAAAAATGCTTAAATGCTTTGATCAATCAATTAAAACCGCGTCTTCTGTGGTAGAAGCGCAACTCATGCAGACCGCGGCGTTGAATGTCTAACTAGACTAGGCATCGTAACAAAACCGTTGAAATGTATAACATTCTCTTTATTAATGCTTAATATCACCCTTTGATGTTGCGATGAATAGGAGTCACTCAACAAATCGTTAATCAAACTATATTGGATACGAATCAGGTAGTTCCATTGTGTGACCGATACCGACATCTTTTATGAATATGATTTATAGACGAGCATAATTTTTAAATATGTAACTAATGTGAGATTCATTCTTTGGTAAAGCTTGCAACCGGCAGCGTAATGAGCTACCGAACTGATCGAAATAACAACTCTTGAACACGCACACGGAATATTTATGTTATTTGCTTTAAGCATTATTCAAACATTCTCGGAAACTACCAAAATTATTATAAATTATAATTGAGTACTAAAATAACATTTTGTCATAATATTACGTGGTTTTTTTATTCACTGATAACAAAATATGGACATAATAAATTAAGAACATTATTTTTTTTTAATTTGAAAAATTCTCCCTTTGAGCGATAAATAAAAAAATTACTATTAAATAATGCTATGCTATAGTAATTTTTTTTAAATGGTAGTAAATTACTACTTTCGGAAATTAGTCTGAAGAAACCTTTTTTTTATATAATTTAAAAGCAGCTTTATCATTACGACAAAACATTGAATTATTGATGTAAAGTTAATTTACGTACGAAATAAGTAATCAACGAAAAATAAATTATTTGTTTTAGATCCCACACCAGTGAAGCGTAAATATGCACCGACAGATGACATTTTTCCCATAATCATCATTTCATCCCTAAAATCCCACGTTGTTTCACATCTCTATAATTTGTCAGACATAATTGTTTTATTCACAGCGACTAATTGTCGAATTACTGTTAGACGCCACATGCCATAACGCGACGAATAAAAAAGACCCTTGATATGCAAAAATAAAAAAATAAAGTTTATATTATTCTTATTTCTTTCATTCTAATTTAATATTACAAATATTAAACAAAAACAAACAATTTAGAGAATAAAATAATAAATAATAAATGCCATAAAAAATAAAAAACCAAAATAAAAACTCGACTGCGCATAAAATTCGCAATTTTTACGTTTTAAGAAGTTGACTGTACACTCCGCCATCAGGACGAAGTCAATGACTTATCATTTATCAAAATCAATTAAGCTGTTGAGTAGTTACGAACGAACAGTTATACATACATGCAACTCAAACGCGAAACCCTCATTTTGGGCTTATCCGTTGTCTATTAAAAATAATAGCACACAAAAAAAAATGTATTACTAACGATCATTTCACGCTTATACTGTTTAAGTAGTAGTAGCCACGACGTGTTCAAGTTCTGTTTTGTGAAGGGAAATTTATTTTATCTTAATTACACAACGGGAGGTAAAATAGCTGTCATTTGTTATGACATTATGGAATTGCCATAACAACATCCGATGTGAATTGAAAAATTACGAATTACGAGACAACCAATTGATATATTATCGATAATTCATACAACCATAAATGAAAGTTATTGCCGCCGAAATGTTCGGAGTTATGATAAATTGCGCTTGAATAAAATTAAACTTTTAAATAATATTAAATTTAAGTAAGAAACATACGCGTATAAAAGTCAATGTGTAGTATAAAACTGTATTTGTTTATATTTTAATACATCTTTTTTTCTTTATATAAATAATACCTGGAAAACGAGCAAGCAGGACACCTGATGCTAAGTGGTCACCGTCGCCCAAGGACATTTGCAATACCAGAGGAGGTACAAATACGTTGCCAGCTTAAAAAGAAATAAAAAATTAAAGTAAGGAAAGAAATCGAGGAAGGGTTCACGCTTTCGTCTCTCACCGTAAAAAGCGCAGTTATACTAGCAACTCCACATCGATATTTTATGAGAATGAGGTACCCCAGTCGAGCCAGCTCGTATACAAACTCTACATAGTTAGTGAATTACAGTGATTAAATCAATCTTAAACTTAGAACTCTAATACTGACACCATATCCTTAGAAGCGTGCTTTACAATCAAAAGTATATGTGCTTTAACAAAGAATCATTGAAAATTCATCCCCTCCGGAAAAAACTTAATGTCACATTTTTTCCATAGAATATTTCTCGATTGTCCAAAATATAAGCACCCACACGAGGGCTAGTAAATCTTAAAAGCAGCCGTTGATCTAAAATGCTTCTTCATCCCTCTTTAACTTATTCATCATCTGTACTAATTATAAAAAGAAGTCGTAACTGACTGATCTTAAACGCACTGCTCAAACCACTGAACCAATGAGATTGATTTTTGGCGCATAGATAATTATTGTATTGTAGGCATCCGCTACGAACGATTTTATTTTTAATAGTTTAAACCTTAAAGGAGTGAAACGGAGTTTCAAAATTTGTATGAAGAAATCATAAAGGTATACCTTTCAAAGGTGGAGATCGAGAATAGGGACATCACTTTTTGAATACTAGTTAAATAATAAGAAAAAAAATTGGTCAACTTAGACACCCCAAGACCGGTCTTGGGGTGTCTAAGTTGACCAATTTTTTTTCCAGATAATACTGTAGAATCAAAGTTACCAATGTTGTTTTAGTATTATTAAAGTCACAATATAGTAAATTGAAATTCAATTAGACCCCTAAAAGTTACTCAGATCCTTTCAACAACCATAAAATAGCTAAGAACTATCTGAATTATACTAGTTCCCACACAAAAAACCACATCAAAATCGGTCCATTCGTTCGGAAGCTATGTTACCACAGACAGACTCACAGATACAAAGAAATATACGTCAAACTAAAAACAGCTCTCTTTTGTGGGACGAGGATTAAAAATATACATTACATTTACTGCTAATACGGTGCTAACCGGGGTTTGAACCCGCGATCGTTGGTTGAGATCGACGTGTTCTAACCACTAGGCCATCTTGGTTCCCTATAAAAAAATATTAAGATTTAATTAGTATACTCGTGCGAAGCCGCGGCAGACACCTTCTTTATAATGTATCTGCTAAAAAACTCGATTCCGACAAAAATATCTCTACTCTAGAATCAGCGGCGATCATATCAAACGTACTCGTATCTAAAAATATCTACAAAAAAATTAATTTCACTTTTATAACTCTCTTAATACCTTCTATCTTAAAGAGAATCTCGCACTCCAGGTAAAATATCTAGTCGTAAAAAATCTTAGTACGCAGTTACTGTACTTAAAATAAAACCCTTTAATAACACTTTATAATTTCGTATTAATCAACATAATATTTTGTATTATTCATATCTATCAGAAATATTACTCATATCTATAAAAAAAATTGTAATTGGTATATAATCGATTGTAGTTTTTGAAAATATACATAATTCCCTTTTTTTAGAACTAGCTTTAGTTAATGTAGATTTTGTTGATGACCACCGAAAATTTTTCTGGCGACCAGCCACAACTAGCGACTACCTACTGAAAATAATAGACAACAAACAAAGACACATTATTTTTATATATTGAGAATATTACATTATAATTGTTCACGTGCCTTATGAAACCGGTGCATCATTCTTTTGATCCTTCGACATAAATTATGGATATAGCTTTAACACACATTCATAAAACCTATACCCACACCTTAGTATCAATGAACAAATTGGGTAGATTATCAATATCTGTTTAGACTCCGTCCTAGAAAGTTGTCTTTGACTAAAAAATGTTGTTTTTTTTTTTTTTAAATATTTCAAAAATATTCCAGCGAGTGTCGAACAAGCAAGATTGAATGCGCTTGATCATTTAGATTTTTTTAATAAAACACTATCACGTTTCATTAATTAAAATTCAAAAACAATAAATTAATAGTCCACTTTAAATTAATCAATTGGTATTCGAATTATTTAAGAGAGCCAAAGCAACAAGGTCTGAACGTTCCCAGCTAATCGATATTTTAACATTCCAGATATGTGGAAAATGCTGGTACATACATGTGAGTATACTAAATACACACGATTTAAAAAACGCAGGGTGAATGACTTATTTCAAACAGAAATTTGTAAAAAAAGTAACAAGTAAAAAAGTTATAATCCCTTTTTTAGTAACCGGCGACGTGCGAAATGTGTAGACAGTTAATTTTAGTAAATTACGTTAAGATAATTTAAGTAAATTAGTAATTAGAAGAATAACGTAATCTGCTAGACTGCAGAAAGGCTTTGATAACGAGTATTATTTTGCTGTCAAAGTAAAGCGAAATCTGAACATCTGATTTTTTCTATATATTTCTAGCTGGCCACACAGATTCCTTAATTGAAATAAAAAAATTGTTTAAAAATTCCACTTAATGAGAAAATAAATACTTGCTATTGTTTAAATAAAATCGTATACGCTCAATCATTACATTTGTGTTACTGTTTTCAATACAAAGGGGCCTATTAGTATTCTTTAAGGTGATTACTTTTTGTGAAGGAGAAAATACTTTTAATTCATTGCCTATAATTGGCACAATGACCACTTACTATGTCTGGACATATTGGTCACTAACAATTTGCTACTGAAATAAGCAGCCAACGTGGTATTAAGCTAGACTAATTGATGCGACTACAAACATACATGCGGGTACATAAATATGCATTCGCGATTTATCTTTTTCTAGTAAAGAACCTTAAAACTCTTCAAGAAGAATGCCAACGAAGACGACTAAAAACCTATGTATTAAACCAAAGTGACTTTTATCCATCTCTTATTATATCTTAATATAAGAAAATATTTAATATCGAATATATTAAGAAATCATCAGATAAAATACTTAAGACGGCTGATTTATTTAATCAGTCCCAAACTTCAGTCGATCGTTTTGATAATATCGCCTTGGTGTTTAATTAATAACTGGACTATCGTACAGGTAATATTTTCAAATGAATCTTAAGATCTTATTTCAAAAATAAATCTAATTTACAAATCTAGTCATATTTTTTGTGTAATGCCGCACAATTTAGTGGTCATCAGAAAAAAACTGGGCACGCGTTAGCCGCTCGCTGCCCGCTCCCCTAACCACCTCGCCAGGTACGAACCCGTACGTATAGAGGGGAAGGGATGATGGAAAATAATAGGGGAAGAGAATTTTAAAATTTATATTTTTTGCAGCCGGCGCAGGTGATATAACGCGTGCGCGTGCGCCGGCGGCTCACTTGTGCGTGAAGCTCCGCTGCCGTCGCTCGCGCTCGCCTAAACCGAAAGCTCCCACGAAGCCTTCCTTTACGCGCCGACCAGTGCTTTTCCGAACGCTGCGCGGAACAGTTGTGTGCGCTTATCTCTCGCGAACGCTCGCGTAAATACGTAAAATGTTACAAGAAATACAATTAGTTCAAGGTCAAACCAACTACGTGGTCGTCTCCTCTGGCTATCCTTCCGCGACCGTAACTAAACCCTCATTGGAAAAAAGGATTGTTCCGATAGCACCCGCACCAGAGAAAAATTATGTCACACACGACACACCGCCCAATCTACAGTACAGAAAGAAGGTACATTTTAGAACGAATCCCTACACCGGACCGCAGGCTGCCTCGATTGCGAGACGCAATGCGCGTGAACGTAATCGCGTAAAACAAGTAAATGATGGATTCAATGCACTTCGTCGTCACCTGCCAGCTTCCGTGGTGGCCGCTCTATCTGGTGGCGCCAGACGTGGATCCGGAAAGAAACTCAGTAAAGTCGACACGTTACGGATGGTTGTTGAATATATCAGATATTTACAACAGTTACTCGACGAGAGTGATGCCGCATTGGGTATTACACGTGATCAAGAAAATAGAGAAAATATTCCAAATAGCAATTCACAAAGTATGAGTTCAATAGCGGATATGGATGACGGTTTCTTCTACGGAAGTAGTTCTCCGTGCTCCGAGAAAGCGGATTCCCCTGCACCTTCAGAATGTTCGTCTGGAGTGTCGTCTTCGTATTCAGCGGTTGACCGATACGAAGTGTCAACGCAGCAACCCCTCGGCCCCATGGATGAGGACGAGCTCCTCGACGTGATATCATGGTGGCAACAGAAATAGCAATAAGGTAAGATTCATTTAATATTTTAGTAAATATAAGTTTTATATAATATAATTTGATGTATTTAATAATTCAAACGACCGATTATTTTACTACTATATACTGAAACAAAAGTGCTAATGTGATTTTTTTTTTCTCAACAGGTAACTGACGAGTTGGTAGAAGTTTTGACGAATCCCTCCGAGTTACTGTATTACACTTTATAGTGAAGACGAAAAGACTCTTTATATTTCTAGTCAAATTTTAGTGCCTTATAAAATAAAATATTAAGTTGTAGTAATAATTAAAATAAAAAGTGTTCGAAAAAATCCTTGGGGAAGTGAATAATCGAAATATGTTTCATAGATAATTTGGGATTATATCGATTAAGGCTTTTTACCATAAGTGAGCATTTTACGTCTTATAATAGGTTTATAATAGAGCCTGCTACAACATGTAAATACGTAGATTAAGATATCGAATAAATTATTTATTGAACAGTGTTTAATTTTTTTAATTATATTTCCTTTTTTAATATATTATATTTATATATTACCACATATTCATAAAAAATTTATTGGCATACTTGTATGAAAATAGAAGAAGTAATAACTTTTAAATGATATATTATATACATCTTACCTATAAATCCGTAACATTTTATACGTATATAGTCTTATTAGAATTTGAAATATGTAAGTTTAATCTAAAGTAAGCTTCATTGAATTCAGTTTATTAAAAAATAACAAAACCATATATTATTTCTAGAAGCATTTGACTGTTTTAATAATTTTATCATTCTTTCATTTTATTTATTGTTAATATTTTTATTTATAGAACTTGTACCCATAAAATAATAATAAAATTATTAATTTATTTTTTATTCATTTATTTATTAACAAAATATAGTGTTTTTTTTTTTGTATTTACAGCGTACCGAGTCAGAGTTACTGCGTTACGTTATTTTTTTTAATATTTTACAAATTAAAGTATTGATTTTTTATAACTATATATGCTAATCTTATACACAATTCTTAAACTTAAATTTATTTAAAGATAGTAATATTTTTCATAAACATAAATCGCCAAACTGTTGCCTTTAAAAATAGTGATATTATATTTACTTAATATCATCGAAAAGAATAATTATCCAGAAAAAGTGAAAATACTCGCTTAAATGCTTAAATTTATTTAATGCTTAATTTACTTAAACTAACAACGTTGCAAAGATAATCACATTACAGTTTCGTACAAAGATACCTATTTTTAGGTAAATACTAAAAACTAGGATTACGTTTTAAATATATAAGTTAAGGGAAGGAATTTAATAATAACAATTTAGTAAGTACAATTAGATAACTTATTTGGTAACTGAAATAAGTATAGTTTTTTGGTATTTTTAAGTTCAAAGGCTACCTGAGTTGGCCACCTGTAGCCCGTGGACATTTGGTTTGGCAAGCATTAGGCGTTTTGACATATTGCCAATGAGTTAATTAGTCGGGAGACCTTGATAAGTAATTAATTTTTTCTCCTCGATCTTATAGCGTAGAACATATTAAATTTACTAAGCAAGATAAATTTATGTTAAAGTCAGAAAATGTACTCAAATAAAATAATAAATAAGTTAATTTATTGCAATAAGTAAAGTATTTTTAAATTTTATTTTAGATATAAATTTCACTCACACAAACTATATATACAAAAAGGAAAAATAATAGAAAATAAAAGGTAAAGTATGTACTTTCTTTTCTTCTTAACAAGATAGATTTGTAATCAGCTGATAATCTGAAATTCATCACTAAATTAATTCCCTAATACTTTATTATTTTAAATTATACTATATAAAACTATCCGATGTAAACCACAGATGACTTATACATAGGTTCACGATAAAACAATTTTTCAAGTGGTTAAATTAAAAACTAACTTATTGTGGCTTTTTGTAAATAAAAATTAAAGCAAACGTTTTTAATAAACTTGTTTTGACTCTTAACACAGTATGGATCTAAATCAAAAATAGAAGAAATCAAAATAGAATAACTTGGTAGATAAAACTTCATATCCGTTTTGATAGAAGCTTTTGCCAATTTTACCTATTTGAATTCTACACATTTTATAGTTCTTATTTATACATTAAAATAAAAGAACTTGATGTAACCGAACTAAACAGATTAGCGTCTATTCCTGATATAGAGTTAATACTTAAGAAGGCTTTAAAGAACTTGCTTACTTATTTCATAGTATTTGACGTCTAGTATAAACATAGCGATTATTATAAAATGATCTGACATTAAATTAATTATGAGCTTGGAATAACCTGCCTCTATAATCTTTAAATGGTTTTTTCAATCTATTTGTATTTATAAGAGAAAAACCACTAATAACGATGTACTCAAACGCTAATTAATTTTAAGTTGCCATTGAATCACTGTTTATCAGGTTCCGTTTGAGAAAAACTACAAAAAATTTGAAGATGTCTTAAATATTATGTAACTTTTCGTCAGTGAAATTAGCAAAGCAAATTTTGGAGTGTAAAAACTTTTTTTTAAAGATTTTCAGTAAAATTTATTATACGCTATTAAATTTTCTTTATTTTTAAAGAGTGCTTTGTCTACTTGTAAATTTATATAGGTTTAAATTTCGGTTAAGGGGCGGCATTTTTTACTGTGCCCTAGGGCGGAATTTAGGGTAAATTCGGCCGATGACCGTCTAAATTTTTTTTCTGTCTAGTCGTTACAAACACCTACTATTAATTAATTGTATAATCCGTAACCTTAGCGTAAGTGCAAACAATAAGTTGACAAAGTTTTCGCAATTGGATGATGCAGCGTAGAAACACAAATGGATTGAATACTCGGTGACGCGAGTCTAGATTTGAACCCGCAGCTATCGGTTGAGATCGACATGTTCTCCACTAATTAATCTCAACTCAATTCATATCTAGTTAAAGATTAAATATCTATATAATGAAAACAAAAAAATATATTGTCAAAAAAACACAAAAGGTATTATAACACTGTATCTAAAAATTACTACCAATTAAACTATGTACTTAAGCTAGGTACAATAATTACTAACAGTATGAAACTTAAGAAATAAAAAAAAATAGATAATTAATTATGAAAATAATTAAAAATCTCTGTAAAGGTTAACAAGCGACATATACAAGTATTCATAAGTAATGAAAAATAATGATTACGTCATGTTTTACAACTTCAAATTTTAAATACCTAATTCAGATTTTTAAAGTGATATTATGAATTTAAAAGTAACTCTGGCTGTCTATTTGTCTGTCTCTTTGCCTATTTTGTTTGCACGCCTACATCATGAAACAAAATTTGATAAATTTTGATATAGAGATAGATGGGACCATGAAGAAGGAGACAATTACTGATTTTTACTTTTTGTTACGAAATTAGTTACTACATATTGTTACAAATAGGGAATTAAAATAGAAACTTTGTTTATATTTCTGACAGACACGTTAGCGCAATGGTCACTGCAATTGACCTAAGCGATAACGGTCGCGGGTTCGATCTCCGCTCACGGCAAATGTCTGTATTGGCCATACGGATGTTTGTCGTGGTCTGGGTGTTTGTGTTAGTGTTGTGAGGATTTCTGGACCCCGACAGAAGGTCACGCGATCTTAATGGGGGCCGTTGAGTGTAATGCGTTTTTTTTTATTATGTTCTTTTTATTTCTAGACAAACAAAGTCACGGGGATTGACTTGTTTTCAATAACTGTTACATGTTTACATATTTCCGAATATATCAAAATATTTCTACAGCTTTCACTTGCATAACGAAATAATTATGAGTTCATTTCAGTGAAATGCATACTCAACTAATGATGGCTTATTTAAGGTGAAAGCTTAGAACATGCTTGGACAAGTGTATAGAAAACTCTATTTAATACCTTATAAATATACTGATCACTACTACAATAAATAAATGGTCACTCAGTAATTAAGTTTTAATATATGAACTGCAACATGTTATGTATATTTTACCATACCTAGTTACTAATTTTATTTCGCTGTATTCATACGTAGCTCGTGTCCTATACATTTAAATAATCAAAGTTAAATTTGATTTAAAAGACAGCACTTACAAAATGTTATAATAATATTTTAAGTGTTTCGTTAGACGATTATCATGATAAAAATCAGATACCAGTCTATTACCCCTTACTCGTCATAAATCATTGTTGCCCACATGGCAGAATTAGCGAGCTAGATGCCATCGCGAAGACATTCCCTAAAAAACATAAAAAAAGGCCTCACACGAAACCAATCAAGCATTATTATACGACAACTATGAGGGTAGATTCTATTAATTTATAACCAATGTGGGTGGATATACTGACATTATTTTTTCTATGGGTTATGAAATAACTGTAATTTGATGTTATTTTTATTAAGGGCTTCGCTTTTATGTCTAAGACATAATACCTCATGTGATCAAACAATAGACAATTATTTGTAAGACTATAAATTTAATTAAAGTAATTATTTGATATGATTATTTTGTTTATCTCTAAAAGGACACGAATATTTTTTTTAATAAATGACTTTAGTTGTTCCGTGAATATATAATAAAAAGGAAAATAAAGAAGATACATTTTTTAATTTATACACCACCGTAAATTATATTTTGATTCGATTGTTAACTTTAACAAATTCTCTATAAGTTTTGGATGCGTGTGACCAGTGTGTTTCTACAAAAACGTTATTGTTTTGATAAAAAATGACATGCCATGAAGGTATCTGATAATAAGCGTAGGCGGGGTCACAACAAAAGAGAAATTAGTTAGCACCACACAACACAATACGGGTTGATATTTTGATTCGGGTGTAAAATTAAGTTTTCTAACAAAAGACACCTATTGTTTGTTTCTTAGTTTTTGATATCACACTTCCTGGATACTCCGTTTAGTATACATTGTTTAGTATACAAACAAATTGACAGTAATAGCCGTTTATACCTGACTTAAAAAACTCGCTAATTCACGTATAAAAATTAATATCGTTTTTGTATTACCGTTCAGTGATATAACGAGAATGGATTGTTCCTTGACATTAATCAAGAGCTGTAGGTACATATCTTGCCTTTCCTGCGTGGTTCAGTGGAGGCTTTTAGGAAGTTTATCTTGCTAATGATGTTTAACGACGTAGCTCCACTCCGCGTTATCACTAGCTGTCGCCTACGGTAGCCAATGCATATTTATTGGAGTCGATAGTAAAAACCAGACTTTATATCCTGAAATTTAAGATTTAATTTAAATTGAAGATTCGAAGATAGCGAAATAGTGGTAGCATTTTCTCGTCGGCCGTCCCTTTGTCGCCTTTCATATCTCAAAAGTAAATTAATTGACGGATTGCGGTAGCCGTATTGATTACCGGCCTTTTTGTGTGACATCCAACCTCTTTTGTCACGAAATTTATCTCGTAGATACACAAGAACTGCATCTTATTTTAAGTGAGAATAATAAATGATAATTGATAGTAGCGGTACTTTACAGTATAGAATTAATCAAATGCATCTGGACACTCAAACTAATCAGATCAAAATCTTATCAAAATTTAAACATCTTTTGTATTATTACATAAAGTTTACGTCAACTTTTAGGTATGTAACAACAAAATCATAAAGATATTTATAAGTTTAAAAGAGACGTTTAAATCAGTTTAAGCTTCTATGAATTAAAATTTAACGAGGCGAGGAAACTAACCGGTACGCTGAACGCTAATTGAGTGAAGGAAAGACTCGGCAATATTCCAATTGAATATTTCGGGCACGGAGAACAAAGGCCGGCAACACGGCTGTCGGCTGCATTAACGCCCTACTACAATAAATCCCGGAGGTCCGTCGCCACGGGGCTAATTACTCTGGATATCGGGTGATATACTGTCTACTTAGGGCTTGTGATGTATGGCTGCACTCAAAGGTATGGACGCCGCGCGCCCGCGGCACGGATCCGATGCTACGATTATAATTATGCATGTTTAGGATAACTATCGATGGTGTATCGGGAATACAGTGCTTACGGAAGCAGTTAGAAAAATTACGTACAAGATAAGAAATATTTTAGATACTCTTCTCGTTCATAGGCATACTTATTTTTAGGCGAGAGTTATATTTGTAGATTTTACACTCGTGATTGAAATAAAACAACTATGTAACTTGGTAACAGTTACTTAGGTAACCTTATGAAAACTACGATTGTCAAAAATCACATTAAATTCTTTTTGAAAAGCAATGACAAACAAGGTATGTAAATCTATATGAAAGTCTGAGAGAAAAACTTATTAGTGTAACTCTCACCTTACAAGGACATGATATTACCTACATGTACTTTGTATAAATTAATAAAACAGTGACGGTATGTGAACTATTATTTCAAAAAGTTGACGTTGAAACTTTTAAAAACAATATTGATCTATTTGTGTGTATACTCGTATTACATGAATGCTTTGCCAACAGATTATATTCATCAACATACGCAAACGAATACTGAAACATGAATATTCATATTATAGTTGTTAACAATAGAAAGACGAGATCACCAGCAATTTTAATTATACCTGAAATACGGTGTTAAACTATCGAGAACTGAAATCGCTTTCGATCTTCGATCAACCAATGGTTATTAGAGTTCTTAATTGCATATTCGAGACAGTACTTACTGACTGATAGGTTAGATAGTACTATTCATGGAATTCCTTAACAGTTAAATATACTTGTACTCGATAGACGTCGACATATAATATTTCCTTATAAAACTTAGCATCCATAAAATACTGTAAAAATACTTGTAACATTGTATTTTTACGGACTTACTGGACTGTCGTTTTATTTACGAGTATTTATTGACTATTTGGTTATTCATATATTTTTACACTATATAAGTTTAAGTTAATTATTGTTATTCTTGAAATAAACATTAAAAGCGTTACTATTTTCTCTATTTTATTTTTGTATCTGTTCCAAGATATCTAACATATAATAGAATATTAAACTGTAATACGAAATCTGTAGAACACCAAATATAATCTGGAACCAAACATAACCACAAAAGAGCAGATAAGATCAAAACTCAGGCTTCACTAGACAAATTGTGTTCATTCAGAAATGAAACGTGTTTACAAAACATGTCATTCTGAGAGAATTATATTAAATAGTGTTTTGTACTGTGAAATTGATTCTTAGATTTTCTTTGGGAATGGTGTAAGAAATTACACGGTGGCTGAATCTTATCTTGTAATCTCGATTCACGCTAAACCTCCAACGTTTCATGGCCAATTCTTAATATTATTCATACCTTTTGCCACTACATGCTCTTTTTGATTTTAAATTAATTTCGTTACTTTGAATTATAACTTGTTAATCTCCGTGACTTTGTATGCGTAGAACGATTGTTTTAAGCAGCCGTTTTCTTTGACACATTATTGATTATCCATACAAACTTTCATCGACAATGTATACCACTTAAAGTTTCCATTCCGAGACATAAAGTAGCCTATGTATTTCTGGTCCAATCAGAAAAAATATTAAGGTAGAGCCTAGCTGTAGCCTGCTAACTACAGCTCTTATATGGGCTGGCTCAATCAGTATTACTTAACATCAGGTGCCCCGCCTGCTCGTTTGCCAGCTTTATATTAAAACGAAAAAAAAACTCAATCTATATCTAAATTTATCAACAGTTTAGGTGTGAAAAGGTTAGGTGAAAAGGTTTTATATTCATAAAATTTAGTAGAACTGGGGGGTCTACAGTTTATGTAGGACTAGATAGAACTCTACAATATGGAGTCCATATATAACATTTTCAAATAATATTTATTTTAGTTTTATGTAGACAGAGATCACTACTTAGTCTTATTGTGCTAATGTAATTTATTTTTTATAAAAGTTTAATATCGTTTTGCATCAATAAATAATTAGAATCTAAAACAAAGATTTCAAAATCCCTCATTTTTGTATGATTTCTTTTATATTTATTTGACGGATAAACTATGCTCCATAGACTAATTAAAGTAACAATGCTAATAATAACCTAGATCATATCATTGGAATTCTTATTTAAATATCAAAAATTAAGACAAAAGTGACCACTGATTGAACTATCAATAAAGAAAAAAAACACGAAATATTTTTTAAGTTCAATATATGTTAAAAGAGTATTCCAAAAATTACCAATATTTCCTCTTTAATTTTAATTCATTTTTAATCTGACCTACATCTTCGATAATGAATCGTTATTTGTAAGTGTAATCGGCAGTCTCGGGACAGATGTCAAAGGATTGTGGGCATGGCAAGGTGTCTCGTTCAGGTGTGTTTGCGGCACAAGCCACGAAATTGTCATTGTACTTCGAAGAATCGACGTTCCTCTAAGATTTTATCTTATTAACTGACTTTAAAAAAGGAGGTACTGTATTTAAGCAAGTATTAAGATGAGGTTTTTATTATTTAAATGCATATTTCAAATTTTAATATAACTATATATAACATAGAATTATATTGGAGTTTTGATGATGTTAGATGGAGATAGACAAACGAACTGTTAAATAAATAACAGCAAATGACCGGCGATTGCTGTGACTTCATGTCTATATATACAACAACAGTTCTCTTTGAAGTCGGTTATATTTACGAAAACAATTATTTCCTTTTATGATAACGTGTTATAGATACATATGATTGAATACAGTTTATTTATTAATTACGCTTGAATTATAATTATGAAAGGAATTAGCAGTTCGACTTTACATTGCTTTAATTGTCAATGTTTTGAATAAATCAATAGAGTGTTAGTCACACAAAAAGGATTCCGTAGCACCGAGACCCGACTTACGCTTAGTCGGTTTATAGTATTTACAAGTATATCCGTCATTATAACATATATTTTGTGAAAAATTCAATCTGATATCTATTACAGATAACAGAACAAGATTCCATTGGCACTCTTTGGATACGGAACCCTGAAAAAGTATTTACAACCACGCACATATACGGACATAAAAAAAATTCACTGAGTTTATATTCATCAAGTGTACAGTTGCAGGATACAGTGTCCGTTCTCTTTATACATACGTACAAAATAACATATGGTTATTAATATATAAGGGCGTGTAAAAGTAGCACACCAATTAGCTTTTAATGTCTTAATAATAATTATTCTTTATTATACCCATTGTTATATAATAAATATTCGCCTTAACTTATTAACTAATATTTTACATTTTTTTATTAGTATTATTTTTAAGTACCTATTATTTTTCCATAAAGTAAACTTAAAAAGTCATAATCTAATCTACTAGCTTACATCGCTAGCTAACTGTTCCACTGTAGAACTGTTGATTAAAATTTTCTAAATGCTAGTATTGCGGACACACGTATATACAAAAGGAGATAAATAGTATTGTTCCTTGGTACTAAAAAAAATACGACAAAATATTTTTTTACTAAACACATTTAAAATAAGAATACGATTCTATAGTTTTATTACGCATACGTAACGCGGGAATTACTCTTACAAGTTTTATTCTCGTAACTAATACAAAATAACTCTGTAATTTGCGAATAGCCTACCTATAATTACCTAGCTAACCATACCTAAGCTCTGATTTACAAACAAATAAGTCACTCACAGTAAATTCTTTCGGATGTAAACGCTATGATCAAAAATTTATGTACTTTTAAAGAATCCAGAAGTACATAAGAGTAAGACATTAGATTCAGTCCACATAATGTACAATACATCATGATTTTATCCTCTAAATGCTAGTATAGTAGTATAACATCTTTTTGACATCAACCGCCCGTTGCTAGGCAACACAAATAACATATATACCAATCTTACGATACTTACATTTTATATAAGTCTTCTTCTGTGCGCAAAACTTACAAGTGTAATTCTCGCCTAAGAAATGGAACTAATTAACCCAGTACATAAAAAAAACCTATATCAACGCTCACAATACTCAATTCAATCATACTTGATTTCCGATTCAAAACGGAAGGAATGCATTAAATTCATAAGCAGATGATAATCGTTACCCCGTGCCTTGCACAATGCTGAGGAAAGCTGCAAATCAAAGGATCTTCAAGCGAGTATTCACCGGTCAAATAAACCGCTCTAGGTTTGTGCAAAAACTTCTATACACTTTCTATTTGTAATACTTTTCCTTTGCGTAACCCTTGCGTATTTGCTTTGTTGAATTTCGGGTAAGTTAAAAAAAATAGCGCATGCTATACCAGATGTGTAATGTCAATAATGCTTATTGACTGATTGTTATGAATTTTAAACTGTAATACGAAAAAATTCACAAACGTCATTCATAATATGTATACGTAAAATAAACGTATATGCAAACTAAACGTGTACAATTACTTATATATTATACATATATATTTTATATACAATAAAACAAAATACAAAAAAAGAAAAAATACTTTACTTGGTGTAAAATATATTAGGTATAATTTTTTTTTCAGACAAACAAATTATAAAAAGCCTTAGCGAAATGTAACATTACATTTACCACACAAAGATATTTTAGGATTTATTAAAGCAATTGTGATCGGGCAGTCGTTAAGACCAATAATACGTTTGCTCTAAACCTTTAATACTTTGATAATATTATAACCCGAGTTCGGGACTCGTATAATAATTTAGACGTATATTAAAATTTTTAAAACCTCTTATTTATTCCTCGAAATTTAAATGACAATGAAAGGAACGTAAAGTAAACAAGTGGCCACAGTCCAAATATTTTACGGCGCGACGTTTACACTGGTGTTAACGAGTCTTCCCTCAATAAAAGTTTTGTGAACGAACATAAATCTTTTTCACTAGATTCGGAAAGAAACGTTTCAATGAGGCACATAAAATGTGTGATAATATTCAACACATAGTAAGATGATATATGTGTCAGAAATTTCCATTAAACTACGAGTCTTAAAGATAAGCTATTATTAATGGTTGCGATTGAGAAAAGCTTTAATTTGCTTTGAAGAATTTTTTTTGGAGTTCCCTTGCGAAATTTATCTGTTGCGGTCAACGCCTAATATCTTTTCCCTGTCTAATGTGTTTACTTATCTTTGAGAATAGTTATTATCTTTAACGGAATAGATTTCATATAACTAAGACTTTTTAAAAGCTACCGACCTCAAAAGCAAAATACACAAATTATTTTATTTGAACGACACATTTCTATGGGATCAACCTGCAAGCATATCCTTTAAAAATTAAATATTAAAAAAAAAAACTTTTTTTAAATCGAATGAAAATGTAACGATTTCTCGTTGACAAACCAGTTTAAATTAATTGATTATTATATTATAGTATTTATCTATACAAATAAATAAAATTGAAGTGACATGTAGTCCACGCGAACGAAGTCGCGGGCACGGCTAGTGTATATATATTATACATATTAAAGAAAGTTAAAATAATCACTTTACGACATGAAAACAACAACAAAGTATTGAACTTATTAGTTTCTACACATAACCTATAATATTATTTTCGATTAAACCGCAGTTTTAATAAGCGTCTATCTTTTTATCGGGCCCGTTTAATAAACTGATATATTCCTATAAATGCGCCTTAAGTGCGTGTAAAGGGTTTGTATAGCTATCTAAAAATTTAAAATTTTAATGATTTCAAAGTGTAAAAATTGCGATAAAAGCTAGGTATCGTCTCAGCTTAAGTGGCCGATAAGGTCCGTAAGGAAGAAAAGTTGTTTTTTTTAATTAACACATAAAGGCAAGATATCTTAATCTCTTTGGCGCCAATTCCTGAGAGAGCTTACCCCTTGATAACAGTCTCGACGACTTTATCAAATATAACCGTAGGGCATTCCTATAGAACGGGATACGTTATGCAAAAAATCCATCGGTTCCTTCGTTAATTAATGGTTTTAGGATGTATTTTTTAATATAGACCACCCTTGGTTTATTAAGTAGGTACGTATCTTCCATACCCCTTTTTAACGGAAAAACATATATACCATGTATTCAGCAATCAGTAAAATTACTATAATTATTATTAATTATCAAATATATAATTCATTTTATTATATTTCTTACACTCCATCAGAGTAAGATTGTTAAATATTTTAGCTAAAAAAACACTTCTTAGAAACGAATATTCATTGATAATTTTCACATTACTTATAAAAAAACGGTAATGTTATTAAACTCAAACTCAAAATACACTTTATTCAAATAGGCCTTTACAAGCTCTTTCGAATCGTCAATTTACAAATTTGTGATGTCAGTTCTACGTGAAGCTACCACCGGTTCGGAGTGTGGACTCTACTGAGAGGAGTCGGCGAGAAACTCAGTAGTTACTCTTTTAAAAATATGTTTGTACAATATTGTTTGATACAATTAGCTACAGTTATCCTGCGAGAATATCAACGCCCTATTATTCCACGCGGTTTTATCATTAATGTAGTCATATACTGAATAGTATGTTTTTTCTATTAATGATTTTTTTTATGTAAACTTTAAATTTGAGAAGTATCATTTTTAACTAGATTTCCACCTAAAAAACAAATAAACGAACCTAAAATAATAAACCATATGTACATACATTAATGTTTTTTTATTGTAAAAAGGAGTAAAAGTTAAAAAAAAATTAAAAAATGCTAAAGTTACAAATATCGTAACACTTTTTTAAACATTTATTAAAATGAATCATACGATATAGGTTAGTATAATTGAAAATGTCTAGATTCGCCTTAAAGATTATAGCTGTATAATGATCACGGTGCAACGTGGGAATCCGTTCTGGCAGCGATCGCTATACAACAATAAATCACGAGAAATACAGCGGGAGATTTATGCCGTCAGTAATTATGTATCACTGAATATGTAGACGGTGTGCGTAAAAATTATCAAATTTAAATTTAAGCGAGATTAAATTACCGTTTACTTACCATATTAATGGTATTTGATACGAGACATTTTTAAAATTTCTTTTAGTTTTTAGTATCGAACATTTTATTGAAACATTGGTTTCTTTTAATTTTTTTAAATTGTTGCAGATATATTTTAAATCTATAGTACCTAATAGTGTAATGTTGTATTAATTCTTCTTATTTTATCAATAATAATTTTCACAACAAACCTTTATTTATAAATGACTATTTGAAAAGGTTACATCCATATTTCCCATAGGTTCATAAACTTGTGATATATGATGGCAATTATAGAAAGGAAACAAGAAAATCATGAAGACAAAATCGCTAGCCGGCGGCCACGGTGCGGAGGGCCACTGTTTATTTCACATTTGGATATTTTTTGCTATAGTTTATGAGAAATGTGCGCTATCCCAGAGATCTCGTTCCCGTGATTTATCGTCTGAAGCCGTTTAATCTGTGCCTCGAACACTTGTTAGTATTCAGGGCAGATTTGCATCTAATTAGGCGCATTAGAATTTTGTGTTTTGTGATATACCGTATCAAATCACCTGTGCCATGTACACCAATCATTTTAAACATTTCTTACTCTGTCTATAAATTTGTTAATATGTACCATGTAAGCTTAATCACTCGTTTAAATGAATGATCTCATGCCTGCATGTTTAAAGTATAATTATTTATTCAAAATAGCTGTTTCGTCGTTAAAATGATGATATAAGTATGTAGATTTAATTTATATGGGAAATGGTTAGTTTAAAATAATTTAGTAATATTCACAGAAGCAGAACATTATGTAGCTTTTTGCGAATTAACAATTGCTTCTTACTTCTGAGTGCAGTTGAAATATACTCATAGCTTGAAAGTGAAGCGAGCAGATATTATGTTAAATGTAAATACCTATATCAGGTACAGTACAGGTGCCACAAAAATGGCGAAAATCCCCTTCTTATCTTACAGTAACTTATATTACTAATACATTAATATACATTTTTACTATACATATAGAAACAAAGTTTTTTTTTTCTTTTGTGTTTATTTCTTGTTTATAATAAAGTACATTTCATTAATTCAAAAGTAAATATTTATAGTCTTTGACAATTTACAACAATATTTATTAATTGTCGCCAATGATTTGATTATCTTATAAATAGTAGGTTTTAATATTTAAACTGCCGAGGTTATTAACCTAAAGGCTAATTATGAAAATGTCAAAAAAGTGGCTATCAAATCATACCACATTTTGACAGTCAACGATGTCGTTTTAGTCCGAAAATCAGTAATCAACTTTCAGAACATAGCATTCTGTGACAGTGATAGTTTTACGTAATTAGCCTGCTGACAATTTATTTTGTCTTGTTACCAACAAATAGTGCTTTTTTGCGGCTGTCAGTGTGTCGCAGTCGCTTGCCGTCGGCTACCACCAACCGCCCAGGAAGCGCAACTCAACGTGCGAATAAGAAATAAATTCCCTGGCAAGCGTAACAAAGGTAAAGCAAAAGGAAGCATTCTACCCCAAGGCACGGCGCTCATACTTCACGAAAATACTTTATGCTTTGCGGATCGAAGTTCATAGTGTTAGCTAGTAAAGACATTGTATTATATTTCATACGTGAAAAAAAAATCTTTAGTAGATACAGATCTCTATGAATTAGTAACTTTACGTACTATCTTCACAATAAATTTTCGTTTATATGTAATAAAAAAAAATTAAAATAAATATTATTATTTTTTTAAGGATTTAAATAGCGAACTTTAATTTTTTAATCATCCATACATTTGATCAGCAATCGTAACCAAGAACAATCTCAAATAAAATAAGTTACTACAAACGAGGAATTTTCGCAAAAAAAAAACCTTCTTATAAGCTGAAATTGATCTAATGCATCAAGCATCAAGATTAAATTTATCGAATATGCTATTGCTCTATATGTCCAAACCAATGCAATAAATTATGGCATCGGTCATCATCTACCATGTCCACACTAACAACCATTGTAGCAACTCTTGGAATTAAAAGGTTTCGTTTTCAAAAATTTTAAAAAACATCCGATCATGTCTTCTAACTGTATGAGAACAGTTCTGCGTGATACCAATTAACAAAACTGGTTAACTAATAAATCAGTGGAGACTGAACACTGACCAATGTTCAGTGACACAGGTTTAGGTGGAAGCAATTTGTCTTACATCGATAGATAATGATCAGAACATTCCTCTACACGTCCTCACATCTATTGAACCCTAATACAAAACCACAACACACGGACATAGCTTTGAACATAGTAAAATTAACGAGTGCAATAATTAAATCGACTAAGTTTTTCAACACAAGCAACATTTTTAAAGGTATCTGACCACTTGATCTAAATTAACAACAGATAATTCATAAACAAATTACAATGTAGGTTCGTATTAACGAATTACTGAAATATGACTATAAATTAAAAAAAAAAAAAACTCCATAATTATCTCGATAAAGAAACTAAATACTTTTGAACTGTGAATTTTAACATTCATTTAGGAAAATGTAATTATTTAAAATTTTTGTAATTATGATACACCCATGTTTCAACATGCAAATAATTATGAACATGAAGCATTTTAACCGCCGACTCAAAAAGGGGGTGTTTTCTGTGTATCTATATCTGTTTGTGACATAATAGCTCCCTAATGAATTGACCAATTTCCATGTTTTTTTTTGTTTGAAAGCTGATGTAATAACAGATGGTTTTTAGTTATAGTGTTTAAAAATACGTTTAGACGTTTGAAGGTTGTCAGTTCTTTTCTAGTTTTTGAAAGAATCTGAGTAACTTGTGATCGATACTGTATCTTCAATGAGATTAAAATAACGTAGATAGGTAACTTTGATATCATGCTGAAGTTACATCTGGAATCTGTAAGATACACAATTCCACACCAACTTACAGCTAAACTATCATGTTGCGTCTAGTTGAAATGGACTTGATAAAACAATCTTTTTATGGTTTAGGTTTAGGTTTTTTTTTAATTTTAATTGTATCTTTTTTCTTTAATAAGTGTGATAAGAGTATTTGCTTTAAAAGCTTTTTGTCATGTTTCCTGTTTTGTGTTTTATTTTTACAATGTTTGAATCACCCCTTTCATTTTTTTATTGATTTTTGAGTCTAATGTATTATTATTATTTTATTCTTTTCAATCTTAAACAATTTTGTCCCAAAAAAGCAACTATGTCACTGTATACATTCCCTTAAATCAGAAAGCAAGGCTTGTGACTAAAATACGGTGTATCATTTATAACTTACTAATAATAAGTTCTTAGGAGAATAACTCTAAGTGTTTCTCAAACAGCGATAAAGTTCGATAAGAAGTTAAGCAAACATCGTAAGTACAATGCAAGCGACATACTTTTTCATGTTCGTTCAGTCTTTGTACTTGAGGTGTTAAATTTTTCTTGTGATAAAATCTTCGCCACAATAAGAAGCTCTTACTGTGCTTTTTGTATATTCTTTTTTTATTTGAATGGTACAGCTGAGAACAAATTTTATAATTTTATATATAGACATTGATAATAAATTCGTAAACAATTTTTTTAAGGACGTTTTAATGGCCTTTAAATTTTAAGTTTCAAAAGTGACATAATCTCGAACAAAAGCCGACTATAAAGTACATTAATATAATAAACTACATGTATTTGGAAAGTCATAATCATTCGTTAAAAAATAAGACATTAAGTGAAATGCAGTTATATCTTCCTGCTGTTTAAAGAGGTATATTTTTTAAAATTATTTATTAAAGTAGTTACTACATACGAAAAAACTAAACATAATTGTTATACATCTTGTAGTGTAAAGTGATAACCCTTAAACTTATGTATATATTTTTAAAAATAACACGAGTTTTTTGCCAACAAATCAACCTATGTACCTAGTAAAGAAGGTCTCAAGGAAAAATTCATCACAAAATAAACAAAAAAGAACAGTGAAATTCATATTTACGTAAATGTTTCATAAATTGTCTGTATTACGTATAAATACACTGATAAAACAGGAAAAAATAACGAATACAAAAATTATATGAGTTTATTTAAAAAGGGTTGTTATACGAGTAGTACACGTAACGTAACGTGGAATCATTTTAACCACTTTTGGAATATATACGTCAAATAAAACTCGGTCCGTAAGGATGGTCTCTCCCGTTTGCCAACGCCCGCGGACACGAAGTAATGAGCACATAAACACACATGAAATCGCTTCCAATATTTCTACATAATGGTTAACGAAATTGTTACATTGACGTTAATGATCGAGCCAACGAACATCGACTCGTATGCAATAATCATTTTCAATTGCAATAAACGTCATTTACGACAAAGTTGAAATGTTCGGAAGGCGGTTTTAAACGAAATCGTCAGCCTATTGTATTTGCAATGTTTATACAAAGTAGCATTAGGAAGTGCAGTTTTAATATTTTTCATTTCCTGTTTGGCAAGCAAGTAAAATTTTGGAGAGTAGTTTTTGCATTGTTCGCACACATCCGTGGGAGCGGCTACCTGGCCCCCGCGGCGCAGTAATTCCTTATAAATCGACATCGAGTGAGATATCCAGAGACGCGGCTCTTTTCCTGCTGCGCGGGGCGCGGGGCGCGGGCAGCGGCGAGCCGGTAACAATGACGCACAATAGTACACTGATCTAGATTAGTGACGCGCATTGTGTCGCCAAAGGGTTGCGTCCTTTGTGCGCTACACAAACGCTGCGCCCGCGCATAATGCGAATAACCCGCAAACATCTCGATACTGAATTCGCACGGATTCTATGAATTTCTAAAGAAAATAAATATAACTTTTGACAGCGGACCACGCATCGATGCTATCTTTTTTTGTCATTTGTAAATTCAAAATACAGATATGAAATAACAATAACCCTTTGATTGTAATGTATTTTATATATTCAATAGAACTTACGATCCTTTGAATACCTTTCTTTTCTACGGCGCGGTGATGTTAGTAATTAATTTTCATTTGGAGCATAACTAATAATCATACTTTTAACTTAATTGAAGGCTAAGACGCGATGTGGTAAAGCGTAAAACAGAAATCTACAGTTTGAAATATTCTAATTGTTTCTAATGACTTGATTCTTATTAACACAAGACAACCAGTAATTAAGGGAATTTGGTGAAGTTAAAAGACCTTATAATAATTATTTACTTGGAGAACTTTTAAGGGTGAATATTTTTTATAGCAACCCTTCTTCTAAAACGTTTAAAGAGTAGAGATTAAAATAAGATCCACGGCTAAAAGGTTTCTGATATGGACATGAACCTCACTGTATATAACTGTATTTTCTTTTAAGACGAAGTCCTGCAGTGATAAAAATCATATCATAGAATCCAAACAATTCAAAGCCCTAATACATCGATAAAAAAATCCCAGCTAAATATATATAAAAAATGCAACTGATATAAAAATGACCTGTCTTCTTAAATCCACTAAAAGAGTAGTCAAAATATTTTATGGATGTGAATGTTAACACTTTTGTCAAACGAGATCACCCACACGACACACAAAGGGCACCGATGTAAATCTTTACTTTTATACGCCGCTAAAATCGTTTCGATTCGTCCTCATAAAATATAGATATGAACAAAACGCTAAATGCAATAAATTTCTTCAACATCCATCTAACCATTCATGGTTAAACTGGATTAAAAAAATATATTTTCTACGTTTCGTAAAAATTCAAATCTCCCGTCTATCCAACGTTTTTATATGCAACCTGACCGCTGTCATAGTCGTAAGCTAAAAAATGGATGAATGGTCCCAGCCGCTGTCTTTTGAGCACCCAAGGGTTGACAAAAATTGAAGCGATTTGTCTTACAAGTTTAGATTTCATCTCAATTTTGAGGATTTTTTCGCACCTCCTAATTGTGACACCTTTTTTCGATCGTTCTACATCTGTAACGTTTTTATGTAATACATTTGAAACCGTGGTCTTCATTTCAGTTTGTAGTTTTATTGCAATCAGGTTGAAAAGATATATGTTTGTATAGCAACACATAAATTGACCCCTCCTAAATCAAGGACAGACTGAGGAAGGACCATTCATCACTGGGTGACACTTGTTTATTAATTGTCTATCGGTGTCGCTGTGAAATCACCCGAATGACCACTAATATATAAGATTTAAACCGCTTTAAAAAATCTTTTATTTTATTTTCCAAAATTTAAATAGCGTTACGAGCTTTATGGTGTCGTCAGTATCTAATTAGATAATACAATTAAATTAAAAACCCATTCTCACCTATGGTGGTATAACATTCAGATATGGTTATCAGAAATGAATTTTCGAATAGACTTTGGGATCCTCGATCCTTAAGAATACATTAAGGAATTGATATCACGCCATAAAAAGTAAAAACAGTTTAAATAAAGTGACTTTATCGAAAATGTACGGAGTGCAATGACGAGCAAAAAACTAGCGGAAGAGGATGGGACCTTCCAATATTAGTTTTATATCTGTCAAAAAAACCTGACACATGAGAGCGATTGTCGATCGGAATAAGAATAATGGGAACCCTTTAAAATGGAGAATTATTTACGAACCCTTTCGGTAAGTAGAGCACCTGATGCGGAAGCTTTCGCGCATTTCGTGAGAAATAACGTTTTCCAATATTTCGTCACGTTCTTTGCACTATTGCAATATTTCTTTTACCTTTTCTAAGTCCTATATATTATCTATAACATTTATATTAATATTATAAATATAAAAGTTACTTACTTATGCTTGTTTACCTGTTTTCACAATCAAGTCGTAAGCAATGTAATAAAGTAAAGTGCAAAAATATATTTTACTTTTAAAGAATCATATATTGTTTATTTATAAAATTTTCTCCTATATTTTGATCTAATCGTAAATACATACATATAAAATTAATTTTATTTTCACAGCTACATTTTAGAAGAATATATTAAATAATGTAATCAGTTTAATGTTTTAAATATAATTTACAAACCAAGCAATTAGGGAAAGACATGTCAATAGTAAATACTAAATACTAAGGAGAAAGAAAAATATTTACTCTACACAAGTTCAAGACTTACCACTAGACAGTCACGTCCTGAATATCACCAGTAACGAATAAAAACATTACTAACACTATTTTATAATGAACTTTATGCCTAAATGATTAAAGTTCAATTTCAACTGCATAATTCGCGAATGGTATCAAACATACCCGCATAGCAGTATAGAGTGCAGACACGCGTCAATGGATTGTTGATAATACTATCTTTACACTTGACTTTTAATGTAACAAACCTTACTTTAAAGTTGATTAACATTCCATATACAATTTCACATGAAGCATGTGTTTTAAATAAAGAAATACATTATTCAAGTAAGTGTGCTATTTACTGCCCTTAAATATGCTTTTGCTCGCGGCTTCGCTCACATACACAAAATATAGCCTATGACTATTTGGAATAATGTACGTTTTAATCGGTACCATAATTTTAAAATTAAAATAGCTTTAATGTTTTACTTTTAATCTTCTGTCACGACTAACGTGATAATTTTTTAAATATGTCGTTATTTATTTAATATTTTATTATGCTTAGCTCTGCAATTGAGTATGTTGTGCTATAAAACCTTTTTGTTTTATTATATTATTTAAGTGTTTAGTGTGTTAGTTTTTAAAAAAAGTAAGGGGGATGACGTCTGGATGTCTAAGGAGAGACGTTGATTTTTATCTTTTTTTTTATTTATAATAATATAAGTTGCTGTGTGTTATACGTAAATAACTACATACTCATGTTGTGCCACAACTGACTGTCGTTTCACTACATGATCTGCCGTCGTGTACTATCAAGAACGACACAAAAGCCTTACTAACTGACTGCATAGTCTTGATGAGAAGAGTCTTTAACAAGACACTAAGGACCCGGCCCTGAAGTCTGTTTTGTGAATAAGCTGCAGAAATTTGACTTTTGTAAATAAATATTTTATTACGTATTCCTGTTTAATTTGGAGTTCTCATGTTCAACATAACACTTCGAATTGTATTCGAAACGGGTTTTTATAATCGGAACTGTATTAAAACAAACGAAATATCGTCAAGAAATGGACACTTAAAATGCATTTATATGATATTAATTATAACATAAAATGAATAAGAACGTTTATATATTATGAACTTGCAAACAGTGTTTCATATAGGATTAATAAATTGTGTCATTTTCAGAAATAAAAAGAATTTTATTATACTGCCATAATAACTATATACATACTACAATCTTAAAACGTTAACTTTTTCGGAAAAAGATTTCATTAAAATTAAATGATAAAACTATGAAATAATTTAAAAAATAGGTCATCTGTATTCAAATAGACAACATCAAGAAATTAAAATATACGCGAACAAAGTCGCGATAAGTTGCTAGTTAGATATGAAAGCAGAATTCCATTAACCAAAGTTTCATCAACACGACGTATGATTAATTCATGAATTCAAATAATGGTTTTGTCACTTCCAAAGTGCCTAATGTCACGGAAGCTATATAGGGTTTAATAATTTGATCGCTGTCATAACAACGGATACAGGCCATTTAAGCTTATTTCGCCTAATTGAATCCTAGAGCATTAAGCCTTCCCTACCTATAATCTCTTTTATGGGAATCACGCCGACGTCTTAAGGATCAACTCAACTGTCTCCTTAAGTATTATATTTTTTATCTTATAAATCAGGATCGGTGTATAAAGGGTGTGAATACGTTATTTTAAGTGATTTTTTTTATTTACTGTTAAAAATTACGATTTTTCATTGTATGACGAGTTGTTTTATTATACAAAAGACACATATATTAAGCGGAATATATAATATGAAACTGTTTTTTTTTTGCATATTTATTAAACACTAAACAAATTATCGAGATACTATCAGAGCGAACATTTCGTAGTATTCGAGTATTTAATTTACGTTTACAATTCATGTCTTGCGTGTCTGGGGAGGAAATCTGAAACATGTATGTGTAACCCGCCATACTGCGTCAAGCTTTAAATCGTGATATTAATAACATGCAGATGTCAGATTTTGCAAAGCGTCGACATTGGTTCTTTTACCTTACACTCTTATTACCCCCGAACTGGAATCGAACCTGCAACCATTGAGGTTCAAGACAATCATTACAACAATGCCTACATAATGTTAAACTCATCAGCTATTACTTACAATAGATACTATTGTCTTAATACACTCTGTGTTCATTCATATTGACAATACATTATCTGTGGTCAATTTTGAAATCGTTTGAAAATTTAATTAAAGAATTCCGACCGCTAGGCGAATCTAGTTTTAATTATTATATAAGTGTTAATATAAGTTTTAGCTTGATATGTTTGTTTTAGACTTGTTTCTAATTTATTCATGTTTTCATCACCCCTTACAGTAATTTAACACGATAAGAATTGTATTGGTAACTGGTTATCTGTATACTGTTCCATGAGAGATGACCGCACCGCTTGATACTGCAGAATACATACAGTAAATAACTTTAGTACCGTCTTGTAATATGAAATATTGCAATGAAAGAAATATTCTTTTTTGATACATGTTGTGTTTTAATGTTACCTGTGAAATATGAAAATGACAATATTGTAAAATATGTTCAGAGACGAATATTTTAACATTAAATCATTATTGTATACGAAAAACATTGATTTAGTAAAAATTTTGTATTTAATAAAATTTTCGTCTTATTAATAAATATTATAAAAAAATGATGTAACAAAAATATCGGTACATCAAAGCCTGTGGTTTTATAAACACGTAAAAACCCACAGAAGTGGCTACCCTCATGTGGTTGAAATTACTTTTACTATAATAATTTCTAATTTTAAATCTGCTCAAGAGTCTCAAAGGCTCGTCTTTAGAAATATTACTCAAAATGCAACCGCAAGTATCTAAAAAGCGGACGAGGAAATGAAAAAAAATTGTTGCAAATAGCAATAAGTGTGAGTTATTTGACGTTGTTCGTGCGGAAATGATTCTCAAATTGCACATCACAAAGTATCTTCCGATTACACAACTCGAGTCTTTCTCGAGGGTACGATTATTACTTTTTACAAAATAGTAAACATTTTTCTTGAAATTTTTATTTTAATATTCGCTATAGTTTTAAAATATCGAATATCTCTGGCCATTCATAATGATGTTCGGTGTAATGTAACACTACGAATTTGCGGTCAAGTGGTCACGTTTACGGATATACATCTAATTATAATCCGAAATTGGATTTTGCAACAGCTTCTAGTTTTCGACAGATGTATAACACCTTTTTTATATACATAGTTTCACTTTCTTAGTATTGCATTGTTATGACTATATCATTTTTACCTACTATATATGTTTATGTAATTATATATGGATTTAAATAATGTATTTTAATTTAACTGATAATGACTTGTAGGTATAGTTATTATAAATATTTAACAGTTTTAATTTTTTTTGCCTTCAAAATTACATAATAACTAATCATTATACGAACGAAATAATAAAAGGTCTAAACGAATTTGAAAGTAACAAAAACCATTAAATCTACTTAATAATCATTATTTATTGCCCATTAATCAATTAATTAGTAATGTAATAAGTTAAAAGTTTTCTATTCAATTATGCAAATAAGAAACGATGTCAATAAAATTTTCATATATTATTTCACTGATAAAGAGGTATCCGAATAAAAGAGTATTAGTGTATCCTAATATAATAAAGAGAGAGAGAGAGAATGAAAGATTTTATCTGTGCAAACTAAACTTCAATTGACCTATTTTAAAAATTATAATACCAGTTGGAAGATACATTATTTCAGAAGGTTGTAAGCCATATTATATATAAGCGAATAATTTAAAACAAAATCTACATTTACGCGAGGAAAGCCCAATGCAAAACCTCGTATTTAAGCGCTTTCCAAAAAAGCGGAGATTTTCTATCAGTCGTGAAATTTTTTATGTATGCTCACAGATTACTCGAAAACGGCTTAACCGATTTAGTTAATTCTTTTTTTGTTTGAAAATACTTCCAGATTGTTTCTATAGAATTATTTAAAGTTTGCCTTTTAAATCAAAATATCTAGAATAAATATGTCATACAAAACGAAATTAAGTAGTTTGAAGCAAAGTTTTCTTTTGAACTCGGTTCTCCTTTTTAAGTCTTGTTGATAATGTGGTAACTTTTTGTTTTGACCTCACGCACTATCACACGCGGGACCCGCTGGCGAAGGAAGCCGGTATCCGACAATTATTTATACCCGCTCGTTGCGGCTATACTTCGACTGTTTTACACTAGCCCACGGGTGTAGGTAACGATTTCGCACAATGTATCACGATAAATAAAACTGAATTGAAAATAACAAATAAGATAATTTATGTACATATCTATGTTGTTTCGATCTATTTTTACTATTATAGTTGTTCTATTTGTATACGATTATTTATTAATTTATTGAAATTTTTATTAGACACAAAAGAATATTTATAAGGATTATATTATTGGAAATTAATATTTTTCTTACTTCAATATAAACATTTGTGTACAATGTACAGAGTACATTATTAAAATATGATGATGTTTATAAATACTTTACATTTTGATTTAATGCTAAAAAGATTAGTATAAATAGAATTTATAGATTTTACTCAATAATGAAAAAAATATCTTACAATGATATCTTAATAATTTAACATCACTTTTACAAATATTCAATCGCCAAGAAGATATACGCAGCGAATGTTACTAACCGGAGATAATACTATAAATCTCGTAGGGAGACGAGACGGAGGCCATAAAGCATTTGCATAAACGGCGGTGCTTGTCTCGGACTGTCGTTTAATTATATTTATGCGGAACTACCACGGACATATCAATTTGAAATTGGAACATTGGAACGATTGCATTTTGATTTTTCTTTGTATTAGTAATTAGATTCAACGATCGGTTTCGTTTGCAAAGCCATTGACTTCGTGTCAATCAGTTATGTTTCATATCATCTATATCATATGCCTATATCCTTGCGCAAATTTGATATTAGTGAAAGAATAATTTGTATTAAAATTAATATAAAAATATCACCAAACACATTTAATCTCTATGTAATATTAAGTGGCTAAGAAGATAACGCCTTGTAAGACAACAAAGTATTAAATTTACTAATCCACTCATAATTATTTTAGTTTATTTGTTCAAATTAAAGCAGAGAGAAAGATTAATTAAAATTTCACAATTGAAAGCACCCACTCAATACGTAAGGAAAACAACAATAACATTAGAAAGACTCGTCAAGTGAAATCGACAAACAATAGTGAACAATGAGCTACAGATAGCATTTTAAGTAATCGATTAATACTCAAAAGCTTTTGATTTTTTTTTTTAATTTGATTTTAATTAATCTTTAAAATCTTTTGTTAATTATACATCAATATTTTTAACCGATTTCTAAAAGGAGTTCTCATTCTTCATTCTTTATTTATTTATTTTAAAGGATAATTTTTTAGACTGGTCTCATATATATTTTTTTTTGTATTTAAAAAATAATAAATAATAATATATAAAAAGATATTGTATTATTACATTAGACGCTGATAAGCGATATTATATCCAGCCACATGGATTTCATTTTGAGAAAATGGCACAAAAAGATGTAAAACAAAATAAATTTGGTTCAAGACGTATCTTTTCTCTTCTATTTTGATAAAAGGAATAATGAACGAATAGCCAGATTGGTATAATAAAAAGTTTTATATAGCTACTTTTTCAAATATATAATAATAAATATTTTTACGAAATAAAACTAAAAAAACCTTTATAGAAATGTTTACTTAAGAAAAATTACAATAGCAAGTTATCAAATTTAACGAACAGTGGTTTTACGTACAGAAGTAATCCGCCTGCAGTCGAGCTTTATCGTTTACATTTCGCAAAACTCACGAACAGAACAAAGCTCACGTGCGCCGAGTAATAAGATTACTGACATAAAGCGAAGCGAATTCGTATCGATTTAATAGTTTCCGGAATCCACCTAAACGATTCGTGCCTTCGTGATTTTTTTTATTCGATAACCGACAAACGGGAAGTATTCGAATGGGAAATAAATTTCACTCGCAGAAATTAATCTTTAGAGCTTCATTGAGAAACACGCTTTATTAGTTCGATTCGATCTAAAACTTTAAGTGTCATAAAATACAAAAACGAGTATTCGATTCCGTTTCTAATTACGATCGTTCGTTTGGTTTTCTATCACAATATTTACCATAATCGTAAACTTTAATCTGCGATACTGAACAATTTACATCTATACACACGGTTTTATAAAATTACTAACTTTACATAAAAATCTTATCGACCCAACAGGCTAATTATGCGAAGCTATGGCTTTCACAATGCGATTAATTTTGACAATTGATTTTTTCGTTTTAGTGCAAGAAATCAGAAATTAACTGCCAGAGTGTAGCATTTTATAATTGCAATAACTCACCGTAATTAATCGAAAACTATCGTTATTATTATAATACGCACTATTGTCATAGTTAAGATCTGAGTACCGAAAAAAATTGATTCAAGGTACCAGAATGTTGCAAGCTTTGATAGAAAAAGGTTTAAAAAATTTGCCCATGGGTGAATTTGTGTTATTATTTCCATTCAACTGTGACTACAAGTCAATGACCACAAAAATAACAATAAAAATGTATTATTTTATATATATACTTATAATAGATAATAGTTTTATATTCTAATATACGATGTAACGAATAAAATTGATAAACGAAGTATATTATGACAAATGACGCGCATTTCGCACGGTGAGGCTCTATGTCGCGAGCTTGAGAATAAAGGATGGCGGTAGATATAATTCGACGCGAACTTCTTTCGTCGCTTTATCTGGTTCGCTTTATTCGCACATGTAAATGCATTTAGCTCCCACCTCCTTATCTCGTCGTACACCATTAATCTTGTATAACAATGTCCCGCAGTGTAACATCGACGACTTAATCAACAATTCTTTGGTGTAATTTCAGCACAATTTCGGCGTCTGCGCTGATAACGCTCGGTATCGCAAAACTATAAAGACAAAAAGATTTTTATCGCGTTTTAATCGAACCGCTTCTGAGCTTCATTTAAAAGATCAACGGCTTACTATTTCTTTATTTGGAAACTTATCTTATTCATTCGAAAAAAGATAAGTTACGGCATTGTGATTTTTTTTCAGATATTCTCAGAAATCAGCTGTTTCGATAAATTAAAGTTACCAATAATAGTTTGTTGCCATTTATTTTAATACTGTTTACTATGTTTCTTCAATAGCTCGTAGGTATTTATAATAAATGTCTACTGTAAAGTTTGAGGTATCTTTATATAGACTTTTATTAAGAAGAAAGGCTACGCTATTTCAATCGAATTGTTACAAAAGTCGAAGTCTCAAATATTTTATATTAATTACAATCTTCTGGATTAAAATGTGACGGCACATAGTATTTGGTAACACCATTCGAAAGCAATGACGCAATCAAAACATATTACTTATTATGGAGTCGAAATTTTTCATTTAAAAACTTCCGGCAAATTAATACTATATCAATAAACCTTGGGCTTACGTTTCATCTGTTTTAATTACCAAAAGGTGCTTCGAAATCAAATGCGAGGTACATGAAATTAATTAGACCACGTCCATAACAAACAACTTGTTACTGCTGTGGTTAGATATAAACATTAGCTTTAACCGCAGTTTATCTCAAAATTTTATCTCTTTGACGAAAATACTTTCACTTTTATACTTGTAATTATATTTATACTTTCTCAATATAACTATAAACTGAAAAATTGTTTTAGTGAAAATAAACTATTTATTTCAAACAGAAATATAATGTAAAAAGTAAATTTAATAAAGGTTAGGTTTTAAATTTAGACGCGAGTTTTAAGAAAACGAAATAAAAATTATAACATTTTTTATAATTGATTTATTTTTTTAATTTAATACTTAAAATATTACAATATCTTATAATATATTATTTTCACAGCCATAAATAATATTTACATAATATATTTTTTACAAATAGAACGATTATCATATTATACAATGTGCTAATGACTAGATATACACAATAATACAAAATCTGTCCTATTTTTGTTGCCACCAAGTAATAGCATCTAGTAACTCATTGTCATCCACAGTAGCTACTTCTGAGTAGTGGTTGTTTTGATAGTAATCGTTGTTTGTAGAGCAACTCGAGGACACACCCGATGAACATTCCGAGTTAGTAGGCGACGGCACCGAGTCGGAGTACGGCGAGTTTCGCCCACCAAAAATTCCTTCGTCAACTTCACTATGCATCGATGAATCCATTGCAATTTTACTTTCTTGGGTAATGCCTAAAGCTGCGTCGCTATCTTCTATTAAATTTTCCAGGTATCTTATATACTCCACTACCATTCGCAACGTGTCAACTTTGCTCAGTTTTTTACCGGAGCCTCGGCGAGCGCCACCAGACAAAGCGCTGACAATTGTCGCAGGCAATCTTTTTCTTAACGCGTTGAATCCATCGTTTACTTGCTTCACGCGATTCCGTTCGCGAGCGTTCCTCCTCGCTATAGATGCGGCTTGCGCTCCACTATAATTATTCTTGTATGTATATTTCTTGGTCAAAGTACAATCCATGTCTAAACTCTCCTCAGGATTTGGCGCGATAGGAACAAACTTTGGTAACTCGTTCTTGTACTGTGACAAGTAGGATATGTTATAATTCTTGCTTTGAAGCATGTCGTATTCACGATCACAATGTTAGAAAGAGCTTTAGCGTTCTCGACTACGAGGTAATGAATGAGGGCGATGGGGCTTTGCGGCTCTTTATATGGCCCACCTGAGCAAAAAAATGAATAGGAACACTCCCACCCCTATCCTTTTTTTTGGGACGGTACCTGGATTATAATTTTTTCAAAAAGTGAGCGAGTATCCCGAACTTCGTACACGTGCCGTTGAATGCACGTCGACTAATGTGTACATAAATCGATTCGATGACTTATTATTTTATAAGTATTTTTAATTACTAGTGGTCGCATAGTGGTCGAAATTCAACTGTAATTCAATAATTTTTTAAGTTTGATTCTTATTGAGGTTCTTGCGAATGTTTAACTACATGCTGTATTATGTATTAAACTTATGATATATATAACAATAAATATGCTATAAGCTCATTGATTTTGGTAACCTGAATGTCCACCACTTTGGACGACGTTGCCTAGCAACTATATGAGAAGCGAGAGTATCTTTGGGCCAACAAGGCGACAATTGACGATCTTATAAAAGTTCGAAATGGGTAGAAATTTCTAACTTCAAATAACATAAACATATCTAAACACATAAAATATCATTGATGGCTGTTTAAATTAAAAGAATTTGACAGACGCGTTGGCGCAATGGTCACTGCAACTGACTAAAGCGCTAACGGTCGCGGGTTCGATCCCCGCTCACGGCAAACGTGTGTATTGGCCATACAGATGTTTTTTGTGGTCTGGGTGTTTGTGTTAGTGTTGTGAGTGTTTCCGGACCCCCGACACAAGGTCATGAGATCTTAATGGGGGCCGTTGAGTGTGATGCGTTATTATTATTATTATTATTTTATTATATTTGTTGCACAAGCAATTTTGTGTACATCTACTATTTCTATATTCATAACGCTAAATCTCGTAATGATACCTACATATGAAGCTACATATAATAAAGGGGTACAATTTCTCTGGACACATTTAATTTACAGGATTAATCATGTATGCAAATGAAATTCGGTGAAAATAACCATATCATCGTTTTTTAAGTTAAGAAAAATGGATTTCACTGTTTGCAGAAAACCTCTAAACGGTTTGGGAATCGAACCTTATAGTTTTTCCCAATATTTTTTTAAATTTATTACTTCTTATTACATAGGTCGTATAGATAAAATGGCACCCTCAGTGTGCTATAACAAGAAAGCTAGGTTTTGAACCTTGCTTTATCTGATGGAGTGAACTTTTGTCGTAGTGTATAATAATAAATAAATAAATAAACGCATCATATTCAACGGTCCTCATTAAGATCTCATGGCCTCGTGTCGGGTGTCCGGAAACACACACAACTCTAGCACAAGCACCCAGACCACGACAAATCTCCGTATAGCCAATACAGACGTGTGCTGGGGGCGGGGATCGAACCCGCGGCCGTTAGCGCTTCAGTCAATTGCAATGACCACTGCGCCAACGTATCGTATACGAAGTAATACTGGAAAATTGAAAAATTTTGTGTTACTAATAATTGGACACGGACTTCGTTTTGAGAAAATGGCGTCTAAACATGTCAAACCTATTCTTAACAAATATGTTTGAAGAAGTATATATCCACCTTTTCTTTTATTTTTTGATAAAAGGTATAATAAATTAAAATCAGACTGCTACATTTAATATATTATCTAATAAAAAGTTTTCCAAATGTTTGAGATTATTGTATAAAATGCAAAATATGTAACGCTCTTGAAATTTGAAACAATTAATTAAGAAGCTATTTTCCGTACTTATTTAGTTTATATGACTTCAATTTATTTTTAATAATGTTAAATAGGTGATGCAATATCAAAATACATCAATATCTCCGAATTTCACTTTTTGTGGGTTGACACATTATTGCTTATCAGCATCCAATTATGTATCAATTTTATATTATTTGTTTATATGTATGTATGTTATAACAGGATAATGTTATGTGTCTAAAAATATAGTAATATATTGGATGCAAGTCTTGTTTAATATTTATGAGATAAATTTTGTGTTCTTCTATGGTAGCTAATTGTTTCGAGATGGACTTAAGCAAAATTTTTTTTCGATGCTACGTATAAATAAAATTACAAACACACAATTATATAAACGCAATCTTAACACTTTATTCCAAGCAAATGTAATCAATTAAATGAGACTATATATATACTATACGCGAATACTGTTTAATTACATTTTTTTAATTTATGTATATATGTACCTATTTAAAAAGTATATTGTGGTAAAAAACAACTTTAGCATCGAGGTGGGTCGCCAGTGTGATCATAAAGTTAACGCCCGTGCGTTTTAATTACTAAGAAAGTAATATATTTTCGTATAATATTTCATTTTATAAACGGTATTTTTATAATTTTTTTATTAAAAATGAAGTGCATACGAGTACATTATTATATTCGTGCAATTTTTAATACCTCGTTTTGTAAACTCTTTATACAATTTTTAAATAATATTTAAATGTATCATTTAAAAATTAAAACATATAATTAAATTAGCAATAGTAACACATTATGGTTTACCCCCAAAGTTTCAACACGCCTTGATATCACAAGTATATTTAAGTTAGTATATATTTTTAACAATAAACTTTGTATAGTGGTATCTTCAAAAATGAAAAAATCTTAAAAGGCTACATACGTTTGAAAAATAATCTTCCACTTTGCTTCTCATTAAATTATACTTAAGTCAAGTGCAATGCTACAATGGTGTACACATAATAACGCAATGGAAAATTTATGACGGTCGCTCGATTCGAAAATGAAACAACACGCATTTTATGGTATTTGTGCGAACAACAAAAACCAAGACCAATGGTAATACCTATTTCACCCGCGGACCTCACAAATTAATTTCAACTCTATCTTATTACAATTAAGATATATATTTTTTGGTAAAGTCACCAACTTTAGTTTCTGCAAGCGCCTTGGGCGGCATGCCTTCAGTGAATTTTCTAAAACGGTTACGTTAATTTAGAACTAAGGGCGTCAGTATTTTATATCCTCTTCAATGGACAAGAGCCCGCTATTGTCACTTTCATTGTGCTGTAAAAAGATTACACAAGGAATGTGGGCCAGCCATTGAGACAAGGAAGAATGAATTGTTTAGAAGCCTTCAATCATTCCCATTGACTGAGGCGCTAAACTTGAGTTTAATAGACTTCGAGTCGCCTCGACAAGTTACTCATATTTAATTTTGTTCCATTGATTCTCTTTGGTCTACCTGCTGTCGCTTTGAATGTATAAAAACATTGCCTTTTATATTACAGAGTAAATGGAATTCTTGAATATTAATTTTAATATATTACATTTTTTCAATGTAGGCTTATTTGCAAACATAATTTATGTAATCCAACACTATATATAGTAACTTATAAAAATATATTTTATATGTATGTGATAAATAATTATTTTAAAAAATTCTTATAAATGTTAATCATTTATTTAGATTTAGGTATGACCCAAAATGTTAATGGTGGTTATATTTATATTAAATAACTATAAAACAACTTGAAATTTCCTAAATTGTCCTAAACATCAATTTTATGTAATAAAAAATTTAACTATTAAAGAAATTGTAATATTATTAATATAACGTAGAACAGCATAACATTTAATGTCTCCCCAGAGTCATATAACTTCTCGCATCGTGGCTGAATGAGCGCTACGCCCATCCATCATTTACCTAGCCTCCTTCCTGCAAGTGAATTCGCAAAATATAATAAAATTGTGGGAGTGATACAGTCAAGTACAGAATGTGGACAAAAGCACCACGGGCGTGCGCACAATGCCATCGTCAAATAACATTTAGCCAGCCCACACCTTAGAAAATCGCAAAATAGAGACATCTCCACACAAAGCCTTATAAAGGAGCAAACGGGACCATCACCGATAATTACAACCTTTGTAACTTATATACTTAAATACGATCGTATGACATGCATAACAATGATCTGAAAGAAGGCCCTTCAAGCTGGATTCGCAACACGGTGATTGAGCACCTAAAAAGTTTTAATAAAAATCGCAAGCTCTAATCTCTATAAAAAATACTTTAAGCTATAAATGTAAGCTTTGATATGTTTATTATTCCTTTATTCGTATTTTAGGACTCCCGCTTCGATATAGACGCTAAAGACATCTAAAACGCTATTCTAACCCATCAATATTGTCACTGTTTAAGGGAAAAAATTCTCGAAGTCCATCTTGAGAATACTTACAATTGGCTCGTTAATAAATGCAAGAGAAACGTAGACACATTCCACTTTAGCATTGAAATTTAGTGCAGTTAACCGAATAAATATCGAGTATCGTATCGAATCTACATATAAGTGGGCAGTGCCCTCGTAATAAACTCATTGGGCGGATTATAGACAAGTACCGATCCCTTGACAGTTCCATTACCCGGGCAATGCGTAACTAATATTAATGTATATACAGCAAATACAATCCTTGCGAATATGCGGCGCGGTGGTCTGCGCGTATTGGATAAGTCTTTGATCGATAAAGTTGTAGTTTAATTACTAAACTGGAACTGAAACGACTTTCAAAGATACCGCACTGTGTCCTCGCGAGCCTCCTTAGTAAAGGATTATTGATCTAGGAACTAACAACGTTATTAACGTATGATAATCTGTATTGATCGTAAATCTTGTTTATATTTGTTGGTAAAAATCTTACGGACCTGATAAAGTTATAAATAAAATGCTTATGAGTGGCTAGTTCTTTGATCATAAAATCGGATTGAAAGACTTAAAATTTTGACTAGATTTTGTATTTGACTTTTAAGTAAATTTCAGTAAAAATCTTAGATATCTGTAGACGTAATAACAAAAATACTTCCAAAATTTCAATACACCGGGCAACGCCAAGCCAAGTGAGCGAAAGACCGTAAGTTAATATTTTTTTAAGTATGAACTATTGAAGTTCGATTACTGTTTGACCATAGACTATAATATGTTTGAGATCGTTGATATTAACGTTAAATTGATTAAAAATAATTATTATTACTGTTATTATGTAGGTATTTGATATTATCATTACGATGTCAACAATTAATATTTATTTTATTTATTGTACTTGTAACAAATTTTCTGCCCTCCTTACCGATTTAAACTTAAATTATGCCAAATTTCACATTCAAAATGCCTTAAAAGACTACAGAGTGAGATATTAATACATGTAATTAATATGAAAATTATTTAAACAGTATTACGACACATTTTGCGTTTTGTTCTTTAACATTTAAATTTAATTTGAAAACTAATCGTGGATAAACGAATAGGCAGATGAAATATCTAATATCATTTTGAGCTGTTTGCATAGTTTGGCACAAGCCACATGAGTAGATCGAAGATGAACACCTTGCCGACATGTGTGCAATCCTTTCGCATCTGCCGATCTTGCACTGATTTTTATTTATGAATAATATGACGAATTATGGCTGGCCTTTTATTTGCGCTGCCACCTTTCCGGATGTACTTCGGCGGCGGATGTTTCTATCCTTCAATGTTGCGAAATGTTTTGCTGAGTAATAGACCCGAAATATCTAGTACCTTCGTTAATCAAACAATAATATTTTCTTTATTAAAAAAAATAATAATAAATAAAAACAATTTAATATTAATAAAAACAGTGACAGAGAAATTAAAACAATCGCCGTGAATAAAAAAAGCTATACTATGTAAAAATTACTTTCAGGTATAAATTACTATTTTAAATATTAAATAAAATTTCTAATTTAACCACAACACCAACAATCGATCTTGCATCACACTTAAGAAAGACGCAAAGATCCATTGAATAAATGAACCCAAATATGACTTTATCAGATAACAATGGTGGCCTACTTTGCAAAAAACTGCCCGCGATTAAATTACGAGTACCATTGAAATACCTATCAATCCTCTACGCTTCTATTTAAGAGTGTATTTAATAGAATTATACGCATGACAGTGCCCTAAGAATCGCATTGTTGCGCAACATCAGTCCCCTATTGACATATAAGCTTTTTAGTGGTCGCATCCCATTGTGATCGCCTACTTGAATTAATGGTTTAATGTATTTTTTCAACAATGTCGTACGGCCGCACGCGACATGTTTTTGATGCATGGTTTAAAAGAAAATTAATAGTTAACAGATATCCTTATTAAAAAAGATGTTCACCCGCCAATATTAAGGGACATCTTAATTTAAACGATAAAAAAAAAATTAATTACTTTGCTATATGATGCCCGTAATTACTCAATTATTACTATTAAATGCCTGGTCATTTAAATAAGTAAGCTTCTATTGCGGGAATTAAGAATATTACATTAAAAAAAATAATAAAATATAACTACATTTAATCAAACATATTAAATGACACGTATTGATTAGTTAATTCTAAATTTTAAATGTATTTTACAGTTAAAGCTTATCAACTTTCCACCATCCGCGACGCACCCTGCAGTGTAACGCTAACTCAAATAAAACTTAAGAAGCCTATAAAATTAAAGGTAAAGACAGGAAACAGACACGACTTTGATAAGACTTTTGAAAGTGTAATATTACATTATACATTCTGTGAGAACTATTCTCTTTTATGGCACAGAAATAAACACACCATGATTCAGTGTTCATTAAATTAATATACATTTTACGATCGCGTTCGCGTAGAATATTTATATAGAATATATTCTCCCCCTCTCTCTTTAATTTATTAATCATTATTTCTAAAAATTTAAAGACAATGTTTTCCTTAGATTAATATACAGTATCTTAATTCTGTAAAGACGAACGTAATGTGACTTCTATCTAAAAAGTGTTCGAAAGGTCGAGATAAAAAGGGTATTAGGGTAGGGCCCCTTTTCGATTCAAAGAGTTTTATTCTTTAACAAAAACACTTACAACATTATTTGATAAAAAAAGTCTTTAAATATTTTATTTATATAACAGTTTATAGTCTTCCTTATACTTAAAGCCTACACAATCACGTGCTGTGTTTACACCACTGAAGGCTATACAGGGCATAATCAGTATTTTAATGAAATATAATAGTACGTCATTTAACTAACTGATAGGTTAAGAACTCTCATTAGAGAAGTTACACTCGTACTTATTCCGTCGTATTCAGCATTATAGCCACTATTTCTGCTCATTATTTTAATTTTATTGAATTAAATTAGTGTAAACGTATAAACGTAAGCATAAAATTTTATGTGTAATGCGTTTAAAAATATTTAATAAAATTATTATGAAGCATTAATAATCATTTATTTTATACCAGAATTAAAAATTAATATTTACACGGTTCTTGTACGACAAGTGTCAAATGAAAACTTTATTACTTAATTATAATAAATTTTATTACTTTATTAATAATAAACGAATCTAACAAAATTGATTGTACAAAAAGTTTGGAAGAGCTTAAATCCCGTTGAAATCTTTGCGAAACTTCGTTCAACGTAAGCTTTATGCCTGAAACATGTCATCGGATATGACTTATGCTTTAATTTCTAGGATTACAGTTCGTAGTATATGCGCACAATATCAGCCGTCTTAATCTCGAATTTTCGACATTTCATTAACATTATAGCTTAAAAGGTAGCGTTATGTTAAATTAAGTTAAATCAAGTGATTTTAATTTTATAACTAAAGTAATTGTAAAATAAGTCGTAACTAAGTAATTTTAAGTATAGTTGAAAATCATATAAATATAATTATCGATGTTTAAATAAATACATAAAACTATTTAGAGACGTGACAATGTTGTCTTCTCATTATGCGTGCAAATGAATATTTGTATTAAAACGAAAGTTAAGCTTTTTGGTTTCACTAAACAAAATGCAACCCTTTCTACGGGGCGATAAAGTTGAAGATACGTAGAGGTTTGACTATCAGACGGTTTGATTTTTGAAATCAGAATGCAAAGAAATAATGTGACAACTTGACAAGATTATTAAACATTTTTTTAGATCAAGAAATATGATTTGTCAAACAGACCGAACATTTTTATTTTAAATATGTTTATATTTAGAAAATATAACATGGCAAGAGAGAAAAACGTTTTTAATTAATTTATTGTGTCTATTACATTCTATTATTTAAGCAAAATACTTTAAATTAAGTTACCTTTTATATTTAATTAAAAACAACGAAAATTGAACAAGTAAGAATTAATGCTGGAATATAAAGCTTTCTCATAAATTATCGCAACATATATATATATATATAATATATATATCGTATCGTATCGTGTCATCGTATCGTATCGTAGTCCAAATTATATCGTTATGAATGACCTGTGTCATTTAGAACAATATAGTCGTAGCCATATATGGACGCTGATAAGCAATACTGTGTCAAGCCACACGGACTCCATTTTGAGAAAATGGCGTCTAAAGATAACATACGTATTCTTAATATATTGTTTTGAAGACGTTTATATTTATTTTTCTTTACTATTTTGATAAAGGGTATAATGAATTGATTGTAGATTAGTATAATAAAAAGTTTTATCTACTAATAAGTTTTTCAGATATATGATTTTCTTGAATAACTAAAACATGTAACACCCTTCAATAGTCTTATCATTAAATTAAGACACTTTTTTCCGTACTTATTTTGTTTAAATGACTTGAAATTTTTTTCAATAATATTAAACATGTAACCAATTTTCAGAATACATCAATATCTCCGAATTTGACTTTTTGTGGGTTGACACATTATTGCTTATCAGCATCCATATATTTACTTACTTTAAAGTTTGAGAATACGAAATCTAAAGAACAACTTACGTTTGCGTCACAACATTTTGTAGGTTTTGATACATTTAATAATCTATAAATATAAAAATAAATGCAACTTTTCGTTGTAACTTATAACTCAAGATCGTTCTTGATCAAGATCGCTCGTTGTTTTTGATTCGGATAGCTCGTACTCACCTATCCAAACCAAAAGTTCAGGCTTTGTTCGGACTATTTAGTAGGTAGTTTATCAGAAGTTTGCACAAAATCTGTCGTTAACATAAAACCATTTAACTTAAATAGTTTTTTTTTCAACTATATTAATTAAATTGCGATCGCAATATAACAGCCCAAGATATTAGTAAAACCAAAGCATAAGAGACAACACAATTTATAGTACGTATTTTAACAATATATATTGCATGGTAAAATAGTTTTATATGTTTGTTTATGTGTGACATTTGTATATTTAATTTTTTATATGTAATAAAGTCTTTTACTTTATGTACTGTTTTTCACCTGTTCAATTTTATATAGATTCCTACATTAGGGTTGCCTGTAAGACATCACTTTTAGCGATAAGGCCGCTTTTGCACCATGTAATGTATGTATTTATTTTTATTATTTTTAATGTTATTTCACTGTTCAATAAAGTGTTATTATCTTATCCATCCTAAGAGATTAATTATCTTGGTCACAATACAATATTTATATCTGACTTCCATAATGACGATATTCCCAATTTTACTTAACTCATTTATTATTTCGTATTACTGTTGTTGTTTTACAAATCTAACATAACTAAGAATATTTAGCGATATTTTACAAAACAAAATAATATATTAGAAAATTATAATTACTTCAATATCAAACAAGCCTCTTTATAAATCAGCTACTTACCCGGTGGCCTTAAAATTTATAAATAACATTAATACGTATTAGACACACTAATGATAATTAAAAGAAACCTTAGTCAACAACAAAAAAGGCAAATGAAATACAGTCAGTGATTTACCGTGACAATTTATTACACGAAGCTTCTAACTCGTACGAGGTTTAGGATAACCACATACTCACGAATAGTGTCGAATAGAATTGTGTAGCTTATACTCTCTTACTCTTATCAATAATTTAGTATTGATTATGATATAAAAATTAAGTATGAGTATAATTTTTTATACAAAAAAAGTCTATGACAAAAACATTGTGAAAATTAAATTATATCAAAATAATACTATAAACAAAATATTCATTTGAAATTACAAACACTCACATAACTGCCCAAAGAATATTAATGAAATTCGGAATGAAATTAAGTTATAATCTGAATTACCACATAAGCTACTTTAAATTCCGCAAGTACAACCTCGGGATGCAGCTAGTAATTTCAGTGAAAGTTAAATAAATATAAACGTATTCTGCTCTGGTGTCGCCGCCCTAAAGATTTAAACGCTATTAAAGCGCAGGCGGCTCCCTCTCTCGAGACACTTAAATAACTGATATAACTAAAATACTGACGCATTTAAGATATCGGTGACTTCTAAATATCTTTAATCCGCATGTACTTAATGTATTTTTAATAGTTTACCCGCGACTGATTAATAAAACTTTTATATTCTTAATTCGAACATTATTACTTCACCTTTATTTGAATGCTTAAAATAAGCTTTATGTTCGTATGAAAAAAAATCTGTAACGACTGTAATAAGATTGTTTATTTCACTACCTTTGCTACCATTATTTTGCTACCTCTTTTCTCATTTAAGGCATAGGGGAAATTTTTAAGCGATTTCAAAAAGGAGAGTCTCCCTCTATCATCTCATCTCATCTAACTAGTATTTTCCCGGTTATACCAGGGCGTGTTTTTACTATTCTAATCCAAATATTGACGAGTTACTGATTTTTACACAGAGCAATTGCCATCTGACCTCCGCAACCCCTGAGAGCAAGCCAGTAACCATTTAGAGTAGAATAATTTCCCTACTAAGAGTAATGATCATTATCAGATGACTATGATAACAACCGGGACCGTCAGCTTTACGTTCTCTCCGAGACACGGTGGGAAGAGCCACAAGAACAAACACCCAAACCGGAACAAATATGTAAATATGTGCCCGAGCAGGGATCGAACGCGCAACCGTCGGTATTAGAGGTACATTCTGAACCTCTACACTAGAGCGGTCGCTATCTGAGAATCTCCTATTCTACAGTAGTAACTTAAAATTCTTTTTCTGTCTAAAATTCTTCAATTTAAAAAAAAAACTGAAATTTCTTTCTAAATACTTCATTCACAAGCAGATACAATCAACATTCGTATGGTACCCATATAAGCCAACGTAAAACATTTTAAAATTTATTTCAAATAAGATACCGTGATTGCTAAAAGTAATAAACCCCTAAAACATACAACCTCGTTGTGTTCCAATCGATAATTAAAGGTGTGAAAAAACAACACATAAATTTACCTTTTGCATCCGAATTCGTGTACACCTAAATCAAGACACAATTAACACGTCATATTTTATGGAAGTTGTGTACCACTTAATCTTCAAAATGCATGATCAATGCATGTGAAATCGATAACCGTTAATTATTATCGTATGGAGTATTAAAGTTTTTAATAACATTTTTTCAAACTACTAAATATATTGGATATCACAAACAAAATATAATTTTTCACAATAGAAAGTAGACTTATTGAACTTTATTCAATACTTAAATTGTTAAGAAAATAAAAATTACTATTATTAAAAAAACTGAAACGTATAAAATATAGTATGTTTTTATTTTACATATTTATTTAAATTAATCAGTGTTTATTATGATTAATATAGCAAAAACTTACTCGTTTTTACGAAATTTGCGCGATCGAAGAAGTATGAAAATTTGCACACTTATATAGAGAAGGAGAGGGGAGTGCGGAATATTATTATTATGTTTTTAAATATGTATAAAAATATATGAAATCAAAAAAAATATTACGCACACTAGCGTGTATTTGACACACACACACACACGCGCGCATATACACGCTTTTGTTTATGCTCAAACTCACAATTTAAATTAATTATGGTCTTATTTCAACCACTGGTTGACCACATAAAACAAAATTGTCAAGTGTATAAAATATTCCATACAAGCTAATTACTTATTTTAATTTATTTATTTATTCAACTTTATTGCACACAAATAAATATAGAGAGAGAAAACAAAAATGTATCACGTTATATACCAAGATAGCGTGCAAAGGCGGCCTTATTACTAGCAGCAACTGCAATTTTTGAGAGATTTACAAATAATAGGGTAGTGCAAATTTTTTACTACATTATTAATAACATATAATCTTACATACTAACAATATATACACAAATATGTATACATAAATAATATATTAAAAAAGAACATAAAGACATATATTACTTAATATATATTTAAATACATAAATATTCATTGTCTAATATCGTACGGTAAAGTATTCCATAGCTTACGCATATAGTCATTATCTTTAGAGTTTATATTACAAATATTTAGAGTATACATTGCGTAAGCCACTACACGGTATGCCCGCACTACTAACCCCAAGCTGTAAAGCTATAATATATACAGGTAAATCTTTTCAATTTCGCCTTTGGCTATTTGGATAGCAAATGATGCATCCATTTCAACTTAGATTATCTCTGAGATAATTTCTGAAACTAAATTAATACTCTCACTTTGATAAACAAACAGACATTTGCATATCTGAATCGAACTTAGTTGATTTTACAGATTGTGATTTTGATATTTTAATAATAATAATTAGTTAAATATTTGAAAATATGTTAAGTATGCAATTAACTACACGTTAACAACATAACTATAACCAACGTCAAATAAAAACATAGTAAATTTTTTTAGTAATTTGTAATTATGTTATTGTCGAATTATAACTGTTGTATTATTTCCTACTGATTACATCGTTTTGTATGTAAATCTATTTGATTGAGATTATCCACATACTGGTACACCATATTTTTAATATAAAAAGTATCAAAATGTTTGCAACACGCTATATTAAAAAACGGTTCGCTAAAACAAGCAATCTTTTGGGATAACTAATAGCTTAATTCTATATTGCATTCGCTAAGGTGCTTGGTTTCTCGGCTTCTCATTGTGTCGAAAACGAGCTCCCCTTAATAAATGTATGGTATTAACCGCAGACGTTTACAAATAACAACACATAACAATAGCGTTCCTTGACTTTGTTTGATATTCAAATTTTTTGATTATGCGCGAGCAGGCTCTATTTTGACGTCTAAATTATATAAACACAGACAACGTGTGATTGCAGAGGTCACTGAACTGATAATCAAAATTCAATCAATTCAAAATTATATCGATACTAAGATCGTTGTTAATAAGATAACGACAATACAATTGAGATCTCGTTTGAGTTTTCGTTTTAAGAAAATTTTATTATTGCAATTAAATAAAAACTTAATGATATCTATAAAAATGATATCTAAATTACAAAGAGGTTTTAGCCATTACAATAATTAAGCAGCATCATACTAAAAATTCATTGTACACAAATGCACAGTCATATCATATTTATCAGCATTAGTGCGAGTACATTGATAACGTTTATCTTCATAATTATGTAGTATATCAAAAAGGCTATTTAAACAGTTAAAGCTTGAATATTTCACCGAGTAGTCCAATATAATTATTTTTAATATATTTCCAATTATTAACGCATATTACCAGCAGTCAAATGACTGGGGATTCCTGAGTTTGTTTTTTAACGCCATATATTTTAACATTTTTCTTACATTGTCCCATATATTTCGACTTCTTTATCCATATGATGTTCTTTAGTGAGATCATTTAAGGTTAATATGCGTTCGGCCACCCATCTAGCGCCCCACGCGGCGTCCTTGGCCACTGTGACGGATCCCCGGCACGCCCCTCATTTGTTATACAAATTTTATACTACCCTCCGAGCTAAAGCTCAGCAGCGAAAACCTGACGAAGAAACAATGGACCAAAATCGTTCGATTATGCAAGAACCTTGCAATTTTGTTACTGTTCGAATATAAAAAAAAATACTGTTTTATATATTTTTTTATTTTTATTACAAAAGTTGTATATGTATGTTGTAATAAAGATTATTATTTGGTTTCAATTTAATTAATATGTATCAAATATAATAACTCATATAAATGGAGTGGTCAATTACCTACTTCGCTATCTAATTCGATTCTTTTGTCGATGATAGGTATATTTTAAAATAACTTATTCTCATGTTGAAACAGAAAAACCGGTGGCACTTCGTTATTTGTACAATTAATGTCAAGTGTACGGAATTAATAAAGCAATTCAAAAAATTATTTTCATATTGTTTAAATATATTTTATATAATTATCGTTTATCTTGCCATTAAACAAATAATTTTATAATAAATAAAAAATAAATAATAAACGCATCACATTCAACGGCCCCCATTAAGATCTCATGATCGTGTGTCGGTGGTCCTGAAACATATAATACACAAACACTTAAACTACGACAAACATCCGTACGGTCAATATAGACGTTTGCGGTGAGCGGGGGTCAACCTCGCAACCGTTAGCGCAACAGCCAGTTGCTGTGACCACTGCACCAACGATCTGTCAAAATACCTGCTTGTATATACACTACTGTGTACACAAACGTTGGATTACACGTTGATTCATTCAATCACTGCAGCAGATCCTGCGTTCAATAAAACAACTGCGGACGGTCCAAATGCAATCTGATGTGAGAGTGAAGAAATTCCATTTAATTCACTATCACCCGAGGATAATTTGCAATTGTACAGAGGCAGTTGAGATTGAGACGGCAGGAATGGATTACTGCGCGCGGCCGCGGGGTTTTGGGCACTACCTTGATTAAATAAACCTTCAAGTCAACGTCACGCCGCCGGCAGCCAACGTCAGTCTTCGGCATATACCACACGGTCCATACCGATTTTTTTAATTTGAATTCCAAATAACATTACGCTTTCATTCGTAACTGAATACCGCAACACCTTTTAATTTATTGTTTTATTATCCGTTTACATTTGCGGCGTAAGAACATTGAATAAACATGCTGGAGCTGTTTATTATACACTATCTGCGCCCCGCGAATTCATACGTAAATAAACTCTGGGATATAAAGTATCTTGATTCCGAATATCACTTTAACCCTTAAATGCATCTTGTTGCCAAATGTATACATACCACGTTTCACGTTATTTTATTGAACTCATGTGGTATGTGTTTTCGAGCGCACTTTGACGACCATAGATAATAAATATAGTGAGTGTTAAAAACGAAATTATGCAAATTTCGGCGGCAAATCTATTCTTTTTTTACATTTCTATTTGGCGGTCGACTAAGAAGCGTCTCCGTAATTTTGTATTCATTAATATACAAGTGCTATTTCTTATAAAAAATATATATTCTCAACTATTATGAGGTAAATACCTAAATACCTAAAAGGAAACATTTTTTCCAGGCCGCAATAAAAAACCATGCATTTAAGGGCTAATACTTTGGATCGTTTCAACATGGAGAAGGAACAAACGTACAAATTACCTAACAATTTTTACAATATTTATAATGGAGGTTTGATACTAAATTCTATTTTTAATCTTTATGCGTAATTATACATATATAATAACCGACCTAAACTATTGGCATTTTTCTCTTTGATTTCGAGACTCATTCTCAGGGAATACAGGTATTCATTTATAATTTATGTGAGCACGGGCAAGCGATTTGTCTACTAGAAGCCACATTTGTTAGACAGAAGCTATTCAAACCTTTTAACTTCTATTTCTGTTCACAAATTGATTCGAAATCGAAAAATTCATATACACATTATTCTTAATAACTACAAATTTTTAAAAACAAATTTAAGTAATAACATCACAGGAAGTTGAAGTCGAATAATGCTCAAAATATCAAATAATTTTGTAAAATGTAATAAAGAAATAGACAAGACGTACCAAACATAAAACGCTGAGCCGTGTATTAAAATATGAAGGTTCATTTCGTTACGCCCTAAATTATGACTTTATAAAATACACCGAGCCTCGTATTTCACGCCGTGATAAAAGAAGATACGACGCATGCGGCTACCCATTACAATTTAAATCGGTGAATCTATTAACCGAGCTCAGAAATCGACGTGTGATATCGGAATAGAATTAAATCAATTACCACACCATTTCCCTAATCAACATTTAATTTCTATTAGCTGAGATAAAACTATTCGATATGCGCTGGGAGTGGTACTCGAAACTTTATTGATAGCCACCTGTGAATCGCTTCCACGCTTTCGAACGCCAATTAGGGTGACATAATATCTCGACGTGATCGAAATGCATAAAGAAGCGGTTAATGCTCTGTATTAAAATCACATCAAAACCATTATCTATGGCGTATCGTGACACCGTGCTGCTAATAAAATATGCTCGCGATGCTTTCACTGACCCGAACCCGATATAACGCTAAAATTTCTGATTTTATGATTCACAAAAATTTAAACTTATTACACACAAATAATTAATAATTATTCAACCTATGTTTGCTTTAAATGTTTAAAAATAATTTCTTGAGAAGAAAGCTCACAGGTAAAATCAATCATATTTTTCTTACGCTCCTGCTCATCATTTTTTCGCAAGAGCTCCCAATCATAAATCACTCATCCAACAAATCTGGTACAATGGGCAGCGAGACTACCCTACATAATAAATTCAAAGGATTGACTTGCGGAGTAGTGAGAACTCGTATATTTGCAGAAGCCGCCATATTACAAGAGTATAAATCTAACCGGAGTGTCGTTGGACAACGCCGACCATGAATGGAACCGCAATATGAGCGATGACCAGGCTTGAAGCGAACCAACCTATACGCATGTCAAGTACGGCCTCATACAGGACATTTTGACAACGAACAATACGAGAATTGAAATATGGAGCCCTCTGAACGGCTCGACTTTGAGCATGATGAATAAGACAATTAACTAATAAAATTCAGTTTTCAATCAAACATGAATGATCGGTCAGTCTCTTCACGATAATATTTTACGAGTTAGATGAGAGTTTTTATATAATATATAAAAAATGTTATTGAATAATATAATATATTATTTATTAATTAACCTACTCCCACAAAGAAGAGCAGGAATCAAGTCCATTTTTAATTTTATTTTATTGTTTGTACTTGAAAGTAAGTAGTATAGGAATCTATATGTATATGTGAAACAAAAACTTTGTACCCATTTTCATGAAAATCACGTGGACGGAGGTATATGAAATTTTACACACTTATAATTTATATAGAGAAAGAGAGACGAATGATATATTTTTTTTAATTGTACATAAAAAATACATATAGTCAATAAAAAAAAATTAGACCCGCACACGTAGTAGTGTATAATTTGGCACACACATCTATATATTGTTGTTTCTCTTTTGTTTATTGTTAAAGTTTGTGCTCAAAATGAGAATAGATCTGTGGTCAATCATAAAATCGGTTAAAAATTTAATGATTTACGGTCGAACTCCGACCGCTAGGCGACCACTACTTTATATTAAACAACAACAATACTTACTATTTAAAATTTTCAGCACGTGTTAATATTTTTACACGTTATTTTATACTTTATTGGCTATTTGGCACTTTTTACAATTCGAAGTTCTTCATTCAAAAAAGAGTTATTTTTTTCGAATCGCTTTACCAGTAGGTAATATAATGTAATGCTTAAAAATTATTCTTCCCTCCATTTTTTTTTAATCCTTGACTTTTGAGCCATCTTTCTTTTTTCTATCGTTGAATCACAGGACAACTTCAAAAGTGATAAATAATTTTGTGAATATTTTAAGAATATAAATAATACAAAAATAATATGTTGATAGCATAAGTCTACATTCGTTTTGATACTACTTCCTTGAAAAATACTCAATTTCATAAGTATGCTACCAGAAACAAATGATCATACATAACTGACGTTGCTTAAATTATATTATTCAATACAATACATGAACTATTAAAATAACATAAACACAATAAAAATATGAACGCAACTGGTCGCATTTTACATTTACCAATTAAGGTCCAGAAACTCTAAGGTTCTCAAGGAGTAACAGTATCTCGTCTTGCTTTAATAAAGATTAATTTCAAATGCCCCTGAATTTATTAAAAGCGAATTTATCATTTTTTGTCGTTTCTTACGGCGAGCTGACGTCAATTTAGCGGCTTTAGGGATGGAGTCAAAGCTAAAGAAAAAATACAATAGGATTATGCGGCCTTAATGGTGCTCCGAACATGGGCATTAATCTCGTCATACAATATTGATGTTTTCAAAATTTATAGCCGTTGCTTAGAGAAATCTTAAAGTCAATATGAGTTATTAATGTGTGAAGAGTCACCTTCTCAGCAATCCCTCCTCGAATGACATATTTTTATAAATCCACCGGAGATCATTAGAGAAATATTTTGGTTTTCGTTCGCAGAATACAATTGAATGTGTTCTTCAAAAAGTTGCCTCATAATTTTGTTATTAAACAAAATCATACGATTTTTCTCTCGATAACGCGTTATAGGTAATTGACAAAAACCTTTCGGTTCGCGATTTTTAGAATTTGATGTTTATAAAAAAATGTATGCGTGTAACACAATATATTTAGGTACTTATTTAATATCGTACTTTTATAGTACTTTTGAAATTTTATATTCATTATAATTACACATATAATATACTGTATTAAATAATAATGATGCACCTCATTTATATTTAAAGAAAAATCAAAATTTATTACACTAATAATAGTATCGAACAAAAAAATAAAAATATAAAAATTTCATTGTAGCGGTGCTGTATTAAAGTTAAGTGTGGCAGATCCCAGCTGTAACCAACTAACTGCAGCTCGTATACGACTCGACCGGAGCAGTATCACACTCTCATAGAAAATCGCTGTGAAGTAGCTAACATAGCTTGAATTTAGTACAGTGAGTGAAAAGCCTAACCCCTTCCCTCATTATTTTCCTTTCTTCCTATTCCCGCTAAACCCTTATTATTTTTAAGCCAATAACACATTTTTAGCTTCTCTGGTGCTGCAACCGTTCTGTCTGAGATGGTGATTACTTCATAAATCTCTTCCTTTTTAATCGGTTAAAATAAGGGATTGTATATAAAATAGTAAACTACACAGAAGAAGAAAGTTATACGTTAACTATAAGCAACAGGATCCTACACAAAAAATAAGAACATATATTCAAAATGCAATCTTCTATTGAAGACGTCATAGACTCTAATCTTAGAACAGCGGACATTGGTTTTCGAGGCACGTTCTGCGACGAAGGGGGCTTAATCTGATCCTCTTACGAATAGAAACCTCCTTCAAAGGCCCTTTAATCGTTCAATAATACAGTCGTGCATGTTTATTGTTATTTGCATGTGCATGTCGCGCATACGTTAACCCCCGCTGGGATTCGTAAATTGTAATTTGTCTAAATAAAATAAGCTAATAAAATTCAACCAATTTGTTATTCGAAATAGATGCTACGTAATGAATAGGTTTCGACCGTGCTCTACATACGGGTATTTGCGCTTGTCTTTATTTTATGATTAATTATACCAATTTGTAACAATTTTTCGCAATGTATATATATTAGATATCTATATCAAAGTATATTAATCGGTTCAACTATCACATTCAAAATATTTTGCGTACTGAATATGGAATTATGCAGTGAAGAAATTAATACTTCATACATACTGTCCTACGTAATATAATTCACAAGAATAATTTATACACATTTAACGATGATTAAAATTAATATTTTTACAAAAAACATGACCTATGGCAGCATCAGAAATCTGGGCGTTACATTATCATCCGCTTTGTTACAATTTAAATCAGTGCATTGCCTTTAATAAGAGTATTTAGATGATAAGACGTGATGACAGGCCTCGCGGGCACAGCTCGAGACGCAAATTATGGCAATCTTGACACCTACGAGGTGCTAACTGGGTGCACCCTGCAATTTGCCGAACGTGAAGTGTTACAAGTAACGCTCGCTGCCGGCTAACAGTCCAGCCTCTGATTCCGTACGCGGTGTATTCACTCGAATAAATATTTCTTACTTCATAATCTTAATACCGAGATTAAATATCTAAAGATATGCACTAAAGACTTAACCGAAACTTTCATTTTAAAATATAAAATTTAATATTGCTGGAAGCTACACCCGACTTTTTAGTGGCAAATAAAGATGTTATCAGAGTGATAAGCCCAAAAGCCACCTGGTTCAGTGGCCCGATGATCGCAACCGTGTGTAACACAGTCCGGACGAGGATCGTCTACCGATCCGCAAAACAATAGCGGCAACATAAGGATACGTGCTATCGATTGTGAATCCAGCTTCGCGATCTCTGTGCGGTATAATCTCGCAAATATTTATTATATGTCAAAACAATATGCCGAAATGGAACGCTTATTGTGGTTTTTACAAATGTGTCTGGTTTGCTCGGAGCGCTCGTTAGCGTGAAGTACGATGCATTGTGGGGGTACAATGGAGGGCGGAGCGGCCCGGGGCGACTGTGGCGCGGGAAAACGTGAACATCTCTGCTTCACGGTTAACCAATGACAGTTCAGAAAATGTCTGTGCAAAACAATAGAAACATTTGGTAATAGATGCCCAAGTTAAAGTATCGAGTTCAGGTTTATTAAGATACTTCTTCTTGTTTGATTACTATGATTAATTTAGCAATTGTATCGTAAAATATTAAATGTTAAAGTTTAGCCATTTTTCATCGGACGCATTGTATTTCGAGCTTCACACAAATACATTAGTATTTTTACTTCGCAGTTTAACGTTCTTTTTTATATGTATAATAAAGAGCAAAGTTTATAACTATTAGGGATTTGACAGATAAAGAAATAATCGAATGATTCCGTTAGTTGAATCGCGAGAACTTACAGAATTACCACAATTTTACGATAAAATAATATACTTTAATTACATAAAAGCGTCGTGAAATAAAAAGGCGGCGGCAACGCACGCGACATCTATATTAAAATTTAATGGTTTTTCGGTTGCACCTGCGCCGTACAGGAGTCGATCACATGGGATTCGACTTCTCGGTATCCGCAAAGCATTCAATTAAAATTTAATTACATCATTTCTAAACACCGACAGGAATACCGTTTTAATACTCTCAAAATTATTAAAACACAAATCGTATGATTATAATTGTGGTAGGCAAGAATTAACCTTATATTAAGTTTTGCTCACTTATTTCAATAAATTACGTTGACACCTGAACTTACTCTCAATGACTGATGGATTTATTGAAACTTACACCTTACGTAAGGTTATCTAGGTAACCATTACTAGGTTACAAGAGCTTTTTCTTATACCAGTTATCACAGTAAAACGTATAGTGCAGTTCTCGCTTTAAATATAGAAGATTTATTTTCTTTAACGCAATTGTTTGAGGGGTCTTCAGCATGGTTTACTAGATTATCTATCTATGTTTCCAGACCTACAAACACAGCAACAAAAATAATAATCGAATAATGCTCCTGTTAAATGACTCATATGTAGGTATGTGATTTTTCTTTTCTCATTTTCAATTGCTATATGCTTGATAATCGTTTATATTACTGATACTTTTATAAAGGTTCATAAAAACGGACAAAAATAACATAGTAACTTTAACAAAATACATCCGCTTTTGCCCCAAACAACGAACAGAAATATGAGTTGACATATGTATGTTTAAAATTGAAATAACTAAAATATGGTTGCTTCAATTTAAACACCGCATAAATTAAATTTAGCAATTTTACAAGGGAGCGAAAAATCTGTCTAATTTTTTCGCTTACCTGTAAAATTGCTAATTCTGAATTAGACGGTGTTAGAACTAAAGCAACAATATATTGTGTATTTTATATTGACTGTTATTAACTATTTATAATTTACACATCACGTGAACTACACACTTGATACAGAACGTAACTCATAGTCGTATAGTACATAACGGAAGAGCTATATTATAAGTTCATAGATTTTGGCACCCAGAATGCTGACCACTTTGGATCACGTTGTCAAGCAACCATCTAACGACTGAATATAACAGGACAGAGCATCTTTGGGCTAACAAGTCAATTCAAACGTTGAGCTTGTCATAGTCAGTAATGGGTACAGAATTTAACGTGAAAAAGTATGAATGTATGTATAGTTGTATAGTTATAACTAAAGAGCAAGTCATTAACCATTAGTTTCTTATTTCTCTTAAGAAATACATAATTGTTATATCTCTGGATTATATCTTCTACCTTCTATCCACTTTTAAAGTTGTTACGCGATATCAGGCAACTTGGACTTGCGCAATTAAAAATATTTAACTTTGGTCATTATAACCGCCACAAGGTCCATTCTAGTTACCATCACTTGTATAAATTATATAAAAATAAGTACATCTAGATAAAGACAGAAATATATAATTCGTGTATAATAGAAAGTGACGGATATAGTGGCAAAAGCAGGTGTCACGAGACATCTGCTGGTCAGGCACGTGGCTCAACCCTCTAAGCCGACCTACGTGAACTTAACTACGTGAAAAAGAGAAATCGTTTAAAATCCTGCAATAACGTATTCAGCATAAAGTTTAAAGATTATTTAATTTAAAATTGTATTTGTTTGAAAATAAGAGTTAGAAACTAAAAAGTAGTAACTTAGAAGTAATAAAAAATTGAGAACCCGACTACGAAATAACAATTGCATTTCAGAATGGGTCAAACTGTTTAGGCTACAATAGGTCACAAGGGTTTTCTAGCTTTGACAGTTGACGTCCGCCATATTAATTTTTTGCAGACGTCATATAGACTGAGACACTTCGGGGAAGAATACAAATCTAGCCATTAAACAAAGAATTGAATTGAATACAAATCTAATGACACCTTACACTTACGCTACAGGAGGTTATAATGGAACAAAAATACATATACATCAACATACACGTGCATAAAAAACTTTACCCTCCTCTTGGGTTAGTGGGTTAAAAATTAAAATTTTTATCTTTTAACGAAAAACGTTGCGAGAGAAGACGTATATTACTCGCATGTGAGCTGTACACGAATGGGTATTTAGATTTATTCCCTTACCTGAAATTTGTATTCCTTATTAAGTGGTTTATCGTGTACAGTGTACAATATTTATTTCTTATGGACACGTAATTGATGGTGTAACTCCACATAATTCCGCCATCAATCCTTTGAAATGAAGTCCGTTTACAGGGAACCTGAAGCCGCGACGTACACCTTTTTCTTGTTTTATTTATTAAAACAATTTTACAGATAAGCATTGATGATGATAATTGTTATTTGAGGCAATTTAATTTAGTATTTGACAAATATAATCACAATAAATTAGGATATACTTGTATATGCATAACGATTATTTCAATACGACTACGCTAAATAGGTGTATTCTTGTTAGATAAACTTAATTTAGCTTTAAATAAAAATTATCATAGTAAATTAGACTATACTCACCCATTGATGGGTGTATGAATCATTATTCTTTTTTCTCTGATTTCCTAAACAAAGCCTTAAAAGCGGAACGGCTTAAATATAAATATATAAATCTACGATCGAAATATTTAGAGTTCTAGATGCCTAATGCTCTCCCTCTCTATTTCGTTCCTATTCCTCATTCTTTTTTAAGCTAGTTACGCGTGTATGGCTCCTCTGGTAATGCTAATGTCCATGGGCGACGTGAGTACTCATCAGCTAGATTTTTCTGCTCTTCTTTGTTCAAACTACTTCTCATGAATAGATACAATAACAAAACGATCATAAAACCTGTGAAAACAAATTATATGTATGCGTTAAAGGACGACCCTGAAGTTAACAAATAGGGGACCTATTTGTTAACTTCAGGGTCCCCTATTTGTTAACTTCAGGAATAATTTTTGGATACGGACATAAAGTACGAGAATGGCGTTAGGGGTAACAAAAGCAATTCGACTTTTTTTCTGTGTCAAAAATTTTTTTAGCCAACAATTTTTGAAGAACTCTAAAAGTGCTGTATTTAATTATTCAAATAGTTGTAATTTATATTGATATTCAATTGTTTATATGTATCTGATTTTTATTATTTACGCTAGAGGAAATCCTACAATAAAAATTCATTCCAATCGATAATCATCATAAAAATACACACGTACATTTCTGTGTGCAACCTTTAGGATCGTGTTAAAAGTTATTAAGATAATAAAAACTATATACTGCAAAACATTCATTCTTATGAAGTTTCAGATCGGACATGGACACCGTCGTAAAACAAATATTACAAATGAACTATAGCTTAAAGTTAAGCAAAGTTTCAGAAAAGTTTATATAAGATATAACCGTATTAATTTGATCACGAAAAGACATAGCAGTCCGTTAGCTAATCGGTTTTTACGAATTAATAAATAACGGGATCACAAATGCAATTTTACATACTCAAAAATTAATTAAAACACTAATTAAAAGGCGCAATTGAATATTTACGATTCCAACCTCTTCTCTGTCTCTTTTTATATCGTCGTGATAACAGTTTTATATTTACTTACTATATTTACATGCTGCTTTAACTTAAGCATTTGGCTTCACTTGTCACTAATTATCGATTTTTGTACTAAAAAAAAACTGTTTATTTCACCGTATTAATAGTAATGAATTATCAAAGAAATTTGATTTAAATTTTCGTAAACATAAATTTAATATAATTTTCAGTCTGTAATTTTACATTAAATTAATCTCAAATTAATTCATTTTTAGATATAAATATGCAAGAAGCCTAAAATACTAAAATAATTCTTTAATTAACTGTATCAATTGCAGGTAAGATAAATCACAACAAAATTTATTCGAGTATAATGACGACTTTGTAGATAAGTAATTTACTTGTAAAGATTACATCAGCACTTTCTGCGTCTTCCCAAACTTTTTGCCATGATATTTTATGATTTTTATGATACTCTTTAACTCCATAACCCTTTAGAGTAAGCCGTAAGTACAATAAAAGTAGAATAAATTCTCTACCGAGAGTAACGTTCATTAGTATTTGTAATAATTAGAAGGACCGACGATTAACACGAAAGCTAAAAACAAATATTTTCATAAATATGAATACACTACGCTAACTGGAGATCGGACCTGTTACCGTCGGTTTTAAAGATATATTCTTTATTATTTGGACCATTTTTCACTAAGGTAACCTAATTGAAGCCTACTAATAACAGCTCGTATACGCGCTGGCTTGACCAGAGCAGTACCTCACTCTCACATAAGAAGCGCGTGATATAGCTAATATAGCTGCGTTTCGAACGGTGAGTGAGAGAGCTGTAAGCCTAATCTTCTCCCTCATTACTTTCTTTCTTCCTATTCCCTTTTATCAATTATTCCTTGTATACAGTCTTGTAACGCCTGATCGTATTATTAAAGCAAAATTATTTATAAAAATAAATGCATAATCAATTTTTAAAGGAGTAAATTTAGTAAATAAAGTAAACAGTAACAATAGTTAATACATCCACATTTATACAGAGACGAAGATAAAAGTGAAAAGATAAAAATAAGATACTCACCCACAGATACGATCAGTCAAGAGTAATCAAAACCAGTTTTAACTTTTGTTCCTATTCCCCATATCATGTTTAAAGTAAGCAGGCAATATATCTATCAAGTTTTGTTACCACAACTGTTCTATCTATTTTGAGAAGGTGTTTATAATGAATTCTCCTAAAGAGATTACCACAATTCGAATAACAGCTAGGAATAGAACACATTTTAAAATTTTTGAAAAAAAAAATATCTTCAATTATGCATTTTATAAATATATTTGGTAAAATTAGGTACCTACATTATATAAAAATATTGGAATGTGTTTCTATGTTTAAACTAAAAGATTTGTAGTCATATACGTACAATATTATAGTGATAAAACTATAACATTTGAATAGGAGGTAATAGAAAATTATATGTATAAATAATCATTTAATATTTTCGTGTAGAGTACAGAGCATATGCAAAGAAGAGTACTAACATTTTACAAACATATCATCTTTTCTAACACGACCTAAATCCAAATTCATAGTCAAGCGAGAATGTTGTAATATTACGGTGAAATTTTAAATTGAGAATTGAGGTCTTTCCGGAAGGCCTTTCCACGGTGACATGTTAAGAAATACCACGGTACGGTCGCCACGGATAATTCCACATTACCATAATACAAATACGAATTCAGTTATATTAATTGTTTCGGTTAATTTAGGTTAATATCTATATACTTTTAACATAAAAGCATTAAACTTGTATTGTAGATAAGATTTGATATAACATTTTGTCATGTAAAACTTACTATTATTAAGCAACTATGTATTACAATAATCTTGAACCTTGGTTTGAATTTTTACAAGCAATAGTTTCAATCTTCGCCTTATTTTTTTTTATTATAGTTGTAACACAATTAATCCTTACAAGTATCAAGATTTACTTGTTTTTTCTCAAAATTACTCCGCTAAAGACACATCGCATGGTTGTACTACATCTAGGCACGCGACAAGAAGGTTCAAGAGTGGACGCATCGACAGGTTTCCTATAGTGGACTGGGTCTCAAGTAAGAATGCGATGAAAACTAAAAATAAGAATCCTTTAGGTTGACATTCATCACCATATTACATGTTTTGTCTTTAAAAATTGCGAATAATGTGATGTATTTTTACATATTATTGTTAAGTTTTTGCTTATTTTCTTTTGAGACGTCAGGATTGTGATAAAATTGCATCGAAATGAAGATGGTGCCTAATTGTTTATTGTTTCAAAAGTAATAAATAAAGATGTACATTTGGTTATGTTAAATCAACGATAGTTAGATTAAAAATAGAACTTCGAGCTACACGCGTAATACTCAATCTAACTTTTTTGTAATGTGTTTTCGTATGTTTTGTAATATGCGTTTAAAAAATTATAGTATTAGTTCTCGACCACGACATAATCACTTATGTCCTGGGCGAGAAGACAGTTAGGTTTGGTGTGTAGGTTCACACCTAACCTAACCTAACTTCAGAGTTTATTTCATGATACGCATTAATTTTCTCAAAAGGGTTTTAGTTTCAGTAAAAAAAACTATTATTCTTGGCAATATACCCGACTGTATACATAATTATGTGACTTAAGGCACCATAGAGTTTTAAAAATAATACCCGATAAACCTCATAAAAAGGTACTCAATTCTTTTACAAAATGAATACCTTTTTAATGTTAAACTTCAAAATACCTTATTCGAACATAACGATATATAGTTGAAAAAACAAAATGATCTTATATGGTTATATAAGTACAAAACGATCCTTGTAATGGGATTTTATTAAAATAGACAGTTTTACAAAAACTGAAGCAATTTTAGGTCTTGGAATTCGATTTACCATTTTGAATCAACAGTCGTTTAAAAGGGTCCTTATTTATTATCACATTTTATTGAGCAAGTCATTCAGCATCAAGGTATTTGCTCGTGTTTGTACTCCCATATGTATTTACACTGTTTTATGACTTCGTAAACAATGGCCGCAGTGGTGACGCGCCGTAAATGGCGAAAGTGAATACAAATATCGATTTTTATTGGACATTCTTGGTATATCACTATGTTCGGCCTTGGGATAGGCAACGCTATCTACAAGATCCGTAACAAAGTTACGACCAAGACTGCTGCTTGACATCGACATTGACTGATGTCATTTTTAAAGTTTAAACCAATTTATAGTGTATTTTATTATACAATTATATCACATAAAAAATAATAGTATCCATATCTCTATGGTCAAGTGGGTGGAAATTACAATTCATACTTCGTACAAATACTGGTTAACGAAAAATTAGAGTTTAAAACAACTTTCGAAATAAGCTTTCTATGGTTATAGCTCCTCGCAATAAAAGGGAATTTTACAACAGTTTCTTTACTTTTATTTATCTCTTTCAAGACCGAATATTTATTCGTTTTAATTAAGAATCTCCACTCATTCTCTCAAGTGACATAAAAATTCAATTGCTGATTAGACCACAACATTGATCTTTTAAAACGGAAGCCATTATTGTATCTATAGCAATAATTATCCAAAATGGAGACCGTTAAAGATTCATTCATTGAATGTGGGAGTTTTTACAAGTTGTATAAAAACAATTGGCATCTGCGACTAAAGTCAATTACAAAAACAAGATTAAGGCGGACCATCTGATTGCGTGCAAATTTGAAGTTAATTCAGGGTATTAATTTTATTATTATTTATTTTAAAATAATGACCGGAACGTATGTAGTATGATTTCGTAAATATTAATCTGAATGGTCCTTCACGTCTGAATTAAAAATATCTTAATAGTTCCCAAAACAAGCTGAACTCGTTTAAGAAATTTTTGGAAACAATCCTCGAAATTGCACGAACTCTATTTTTAAACATTCCTTTCACTCAAAAAAAGCGGCACGTGCGCTGGACCAGTTAATAATGATCTGAGGTATAAAAAATTATCAATGAATGTTCGAAAATCCTTTCTGGAAATGTCATTGAATTTTAAACGCCGATCTCACAAGATACACTTTTTACATAGCAACGCATGGCCTTTGAACATGATATTCAATTTCCCTAATTAGATTTTTGGTTCTTATATTAAAACATTTAACAATGCGATACATCGGGATCGGGTCCATATCTTCGTCATTCACCCATTGTCACTCAATGGAAAAGTTTTTACCGGTCATAGCGGTTATTTCAATTTCAAATAAGCGTCAACATTGTTCTTGAGCAATGGTATGTTTATGTTCTGAAGTGAGGACGAAAACCGTAGAGGTTTCGGTCGAGAGCCGCTAATTGGGTCTCGATAATTTCAAAACTTTGTTGATTGCTTATAGGGTTCCTTGTAATAACGAACGCGTATGAAAACATTTATGTGATATGGAGAATTAAAAAGATTAATAATTATTAAATTGTGATTACATTATATTTTATAAAAAGGCAGATTAAGTTATAATACTATAATACATGTCTTTTAAAAATGTCAAAATTCAAACTTATGTATGATATTTCAACATTATTATTTTATAAAAGAAATACAGAAACAAGGATTCAATTTATCTATTACTTTTGTAGGTACATATATGTAATATGGAGATAAAACTTTAAAATTTTGTTTTTTATGAAGAACACATTAATCCTCTTTATCTTATTAACGAGTCCCTAATCGAGTATTAAATCAGCGATCACAAAACACCGAATTGTCGATGCTTAGAAAGCAGATGTTGTTCCTAATAAGCAGCCAATATTAGAAATGTCTGACGAACAGGTGGAATAACTGACATCATATTACGCTTATATTAAATTGCATGTGCCCTGGACAAGGATTGAATAAAACGTCACTGTCAAACGTAACTGTGTCAATGTATGTAACACATTGCAAAAAAGATGGTCCTCGTAATTTGAACCGTATTACGGTACTCGTACTTGCCAAATTGGTTGACGTATTTGGCTATTGCCCGTTTGTTGTTCCTCGTTTCGTAGCGTGTTGTTTTAAGGCCTACTTGCTGGGCCCCGCGATATTGTCTGCGCACTTAATTGTGGAGAGCCGAGATGACGTAGTAGTTAGAACACGTCTCCAACGATGATCGCGGGTACAGACCGCGGCTAGCACTGCTGACTTTTCAATCTTCTTTTCATCTTGAGCTCGGCGGTGAAGGAAAACATCATGGAGAAACCTGCATGTGGCGGACAAAAATTTTGACATATGTATATGCACCAACACGTAGTGGAGCAGCGTGGTGGATTAAGCTCTAAAACCACCTCCTTTATCGAAAAGGAGTCCTTTGCCCGGGGACATTTACAGGACATTTACTTTACTTAATTGTGGCGTTGGTTATTAATTCAAATAAACTTTTCATTTTAAATAGACCATTTCTTTGAAATTCCAAGTACTCTACACAAAATTTCATCCTTTTAACTTCTTCAAGGTTCAATTCCAGACAAAAAGCAGCCTTAGTCCTTCCGGAGAATACAATTTATATCTGTATTGTGTTATATCTGTAACAAAGTTAGTCGTAATTGGTTTAGCGGCTTAAGAGTGAAAAAATACTTTACTAAAAAAAGAGGATGTTCTATATTTGGTTGTATGTAATGGTTTATGTTTCATCACCGATTTCTCCGATGAGATGAGTGATTTTGATTTTTTTTTCTTATACTGCTAAGTTTGTTCCATTGACATCATTTCAAGATTTAATGCTGGGATCCTGAAGAAATCGAGGAAACTTTTCAAATATTATAGACACACTTATACGGATTCAAGTATTCATTGTAACTCATAAATTTGCTCCTGGAAAGAATATTTCTTGAACTGGAACTTGTAATGAAGACCTCAAATGGACACAGGCACTACTCAATAATAAATATTTTACGGGCTGCAATTCAATTACTTCAGTTTCATTGCCAAGCAATTTTTGCTCGTCACAATACATATGTTAAAGTATAGCTAAAGTATAGTGTAAAAATAACTCTTCAATATTTAAGAGCCCAGCCATCAAAAAAGTATAACTTTGTAAATGGTGATATATAGTTGACGTTAGGCAATTGTAACTTAGGTAAATTACAAACTATCCCTTACTATTGTATATTCGCATTTAAAAGTGTAAATTTTAAACTTAAAAAAATATAATTCAAAATATGAAAATACTAGGGAAAATGTTATTTATTTTTCAACAACTCTTATATCACCATTTTTAATCTCCACTTTATTAAAATGCACACATAATTATGATAATCTTGCAAATCAAACAATCAACCGCAATCCTTGATATTACTTCTATTATCAGCATTGAGTAATAAATAACACGGTGCGAATTAGTTTAATCATTTTCTGTAACACGTAAGATTAACTCAAAGCAATTCGGTTTCACTTAAAGCGCTAAAATTACTTCCTTGCTATAATCGACCGAAGAGAAACATGTTATACGGAATAATTTAGCATTTCGTGGTACACTGCTTTATTTAAAAGTAGTATTTAAATTATGCAAAGGGAAGGTAATCATTTAAATATTAGTTTGATTGGTGAAATACTTTGATATTTCAACTTACACTTGTTATTTTATTTCGGCTTAAAAATAGATAGCAAACGAGGCGCCTGATGTTAAGTGAGCACCAGAGGGACCAATGAGTTGCCGACTTAAAAAGGAAAAAACGGAAGGGAAAGGAAAGGAAAGGAAACAGGAAGTAGGTAAAAGAATAGGGGAGAGGATTAGGCTTCCGGATCTCTCTTGTAAATAACACATAAAAAGTTTTACTAGGCACCGATTCCGAATTTTTTACTTGGTAGTGACCGAATAACCTAGGATACGATGCTTCAGTGGTTTTTCCATTTGTTATCACTTACGGGGAGACTCAGCTCCGCAGCATACATGGTCAGGAAAGTTTATCAACTAACCGACGTTGATACAGCTTAATTAGTATATTTTGGTTATTTTCATAGTATTATGTGCTACGGTTTGATGTTATGGGTTAACGCTTTAGGTGTTTATACTGTTTATAAAAGAAGAGTTTCAGGATGTTTTTAGTAAAGTAGACATACTAACGGTTGCATCACAATATATTTATAACAATATTATGCATATTCATAATAATATTGAATATTTTGACCGAAATAGTGACTCGCATAGTATAAATTCGAAAAGAAAGGATAAACTAATAACCCAAAGTTTTTCTACGCAAAGTAAGTGTTGTTAGTATAATAAAAAACCACAGAACATTTTGCAATTTTCAATGAATAAATTTAAATTGTATATTAATAAATCGTTAATAGCTAAAGCATAATATTCTGTACAAGATTATATAGATGATACTGATGCGTGGATTTATTATAGCTGGATATCATACCGAATGTTTAGTATACATATTTGTATATATAAATGTATGTATTTTCAACCATTTTAAAGGTGTACATATGGAGTTTCTTGCTGGTTCTTCTCGGTAAAATCTACATTCGGAACCGGTGGTAGCTTTTCATTAATATAATTTCTTTTTTGTTTTTGAATAAAGTGTATTCTTTTTTATTGTTTTTGATTTTTTTTTTTTACATTTTTACTCATTACGCACTTTACATTTTATCACTTGGTTAATTGCCGAGTATACCTCGATTCCCTTAAGTGTTAAGGATGTTCAGAACTATGCGCATTACGCTGCGCAGAACACAAAATTAGGCACCAGGACAGTCGTTTAATAATTATTTAATTTAGATATCAAATGAATGTGTTTTAATCGTAATTTATTTTTTGGCATTTTAGTGCAATTCATGTGTGATATATTTCTCAAATAGTTGAAAACATTTATACTAAACAAGTGTTATTGTTCAGAAATTCATAATTTTTGTTCTGGAATGTGTTTATTTACCAAATGAGTCAAGTAAAGATAAATAAAATAAACTGTCTTATAACGGCTGAGAATATTCAATAAGTATAAACAACATCATATAAATTCAGTCTTGTTTACTCGACTGTACCATGCGCAAGTTTGGTCTCGCCTTGTATTCAGACCAACGCACTTACATGAATCGAGGGTATATGTTTGAAAGTAAAGACACGTGCAATGGTGTAATTTACATACATACACACAAAGGTCATTTTGTAGGCTTTTTCCGCAGTTATCTATACATATTGAAATAAAATAGTGTCGAAGTCGTGTAAATATACAGAACTAACAGTTCGCCGCTTGGCCAGCGTGTACCTAGGAATTTGATACCCAACAAACTTTCAACCCCCTTTGTAGCCACTTAAGGGATGAATGTTCAAAAATCCTTTCCTAGTGCACACTACTACCACTACGACATTTAAGGAACGTCTGTGCAAAATTTCATGTTTCTAGACCCAACGGTTTAGGCTCTGCGTTGATCGATCAGTCAGTGAATATCCAGCCAATCAGTTTTTATTTTTTATATACATAGATGGTGAATGGTTCTTTTTAAGTGGACGTGAATGCCTAAATTAGAAACTATAGAGAGTAGCATTATTTTTCGTGCCGTTAATTTTTCTACCAAACTCGTTAATTTTAGGAAATAAATATCTTTACTTATGTAACGTTGGTCGGAAAATATTAAAGTATAAATTTATCATAAATACTAAAATAAATATAAGCTGAAAGGCGATTAAATAGCCTATTTCTTTGACGAATTATGGTTTCTTAATATAAAATTTAATTATATCTGATCCTTCTATTCCAAAAATAAACGTTACAAAAAGTAGACAAGTTAATAATATACATTTTATTTAATTTTTACAAAATATTAACTGGCTTGTTCAACTAATTAATGGTATTAATAATTACAATATTAATTATTACAAGATATGATATTACAAGACTGCCTTCAATTATAATTTTAATGATGACGAAAACACTCGTCAGTAGTTTCAATGTCTTCAAAGTTCTATACTCGGCTGTTTATTGTTTTTTTTAATGATTATTGAGAGTTATTACACCATAATTCTTGTATTATTATTATTGCACTATCTGATAGTGTCACTAATAAGGCTCAACTTATCGGAAGGAATGATATACGAAATATAGTTTAAAATGTTGCTATTCACGCCAGACCACGCCTACTAAAAATGTATTTGGTATGCATTTATAACTTTCATTATAATATTACTAGGCGAGAATAACACTCATAAGTTTCGCTCTAAGACTTTCATAAAGATTTACATAAATTGCTTGTCATTGCTTTACACCTAAATGAATTTGTTGACAGTTGTTTGCCCTATTTTCGATATACACAGCTTTCGTAACTACTTACGACGTATCTGTTACTAGGTTACAGAGTTGTTCGATATCAGTTAGAGTGAAACTCATAAATGTAATTTACGCAGTATGATTGATCTTGTGGAAAATTATAATCCATTCAAAGGCTAAAATAGTGTTTATAAAATGTATATCAGTTTGAAAAGTACTGCATGTATTTTAATTTAACAGCATAGGAATCCATACTAATGTTATGAATGCGAATGTGTTATAATTTCACGCCTAAACGGCTTAATCAATTTCGATGCATTTTGATGTAGAAATATCTGTATCTACCTATATAGATATCTATCGATTTTTTTTAGGTTTTTCTCGGTAGAATCGATATTCCGCACCTTCATTAATTTAAATAGTTTTTATTTCTGTTTTGACAATTGAAAACTGTTCGTGAAAACCTATTTAAATAAAGAATATTTTGATTTTGATTGTGGTTTGGAATAAGGCAAAGGCTACTTTTTGTAACGACAGTAAAACTTAAAGGAGGTGATCAAGAAGAACGAGACAGAATTAAATTTTGTATTTATAATGTCTTAAAGAAATGGACTATTTTATGGCCTCTTAGCTTATATGTTAATATTTATGATATATTTATACTGTAATATTTCACCTTAGAAATCGTACAGACTAAAAAGTTACCACCAAGTTTAGATTGAAAAGAATTTTTCACCTAAATACTTGAATAAAAATTTTCCATATTTATATTGATTTTTTCCGTTAATTTTTATCACATATTATTACTACTATTTACAAACATTTTTTAATTTAACAATTAATAAAATAAATAAGACCTTTGAAGGTTTCAATTAAAGTTAATTTTGTAATCATCCGTTCGTATCATCATTTCATATCCGGAACGAAAATTGAAAAAGGAAATAAAAAATTCAATTTTACTAATATTTATTTGAAATCACTGCGTACTAACGATAATTAACCAAGTGTGAAAATTTATATGATTTCAGATGTAATATAAAAACACTTCGTACTACAACAACATGATACTTTTCCAATTTACGCGTAAAAACTGGTAATACTGCTTTTTATTCGCTTGAACGCTCGCGGCAACGCCTGTTAACTTATTTCCACACCAAATTGTGCTTAAAAACAATATAAAAATATAAAACTCGTTTTATTCATATATTTTTAACAGTTTGATGCTATTTTTACCGTATGATATTGTCGAACATTACAAATTGATAAAATAATCTCTTCGGTTTGTTCATTTTGGTAATTCATAACAGAATTCTTTAATAACCGCAAATTACAAACTATGTGCGTAAAATTAGTATTCTAATGTTACTCCATTAACCTCAGTCCTAATATAATAGAAATCCTTGAAGTTACTTTAAATAAAAATGATACATTCGGTACATTGCCATACATGAATTTGTATAATAACCAACAAAAATTTTACGTAAATGCTATACAATGAAAATGTGCATATTTCAATAACAAAATACATTGATTTTGAAAATAAATTACATATTTTATATTAACATTATTAACGCTAAAAAAAATTTTCTTTGAACTTAGTTATGTCAATAATTAGTTTACCTATTCAAACTTTATAACACTACGAGTCAACGAGCAAAACCGTAAAAGTTAAATAATCTAGTAAAATATAGGACAGTGCCGAAATTAAAAACAAGTGAAACCGGAAAACTCTGACATTATCAATATGAAATTATTGATTGTGACGAAGAAGTTATTACGAAATTAATCTAAAAAATCGGTCAAGTGCAAGGTGGACTCGCACACGACACGTTCCGTACAAGGTATAATACAAACACTGTGTACTTTTATTAGCATTTAGATGACCCGATGAACTTCGTATCGCCTATACATTTTTATGTAAAATTTATTTTTTTTTTATTTCTAAAACAGAACCGTTTTTATTCCAGCAAAAGAAAATTCTAAACGCACTTATAAATATTTGACAACCAAAAGAAAAAAACACAGACTTCAAATATTTCATAGCTAGAGCAACAGTATATTATTTATTTGAAAATTAAATTGTAATTTTTAGTATTGTCTTTTACTTATTATTTATGTTTCTCACCCTTTAAACTTTCTCAGAATTTCCATAAATATTTCAAGGCAAAAATGAGCCAAATCAGTTCAGCCATTGTCGTGTTTTAGCGGGACAAATGAACAGCTTTTTATTTACATATATAAACTCGAATTGCAGTTCGCCCGTTCTTTATTTATTTCTAGCAACAGTAGGAAAACCCTCTGTTAATTTTGAACTCTCTACCTATTACGGCTTAAGACATACAGTCAAACGGACAGCGGAAGCTACTTCATAATACCCGGTAGCAGCCTTCGAGTACGAAACCCTAAAATGTGTCAGGTTATTTGATCACCATGGCCATACAAACTATAAACTCGTTCACAATTTGTTTTCATAACAAAACGTACCTAATAATCGATATGGATATATTAAGTTATTGTGTATTTACTTAATTCAAGTTATGCGAAGGATCCTGATTACTTAAAGGTAACCGCGGTTTGTACATACAACCTTGTATTGTAATGTATACCGATCAATAAGAATTGTATGAATTCACTACTCCATATTAAGCGGCAAAATAATTCATAGGTACGCCGATTTCGTAACGTCTTGCAACTTTTAAATAATATCTTTTACTACTTGTCACAGCTAATTAAAACGTACCAACGTTAAATATGTATTCGCTTTTAAAATATATTTACTAATGCCAATAGCTATTTGGACACTGATAAGCAATACTGTATCAAGCCACACGGACTTTATTTGGAGAAAATGACGTCTAAAAATGTCAAAACTTAATAAATATATTTTAAAAAGTATATATTGCAGAGATCGCTAAGGAGATGTTTTCCCCACCCGTTTATGTTCCCTCCAGTCCCTCTAAAACTATTCCCTCTCCAAACAAATCTGTTCAATCGTACCGCCAAACTGTAGTCAGATCCGTCCGTCCCAGAGCCCCCCTTGGTAAAGGGTTTGATAAACAAGCCCACCAAGCCATAGTGGGCAACTGTCCCTCTTCCACTCCCAATGGTTGTGCCCTCAATAACAATGTGGAACCTATCCCTACCAATCATACCACAAACCTTTTAGAACTCCTTTCACAAATGATCCTCAACATTGTTACAGCATGTAGCGATGTTCCTTTACCGTCCAACGTTGCCGATAACCTGTCCCAATTACTTCTTGTCCTTAAAAATGGCCCCAACCAGCTTCCTTCAGTGGAACTGTAAAAGCATCCGTCCCAAAAAACACGAATTACTCTCCCTTATAAATCTGCATAGTCCCTCCATTGTTGCCATCTCTGAAACATGGCTAATTCCTGGTTCTCGCTTTCGGGTTCCTGGTTTTTCCTGTTTGGGGGATGACAGAAGTGATGGGTATGCAGGTTGTGCTCTTTTTATCCGTCATTCTATCCCTTTCTCTCAAATCCCTCTCCCACCCAGCCAGCATTTCAGTGCTGTTGCTATTAAATCCCTTAACATTTCCTTTCTATCTTTGTATATACCCCACCCATCCTCTTCTCTTATTCCTGAACTTCATTCTATCTTTTCTTCACTTTCTCATCCTATCCTTGTGATGGGCGACTTCAACGCCCATCATACTGCATGGGGTTGTCATTCTACTGATGGGTTTGCTCACTTGTTGGTGGATATAGTTGATGATGTCAATCTGTGCATCCTCAATGATGGTTCGCCGACACGTCGAGTTTACCCTTCTCAGAACCCTAAAACTGCAGTAGATTTATCCTTATCTTCTCCCTCTCTTGCATCTCAACTTTCCTGGAATGTCTTGTCATCCACTTTTGGTAGTGATCATTTCCCTATTCTCATTTCCCTTAATCAAAATTCCGTTCCTTCTATTACCCCAAACCCCCTCCTTAAATATTCCCTGAAAAATGCAAACTGGTTCGACTATGCTAGTTCTGTTGATGACATATTGGACTCTCTTCCTGAGTCTGGAGGTGATGAAAATATCACTTTTTATTATGAAACATTCCTTAAGGCTCTTTTGACTGGTGCAGATCTTAATTTCCCTAAAAAACATTTCCGCAAAAAGTTGGTGCTATCCACCCCCTGGTGGGATGAGGAATGCTCCCGCTTAGCTACTCAAAGAACGGAGGCAGAGGATTCATATTCTCTGTCTATGACTCCTCTGAATTTCCAAAGATATCAACGTTTAGACGCTAAATTAAAGAGACTAGTGTCAAAAAAGAAAAAGCTTGGTTGGGTTGACTTTTGTGAATCACTTTCCCCTCGATCTCCTTCTTACGTAGTTTGGTTGAAACTTAGAAAATTTCGCCGTTCCTTGAATTCTATCAATCCTACCTCCAATAATCCATTAGAATGGCTGAACAATTTTGCTGACAAACTTGCCCCCCCCTTCGTACCTTGTCAGGATAACTTTCTTTCTTCCCTTCCTGCACCTATTTCAGACGAAATGGATGCCCCATTTTCATTTTCTGAGCTTCAATGTGCTCTGTCTGGTCTCACAGATTCTTCTCCTGGTGAAGATGGTGTTCCTTATTCTTTTATCACACATTTAAATGAAAAGTCTCAGAAATTCTTCTTAAATATAATTAATCAGTTTTATTTGTCAGGAGTTATTCCAGATTCTTGGAAGTCTCAGTTAATTATTCCTATTTTAAAACCCGGCAAGAATCCTTCAGATTCTAATTCCTATAGACCCATTGCACTATCGTCTACTTTAGCTAAAATAACTGAACATCTGATAAAGAATCGTCTGGAGTGGATAATGGAAAGCAGAAATATTCTCTCACCCTCTCAATTTGGCTTTCGAAAGGGTTTGAGCACCATCGATAGTCTCAGTATTATTACAACAGATATTCGAATAGCCTTTTTAAAAGGAGAGTACCTTGTGGGTGTTTTTCTGGATGTAGCTTCTGCGTATGATAATGTTCTTCTCCCATTACTCAGGCAAAAATTGCACCAGCTGAGTATGCCTCCGAGGATGATACATTTCATATGTAATCTGCTTTTTTGCAGATCAATAGTGATAAAACACCAATCCATTTCTCTTCCCCCCAGACTTGTCTGGAAAGGTCTTCCTCAAGGCTCCGTCCTTAGTCCTCTGCTCTACAGCATTTACACCCACGATCTTGAATTATCTGTTAACAATTTCTGCAATATTTTACAATATGCTGATGACATTGCTATTTATTATCGATCAAATTCAGTAGAAGATATTTCATTTCGCCTCAACTCTGCTTTGCATTATCTAGGCCAGTGGCTGTCTGATCATGGTCTATCACTATCGATTGACAAAAGTCAGGCAGTTACATTTACTAGAAAAAGGATGGTTCCCACCTTCGATTTGCTTTATGGGGATCAACGCATCAACTTTGTAGAAAAGGCTAAATTTTTAGGAGTTATACTTGATAACCGATTGAACGGAGTTTCTCATACTGAGCATATTATTAAAAAATGTGAAAAAGGCATTAATGTCCTTCGTGCAGTCTCAGGTGTTTGGTGGGGAGCTCACCCATACTCACTAAAACTTCTATATAATGCTATAGTTCGTAGTCATATGGACTATGGTACATTTGTTTTGGAACCTATAAATAAATCAGCGGCTGACAAGCTGAACAAAATTCAATTTAAATGCCTTAGAATCATTCTGGGTGCTATGAAATCTACACCTACGAATGCCCTACAGGTGGAATGCGTTGATGCTCCCTTGCAAATAAGAAGACAGTATCTGTGTGATCGTTTCGTTGGCAAGATGTTACAGCTGTCATCCCATCCTCTTTGGAATCATTTAAATAAATTGTCCCAAATTTATAATCCTAACAAACCTGTATCCTGTCTTTTAAATAGCTTCCTTTATTTCACTAATCTTCCGAATCCTATTATTCAACTCCCTTTGAACCCTCTTTTTTCCATCCACTATAAGGCCCTTGTCCATCAACCTCCTATTGTAACGAACCTTGGATTCGTCAAAGGCTCACCTGATACTGTGTCTCGTTTCAATAATATATTTCATGAAAATTGGTCAGACCATCTTCTCATCTATACCGATGCGTCTAAACTATCTCCAGAAGGTTGTGTTGGTGCAGCCTGCTGGATTCCTAAATTCAAAATTATTTTACAATTTAAATGCCCACCTGACTCATCAGTATTCACTGGTGAGGCGATCGCCCTATTAGAAGCAATTTTATATGCCCACTCCCATGACTTAAGACAGACTGTTATCTTGACTGACTCCTTAAGCTGCCTTTTAGCCATCAAGGAAAACCCATTTCGTAGTAGAAGGAGGTTTTTCGTTATTTTAAAGATCAGAGAGGCCTTGTTCTTATGTCATCAAAAGGGACTGCAAGTTTCGCTAGTTTGGATTCCCAGCCATTCCGGAATCCCTGGCAACGAAACTGCTGATTCGTGTGCCAAATCAGCCATACATCTTGGTTCTTTAGAACACTTTGAAAATTCCTCCCAAGATCTCTGTGCCGTCGCGAATACTCGAATGTCCAATTCTTGGACATCCTTTTGGAATTCATCAAAATCGGTCAAGGGTAAATACTATGCCAGCTTACAACCTGATATTCCTAGACGTCCTTGGTTTTCTCTTTTCAGACGTGCTGACCGCTGGGTCATTTCAACTATTTGCCGTTTGCGTCTTGGCCATGCATGTACTCCCAGGCACCTGGCCAAAATCAGAGTTCGTGACCACTCACTGTGCGAATGCGGCTTAGACGAGGGTTCCCCATCCCATATCCTGTTTAATTGCCCCAGACTTCTTCATCCCCTCTATGACGTCCTCCCTCCTAAAGTCCCCCGCCCTATAAATGTTGACTGTTTATTGATGTTTGTGTTTAGTCCACTGTGTCCGTTTCTGTGTAAATATATTAAATATAATAAAATTAAACTGTAAATAAAACATGTGATTGTCCCATTAAAATTACCTGTATTTTTATACTAGTGTGTATAATATTTATATCTATTTTTGTGTTGTTCTAGGTTAAGGACTAATAATGAAATTCACACTATTTTAGGGTGTTTTCAAAATTTAGTTAAGGTTGGATTCTTGACCACACCGATCAATCTCCATCGTGTCTTCTCCATCCCACGTGACATTGGCGAAATAACATGTGTCTAATTGGCACAACTAGAAGCCATTAACCAAAGAATTGAATTTAAAAAGTATATATCCATCTTTTCTTTTATTTTTTGACAAAAGGTATAATTAATTAAAATTAGACTGATATATTTTATATATTATCTATTAAAAACTTTTTGAAATATTTGAGATTATTATATAAAATGCAAAATATGGAACGCACTTAAAATTCGAACCAAATTAATAAAGAAACTTTTTCCCGTATTTACTTAGTTTATATGACTTTAATTTTGTTAATAATTATAAATAGGTGATGCAGTATCAAAATACATTAACATCTCCAAATTTGACTTTTTGTGGGTTGTCACATTTATACTTTTATTGACAGCGAAATGTTGTATATGCGAAGTAAACTACGGCACCACTGAACCTATTTTAAACATTATGGTACCATTTGAAAGGTGCATTATCGCAGATAATCATAGGCTATACCTAGTTTATATGCAAACTGGCAGTTTCTCGTAGCTTCGCCTGTATATAGTGTGGAATTTGATAGATGCGAATTAGTAAAATAACCATCTATTAAGCACTATGTAAGCTTTTCAAAGAAGCATATTTTATTATAATCATTTAAGCCATTAACCGTCTTTTAATAATATATGACGAAAGGTTTTCATTGTATCTTATCACGTATCGTCTAAGCAATAAAAGTTGACACCGCAGGCTAAACTAATATCTAGCTACTCGTACAAAAAGTTTCATAATTTTTCCAGCACGGCGTATGTAGGAAACGTAATACATATTAAACCAAATTGTACTATTTGAACTTTTAACATATTTTGTTATTATTTCTTGAAGTCGGTTAAATGTTGTTTTAGTTATTTTCATTTAATATAATGTAATTGGCTAGAATTATCGAATTTCGTCCGACGAACGCAAGTGTAGCTCGCGTATTCGTGCACGTAGATGTTGCGACCGCATTACACCCACGTAAGAAATTATTTTGTATCACGCAAATAATCGTAATTGTTTGCCTTAGACAGTATATAACCATAATTATTCTAAATAGATATACTAGCGAACGTTTTTCGCTTCACAACTTTAAGAGCCTCAATAAGAGGCGATTATAGAATTATATGTCCTAAGAATTAAATATGACTACGTAATGAAACATTACATATAAACGATTTACCCCTTTTTTTGTTCGTTCAAGGATAGAATTTTCAAAAATTCATACTTACCGGAGGCCTACAATATATAAGGAATTCCACCTCCAACGTTTAACGATCGCCGGTCTAAGCTGATCGTTGATCCGTCAGTCAGTCAGGACAAAACATTTTCTATATAGAGATTATTATATAACGAGCAAATGCAAATGCGATTGTTAGTTTTTTCAAATTTTGAGAAAATGGCGTCTAAAGATATTAATATCTTAGGTATGAACCTATTCTTAGTAAATTTGTTTGAATAATTCAATTTTCTTTTCTATTTTGATGAAAGGTATAATGCATTAAAAGCAGCTCGCTATAATAAAGCATTTTGTTTAATAATATGCTTCAATATTCGAATTTTTCTGTCGTATTTCGTTAGTTTAAATGACTTTAATTTTTTTATTAATGTTAGATATCAAACGCATTATGAAAATACATACAGTTAGTTATACAGTTGAATTTGTTTGGGTTGACACATTATTGCTTATCGGCATGTTAATAACTTTTTTTTTTCGTTTCACATGTTTGAACGTTTGGATATTTGGATGTTTGGACTAAAAACTACTGAATATATATTAATAAAATATTACAATACGACAATAATATAGATTATACATCATAAATAACACATAAAATTAAAATTTAATATTCCTTCTCGTTTGCCTCGTAAAAGTTCATACCGTTTATTTTACATCCCCACGTCTTAAACTAATCCGGTGCATTTTGTTGCTATGCCAAGAGTCTGTAGGCAATACAATATGCTTTCAATGCAACATGCAGATTTAGATATATTTACCATAGAACTAAACGAATATAAGAGTTACCTCAATAAAATACTTTATTAATATATTATAACTGTGTATATATTTTTCTTATGTACCTCATATTTTAACAGTTCTTTTAATTTTTTTTCGGTTTTAAGTTAGCAATTTATTTATTTTATGTTTCCTCATTTTCATTTATATAAAGTTAATATTTTATATGACCAAGCTGTGGTCTCCTGTAATTGAAGGAGCACACATATTGTGCTAAGTAACATTGTTCTTTTTTAATTTTGTTATGTGTATCTTATTGGAGATCCTAAAACTAAATAAAATAAGCTACTTTCTATCATCATAAAACTTATTGTTAATAAAAGAACTATAAAATAATATGTCACGGTAAAGATAATATTACGTAATAAATTTTTTTTTATCTAATCTAATTAAAAATTCTAGTCAGTCTAATTTAACTGTAGTCAGCGCACAAACTCAAACCACAAAACAAAGTTTGTCATTTTAACTTTCGAAAACATACTAGTTTTAATAGAGTATGGGCAGCTTAAACACGACAACAATTTAGAATGACCTTGAACTCAAAAACATTCCAAACACTTACATCTAATACACAATTTAACTATTCTATTTATCTACGTGTCGATAACTACGTAATCTCTTTTATGAAATTAATGTCAATAGTCATTTTTTTAACTAGGCTACGTCCCTGAGATTATTATCTTATTATATAAATTTTCAATTAAATCACAGTTTGTAAGAAATGGCTTTTACCATGACAAAATCGATACAGAATCACTTATATTTTTGTAACGCCTGCGAGATATAAAAACCTGCTTAATTTTATTCAATATAAATAAAAATGCCTATTAACAAAATTAAAAAAATATATATAATATAACAAATCAGTATAATTATACATAGGCTACTTTTTAGAGTTCTGTATTCAACTTTACGTCTTATTGCAAGTTTGCCATGTCTGTCTGTGCTTTTTTTTTTTTGTTTACGCGTAAATCTTCGAAAATATACCCGATTCTTGGGGAGAAGATCGTGTGGAGTGTTGGAGATTTTTGAGGTTTTAGTGGGTTACACCCACTAAACGAAGAGGCTTCGCTTACGCATACTACCATGACGCCCCGACGGTAGACGCCTGTGTGAATCTCCCTCATCCGAAGAGTGCTCACGAACTCTCCTACTCCAGTGACAACTATCCCAAGTTGTTAACAATCCCACTTGGGATTGTTTAGGGCGGAGGAAGAAAGTGTGCATAGCGCCGTCTTCTTCGTGGTCGAAAACCATACTGACAACTAAAAACTTTACTGATCTACTTTTTTATCAAAATAGAAAAGTTACTAATGTGAACATTTAACTCCAGATCTGAGAAGAAACTGATATTCTCGGGCGGAATGCATTTATTCCTAGCGTAAAAAATGTTTTTTCGCCACAACAAAACGATTAAAACAGCTCTTGCCACCATCGACGGTCCTACCAAGAGCGCAATTATAGGGTGACAAGGCTGGCAAAAAGCCGCAGGCCCCGGACGCAAGAGGGCCCCGGCCTGAAAGATTTGTATGAATAAAAATCTTATTAAAAGTAAATTGTTATCTATATATATAAAATCACTTGTCCTGATTGATTCATCAACGCAGAGCCTAAACCGCTGGGGCTACGAACTCGAAATTTTGGCAGTAGGTGGCTTTTAGGGTGCAGGCATCCACTAAGAAATGGTTTTTTGATTATTCACCCCTAAGAGGGTGAAAAGGGGTAAAAACGTTTATATGCAAAATCTTATTCCGTGGTCGTATTAACCTAAAACTTAATACATATACTTCTGGGTGATAGTAATGAAATATAAAATATAAAACGGGGTACTATTATTCCACACTGGGGTGCAAGGGGGTAGTAAAGTTTGTATGGAGAAAACATATTTTTTGGCCGATTATCCTTAAATTCAGCACAAATATTACTTAGGGAAAATAATTAGATGTATCCCAGAATTTCAAAATCATCCCTTAAAATGACGCTAGGGGGTAATAAATCCTGGAAGGGTCACAATTTCGCTGGTAGATTTATTTAGCTGAAATTCCAAAATATACGCGTGCGTAGCCGAGAGCAACTGCTAGTTTCATTATAAATGTGTATAAACCTATGCTTTTGAACATAAAAATTATCAGATATTTAACTAATTACGCACAATATTATTAATAGTTTTGGGCAACTTCTTAAGCGATTCATTAAAATTAAGTTAAAACGTGACGATTTTTACTGGGAGGCCCCATCCAAAGAATTTGCCACGGACCTCAGATGATATAGCTGGTATACTCTGGATCTTGCTATTAATAAGCCCTTTGGAATTAGTCGTGATGATAACCTAATGGATTGATGCTCGTACCCTGGGTACGGAAACAGTCGCTTATACGGAATGATAGACACATTAACCCCGTGCATGTTAGGGAAACTTTGTCAATAGTGGAAGCCACTGCGGAAGTTAAAGCGGCGGAAATAATCCAATTTAAATATTTGCGCCGTTTCGAGTGGAAATTTTTGGATCTAGAAGTAATAGTGCAAAAAGATTTCTAAAAGATATTACTTCTCGTTTTTTTACATCACTGTTGACAAGGAAGCTAGACCAGAGAATCGGAATTGCGATTCGGAGGGGAATGCTGCTAGCATTCTTATCACCATTACGCGCGGACATGATTTGTATATAAATTATTATGATTAAATATTTAAGTTTCTCTTTTTTATATAATTTCATGTGTGTGTTTTGTATGAACATATGTATATTACAACTTTTAATTTTGCATCATCGTTGATAAGTTTTACTTCATAGAAAAAACCATTGATCTTTTAAACAAAAATAGTCTTAAATGATTTGCACTGTACGGAACCCTTGGTGCTGGATCAAGGGCTCTGTACAAACTTGTAGGAATGTAAATAAGACTAAACCACCTACGGTATTAAATTACGATTATGTAAACGGTATCTTTACTTGTAGCCAATATAAGCCCTTATTTATATGTTTTATCTCTTTCTTTTAATATGTAGAATAATTTTAAACGCTTAAAAAAGTTATATTATTAATACGTACGATTACAAAAGATAGATAAGGTCTCGTTTTTTTGGTTATAATTTCTTTTCTTTCATGCAGTGGCATTTGAAATTTTTAGAAAAGTTGCTTTTAACGTTATTTATTTTTGCTCTACAATATCGCGAAAATAAAATTGCTATTCGGGAGACTTTTACTATACGCGACGCTTTAAATCCCTCATAAGCGTTGTCCTATTCAATTCTTAACTATATGTTTTGGTATACAAAAAAGTACCCCGTGAATTTTATTTAGGCTTAATACCTACATACAAGAGTCAAACTAGATGCTATTATATAGCAAACTTTGCAAAGTTAAAGATAAAACAACATATAATGAAAACTGGTCGAGAGCAAGTCCAAATCACGATCGCCTTTATTTTATGTCTTAAAAAGTAATTGTAACCACAAATTTTATTGAATAATCGTTATCAATTTGATTTTGGAAACATGACAACCAACCAAGGTTATACAATTTTTTTTTCTCAAATATCTAATTGATTTCCTCGAAACATACATGCATGTTGCTTATATGTATGTTATTTATATAAGGTGCTACATTGTTGAATGTAATTTAAATTAAGGACTTTTAAATGGGTGTTTTTTTAATAAGACTACCTTGTCGCACGATTTTTCGTATAATTTTAATTAAAAACGAGCAAGCAGGTCTTACGTTAAATAAAGCACCGGAGGACCAAAAACGTTGTCAGCTTAAAAAAGAATGTGAAATTCAGGGGTTTGGGAAGTAGGGAAAGTAATGAGGACTTCTGATTTACTCACCCTACGAAACATAGCTATACTAACCATTTCAGACCAATTATATATCCACTAAAAGTACTAACCCCTATCGAGCTGTAGTCACCGGAATACACCAACTTTACCACCGAAGAGTACTTACTTGCCAAATGAGCTGACAGTTATGGTCACAGATTCACTGTTATGAGTCTTAAAGTTTTATGGCCTTTAACCTAACGTAGTGGACACCTAACACTAATTTTTACCGACTACACGTTCAATTATTTTTAAGATCAGCCGTTTAAACAAATAAACAAGTTTATTGCCGTTAAGCAAAACATATTAAGTATTAATGATAAAACTGAATACAGTTTTGCTATATGTATAGTATTATATAAAATTGACATTAACATTATTATTCATAAAACGAATCTAAATAAAAAATTTCCCCGCGATTTACGGTCGTTCGTTATATGTTCACCGATAGTACCCGCCCACATTTAGCGCTACAACATTGTGTTCTCATTTCATCACTTTAGAATTTTGATCATGTCTTTGAAGTATTGACAACTTAAGGTTTAATTACTTGGTGTTTTTAATATCATTTTCAAAAAACAAGCATTATCCTTTAATTTGCCGTGTACGTATATATTAAGTTTACTTATACAATATAAGTATGAGTATACGGCAAATTCATATACTAAATACATGATACTATCAGCTAGTGCAATAATACAGGATGTGTTATCTTGTTCAAAATTTGCAGTAATGATTCAATTTTAGTTTTATCAAAATCGGTGCTGAGACTCCTTTAAGTATTTTTCGTTATTTCCTATAGTTTTGGTCATCGACTTCCAGTTAAAAAATTCTGCCTGTATATCCCCTCCATTTGCAGTGGAGACGCGTGGTGAATTAGGCTCCATATCATACAGCTACTAACGTCGGACACGTCATTACAGCAATACTCATTTTAATATATCCCTTTCGTATCTAAACTAATATTATAAAACTAATCTCAGAAACTACTAATTCGAATTGAAAAAATAATTTTGTGTCAAACAGTTTATTTATTAAGGCTACAGGCTATATTACATCACGCTGCGACTCATAGGAGCGAAGCAGTAACCATAAACGCGACAGCAACCGCAAGGAACAGCTAGTTAAAATATAAAATATTACACAATTTTATAAAATTCCATTTTAAAAATATAAATATTTATTTATTAAAATATTTTTGTTTTTTGTTCCAGTACAAACGTAACATTGTACAAATTATTTAAATTATTCAATTTTGATTTCCTACTCCATTATTACGTCAATATTTTGAACTCAAATTTGAAAAAAAAAACGACATATTATGATGTGAATGTCGAAACCGAAATATTACAATATTGTCTTGCGGAAGTGAAATATATATGGCGAAGATAATTCATTCTTCGAATATTATGTAAGTCAATTTGTACAGTTATGTATACTTAACTTAACTGGTAGGTATTAAATTTACTTATAAAAACTTATAATTTTATTGACAGAATAAATCATCCCACCACTACGCTCCTTAATTGGGGTTTCGCCATATATATTTTGCATTGATTACGGGATTCTCCCAACATACACAGGTTTCCTTACGATATTTCCCTCCGCTACTGAGCAGAAAATGAATAAAAAAACCTTTAATAAGTTATAATAAATATTTAATCGGTATTACGATCATAAATCAATATTAATATAAGATTAATTTGAATAGTTTTAGATATATTTACATAATGAAATTAAATTAACATATAACCGTTTATATACAATATTGTATAAACTTTCTTATAAAAATATCAGCTGAAACTAACACATTAGCTTAAAATTTTGCTGTATCTTTGGAGCTTTTACAAGCTTTTTCCGCGACGTCGCTTCCTTTATCGTGAAAAACGTTTACCGATACATCACGTGCACCACCTACAGTCAATTAATAGTACTATGACTAGAATCTTCGAGCGAACGCAAACAATAAGTTGTCAATTTTTATCATAGCTATATGAATGGACTCACATTGCATAAAATGCGAACAAACATTGATTTTTATATATTAGCGATCATATGTAGCATCCAATATAAAACCCAATTATATGACAAACCTTAATATTAACTTTTGTTACTGAATTTAACTTATATATCTATATTTAAAAAAATAAAGGTAGACCTCAGCTTAGAGATCCAGAAGCCTAACTCCCTCTCCCATTCCTTTTCTTACTTCCTTTCCCCTTTGACCCCTTGGTCCTTTTTTAGTCGGCAGCGCATTTGTTCTAAACTCAAAATCTCCATGGGCGGTAGTCAATGGGATCGCTTAACATCAGGTGTCTTGCCTGCTTGTTTGCCAGCTATTTTCATGAAAAAAAATACACACTTCCGAAGAAAACGCATACACCTATTAAGTGTTGATACAGTTCCTATTGATAATGAAGTTTGAATTGATCTCATGTAAACGTTATTTTATTATCTAAGGAACAGGCTGAAATGAATTTACTCAGCGCCCCCCCCCCCTCCACCGTAACTTGGAATGGCAGATTATTATCAGTTATATCGTTATTAATAACGGTGTTATAATCCTAAGATCCCGTGGGGCACGCCGGGCTATGTTGTAATTTGTAAGCACTTAAACCTGGAATGACCGTCTTCAGCACGAAAAAAAGAGGCCGCGGGTTCGTTTGCGCATCGCTGCCCATCCACTCACGTGCGTCACTCCACTTGACTCTTGACTCTTGGAATTCATTTCAGGAGGGCAAAGTGTGATCTTACCCTCGTCGTACCGCTGCTGGCAATTCCAAGCTATCCCGACTGTCGTCCTCCTCGGGGCTGGATGAAAACGGACGCGCGAAACCCCCATCTCACGCACCCTCCGTCCGAGAGTGCGCCCTATTTATTCTGCCCCAAATGCTAGTGGGGCTAATTATAGGCTACTTGACATCAAACTCCGATTTATAGGAGCGAAGGAGTAAACAAACAGGAGTGAAACCGCGAGATAGAGAATTAGTTTGAATATAGGAAGTAAAAAAAATTTAACAATAAATTATCTATCACAAGATAAGAAACAATACAACAATTTATCAAGTTAAACATTTACGAATTGCACGTAGAAATAACCTTGCCACAGTTTAACTATAATATATCGTAGTATATGTCGTAATTATCTATTTCCTTATGTCTATTACTCATACATTATTACTTAAAATATTAAGCATTATAGGCTTAAATAAAAATATAATTGATATAATATACAGCAAAAATTTAGATTGATTTAGCCTTAAATTAAGGAGAAATGTTCAATGGAGCTATAATACCTTCTTTATTACTTATAAATTAATCGCAGCTTATCGATGTTGTACATTTACACAACAAAACCTGTCATAATTCAATGGGTTGTGTTTATAACTTCGTTTGTTTTAACTTTAAACGTAGATTCATATACATGAACACAATAAGCTTTCCCCGTCGACTTTACAAGAGGCGAGTTTGATTTTATTGTATAAATTTTCACACATCCGTACCTCTATAGAAGTTAAATTTTCGAAAATCCGTTCTTAGCTGACTTCGCCTATGAACTACTTACCTACTAAATTTCAGTTTCCTTTTCGAGATTTCTTGTTTGGTCAATGAGTGAATATGTAAGTGACCTTCGCTGTTATGTAATTATATAGGTTATATAAAAGCAAAGCGAATGACATTAGTTTGACAATATCCGTCATTTTTTGTTTTCCTTCTTTCCTGTCTTGGAAATCAATATATATAGAAGACTATTTAATCTATTTATTAGCACACCACACACTGATATGACAAAATCTTCAACAAAACTTTGTTTTCCGTTTACATTTATTTAAATGAGAAGTATAATACATTTTTAGCAGAACAGTCATTACAGTTTGAATATTGTCTAAACTGTTATAAAAAATAATAATACTAAACTATATCATATTATACGAGTACTTTTTGTTCGTATAAATGTATGAAGTAAACTCCGGAATCACTAGACTTAATTTAAAGAAACGGTATATTTAATGTGTTTATATGTATGTATTATATTATAAATTATGAAGATATTTGTATATAATAAATTCGCGTCGCTTGAAAATTGCCGTGACGAGCTCTGCGTAAATAGTTAAAGTTGCAAATAAATAAATAATGTAATTGCTTTTATCAAAAAGTCTTTAAAAAAATCCGCAACAACTAATACAGTGCGTGATTCTGCGCTTAACTCTTATTTACACGCAAAATCACGCACTGCAGTTAGGTAATTTTAGACAATATATAATAAGAAAGCTATGTAGTCTTAAAACACAGCATATCATTTTATTTATTTTATTTATGGCAATATAAATATTATATTATCAAAACCGGTTGTTGCCGTAGTTATCGTGATTTTAAGCACTCATAGTTAAGTATAATATGTAATAGCACGGTACAGACGGAAGCTTGGCTTGTTTTTTTTTTTCCTGAATCACGAAAGACTACTTTATGTTAAAATTTTTACACATAGTAGTAATATGCTCTATATATTCCAAATTGAAATATTTTTATGACGTATGATTGGTTATTAACGTAACAAAACTATAATAAGTGCACGAAAAGTTTGTATTGTAAATCCAGAAAATAATTACGAAAAACTACGTAATAACATGCATTATTTTTTTACAGATAAGTAAGAATAAAATATTTTTATCTGTTAAAAAATTGAGGTATATTGTACAATGAATTTTAATTTTTTTTAATAACCCAACAACCAACATTATATTAAAATATCATATAAATCATTTTCTATAAATATTATCTACAACTTTTATGTTAAATTTACAACAGTTAAGGAGGAAAATGAAGCACATAAGGAAAAATGCGATAAAACGTTTCCATTATTATTGATTTTCTTACCTTCCCATCTGCTCAGATAAAAAAAAATCATTCGGTTAATCAATATAAAATCGATTAAAATATATCGAAAATTACACACCAAAATGACCTTGAACATAACCTATAAAGTCAAGTACGAAGCCATAACCTCAGGCACAAGCTAGTAATTGTATAAATAAGTAATATATTTTAATGTAATAACCGACTATATTTAAAGAAGGACACTTTTTGCACACTTCATTGGGTTACTTTCGCTCTAATTTTTAAATTTAAGGTCGGAAGAGTTGTTCAAATTTGGAATTTCGGGGTCAAATTCTACTCCAAAATGCTAAGCTCGCTCGAGTTATAGAAAAAGCAATTAAGATTTTCGACGAAATAAGTATTACGACACGGACTGCCACAATTAAATGAATGCCTACTTTTTTATGCAATCGACATTATTTTTTTTAATTATTTGTCTATAAAATTATGTACGGCTATTAAAATTGAAATTTTTGTTTATTGAAACGCACTAACTTAATGATTCCATTCTGATTTGAAAAAGTACTTTTTGTTAGATAACCTGTTTAGTGAGGATGGTTATAGGTTATATGACATCATACAACGATCCATGGCGAAGTAATAACTAAAATCGTCACAGCAGGTTTCGCACAAACAACCCACGGAAAATAAATAAAGTTTGCCAGCTTTTAACAAATTAATTTAAATCGCTATTAGTCGTATATATTAATTCAACAACATAATTTTCCTAAAAAATCAAAATAGCTACAAATTACTGCTTATATCTAAAGAGTTGTATACCCTAACGGAAACTAACTTATAGTTTTTAATAAAAACATTTTTTTATACCAATTATCATATTATATTGTAATAATAATAGTACATTATGCCTCAAAAATAAATACACATGCTCCATAGACACATATTTAAAATGGCCTAATTGCTCATCTGCCGAAAAAAATATTACGTTTTAAATAATTAACTTAAATTAATAATATATTCACTATTATAATAAACCTGTTAAATAAAATTCAGTTTATGAATAAAAAATCTTTTGGATTTTTAAATCATATTTTAATTACTTCATAATCGCGAAATATAGAGGTTAAGAGATATATTCATACTTATGTTACGATAAAATGAGCGAAAATATTAAAGAAACAAATCCTTTAATTTTATCAGCAAATTTTAATTAGCATAATGTTTGTCGTTAGCAGATAATAATTTAATCAAACGTGCTACAATTTGTATGTTACGCAAGAAAACCAAACATTATTAAGTAGTTGCTCGCTCCAGCTTCGCACGGAGGTACTAATTAAGAATTACTTACTTTTTATGTAGGATTCCGTACACAAACAGTGCCAACGTGACTCTATTACTAAGGCGTCGTGTTCCGTCTGTCCGTCTGTCCGTCTGTCCGTCGGTCCATCTGTCCATCTGTCCGTTATCCGGAACCCATTATGTGCTAGACCGACTCGCACTTAACTGGGTTTATATGGTGATCTTTTAATCTCAATCATTAACTTTTCCGTTCAACTTCACGAACATTTTATTTCATCAAAACTTTGGGCCTGATTAAAATAAATTATCGCTATCAATATATATCACATTATGAATATTAAAGGAGGCGTTTTAGTACATAAATTCATAAATCACCATTTTGTAATAGGAATAGCTAAATTGAATTAAAATTGTTTGTCCTCACAAACAAAAGAAAAGTAATTACCGAAATAGACGCCACGGTTACCACCGTACCTTAGTTTATTATTATCAAACGATCATCTTGAAATATTACATTCACACTATCGCACAGAAAATGACATGACAATCTTTTTTTCTAATGAGAGGAACTCGGAACAATACTGTTTTTTAAGAAAGATAGAGAGCCAAAAAATAATTAATCGTAAATTTTAAATTAGACGAGATGATCTCCGTAACTGCATCTGCGTGAAAACTATCATCACAATTTATAAATTTTTCACGTTATATTTTCAAAACCCTAAAAAGTAAAACACAAGATAAACGTGAAGCAAGATAAGGATGATTATTATCAACATATATACATATAAAAATAAAAACTAAAAATCAATAAATATGTATTATTTTTATTTATGTAGATTAAAAAAAAATTACGAGGCAAAACGTGTAGGTCAAATTACAAGCAATCGTGTGCATACCGCACGTGCTTACAATGCCAAATATATACGAACAATTTGATATCATATGACTCAAAATTAAAATTCATATAAAACATTTAGATTATTCTATATTCAAAAACTTCACCTACTTTTTGGGATGTAATTATAAAACTTTTGATAATTATTTTTCAAAAGATTGAATGTTAGGTAATTTATATACATTTTAAAGATATATTTATGCTATAAATAAACGTATAATAAGATAACGTAACGTTATATTAGTTTTTACTACAATAAAATAATTTACTTTTTAAATATTCAACTACGTATAACGATGTCGATGACTTTAATTTAAATGTCGAATTCGATATTTCAAATGAGGTGAAATCGATAATAAAAATTGAAACTGGACATAATTTTTTTTTTTTGAAATATTCAAAATATATATATCCGCTGTAACTACTAGTTTTTGAACGCTAATAGATTTCGTTGCGTAACTTTTTAACTCTGCGCTCGTTCCTTCGACAGTTTTGTCGTTGGAAGGAGAAGACGATGGCACGTTTTAAATAGTAGGGGTGAGTTGATACATTTCAGTGTAAATCCAACAGCCGAGACCATAGGCTTGATCGGCACTATAGCGAATTGTACGTAAATTGTTATTTCATTATCGAACACCGAATGTTTGCTTTATGTATTAATTAACAAAAAGGAAACGCTTGATTTCACGTATCATATTCATAAATTTAAATGAAAATAATTACAGGAATATGATATTACACTTTTAATTTATGTGTTCAATAAAGGCGGATGATATCCTTGTAAAATTTTATCAAAATGTTATGATACGCCTCTTATAATGTCACTGTATTATTATTTGTGTTTAATATGTTTATATATAATAAATGGACCTTTGCAGTGTTTGCTAGTCACATTATATTCCAACTTTAAAAATTATTATTTCAAATTTCAGACTTCAAGACTTCAAGATGATAGGAAGACTGCTATTCATTTCGGGGCTGATAGCTGTCGCTTCAGCGGCGGTGAAGCTCCAAGAAATGTATTCTTGGAATGTAATGGATTGGAACTATCCAGACCAGTATCTGAAACAGCAGGCTCTTCAAACTGGTGCCCTCATCAGGCAAAACGCTCTTCCTGTTGGTATAGAAAGATGGAGGAACAAGCTATTCGTCAGCGTACCCAGATGGCGACCGGGTAAGTTTTGAATACCACATTATTCTTATTACTACATAATAAAATACAAATTTAAGTCCAAAAAGAATGATATATATAAATGATATGTGTAAACGTAATAATTATATAAAATCATTAATCATTTCATATTCGTTATTGACGTGTGCTTTTTCTATTATTCTTTTTATTTAAAAATATATTTTTTTTTTAATTTATGGTTTTTAAATACATCTAGTACAAAAACTCTACCTATCCGCTTGAGGAAAACGTTTAATAAATAAGCTTTGATCGAATGCCTACACTTTTCCATTAATTCTCACTATACAAAACACTTGTGATTTGAATAAAGCGTTAACTTTAAAATATAAAAAACATAACGAAACGCCTGATATAAATTTTGTGGAAACCTTAATATCGTTCAAATATAGCTTAACTAGAGCGAATAATTTTCTTATATATTTTTTACCCGCAAAACCGAATTAGGATAAATAATATTAAATAAATACTCATAGTGATTTGAATTTTTAATTTATGTATAATTAAAATAAAAAATATTTATGTTCATATATCTACTACGAATATGGGGTATAAATACCATAGCATAAAAAAATCTCCATAATACTGAGACAATGAAAAAGTCGACAATTTCATGGTTAATCCAAAATAATACATTCGTAAACAAGAAAAAACTATGTCTATAATATTCACTATTACATCATTACTTATAAATTACAAAAAAAACCTTTCGTTTAACACTTCCTAGATATTTTGAATATTTACATTAATGTAGGTTAAATTGTCACTTATGTAAATCAAAAATTTTTAAACAGAACTCGAAATTTAGTCGTCTGACGTCAAACTTGTTTTCTAAATACATTTCGTAACATATTTTTGCGATTTCGAAAAAAGTAATCATTATGTTACGTTTATATTTAAATAATAATTAATTAAAATAAATTAGATATCGAATGAAAGCGTAATGTTTTAAGCCTAACTTTATATAGCTATATTGAGCTTATTTTGATTTCAATTTTAAACAACAGTAAAGATAATAAGGTACTATTAATATTTAAAATAAGCAAATACAATGAGCAAATTTCGGTCTAAGCAAGAACAATTATTTAAAGCATAAATGATTCCTAATTTTTATTTAAAAACTTAAAAAATAAATTTTCTAAGAAGTTTTATCGTGAGTAAATCTATTTATGGTAATATTAACTGTAGGTGATTATCCACATTTATCTAAAGAAATACGTTGCTCCGGGCAACATAGAAAAATGGTATGTAGGTCACTAAGTATACTACGTCGCAAAATTACACATTGGGCCTTAGAAAGAGATAATCGGCTAACTTCGGATCGTATATGTCATTCCTCTCCCACGAAAAATATTAAATATTTTCTCCCGCGTACTATATAGTACGTATATATAGTACGTACATATGTACGCCGTCCATACCCGTACAACGACTACAGACTCATAATAACAACTCTAAATCTTATCTGCATTTCGTTCTACGGCTAACCGCATATTAGCTTTCACGGTAATTGTACGGGATGATCATGTTATTACGTCATATTTAATTTATCATAATTAATTATTCTTTTTATTTAGCAACAGTTTTGCCTTATAGATATATGTATATACATTTATACTAAAAAAATATTATTCTTCCTGGTCGAGAATTAAACGGAAAATATTTGAAAACGTAAACAAAAATGATAAAGTTCCTATTTTGTTTTTAAAATATTTTATTACCGCTTTTGGATGAAAAAACGTAGTGTGGTTAATAATTGCGTCTCAATTACGAAATTGCGTGATAACTAGTTACGCCCTGCCGATCTTTTAATAGATGTTGCACCAGACAGGCATTCTATACATGTTGTTTAACAAAATACAACACATTTTTTTAAAAAAGGAATCGATTTTAAAACTAACATCTTTTACTGGGACAATATACTTCTTTCAGTTATTTTCATTTTAAAACCAAACTACAGAACCGATTTTGATAAAATTTATACGAAACCAATGAGAGAGTACACTAGAGGTATAAAATATATAATCGAGAAACATAACTAAAAACATAAAAATAAAAAGAATAAACTGTGCGTGTCCTTTTTTGGAAATCGATTTAAAAATATTTAGTTAGACTTGTAAAGTTTGTAATTACACAATAATCGGTGAACTAATCGCGTAAGCAACAAACTGTTATAATAGCCATTATTTAGTAATAAAACAGTCTTAAATGTTCTAGCTTAAGTTCACAAACATGTATGCAAGGTCAAAAGGGTAGGCATGTGTGAAATCAATTCCGAAAACCGGTACTGACGCAGCCTTGTTACAAATAAAGTACTACGCTTATACATATAAATTAATCATCAAAAAATCGACAACGAGAAAACTTGGTCTATTTTAATCTATTATTTTAATGATTTTTGGTGTAAACATTTTTGTGTTTTAGAAACACAAATGCAAAATTCTTGACAGTTGAATGTGTTGTTCTATGTCAAATTTTAATATTATAATATATAATTTTTTACTTTTTATTGTTCCTATTTATTCATTGGTATAGAGTTCAAAAGATGCTGACCTTTTTATACAGGACGGACAGACGACCAACCAAGAAATTCCTGATAAAATCCGATTGGATACGGAATCCTAAAAATTGAGGATCATTAATTATTACTATCCGTTATTAATCTACAAATGTAAAAATAAATCCTTTTAAATTTTGTTTTTGGAACTAAAATGTCTATTATATCAATTTTTATTAAAAATCGTTAAGTGGTTAAGCATGAAAACGCAACAAACAAACAGACAGAGAGACATATTTTACATAAATATATACATGAGTATACCATTAGTACGGATACTAGATCGCTTAGTATGCATAACAATTTATGTTAACGACATAGGAATAATGACTTTTTTATTTGATTTTAGACAATAAGAAAGTTAAAACTGATTTAATAGATAATTACATATTCATCTCATACCACTATAAGAAAACCGATCACGTTTTTTTTTTCGGCTTATTTTTAGCAGGATTTGTTTTACATTGAGTAAGTATTGCTACTTAGAACACCAGTCAGGAAATCCGCATTGATGGAAACAATTGTATTGAATTTAAAATTAAAAAAACTTTTAACGCTTAATATTTTAATGACGTATTGACTGTAAAAACCTTGTCGTGACAACTCTTATCATTTCATCTGATTGACTAAATGACTCATGACACTATTAGTAAATGTTCGTAAGCTATGGGTATAATTATGATCAGATAGTATTTATGTTAATAGTGTATAAATATTCAGATAATGTCAGAATTAGAATAATTTGAATAGACTTATAGCTCATGTTTTTTGTTATCTAAAAACGCAATCAAAAGCTGCATACATACTACAATACTACAAAAGCTACATACATATACAGTATCTATCGGGAATTGAGTTTTTTGAAGGTTTTTAACTAGACTCTAAATTCCGAAACAGTGATAGTTTTTAACATTTTTAAAAGATTTTATTTAACTAGCTATATATGCTTGTTCGGTTCACATCTTGCAAGCCAAATTAGAACCACTTCCTCTTATTCTATGAAGTTGAAGTTTTACAGGTTGGTTCAGTTCGATGACAATGTATTTTTATGGTAAAAATGATCTGATTCTATATCTAGAATTGGCTCCAGAGAAGAGAAATCCTCAACGGATAACACCACAGACGCGAAGTTTTGCGTATGGTTTTAATTATTATTTGGAAGTGCCATCATGACACGGCTGCTGCATTCAGGAATTACTCCCAATAAGGGAACTCCTTCACGGGTAACAGTACAGACGCGAAGTTCTAGTATTATATACATAATTATTATATCTCTTTCGAAATGCCACCATGACACGGCTACTCCACTCAGAAAGGACTCCTTAAGCGACAACGGCACAGACACAAAATTGTGCCTTTAATAATGATAGCCCATTCTACTTGTAAGTGTCACTACGACACGACACGAAACATCTTCTCTTCCCTATAAATCTTATTCTTAAGCCGAGAATAACACTTACGAGTTTTGCTCTCAGGTTTATATTAGAAGTAATTCTGGCCTAAAAAAACAAACGGGAGTGTGTTCCTCAGTCCAGAGAATCCAAAAATGCGAATCAGACATTTTTTTGAAACGAGGAAACTGAAAGTGAAAATTTCTTTAGGCTCGGTTAGTAATTATTGCTAGGGAAAATACGGGATCGCGTCACCGTCACGCTAAAGGCACATCCAAACCTAACTCACTTTAATGTAAAGGGGGTCGCATATTGAGAATTAAAAATTTATCGCTAATCTCCATGATTTCTCATTTTTTTAACATACATATGTATAACTATGCCTCTGATTACCATAACGACATAGTTAGCATATATTATGGGTACACGTAACCAATTGTAGTATAGTAGTTATGAAACTAAAACACTTGAAGTGAAAACATGAAACCACGCCCGCAAAGAATGTTGATTTACTACTTAATTTTAACTAAGTTACTGAAATCGGTTACAATGGCGACATCACCTCAATACTATATTGAATATTGGCGTGTACTATAATTTACGTTTTTACTATAATCTACGTTTCGTTATATTAAAGTTTTTATGTTTAAAATAGCGATTTTCGCTGGCTTACATATTACATTTATAACTCCTACAGCACCTGCTTAAGGGTGAAATCTTTAAAAACACCGATGTGTGAATTTTTTTCTAATCAGATCCATACATACGATTCATATCAAATTTCATGTTTCTTACATTGTAAATGAGGAGTTTCATACATCCGTTCATCCTATATTTTTTCGTTAGGGGGTGAAATTTTCAAAAATTCTTTCTTAGTAAATGTTTATAACAAAAAGGGCCACAATTTTAAATTTGTAGCCTTAGCGGTTTAGGCTCTGCATTGATAAATAAATCAGTCAGTCAGATGATTATTTACGAGTAAGTATAGATTACTAAAATTAAAATTCTTATAGAAGTAGATATCAACTACATTTCATCTAGAAGTTGTAGTACTGTGTGCTTTATATTTATATTTCAACAGTAGGTATTTATTTCACACATCATTTACATAATCATATTAAAAAGTTATTTTAACTGAGGTCAGCTATAAATATATTATGTGCCCTAATAAGAACAAATTTAAAAATAAAACACGGCAATTATCAACAGCGAACGAAAGCGCAACCTTGTTTTAATTTAAATATTGCGTCACAATTTTATAAAAATATACCAAAAATGTTGTTTCAGTTCAAGAAATCAACGACTATATTGTTATTTCTATATAAGTCCTTTAGAGCATTCCATAGTAATTTCGAGTGAGAGCATGTTTAACAATTTTAAAATATGTAAATAATATTTTGTTAAATAACCGGATTTAAAGCGACATTTCTACCTATCTGCGCGACGCAAGGAAGGGTAATGTGTTTATCAGTCTATGTATGAATATATGGATGCTGATAAGCAATAATGTGTCAACGAACAAAAAGTCAAATTCGGAGATATGGATGTATTTTGAAACTCCTATCATCTCCTATTCAACAATATTAAAAAGAAAGTCAAGTCATATAAACTAAATGAGTACGGAAAAGAGTCTCTTAATTAATTGTTTCGATTTCCAAGTGAGTTCCATATTTTGCTATTTATACAATAATCTCAAATATTTGAAAAACTTTTTATTACATAATATATATATATATATATATCAATCTTCTTTTAATTCATTATATTTTTTATCAAAAAAGAAAAGAAAAGATGGATATATGTATAGTTTTTCAAACATATTTGTAATAGGTTTGACATCTTTAGACGAAACTTTCTCGAAGTGAAGTCCGTGTGGCTTGACACAGTATTGCTTAGCAGCGCCCATATGTACGTATGTATTAATGTGGGTTGATACGTTTGTGACAATATTTAGATCAAGCGCGTGGGTCGATTTAGATTAATCACGCGTCGTTTGAATCGTCATAAGGGCAGACATATCATAGATAGTATAATAATTTGAAAATCCAAACAGCCGATTTTGGACACCATAATGTGAAAAAGATAAAAATGAAAATCGACTAACTTTATTGAGTGGGGTATAGGTATTCATTTTTAGGTTTGTATATAATTTTTTAATCAGAATTACCGTTTAGAATTTGTAATAATTGAAAGTTGTAGTTAATAACGATTATTTTCTCTTTCAAATTATTACTTGTTAAAATTCCTAATACATGGACGCTAATATGCAATACTGTGTCAAGCCACGAGGACTTCATTTCGAGAAAATGGCGTTTAAAGGTGTCGAACCTATTTTTAATACATCTGTTAGAAGAAGCATATATATCTATCTTTTCTTTTCTATTTTGATAAAAATTACAATTAATTAATAGGAGATAGGCTAGTAAAGAGTTTTATCTAATAATAAGTTTTTCATATACGTAAAATTATTGCATAATAAAAATTATGGAACTCACTTCAATATTCTAGACATTAGATTAAACCTTAATTTGACAAAGTATAAAGTGCAGTAAAATGCTTTTTTTGTTATAATTGTAATTGATACACATAAAACTATCATAAAAATTATTTAAAAAATCTGAAAAGCTTAGTTTTCCTGAAAACTTATGTATGCCACAACACACACTGTTATTTTTGCAATTTTTTAAGTAAAATATTTCTTAAAATTACATGTATGCCAGGACATACATTGTCAAATTAAGGGTTAAGATACTTTTTTCCGTATTTATTTGATTCATATATCTTAAATTTTTTTTTGGAATAATGTTAAATACGAAATACATTATCAGAATACATCAATATCTCTAAATTTGACTTTTTGTGGGTTGACACATTATTGCTTATCAGCATCCATATATTTAAAGGCTTAACATTAGTTTTATAAATTCGTACGAAATGGTACATCTTTTTGAAAACCTAATTAATTAAAACACGTATGTATTAAAAAGTGACAAGTATAAGACTGATATTTATAGATTTATAACATTAATAATCTGTCACTCCCACGTTAATATCCATCAACGGTTCAGAAAATACGTGCGACATTCACCAAGCAATCGAAAAACATTACGTTACTATTGGTGTTTTAGTAGTATTTTTATATTCGATTATAAATTTTATATTCAATTTTTTGGTAGTCGTGAAAAATCATGTAATCAATAGAAAATAAATTTAAATAATCTAGAAGAGTTTTATTAGAAGTAACACTATGATTAACTACGTACGTTTGATATCTTTCCTTGAAATATTTCGAATTAAAATCGTCCCACGGTCTGTCCGCTGCGCTTACCTCGGCTGTGACGAATATTACACAAGCCACATCACACCATATACGTAAACTGGATCTACTTAACTGTGCCAAATTAAGATGTTATTCTATAACTAAACTATGCTAATCTTTTATATACATATAATTGCAATTGGAGTGTGTTTGTGATATGAAATTAACAGCTTTTAACTAAATGCATATGAAAGTTCGCACAATATTTAAATTTTTTGTCTGTTTGTTTAGCTAATCTCTGAAACGGCTGGACCGATTTTGACGGGACTCTCACTCACAGCTAATGTTATAAATAATAACTTAAGCTACTATTATTTTTAACTTTGATTTATTTAAATTAATAAATAAATAAATAATACGAGAAAATAAAATCGAAACCAATGAAATAGTGAAAAATATCCGTTTCAAGTAGGGAAGGTAAATATTATATAAATATAATTTTTCCTCAAACTAACGCGAGTGAAGCCGCGAGGCACAGCGAGCGAATAAGTAAACTTACCTACTTTTATCTTGAAACAACCACTTATAAATAAACCTTTGTGTTTATCCGACTTCTCCAGAAGGAGATTACATCTGACGTGTGTATATAATACGTAAACTTCGTGTAATTTATATGTTACAGTCAAAACTCTTAACCCGCCAAATATAGTTTTAGCGGGCGTCAATCAAAAGTGCTTTTATTATAAATAATTTTGTTGATTATGTTATTACGTGTTAAGTTAATATTTTAGCCATAGTACTTTTGACTGTTATTTTAGTAGTAATATTAACTGCGATGAAAACATTGTTTTACTTTCAATGTCATTTAAAATGTCCTACTTTCTTTTCCTATGATAAAAGACCCATTTCCCCACTATTTGAGTTGAGATATTTATAGAATTTTTACTGAAGTCTATTGTGAATGTTAACAACAACATATATAATTTTACGCAAACAAAACTGAAGGTGAACTATGTGTATACAAACTAAATTGTCATTTTAGTTTATCGTTGTTATAAAATGTACAACAGCTGGTCATTTATCATAGCACTCATTTAAAAGTGCATTTATTTATTTATTTATTTATTTAAAAGACACACCATCGGCATACACACAACAAAAATAGTAGTTAATAAAAGAACATCAGACTTATTCTGTGTGGTACACCATTACAGGCGTGTACGACACTTGCAACAATAAGAATAACAAATAAAAAAAAACGTGAGAGGATAATTTCACAAAAAAGAAAACAAACATAAACTAGACACAAATTATAACGAAAAATTATAGCTAAGGCAAGAATAATCACACTAAAATGAACTTAAGAAATTATAACAAAATTACAATTGAAATAATAAAAAGAAATCTAAATAAGATAAATTTTTAATTAGACTAAGACTAAATAACGGAAATAATTTTTTTCTTAAACTTAGGTAAAGTATCGTGGAAGATGTCAACATCATTTGTAGGACCAATTTCATTGTAGGTATTTACTATACGGTTTATGGGTGAGTGTTTGCCAACATTTGTTCTAACTCTTCTCATTGAAAATGGTTTGGAAATAGGGAAACGGGGGCTAGTACGCGGTACAGATAAGCAAACTTCTAGCAATATATCCGGTGCATCTAAAGATCCATTTAAGAGTTTATAGAGTAGCAATAAAATATTGTGTATAGCATTCAAAAAAATATCTATCTTACACATAAATGACACTTCTTATTATCAAGAAACATGTCAATTATGTACTTATTAGATATGAGTTTCGTAAAAGTTTTTATATTAATAATTATCAATTAATATTTGACCCAAAGCCATAAAGCAATCAAAATTTTCAAATTACATAACTAAAATATTGTGTCGTAAACAAGATTTAATAACGATTACTTGTTAGTAGAGCATCATTTTCTGCCAGTGAAAGTTAGCACGGAAGGCTGTAGATAACTATATAATGGGCTAAGATTTCTTTACAATATAAAGATAAGATTTAATTTCACGTTACAATAATCAATCTATGTCTAATATATAAAATTATCTAGTTTAAAACGTGTTTTATCTATTGTTGCGTAGTCTTTAGCCACCCCCAAAAGTACGTTTGTCGTCATAATGAGGTTCAAACGTTTTTCAAATTTTAAATTTCTATAAAAAGTAAAAGTCCGTTTTAAATCTAATGACCGATCGGCAAAATAAAAAGTCAATCCGTAACCAATATACAATTTGGGTCAAGCCCTCTAAACCTGTATCCATCACTGACCAACTAAACTTTGCTGTATTACTAACATTATTATTCTTTAGTGTACGTTTATGTCACTATATTAGTAAATTATGGATTATTTTCCTCCATTTTTTTTTCTTTAATAAAGTAAGGTAAACTGTAACATTGAAACGATATTAGTCAAAGCTACACAAATAACACTAATAAGGTCAGTTTTATTATTAAATTAAAGTAAAAATATGCATTTAATACAGAATTTTAGAGCATTAAGCAAATTATTAATTAATTACACGAATACCGTTAAGTAATAACTCTTAAAATTAAATTTTCCTTTCTTGTTTACGCATTTTATTGCATTGCGTTACTTATGTATATTTCATTGAGTTAATCATAAAATCTCAAAGGTTAAATATAAGCCTTTTAGCTGTAGTAAAGTTTACTTATTCAAAGTAATAGGATCATTATAATACATGTTCACGGTTATTAAGATATAACTATGACAATACATAATTTGTCAAGTTTTATTCGTGCATCATAAACAATCTTGATTAAATTCTGGAATTGAGAATTTGTTGTTAAAAACTACTGACAGGAAAATATAGGTATACTTTTACTGTCAAAAGAGGCGCTTTTGTATAAAAATCAACTGTCAAAATGTCATTTCGAAGGCAACGCTTCTCAACAGTTTGTTATTATTAATTATTATTTAACAGTTTATTATACTCGGGCCTAACTCTCTAAAATATTAATTAATATAAACTGCAAATGGTTATTCTGTTGGTAATTTTTCATTTATTATTTTATTATAAATTTTTTTGATGAAATAGAAAATAAAATTTGCTTAAGCATTATTATTAAACGTTCATCATTGAAAATATATAAATATTAAAATTTGGATTTACATTACACGTTTATTATTTCCGCTTTCGTATAAATATGAGATTCTCAAAAAAAGTAAATAATAATATTTACCTTAACCGCGGTAACTTACGATTACTGATCACGTTCAATGTCAATGAAATTTAAAAATAAACGTATAGTAACATCTTATTTTATAACAACTTATTTCATTTTTCATTAAAAATATATTTGGACAATAATATATTATTTAATAGTCCATTAACATTAATTTATGTTATAAAGTGTAAGGTAATAGTTTATTTATTTTTTAGGAGAATCTCCGAAACACTAGTTGCTTACCAATTCTTATAGTTCTTTCATCAACAAAAAACATTTTTAAAATATACAAACAATACATGACCCATAAAATATATAACACATAATGTACAAATTAATTAATAAAGATGATTTTGTAGGAAGAAATTTGAAACCGTAAATCTTTGAATGCAGTTTATTTTGACTTCAAAATCGGCTTAAAAAAAAAAGAAATGTTTCTTTAATTCAATTTCTTTACCTCTCATAGTTTCAGAGTTCTCTGAAATTTTGAATATTTCTCTGAGGGTCATTAAATCTAATTCTTCATGAATCAGCCTGTTCAGTGTTCACATATAATGTTTTATATAAAGAGGTTACAACATCAAAAACGAAACGTAGATAAGACCAACAAAAATAAATCATAATACCGTGATTTTCATTTGTGATGGATGAGTCACACATTGACTAAAGTCGATGTACTAACAAGCAAATGTTGTATAACACTATCTACGACTCGTGTCACTCATATAATCTAATTTCACTATAAACGCTAAATGTATGAAGAGATGAATTAGCAGCTTGCATATTATTCAATCAACCTACTATCTCACAAATGACGTAATTATCATTAAATATTAGGTTTGTTAAGTTATTTAAATGAACATTAATATTAGGTTTATATATATGTATACGCACTGTCATAATTATGTCGTATACTAAAAACGCCGCACTGACTTTGCATGCATTCAATTGCGAATGTTAATACTCTTTGAAATAATTTTCGCAAAAACTATTCTTACCTCACGTTTACATCACAAAAGGAACCTTACCTTTAGACTTTGTAAGTCTATGTGTATCTTATATGTGATGAGTAAGTCAATATATTTCACCTTTAGACAAAATTTCCTAAGAATAATTTTAATGTTACTAATATACTTGCTAATAAGTAAATAATAACATGTCGTTACTGAAATATTGTCTTTACTCTTAATTTCGTTACTCAACTGGTTTACGATTTCATATTCTAATATTCATTAATCATGCAGGCTATTAATGTCAGTGTTTATGCTACGATAAATATGTTAAACAGTATTGAAACTTCATATTTGCTGAAGAATTAGAATGTGCCTAGATAATCTTAAAAGACTATTAATCATCATCAAAATTTATTTCCTTGGGTATCATTTATACCTAACAACGGCGAAGCTAAAAGGAAGGGTAATGATTTTGGCAGTCTATGTACGTTTGTATGCTTCACCGTAGCACCTAAACTATTCAACCGATTTTAATGAATGATATGTCAATAGATTGGTAATAATAGCCCGGGTGAAATAGGCTTTATAAGTTTTATAAAAAAAAATTATGACGGAATGAATTTACGTAGTCCGATGATAGTTTTCTATTTGCCTTGTTTTTTGGCAACTTAATATTAATTAATGACATCTAAATCTCAGAATTGGTGTAACGATTCGAGGTTCATAATGTGAACCTGATTCACAAGCTGGTTTGAGTTTTAACCAGCTGCTTGTTACGATCCAATGACACGAATCTTTAAAAGTCGATCGGCTTGGACTTAAAAATAAGCCTAAACAATGTGCACGTTTAAAGAAAAAATAGAATGAAAATTGCGGAAATTATAGTTATAGAACTATGTAATATACCTCTGTATTGTTATAAAAAATGTTTTCTTGTTATAGGTATCCCCGCTACCTTGAACTACATACCTTTAGATGCGCCATATGAACCTTCACCTAAATTGACTCCATACCCCAGTTTCAAAGGCAACGAATTAGGAGATTGTGAAAACGGCCTAACTACAGTCTACAGAGTCAAAGCAGATAAATGCGACCGTCTTTGGGTTTTGGATGTTGGTACTTACGGATACGGTAAATACTCATTTTTTATTTAATCTACATACTTCAACAGAAATATTTCATAGGCATTTAAAAGTTTAATCATAAACCTTTTATAATGTAACACTGTAACCAAACTTTTGTTATAGTATAAGACCTTCGTGTTTCTTTTACCGTAATTTAGTTTAAATAATTAAACTAATCGAAGGAAATAGTGCTTGATATTAGTACTTGCCTTGTTTTTTATTTATCTTTTAATTATTTATAACTTCACATAATTTAATAAATAACTTCTCATAATTCTTCATTTGAAATTAAAATGTTTCTTTTATTTCAGATCCTAACGTAACCAATGTTTGCCCCTATTCCTTGAATGTATACGACTTGAACACCGATCAACGTATCAGACGGTATGTTTTCCGACCTGAAGACATAGTTTCTACAACTTTCATCGCAAACATAGCTTTAGACGAAGGACTTACTTGCGATGATACCTTCGCCTATTTCTCTGATGAACTTGGATATGGCCTCATCGCTTATTCTTGGGAACAAAACAAGTCATGGAGATTCAGCCATAGCTACTTTATGCCCGACCCTCTTGTTGGAGACTTTAACATTGCCGGTCTTAACTTCCAATGGGGCGCAGAAGGTATATTTGGAATAACCACATCCCCTATGGGCGCTGATGGTTTTAGAACACTTTACTTCAGTCCTCTTTCGAGTTATACAGAGTTCTCCGTTTCGACACGAATTTTAAGAGACGAATCTAAAGTTAAAGGATCTTACCGCGACTTTAAGGTTGTCGGTTCTCGCGGTCGCGACACACATACCACTGCCAAAGTGATGGACAGCACTGGTGTCCAACTATACAGTTTAATCGATCAAAATGCCATTGGCTGCTGGAACTCCGCCTTTACTTTGAAACCTCAAAATACTGCCGTTGCTGATAAAGATGATGTCGGTCTTGTTTTTCCCTGTGATGTGAAAATTGATGACAGCAGAAATGTTTGGGTAATGTCAGACCGAATGCCCGTATTTTTGGAATCGGAACTAAATTATGGTGATATTAACTTCAGGATTTATGTTGCACCCATGGACAAGCTCATTCAAGGAACGGTCTGTGAAACTAATGCTCCTGTAATTCAATCACCAAAAATCCTTCCAAATTACGGTTCACAGGTTCCTTTATACAATCCTCACTTAGAAACGATTTCTCAGATTCCACCACAGATTTTCCTGCCAGCTACATCTCCAAGGGCCTTAACGACACCTTTCAATACATTGTCTTCCCAGAATGCAATTCCAAAAGTGTCAAATTCATTGCTATTTTCTAAACAACCTTCCCAACCATATTTCATCTCTTCATCCCAGTCGGGTTCTTCGAACAAAAACCCGTGGTGGTTAAAAGATAATTACCAGGTATAAATTTAGGAAGTTCTCAGCGTAAGAGAAGAAACCCTAAATTAAAATAAATTACTCCAAATATTTTTTTGTAAAATATAATAATTTTTATGAAAGAATTTCTTACGGGAGGGTACATAAGCTATAAAACATCGATAGCTTTTGTGTATCACAATTATGACATTAGTTTTTAATAAGTGTTATTAAATCGAGCTCATTTTATTTATATTTAGTGTGTGCATGTTAGTTTTATTTTCAGATGTTGTTAAATGTACTGATTATGTAGTAAAATTGTGTGTTCTAAAGTATGAAATAAATATGTTAAATGTGTTTTGTATTTTTCTTTTACCTGCCACATATAAATGTCTTAGATACTATTCATCTTTATTTTTTAAACATATTAATAAAATATTAAAAGAAAACAATTGATATTTCTCATGACGGGTTTTTATCTTTACTTACATTATAAAATTAAAATTAGTCGTAATTGAAGAATTCTTTTTGGAATCGAGACTTCGATTTAAAAACATTGAACTAAAACTATTAAACATTTCAATTTGAATGAAGCTTTATTTATTTTTTTACCTTCGAGGTTCGAGTCAATGAGTAATAACTAAACTGAGTAATAACTAGGCTTAACAACTCAATTAAAATTTCTTTCTTAGTAATATATTGTATCATTTTGCTTATCCTGTTCTTTGATTGATTTATTGAGGAGAATATATATTCAATAATTATCGACTACTTACATCTATCTTGAGAAAAAAAGCAATTTAAATTAGGAACAAATTTTGAAATTTGATCACACATTTTGCTTTATTTAATGTTCAATATATAAATATATACAGATCATTATATAAATGTTAATAGATATTGTTTTAATACAAAATAAGTTTTGTTGTTTAAGATAGCTGGTCGCTAAATAAGGCACAAAAATTTTTGCATAAGCTGATTAACGTAATTTAAATATATGTATATAGTAAAGAGGATAGACTGTTAATAAAACGTCTAGTTAAGCTTGTTAACTGCGACATCAATACAATAAAGTCTTTGTAATCAAAGCACCCTTATGGATAAAACAAGTAACTAATAAACTACATATGATAAACTCCTAAACATATGTACCTATTCAAATTAACTTTAAATAGAAATAATACAAGAAGAAAATAAAATATTATTGTATTAATTTAGAGATAATATGTAGTAAGTAAAATTCATTTTACGTCTCATTTTATACACTTGTATCTCTTAAAATTTTCGTCAGTGTCACTGTTGTATTATATACACGGTGTATACACCGTGTACATTCAGTGATAGAAGATTCGCACGCTGTGATTGGCTTATCAGTTTATCAAATAAAACGTTTGGTATTAACTTAAGACTTACCCACAATTGTGATTAAAACATACCATGCATATTATTGCCCTCGAGTGTGAGTATTAAACGTATTTTAATTTCAAGAAAATCTCTATACAATCAAGCAGAAAGTATTGTTTGTCTTTATAATATTTCATAATATTTTACAGCCTTGGTTTCTCTTATAAGATAATTTGAATAAAACCGTGAAAGTTTGTATTCAGAAATGTGCTTATTACTTTTATATTGAGTGTGAAATAAAAACATAAAGTAACAATGAATAAGGATAACAAACAAGAAGAATACAATCCATATGAACATAGGATAGTTGAAAAACCTAGTTCGTAAGTACTTTTTTTTATTTTCATTGTAATAAAATGAGAATCATATAATATGGTATAGTGATATATTTATTTAGTTAGTTTTGTTATATACTTTTTTATTTTTCTATTAATATTTTTACTGTATTTTCCTGTTCCTATTATTTTTGTGTAAATTAAAAAAATGTGTTTTTAAGAGTATTTGACGGATAAGAATAATTGTTTAAATTAAACTTCTTTTTGTTACATACATAATTTATATATTTTTTTTAATAGACAGAATTTAGCACAACCTGCAAACCCAATTGTATATAATCGTAAAATAAATAATAAATAAAATTGTAATTTTTAGAAGTATCAGAGCAACTGCAAATGTAATAAAGGCTTCCTTGGGGTCTGGACTTTTGGCTGGTCCTTTAGCATTTTCCAACTCCGGATGGGGCTTGGGGCTTATTGGAACTCTTTTGATCGGCTTCATATGTGGACATTGTATCCATATACTGGTAAATATATACCTTAACTTTATTTATTCAACACATTTCGATGTAGGCACTTTTTTTTAATTTCTATTGCAGTACCAACTATTTTTGTGTTTGGAATTTTGTATTTCGAAATATATACATAAACATATTTATATGTGCTAATTATCCATGTTATCATCATTGATATACTTATATATTGTTTAAATTTCTATTACGTTTATGAGAGAAAAAAATCGCGACACATTAATGACCTGTAAAGCTGTGGACACACTTTGTGGCTAAGCGAAATATCACAGACTCGCTGTCACTGAATTGTACAATAGCTGATTTAACATATATATTAAAATAGTTATAAAAAGGGTTTGGACGTACAATTGATATTTTCCTTACTTTACGTGAAGACAAAATTTAATTTTTATTATCACTTATTGAAAGAAGCAAATTAAGACTGCTTTGGTTTGCAAGATAATAATTATGATAAAATATTATTTGTTTACTTGTTATCTTTTGTTTTCGTAAACAGGTTAAAACATCTCGCGGTTGTTGTAAATTAGAAAGGAAACCTCTCCTTAGTTATGCTGAAACATGCAAATCAGCATTTCAAAATGGTCCAAAACATGTTCGACCATACGCTAACGCTGCTAGGTAAGTCGTGCTAAAGATAATATTATATTTTTTAATATAAAAGATATTAAAAAAAAAAAAAACAATTAAACACCGTAGTACTTTCCGATCTTTAGTGCAATTGTCTAAATGAATTAGAAGAACGTCGTTTGTTTATGTGTAAAATGAAAATAAATGCAAATAACTAATTTGAATTGTAAACTGCAAGAACATAATACAACCATAATAATGTGACTATTTCTACTTCCTAACAAAAATAAATAAAATAATAGTAAACAGTTTTTTAAGGTTCCGTAGTCAACACTACACCTTAAAGTTTCGCCGCGTCTATCTGTCTGTCTGTCCGTTGCTTAGCTCAGTGACTTAATACTGGAAAACGACAATATAGCATGGATTTAACATTAATTACGCTTAAAAAGCATAAAAATACTTAGATTTTTTTATCTTAAAACGATTGTTTTTTTTTTTTCATTCGTCTATCGTCGTCAATGTGAAAAAACATTTCTTCAAAGGGCTAATTTTTGTGAAGTGTTCATCCTAATAAATTATGGATTTTGTATGTGTGAAAAATAAATGAGAAAAAATATAACATTAAATAAAAAATATCACAGCTACGTAGGCTTTATAAATTAACGAGTAATATCAACTTACAAAATCTACGTGGAGAAATACGTAAATTGATTATTATGAAGTACGTAAAATGATAGAAGTTTGTACATACTCGTAGTGACGAGCAACTGCGTAACCCTACACTGCGCAGTGCGAGTGGGCCAACACGCACTTAATCAGTCTTTAAATGAAATATGACATTTTGTTTAGCTTTTTTTTTAATTCAGAATACTATTTTATTTTTATTGCAGTATATTTGCGGAATTTTCGATGCTATTTACATACGTAGGCGTTTGCTGCATTTACACAGTCCTTATATCTGACTCCATAAAACAGGTCTGTATTTTATACATTTCATTAAAATAATGCAATAGTTACCACATTCTCATTGATTTAATGATTCGTATCAGGATTTATGCTTGAGTACCTTTTTATTTATTTCCAACGTTTCGCCTAAGTACATTTGTACCTATTCGAATTAAAATATTATGGTAAATTATTATTTAATACTAAAATAATATTTTATTTACAAATAAAAAGTGTCTTTAAAAATAATAAATGCACAAATAATAGCAGCGTCAAACTTTGTATTGAAATCGCAATATTGATAACTCTAGAAAATTAACCAACCTTCCTATCACATGTACAAATAAAAAAGTGAGACGATAAGTAATATAAATTTTGTTATTTTTCAGATAATTGATAAATACGTACCGAGTGTAAATCTCTCTGTGGAAATGTACTGTTTGATCACATTAATTCCCTTGTGCCTACTTTGTCAAATTAAATATTTGAAATGGTTGGCACTCTTCTCGATACTGGCCAATTTGTTCCTGTTTCTAACATACCTTATTTGCTTATATTATATATTTGGAAGTGAAATTAATTTATCCGACAAGAGAGTAGTCGGCGATCCTTCAAGGCTTCCCGCATTTATATCGTAAGTACCAATGACGCTTTACGAAATATTCAGATTGATTTACTATTAGACAATGATAATTTTTTATTTTACATTAAAATTCCAAATAACATGAACATTACCGTTACACTTGATATTTATTTTTTTATCTCCTTATATATAAGGAGTTAGGACTGTACAAGTCTAAAAATTGCGTCCAAAACAACGAAATTTTCTGATAACCAAGCATTTTTACCATTCTTTAAAAATAGAAGTGATATTATTATGTTTGTTGTTTATTATATAGATAGATTGTATGATAAAACTTCGCTATTTGTCACGTGAAAGTTTTTTAAAATACCGTAAGTATTAAGGCTTAAGTAAGGCTTAAAAACATTTGCGTTAATAGTAATATGTCAGTTGTAGTACTACTGACATATTACGAATACCATGAACGCTAATCTTTTTAAGCCGCGTAAAACACGATTGAATTTTACTATTTAAATATGTATCAAGCCGTGTTCTCGACACAGATTTTAGCATTCCACAGGCAATTTCCTTTTGCTATGTTTAGTTACGGTTCCATAAATATACCTAATATATTTACCATCATTAGTTCGTTTATTTTTTAAGCACGTATATCTCGCAGTTAAATATATATTTTATTTGAATTGGACTAAATTTTTAATGTCCGTACCTTAAAAGAAAGAACCTTATAAAATCACTTCATTGTTAATCTGTTTCCATCATTTTATCCTTACACAGGTTACTATAATAACCCACTTAGGATAAGCAGTTGACTCATATAAAATATTGGTTTTCAATAATGTCAAAAATTCTAGCATATTGTATAGAGAATATATAGTATATCATGTAACATTTACTTTTAAGGATTTCATGTAACAACCTTTATTCTTTATGAAATAAATGATTATGATCATTCTATCTGTCAGCCACTGTATCTATCAAGACACTTTTTTTAGAAACGCTTCGAGGTAGCGATTTAAAATTAATATTACTAACTCTCACATCTATTACTATACATAATACAACGTTTGTATGCAAAGTGTATAAATAAGGTTAGAATGAATACCCACATGATACGTGAAAAAGGTTATTTTCTGTAACTTAGAATAACATCATTTTAAAACGAAAAAAAAATAGGATTCGCATCGATCGTTCTGAAAAAATTCTTAAAATTAAAAAAAAAACTCCGACAATCTGTTCATTTTAACGAGCGAGTTCAGCGAGCGAGATCCATTTTAACAAGCGAGTTAGTAAAGAGTATGTCCTGTTGATTCCAAATGATGCTCCAACATTAGGTCAAGGTTACACAACTATTATATTATACTACTATGTTATTTTAATTATATTCACAATATAGTAAATTTCGAGTTGATTAGACAAGTAGAAATATCTCGGATCCTTTCAACAACTAGAAAAGAGCTGATAACATTGAAACGTCTGCACAGATCTTTATAAATTTAGTTTAATAGCCATCTTATTTACATCAGTTTTCAAACTTAAAAAAAACCGCATTCAAAATGGGCCACACATTCGGCTACAATTCCACATACAGACAACGCAAACGTTTTTATAACATCCCTCTGTTTGGATCGGGGGTTAATAATTAAATTACTCATTTATAATATGTGGTCATAATTGTATTTGTACATTTGTATATATTCCTTTTATTCTACGCACAGGACAGTGATTTTTGCTATGGAGGGTATAGGAGTGGTGATGCCAGTCGAAAATGCCATGAAGAAACCTCAGCATTTCCTTGGTTGCCCAAGCGTACTGGTCGTGGCTATGTCAGCGATCGTTTTCTTTTACAGCACTCTCGGTGTATTTGGGTACCTTCGATATGGAGACGTGTTACGGGGATCTATAACTTTAAACCTTCCCATAGATCATTGGTGAGTTTAGAAAATATTAAAGATTAAGTAGGTTATTCAGTTTACAGGGTTGTCTTATATCAGTTAAGAGGGGAGATCTTACAAGTGCAATTACAATTTACTTAACCCCGAACTTAAGTATAAGTAATGTTTAGCATATCTCATCCTTTACACTGATCACAGATCTACTTTATTTCATTGTTCGTTTCATTCATTTGAATACATACTTATAATAAAGTATTAAAACCGGTTTCAACAGGGAAATAATCAGTTGTTTACATTGTAAAAGTCTCCTACGGTATCATCATAAGTATTTAGATAGCACAATAACCACTTAACATCAAATAAATTTTCCTAATAACAATTTGAATCGATAAATATTAATTAGTATCTTAATCCAGCTCTTACTAACTGAAGAAGCTATTTGTTTGCATTCGTAGACTGTAAATATGAAGTAAATTGAATATCAGTATAACATATAAAGTGAAATTAATCTCAAAATATATATAAATCTAAGGTGACTAACTGACTGACTGACATAGTGATCTATCAACGCACAGGCCAAACTACTGGACGGATCGGCCGGAAATTTGGCATGCAAGTAGATGTTATGACGTAACCATTCAACAAGAAAGAATTTTGTATAATTCTACCTCCAAGGGAAAATTTGTATGAAACATTGTAATTTTAAGCCGATCCGGCTGAGACTTTGCATTCATAAAGCTACTATGACGTAGGCATCAGACATCGCAGACGAAGTCGCGAGCATCAGCTAGTCTTTATAGTATATAAATTAACACGCCGTTTGATGTCTTCAAAAAATTTTAAAAGAAAAGTTACTGTTGCTATTTATGCTATATTTTTTATGTAAAAATAGTATTTTTAATGTTACATGGTCCATAATAAAAATATATTTAAAAATATTTGAATCTATCTGGCTGTTAATTGCAGGAAACTGATGAATAAATTTCAATATAATAAGAATTAGTTTTGCTGATTTTTCACCGTGATTTAAATTTAGCGATTATAGATGGATCATCATTATTACCAGATAAATAAGAACAATAGGGACGCTAAAAAAATAAACCGGTATCGAAAACAAAAGAGGATACAAAAAAGCGTAAAATACTATATTTTCTACAACTTTTTGAAGTCGGTACCAAGTAAAACCTTTTACGTTTTACTTACTTGCCTTCAAAATTTTGTCACAAACAGCGCAGAAATCGGTAAAAAAACATAAACAAAAGTACATACAGCCGAATATCGAACCTCATCCTTCAAATCTTGTGATTCAAATCATGTGCCATATTTTAATTTAATATTCACTCTAATATTAATAATTAAGTAATTAGTATATCTTATTTTTTAAATTAATAAAGTCAAAAGCAAAACATAAACATAAATAAAACATCTCGCAAAATTCAGACCATTCGTATAAACTTTTATATTTGTACTATCGTAACAAATAAAACATTTTACTTCAAAAACATTAAAAAAATATAGACTTGAAGATCAAAATAGGGAGCCTATTTTAAAAAAAAAATTCGTATCGTAAAATAGCCGCAATGTATGCCTGGGGTCTACTGGACCCCGTGTGACCGTTACGGGTTAAATGTAATTATTCAAAAGTAATCTAGTAAACTTCCATACAAGATAGTAACACGGCAGACAAGGTCTTTTTTACCATACAATATTACCTCAAAAACGAACATTCTAATCCAAAACCTAGCTCATTATTGCACATTATTGCGGTTATTATGATTCATGTATTTCCGTATAAGGTATAAGCAATACTGTGTCAAGCCACACGGACTTCATTTGAGAAAATCTAAGTAAGTCGAACTATTCTTAACATTTTTTTTAGAATACGTATACATATATCTCTTCCTTTCTATTTTGATATAATGTATAATTAAAAGCAGAATCTTACGATAAAAACTTTTATCTAATTATAAGATTTTCAAATATATGAGATAATTGCATACTGCAAAATATTGAGCACACTTCCATTTTTGAAACATTTAATTAAGAAACCTGTTTCCGTACTTATTTAATTTAGATGACTTAAATTTTTTTAAATAATTTTGAATACGTGACGCATTATCAGAATACATCAATATCTCCGAATTCGACTTTTTGTGGATGGACACATTATTGCTTATCAGCATCCATATAACTATTAAATTTTAAATAATGATATTATTTGTTTACAGGCCAGCAATATGTGCAAAGGTATTTATTGCCTTATCAATTTTCTTCACTTACCCTCTTCAGTTTTTCGTGGTTTTTGATATAATTAAAAAATATACAAACAATTACATTAAAGATAAATACCGAAATGTAGCTGATTTTACGTCTAGATCACTAGGTGTCTGCTTCTGCGGTAAGTAATTTTTTTTTTTACCTATAAATGTTTTACCTATCCAACCATATGATTAAGTTATACAGTAAATTAATTCCTATTGCATACAAAGTATTGATGCAAATAATTAAAACAACTTTGTAACTATAATAACTGATGTAGCGAATTATTTTATTTTACTATTTTAAGTTATAACGTTATAATTATTTTAGTGGATCTCACGTCATATTGTTTAAAATAGAACTAAATATCAGCTCATAAAAATGCTTGCTGTATTAATTATTTATTCATCTTTTTTTTTTTGCAGTTGGCATCGGTGTAGCGTTGCCTTTATTAGAACAAATTATAAACATTGTGGGAGCCTGCTTTTATTCCATTCTCGGCCTAATAATCCCAGCAATCGTAGAAACTGTATTCAGGTGGGAAAATCTCGGAAAATATAAGTGGGTTCTCTGGAAAAACATTCTTATCGCACTCTTTGGCTTAGGCAGCCTCATATCTGGTTGTACCGTCACGATTATGGACATAATAAATATATTACACCATAAAACCGAGTGAGCTGAAGAAGAGATTCTTATATGCCATATGACACGCCATAGATAAAATTATATGTTGTTATATTGTTATGTAATGAAATTTGTTTTCTGTAACTTATTAAATTTTTAATTTGTTTTATATTTGTAGTATTTATTATTAAAACCTACCTTTTTTGTTTATAACATGATGTTCTCATAATTACTATAAACTTCATATATGACACTATTTTTAATAAAAAAAAATACTCGAAAACCTTTTAAAAAGGACACAATTTTATTTTTTCAATCGTTAGGTTTAGAACGGCTATCACATGCCCAGGGCTGAATTTACAATGAATGGCAAAAAATTAATATATTAAATATTTTCGTTTTTTATTGAAAACCATAATTACAGCACATCATTCAGAAGCAAAGACTAACTTAATTCTACCAATAGATTTAGATCTTCACAATCTAAAGGTTTTTTCTACTTTTTTTCCGCCAATTATAGACCGATTTTGATTTTTTTTTGTTTGAAAGGGTATACTTCCAAATGGTTCCAGTGTCGCCAGGTCTCTCTCGGAAAGTCACATTTTGTGAGGTGTAACAGATGATGAAGACCATATATGGCCAACTACTTAATAACTAGTATTTCATGGGTTGCGATTCGGCTACTACAATGAGACTGTGATAAATTTTTGCTCGTCACAATGAATGTCGTATGTAGAGGTGGTGGCGCACCAGGAGAACTCCTCATTAATTAACAGCCCTGCACCGGCAAAAGCAATATTTTATAAATAGTGATAGGCCGTACCCATTACACTATTGTAAATTAGGTAAATCACAAAGTATCCTGTCGTTGTACAAACAGGTAAACAAAAAAATAAAAAATTAATATTTTCTACAATATTTCGAAGTCGGTACCAGTAAATAGTATAAAGTCTTACTGATCACTGGCTTATTTTTTTTTTAACTAACCGACTTCGAAAACGAAACAAGTAAACTTTTTAGTTTTTTTAGTCGGTTTGTTTTTTTTTTTTTGAATTTTTATTATTATAACAAATCAATCATACATCCTATACAAATAATAAAAAATTATTGAAGTAAAATTTATAATTCACAATTGAGCCAATATTAAGATTTTAAGAAAGGAACTAGTCGTGTTCCAATTTTGTTTGTTAGGTGCGTTCGTTAGTACTTAATTTATCTATTTCTTATCTATGAGTTAAATGCTGAGATTATGTTCGTAAAACATTTATATACAGATTAAACACGCTACGACAACGTAACGATATTCCATCAGATAAAAAAAAACAAACGAGAAACTGTATTTATCATCCGACATTATTTCAACTGTTAAGTAGGTACGTTGTTACAGAAAAGTTAATGCAGTTAATATTAGGTCTTTAAATAAAACTAATTATTTCTTATCTTAGTTCGATTTTGAATTAATTGTGTTTAAATGGAAGTTAATAATAAAGAATCTGAAGCAGAAGATTACAATCCCTTTGAACATCGACAAGTTAAGAAGCCGAATTCGTAAGTACTTTTTTTACTTCATGTAATTGTTTTATTAATTGATTTTTTTACTTTTTAATTATTATTTACAATTATATAATAAGTAAATAGTCTTATAAATACAAGTATAATTTAAGAGAGCACAACCTCTTCACTTCTCGTTCGTTATATGTAACGAATTTAATAAACGTTATTAATTTTAGTATCCATGTAAGCAAATCGGTTAATATAAAATGTATTAACTATTTCAGTGATATCAGATCATTAGCAAATTTACTTAAAGCATCTTTAGGATCTGGCATCTTAGCCATACCTTTGGCATTCGCAAATTCAGGATGGGGTGTAGGAATCGTCGGAACAGTCATTATAGCATTCATCTGTGGACATTGTGTTCATATTTTTGTAAGTAAGATATATTTAACAATTTTATAGCTTTAAGCGACAATTACACTTGTCAATTTTGCTTAGGACTTTACACCGAAAAGAACTTATTGTGAGTGCATCTTGACCGGACTAATTTATTGGAATTCACAGTTTACCTAACATAATATATAAGAAATATAAGGAAACTATAGTCAGAGAGTCTACATAAATCTATAAACTATAACTATTAGGCTGGAATTATACTGGTAAGTTTTACTCTCGTAACTGATATAACCAATTCTGTAACCTTAGACGAGAATTACATTTGTAAGCTTTACTCTCCTAGGTAATCTACGCAAATTGTTGCTATAAAAAATAAATGCACTGACAATAATTTCATTCAGTCACAAATTATGTGAATCTTTGTGAAACTCTGAAAAAAAAACTTATAAGCGAAATTCTCGCCTAAGATTTAATTATATCAGTCACGAGAGTAAAAATTACGAGTATAATTCCAGCCTAATAAATTTATAATATGTATGTACTCTCTATGTATAGTTTCCTTATAATCTTAATGACTCGCTGCCTGTAAAAAATAGACCCAGTCAAATTATATTTAATTATGTCTTACAAAAACTAACATTAAATTCATGCTAAAATATATTTATTACCGCTTTTGTCAATTTAGATTTTATTACGTGCTTCAAATTATAACGAATGACAGGCAATCATAAATTATTCATAAGATTCATTAAATAATTAATTTAATGAATTATTTCTATATATTTTATTTCGTTTTATAATTTAATGTAATAAGAACAGGCAATGCCACACTATTTTAAAGTAATTATTTTTAATTATTGCAATTCAAATATCATATTCACTTATATAAAAGATGCAATTGTATTGACAATACAATTTACTTAACAATTTACAGTTTTCCATTAGGTTTAGTTCTTTGGTTATGATTATTTTTTTATTTCTGATTATATAATTATATTTGACAGGTTTCGGTTTCCCGAAATTGTTGCAAAGCCGTTCGAAAACCTTTACTTAGCTATGCAGAAACATGCAAGGTAGCCTTTGCTATCGGACCCAAGAGGCTCAGGCCTCTAGCATCCGCTGCTGGGTGAGTGAGTAAGCTGGGTCAATAATGTAATTATTGACTATATTTCACATATTAAACTGGTCAAGTGCGAGTCGGACTCGCACACGAAGAGTACCGTACTGCCGTACAAGATATTACGTGTACTTTAAGTACTATTGTAAAAGAAGCAAGCGAAGACCTATATTAATACATGTAAAGAGTCATAAAGTCCGACCCGCTCTTGTACGGTTTTTATGGTTTAAGATATTTATTGTTTCACAAGAATTACACATTCACTTAAATGAATCTTAAAACTAATTCCTTAAATAAAATACATATATTTAATTTAGTTTTTATTATTCGTTATTATAGTGGCAATAGAAATAAATATTCTGTGATAAAATTTAACTATATACCTATTGTTGTATTCGTAATATACCACCAGTTAACAGACGCAAAGACATGCATGCACACAAATTTTTAGTAAGAGGCTTCCGTTAGCACTCTTCACGCAATCTCCAATTAACTAGCTGAATCCCGCGGCTTCAATCGCAGAACAAAACGAGTTAATCCAGGACATAACTTACTTTCCCAATTTCACTGATATCTATTGTTATCGGCTTGAAACAGTAACAATCGCATATACAAACTCGTACCCACTCATAAACTGTCCCATTTATAATACAATTTGATTGACTTGAACAGCACTTGAATACGAAGACCCTTTACTTACATTATGCTCTCCGAAGGAAACTACCTATCCAAAGTATTTCGTTATTATTGTTAATTATGATCTCCTCGGATCCACGGCTTCCGTACATTTGTTTAATTTGCATATGTCATTTCTAATTTCACTTTTTACTAATACTGTTATATTTGCGTCGTATTAGATGGGAATTACATTTGTAAGTTTTAAATCTCAAAATCGATATAAAACAACTGTGTATCCTAGTCTTGATAATTTATATGTTACGAAAGCTGTGATATCAAAAAACGACACTGTCAATAAATTCTTTCAGGTTTAAAACAATGAGAAATAACTTATGTAAATCTTTATGAAAGTCTGAGAGCAAAACTTAGAAATGTAATTCTCGCCTTCCAACAACACGACTCTATGTACTTACTCTATAATTCTACTTTAAAATTCAGTGTTAATTAATTACTTTTTTTAATAAATCTTGATATTTTGTTTATTTTCACAGTATTAGATATATCTTACGGGCAAACCTAATGATTTATTCAAAATCCTTCTTTGCAGTGTATTTGCAGAATTTTCTTTAGTCTTCACTTATATTGGAGTGTGTTGTATATTCACTGTGTTAATAGCTGATTCAGTTAAGCAGGTACCTGTATTTACTTCAACTAATGTGTTGTTATATAATAATAATAATATATACATTTTACACTGTCCTGAAAACGTTCATTTTCGACATCATGATTTTGATAATTCTTTTTTTTAATAAATAATAGAAATTTGTCTAATTTTAAGGTAATATTTTTTAACGTTTAATTTTTCCGTTACAGCTGCTTGATCAGTACGTGTCCGGGTACATATTACCGGTGGAATACTACTGCCTGATATTAATTGTGCCTCTTTGTCTCATGGTGCAGATACGATATTTAAAATGGTTAGCGCCTCTTTCATTGATGGCCAACATCTTGCTTGTAGCTACATTCGGAATTTGCATTTATTATATATTCAAAGATGAAATTACGATATCAGACAAACTAATTGTGGGATACCCGTCTAGATTTCCTGCATTTCTTTCGTAAGTACTCTTCAACACTTTAAGTGTCATATCGTAATACCGCAATAAAATAATTATCTATACATATATAAATACTTATCCTGACTGACTGGCTGACTGATTCATCAACGTAGATCTAATTGATAACTTTTATGTTATAAGCATACACTAAAAAACGATTTTTGGTAATTTTAACGCAAATAAGGGATGAACGGTTGTATAAAAGTCCGTCATTTAAAAAATAAAAAATGTGAAATTGAATATGATTACTTCTGGTTAGAAATATATGCACTACCACATTTAAAAATAAATTGAAAATGTATTATAAATGTATAGGTCAATCGGTAAAGCCGGTACACCTAGCAGCAAAAATAACTAAATATATGTATTTAAAAGAATACATACTGTTTTTATATACAAATCTAAAGGCAAATCAGAAAATAAGTATATTGCTTTCTTTTATAAGTATTTTCTTGTTTATCGTCTAAAATATGTAAAAAAAAAATGAAATGCCGCAGTGGAATTTATTACGATAAAACTAATTTAAACTCAGGGTTAATAGCGCCTAATAAAATATTATAGTGTCATCGCATTAAGGAGATTAAAATTTCTTGCTCAATGTAATAATAGTACAAATGATAAAATTGTTTCAATACGTTCGACACGAATTGTACAATTCTGAAACATTATAAAAATGAAATCTATTCTAAAATTTAAACTTGTATGATATGCTTTACATGATAATTATGAATTATATAATTATAAAAAATAATACAGTTCCTTAACCAGACAGACAAAAAAATACATTATTGCTAGTACGCAAAGAAAATACGAAATAGTTTGAAAAAAAAAATTACAATTGAAAAAAGTTGATACACAATAATGTTTCAGTACTACTAGAATAATAATACTTAATTTTAATAATGGTAATGGTACTAATATAATTTAAAAACTATAATTAATAATTAATTTTGTTTTTTCCATTGATATCGAAAATAAGTCGCAATATCTCAAATATTCAAGCAAAGTGTAAACGTTTAGTATTTGCTTCATCTTAATCCTAGGGGCTTACAATATTTATTAAATTAAATAGATAAAGTTGTGACAATATCTGTCATACTACAAAAGACGCATTAAAACCATGTTGAACACGTGTCTAGCTAAACAGTGTTTAAGATTTAAACATTGCTTAAAATATTATCTAAATTGCTTAACAACGAATAAACTCATAAAAAAACTTATTGATAAAATGTGTAACATTTTAACGTTACATTTATAACGTTACATTCGACAGCAAAAATAGGTTTTAAACATCTATTAAACTCACTTAAACGTATATTAATCTATGTCTAAAGCATGTTTAACTCAAAACTTTCTGTCTGTTTAAACGCGCGTCTGTCTTAGACGCGCGTTTAAACAGACGTTAAACGCGCGTCTAAGACAGACGCGCGTTTAACGTCTGTTTAAATCTTTTGTAGTAAGGCAGCAAATTTCTAGCAGTGTTTTTAATTTTAAAAAAATCGTAAATAATTTATATTTTAGTATAATATAATACAAATGTTTTATAATTCATATAAGATAAGATAAGGATAAGGGTTTGCTTATTACTCTAGTCCAGTTAATGGCATGTTACTAATAATAAGTATTTTTTACACAGAGCGATTGTCATCTGACCTCCGCAACCCCTAAGAGCAAGCTAGTAAACAATTAGACTAGAATATTTCTCTACTAAGAGTAACGATAACTTTTAGGCGATTGTGATAACAACTAGGACAGCTTTACGTGCTCTCCGAGGCACGGTGGGGACCCACAAGGACAAACAACAAAATCTAGGAACAAATATTTATACAAATACAAATATCTGTCCCGAGAAGGGATTGAACTCGCAACCGTCGGCGTTAGATGTACATTAAGTACCACTATACCAGAGCATTGGTCATAAACAGCATACAAATCAAATAAATATTGACGTACAGAGCTTCATATGAAAAAATTACAATAAATAAAAATTTCAGGACAGTAATATTTGCTATGGAGGGTATCGGCGTGGTGATGCCAGTGGAGAATAATATGAAGAAACCAGAGCATTTTCTCGGGTGTCCCAGTGTTTTGACGATAGCGATGACTTTTATCATGCTATTGTACCTCATCCTCGGGCTATTTGGATACTTCAGATTTGGTGATCAATTAAAAGGATCTATTACGTTAAACTTGCCATTTGATGCATGGTACGTAAGAGGTTATGTATACGATGTGTTCCAATAAATAACTTAGATTTTTCTTAATAAGCTAAGCATTTTTATTTTTAGAATATGTTTTTATAGCTACTACAAGGATAAAATTCTTTAATATATTTTTATTTTTCATTTACAGGCCAGCAATATGCGCGAAATCTTTTATCGCTGTATCCATTTTCTTTACTTACCCTCTACACTTCTATGTCGTTGTCGACGTGCTGACGAAATATGCAGAACCAATTATTAAAGAAAAGTATCAAAATTTAGTTCAAATTTTTGGAAGAATAATTATTGTATGTTTCTGCGGTAGGTTGTTATTGTACTTTTTTTAATAATAAGTTACAATATTTCATTTTTATCTTTTAATTACTAACTGAACGCTACTAAGCTATACAAGTCAAGCCACGCGGAGTTCATTTTGAGAAAATGGCGTCTAAAGATATCAATCCATCTTTTTTCTGTTTTATTAAAAGATTAATAAATTAAAAGCAGATTTATATAATAAAAGTTTTATTTAATAATATTGTTATATAAAGTAGTTTTTCAAATATATGAGATTATTGCTAATTGCAATATATACAACACACTTAAATATTCGAAACGTTAAATTAAGAAACTTTTTTCCATACTTATTTGGTTTACGTAAAGTGAATATTTTTTAAATAATGTTCGTGACGCATTGTCAAAATACATCCATATCTCCGAGTTTGACTTTATGGATTAACACATTATTTTTTATAAAAATCCAACTATATCTCGCTAGTATCTCCCGGGTTAAATTTTGGTATTTGCAATATTGTTCAATGGTTGCATTGCTGTTTTTAATCATAGTTAACGTTTTATTACTATAGATACATTTTTAGAGCATGAATTTTGAGACCTAAATACCAATTTAAAAATTCATGTCTATTGTTGCCTGACTACCAGTTGGAAAGAGATACACATTTTTAACGTCAAATAGTATAAATGTAACATATTGTTACATAAGAGCAATTACATGGTGCAATGTTTTATAGTCTTCTTAAAAGATAGGACTAACGCAAAAACAGAATATCAGATAGAACATTTAGTTTTGTGATAAGCTCGCGCAAAGCTTCAGTTCTATGTAGAGATTTTTTTATAATAAAACTACTATATCACAAACTACTTGTTAAGCAAGAAATACACTTATAAGTTTTGCTCTCGGACTTAGTAATGATTTACATAAGTTTTTTGTCAATTTTTACACTTGACCGTATTTACCGTCAGTACCTTTTTTTGGACAGCCCCAGCTTTCAATACAGAGTAGTTTTATGTCAATTATGAGAGAAAACTTCCAAATGTAATTCTCGCCTCACATATAGCAATAGTATAGTCTGACTTCTGAACTAGTGTTGACTGTTCGTCTACTAAAAAAAATTATCTTTTTCAGGTGGTATTGGAATCGCATTGCCAATGTTGGAACAAATCATAAACATAGTTGGCGCTGTCTTTTACTCAATACTGGGTCTCATTATACCAGGGGTTATTGAGACTGTGAGTAGATGGGAAAACCTTGGCAGATATAATTGGATCCTGTGGAAGAACATTCTTATTGTATTATTCGGATTTTGCAGTTTAATATCTGGTCTCACAGTTACTATACTTGATATAATCGACAATTTAAATAAAAAAACCGATTAAACTTTTTAACAAAATACACCTGTTTAATTTATTTATATACACCTAGATAAATGGTACTCCCACGCTTCTCAATAATATAAATAAAAACATTAAATACATAAAAACAATTTGAATTTGATCTTATTAAACTAGTAAGTAAATCCTTTTTTTAAAACAAAAACAAAACATGACATTTTTGACTTCATACATTATATCTCTTCTTAAAATGTAGTACACTGCTAAAATAACTAGACTAGATAACAAGAAACACGCCTAAACCAAAATAAGCTGATTAAAAATATATCACTTAAAATAGACCGTTTAAATTTTTCAAACGTACGCGTCGAGTCCACGTGTACATGCAGCCATTCATTGACTGTTCACAATCAATTATATAGTGAGTGATTGAGCCAAGTGCGCAGTACCGTATTGATAGATGTTATATAACTGTCAACGGAATCATCAAATTCGGCAGCGCCACTGTGTAATTAGTATTTCGTTTTTAAATTTCGCTAAAAATATGTAAAATAATATCCAGGAATAAGTTTAAATAACAATCCCTACATTCATAGTTGATATTGAGGCTGACTAAAAAAACGTTAAAATAAAAATGTGATACATTTCTGAAGTTCTTATATATACTATACTTCCAAAAATTTCGTGGTATCTAAAATGTAAGTGACGTTTGACTTTTATAACATATGTACTACCTAACCCAAATATCAGGAATTCACAAATATATTGGCGAATTCCGGATTTGCGCAAAGCCTTCTAATACAATTAACACAAAACTTTCACATGGGATCTTACACTTTCTAGGCTATAAGTTATATATTTTATGAGATTTCGTTGATGACGTGAACGCTGTGAGAGCGAAAATCGACCGACCATGAGCTTCCCTATCGAACAACTGACATCAATGTAACACTTTGAGTTTACAACCTATAAGTAGGAACTTTATGTAACAATATTTTAATTAAAAATGTAAATAAATCTAGACATTAAATGGAATTATAAAAGCGTAGGAAAATCAATTATAAGTGTAGTTTGTTTTGTAAAAAAAAATTCAAAGTTGTAAATCGCGTTATAACTGAACCTGGTCCTATATACTACCTTCAAAACTCCTCCAATAATACTACTCAAAGGAGTATGAATTATTTCTGGCACTCTTCTCTCCTGGTTTTTGAGAAGAAAACTCGGCAAAGCAGTTGATAATTCAACTTTATTAAAGAGTAGTGTAATTTTCATTTTACTGAGTAGACATATAGAACTGTTTTAGGCGAGGTGGCATTTAATGAAGCAGACAATAAAAGGGAATGCGTTTTGTGCGCTTCATGTGATTAAAAATCCATACAAATAAATAAATTGAAGATTCTGTTGGTAACTATAAATTAACAGCTTTTCATTTAATATATATAAAAGTATACTTGGTACTTACATCAAACCATAAATTTTTTTGTTTGTCTGTCTATCTGTCTGTCCGTCTGTTTTTTCCGACTAATATCTAAAATGACTGGACCGATTTTGACAGAACTTTCACTCGCAGATAGCTTGTGTGAAGTGAAAGAAGTAACTTAGGCTAGTTTTATTTTAGATTTTATTTAAGGCCTTGATTTGCATGAGACACGCCAAGCATCCCATAGTCCACGTGAACGAAGGCGCAGACGCAGCTAGTAGAATGAGATAATACAAAATATTGGATTATTTAGCAACAATGTTGATGGAAACCTAAATGAACACAGAGAAAGAAAAGAAAAGCTACAGCAAAGTTGAAAAAAAATGTAAAGAAACGTTTATGTGTTAGAGGTTATTAATATTAAAGATTTCATAGATGATTACACACCTCGGGAATAATGCGATCGCTTCCAGGCTGTCTCAATATATTTTTACGTAATTAACCAAAAAAAAGTCCCGCTGAGTTTATTTCGCGGTTTCTTCTCAGACCTGAGCTGATACTTTTCCGAAACCGGGGTTGATTCATTTTTTGACGTTCAAAAAGAGAATGTAAATTCCTAATTTGAATAAAAATATTTTGATTTTGATTTAGAAACACTATCCAAGCGGATATATTTTAAGTGGCTTTAATGGTTGTATATTGTTTTAGGAACAAATAATCTCTCACTTTTTACTTTTAATTCTTATAACACATTCTAAACAATCATTTTGCGTACAATTTTCCATCAGTAATGAAGTAACAAACGACTACTCAATAGGTACTAGGTAATTGCCCATTTTGTTAAATGAGTACACCGTTAAGTATGTATGGCGTAATGAAAAGAATTATTGTTAGGTACCTATGTATTTTAACTGGTTACTCTTTTCATTAAAGAAGTTTTGTTAATTGCTATAAGGTTTAGAGTTATTGACATTATCTGTATCTTGTAGCGATGCGTCTTTTTTATAGTTTTTAACTAATCTCTTTAATCTAAATGTTGGAAAAACTCTTATGTACTTAATATTTTCGTTTACACGAAACACTAAACGTTGCACCATACCCATAATCCCTTGTATTAATTCTAAAGTCTAGTTAGTTCCAAATTATAATAATGATTTGTAAATATTTAAGCTTTTCTTTATTGTATTAACTTTATATATATTGCAATTTTACTTTCAATAAATCTATCATAAAAAATAAAGTTGCTTAAATAAAAAAAATTAAGGTTTTCCATTTGAAATCTTTAAAAACATAACATTGGACTAAATCACTTTTGTTTACAAAATAAATTAAAATATACAAAGTTATGTTTACAAATGTATTTGAGTATAGAAAACGCGTCGACATCTCGTGTCGTCCTTGACCCGTAATGTAACGACTACTGAAAATTTTCGAGACGCTCACGTGTACAATGTGTATTTATAAAGTGGGTATTTTATATATCGTGCGTGCCGTGATTGAAATTAAATCCATTTCAACGACACAAGAGACACCACTCTTCCTACCGACCAATTGCAATATAGGTACATAAATATGTATGCACGTTTTAAAATTAATATCTGCATACATTTATCTAATGTTAATATAATTTTTGCATAACATCTTCATTATAAGACTCATTTCGATATACCTACATAATGAAATTTACTGTGATAATAGGAAATTAAAATGCAGTATACCTATTACTATATTTTTTTTCTTTTAACCCGGTTTAAATCGAGTACCTATATAGTGGTTTATATTATATGTATATACCGGATTGACTGGCATCCGCTGGCGAGTTTAGCCTACATATTATTCTGACGTATAGGCTACATTACGGTGAAAATTAATAAAAATCTGTTTTAAATTAGTTTTGCGTGAAAGAGCAACAAACGTCCATCCATTAAAACAAAATTTCGTATTTCTAATAGTAACAGTAGGATTTTTATCATCGGGACCTTTTAACAGTTTTCAACGATCGTAATAACGAGCATTCCTCTTGACAGACGAATGAAATCTCAGATACTAAAATAAAAAAAATTGTTACCAACTGAAAACAAATGTTTCACGGGAACGCTTTAGAATTCTGAAATCAATACTAGATCGCTTTGATACTGATTGCCAAAACTGTATCTATAATCAGTGTGTATCATATATTTATAAACATTATTGCAATCTACACGCTTGTCTGATTCGTGGGATCAGATCATTACAAGCGCCGGCGCACACTTCGAAACATGTCGTACTCGTGAACGGTTGTAGTAAATTAAACTAGCGTAAATAAACTATTTATTATATAAATAAACCAAATAATATAGTGGAAAAAATTGAAAAATGGCAAACAGTTATAATATGAAGGAGTTCAGCTCAACGTGAGTACTGATAACCAAGTTTTTTTTATTTTAAAATTAATTTTTAAACAATATTTTAGGACATTTGCCTATTACGCTATTATAATTTTTTTATTATTTTTTTTTTATTTATATTTTATATCTAAGATTCCACAAACATAAGTTTTATTATACCGGAATGTAAAACCGGTTTGTTTTTATGGTTTAAATCTTCCTTATAGTAACTTAGAAACATACCAGTTATTATAATACTATGTGAAATTATACTATAGTAAATGGATGTACTAAATTTCGCAAATACGACACGGACTTGCTAACAAAAGATTCCATGCATTATTGAGAAATTCCTTATTCCCTAAAACATATTTTTTTACATTTGTCCTAAATTTCAGCAGCCAATAAGAATAGTATAAGTTTTAATTTTCACAAAAACTATAGACGTTGTCTGTAACCGGCTAACTACAGCTTGTATACCCACTGGCTCAATTGGGACTGTACCACACTCTCACAGAAAATTTGGCGTAAAATACCTAATATAGCCTCGTTTTATACGCTTAGAGAAAGAGCCGGAAACCTAAGTCCCTCGTCTATTCTTTTCTCTCTTCCTATTCCCCTTCATCCCGCATTTCATTTTGAGCTGGCAACGAATATGCAGCTCCTCTGGTGCTGGAAATGTCCATGGACACTAGAGATTACTCAACATCTAATGAACCCTCGTCTTCCCACTATTCTTGTATAAAAAGAAAACTTTTATTACTAAAAGTTCCCCGTATATTACAAGACTTATTAATTTATAGTAAATAAAGAAAGACTTTATATTGATATTAAGATATTCATCTTTACTTTTGATACGTAATCTTAAAACAATGTATGCGTTGTAATGGTCTTGTACTACTAATAAAATAATGTTTAGATAATTATGGCAATCGTTCAAAAAATCAAGTGCGTCCAATCTAAACACATACCTACGCTGTACATTTGAAAATATATTGTGCCTTCCTTTATCTAATTATAAAAACGTTTACGTGAGAAATAGCATTTGCACAATAATATGTTTATGCTTTATATTTGTTTTATGCAAAAAAAATGCTAACTATTTATGTACTTTAAGAACTATTACAATTTTTTTATCCCATTATTGTTTAGGCTTAACATTTCAATAGAAATAGCGTTGCGTGTATATAACAATAACTGTATTAATAATTGGGAATAAAACATATGGTTGATATATCTTGCTATATACAAGAAAATAGCTGTTCCGCGAGTGTAGGCACATTGCGCATCAGAATCAATATAACATGTCATATTATTACGTACATATATAAGTAGATATATAAATAAAATCAGAACGAAATGTCCAAATTTTTTTATTCACTAGCCGTGAGACTATCCAAAGAGCACAAGCATAAAAAGCAATTTCCGTATTTTCAATTTCCAAAATTTATTTAGATACAACAAAAGTCAGTCCTTTTCAAATCCTTAGGCTAAACTTTAAAAAAAATCGTTTCTACGTGTTAGCTTATTATATACATATTTCTGAAACCAACAGTTAAAGCTGTGTTCGTCTATCAGTGACATTATGCTGTTTAATTATAAAACCATGTGCCCAATTGGATTTCCATCGATTTTTCAAAAACTTTAACACTATCAACTTTTACATATGTATTTAACTTGGGAAAAGTGATGTTTTATCATTTATTTTACCTCTTCAAAAAATAAGCTTTTTAATAGTTATTAGACTAAAACTTGTTTTTATTCTTAAATAATTGTTTTATGTTACTTCTTACTGAATCCTTACTAATGTCATAAATGATACCGTAAACAACAAACAGAGTTACCGTCAGTAAGTCGGTCTGTCTTTATTAATGTCGATTGGACTATGGTAAAAGACATAGGCTACTGTACGTCGCGAAAATTAACTTAAAGGTGTAATAAGGAATAAAAGTATACATAGATAATTCATAAGTTCTTATAGAAATAGTCTATACAAAACAATTATTTATGCAGACGTAGTCGCAGGAGCCAAGTATTTAATTCTGTTATTCTTCAAGTTACTATTTATTTAACTCTTTATCGTACAAATAGAAGAAAAAATAATACAGCAAAGAAATTTTTTACAATAGAGTGCAAAGCGTCTCATTACTGGTCAATGCAAGATCGATGGGAATAAACTTATTAACATTTAACTCATTTTTTCGACTCGTTTAATTTCAATTGTTACCTACAGGTGGCATTTAATTGCAAGATGCATCAGATCGTGCTCGGTATTACTTTGATGTAAACTACAAATAAATATATATTGCATGCGACCGATTTGCACCACAAGACATCATAATACATACATCCATTGTAGTTCCTAGATTATAACAATGGAGCAGATACATAAAATTTAGCCTTGCTGACGATAATTTTCGATATTGATGAATAAAATATTATATAATAGGACTCTGTCGTCTATATTATCTATATCAATCTATACTAATATTATAAAGAGGAAAGATTTGTTTGTTTGTTTGTAATGAATAGGCTCCGAAACTATTGGATCGATTTCAAAAATTCTTTCACCTTTGGAAAGCTACATTATCCCCGAGTAACATAGGCTATATTATATTTAAAAAAAAAATTCGGGATCCTTACTAAAACTCTAATAATGTAACCCAAGGTGTAAAAAAATGACCTGAAAAATTCCTTACGTCGCGTGCGCTGCGAAAACTATTGATGATAGAACAAAATCATTTACTACGACTTTGCAGAACTCATCATTATCTACAAAAAGGTTCGCGACAGCATTTGTCTAAATATTATAGTTATGTAAGCGGTTTTTTGTTCTAAAAATTTAATTTATATGCCACCGCTTGAAAAGGCTCTTTATTTGTATAACTTTCTGAATTATTCAATTCGGAAGATATCACGAGTTTAAAAATGCAAGTATTAGAAAAAAGTCGCGTGGTTGCCGCTCACCGCGCTCAGCTAGCCAGCATGCGATGTAGGCTCCAAGCGTCGCTGGGGTACGGGGGGGGAGTCAATGTAATAAAATAAAGTGCCGCGAGTACATTAATAAAAACTATAAATAAAAAAAATACAAACTTTCTTTATAATTTTACTTTTTTTTTGAAACCCGACGCAAAAAAGAAGAGTGTATGTGTGTGTGTGTGTGTGTGTGTATGTACCCGTGCGAAGCCGGGGCGGGCCGCTAGTATTATATATTTTTTTATTTTGTTACTTTGACTATATTACATCACACTACGATTGATAGGAACGAAGCAGTAGGGACATAAAATTATTCTTACGATATTATTATTTACTTATCTTCATATTATAAGAAAAGTAATAATGTCAAATATTTTAAAGTAATTTCAGAAATATCAATTGATTAATATATTAAGCACGATAAATTTTAATTAACATTAATGAACAAGTTTGAAAATCGTTTTAACAGCTAGTAAAATAGCTTCAAAAGTGATTGAAAATGAAGATTTATAAAACTTAATTGTCTCAACGTTTAATGAGCTGAGTTATTGGGTTATGTTTTAATTTTGCCTAAATTAATGGATATAAGTACTTGCCCAAGTCTCAGGAACATGTTTAATTCACGACTAGTACTTTACACATCATCGATATTCTTAAAAAAAAATATTTATATTTTTGTACTGAAACTTTTATACTATCGAAATACAACATATTTTAATATTGACAGTTTATCATAATTAGCCCCTATGAACATAAAATCGACGTTAACGTAATATATTAAATACCTATGATGGAATGTGTTTACCGTCACACGTTAGTATTACGTCAGACAAATCAAATTTACCGCATACGGAATGCCAATTTTACACGGTAATTAGGTATACTAAACCGTCACATTTGTATCTACTTACAGAAAACAACTACTTTACATATTCAACGATACGTTATAATTACATAGAATTATTATCTGTTTAAGTATTTATATTACCCAAATAAAAACTTAAAAAAAAATAAACCAACTCGACTTAAGACGAAAAACGAATTTAATATATGTAAAATTTAGTTTAACTTTCAAGCAAGTAAAACGTTTTACGTGTTATTGTATTTATGTTATTTACGTTTTTAAAGATTTGGAAGTGAAATACTTGTAATTGAGTAGTTCAGGTGGTCATCTGTATTATTTATTCCACTTCACCAAATGCTTCTGTGTGAAAATACACAAGTTATTACAAAAACACCTAAATCGATGTATGTCGAATAATGCCTTAAATATAACCACCTAATTATTTTAAGTCGGTTAATAAAGAAAAAATGAATCGACGAACGGAATTTCATCATCACATATTCTGTTTTCTACAAACAATACAAGGAATGCTTTAGGGGTGAGATATGTTAGGTCGTGTCGTGTTCGGTTCATGTCCAGGCCGTGACACGGAGCACGTCCGAGGCACGTGCTTAAGATAGATTTTATAAGCCCGGACTAGGGTTCACCGGAGTCCTGACATAGCGCGGTCTGGCATATTATACTACCTTAAGCACGAAGTAGGCATGTCTTGTATCCTTATCTTAGAGTCTAAGTAGCTGAAATATAGTTAGCAACCCTTCACAACTACGATTCATGAAGCCATTTATGCTTCACGGTCACCTCAATAAAATTTTGGACGCTGACCAAGACAGACGTAACAATAACATCAATCAGGAGGTAATATTATTATGTCATTGAACTATCTATTTCTATATTCTTAATGAATCACAATCTAATATGAAATTTTAGCAAAATAATTTTAGTATAATATTAACTTATCCATTATCTTAACAATCGAGATAAAAAAATAGGGGATTTCATAAAGTTACCTATCGCTAATAGCTTAAGAGTTAGACAACAAGAGCAACTCAAAGTAATTAATCCAAAAAAATAGATATAACATAATTATATGATATCATACTGTCTAAAAGTAAGTAAAGTTATAAATACTCGTAAGACTGCCAACAAATCTAATGCTATACAAACTCATCATAATATGACAGAGCACAATGGTAATCCCTGTAATCTCGGTGACGACTATTTAATTGCTTTTGGTGTGACTGCAATTAAAATAAGACTATGTTTTTATCTCACGCTCGGTTGGTATGTTCAATGAATGCATATTTATATAAAATCATAATGTCCTTTAAAGTATATAATCTATATTTTTAGAGGGTAACAATTTTTGCCTTTATATTGCGCAGAGCACGTTATTACTGTCATCAAACATTATGTGTCGTCGATTTTTGTAGTTTTTATTTTTGTAAATCATGTTGTGCTACTTTTCCTAGTACATAAAGTACAAACATTGCTGAAATTTATTGACCCCGGTCCATCGTACACCTGCTATACATATATATATCAGATGGACGATGTCATATATGGGTGCTGATAAGCAATATACTACTAATAATAATAAAATACCAATGCTATATGCATTGGGTGTACATTAAAAAGCACCTTCCAAACTTATAACATTCCTAGATTTTTTTTGGCGAGTATAATAATGTCCTCCAATTTTTTTTTTGTCATAATCACAAGCTTTCAATATCCTTTTACGTACTTTTACGTATTTAATATATTGTTTCTGGGAACTAAATATGTTAAATTATAGTTCATTTTGTTATTACTCATTTTAACCATTATAAGTAGAATTTTAATAATTAAAGTCTTCTACGTTTATAGGCCAAAATAAATAAAATATTAATTATAAATACCAACAATAGAATACTCGTATTAGTAATATATATTAATTAGAAATAGTCGCATCTATTATCAAAATCAATGTATTAAAATATAAGGTGCTATTTATTTAAAATATTGTGGTTACATAACCTTAAACAAGATTTATCTCACGGCTAACGTACTAATCTAACCTATTTGAAACCTACTTACGTAATATACGACGTACGTCATTCATAAATACCTGTTTCTTAGTTGTACCACTCTAAATTTTGCAACCGGCGTTTTCCATATTTATTAGTATAATATAATGAGGTTTTTAACCCCAGCTCAACAAAAGGACAATTTCGTATGATTTTTTATAACAATATTCAAAAAATCAGCCAAGTGCGTGTCGGGCCACGCACAATATAGGGTTCCGTAGTTGTCAGAATTGTCAAGATCGGTCAAGCAATCTTCGAGTACTTATTTTCGTAAAAATGTTTGAATGTGAATTATACTAACGATTTTGAACATTAAATGTTCGTCGATTATTTATTATTCTAACACTTGTAAAATATACTTAGCGCCGATAATTTTCCTTCCTGATTAGCGCCTATGAAATCTATGGAGATTTGGTTGAAAACTTCATAAGCGCGATTCAGAATCACTCACGACATCCTTGAGACATTGTTTTATACCTTACTTTATATTTTATTTTAATTTAAACTTATTAAATATTTATTTATTTATTCATTTAAATTCATATATTAATTTAAAATTATTAATATTTACATAATGTGATGCTTTAAAAAGTGAAATATTTATTTTTACTTAGATCATCTATAACTCGATAACCATAAGAACCAACATAGCCGTGATAATTTTCCTTTTAAATTCATTATACGTACCGTTATCGTGATTTTTTTCATATTTTTAGACGCAGCAGTTTAGTGGGTAGAGGGGGGGGACACTTGACTCTAAGAAAAATAGACACTTCAAAGCTTAATATTTCGGAAACAGTTCGTCGTTCGGAAAAATAGTTTTCCCACACCTATAACATTTTTAAAAGACCTATCTAACGATACCCCACAACATGGGAGAAATGAGAAAAAAATTTTTGGTCTCTCTTAACACATAGGGAAGACACCCTGAAAAAAAAATATTTTTAAGATTTTATTGTAGTACTTTCTCGGCGTAATTCATATGTATACTCATACCGAATTACAGCTTTCTGGTATTAAGGGTTTCGGAGCAAAGCCGCGGACAAACAGACAGACAGACAGACAGACGGACATGGCGAAACTATAAGGGTTCCGTTTTTTACTACGGAACCCTAAAAACGAACAGTCAAATAATATAATAAGTGATCAATGCCACCCATACACATTTGCAGCACCAGAGCTAGAAATGCGTGTCTAAGTTAAAAGGGAATAAGAGACGTAGGGAAATAGGATATAACGGAAAGCTATAGGTATTGGCTAATCTCAAAGGTATTTTTTTACCTAACAACTTATTTGTAGACAAAAAAAAATCCAATATAACCATTAATGTCTATCAACAAAAACTTTGCACGAATATCACGTAAGGCCATAATCATTTTAATTATATATTTCAACTAGCTGTGCCCCGCGATTTTACAAGGGTTAATTTGAGGAAATTTTAAGTTCACCTTCCCTGCTTGAATCAGATAATGTTTAGTATTTCATTGGTTTTAATTTTTTTATTATTATTATTTTTATTAATTAAATTTAATAAAAAAATATTTTAATATACCATAACATTTTATAAAAAGAAGTATCTACTTCTTTTTATAAAATGTTATCATTCCAATTTACATTTAAGAAGAAAAAGCCTTTACATTCTTTTATACCAGGGTAATATATAATGACTCATAATGGACGAAGATTTTCCTAGAGTAAAACTTTATTGATTTAATTCACTCGGTTATACCGCTACTGAGATTATTAAGATCTATGCTTTTAGCATTGATCAATACAATACTCAATAGTTATTACCACTTGGGTTTAAATTACCTAAACACAACAATACAAGATGATTCTTTTGTATATCTTCTTTACATATGCTATTTCCGTCGTTAGAATTAAAATTCAAGATCAGTGCTTAGTGGAAAATAACACTTCGTAAATGGTTACGCTAAGCAGAAAAATATTAGTTAAGCAGGTTAAAGACTGTCCTTAGTACATTTTTCCCTTCAAATAGATCATATTTTATTCCTTATATTATAACTTATATAAAGGTCCGACGGACCACCAAACCGTGTGCGCAGTATGTAATTAGGTAAATATGTATAGGTCATGTATATATAAAATGTATAGACAAAAATACGACTATCAGTCCTCTTGCAGACCATTACCAACATGTCTGTACTGCCAAAAATTATGATGTTATTCTTAGTGATCAATAGGTGGTAGTGTTAGACATTCTTTAGTAACAAACAAGGTTTAAATAGTAGTGAAAAGTTGAAAAAATAAATTAATTAATTAATAAAAAAGGGTTAAACTTTTGAAATATAATTTGATATATCATAATCAGCTACGTTAATGCAAAAAAAATCAAAATAATCTGTTTTAAAAATATAAGTAATTATATTACAGGGCCGTCATCACTGAAAATGGAGTGTTTCCGTCAACGATATCCATTAGTACAATTAACACAAAATATAAAGAAGATGAAAATGAAAAAGACTATGATCCATTTCAAAACAGAGAGCTAGAACATCCCAATTCGTAAGTATTAACAAATTTTACTAAATATCTTGAATAAATAGTATACTTTCAAAACTTTTCCTATTTAAGTGCTTATCTATAAATTTACCAATGATCATAATAATATGTTTTATTTAAAAAATATACTTAATTTATAGAACATCACAATAATACATAATTTGATTTTAGTTATATGAATAAATAATAATTGATAAAATTATACATTTTCAGAGATGTAAGATCTTTCGCAAACCTTTTAAAATCGTCCCTTGGATCAGGTATTCTGGCGATGCCGGCTGCATTTAAAAACGCCGGAACAATCGTTGGCATATTTGGCACAATCATCTTGGGATACATCTGCACCCACTGCGTGTATTTGTTGGTAATTTTCTTTTTTTTTGTATAAACGAGTATACCTACTTTTTTTTATATGAAATGACATCGTAATAATTATGGATTGGAAATAAGGACATGACACAGAACAAAATATTTTCTTTTGAAAATTAGTCATGAGGTATGAACTCATGATCATTATAAAAATCTTAGTCCATTATTGAAAGTAAACGTTATTCCTAAAAAAGAATAAAAATATAACGAAGATTGGAACTAATTTTTCGCGACAATATATAAGTAGGTAGAGAATCCTTGTATTTTTATAACCTAAAATGTTAAATGCCCTGTCTTAATTCCACGGCTAACTCTTTTAGAAGTCATCTTTATTTATTGTTGTAATGTAAGTAATCGTTAAAAATATTTTTTATATATTTCAGGTTAAAACTTCACAAGATGTATGTAGAGTATCAAAAGTTCCATCCCTGGGCTATGCGGAAACCGCTGAGGCAGTTTTTGCCACTGGCCCACGACCATTACGAAAATTTTCTAGAATCATTAGGTATGTAAAACCATTCAATTTATAACTTATTATATTTATTAAAATTTTAGCTAACGTTATAAATCTTTTAAAACAAAATTGAAAATGAAAAATATTTTCATAATTATTATTTAGTACCTATATATTATGTATGTATTTATATGAAAATTAATTTGATGACTCAAGATTTTAATATAAAATAAGTACTTATAGTTAAATATTTTAAGTATTTAAAACAGTGGAGGAATAATCACTCATTGCTCATTGATTGGAAGTCGATCTCCTTGAAACAATGATTCATCATGGAATAAAGCATTAGTGGCCATGCAAACTCAATGTATTAGGGAATTATGTGTCAATGTCGTATTAATTTAAAATAATATTCGTTTCGGGGTTCCGTTAAAAATAATTGATACCAACAATTTTACTACGGTTCTTTGAAAAATATTTTATATCAACATTTAAAGTTAATGTACAATTAATTGTACATACAAATACATATATCGTACTTTAACATTAATTCAATAAATTATCAAATAAAAGAAAATACATTTTTTTTATTTAATTCAACAATAATTAAATGAACGATTAAAACTAAAAATAACATAGATGTTATACATATTTTTCAGGATATTTATAGACTGGGCGATGGCCCTCACGATTCTTGGCGCCTGCGCAGTGTATGTCATCCTGCTCGTGGAATCCGTGCAGCAGGTATTTTGGACATCTGTCAACAACTTAAATCATATTTAGTAATATTCTTACTTTGTGTCGTTATTGATTTTTGATAAAAGGTTACAAAAAATAACAAATGTTAAGACTTTTATATAATGAAAATGCACAATTATTCAAAGAATAGTATAACTACATCAAATATTAACTGAATGAATACTATAAAATCCATCATCAACAAAATATATTTAATTCCAAATCAATTCACATAAAACCTTTTTTCAGATCGTCGACCACTTTTCTAAAGACAATGGCCTCAATACAACTCTATACTGCCTAATGTTTTTGGTTCCGATACTTGTATTTACACAAATAAAGAACCTGAAATATATTGCTCCATTTTCTGGATTTGCGAACATCTTACTAGTATTAACTTTCCTTATTTGTATATACTATATATGCAGTGACTTCCCCAGTTTTGATTCACGACCAATGGCAGTTCCAGTTGGAAGATTACCACTATTTATCGGGTAAGAACTCTTTTTATCGTAAAACTATTCTTTATTCTGAATCGCTAAAGAGAAACCATGCCTTCAAAATATGCATATGTTTATTATACCTACAATACCATATCCAATGTATGTTAATGTTCATAATTAAATAATAAGGTATAAAATTACTAGTATTATAAAGAACTGTGTAGAAGAAAGCAATTTATTTCTTAGTAGCAACGTTGTTAAGGCTTTCTTTCATTTCTTTAATTAGCATTAACATACTTTAAAGTTTTATTTGTCTTCAGGTATATATTTTAAATTAAAAACTCCAAAACAAAATAATACTGAGTTTGAATTGTTTCAGTACAGTTATATTCGCAATGGAAGGAATTGGCGTAGTACTTCCTGTGGAAAATACTATGGCTAAACCTCAACATTTCCTGGGTTGCCCCGGCGTATTGAACATAACAATGACCATAGTAGTCCTCTTATACATGGTCATGGGTATTCTGGGCTACTTGAAGTACGGTGATGCAGCTGAAGGTAGCATCACTTTGAATTTACCGACTCAAGAAATGTTAGTAAACAATAATCTTTACTTTCTAAATAATTTGATTGGTTGAACCCCGTAATCTTAAAAATCAACATCACCAATTCAATTTGAAACAAAACTGAATTGATGATGGTGATCACAATATTGACGAATTATTAAAAAATAGCCAGGAAAACCGTCATCATGTCTGCCCATACATATATTATATAATACAAGAATCACACTTATAAGTTTTGCTCTCAGACTTTCATAAAGATTTACATAATACATTTCTCATTGCTTTACATCTGAAATAATTTAGAATCAGTGCCTTATTTCTGATATTTTTCATTTCTACTTATGATGTTTTTGTTGCTAGATTACGAAGTTGTTTTATTTCACTTACGAAAGTAAAACTTACGTGCGTAATTCTCACCTAATACATATAAATAAAAAGGTATTTAACCAATGTGTTTTAAAGAAAACATATAAGATTTTATTGACAAAGTTGTACATTACTGTACAGTATAATATCGTGCTATTATTTTTTGCAAGGAGCAACATAGCATTAGATTCGTTTTATCGATTTTTCATTATTCTTTCAGACCAGCATTGATGGCTAAGGTTTTTATCGTCCTAGCGATATTCTTCACATACATCCTTCAATTTTATGTACCGATGGAAATCGTATGGCGCAACACAAAGGAACATGTACCGTTGAGGTATCACAATATCGCTCAAGGCATCATGAGGGCCTTCTTTGCTATAATCACAGGTTAGTTTAACTTTTATAATTACTTTATGAAAGCTATTATTTTAATCATAACTTTCAAGTAGAAAATTTTAGATGCATTGACCTTTTTTGTGGAGGAAAACCTTAAGAGTTCCTGTCACCGTCACCCTAAAGACGCGTCTAATCCTACGCACCTTAATTTTAAAAGTTCTGGGAAAAAAAAAGTTTTCACCTTTATCGGCTGTCTCCATGACTGCCTATTTTTTATTGTATTTATTTTAATTTCATCAATTTTATAGTCGGTTTTGAATATCACTATGAACGCCCAGACATTATCGGATATACTTACATATGTATTACTCATATGTCTCAAACGCTAAACAATATTCGTTTAATATTATAATTATTCTTGCTAAAACTTTACCAGCACCAGATTTTTAAACCAAAGCCTCTATGACTTTTTTACATTATTTTTTTTAACATTTCAGTTATAGCCGCAGCATCGTTGCCAAGGTTAGAGCAAGTGATTGGACTAGAAGGAGCATTCTTCTATTCATTTCTTGGTTTGATAGCTCCTTCTTTGATGGAACTGATCTTCTGCTGGGACCGAGGTTTCGGCAGGTTTAATTACATCCTTATTAAAGACACCATACTTACCATTTTTGGGATGTTCGTCCTCGTGACTGGAGTTATGCAAAGTATTAGAGAAATTATTAGGACTAGTTAGTGAAGGTAGTACCTACTTAGAATTATCTTAGTAACTTATACGTAATTATATATTTGTAAATAATTGAAAATATAAATATTTTAAAACCTTAATGTGTTTTTTTTATTTCGTAAAATAATCATATTCGAAGTATCTTTCGACATCTAGTTTTCGCAACCCTATAAAGCAAGCCAGTAAGCATTTAGATTAGAATAAATTCCCAACTAAGAGAAAAGATCATTTTATGATAATCGTGATAACAATCGGAACGAACAGTTTTACTTGATCTCCGAGGCACGGTGAGTGGATTTTTGAGGAAAGATGGGTAGACCTAAGACCAAAAAGTATACAAATAAAAACATCTGCTGTGTACTATTGGTTTAGTACATCCTAAGCTACATAACATTCTATTATATCATCCCTGGGGTTCCAGTCACTAGTTTGCTTGTAATTATGAATATTTTGGTGAGAGTGAAGACGAACAATCTATCCTAGAGAGAGGGTGCGTACTGTCAATATATTATATATTAGTTATTATTATAACAAACTGATCAACAAGGTACCATAGACAAAATACTGTATTATTAACTTTTGTTATATATGCCTAAGAAATTCATAATACTTAATAATAAACTAAACCAGATTTAACAAATATCGAAGTAAATATGGACGATTTTTTGCAACATTGTTTTTGTTCTTTATTCATTGAGTATGTAACTGTTAATTTTATGACTTTTTTTAAAATATACAACTATCTCGACAATTCGAGAATCTTCAAGAAATTCATTTTGGGAATCCCCGAGACTTGAGAAAAAAAATCAAGAAATGAGAAACCTATACAAACCTAATGTCTATAAATACAAAATTTACCTCAATTCAACTAAGTCTAATGGTCTGAATTATGAGCATTACACTGCGCACAACACAAAACTAGGTATCACGCCAATCGTTAGACATTTCTCTAATTTACATTATTACATAAGTATATAATAATCAATTACATCAAAAAATAGTTTTTTTTTTTTTATTATATTAAAATGAGTTTTTAATAAACAATACTTTAATTTTATAGAAAATAATTCCGATTCTTATAATTGATGTAACTTTAAGATCTATTCTATTTTAGCTTCTAAATCGCTTGTAAAAAACTAAAGCCTTCGAATATGTATAATTAGTATAATTTGCCTGTGTATCATTTTTTTAGATCCTAACATGTGTTCTACTTTGAACAGAGGATTTAAAAAAAAATAACGTATATGCCAAAAATGGAATCTAAATAATAGAAATCAATGCATTAGCTTAATTCCTCACCCGTACCAATTTTGGTCACATGTCGGGTTTTAATGCAACTCCGGACCCGGTACTGCCGATAGTACACCGGTAGCATGAGTGTCAGTGATTATATCAAAGGAAAAATAACTAATAGCTTTCTTGCTATCATAACACCATTCTATGCGGTCATGACTTGTAAAATAAAAAAATATAGGTTTCTCTATTATGTCATTTTTTATTTAATATTTTATACATACATAAACATTTATTACCAAATAAAATTATTATTATATTATGTAAAAAGTTTCCCAACAAAACCCAGAATATCGATAGATTCTTGTATCAAATTTTCTAATGTAATATCGGTATCGATAACGTATTTTGAGGAATAAAAATAGTCTCATTTCTAATAAACAAAAGCTGTCGTTTTTATGTTTGTAGTAGATATACAATTCTTGTATGCACAACGTATTTGACATATTAGTGTGTATATTAATTACTAGTGTTAATGTTTTCTTTTTGCTTGTGTTCCGAATCTTGTAAAATAGTTTTGAGTAAGTGTGCAGTGATATCAATATATTGACTACCTCGTCCCCCGTCAAATTCGCTGAAAGTTTTGTTCGTAGAATTGTACGCGTTAAGCGTCCAAATGCTTAATGGTCTAAGGCTTAGAAGTATATTGTTAATGTGTATGAGTGTACTACAATACGAAGTTGTCTTTACATTTTTTATGTTAGTGATGTCATACAATTTCGTCACAGACGTGACTAAACAAACATGAACAATTTAACGTTAAATTCTTAGAAAATCTTATAAGCTTTGCAAATTTAACAAAAATTTTGGTCTACTTTAAATATCTACACCTAAAACCACTAATTAAATTATTTACTTTGAAAATTGACCTTTGCAACAGTTTAAAATCTATTTTGTTAGCTTTAGTGTAATACAAAATACTTCCGTGATATGATTATATAAAAAAAAATACCATTAACTAAACAATAAATCATAGTAACCCTATAAAACTTTATAATCTTTAGTTCAAAATAGAACCACGCAAAATTTTGAAAAGTTACATTTAAGTGCGGCCTCACTCGTGTATACTTTTAGAAAACAATACAAATTAGAGCGCGTTTTTTAAATGATTAGAAATTGACAAACTTAAGCACACAATTATGTTATCAAACATTATATCTCCATAAAAATATTTTTAATTACAAAAACCATGAAATGTATTAATTTTAGTGTATAATGGTCTAAGACTGTATATTACTAAACTTATTATGTAGATGTTTAAGTATACACACAACTTTTGTACAGCTATTGTACCATTCTATTCTGAGAACGTGTGTAATTTTTTTTCTAATTAGAGAAAGTTAACTCATGAGTTCATTTAAGACGCCAAATCTAAAATAAATTCTGTACGTCGGCGCCGACGATCTTATGCAATAGAAGCGCGTAAACTATGTAAGATTTTCCTTATGTTGCACGACTTAATCCAACCTGATATTGTGTCAATTTTTTTTAATATTAAAATAACAAAATGGATGTTGGTGTTAAAGTGAATTCTAAACTCGTAAGTCAATTTCATTATACAACTAATGTATAGGTTATATTATATTACACTTCTAATATTATACCTAGGTATATAGATAGATTGATTATTTATCTTTATCACGTTATTGTCGTATCTGATAAAATAAATATTTACAAAAAATTATCTGATAAAATAAATATTTTGTCTTTAAATAAATTTTTATTCAATAGTAACTATTTGACTCAACAAAATGAGTTTGGTTAGTATAATAATTAAATAAAAATTTATCCTTTTAATACTGAGTGATGTTGGGTTCAATAAATGGCATCACCTTATTTTATTAAATTATGACGTGTTACAAGACCTCTACTCCTGGTGTGTTTGTGATAACTAAGTTCAAGGAGCAATTTCATTTACAGAGTGTAAATGCTTTGACGTAAAATTTATGTCTTAACTCATATTGAAATAATCACACTAGTGTAACGTCGTGTTTTATAACAAATGAAACCATGAATAACTTAGAAGTAGGTAGTTTATGATTTTTTGTGATAGCATGTAGTGTTCATATTGAAAATAGAAACGAAATAACGATGTCATTGTTAAGTACCTAGTGTGAATGTCATTAATAAATGTAATCACCGACAAAATCTGTGTTTCGTGTGTTTAAGTGTCTTGTTGCACCTTAAAATGTCATTGAATCCAATCCATCCAATAACACTAAAGTTATGTATTTCATAACAATTTCCTTTCAGGTATTTCCAATTATTGTTGGAGTGGGTGCTGTTGTTGTAATAGCAACAGTCGTTGCACATTTAGTGTGGGGCAAAAAGTCCAAACCAGCTAAAAGTAAAAAACTCGTAGCCCTTGTGGACCCGAATATAAAGTATCCCTTGCCCCTCATTGAACGGGAAGTGATAAGCCATGACACAAGACGGTTTAGATTTGGATTGCCTACTCCTGAACATGTTTTGGGTAAATATGTGACTTCTCATATCTTATTCCGTAAAACAATGTTTGTTTTGATGTTGTAATACTATAAATTTCCTTAAGATTTAAAAGTATTAATTTTGTTACTGCATGTTAATTAACAGATGGGAAAACAATATTAAACTTTAAACATAAAATCAACAATTGAGTTCCATTCGTGCTGTATTGCAACTTTTGATTCGATATTTAAAACTTTAAAGTATTTAAAAAAATTAACTTACCTAACATATATTTAAATTGAAAGGTTATTTTTTATATCTATCTATTATGATAATCTCGTGATCCTCTAAATTAACAATGAATAGTATTTTTTTTTTATGTGGTTATCATTCGGAAGCAAAAAGACTTGAAAAAATAAAGTAGTTATTTGAATTGTTAATCATTTTTTTTACTAATTTTGTAAATCAATGACTTGCAATTTACATGTGTGATAAGTTATTTTTTTGTTGATTTTATATGAATAATTTAATACAATTTTACAACAAGTCTGTACTCCTGATAACAGAAGAAACTCTACTGAATAAATAACAGCTTTTTCCTTAAAAAATATATACTTTTATCTATGTTATATTTAATTACTGAAAAAAAAAATCATAATAATATTAAATTATCATATAATTATATCTTACATACAACTTCATAGGAAACAGTTTGCTGTAAGTAAATGTGTTAAAATATATTACACCTACATATGCTGTGAAAGTAATTTTTATTTGTTTTTTTTTTAGTGTTAAGTTGTTATAAATTCCTTAACCAGACAACATTGTCTGCATATGAACAGGATTTTTCTATTCATTTGACACATAACATTATAATTTAGTCAATTTACACATGAATTTATGTCTTATACTAGTTAAACTATAATACTGTAAAATATCATTAAAATCCGTTCAGTAATTTTTGTGTGAAAGCAACAATACTCCATCCATCCCCACAAACTTTTGCATGTATGCTAGTAACAACATTTGTTAATTACATATTATATAATACAATGTTTATTTCAGGATTACCGATAGGCCAACACATTCATTTATCAGTTAAGATAGATGATGACCTCATTATCAGAGCATACACTCCAGTATCGAGTGACGATGAAAAGGGTTATGTTGATTTGGTTGTCAAGGTAAGTATCATCAAATTATCGTGAGCTGCTAGCATTCTTCGTTCATTCTTGTCACCATTCGGTACGGACATGACTTGTACAGTTACCAATTAATTGTTAATATTTAAGTTTTCCTTTTTTGTATATATTATATTAACAAATGTAAGTAGTCTGTCCTTTTTTTAATTAAAATCGATACAAGAAATAAATAAGATCTGTTTCTATAACTTCATATAACCATGGAAAATTAACATAGTCTAACGTTAATAGTTTAAAGTTTGAATATACTCATATCAAGAGAGCACATTATAATTAATAATAAAAAAAGTTTTTAGTAAAAAGGACGTTTTATTTGGATATGATAATTTAGATAGTTTTACACATTTTTATGGTATGTTTATTATTTTAGGTGTACTTCAAAAATGTCCACCCGAAATTCCCGGAAGGTGGTAAACTATCTCAATATTTGGAAAACATGAAACTTGGTGACACAATTGATGTCAGAGGACCTTCGGGTAGATTACAATATGCAGGAAATGGAGTATTTTTAATTAAGAAACTGAGAAAAGATCCACCCGTCAGGATAGTTACAAAGAAATTGAACATGATTGCAGGTATGTTGTAACTTTTGTGACAAAAATTTTATTTATTTTATATCCGTCATCTGATAATTTTTTACAGTGAAACCTTTATAACTAGGATCTGAATGGAACCTATGACTTTTTATGTAGTTTTCCAAAAGGACTGCTAAAAATATATCCTTATCTGCATAAACCTGATCAATTATCTCACTTATACATGCTATCAAACTACACAGCCCTAATTATAGAGATAAATATAAAAAAGTCTACCAAATTAAATCTCAATTAAAAAGGATTGAAAATTCTTAGTTACAGGTATTTAATTCCAATAGTTTTAAGATCTTATTATAATCATAATTACTGATAATAATTAATATCAGAGATTTCTCATATATTTACAAGGTTAGGGGTTTGATCACTGTTTATGGCAAAAATCTTTATGGCTATATATATATATGTTTGTCGTGGTCTGGATGTTTGTGTTACGTGCGTTTCAGAACCCTCGAAACAGAATTATAAAACCTTAAATTAATGATAGTTATTGGGTGTTTTTTTTTAATTTTTTTATTCATATTATGGTAATCGTTGATAAAGGCCCAGGAAATATTTCTATTACCAGTATAAGAATGAAACCTCTGTCATTTTATATAGGAGATATAGCCATTTCAATTGATTTTGCTTTGTTGAACTAAACAATCGAGCAAAGCTTTCTACGACATTACGAATATTTTCCCATACTCCATAATCTTGGGGCCTTTTTGAATGTCATTGCCATTATCGAACTGATACCTTGGCTATAATATTTCTATAGTACTCTGTAACAGCATTTCCTAATAATTATTATATATAATTCTCATGTCATGTATAATAGTTCTCATGAGTTAAAAAAAAGAAGTATATATATGACTTTATAAATAATATATTAATGGTAGCAATTAATTAAATGCTTTATCAAAAAATTCCAGTGAAATATAAGGCATTTTAGCAGTAGCTAATTAAGTTAAATTGCATCTTGATAATAATGCTAATTTTATATATTTAAAATTTAATCAAACAGTTACACAATTCAGTGGGGAATTATTTAAAAATATAAATACAAAAAAAAAACATATTTTCTAGTAGTACACATTAGTAGGTATCAGTCACGTATTTCGCGCATCAGTAGATATCCAAGTGGTTGCGCGTTGATAAATATGTATAAATTATCTTACGCAAGATATATGTATTACATCACATCATCAAGTGTATAGGTAAAGAGAACAAGAAAAGAGTTTTTTGTGTTAACTATGACTTTGCATGGCTAGTTACCTAGCAGCAGTGCCCCGGGGCCCTCGAGCACTAGGGGCCTACGAAGCACAGAGACCCTCGAATGCTTAGTGCTTGTTAGACTCCCATTTTCAAAATAAATATGATGGGTACAAGTAGACTATTAATATATGATACTTTTGCGAAAACTAAACCTAGGAAAACATTATAGATATGAATTTATTTAATCAGTTGGTTGGTGAAGCCTTTTTAAAATAAACCCGGTAATCTTTTCTATTTCATTGTATTGCATAATACCTTTTTTTTTATTTAGCCAATTCCAAAATTAAGTATTAATTGTAATTTTTTTCGTTACCGTTTTATATTTTTATTACCTGCTTTTTTGCTATTTTTACCAGAAAACCTAATCAGTTTAGATTATAGTGGGGCTCTGTTTTATTATTTGCCACCAGGGCCCTTAGTTACCTGGCTACGCCACTGTGAATGACTTTATGTTTAGCACTAGATACTTTTCTTCGACATCTTACTATCTCTTGTTACATTCTATCTTCTAAATATACTTTTTCAAAAACTACTCGTTGCAAAAACTACCCTTTGCAAGTTCTAACCTTTGTAAAGACTACTCGCTGTAAAAACTACTTATATGTATACAGACTATAGCTTGTGAAGAATATCTCGAGTAAAGTCTTGCCTCTAGTAAAGAGTATATCCTGTTAAAAACTGATCCCTAATAAAAAAATATCCCTATCCCCTTTTCCATTTTCCAAAAATTCCCCTTGGTGAAGAGAAATCATTCAAATATATATGGATGATGATTAGCAATAATGTGTCAACCCATAGAAAGTCAAATTCGAAGATATTGATGTATTCAGATGTAATTAAATAAAACTCAAAAAATCCGTAATTTCAAATATAAATTTCAAGTCATTTAAACTAAATAAGTACGGAAAATGTCTTAGTTTAATGTTTAGATTATGTTATACCATATATCTGAAACCTTAATATTAGATAAAACTTTTTATTATACCCATCGGCATTTAACTAAAATGTGTACCTAATTAACTTATTATACCTTTTATATACATCTTCAAACAAATTTATTAAGAATAGGTTTGACATCTTTAAACGCTGTTTGCTCAAAATGAAGTTTGTGTAGCTTGACATAGTATTGCTTATCAGCGTCCATATGGCCGATGGATAAAAGTATTTTGAAATGCAAGCAAATAATAGTAAAAAAAACTATCAATATAAATTCAGTATTAATTCAATACTCAAATAATCATTTGAGTTTTTATTAATTCATTCCGCTTCGTACTTTATTATCTATTGTTAAATTATATTATAATTACTAATAATCTAACCGCGGTAATCTATTCATCCAATTAACTATTATATCATTAGATAAATTATTCAAATTCCTTCGATAGTTAGGAATTCGGTACTGATAAGATAAAAATATCATTATATGATAATTATAATAAAAATTAACTATTGTACTTTGTCTTCGTTCGCATATGCATAATATAAAATGTTTGTACTTCCTGCTGTTTAGGCTATGGGATGAGAAGTTGTCATTGGTCGTTTATAAATAACTCTAAGATACATAATACGATGTAATATGTATTACCCAATTATTGTTGTAATAGGGCTTAGTTGTAGTCCATTGACTACAGCTCGCATACAAGCAGGGCCGGATTTACCCCCTCTTTATGGTGCCCATAATAATAGAGATTTTTAAGACTTACTCACTTCAATCAATAAAATATTGATATATTCAAATATCCGATTAGAAATTTCCATAGATACCGAAAAATTTATTCGGAAAGTAATTAGAAGCCCCAATACTTTTATTGTCCCCAAGGCTTCCTGTCTAATATTTTGGATTATGATGACAATATAAACTATTAATATTCAACGTCTTATAATTAGTTATGTAACAATAAATGTGACTCAAATATTAATAAATATAACGTAACAAAACCAAGGTGAAAATAGTAATGAAATAAATGTAGATTAACAAATAGTCTATTAGTAATGTTGTCTTAATGGTTTATGGTGGGTCCACACGACACAGATTTCATTTAGATTTCAATAGAATTTTGTCTGTGCAACATTGTATTGCAGTATAATTAATGCCTGCATTAGAAAAGTCGTAGATATATTTGATGTAAAAAAAAGTATTTCTGCAGATTAATCGATTTCATTTATCCTTTTCGTTCAGACTTTTGTCTATATATCTGTATCATATACTTACATATGTTCGGTATGTAACAAAATATATATGATGTTTTGGATTTTAATATAATTAAATAAATTCGTCACAAACTACTGCCCCATTTAAAATCACAATATAATCCTTTTTTAGAGGGCAGGAGACTTTTAACATATTAGTATTATTTACCCAAGGTACTTACTACAAATATCAGTACGGTATAGAAATATTTCTAATGATCGGGGATCGAACCAACAACCTTAAACGTTTCAGCCAGTTGCATACTGCGGCAAATGTTTGCCAATGCCATTGTCAAATGCAAAAAGCCTATATCGTGTAGACCAACCATTACACATAATTGAGAATAAACGGTGCGTCAAATGTTAATAACCTTTCAAAATATTATTTCTCAGGTGGTACTGGCATTACGCCAATGCTACAGCTTGTAAGACACATATGCCAAGACGCTAATGACCGCACAGAACTAAGACTGATATTCGCCAACCAAACCGAGCAAGATATTCTACTGAGAGACGAATTGGAGAAATACCAGAGGGAACATCCGGACCAGTTCAAATTGTGGTACACTATCGACAGAGCTGATGAAGGTAATTGAAATTTAACAGTAAACTTTTTGTAACTGAAATATGAAAAGGAAGGTTTTTATTTTATAAAAATATCTGGCAATCAAGTCATGCAAATAGCTCGCCACATACACATACATACATTGCTTTTATTACAATTAATTAAAATATCAATATCTTGGAGACTTTTTTACACACAAGTTAAAACGTAAAACCTTAAGCAATTTTAAAGCTTTAGAAGACGTTCTTCGTTTTTGTACCGGTTAAAAAGCGGGAGAAAGAAAGAGAGACTGAGTAGGAAATACATAGTTTTCGTCAGTGCACACAACAAAACTTTATTGATTATTTTAACTAGTCCGGCTTGAGGAATTCGGTACATTATATTATTTTTGTAATCCTTAAATTAATTCCTTAAAAGTGAAAAAAATAATTAACCACGCTCATTTTTCAAATTCATCCCCCACTTCGTTACATCACATTGAAATCATCAGATAATTGAAATGTACACCTTTTAGGGTGTAATAAACTCACCTTACATAATATGACGCTCTCGAAAAAATCTAATCTCAACTTTTTTTATTATTCTGATCCTTTATCCTAGACGGACACCTCTAGATATTAAGAGCCTATACGATAAAGGTATCCCCCCATATATTTATCTGCTGCGCTTGAGTAAATCCTCAAATCCCGTCTTGGGCTCCCCTACCATTAACATTGCTGTCACACAGCGGACGTTCTTTAAAATAATAATCATTCTTAAATTTTAGGTTGGAAGTACAGCGTCGGTTTCATCAACGATCAAATGATCAAGGACCATCTATTTCCTCCCGGTGATGACGTCATAGTGCTCATGTGTGGACCACCTCCCATGATAAACTTCGCTTGCAACCCGGCCTTAGAGAAACTCGGCTATGCAGAAAACTTACGTTTTGCTTACTAGATCAAAATAATGATGTCTTTAGAAGATTTTTTTCTATTTTATTACAAGTCTTATTTGAATGTGAATCTTGGAATGGATGTAGCGTTAGATGTTATTAAGGACAATAAATGTTGTATTTTGTGAAAATATATTTTAATTAATATTACAGTCAACTCCCATATTTATATATGTACATATATTTCTTCTGTTTGTGTGTGTTACTGAACTTTTAAACCGCTGTCAGTCCCTAGATGGTCTAAATTCATAATTGGACATGGCACGTGAGGCTGCTATAATGCAGGACGTCTAACGGATCTGCTAGTGAAATATATATTTTTTATTACTGAAAATCTTATATGAAATGTTGTTAGGGCCTGGCAAGCACAGATCCAGGATTTGGCCTTGAAATAAGGGTTGGATTGTATGTATTAATATTTAACTTACTGTTGCTCAACACTTAAAGACCAACACCTATAACTTTGCATTAACTTTCGACCTAAAACAAAATTCGAATTATACAGTGAGTTCCTAAAACTAACTTATCCAAACGATCAAACAAATTTTTCAGCCATTATGTTAGTATGGATTTAAAATTTTTAATTAATTGTTCATAATACGTCGCGTATTCCCCAATGTATCAACGTCCCTAGATAAAAATATTAGCTGCCTAAATCGACTATAAAGTCATATCGCTAGTGATATTTAACTTGTACACAAGTCATGGCGAACAATTTAGAAAATCTTTCGGCTGATATACTTGACGAGGATTTCATAAGCATTTTTAAACCAATCCATGTTATTCAAACTACACTCGGTTGTCTTAGTGTCCAACTTAAACACGGTTTTGCTACGCCACCACCAAAATTATACATATTATATACATTTTTTGTTTGCGGTTTAAATGTATTAGCTCAAATAGGCTTAGTCTTACAATGCGAATGCACAAATTACTTTTTCATAAGCGATTTTAATTTGAAACTTTTTAACATTTGCGTAAATATATCCGATATGATAATATTCTTGTATCAAAAGTTTACGTTTGAAAATAACGCGCATAGTGAATTTTATGTAAAGCTTCAAAAAATAGACCGCGATTTAAATATGAAAAACACTAAACAAATTAATTACTATCTATCAAAGCTAAGTATTTTTATCGCAGTTACCGTTACAATAATGATTATTATTTGGACAGCTTTTGTTCATACTTATCTCATTATAGGTTTCTGTCCATTTGCCGCTTTCATATCTCTTTCAAGTACATTTACTATTTTTGATATAATATTGACATTATTTATTCTGCACTTTATATTAATTCGAGTTAATTACATCAAAAAAATATTAGGAAATATAAAACATGTAATTGATAGTGATCTAAAACTACATAACATACAACGAATCTTATTGGAAGATACAATTAACATTAGTTTTGAAACCAAACTGAAAAACTTGATCGTGGCCACGCATGACATCCTAACCGTGATCTCAGATTTTTTAAACCTATTCCAACATAAGGTAGGATGCTAATGTCATTGTTTAAATAACATAATTCTTGTATATTCAATTGAACAAAATTTTTCTTTTTTCAGATATTTTATTTCACATTTCTAGTTATGATGTGGATGCTGCTGGTCATTCAATTTTCAATCATTTTAATTAAACACCGAGCAATCATTTTTTCAGACATGGTAATGTATGATAGAGAATAAATCCCATCCCAATAAAAGTAAACGAATTGATTATTATTAAATTATTTAACTATTAAACATTGTAGGTATATCTGCGTGGCTTGACACAAATTAACTGAAGGGATAATTTCGTTTGCAATAAAAAATACTTAAACTACTTAAGCAATGCTCTTATTGTTGCAGAGCATCACAAATAATGAGCCTTACACAGTGATATTAGCAATCTTAATATTTAATTTTACTTTATTTGTGGCATTATGCGTTGTCGCCGATTTAATTGCGTCTAATTTAGAAAAGTCGAAAAAAGTTTGCATTGACATAATTTATTCATCTAACGATGGTACGTACTTCATATTACTATATCTAGTAACATATAAAGTATTATTTTTGTTTATTTTTGTTTTTGTTTTATTCAGGGGACGAGGAGAGGGTGGCAAAACCAACAAATAGCTTTTGACCTACATATACGTATAATAGTCACTAATTGACTGCGAAATATAAAAATAAATCAGCCAAGTGCGTGTCGGGCCACGCACAATGTAGGGTTCCGTAGTTGTCAGAATTGTCAAGATCGGTCAAGCAATCTTCGAGTACCTATTTTCGTAAAAAAGTTTACGACGAACTGGGAATTTCCTTTTTAAGTCAGTTTATACAATATACGTACTTACAATTTTAAACCTTTTATTATTATAAAATTATTTTTAATTTCTCTTTAAGAAGAGAATAAGAGATAGGTACGTAATCCGTATCTTTTATATTATACCATAAATGCCAAAGTGAATTCGTTTGTTTGATTGTTAACTCGCTCTTTCGCTACAACGCCGTAGGTAAATACTGAGCTAATAAACATTTTATTCCTTGGACGGATGAAATGATTATAACCTGTGAGAAGGCTTCTAATTGACTTCGGGACTTTAAAAACGGGCCCATATAGGACGGTGGTAACTAAAAAAAGTGTTATAAATCCTACTTCACAAGGAAAGTTAGAAAATATATTATCTATTTGAGTACCATCACGTGTAGACGCATGCGATTGTAACATAGATTAATAGCCAGCGTCACACATTAATTTGAATACTGCAGTATTGTCATTTCGAAGATAGTTTTCATTGAAATCTCCAATTATTATACAGGGACTATTATGCGATAATAATTTTTTAACAAATCCTACTGCAATATTGTTGGGACATTTGCATGATCTATAAAATGTTTACAAAAAAAGTGTTTACAATATTAAAATCTATGTAATGATAAAGAGACTAAATTAGGTAGGTACCTTATATTTCGAGACTAAAATAGTTTTAATGTAAAATGAATGTTTGAATGTGAATTATACTAACGATTTTGAACTTTATATGTTCGTCGATTATTTATTATTCTATCACTTGTAAAATATACTTAGCGTCGATAATTTTCCTTCCTGATTAGCGCCTATGAAATCTATGGAGATTTGGTTGAAAACTTCATAAGCGCGATTCAGAATCACTCGCGACATGTTTTATTGAGACATTGTTTTATACCTTATTTTTTATTTTATTTTAATTAAAACTTATTAAATATTTATTTATTTATTCATTTAAATTCATATATTAATTTAAAATTATTAATATTTACATAATGTGATGCTTTAAAAAGTGAAATATTTATTTTTACTTAGATCATCTATAACTCGATAACCATAAGAACCCACATAGCCGTGATAATTTTCCTTTTAAATTCATTATATGTACCACCATCGTGAATTTTTTCATATTTTTAGACGCAGCAGTTTAGTGGCTAGAGGGGGGGGGACACTTGACTCTAAGAAAAATTGACACTTCACAGCTTAATATTTCGGAAACAGTTCGTCGTTCGGAAAAATGGTTTTCCCACACCTATAACATTTTTAAAAGACCTATCTAACGATACCCCACAACATGGAATAAATGAGAAAAAAAAATTTTGGTCTCTCTTAACACATAGGGAAGACACCCTGAAAAAAAATATTTTTAAGATTTTATTGTACGACTTTCTCGGCGTAATTCACATGTATACTCATACCGAATTACAGCTTTCTGGTATTAAGGGTTTCGGAGCAAAGCCGCGGACAGACAGACAGACAGACGGACATAGCGAAACTATAAGGGTTCCGTTTTTTACTACGGAACCCTAAAAATTGTTCATACCTATGTCCGTTATAGACTTTGAAATTGTTGTCTTATTACATACATATAATTATCGTAAATTTTTACATTTTGACACGTATTGTGATTGGGGGAGGGGTCATGTCTCCTGTGACCTACCTCCCCTGGGACCGTGCCTGATTGAATCGATAATTTTTCATTGTGGAGCTTTCATTTAAGAACTCCAAGCAAAATACATTCAAGCCATTCTTCAATTATTTACGAGACTTGAATCTTACCTAAATAATAAAAAATGCATAAACGAAGTCAAATGAAGCTTTGAAATTATTGATATACTTAATTCACGTAATTAATGAATCAAATAAAGACACATAAGCTTTTTCATTAATTAAATTTACTTAATTATTTAAAAATGCTTTCATAATTCTATCGTGTACTATTAAGTATTCAAATTAATTATGCAGATGTTTGTCCAATAAATTATAAAACAGTAATCAAATTAATGGAAGCCTTTAAAAAAGTAATTTTATCCATTAATATAACTATGACATAAATTCATATAAGTTTCACCGGTTAGGCAGGGTATCCGTTTGTGATAGCTAATAATTTATAGTCATAATTTAAAAAATTGAGTATTCGAAAATCAAGGATTCCTAAATATCCAATGTAATTCTCCATAGTCGTCCTGCTTGTGACCGTGGAACCTACGCTTCAGCCGTTTCAAAACCGATACACGTACTACAAATTATACGATACAATAGCGATATGAGTGTTTCAAAATTCATCGAAATCATTTCAGCGATTATTCTAGTTAATTGAAAAAATAAACTAGCACTAATATAATTTTTGTTAGTTATAGATGTCTATTTACTACGTAAATAAGTTTAGAACAACCCATATTATATATTTCATACTGCCAAATTCCGTTTTGAAAATTGTCCACTTGAAACTTTTATTTTGTACACAAATAAATTTTATTGGTTATACTGCCCAATAATAAATTTTACATTCGCAATATTTATTTAATAAAAGATATTTGAGCGTTTTTGACTTCCAATTTATTAATTTTTTACTGAACAGTTTATACTGCCTTACTACTAAACTTGCGTTTTGTTATTGACCAAAAATGAATTAAAATCTGGCACGTTAAATTTTTATTTCAGGTATAGTCAGGCGAAATACTAAGCGATTGTTATTATTATTGGATGTAAAGAACGACATATCCATCTATGATATTTACACGTTAGACACTCGATTAATCGCGCAAACGATTGCCATCATCGCCACTTACACCATTATCGTATTGCAGTTTTATGTAGAATAACATAGGTAACTATATTTATCCTGCAGTAATTCTAATATATATTTGTTAAATATATCTTATTGAAATATTTTTCTCGCTGAAAAGTTCGGAATACGATTCTATAGTTTTCAGTAATCTTAAAATAATTATAACTTAAAAATATAATGTGCTTCAAGTTTAATTCATTGTAGTAAAACAAAATTTTTTGCGGAAAGAACGAGCAAACGAGCAGAATTTATCTTATGTACAGTGATGACCGCGGCTCATTAACATTTGCAGCAACAGATGAGAAATAAATGCGCTACCCACTTAAGACGAAAATATAGACAAAGGGGAAAAGAATGGGCACAGATTTAGTAGTGTAGGCTTCCGGATGTAAGCTATTATATTCGAAAGAGCATTCAAAACCATTGAGCTGGTGTAATGTTCTTCATACTTGTTGTTCTCACAGTAACAAATATTTATAATCTATTTTTCTTTACTGTTTTATTTAGCAAACAATAATGGCGTATTTCTAACCACACATAAAAATTACAGACGAGACAAATTGTCGACCGAATGATTGAACTGAATCATTTTTATAACGAAAATTATCAGGAAAAATAATGTTCGAAAGTTCGTAATTATCGTTGCGGGTATTGTTACCAAATAGGACAAGTATCTAAAGAAAAATAGAATGTAAATACTCTCACGTTTATAATATTAATATGATAAAAAGGAATATTGTTTATTTCAGATTCTTCTGTAAATATAAGTAATAAGTTAAGCAACGAGCACGTAGAAAATAAAGTTTGTGCACAATTACAAAAGATTTTAGTTGAAATACTATCATGAAACCGTCAGAATACATCTCAAGCGACATATTGGAGAAGAACCACTTGAAGTTGTTTTCCCCATTTCGTACAATACAAATGATAATGGGAGCCTGTAGAGTAGATGCTAAGTATCGTTTTGTGACTTCACCAACAAAAGCTCAAAAGATATACACAGTTATTTGTTTACTATTCATATCCTTACTTTACATAAGTGTGGCTTATAATTATTTACCCAGATATTTTCCACATCCTAATGTATATTATTTATGTTTAGTCGCACTTTTTTTTCATTACGGTACGTTTGCGTGTAACATTATTCATGTACGGTTTATGAATAATGATAATAATGTTAAATTTTACATACGAATGCAAGACGTCGACCGTAAATTGAAAATCGACAAAACTAAAATTATCAATGATATCTTATTCAAAACCAACTTGGCAACCGTTGTGATTGTTTTCCTCGTGTTACTTTTTCTATTCGTCGTTGCTGTAACGGAAAATGTTGTTATACTCGTATCCGTTAGCTTTCTGGGTCCACTTTTTGGTCAGTTGACGTGTACATTGGAATGGTTGTATGCTGCAAATCTTTTAATATATTTCCACCTTCGTCTTCGTTACATCAACGCCATTATGACCAATTATGTAGAAGGCACGGCAGATATAAATGTTGACAAATTTAAAAAGAAAAAAATTACTACAATGGATATACTGCGTAGTTTAGCTTCAGACGCGCATGATTTCCAATATAGCGATACTGACATTTATTTAAAAAATATATTTGAAGAATTATTGAGGTTTCAACGTCTTTACCGATTTCAGGTAGGAAAATAAAGAAACGAATATGTTTTTGACATTATTAATGACTTGATAATACTTTTTCTTTACTATTTTTCAGATATTCTTATTCTGTTTTAAATTCGTTACCATTACGCTTATGATATTCGAGTTTGGACTTCTAGGATTACAATATAATGTAAGAAAAAATATAATTAAAACATAACACGTTATATAATATACTCGTAATATTTCGTATATATGTATACAAACAGCTTTATAATTTATCAAAGTTTGCTCTTGTTTTTTTTTCAGATTTTGCAAATGTTTGAGTTAATACTTTTACCAATAGTTACTACATTTGATTTGATAATAATACTTATTATATGCATACGGTGTGAAGTATTTTTTAGAGAAATTAAGAACACAAAAAACCTTTGTATCAAGATTATGTCTGTCACTTATAGCGGTAAGAATACTATCACAAATGAAACTTATAAATCAAAAATATAAAAAAATTATATTGCCTAGATATGAGTCATTCGTACTTACTTTTGTTTGAATCTAACTGCACTAAAATTTCCTGATACATACCTTAAAAGGTAAGTACGTGATTTGTCATTTTCAAGTACATTAACTAAACTACTAAAAATACCATATGAAATTGGTTTGCTTAAAAAAGTTTTAATTAAAATTAAGTAAAATTAAAATATTCATTCATTCATTGCATTATGATTTCTTGCGATGCACGTCTAAGATTTTAAAAATGCAACCTCGTATCTTTTCATGATATCGTAACATGCCAAAACACGACGTCGCATTATGGCTGTATTTTGGACTTCATCATTGATTACTTTACATTTTCAGGACCACTAAGACAAAAAGCTATCAAAATGTTGAAGATGATCAAAGAGAAACCACCGCACTTTTCAGTTTACGACATGTGGTACATGGAAGCATCCACAATGATTAGTATGATTAATTTGGTTACTACTCTTATGGTAACCTTACTACAATTTGCTCTTCTGTGAAATTTATATAGTAAAAAAAAAATATCTCCCTTAATACTGCTTCAAAATTGGTAGTTGATAAATTTTGAAGAACATTTTTCGTTTTAATGACGAAAATCAAGCAAATATCTCAAAACTACTTTAATAACGGTGCGAAATATTCACACGAATCACATAGATCTTTTATAATATTACTCCATTCTTAAATAAGACTATTCCGATTTTTTTGTGTGTTTTACGACTATTTGAGTAGAATTGATAATAAAATAAACGTTAAATTTTACAAATGTTTATTATTTTTAAATTATATTAAAACAGTGTTTTCATTTCGAATAGAACAATTTATTACAATTGAAAATTCAATTTGCAAAGTAAATAAAACTAGAGCAAAATTACAACGATGCTAGTGATGTTCTCATACCTGATTTAACATTTGTTATAGAGTTTAAAGCAAATAACTTAATGTAAGTTAATTGTAAACTACTAAAAAAGTAGTTAATATTATTGATTTATGAATATTATATATATTATGAGTTTTCTATATCATTTTTTATAAAACCTAGATAAAATAAAATTCATCGAGTTATATAGTGCAAAACACTGGAGATTCATATATTTAATTAACCAAAAAACGTATAAAATGTTACATTATACAATGCAATAGAATTATTTGGTGCCATTAAAAATTAATAAGAACAAAAATTATGAACATTATTACAGTCTATTGACACATTTAATACCAGTTTAAGCATATTATACAAATATTAAATAAAAAATATATGTACCAACAATATATTTTATGTTGAACGTAATTAAAAATTAGAGGTTTTTAACAGATATTCTTACATAATTTTATCTATTTCAAGGAACTTCTATTCAACAAACGATTTTGAACTTTCAACTATACTTTACAACCAATTAAGTAAATTATAGTAATTTATATTATATAACATGTATAAAGCAAAGTCGGGGGTTAGTTACAACATTTATAGCTCAAGAATGAATGGATCGATTTTTATGATCTTCAATTTGTTGAGTTGTCGTCGTCGAAAAATTCAAGAAAAAAAATTGAAAGAATGTCATAAATTTTTTAATAACGAATAATAAGTCAAAGTAAGGGTAAAGTTTATTGCATAACAATAAACTCAAGAGCAAATACTCTCTTTTACTAAAAAATTCACCATTTGTTTTTTTGTTACATCCATATAGGGTTAAAACAATATACAGCTTTGTAAATATAATGGAATTATATTTAAATTACAATACTTTGGAAAATATTCCTTTAACTAAAACATATTATAAATTGTGAATAAAAGAAAGAATACTGTTTCATTAAGACTATCAATATTATAAATCTGGCCAAATCAATGATTGACAATCTGTTAATGCATAGTAATTAATCTTAATGAATCAGCCTGTATAAACATTTTTAAAATGTTCATTAAAATAAATATTTACTATAATAATATCATAAAAATGGACGGAATTTTGTATCATTCGCTTATTATTATTACTTAAATATTATCTGTGTCGCGACATAAAAAATTGACACAGCACTCCATAAAAATGTCACAATCGCTTAAAAAAAGGGAATATAATCGAGTTCATCAAAATTGTAAAAATATGTACCTAAAAGTAAATTAAATTACGTAAACACAATATACAAACATATTTTCAAAATCGTCAACAATTTGTCATACTTATTTAATCTGTGACAATCACAGCTTTATGCATAATAAGTTTTGAAGTTTAAAGCCTAATTTACATTACCAAATTAATAGCATGAACTTAATTTCATGATGTTAATTACATCAACAAATTTATGATACTGAAATAGAAATGAGCGTTGCGAAACATTTTTGTATTGCAAGATAAAGTTTCGATATTAACGGCGTCATAATCTCAGCGTTACCGCTAATTTAACGACACTATAATTTTAACTTTTACTCAAGTACTGCAATTAATTGAATGCAATTAATCTGATCACATACTCCACTAGTTTTGTAATGTAAATTCAGTTATATAAAGTGCGTAAAATATTTTTGACTAATATCCTTGCATTTCATATTTTAAAGCATATAATGTATATTCAGATCTTATAAAAACCTATATATTGGCATTAGTCCATAACTGTTCCAGTCTACTAACTATGTTTGGCTGATTTAGTATTGCATGAATGAATATCAAAACAATGCTCTTTTTAACAACACAAATACACTTGTCAAGGCCAACATCACCATTGAATTAGATGTAACCGAAGCACTGTTACATCGATGATCGAGAAAACAGAAACACCATATTGTCTGATCGTACCAATCTCTGAAAAAGAAGAAACATTTAAGTAATACAAAATATATTTATATATAATATTAAAAAAAAAATCACAACTGATTTCAAATAAAAACAAAATTACTGAACTGATTTTGATAAAATTTTTACTAATAAAATAAATATTAAATAAATAAATGTATTACACTCAACGGCCCCCATTATTATTTCATGGATCTCCATTGCTCCAGTGCTTCAATTAATTGCAATGACTACTGCACCAACCTGATGTTGCCATTATATGAAAAAGTTTAATATGGGAGCGGGGTAGATCTGGATTACACATCAAAATTTATAATTCTAATAATAAAGTTTAAAATTAACTTAACTGGTATTAATCCTTCAAATTACTATAGTTTCATTAAAGTAATTTAATCTCCATCGTGTTTTCTCCACTCCACGTGACATTGGCGAAATAATATGTGCACAATTGGCACAACTAAAAGCCACAAAACAAAATAAAGAAGAAGAAGTAATTTAAGTAAATTAAATGTATTTTACCTCTTTATGTCTAATTCTTTAACAGTATTATTGACAAAATTTGCTAAGTTTACATCCTTAGCGGCTGGACGGCATCCTTCATATGTATCTGCTGGTATATCAGTTCTAAATGCTTTAAAATTACTCAAGCAGTCCCTCGTTATCACTTCTCTAGCTGAAAATTTATTATATATTCTTTATTGCACTAAACATTTGTTACAGTAAATAACACAGTAAATATACAGGCAAAGGTGTACTTATCTCTAAAAGAGATCTCTTCAGTGCTTAAATGAAATACTAAAAATGTACCTACATATATAAATACAATATATATTACATACATATATAATATACTTACATATATCTATATACATAAACATATCTACATACAAATCAGTGTTGATATAATATTAGGTAAACACAGAGAAGACGTAGAAGAGTATTATGATGAAGGAAAAGCTTTTGCGAGAAAGTAATCTTTTAAGCGTTTTTTAAATAGGACAATGGTATCACTTTGTTGAATACATTTCGGGAGTTTGTTCCATAAAATGGAAGCCGGAACGGTAAAGGATTGAAGCCAGAACTTTTTTTAATAATGAGAGTATGGATTTTGAATTTTAAATAAATTGCATTTTTCATTGTATTATTTTATTATGTTTCATATAAAAATTATAAAGTTGAAAATTAAATCTTACTTACCTCCTTTCCTCTCAATAAGTTTTACACACACATCTTCTGCATCTGGACAGGGGTTGCCCAAATAACCCACTCCACGCCAATCAAATGGTTCTGTACAACCAGGCGTAGCTGTTGTACACTGATAACACCATATTGCGAAGCCTGTATAAAACAATGAATGAATAAAAGGCAAAATTTAAGAACAATTTTTTTACACACTTTGACTTTTATTTAAAGAAAATTGTATTAAACCTAATTACTCGTAGATGTAGTGACTTTTTAATAGCTTCACTTGTAAAATAGTTCAAATCAAAACAATCTTTACAAAAAATACTCAGCCACACCCTCGTAACAACAAACTCAACTTACTTCCACTCAAACTTGATATCAAAGCTAGTAGGGTAAAAATTAATCGCATTTTTATAAATTATTTTACTTTGAACAACTATTATGGCAAATACAAGTAACAATATTTTCGGAAACTGTTCACACAATTTTGCAGGAATAATAAAACCGGCTAAAAATTATTTGAAACTTCACGTACAACAAAGTTAGAATCAACTTGAAATGTCAATTTCAAATTCGGATGCGGTGGTCATTCAAGCAAAGTTATAGACATAAATAGATGTCTATGGTTAAAGTCCTTGTTTACACTATCAAAATTGACAAAATTAAAACTAAATATAAATAAAAAAAAATATGTCTCTAAATATAATAAGTCAGGTCGTAACTGCCTGTAATAGTTTTAGTGCGCTGTTTAATGATTTTTGAGGCCGGCCTTTTTGTTAAAATATGAAAAATTAATAGGAACTCAAAAAAAAAATATTATTTTATATGTATGGATTTGTAAACTTTACAATTCTGTGTGATCCATTTCCAACTTTGATATGCTCATTAAGAACTGGCTGCTAGGTAACCTTATCTAAAGTGATCGGCATTCTAGGTGTCAATCCAGAAGCTAATAATATATCTATAGTTATATAATATCATTAATAAGAATAAATATCTCATTTTAAAATTATGATAAGTCATTTCTTATTTAGAAGCGAGCGTGTCGAGGCGTCTGAATAAAAGACTTCTTGATGTTGACGAAGGAATGAATAATTTATTAAAAATGTTCATGTATATATACAAAAAATCTAAAAGTAAACAACCAATAAAAAAATAGCAAATAAAATATGTATAAAAATGGTAAAAATGAATTCCAATAGAAAGTCCCACTTTTAGACTGGGCCTTCTTATTGGTGCAGACAATTCGCCGCGTAAATCTTGTTTACGCGAAATCGTTTACCGCCGTTGAACTATAAAGATGCCCCGCGCGCGTCGCGCCGGCCATTTGGTTCCAGCGCCGCGCGAAGTGAAGACGTCTGCATTACCGCCGTCTCGACTCGCCGTATATAGTGTTATAGTTGTGTAGTGTGTGTGACGTCAACGGATGAAGATTTGAAGATTGAAGATTATAAAACAAAACAGTTCTTTTCAGAACTACTTTGTCGTTGCACTTTTCAGAGCGATGGCAATCTTGCATGCTGCTTCTGTTTCATAAAAACGCGTCTTAAATAGTTCTTATCAGAACTTCAATGTTTCAAAATGCTGACGTCACGCTTGCGGCATGCAAATCCTGTTTCTAAGAACGATGACGTTGCTCTTGTGTTATGCATATCATGTTTCAAATGACGTCGCTTGCATAACGCATATTTGTGTTAATAAATAATTACGTCACGCATGTGGCATCTATATGTTGTTTTATTTGGCGGCAAATGAAGTGCTGCTACAGGAGTCCCCCTCAAGTGAAACGTACCGGCAACTTGATGTTGCGGCCTAATCGTGTTGTTTTGTTGTTAACGGGCTGTGACTTCAAGTTGTTCGTGGTTTCAGGTAACTTGGTTTCTTCAACGGTAACGGTTTTCTTGAGGTAAGGTACGGTAAGGTTGGTAACAGGTTCAGTATGGATTTCTATTTCTTGTAACACATATGCAGGTTTTAATCGGTCTATAGATATGTTTGTTTGACGTTCGGGTAATTGAATTGTAAAAACTTTATCTGTTCGTTTTACAACTCGATATGGACCTTCATATGGTGTTTGCAATGGCGTTCGTATTGCGTCGATTCTAATAAACACGTGGCTGCATGTGCGTAGGTCTTGATGCACGAAGATGTGTTTATTGTTTCGATGGGTATTAAGGGTCGTATATGAGATGTAGATGTTTCGCAGTATATTTCTGTATCCGTATTCGGTATATTGACTTTCTTGAATGATAAATTATTTTGTTGCAGTAATTGATAAATGTTGCTGTCTCTTTCTTGCGCGTTAGCTATCTCGCTGTAGTTTATTGTAGACGGGCATGCTATTGTTTCTATGCGGCTTAATGCGTCGGCGACGGTGTTGTTTTTTCCACTCACGTGACGTATGTCGGTAGTAAATTCGCTTATAAACAATAGCTGCCGTGTTCGTCGTGGCGTTTCGCTCGATGTTTGACTTTTATTCATAGCGAATGTAAGCGGTTTATGATCGGTGAATATTATTAATTGGCGTCCTTCAAATGTCTTGCGGAAATGTTTCACGGCCATGTAGATAGCTAGGAGTTCACGGTCATATGTTGAATATTTCTTTTGTGCATCTGAGAATTTTTTTGAGAAGTAGCCGAGTGGTTGCCATTGATTATTGATGTATTGTTGTAGTACGGCTCCTGCTGAGTTATCGGATGCGTCACAGAATATTGCGAGAGTAGCTTGATGTGATGGGTGAGCGAGTAAGGTAGCTTCGGTGATGCTTTTCTTACACGCCTCGAATGCTTGAGTCGCTTCGTCATTCCATTCAATTAATGTTTTGTCTCGCTTTTTCACGTTGTGTAAATACGCATTTAACGGTGCTTGTATTGTTGCGGCGTTCGGTATGTGATCGCGATAGAAGTTTAACATACCGAGAAATCTTCGTAATTCTTCAATGGTTTTAGGTTTAGAGTAGTCGATTATTGCCTTTACTTTTTCTTCAGGCGGTTTAATACCTTCTTGTGAAACTATGTATCCGAGGAATTTGACTTGTGACTGGCCTAGGTTGCATTTGGCGGGATTGATAGTAATGCCATTTTCTTCAAGTCGTCTTAGAACTGTTCGCAGGTGTTCACGATGTTCGGTCTCGTTTGATGAGGCAATAAGAACATCGTCGATGAACGGAAAGACGTAGTCTAATCCTCGGAGTACTTCATGTATGAAGCGTTGAAATGTTTGTCCCGCGTTTTTTAAACCGGGACACATACGGGGAAATTCGAATAAACCCATAGGTGTAATGATTGCGGTTTTTTCAATGTCTTCGTCTCGTACGCTTAGTTGTTGATAAGCTCGGTTGAGGTCGATTGTAGAAAAAATTGTTTTCCCGCTCAGGTGGTGTGTAAAGTCCTTGACGCGCGGGACGGGGTAGCGGTCGGGTTTTGTTATTGAATTAAGTCGTCGATAATCGCCGCATACTCTTATATCGCCGTTTTTCTTAGGTACTATGTGTAGTGGCGATGACCATGGACTTTTACTAGGTCTGCAGAGTCCTTGTTGAATCATGTTTTCAAATTCTTTTTTGACTTTTTCATAACGATGTGGTGGTATAGGTCGAGCTCGGCAATGTATAGGCGGGCCTTGTGTTTCGATGTAATGTTCGACGTTAATTTTCGGTTCAAGTTGCATCGCTGTCAGTCTCGTAGTACCGGGGAATTCGGATAGAATTTCGTGGTACGAGTTATTTATGTCGATACTGCGTACTGTAGGCGTAGTTGTGGATGTCACTGGAGCGTTGATTTTTAAATTTGTTACTGCATCAATTAATCTTCGATTTTTCATATCTACGATGAGTTGATGGTGATTTAAAAAATCGGCGCCTAGTATAGGTTTTGAGACGTCGGCAACGATGAACTTCCATTTGTATGGTCGTCGTAGGTTAAGATCGAGTTCTAATGTTTTTTCGCCATATGTTGATATAGTAGTATTGTTCGCTGCATATAGTTTGAATGGTAGCGGCGTTGTTGTCTTGCCTTGCTTTCTAGGTAGGACGGATATGTTTGCACCGGTATCTACTAAGAAAGATAATCTTGTTTTTTTGTCTGTGACAAATAGGCGGTATGATGTATGAGGAACGCCGGATTCCGCCGCAGCCAACGTTCGGTCTAGTTTTCCGATGTCTTATTTTTGTAGCTGCAGGGTGTAGTACAGCGTCTCGCTTGACTACCGAATCGACGGTGGTAGTAGCAGTAGGATGACGTTGAGTCGCTGCGTGTGCGGGATCGATGTTGAGATGGACTTCGATGACGAGATCGGAAACGTTGACGATGATAGTGTTGTGGCGGTGTTGCTTTTAACTCGGCGATTTCTAGTGATAATTTTCTTATTTCATTGATGAGGTATTGAGTTTCAGTTTGGCTAGTAGTCGTCGTCGGTGGTGGCGGTTGCGTAGAGACAGCTGCTACCTCCTGGGTTTGCTCAAGCATTTTGTCAGCGAGCAGCGCCAGGTCTTCAAGCGTGGTCTTCGAGCTGAAGGTTTCGCTGACAGCCAGGACTGAGCGAACGTGAGCTGGTAGCAACTTAGTCCACATCATACGTAATGTTGACTCTGAGACTTTGTCTCTTGCGAGGTTACGCATGCGACGTAGTAGTTGTGTAGGTTTCTGGTCGCCTAGCTCCATCTCAGCAAGAAGCTTTTGAAATTGACGACTGTCAGATTCCTCGTAGACGGATATGAGTCGTGCTTTGATAGCCTGGTACTGTTGTTCTTTCGGTACGTTGAACAGGATATCGGATATTTGTTCGATATCCGGTTTATCGAGCTGGACGAGTACCATCTGTGTGAGTTGAGCTTGACTCCGTTTCAATTCTTCGGTCGCGGCCTCGAAGCTAATATACCACAGCCGTGGGTTTTCGCGCCAGAATGTAGGGATACGCATGGACAGCGCAATGCTCGCTACATCTGGTGTGGGTGTGAAGGCTTGTGGCTGGGCTTGGCTCTGGTCCTCCATTTTTCTTCGTCGAGCAAAGGTTCCTCGGGCAGAGATTCGTCGAGCAGGGATCCGTCGAGCAGGGATCCGTCGAGCAGGGATGCGTCGAGCAGGGATCCGTCGAGCAGGGATTCGTCGAGCAGGGATTCACCGGCAGAGATTTTCTGAATGTAGCCGGGCAGAGATTTTCCTTGCTTGCTGTATTCTTTTCTTCCAGATGTTCTTCTTCAGGATGTTCTTGTTCGGGGTCACCACTTTAGAGGCGAGCGTGTCGAGGCGTCTGAATAAAAGACTTCTTGATGTTGACGAAGGAATGAATAATTTATTAAAAATGTTCATGTATATATACAAAAAATCTAAAAGTAAACAACCAATAAAAAAATAGCAAATAAAATATGTATAAAAATGGTAAAAATGAATTCCAATAGAAAGTCCCACTTTTAGACTGGGCCTTCTTATTGGTGCAGACAATTCGCCGCGTAAATCTTGTTTACGCGAAATCGTTTACCGCCGTTGAACTATAAAGATGCCCCGCGCGCGTCGCGCCGGCCATTTGGTTCCAGCGCCGCGCGAAGTGAAGACGTCTGCATTACCGCCGTCTCGACTCGCCGTATATAGTGTTATAGTTGTGTAGTGTGTGTGACGTCAACGGATGAAGATTTGAAGATTGAAGATTATAAAACAAAACAGTTCTTTTCAGAACTACTTTGTCGTTGCACTTTTCAGAGCGATGGCAATCTTGCATGCTGCTTCTGTTTCATAAAAACGCGTCTTAAATAGTTCTTATCAGAACTTCAATGTTTCAAAATGCTGACGTCACGCTTGCGGCATGCAAATCCTGTTTCTAAGAACGATGACGTTGCTCTTGTGTTATGCATATCATGTTTCAAATGACGTCGCTTGCATAACGCATATTTGTGTTAATAAATAATTACGTCACGCATGTGGCATCTATATGTTGTTTTATTTGGCGGCAAATGAAGTGCTGCTACACTTATATTTAACTTTTCTCTAATAACTCAGTCTCCCTCTCCATTCCTATTACGTGTTTGAAACAAGTTGTTGTATTTTGTTCCTGATGTCATTGCTCCGTACTTTGACAATTCGTACCACTTTGACTATTACAATTAAATTTTAACTAATAGTTATTAACCACAGAATTGAATTCACAACTAAAATCCAGTAACCAAAGAATTGAATTGAATTGAAGAATTAAATTGAATTGAACAATTAAATTTTACTGTAACAGATATGGCCACAGGCATATTCGACTAAATTAAATAATCACTGAAATCTACCATTTAACAATATTTTTTTTAACAACAGATGATATAGGTACATATTAGGAATGAAATTCGAAATGAGAATAACTTATATCTTAGAAAATCACATAAGCTAAGTATGTATACTTTTTATTTCACGGTTAAAACTGTGGAACGTAATACAGAAGTATTAACATATACCTACTTGTACGGAGTGATTTCTTAAGATGGGTTAGTAGGGGTTTAACCTTTCTACATAATTTCTGTAAAGATTTGATGAAGATGTTTTTGTTGAACTGATAACTTCAACAAATTACATAATTAATACAAATACTTAAAAATCAAAAAAATAGCTATCGTTTCAAACATACTTAAAATAATAAATTTCTTTGAAACTCGGTGACACGGTTTCTTTTTACAAATTTCATTAGCTTTCATAGTTTCAGGTTTCTCTGTACTGACCTATCTTGATTAATCATTTCGTATGGATAATTTATTCGCCGAAGGGAAAAAAATTGTTGCAAAACGTAACTTTTAAATAACGACTTGGATTTTATATAATATAGTTTAAAGTTCGCATATTTGTTAAACTTTTATAATAAAAATACTTCAATTCTTCTTCAATTCTCATCTTTCATTTGAAATTGTAAAATTTAAATAATTAACGTAATTAAATTAAGCTTAAATTAAACATTAGTTAACGTTTAATGCAAACTTTAAATGTAAAATAGCAAATACATTGGCAAATGATATTTCCATCAGTATTCACTAAGAAGTACAAGCGCTATCATGTATGTTTAGTTTATGCAGTTTTGTAATAATTAACTTTTTTTTTTTAAATCACCCGACTTCAAAAACAAAATACTTAATTTTGTTACTTGGGTATCACAAAACCAAATCACTATATTGGTTTTGGTAAAAATTCTATGCGACCAATATGTTCAAAATTGTTTAAGAAATGACAGTTATGTGCCAACAAAACATTAAAAAACACACACACTACGAATTAAGAACTTCCTTCTTTTTAAGTGGGTTAAATAAATTTTTCAATTAAACTAAAAAATCTGATTAGTCTTCAAGAATAAAAAATGTTAAAACTAGGCCGCTAATTATAAAAATATTTCATAAAAAGCAAGTTTATTTACAATAAAAAAAATATAAAACTGATCCAAGACGGAAATAAAAGTACAAAGAACAAGATAAAATTTTTCGTATCGCTCAATTAACTCATTATAGACTAGGAGTTTTTACTAATGTTTTCCTCAGGGGGATTTAATGACGCCATAAGCATTACTAAGTCCTCTTTATTAAGATCTATACACATTGTGCCGACAACGTCCTCGATACCAATAGTGCCGTCGTTACTTATATCTACTTCTTTTATTAGATTGTCCAACTGCTTCTGCGGCATTTTGTGACCCTGTTTAGCTAGTACATCTTTTAAATATTCTCTATCTACAACACCTGTTCTCCCAGGGTCGAAAACCTGTAAAGCAGAACGTAATTCGTCTTCGACAGGAAACTCTCTTTGCCGTAGTGTGACCATTTTCAGAAATTGATCATAATTAATATGACCCTGAGGATGCGGTGGTTTCACACAAAAGGCTATTAGTTCCTGCAATTGTTCAGGTGTATAAGTCATTAGAAGAAGCGCCTTTAACATATAAACGAGTTCTTTTTCTGTTATATATCCATCGATATCAGTGTAAGCAGGTGTGTAGTTCTGATATATTTCCCAAAGTTGTTCTACTTCTGCTATTTGATCTGGTCGCAAAACAAAAAGAGGTTTGAGATTTTCTTTAGATTCACTAAAGTCAAAAGGTGCAGCCGGATCAGGTGGTGGCTCTTCCACGTATGCCTCCTCCTCCTCTTCGATTTGTTCTGGTTCTGGTGGTTTTTGCTCTTCTATTTTCTCTTGTTCATCTGTTTGTTTTTCTTCACCATTTTCTTCGTTTGCTAATTCTTCTATGCCTATTTCCTCGTCGCCATGCAAAGATATTTCTTTTTGTTCATGTTCTTTATCATCAAATTCTTCGTTTTCATTTTTACTTGATGTTTCATCGACAAGACATTCACCTGTTGTTTCTTCGACGCCCTCTTCAGCCTGATATGGTATATTGTCTTCACTGGGCTTAAGATCATCTAAAACTTTCGGGTCGTTGATTTCGATCATTTCCTTGTTGTTAGGAATTGTAGGACTACTCTCCAAATTTTCATCCATGATTCCAAGTTTACACTTGTAGATTTTTTTTTTGTAAAATAAACTAAATTACAACTACATATACTTCATACCAAAAATTTATCTTGACATCTAGGTTTGTTAAGTTGCGACCTAAGTATGACCGTTAGATTCTCTGTAATTTTATCATAAAGATTGAGACTACCCAAAGATATTAAATCCAGAATTTCAATAAAATCTTGTAATAGTTCATTACGAACACTATCTATAAAAATAAACATTGAACTAAAAACACTATGTCAAATCAGTATTGACAGATCTTATTCAAAACACGGTAAAAATAATTACGTTTCCATTCACTTTTTTTAAATTATTACTGTCATGAATCCTTCATGCTAAAGCAATTCATGTAAAATACACGATAGATAAAGAAAATTAGATTGTAATTAATTAAAATTATCACGATTTCAAATCAAAATATTGAAAAACAATTGAACCTTATTTTTAAAATCTGCTTTGAGTAATTAAACATTATTTTTTACAAACTTAAGATTTCACAATTGGTATTTCTTTTTACTTAATAAATTTATTATAAATATCGATAAAATTTAACAGGCAGCCAATATCCATTAAGTAAACTTGAAAACTGGAGGAACATTGAAACGCGGTACAGATGAAAGCTTCATTATTGAAAAACCGCAGGTCATAATTAGTAGCAAACTGCTTCCCGCATCGATATCCGACCAATTAAACTTGATGCAATGCAGCAAACCAAATTTTGTAATCGTAATGGAACATCTCACGAGTATCGCTAAAACGTTTTCGAATATAAATTATAAGTATCTAATGTTCACTAAAATGTGCGATAGATATAAAAGTTCTGTCGTATCACGGCCAATGCTTTCAAAAGGCGCATCACGTGCTTTGGAGAAAGAAGCAGTTACGATGGTGAGCGGTGCTGCGCGTGGGCTGTGGGAAATACGAAATAGTACGAATACAGGCAGAAGGCAAATCGCGCGGGAACATCGCGCATGCGCACACATTCAAATCATTTTCTCCGAGATAATTTGGCGGGCAACTGACTCGAATCAAAACTTTTATATTGTGCATTGAGTGTTTGTCGTTTCATTGAAATCCTTTAAACTTCGAAAAATGGTAAGTAAACACAAATTTCATTGTTAATTTTAGAATTATCGCGATTTTCAATTTAAATGTTTAATGGTTATACGAAAAACCATGTATTGAAATGAACTTTTTATTAAAAAAAATCTGACAATAAACAAAAAAAAGAATACTAAAAGGTATGGTATGGTAAAGGTGATATTTATATTATAGTTTTTGAATGATATCCGTACATATTTAAAAATTGTTAAGTACCTACTAAAACAATTTAATGTCTGCTGTATAATTTCTCACTGGGTATTACATTAATTTGATGTTGAGCAAAGCATAATAATAGGTACACAATCGAATTCAATAAAACTGAATGAAGTACAACACAACAAAAACAATAATCGGTAATGTTGCATACTCTTAGTCTCGTACAAAATAAACAATTCCAACCCGTGGAAGTGATGTTTTGCTCGTTAATGGATACAAAAAACCCACGCTAGTTCCTGTTTAAATAAAGAATATCTACTATGCAATGTATAAGTAAATGTTTTCTTCTGATAGAGATATAACATTTTTATGACTAATATTTATATAAAATTCTTTCGCCCTACTTAAATGATTAATAACGGTTTTACTAAACTTATATTTATTATACTATACACATAGTTATCATTAATAAATCAATTTTTTAACGTAAATAATTATTAATTAAATTTCATTATATCTAACTTTTGAAAATACATTTTACCTTATACGTTATTAATTAAGCACTTGGTATAATTTTTTTATTGCAGTATTTTTTTTAGTTCCAGACTATGAATAACGAAACTCATACCAATTACTTAAATATTATGTGTTACGATTCATATCTATTGATTCAACAATATACTGTTAAAAATATAAACATAGATAATAAAAACTCTGGAAATTGTTTAAATTAAATAATTAAGTTGACGTCTCGCCGCCGCAATGCACTTACCCAACGCGAGTTACTAAACAGAAATAATAAACCTACCTTTTATAAATACAATTTTAATGTATATTGTTCGAAATTTTTCTTATGGGCTAAGGTCTTTTCTCCAGTTAAGCAGAAGAATACGACCTATGGCGGATTGGCAGACAGGTCTTAATATTTGCCTCCTGGCGTATAAAAAAATATTTAAAAAAATATTCCTAGAGAAAGAAATCATGTTGAAAGAAAAGTAAAATATGTCAAAACATTCTTAAAATATTTTTATTCCCCGTCACTAAGCACGAGGTGAATTTGAAGAACAAAAAACCTTGAAGTCACAGTGGCGCTACCCAGATCTGAAACCATATTCATCGCTTATCTGGGGGTAATCGTATTCTATACACTGAGCCGTCTCGACTTTTAATCTCGAAGTTTTTAGCCTAAAAAATGATAACTTCTCTTGGTATCGATGCGCGACGTGGCGCTATATCTGTTAATATCCAGTCTCTTATTAATCAAATTAAAAGTCAAGACTTGCGTTATTTGTTTTTCCCTTTGAAATAGCTGGAATATGTAACTTAAGCCCAACACTGGGCCAAGGTTTCCTTACCTCTTATCCACAAATCAGTATCATAAGCCACAAGGCTAATTCGCGGTTTAGAGTATCTGTTATACAATTACAACTGTATTATTAAGCGAATTAAAAGACGATGACGTGCGGTTCCAATTTCTTATACATTAAAATATTATAGAAACTTTGTCAATGTCTTTACTCGCTTGTTCTAATTATAGAGCTTTATGTTTAAGGCCATACAATTTATTACTATGAATAAATCATACGAGAAAAAATAATAATTTATAAAAGTATTTTTAAGACTTTAGCGCAATTAAATTTAAATATACTTGAGGTATAGCCTAGCTGTAAACCACTGACTACAGCTCGGTTTTGGCTATTTCTATTGGGGCAGTACCTCATTCTCACAGAAAATCGGCGGTAAGTAGGTGAATTATTTGCGTTTCATACGGTAAGTGAGGGAGCCGTTAGCCTAAACCTTTCCGCAATTACTTTTCTTACTTTATATTTCTTTTCATCCTTGATTCCTTTTTAAACTGACAACTGGTAATGCAAATGTCCGTAGACGGCGGAGATTACTTAACTTCGGGTATCATGCCAGCTTTTTTTGTATATAAAAGAAAATATTAACTTTTCTATTGGTATAGTCTGTCAGTAATATGACGATGAATATAATTTTATACATTGCATGATATTGGGATATTTTAAAACCAATTTGTGCAAATGTCTACAGTAGAAGGGCATTAAGTGTAAACCACCACGCTGCCTGACATTTGTTCAAAAACTTACCCATCTCCTAGTAACATTTTATTACACTAAATAGGTTTATCTAAGCTTCGGAAATAATCAAAAATCTTAGACTTAAATACGGCGACTATGTATAAGGTAAGGTATGCTATCTAACCGGTCGGCATATCTTTTTAGCCAAGAAAATATATTCACACCCAGTTTACATTTCGTTTTCATGGATTTTGTTAATATTACTTAACCTAATGCCTGAAGTTCATGAACAAATCATTTAATATTAAATATTTAACGAGAAATATTCATCACTTAGATTGAAAACAGCGACCTTTTCTTGCAATGCAAATTTTCTATTCACTGAGCCTATAAAACTTGTCTATATTAGGATAATAGTGCAACATCGCCAGTACATTCCTTCCCTATTTATGGACAAATTGCACAAATCTTCCATCATCTTTGTGTTATGAAATATGTGTATAAACAATTACTTATCCACTGTTTGATATTTTGTAGAAATATTTTTGGGTATAAAACCCTTAAATACTCGAAATATAAAAAAAAATTATAAAGACATCAGTACGAATAGCTGAAGTCAAGTATGGAACCAATTGTTTTCTGTTCTCTGTTTTTCTGCTGTTTCATTAGTTTGATAATTTATAACAACAGGATAATTTTATAACGTAAGCATGATGCACTAACGTTATATTAATCGCTTACAGAAAATCTCGTCGAAAGCAAATCGTGGGAAAAATTTGTATAGTAAATATAACTGAATACCCCTACTTCTTATATACAAAAAGAAGCCTCACACTATAAGGCGATAATTACACTTATAGGTTTTGCACGCAGACTTTCATAAAAATTTACAAAAGTTATTTCTCATCGAGAGAATTTACTGTCAATGCCTTATTTTTAACATACATAGCTTTTGTTATTACTTACGACGTGTCTGTTACTAGGTTAGCGTTATTTTATATCGCTTTCGAGAGTAAAACTTACAAATGTAGTTCCCGCCTAAAAGGTATTGAGTACATATTTAAACACGTAAGTCAACAATCAATATTGTAAAGCCTTCGTGAGACCACATTCATACTTCAAATTAATATATAGGCGTTTTTCTCTTTGACTATATACGATGGTATAATTAACGTAATTTGACTTTACAACATATGTATATGTTATTGACTATAACCATCTTAAAATTGTAAGCTATTACGTAATTGTAAGCTGATACCAATCAAAATAACCGGTAAATTTATACTGATTTTATAAGCTGAAGAATTTGATTGTTTGTACGCGTTAATCCAGGAACCGCGAGTTCAATTTGGAAAAATATTTTTGCGTCTGATAGTCTACTTATTCAGGATAATTATAGGTTATATTATATCACGATGTGACTTATAGGAGCGGAACAGCAACCATAAAAAAAATAATACAGGTGATATCGCACCATCTTATCTAGTTATAATTATGAACGAGTTTGTATCTATATACATGATTGAAAAAATATTTATGAAAGAAAATATCATTAAATTAATCCTTTATTAAAATATAATAAAACTACACGTTGAACAAAGCAATGCTTTGATCAACCCAAGAGTGCTATCCTTAATTCCTCCTCCAACATGTTATCGGCGGGATATTAGATAATTAAATACTAGCAATACGCTCGCGACTTCATTCGCGTGGAATTCGGTTATATCGCACTTACTTTTACATCACCGAGAGAGATCGTAATTTTTTTCGGGATTAAAAATAAGCCTAAAGTTAAAAAAAGTTAAGTTACAGTTTGTAAACCTCCAACTGCTGGGCCAAGATCTTCAGTCCTATTAGGGAGAAGGTTTAGAGCTTAATTCACCACGCCGCTCCACTGCGGGTTGGTAAAGTGGTGGGTGGACAGATTTCCTCACGATGTTTTCCTTCACTTCAAAAGTTAGCGGTACTAGCCAAGTTTTGAACCCGCGATCATTGGTTGAGATCGACGTGTTCTAACCACTAGGCCATCTCGGCTCAAAAGAAAGTAAGCTTATATTCTTTCAAATGATCTAAAGTAAATCCTTCAAAAGGCTTGTATTGACATGTACCTTGTATTTGTTACAAACTTACATATCTACAAAAATACAAATCTTTCCTCTTCATAAGACCCATAAGGCGAGAATTACACTTTAAAGTCTTGTTCTCAGACTTTCATAAATATTTACATAAGTTATTTCTCATTGCTTTACACCTGAAAAAAAAATACTGGCAGTGCCTTATTATTGATATTCACGGCTTTCGTAGCTACTTACAACGTTTCTGTTACTAGGTTACAAGGTTGTTTTATAACGCTATCGAGAGTTAAAAAACAAATTGTCGCCTTAGTATAGATTGACATATCCAAGTTAATAAATATAATATATAAAATCTATACCAAACAACCAAATAATACTTACTACAGAACTAACTTCGTAGCTTCAATTAAACAAAGGGTTAACCTTGATCGTAGTCACGTCAAATATTTATCACGATTTACAAACAATTCGATTATTGGATCGTATTTAAACAATTAAACAAATATAATTAAAGAATGTGTGTTTGTGTTTCTGTGTATGTATGTAGGTGTGTATTTTCTGCTTAATTGATTAAGTTCATATTTACAGACCACATAGCACTAATTGAATAAACATCAATTCATTAATATCATTTGAATGAATCATATTTACAGAAAAAAAGAAATAATATTTGGTTTATAAGAAAACTAAAAAATATTGTTGTCTGGATGTTCGATAAATAATCTTATGTGGATAACACATCACTTCCGAGTACACAAAGAACATGTTATAACAAACATAAATACAAAATTAAAATTTTTTAGCCTTATCTTTTTTGAGATATTCTAGTCGCATAGATAGATAGCTATAGAGATATCATATATATATATCTCAACAAATAATTAGACTTTGGGTTTATATACAATCATGACGACCATAAAAATCTATTTTTCAATATTTTCAGGAAAATATTTTTATAAATATATAAATAAATAAATAAATAAACGCATCACACTCAACGGCCCCCATTAAGATCTTATGACCTTGTGTCGCGGGTCCGGAAACACACACAACACTAACACAAAAAAAATTAATCACGTATTATATATATTTTTATATTTAAAAATAGTAATTTCTGCTCTAGCTGATCTCCAAAATCTTGTCCGAAAATGTGAGATTTATTAGTTCAGCTGTTTTTAATAAATCTTGGTCAATGACTTTTAAAACAGGGTATTCAGAAATGTACATATAAAATTTGAAAAACATTTTACATAGAGTAAAAAGTTTTTTTTTTAACTTACTCGTACATCTAGCTTATTCCAGGGCCATATAATAAACCCTCCGTCCTTTCGGCAGTTTCTAATAACTAGAGTTGGTGTTGTCTGTGTATCAGTCTTGCTTCTTGTGACCTCTCATATGCCTTGTGGTCGAAGATCTCCACACTCTGTTCTACTTTTCTTTGGCATATCAAAGCCAAACGTTTTTTTAAATACGCGTACTTCGAAAATAATAATTGGATTCATCTGAAATTTTCTGTGTGTGTTCACTACGTAAATGAACAATTATTCTTCTTTTTATTTTAAATAAAATTATTTGTTTATGGTAGAATGTATTGTATTTAAGTTACATTTTATTGTTAAAAACTATGTTGTCAAAAACATTTATTATTAAAGCCTAACTTCGAAATTTTTTTTAATGATTCATACTGTATAAATTAATCAAAAATGATATTTGTGTTGAAATCTAAAAACCGGCATTTTTTTTAATTAAAAATATTATGAAAAAAAATTTGTTTGTGTCATCATGAAATATCCAGTATCATTAAAAATAATGTTCGTGATTTAAAAATTCAATACTTTAAGAAACTCAATTTAAAAAAAAACCTATTTTAAAATGTTTTAAATTCTTACAAAAAAAAATTACTCCATCATCCATTAATCAAGTAGATACCTACTGATGTAATCATTTTAATATAGATTAACAAAACAACGCTTTTTTGTGAGAATATTATACAATGTAGAAACATTTAAGCCTTTTATAATATAATAAAATTTTATTAGGATTGTTATCGTGTGGTTACAATTAGTTCACGATTGATTTCAGATAAAAAAAAATAAAGCCCAATTAATATCTTAATACAAGTATAAATCTTACATCCTGTTAAAGCACGCCATGATACAACAGATAAAATAATGAAGCAATTATAATTAGTCGAAATAAATGGCAATTTCTATATCACGCATAACGTGATGATCCTTGAATGTAAAATATATCGGCTGATCGCTATTAAGATTTAGCCTCGTTACTATAATATTTATTGATATATTTCACAATTCATGGTGGTCGTTAAAATATTATTTTATTTTAAATTTTATACACTTTAAATAATATTTAAATTAAAAAAAAAAAATATTAATTGAATAAAACATGGCGGTGGGGAAAGATTTGTGTTTTTGCGCATAGGTTTTTCCGATGAAATAAAAACCAAATCAAAATTATAGACAAAGGTGTCACGTGTTGTTCTGATTTTAAATTAGACTAGCTTTCCCTTACGGTTTCACTCGCGTTTACGTTTACTACTTCACTCCTATGAGTCCTAGCATGATGTAATGTAGCCTAATATAGCCTTTCTCAATAAATAAACTATCTAACACAAAAAAAAAATTAGTTCGAACCAGTAGCTCCTGAGATTGGCGCGTTCAAACAAACTCTTCGGCTTTATAATATTAGTAGAGATATATTTGTTCGATGTCTTCAATTTTTTTAATAAGTCAAGAAAAAATATCGGCAAAGTGGCTGCCGCCAACACGGACAGACAAAGTCGATTCAAGGCATTTTTCATCACTGTTGAAAGAACTTCCAACGATAGTTTCTCACATTCTTGACGAATATTCTCTTCGAGCACTTAATTATTGCATACAAACAATTAAATTATTTTTTTGATTCATTCAACCAGCTAGTAAATGAGTTTGTCAATCGAGAGAATCTTCAGACCAACAAATCAACATTAAAAAAATATATTATTCTTCCATTGCAAATCATATTAACAAAATGATAAACAATAATGACAATGAAATAAGACGAATAATAGATCTGAAGTTCAAAGAACTCGCCTAACAAATCGTAGGCAGGTCATCAATGAAATCAACTGCATTATGCTTTAGTTACAACCGGTCATACTGCATACACGCATAGAACCCGATCGTGTATCACGATCACGTTGCTCTAATTATTTTATATTAACCTTATATAAAGTGCAACCACACCCATTTTGTGTCTGAAAATTAGTTACTATAAAAAACATTTTTTATCAGTCGTAAACGTTATTTTTTTCATATTATATGTTTCGTCAGTCTTTTGAATAAATTTTTAAAAGTCTAAAATATATAGATCATATATATGCGAGATTAACATTAATATAATTTTGTACTTTAAGGAAACTTTAATATTAAATAAAATATATTAATTCACATTAATGATATTTTAACAACTTTTCTTAATATAATGAACTTAATATTATCAATTATATTTCAAACATGGAAATTTTATATAGGTATACATAATCTTATACAGACCTTTTCAAATCATGTGTATGAATTTTGAAAATTTAGAACGCATTATTTATACTAATTTAACATAAAAAATTTGGTTAGTTTAAAATAATAAAAATATTGATAAAAGTATTATTATTCAACATTCAGATCGAAGATTAATGTTATACTTCCTAGCCAATCAATATTAATCACGGATTACATTGTGCAATCGAAGTAGTTAAACCATATTAGATTACTGAAAGGTAAATATGACCTTCGAGCTTCAAATATCTTATGATTGTTTAAGAAACTTAACGGATCACTTTTCGTTCCAAAAGTAACAAGGTTTTTGTGTAATACTTGTAAAATAAGATGTTTTCTGAAACAGAGATCAATATAATACGTCTATAATATTATTTGACAACACGTGTCTAAACCGGAGGCAATGATATTAATAATTATGAAACTACAAATATGTTATAAAGTCAAGCTAAGATTTTGGCATCCAGAATGCAAACTACTTTGGACGGTGTAGCCAAGCAACCAGCTAGCAACTGAGTATGTCAATCGAGAGTGTCTTTAGACCAACAAATCAATTGTCAAAGTTGTAAAGGGGGGCAGATTTTTAACGTCAAATACTATAAATATAATATGACCCGAGGAATTGATAATATAAAATGGAAAACAAAACCCCAACATCTACTCATTGAAACACAACAACACGATAATTCTGCTGTAAGTAAGTGAGGAGTTGTGATTCCTGCTGATTCTATATGATGTTGCAGCATTAAATCGAGCTTATGCAAATATGTTATTTTATTATTTTTCATAAAAAAGTCGATTAGATCACTAGAATACTCAGACACTTTCAACTACTAGGAGAGAGCTATTAATCATTAATGGACTGAACAGATCTTCATAATTATAACTAAAAACCATCTCGATTACATCAGCATTCAAACAAAAAAACCTAATTAAAATTGGTCTAGTCGTTAGGGATGCCACTTAAAAATATGAAATTTTGGAGTTTGGAGAATAAGTGTTAAATTATGTAAGGATTTCCCTTACATAATTTAAATGAACACTTATTATCATTATTAATCTATGTAATACATATCCTTGCTTGGTCTGATTCTAAAGTCACAATAAAGAACCAAGTCGCATTTTATATTTTTTTTTTTTGACGTAAACATTTATTTTTGGGTCTAATATTAAAACTGGTTTATCATGCATTATATTTTGCCATTTTTGCGCTAGAGACGCGTTGTTAGTGTTATGTTATATCTGGGGCTCTAATCTTCAATCAATCAATCTAGTTTTCTTGTAATTATAAATATATTTGTGAGAGTGTCGACGAGCGATCCATCCTAGAGAGAGGGAGGGTGCGTACTGCCGATTTATAATAATAGCTAACTGATCAATGAGCTTCCAAGTTCCATGGACAAAATACAGTATTATTAACTTTTATGATTTATTCCTAACATTTAGTAAAGTTAATTTTTTTATATAAATAATGCGAGATACCGTAAAGCTTCTACTGACGAGTTAAATTCCAAAGCTCTTTACACATAGCCGTAATTTAACATTGCCTAAGAGGCTATTTATTGATTATTACTTATAGCTGTAAAATTACAAGGATTATTGAACATTGTGTATCAGTTCCAGATGCATTCTTCACCTAAAGGTGTACATGTATCGTAATAATAAATTAATACCTAGTAAATTGTTATAAAATTTTGTCAAAACTAAACATATTTTTCAAAAGGAGAAATTTCTCAATTCTACTTCACAACTTCATCGATTTTGAAATTACTTTTTCATTTGAAATATTATACTTTCATATTGTTTTATATTTTCATCAAAATAGTTTTAGTAGGTTTAAAAATAAATATGAATCAATGGAATAAGTATGTCATGTCTATAACCGAAATTACGTATTTTGCTTTTTAAAGTCGGTTGTTTTCTATCTTGAATCTTTATGTCATGAGTTCAATTCTCACGAACGAAATCACATTAACCAGCTCTTACAGAATAATCGTTGTAAGCTCTATTACATTCATTGAAAAAATATGAATATAACACTAAATTATATTATTTTCCACCACCACATAATATTATTTTCCACCTGACTGCGGGGAAACCCAACGGGAGGGTTATGTGTTGGACCTGTATATATGGCCGTCCCTATGTACGCTCGTTACTATTCAAGGACGGAACGGATTTTGCTAAATTATACAAGAATACCATCTTAGTGGACCGAAGCGTGTCATCGAGTACATAAAAATTATAAAAAATCAAAATGGTGATTTTTTATGCGCACTTAATATTTCGTTGTGTAATTTATTTATTACATAAATCTTGTTTGTCCCACGGGCCAAGGGTATATCATTTATAAATTTATATAATCGTTTTGCATATCGATAATAACTACGTAACTTGTATTGTTCGTTAGTAAGAAAGTTACAAATATTATATCATTAAACTATTTAATATTCACACCAGACAGTGACATCCTTATAATATCTAATATATCCAACAGTTTGTCAAACACCATTGTTGTGATATAAAACTTTGTCAATCTCTTGTTTACACTTGCGAAAAGATTATAGGCATAGCACAATTGGACGATAATAAGCAACTGTGTCAAACCACACTGACTTCATTACAAGAAATGACATCTAAAGTTTTATATTCATTAATATTTTAAACTTATTCTTAATAAATATCTTTTAAAAAGTATATAACGATTTGATCTCTTTATTTTTATAAAATGTATAATAAATGAAGAGCGGATTAGTATAGTAAAACGTTTGATTTAATGATAATTTTTTCAAATATGGGAAATTATAACATATTGCAAAATATGGAACTCGCTCATTTCGACAAAAGAAAAAGTGCCTACTGTTATGTGATCTCTGGGGTGCTAGTCAGTAGTTCACTAGGTGCTAGTCACTAGTAGTATTGATATTAAAAAGTTAGGATTTATAGATAGCTAGTGATCACTGGGGTTCAAGTCTCTACTTAACTTGTAATTATGAATATATTTACGAGAGTGAAGACAAGCGACTTATCCTAGAGAGACGGAGGGGGCGATATATAATAATACCTAACTAAGCAACGAGCTACCATAGACAAAATACAGTATTATTAACTTTTATGATATATTCCTAACACCTACTTAATATATTTAATTAATAAACATGCCTAAGCCATGATACGCTCTCTAGTCCGTTTCGACAGTTAAGATATAAACAAGTCTTGGAAGATTGAGTTACATCTGCCCTGTCTACAATATACTATGACAAAACGATTAGTTCCGTTGTCTACGCAACTAGTGGAAAGTTTGAGCTGCCCATCATAGGTCACATGCTACAGCATATTGTGCTTATTACTTTCTATGAAATTATTAAATTTCGAAATATGTAGGTATAAGAAGTCACTCAACTCCCTCCGATTGAATTCCTGGATTCGCCACTGTATATACCAAATTACAACTTTCAGGTGCTAATAATCTCTCAGCTAAGCCGCGGAAAGATAGACAGACGAACAGACAGACACATAGCAAAACTATAAGGATTTCTAATTTATCATCTTTATGTACAAAATATATGTAGCCATTTAGTTCGATTCAACTAAGTGAGCTTTAGATAATACTTTAAAAATTGTATTACAATAAGCATAAGATAACAATTTTTGTTAGTAAAACCATATTATATGTTATTAACGTAGTTGACGTTAAGTAGGCACGATTATCGTACCGGTACAATTAAACAACTTCAAACCCACTCCAATAAACGCTTGAAGACGTTTTACGCTTATTACTTCTGTTAATGTATGCTGTTGACAAAAGACTTCCATCAGAAACTCGCTTTCGAATGCTGTAAATTTATGATTTAACTTTAACTAGTGTCCATGACTTGGCATTTTTATGACTCATCTTATCTAGAATGCAATCTCCAGTTATTTCTAACAGCTCTGACAAACGAGTACCTGATTGATTTCAATATTATCTTCGACCATCAATCATTATATTACAAAGCTAATTTCATCAATTTAAATTGTGCGAAAACAGAGTTTAACCGACCTTATACAGTCATATCTTGTATAGTTGGATTAAAGAATCATACATTTTTCAATATAACTTGAAATATCATATAATAAAGTCTAGTAGTAATATAACAATTATATGTATTATACAGGATATCTTCGACACGTCTACAGGATCGAGCGAATATAAAAAATACAGATAAGACCAAACATAATTATAATTGTATTTTAAAAAATACGTATATATTCAACTTCATAAAAAATTGTTTAGTAGCCATATCGTATTTACATATGTATCGACTTTGATTACGTCCGCTTTTATCTTCAGTTCAATATATATTTGGTCAATTTTATTAGCAGAATAGAAGACAATAACAGAGCGAACGCGATAGGAAACTGTAGCGACATTTAGATTTTCCGGGTGAAAGTGAAGGAGCGGTCTCGAGGGAGCATGGACACTATAAATGCTTTCGCTCATACATCCACGAATCATGTCGAACATTCTCAACAAATAGTGAAGCCACTTAACATGTCAACACTTAAGTGAAAGATAAATATTTTTTCCTTATAAGTTGTATGTATAAATATAACAACTCTTCTTTATAATTAAGCTGAACAATATGAAGTATGAAGTCAAAGCAGATAAAACTGCTGGTAATTCTGCTTTAATGTGTTATTTATTAATTTATAATACGACTACATAAATTTCAACAATTTTAAGTGCGTATCAGTAACGTGAAAAGCAGGGTTTTGCCCAACTTATAACAGTAGGATCCTATTCTCAATAAGCACTTATGTTGTGTTAAGCGCTATCTTTATTAAACTTTGCTCTGGTTTCGAAGCTGTCTATGACGTTTGTTACTCTAACTATTTCGCATTTTGTTTAACAAGTGTATTATAATATATAAATATAATATTTTTATTACAATCATAAGTATAATATTATATAAAAATCAATATTGGTTCAAACATAGGTACGCTTGTTAACATACCGTTCACAATAATTACGACATATTTCTCAAATCTTTTTTTATTATATTAGAATGGTTTGTTTTCTGGTTTGTTATATTAGTTACACGAATTATACTGATCTTTAATCAATATCATTATTATCTAATATTTGAATTTTACAATTACAATAATTTAGTGCCTACGCTGTAACGTACAGCAACAAAATCCAATTTAATATTAGCATTAAACAAATTTATGACACATCATAAAAGATTATATAAATATTTCTAAGCGATGAAAAATAGTTTTAATAAAAACAAACGTTTTAACATATTGTGTAACCTATTATATAAAATACGAGTTTTTTTAGACATAGAGAAATTTAACAATTTAAAGACTAAGCCTACTTATTTGAAATTCAAATAAATTACATACACATAGTACATTGACCATGTGTTATATATTAAGGACTATAAGTAGGTAATTGTTATAGCATTCGATATTGACTTAGTGTCTGAAGCGTTCTTTACATTCTCAAATTCTATAAACAAAAAAGAATACTTACTTAAACAAGCTTGTATTATTCTTTTTAGCACTTACTGTAACTGTACTGTACTGAATGAGTTAAAATTTTGTATAAGGATAATAATCTTAATAATATGACGTCATACAGCTAGACTTATTACGGACTTTGTAAGCGGCCGAAGCATCCCATAGCTCCGACGTGCTGGAAGTCTTTCAATTGTGTTCGACAGAACTATACCCCATTTTTGGGTACTCAGGGTCTGATTAAGATCACTATGTGGGCTACATATCATGGGGTAATATTGTGTAGTTAAAGACGTATGGCCATATTTCGATTTGATTTAAGTATCATATTTTTAATATAAAAGCATGTTTTTTAAACTTTTTACTTACATTTCATATTATTTTTAAATTTAATTACTATAAAATTTAATTAAATAAATATATAATACCAAGCTCATGTTCGATCGCAATAAATAGTAACAACGGCTGGCAGCTTTTTTTATTTTTTTATTTTTAACCGACTTCGAAAACAAAAAGTTCTCAATTCGTATTGTATATTTTTAATTTTTAACCGATTATATTTGAAAAGGTATACTTTCAAAATGGTCCCATAGAATTTTATTAATATTCGTTTGGTTTTAAAATCAAAATAACTGGGATAAGTAAAAATTACGTATTTTGATTTGAAGTAATTTTTATAAGTCTTAATTATTAAAATGCAATAACTAAACAATTTAGTAGTACACAAAAGTAAGATTGAATACGAATTATACTATTATATAAAATACCTTAAGCATATTGGATTAGATAAAGAACAATATGTATAGTATTATATGATTTATCAATCGACATAGAATTCCTGCGAACTACCTCGTTAATAACACTGTATATTTTGAGAATGTAAACGTTAGTATATACCATTATCGGCCAAATTGCCTTGGAATTGTATTTAATGAAAGATGATGATTTACTTAACCATATAATGATATAACAAAAATATGGAAGTTAATAAGTATTTAAACTAACTCTATTTATATCTATCGACGAAACGAGACGACGATACGGGAAAATTTGTAAATTTATTATCACATTGTCTAAGATGTAAAAAGTATGTTATGTGAGTAACTTATTGAATCAAAATATAACACTCTACAATAAATGTCGAAAGAAGTTAAATTGACTATGAATAAAAAATAATAAAAAGTCAATGAAAATAAAGTATAAGTGCAAAATATAGATGCAATTACCCAGCACGTGTTAATAATAAAGCTTAGTGTAGAAAGAAGTTAAGCTTAAAATCACATAAATATTTTACACAAAAAAAAACAAATTTATCACAATAAGTCAAAATCAAAATATACTTTATTCAAGTTGGTTTTTACAAGCACTTTTGAATTTTCAATACAGAAACAAAAAAGGACACAACAAATTAAATTGATAAAATTTACCAATAACAGTCTATGAGCCGAATTCATATTTAAGCGATCGTCTTTTCCGTGATTAAAAATATAATTAGAATAATATAGTATTTGTTACATATAAAAGCAGAGTTACATTAGATCGCGCACTTGACCGATTTCCTAAAGTTGTTGCACATGCACTTGCAACACTTTGACACTGCAGCGATCAAACAAATTGGTTAGTCTGCTTAAATAGAAGTCTGTCCTTGTTTGATCCCGTGATGGCTCGTGACACTCGAATGGAAATGACAAAGGATCGTGATATATTCTTGTCGCCTACAGGTCTATTTGTGATGTACTCATCGCACATCCGTTAAATCCGAATAATCCTGTAAAGGCGATTGTGCATTAAATTTTTTGACATACATATTACCAATAAGTTATTATTAAAGGAAGAAAAAAATATATTACGAAATTATTATCAAACATCCCTATAGTTTTTTTTTTCTAAGAAAACTTTTAAAAGTCATAGTTTTCTTTTAAATTATAACAGAATATATAAAAAAATAACTGAATTAAATTAATATATATAAAAACATTAAATTATTAGCTAAACTTGCCCGATTTCAAAAATTTTATTTCTGCAAAAAAAAAATTGTTTTATCAATTTCGATTGTTAACGTACAAAATTACTTTTACGATTTACATCAAAATATCGATCAATAAGGTTAATTCTTAATTATATACAAGAAATTAATAATGAATATTAAATATAAATAACAGCATATTGCAATAAAAGATATACATTTTTCATATTATACACTTAAAATACAAATCGAAATTTTTAGTAACTACGTGAACTCGTCATGAACATCTCAATAATTGAACGGAAATATACGCAAGAAACGATTAAAAATTCGTACTGCCAACTTAAGAACAAAGCATTGTGAATGAAGGCTTAATATTCGTTTCCAGTGGATCGGTAATTAGGAGCCGCTTTGTTTAAGTCACGATTATAAAGTACAAGCCGCACATGTGATTGGAATGATCGATGATGTGATCGTTTGCGATTGATTTATGGCAGACTATCTACAAGATATGCGTTACAATAGTCTAGTCTAGGCTGACATTATTAAAGCTGTCCCATGTTTGCGATCTGCTTTGAATAGTGTGGGCGTTTTAATTATAAGCATTCGCTTAATAAGGTTTAAAGCAATTTACGATGTAGAGCAGTAAGCTCTTATTATAATGATTATAAGTTCAAGTCATTCATAATATTTAATAAATATTTTCGTTTATCAAATAGTAGAAGTAGAAGATTGTTTTTTTTAATGTTGTTTACCAATCTGCGCTGATTGTGGACAGATTTTGATTTTTTTGTTTGATATTTCCTAATTGGTCCCATTGTTGTGAGGTAAAAATATGATGTTGGGTTTGGGGAGAAATCGAGAGAACTTTCAAATATTATATTGTAGGTACACCTATACCGATTTAGACATTCCTTATAGTTGCTCATGTGTTTGGTCTCACAGATGGCACAGATGGCCACAGATGGTCACCGGAACTACTCAATAACAAGTTTTTCACGAGTTGCGATTCGATTTTTCGATTACTACAATATGTTTGCCAATAAAATCTTTTCTTTATTGACAATCATTAATCAATCAAGGCAAGATGGAGTAGATGCTGCAACACCAGAAGAACTCCTCAATATTTAACAGCCCTGCATCGAGAAAACCTTGATTTTGTAAATGATGATTAGTGTTGATATTTATTTTTTGCTTTTTAGTTTTCTTGTATAAAATTAGTTTTTGAAGTAAATTTTTAAAAGTTGTACAGTACTATAAGAAAATACTCTTAGAAAAAATATCAGTACCTAATATAGTATAGGTCAGTAGGCTGACAATTAATAAAAAAGCTATTTATTATCGATGATATTTTTCAAAAATGAATTTGTAATTTTTTAAGGTTTATGAATATATAAACATAAAGCACATGTATAATATTTTTAACTCCTGTAGATATTATTGAATTTAATACAGAAGGCACGGGCAACAAATATTGTATAAACAGTCGCCAATTTATTTAAAATAGGGCTGATGCTGTACATGAGATTACAGTGTTACTAAACACACAATCCACGATTTGGACATTTGCCGTGACTGTCTGTCCACTTATAAAATTGCGACACGTGTATATTAATTTTAATAGAACGTATATGAAACATTAATAAAATCTAGACTAAGTATAAAAAATATAACAAATGCCGACTCCTTGTTTTTTCAACCGACTTCAAGAAGGAGGTACTCAATTCGTACAGTAGTAACAATTACTTCAGAACCCCTTTCTTCTCTTAACCAACTTTTTACTATTCTCTTAAAATCATTAATCTTCTTTTTAAATCTTAACTACATATATCCTAATGTGTAGACTCTACGGTTAATTACGAGAATACAGTTCTCAAATCATTCATTGAAATATATATTTAAATTATATATTAAACTACCATCAAGACAACGTTACCCATGTAACCAAGGTGTCAATGTTTTTATTGATTTTTGTCTCATACCTTTCTACACGGCGTTTAGAGCGGCCACATATTTGTTTTCCCTTTTAGAATTTCGTTCTTCACGCTCAAACACACGTCTTTCATTAATTGTTATTTCACAAAATTAAAAGAAATTAAAATAAGTTCCGCTAATGACCATCTAAATCTAAGTTTATCATATAAAAAAATGGTCACTTTAACTTCCTTTGTTCACAACTTCACTTTTTATAAATAAATAACATATTTACAAATATGAACGTTATAAATAAATTTGATAACAATTTATTACACTTGATTAGAAAAATCGAATCTAATTACTAACTATTTCTATATAATGTATTTTTTAAATATCTTGTTGTCTTTGTCGTAAACACAAAGAAGATTCTGTTGTTACAAACCGTAATGTCCTCACCTTGAGCTAAAGTGAAGCTCATTCTATTATTACTATTTTGGTCGTTAAGAGACCTATTTGTTACGTCTCCTGGAAGGTTACACTAAATCTATTTCGTCATATTACTATTAAAAAGTTAGGATTTATAGATAGCTAGTGATCACTGGGGTTCAAGTCTCTACTTAACTTGTAATTATGAATACATTTATGATAGCAAAGACAAGCGATCTATCCTAGAGAGATGAAGGTGGTGGAAGGTGCGTACTGCCGATATATAATACTAATGAACGAGGTGTAGACAAAATACAGTATTATTTATTTTTACGATATATTCCTAACAACTACTTGATCCCGCGACTCCATTACTATCATCAATCAACACTATTTAAGTAATGATAGGTAGTCCATACTACCTTCAACTTTTATTAACGCGTGTTACCTCTGGTCTAATCACTAGTTTACTTGTAATTATGAAAACTGATCAACAAGCTACCATAGACTACAGTATTATTCACTTTTATGATATATTCCTAACAACGCGATAAAAGGTTACCTTTAACAATCTTAAAGGACATTATAGAGATATTAAATAATTACAGCATAATTATTGTCTAAGTAAGATCATTTATATATTTTTTTAAATGTAATGATTTGGACTATAAAACTTAAGAATAAATATTTATTCTATAATACATAAAATGCATTTTCATGTCGTTTGTTTGTCAATCGTTAGTGTATAAAATATTTTTAATTTATGTCTTAAAATTTTTTAATGAAATGTAGGGTCAAGTAAACATTTCGCGTTAACGATACTGTTAGGTATTGTTAACAAATTCACAAATACTCACGGATTGCGATACGTGAAAAAGTTTTGATACTAGTCATTTAAATGTCGTATTACTTAGTAGCCTTCCCACGCCTGTCGTACTAATTTATGCTGAAATGATTTATATCAATATAAAAAAGGTTTTTACTTATGTGAATTACGTTAAATGGCGATAAATGCGTGTAATTTTCATGTGAATTGTTTACGTTCCTTTTACTTTTTAGAACTTATTTTAAATTTAACTAACAACAGATGTTAAATGTGGGATGATTGTAGCGAAAGTAAAATTATTTTAAAAACATATTTTAAAATATTAAATCCTTCGTTAAAAATATTTCGTTCGTTTTTTACTGTTAAAGATTTCAACTTTCCCTTGATCGTTTTTTTATATGTGCTTGAACCTAGCTTACTAAAGCTCATAGACAAGATAGCTCGAACGAGCCAGTACCACACTCTCGTAGAAAATTGTTGTAGGTCATATAGCTTCGTTTTGGACGCGGAGTGAGATAGTCGAAAGCTCAAACACCACATCCTTTTCCCTATTTCCTATTCCCTAAAGTCTTTATGAGAAAACAAAAAGAAAAGCAACACATTTGTGGCCTCTCTGGTGCTGTAAGTGTTAATGATGATCACGAACAATAGGTGACTCACCAAGTCGTTTCATTGCTATTTTTATATAAAAGTTAACTTTCACACTCCACGCCGCTATGTATACTATACAATAGCCGATACGCAATGGACATTATAAGATAACCCTTCATGTAGTGATGACATTAGATTTGGAATGGTTAGATATTTATTCATTAAAACGGTGCTATTCAGATAATTGGAAAACAAACACAAACATTATAGAAGATACAAATATTTATTAAATCACATTAGCAGTATTAGTACGTTTAGTTGTTACCAAAAACATTCTGTGGTAAGAAACATTATAAAAAAACACGCTACGAATTGAGAGCCTCCTTTTTCTAAGTCGGTTGATAATATCTTTCTATACAATTTTCGTGTAACTGCATTTTCAAGGATGAAGTTAAATATGGTTAAATTCCAGAGATCAACAATTAAGATTTTAGAGCTCATCATTTCGCCACGAAGGTCCAATTTAAACGAAGTAGTCGACATTGTGTTGTAATCGCAGCGTGAGAGGATGCGCCTCTGTGCTGTCTAAGGACTTTTTACATTAAAAAATAATCAAAACAAAACACAGTCATTTCACCTATACATCTATGACTAAGACTGCGACTAGTGCTCACTTAATATTACGAACATATACTTAAGTAAATATAGACCATATTTTGTTTATGGAAAAGTTATATACTACATTGCCAGTACGATCTTAATCGAACGCGGTGCTCATTTACAGATGAAAAAATGTAGGTGTTTCAGAATTTCAGAAAAGTATTGGTGCTTTTATTTTATCCTTTTAAAATTCGATGACAATTTGAATTTGCGTCTGTCGGATGAGATCGATGTGTTGATTGTAGAGATGCGCTGAATAGTCACTTCATCGATTAACCGAATACCGAATACTATTCGGTTTAACCTTTACCGAACCGAATATTCGGCCAAATTATTCGATTTACCACTTTATTGCTTTGCCGCGTAAACAAGTTCTAACATGTACGCTACATGTCTCTGCTAGCTAGATGACAAACGAGCCGTACCGCACTATGCGCCACCCCCGCGCACCGCTCTATCACTTTGCTTCAAAACATCGCGTGATTAGGATACAAATAAACAAGGTTTCAAAATAATTATTGACTTAAAGTTTGATTACTTTGTTTTATTAGCTTTATTCAACTCTTATAAATCTTACATAAGACGAGTTGTCTTTCATTTCTATAATATGTTGTATAGTCTACAAAATAGAAATAATCGGACCGAATATATTCGGCATCAAAGCCGAATAATTCGGCCGAATGCGAATAGTAAAAAAGATGGCGAATACACCGAATACCGAATTCCAATCGAATATTCGGCGCATCTCTAGTTGATTGTGAAGTTCTGTAATGTTACCACTGTGGCAAGAAAGTAATTTATCCTAGAGAGGGAATGTGCATACATTTCGATAGACACGTTAGCGCAGTGGTCACAGCAACGTCTGAAGCGCTAACGGTCGCGGACTAGATTCCCGCTCACGGCAAACGTCTGTATTGGCCATAGGAATGTTTGTCGTAGACACAAACACTCAAGTGTTAGTGTTGTGTGTGTTTCCAGACCCCCCACATAAGGCCTTGAAATATTAATGGGGCCGTTGAGTGTAATGCGTTTATTTGTTATTATTATACTGACGATAGATTTTAGTAACTAATCAACAAGGTACTGTAGATAAAATACAGTGTATATTTACTTTAATGATATATTCCTCTTATTTGAAGTCAAAATGTACTAACAATAGAATATCATTTCAAGATAAAACTTAATTTTAAGTCTTGCAGAAAAAAAAATTCTAAGTATTACTAAATATTTGTAAGTACATATTGAATTTATATTTGTAATCACTTGATTAACATCAGAATAGTGGTAGTAGGTACTTAGCAAATGATTTTATCTCATGAAAAAAATTATAATAATGAATCAAAATTAAACGGATTAAAATCAGACCGTGGGAGGCAGACATCATCTCGACTCAACACGTACAGTACCCGCACAATTCATTAAAAGAATCAATGTCGATACGTTTTCTGTGTCAAGATTAGAATGTATTGCAAAAATGAACCAAATATTTAGTTGTACCTACACGAAAAATACATGTAAATGACTCACTATTTATTGCAAAGGTTTACTCTTGTATTATTTAAGCATTTTTAATAAATCGCCCAACACGAATACACTCTTCTGTGAATACCTACAAATAAATAATAATAATAAAACCGGCAGGCTCATTACGCTGAGCTACCGCTATCGCAACGCCATTTTGATAGTCTATTTTTGATTTTCGTACTAAAACGAAATGAATCAACAATCAGAATGCATTGCATTGCAATATTTATTCAACAGCAGATCTACGGTCATAGAATTTTACTTGACGAAAAATGGTTTTTAGAGATTTAATTATTTTTTTATTTATTAAATTCCAGAAACCACAAAGCCATGTGTTACAAAGCGCTTCCGTCGTGATCCTGTATATGATTCAATTGAGCCACGGTGGTGAGGGGACCAAGTTCGCGTCGCATGTGAGTTTTAACTCGCCTGCACGTAGCTTCGTTCACGGGGTCGGCGACCCGATACCGGTGTTAGAACGACGGGCCTACCAGCGCCACCAGAACCCGCCATTAAAGAGGTTGCGAAGTAAGTATTTGCACGTAATTATTGGTTCAGCCTATCAAGAGTCCGTGTTTAATACTAGACTACAATGATGCGACGGCTTGTTATTGTGTAAAAGAATATTGATTTAACCAAACATAGATTCAGATATCTTTTTAGGGTTCCGTACCTTAAAAGGAAAAACGGAACCCTTATAGGATCACTTTGTTGTCCGTCTGTCTGTCTGTCTGTCTGTCTGTCTGTCTGTCTGTCTGTCTGTCTGTCTGTCTGTCTGTCTGTCGGGATGTCAACCCGTTTTTCTCAGAAATGCATAGACGTATCATGTTGAAATTAATATCATATACTCAAGTCTACGATGACATGCGGCCGTGAAAATATTAAAGTTCTAAGTCAACGCAATCAAAAGATAATGGAAAATATGTCGTATATTATGACCATTTTAGCGTTTTCGCAAGGGAATCAAAACCTATAGGGTACTTTCCATTGACCTAGCACGATGAAATTTGGCAAGAAGTAAGATCTTATGGTACAAATAAAGGAAAAAATCTGAAAACTGTAAATTTTTGTATGTATGTTTGTCTGTTTGTAAGTTTGTCTTTCAACCTTTTTCTCAGAAACGCGTGAAGGTAACAAATTTTTATCAACGTCAAGTACTCAGAGTTATAATTACTAAGAGCTGTGAAAAAATCAAACTTCTAAGTTAACGCAATCAAAAGATACGGTCATTTATATCACATATTTTAAGTATGATAGCGTTTTTAACGTTTTCGCAAGGGAATCAAAACCTATAGGGTACTTCCCATTGACCAAGCATTATGAAATTTGGCCAGAAGCAAGATCCTTTAGTATACATAAAGGAAAAAATCCGAAAACTGTAAATTTCTGTTCGTGTGTCTGTCAGTCTGTACGTCTGTCTTTCAACCTTTTTCTCAGGAACGCGTAAATGTATCAAGTTGTAAATTGATCAAGCGGAAAATATATTAATCTTAACATTAAAATTATATGTACTTGTAACAAATTAACATAGAAGTTGACCATGGTCAAAAAAACAATTTTACAAACACCGAGAAGAAATTTGTATCAATACGAAAACATTAAAAAGCAGCAAATCTTTATGAACAACGCAATGCAATCTATATATCGCAGCTAACAAAATGATAGCGCGATGCAGCGTACAGCTAATGCCATCTATTACAACATTATGACATTAACTGTGATATAATTCTGCTCGATTAATAAAAATTTTTATTTTAATTATTATTTAAACGCGCTAAAAATTATAAAATAAACTTTTCATTTAAAAGTTTTATCGTCGATTTATAACGTCATTACGTAATTAACATTCAATATAAGAGCTTCACGCGATTTGATTTAAGTACTCGTATTGACTTAGTACGAAAATTTTAAAATTAAATTCAAACAGATCGAGTTATTTAATTTACTTATTTATCTACACATAAGTCTTCTGGTTATTAGTAATATAATTAGTTATTTATAAATAAACAATTAGTTTTGTTCGAATTAAGGACTAATTATTTTCGTCTTGGCAACACTAATATATATTTCGATATTTTGATTGATAATGTAAATCTAAATATTTTACGAACGTAGTGCAGGGGTAGTGGAGTGTAGTAGAATATAAATAAAAATAAAACGAGAATAAAATATACTATAATTATGTTGTTAATATCAAAGTCAACAAGTTAGTTCATTGAAATTGTCAAGAGATGGCGCTAGGTGTATCCTGAATCGCGCTATAACTTTTTTTTGTTGAAAGTATAACGTGTATTAGTACTTAAAATAAAATTTTGTGTTTCCATGGATTGCATCCATGATCGTGTTTTAAATTAAAGTGTTCCTAAGTAGTTTCAAAATAGTTTTTGGGACGTGATTCATATTTACATAATATGTGATTATATTTAAGCGACTTCTAAAAAGGAGTGTTTTCAATTCGACCTTGTATTTAATTTTTTTTTATGTTTGTTCGCCGATTACGCCGCCATTTGGGTACCGATTTTCAAATTTTTTTTTTTGTTTGAAAAGGTATACTTCCAAGGTGGTCCCATTGTCTTCAGGTCAGGATCAGATGATGGGATCCTGGAGAAATTGAGGGAACTCCTCAAATATTATAGGCAAGCGTATACCGATTTAGGTATTTTTGATAGTAACTTATGTTGGAACTGATGATGAAGACCACAAATGGCGTAGATGGGTTAGTCTTATATAGATTTCTATAAGTTTGTACGGAACCCTCGGTGCGCGAGTCCTACTCGCACTTGACCAGTTATTTTTTTTAATTGTTGGCAAACGAGTAGGCGGGACATCTGATGTTAAGTTATCACCGTCGCCCATGAATATTTGCTTTCACTCACAGTATAACACTTTTTGTGAGAGAGAGAGTGAGATATCGCCACTGTCCAGCCAGCCCCTATATAAGCTATAGTCAGTGGCTAGGCTCAAGCTCAGTATATATCTGAAAAAACATAGTACAAAAAATCAATATTTGAAGTACCTAATGTAAATTTGAATAGAAATATTTAAATTTAATATTCTCTATACAGATACTAGTGCATAATTTTTATACCTTGCACTGAAAATGACCTATCTGAGATAAATATAGTCAAAAACTGTATGTCCCTATAAAGAGCCTCGTTACTATCATGTTTCATAACTATTTCTTTTTCTTCGTGAAACAAAATCATTGCCTTAACACCGATGCTTAAAAATTTTGATATTTTTATTTATATTTCTTCGTTTCAGGACCTTTAACCCAAACACATAGTGGGTATCCCCGACAGAAGCCAGCGATACCATTTCAAGCCGAAGAAGTACCTCATGGTCATATAGGGACGTCTTGGCAGCTAAACAACTACATGAGTAAGATTTACATAGATAATAATTGGATGCTGATAAGCAGTAATGTGTCAACCAACAAAAAGTCAAATTCTGAGATATTGATGTATTTTGATAGTCCACCTACTTAACATTATTCAAAAAAAATTAAGGTCATATAAACTAAAAAAGTACGGAAAAAGTTTCGTTAAAAATAAATTTATACAATAATCTCAAATATTGGAAAAACTTTTTATTAGATAATATATTAAATATATCAATCTTCTTTTAATTCCTTAATTCATTTATCAAAAAATAAAAGAAAAGATGGCTATGTATTTCTTCAAACATATTTGTTAAGAATCAAGACATCTTTAGACGCCATTTTCTCAAAATGTAATCCATGTGGCTTGACACAGTATTGCTTATCAGTGTCCAATTAATAGTCAAATTTTCATTATTATTATTAGTCTATTGAATAAAATAGAATTTTGACTGAAATTTAACTGATTTCCTAAAAGGAGTAAGTTCTAAATTCAGTTATTTCTTGACTGCGATAAACACGAACACGTAAGATGTAGCATCTTCGTCACACTTTAAAGTAGGTAACTATATTTCACCTTGATTATTTATACATTCACAGTGGTCCTATATTTTAATAAAGATCCAATCCACCTTCCGAGCTGAAGAAGTGAGAGCAGAATCCCTCAATGTACGAACACATCGCTGGTGATAGATACTCGTAACAAAACTTAAAAAAAAAATAAACCGACTTAAAAAATGTAGATATTTAATAAACTGAAAGGCAAAAAAAATATTTTCTACAAAATACAAAATTAATATTTTCTTTAAGTTGAAGTCGGTGCCAGTGATAAAAAAAGTTTTAAAAAGTTAAAAAATAATTGTTTGAAATCTGTTATTAACTAAAAATTTGCTTGACGTATTAATATCTCTCTAGTCTCTTACTTTTGCCTACTTACACATCTCTACCTAAGTAGATTTATTTAAACTTATATTATTATTTTTAACGGTGTCCTAAATTGTTTTCATAAAGGTGTTCCCATACAAGTGCTGCCGCCGTCACCATATAAAGTTGACTCGCCGGACCCGGAATCTTTATGGCCCATTGGATTATTTTTACCGCCTCTCAATCCTCTACATCACGGTTCTTTGCGACGTTCAGATAATGACAAAACTGATGGTGAGAAATAATTATTTATTAATTAATTTTTTATTAGTATCCTGCTACATCCCATAATCGGAAATATTTAGGTGTTTTCTCTCATTAAGTCTGAATATACAACAACAATAAAATGTCGAATAACAATCTTTTCATCACAAACTGAAACACTTTCGAACTCACCAAACTTTATTGTTAAATAAATCTCTCCTACTACGATGCTAACTTGTCACCATTACGCTGAAATAATAGTGGTCAATCATTCCTATTAACCAGAGGCGTAACTGTACTATCTGAGGTCCGTGGCAAATTTTTTGGATGGGGCCTCCCAAGTAAAAATCGTCACGTTATAACTTAATTTTAATGAACCACTTAGGTAGTTACCCAAAACTAATATTGTGTGCATTTTAGTTAAATAGGTATCAGATGAGTTTTATTTTCAAGAGCATATGTAGGTTTATACATATTTATAATGAGATAACAATTTACTTTTAAAAAGATTTCAATGAATAAATTTTTTTTAGGTAGGGGCCTTTTCGGGTCAGGAGCCAGTGGCTTTTTGCCAGCCCTGCCACCCTATAGTTACGCCACTGCTATTAACTTAAACATCAACCATAGAACGTTATTGTTACAAAGGGAACCTAGAACAAAATATCTACATAAAAATTATTTTGCAGATAAGCATGAAGACCCATATCTTTTGGAGGGATCCGAAGCCGTTGCTGCTGTGGTGAAGTCGAATCGTCACGGCCACTTGTACTTCCACGACATTCCCCATATTAATTCGCTAATGGCTAACCAAGAACTCAGGATCAAAAACAATCTCAAACCGCACCGGATCGCGAGCATACGACAAACTTGGCCATATAACAGACCTTAGCGCAAAAATAAAAGAATAAATAATATTGTTTATTGTATATTTGTGTACATTTATACATGTAAAATACTCATTCTTATATCTACTATACATTATTGCATTTATAAAAAATATATAAAAAAAATACCTCAACTTTAAATGTTATTTTATTTTTATTAATTTGAGCATTCTTTTGACCAGATCTAATAATGATACATTAAGTACTTAATTATTAACATAGTAACTTTAAATACAATATTGCAGTCTAAAAATGTAGTTTTACAGTTAAAGGAAATATTTGACAGCGTAACTTACATTTAATTAAAATCACATTAATAGGACGGAATATATACAATGTGATAACTATTCAACATCATTTGTCTTATCTAATTGAATATTAAAATTCTTCCAATTATTTCAACACAAAAAACTTATCAAATTATTTATACATATTAAATTGTCATTTATACTCTTAACGATTAACAATTAAAAAATTTTGGTTGTAACTAATTATCTTCAAGAATATAATATGAAAATGGTTGGAATTGAAAAAGTTACAAATATAAATATTTTAATATCACAAGTTTAATACAGATTAAGAGTTCTAGTTATCACCAGAACAGAAATAATTATGTACAGTAAATAAAACAGAAAATATAAGTAAAGGTGGAGTCGATATTCTGTAAGCTGCATTACAGAGATCTCCATTACAAAAACACATATAAACTTTTCTATGATTCCACATTGTGTATGCGCATCTTTCTTCATCATCACTTGGCGATCTTTGAAGACACATTCTTTGTGTTGCTGCACCATAATCTGTAATAAAAAATAAATGAAATTTTAATGTAATAAATATATTAAATTATTTTTATGTTCATTAATTAAGCAATTTTATTATTTAGTACTTAATAAATATTTTAAAATTAAAATTAATTTTATAGTGATACTTAAAAATAATTAGTATAAAATGTTAAATAGCATTTTTTATATAGTACAAGTTAATTTAAGTCTGTAACAAACTTAAAAAATTTAAAGTGAGAAAAAAATATATATATAATATTTAAGTATTATATGAGTAATTTGATTAAGTTAAATATAAAGACAACCCAATGCACCAAACAGTATTAAGTTACAAAAGATGCTATAAGAAAATGAATATACTACTTATTTTCTGATGCAGTCGGGTAACAATATGGTAAAGTAGCAACCACAATATTTTGCAGTATTACGCAGGCATCATCAAATTGTATTTGTACATCATGTACTGTTACAAATATGTATATTTATTCACACATTGAGCACTGTGTGTGGTTATGAATTTGCAAATTTAACATTTGTAACCAGTTTACATTATCAAGTTTAAGCATTGGAAAACAGAAAGTTTTACAATTACCAGACCTAATCAGTTATTAAAGGCATTAGGCAAAACTATGTTAACTATAGAAGAAATTTTAAGATTTTTTATAAACAATTGCTGTAAGCCTTTTGTTTACTGCTACTGCTAGTAAATAAATATTTTTAAGAAATGAAATGTAACCACAATGTGCTTTTCTATTTTCCTCCACATTAAAATCGTAGGTATTATAATCTCTTTACCTAGTGGTTGGAGCTTGAGTATAAACAATTTTACTTTCACACCTTAAACATTTATGCAATATTTGGGTTCTATAATGCTAAAATAATCTTTCAATATGGACTGTCCATTACTAAATCAAAATATCTGAGGTAACAAAGAACAGTTTTATATGTATGTTGTTGTAAATACCCACCATCAGTTCTAAAGGCTCCCGTAGTTCCTTCTATCATTTTTCCACACCACCCAGAAGGACAGGCCACCACATGAATGCCTGCCTCCACCTCTGGCTCCGTCACATTAAACGGAAAAGGATCTCCACAGGAACCTAGCTCTCCTCTTGACCTACATTTTATACAGCGTTTATGTAAACCTGAAAAAAAAAAATTCTAGAACCACAATGACAGATAGCAGAATGTTATTGATAATTTAATTAATTATTAAAATTTACAATTTTTCATATAAGACATAATTGATAAATTAGAATATAATTTTAGTTATATGAAGTTCTATAACATTTTCTATTCTTCATAAAATGTTCTAATCATGATATAATAATATAATTTAAAAAATAATATGAGATAATGTAGATTATTTATTCATCGAAATAATTACTTTAAATACTTATATTAAGGTAATGTGAGCTTATAGAATAGGAAGTTTCGTTTTCAAGACATTTTAACTCTCACTTTACCTTGAAAACATATCCGTGTCAAAGAATTAAAGAAAACTTACAACTAATTTCTTCAACCAACAGAACTCCAACTGATAAACAAATGAATAAAATTTTATAATTCATTTTTCGATTATAAACACCCTAGTTATCTAATGTTGAACACTAATTTAACTTCTTAAAACTTTTCATTTTGATACTATACGTACGTCACGAACTCATGAACCTCTAAAACTTCGCACAACAATACGCACTTCAACGTCATCTGTCATGCGTTTGTCAAGTGAAAAGTGAATGAATGAAAAAAAAACAGAGTTATAATGCTAGTTTTACACGCAGAGACTATGGTCGATGGCGACTCGTTGTGACATCAAATTCATCGTATGATACCTTAGACCATCAACCAACTGGTCTAACTGTGATACTGATAAAATTATGCGGCAAAAATTTCGCTCGATGTTTACTAGTGTACTGAATGTTATTGAACACATGCTGCGAAATGATAAAAAATATATTCAGTATTATTATAAGTAATTTTTGGCTTACCCAAATGACCTAAAATTATATTGAGTCACCCACCCGCATTTAGCGCTGTAATGATATAGAAACTCTTTGTGTTTTATATCCTATTTTAAAATGTTTTATTGTTAATATCATTCTGTAGAATAAAATCATATATTAGAGGTTTTGTCTTATTTCAAGCGCTACATCATATTCTAATTTTATATTTTTCACTTTTGAGTGTTGATCTCTTTGAAGATTTGACTACTTATATATTTTAATTTATGTATAATAACAGCATTTTTATAAAATAAACCTATTCCTTTAATTTGTTGTATCATATTACTTCTTATAAGTTTATCCCTATAAAAAACAATATCAAATGGTGCATAAATATAAATATTACTGATTATAACTGACTTGTATGCTCATATTTGAAATCTGTTTTTAATATTTTTATGAATTTAAAAAAGTAAAATACTAAAGTCTTAAAATTGTCATTGAATTGTAAAAAAGTAAAACGAATTAATGGTTATAACAGTTATATTTTATAATTATAGATATGTTATAAGTTCATAGATTTTAGCATCCAGATTGCTAACCAGTTTGGACGACTTTGCCTAGCAACCAGCTACCAACTGAGTATGAGAGGAAAGAATACATTTGGGCTAAAATGACAATTGAAGAGATTATCGAAATTGGAATATCTTTTAGGGTAAGTCTTATGAACCTAAGATATCTATAGTAATAAAATATCGTTTTGTTAAAAGTACATTCACTTTGTAAATATGTTCTCTCCTTATATATCAAAGTATAAATAACGAATAAAATAATTATTTAACGTAAACGTAACGTAAAATACTATTTTAATTCAATTAGAATTATAAGTACAAAATACGGTAATATGAAATGATTTAATTTGTTTAATTCTGCATGTACCATAATGTAAAGACCTACGTTGTCATTTGATAAACTTGGCGCTCTCAATCTTCAAATTGAATCAAATTTACGACATCAACATGGCGGATAAATGGGAAAGTAAGTTTGTTTATGTTTTTAAATACAATATTTAAACGTTATTTGTTGTTGCTCCATATCTAATTTAAATACTTAAAAAAAAACATCCACCTATGTTCTTTTTTAAGCCGTCTAGAGTCGTCTACTTTGGAATGTATGATGAACATCAAGGGTTCAAAATTTGAAAAAATTCAAATTTGTAGACGAATTGTCACTTTATTTTTAATATTTATTTTCAATTTGATAGTGAATACTTGTTCGTCACTTGACTTTTTGTATGATAATATTTTCAAAATATGATTTTGACAATATTGCCTAGTGCGATACTAAAGATTTTATTGTTTCATCTCCAGACATTCAGAACGATGAAAAGAATTCGAGCAAATTTGAATATAGTATCAAAGATGAACCGATGGAGACTGATTTGCCCGAAGAGGACGAGGAGCCTCCAGCATTCGGACCCGCTGCGCTAGGGCTTCATAGAGTTGGAACAAAATTGCCGCCAAAACCAGCGCCAAGTGAACCTGTTCAGAAACTAAATGCTAGAGGGATGCCTGCCCGTATTAGAAAGAAAAATAGATTTATATTTGTTGATGATTTTGTTAATACTTCACCACCAAGGCAATCTCCAAAAAGAACTCCTAAAATATTGGCCAAAACTCCTAACAAGCAGTCTAGTGCTAAAAAACAAAAATCCCCAATTAAAACGCCAAAGAACATTGAGAAGAATGAGAATAAAGTTAACAATCAATCACCAGATCGTAAAAGCGGTCAGCGGATAGGCATGAGATTGAGAAATTTATTGAAATTACCAAAAGCACATAAATGGGTATGCTTTGAATATTTTTATAGCAATATAGACAAAGCTCTCTTTGATGGTGAAAATGACTTCA